>CM065817.1:24234246-25669992 GCA_033398695.1 Orobanche coerulescens
ACATGTAGTGGCGCACCCTCGGCTTCATCCGCATATCAAAGTGGCGGATCTTGTCTAGCTCATCTCGGACTTGGTTTCTCACGTAGTGCAGCTGTTGATTGTAGTCCTTGATAGCTTGAGAAATAGGAACATCTTGGGGCTTAGCCTCAAAGAAGGCTCGGATCCTCCCCTCTTTCACTGGCCAAGGACAGTATTCGTCTTCCATCAGATCTCGAAACTCTGCCCACGTAGCTGCCCGGTCACGCGGTTTCACCGCTTGCCACCACGTCGCTGCCTCCTTGGCGAGGAAGTACTGAGCAATGGGTACTTTCCTCTCCTCGGAACAGTTAGCAGCCTCAAACACTTTCTCCAACTCGAATAACCAATTCTCCCAACCAGAAGGGTCAGAAGCACCATCAAACTGCGGAGGACGCATACGAATCACGTCCTGGAGTAGCTTATCATTACCGGATCCAGTAGGCGGAACCGGGTTGGCATTAGCATGGCCGACCAGCGGCTGAGTCGGTAGCGTCATCAGTTCGCTACTTGCCGTAATATGTTGGCCACTCCAACATTCTCATGAGCATTAGGAGCTAGCGGTAGTCCTGTGACCTCCGAACTAGGGGAACACTGTTCGACAAAGAGGGCATCGCCGAATCGGTTCCCGAGTGATCGGACATGGCCGCCCCACCGGCCGCCACGTCCCTACTGCGTCGCGGCGCGTCGCGTCCTCTACCGGCAGGAATTCAAGAAGCAACGGGTAAGTACAATTCAAACGCAAAACGCAAAGATACTAAGGCAGAATAGAACGAGCGGTGAAAGCGAGTCAAGTTAGGAAAACTTACGAGCACCGCGTCGAGATGATGGCATAGCGGTGATCTTGTCCCAAAAAACGACACTTAACTAGACCCGAATGGCCAAGCGACTAGGTATCCATAAACCTAAGCTCTGATACCATATTCTGTAACACCCCCAAGACATTCAGGGCACATTACAGCGCCGTGGACCCCACACTGTGGAATCCACCAGGCTAACGTACCAACAAGACATTTGACAACGACAAACTATCATTAATAAAACGACAATTAAAATAAAAGACTACCAACCGACAATTAAAATCTGACATCAAATCCATTTCCCAAAATGGGAACACAACATAAACAATTTCAAACACGAAGTACTCGAGTACTTAAACCAACTTTATAATACATAAATCTCAAAATCGGACATCAATAGTAACCGGACATGACATCGAAAAAATCAAATCTTGGACAATATCATGCTTGCCCATCATCCTCATACGTCCCGAGTGCTCGTTTATCCCCACGATCAATACGAAATATAAAAGTATTTCCCCATTTAAGGGGTTAGCGACAATCGCTAGTGCAAGTACAATCCATTTGAACTACATTCTAATCAGATGAATATATGCGCCAAAAAGTCATTTTAGAAAACATTTTATATTCCGGAATATTTACAATCACAAAACACATTATCTCCAACAAATCACAATTCAAAGTTAACCGTTGGTACACGGCCACCGTACCCCGCAGAGTCCCGTCGGACATCCCTGGGTGGCTAACCACAGTTCACGATACGCACACTCACGGCAATACGTATCCCTAGAGGCCCCGTCGGACCGTCCCTAGGTGAACATACACATAACCATCCACAACAACCACGATACAGCCATAATTCAAATACTAGAACATGTAAACAAATGTAAAGTACTTGCCTTTGAGACATTCTTCGAAGAATCGGAAGTGAAAAATGACTACGGATGATCCGAATGGAAAACGACGGTTCCTAAACGAAGAATTAGCATAACTCAGTCCCAACGGACATTAATAATCGAAAGGAATACTCCCAAAACCCCGATTACAATTAACGACAATATACGTTCAATCAATACGGGTGAGGGTTTACGCAAAATCTCCCCGTATTGATAATTCGCGGATTAAAATCAAGGAAACTGGATTTGGAATCATTCAATAATCACAATCGGTGAAGAATATCGTAATATAGATGAACAATTCGGAACTACACCCTAAAATCCCGAAATCCCCCAAATTCGTCAAAATTAGGGTTCCTGAGGAATTACCTTTAATTCGGCTGATGAAAGGTGATTATGTTGATTATGATATGGTGGCTCGATTCTACCGTGATGGAATCTGGATAGAACTCCAAAAGAACTGGTGGAAATCGTCTCTGAGGTCGCACGTCGAAGAAAGCGAAGGGAAAAGAATGAAATCTACGCTCAAAGCGCCACTAGGCTTATATATTTGTGAAGTTAGCGCACGCTAACTTCCATATGTAGCGTGCGCTAACGGGCCGTGGCAGTCCGGATGGCTCGCCACCATTCGTTAGCGTCGCTAACAATAAGGATTAGCGTCGCTAATCGCTTCTTGATAGCGCACGCAAGGCAACAGGTAGCGTCGCTACCTACACAGATTGATCTGCGATGTCATATCGGCCGATGAGCTGCTGCCGAGGGTACGATACACGATACACGCGAGACCGTAATCCAGGAACATGAACGCGAAGCATACAAGGCAGCGGAGCTAAGCGCTGAAAGAGAAATACAATTTCGACCACCGAAGGGTCCGTAATGCGACAACGAAAACAAGATTCCCTAAACTATTAGGAAATTACAAAAATGGCCCAAGTGCCCGAAAATCACGAAACGACGTCGGATTTACAAACCGAAAGTCTCCACATGACCAACTCAACCATACGAACTTGTACAAACCAAGAAACAACGGAAACGAACGAGTTTTACAAGAATCGAATGTTCATGCGGCAAAACATGTCATAAAATGAAATTACGTGAAAACATCATCAAAACTCGTCCAAATGGAAAAACTCCAAGAACAAAATAGATTCGAAATGTCGAAACAGTTACAAGCGAGTCGATAAAAATAGACATACACCAAAAATGGAAACTGCTAAAAATGGAAAAATTACGGATATTACAGCCGTGGGCCACGAGATGGAACCCACAAGGCTAAAGGAAATTTTCGTAAATATTTTACAAACGCCCAAGAGGCCAACGACGGTACTATCTTTAAAACATTTGAAGACTATAAAATCTGTTTATCAAAACCGTCGTAAAATCTCGTTTGAAAGGACAAGGCTTGAAATGCCAGAACTCAAAAGTTTAAAAACATACGTTAAGCTATCGCTTACACGTACCGACAAAATAGTTTAGAAAATGGTTGCCAAAGTAACCTAAGTTACCAGATACCTAAAGGCCATTTAAAAACACTCACGCAGCGGAAAAGACAACAATTAAAAATACTCTAGCAGCGGAATACAACAACTGATCAGGAAACTCAGTACACATTTACATGCCCTAGCTAGTATCCTTCGGGAAGCTCATCTCTCTACGACCGCTACAAGCCCGATATCCAAAGAACCTAATAAGAAAGCCCACGACAGGGTCATCCATAATATCCAACAATGATAACCATCACATCACATCAATAATTACATACCAATGAGAATACAAAATAAGAGTACGACCAATGTAATCTTATCGTAGTAACTTTACTTACTCAAATAATTCTTATCAGAATAACCATTATCATAATTCGCATCTCGTACTCGATTAACCAATAAACTCGAACATATTATCTGTATTGTACCTCAAACAATACTCAAGATTCTCAAAGTATCATAACCAACTCACGATACGGAAATATACCAGTTTTGACTAATACGATCCATCAGATAGTATCATCAAATCCCAAAACGATGACCGATTGTCCATCAAAAGACGAATACTAAAGAAAATACGGAACATACCTCAAGATGCACAATACCACGACAATCATGTCAGTCTAATCCGAGATCAGATCAATGCAATACGGACACGGTCCTAACAAAAGACCTACAAATGCATATTCATATGACTACGTCAATATGCTCAAAACAATAACAACATTGTATACTCAATGGAAATCCCATGATCCGGCGCCCTCAGCATAGATCCCCTGATGATCCTACTAGATCAACATGAGGTGGATAACCAATAATATACATATGCAAAAAAAAAAAATATAAAACCAACGATGCGAATCCACATGATTCCATCAACACAATACTGGGTAATCCAACGATCCAGCGCCCTCAGCATAGATCCCCATGATGATCCCGTCGGACCAACGCATGGTGGAAAACCTGTCCAACGATCCAGCGCCCTCAGCATAGATCCCCATAATGATCCCGTCGAACCAACGCATGGTGGACATCCGATCCAGCGCCCTCAGCATAGATCCTCATGATCCCATCGGATCATTTACAACATAAACAATACAATTATGCATACACATATGCAACTCAATATGTTCATCAACGTGAACAACATATGAATCAAAACATGAACGACACTACGATGAAACAACTAGGACGACTTCATGTTCAGCAACATGAATGACAACCTGCATGATCAACATCATTAACACTAAACCGAATCAAACTAAGATACTTGTCCCGAGTACTTTAGGAGCAATCTCGATGTCAAATCATCACCGGCAATTATCCTCAATGCTCGGCGATCCAAACGTACAATGAACTATAGATACTCATATCCTCGTCTTTACCATAATGTAACCTCGATACCCGAATATGCTAATAACCGAAATAAATCATATACAGTACGATTTAACTTCCAGAATCGGAAAGACAACATATAATCCTTGCTATATGCATTATAAACGAAATGAAACTGAAACCATTCATTAAATATTATAACTGAGCAAGTAATAACTTGCCTCGATACCGATACGACAATGATGAAGCCGTCACTAATCTCATTGTCTTCGTCTACGAGCTCCTCGGCCCTGACCAACGTGTAACACCCCCAGAATATGTCTGGAAATGTTACACGCCGTAGGCCCTCCTCACAAGGATCTACCAGGCTAAAATCCACTAGACTACACAATGATTGACCGACCGGGGTCAATCTAAATACAACGCAGACCGACAAGGTCATTATACAATTCAGAAACTAATGAATTTTACATCTCAATGACAAAAATAAACTTTCACACAAAAGGGGATGACGACTCCATTCAATAAATGAAAACTACACCCGTGCAAGGGTGAATACTTAACCAAATGGGAAAAATACCGACCAAGATGAAACAAAAGAAAAGACTCTGACTCTGGTGTGATTAGCATCGTTGTCCTCCATCTCCTTCCAAGCCAATCCTGTGACTGCTCCCGAGCTGCCAAAACCTGAGCGCATAACAGGCACCCACCCCCCGAAAACTCGGGGGTTAGCAAACTGGAATTTTGCTAGTGCAAGTACATAATGTTCAAGATATACGAATAATAACAACACAAAACTCAACAGCCGCGAAGCCTTAACACAAACCATACATTCCCATAGTCAACACAGTATAGCACTCGCATACACAAGGTGAGAAATAATCACATAGTCATATTCTCTATATGGAACGTAACACCAATTAAACTTTAAACGAACCCAAGGAGTCAAAAGATCTACTTTGTAAATCTATTCTTATAAAGGGAAAAGTATTTTGATAAGATAGTTTGAAAACATTATTAATGACTCGGGTCGTCTTGGGGTTTTAAACAAAAATCGAATGGGGATGCTTTTAGAAAATAATTTCAAGAGCTCTCGGGTTCTCGACCCAAGATATGGAAAATGATTGCACGAAAATATGTCAACATTATTCAGGATCCTCAATCCAATTTATAGAACACAGTCACAAACGAAATCATCACAACATCTCACGGGTTTCTCAACCCAATCCAATTAACATCATCACGAGATCAATCATCTCAACGTTTCACGGGGCCCTCGACCCAATACACAGAATAGCACCACAATACAATCAAAGGCACAATCTCTCATTCGACATATCCTGCTCAAGACCCCCGATTAATTAACCCTCGGAGATTTCGTCAAACCTCCTTGGTTAATTAACCCTGATACCAACGCTTTAAAACAAGTTGAAACAAACTTTTCAAAAACGCGAATCGCGGTCTATATCAAGACAAACGTTTAAGAGAGAGTTTGAAAGATTTTAGATACGAACATCATTCGGTAACGGGATCTTAGCTATCACTCAAATACCCGAAACCAATAAGCCTGCCGGGCGCCTCCCTTGCACTGTGTACCGGCGTTCACTCCACTATGTTGGCCGCTCCTTGAACATGTCAACTGCGCCGCGATCACTCCAAGAGCCGCCCCTTGACACACGCATTATGTAACACCGGCGTTCACCACCCATATGGAGCCGCACATTGCGGCATACACCGGGCGGAGTGCACGCCCGCCCTCGAGGTTCCGGATATGACGTTTCTCACAACAAGTATCCACATTGTTTCAAACATCAAGCACACAGACAAACGTCACCACAATTATCAACTCGATACATCAAGTTACACAATTTTCTCCGCTAGTCCATAATCACACAAATAAACAATAACACGCACGTTATCAATCAAACTCAATCACAATAAGCCCTTAAGCATAACCAACCAACACCACACATATATCCATATATTGCGACTCAACCGAATATATATATATATATAACCTTACTATATTATAAGAATAAATATAGTTTACCCATCAATCCAAGTCGAGTACGTCGTCTAGTGTTAGTATTCATCACTCGTCATTCACCAATATAGGCGCTTATATCAATATATGTATATACATACATATATTTAATATATAAATATATATACATGTATAAAACTAGATATATATATATATATATACATGCACATATATATATATATATATATATATATATATACACACACACATTTATACATCCGTATAAATTCATACACTTCGACAACAATGATTTCACGCAGTTACAATTCGTATATCAAGGTACTTGCCTTGGAAATTTCTCACGAATACTTCAGAAAATGCGGTTGATTGGAGAAATCCGGAACTCCAATGAAAACGGAGATCGGAAAGGCTCAACACTAGATTTTTGTAGGTAATTCGTCCCTAGTATCCTATCATCAAATAAACAACAAATCACACGAGGAAAACATCGCAAAACGACCAATTTTCTCTCTGCGGCATTTTCTCGGACACCTTGAAGGCGTCAAACGAAAGTTCATATAAACGACGAATCGAAAATAGTAAAACCGTGGAAAGATGATGAAAATGATAGAATACTACTTAATCTACAATTATCCATCAGAAATATGAGTTAAAACGATCAAATCGGACAAAATCAACTAAAACCCCCAAAACTAGATTTTAAGAAAACTTGCCTTGATTCGGTCGATCGGAGCAAGTTATGGAAGGATTAATCGATGTTATGAACTCCAAAAATTCATGGATTTAACCCCTAACAACATCCCTCCATGATCATGAAATCTCCAGCCGCGGAAGGGTATGAAACGAGTGAGAAAAATGAAGAAAAACCCGACTGCTCTGCCATATTTATACCCCTGCCGGACACGGCGCAGCAAACGGCCCAGACCAGCGCCGGGTGTCTCGGCCGTGTCTCGGCAGGCTGCTGGTCCTGGCCGACCCGGCGCAAGACACGGCGCTGGCGGCGCCGTTCTGTGGCCGTTTCGCATGTGTCCGCCAACCAGGACTCGGTCGATCCGACGGTCCGAAAAATCTCGAAACTCAGACCTGAATGTAAACCGAAAGCACGGTTACGAAGTACTCGTAAGGACGAATCCGAACACTGAGAGAACACATCATTCCGACCACCCGAAGGCTCGAAATTCGACAACGGAAAGTGATTACCCCAAACTTTGGGAAATTACGAAAATGGCCCAAAACGTCCGAAAATCACGATACGTGATCGAATAACCAAACCGAAGTTCACAACACGTCTAACAAAGTTAAACGGACTTACGGGAAACTCGAAACAGTAATTTCGAACGAGATTCACAAGAATCGAACTCGAGTGTGGAAAAGTCGTTAAGAAACACGGAACTCAACAAAACAATACCGAAACGAACTCGGATGACAAAAAATGCGGAATTAATCATTCTCAGAATGATGAGACGGTCCCAAGCGAGTCGTCGAAACGGACTTCCGCCGAAAAAAGAAAATTACCGGAAATCCGAAATTGCGGATATTACATTCTACCCTCCTTAAAAGAAGTTTCGTCCCGAAACTTAAATCAAGTAGGGAGAAGCAATATCCCGCCAGGAAAACTCAACGAGATACACAAGAACCGAAAAAAAATCGTGCCCAACGGTGGAACGTTACAAGCAACGCGAAGGAATATACGGCGTGAAAACACGCCCCACGACGACTAACGCAACGCCACCGACTATGTTTCAAACAATAACGAGCAATTAACGACGCATCACATACCACATCACATGCACACATTTAATCGAAGAAACGTACGCTACAACAAGTCGCACCCGACTAAAACAGCTATGCGATAGAAACAAGTACGGGTAACAATTGAATTACCAACAATGAAAGGTCACACAATACTGAAAATATCAAGAAAAGTACGGGTAACACATTCCCACATACTAAAAAGATATTACGACCTCGAAACTTAGAACAACAAGGGTTGGAAACGTAAAGCAATGAAACGAAATACGATCGAAGTCACGATTGTTTGAAACAGCAACGTTTAAGACATAGTACAAAATCTTCATTCTACCATGCTAGGATCTTCAGAAGGAAACATAGGGTTTCGGGACACTTCCCGATCACTAGCTCTGCTCTCTCTCAGGGCGGCATTCTTTGCCAATTCGGAAACTGTCTCACAGTATTTCTCCCGATGACCTTCACACCCACACCAGTAACAAGTCAAGAGTGGATAGGGACAATTTGCACGAACATGTCCCCTCGATTCTGATTGAAACATCTTCTCTTCTTACCGCGAGTCACCGATGCCGGTTTGGGATTTCCAGCGTTCACTCCCGACCGCGAAGATGACGCTTTCGAACGACGTGAGGGCTTGGGAGCCTTAGTCTCTTCACCGCCTTAAATTTTCCCGATATCCTCGGTCTCTTTGCTTCGCTCGTGGGCTCGATCACCGAGGAGATTTCATAGGATATCGTTTGATCTCGATACTCCTTCACCGTAGCATGGATAGTTGTCGTGCGAACCACCTTGTCGTTTCCACTTCCGTCATCACACTTACGTCCGCCAAGGCTCGACATACTAATACGTATAGTACCATTCGGATTATCAAATAATCACTGACAAGATACCACACTTATCAACACAAGGTTTAGTTAACATCTATAGAATAACTGTAATATCGTAAAGCATAAAGTTTTATGAAGTTAACTCCGGTCCTTCGACTAGGATGATCATTATATATATATGTGCTTAATGAAAACAAATTTTTGAAAAAGAGAGCGAGTCACGTTACGCCCAAAGCTTGTAAATACATCCTTTATTTCAGAAGAGGAAGTTTATACAACGACTCTAAAATTTATTTTCGAGTGATGTATAAAAGAAAATTGGAAATGAATTGTAACTAATTTGAAGTATTTCAAAAGTGTTGAGTCCCAAATACCACAATTTTGAAAATCTACCCTCTCCTACCAAAACGTTTATTTTGAAAGAATTTTCCACCGAGATACGTGACGAATTGACATGACGACATTAAATCATGGCTTTCCACAACGTTAGAAAATTTCAAAGCACCACTTTAAAATATTCGTGATACTACATAGCCGTGGCCCTGCATCGAACCCACTGTGCTAAAAATCATTTAAAAAAAAATGTTCAAAATGCCAAAAAGGCCGATGTCGGTAATATTCTCAAATACTCACAAAAGTCATTTATAAAATATCAAATACCATCATAAGAATACAATCAAAACGTGCAAAATCAAAATATCAAAACTCGGTTTGCAAGACACCAAAAGCCATCTCAAAATATTCACGCAGCGGATAAATTTAACATTCATAAATTTATTCTAATAAAGTGCAAGAACAAATAAATATGCTCGACTTCCGAAGCATATTACATAACCATTTTTACTCGGACCGCATACGCATGTTATATCTTAAAACAATAATATCACCAACAAGTTCCAATTCCTAGTTCACATTAAACATATTAGCACAATATAATCAAATACGTATATAAGGGGACTTACGATCGGGAGGCTTACCATCACGGATTTCCGGAAGATGATGTCGGAACCACGATACTAATCACAACTCTGATGCGCGCGACTTACACCGGACATGGACTTGACCCAACGGCCTAGGTTTTTCGCAAACCTAAGCTCCGATACCATAAATGTAACACCCCTGAATACGTCCGAAATGTTACGCCGTAGTAAATCCCTCACAAGGATCTACCATGCTAAAATCCACTAGACTACACAATGATTGACCGACCGGGGTCAATCTAAATACAACGCAGACCGACAAGGTCATTATACAATTCAGAAACTAATGAATTTTACATCTCAATGACAAAAATAAACTTTCACACAAAAGGGGATGACGACTCCATTCAATAAATGAAAACTACACCCGTGCAATGGTGAATACTTAACCAAATGGGAAAAATACCGACCAAGATGAAACAAAAGAAAAGACTCTAACTCGTGTGATTAGCATCGTTGTCCTCCATCTCCTTCCAAGCCAATCCTGTGTTGCTCATTTGCCAAAACTGAGCGCATAACGTGCACCCACCCTCCGAAAACTCGGGGTTAGCAAATGGAATTTTTCTAGTGCAAGTACATAATGTTCAAGATATACGAATAATAACAACACAAAACTCAACAAATGCCATAAGCCTTAACACAAACCATACATTCCCATAGTCAACACAAGATAGCACTCGCATACACAAGGTGAGAAATAATCACATAGTCATATTCTCTATATGGAACGTAACACCAATTAAACTTTAAACGAACCCAAGGAGTCAAAAGATCTACTTTGTAAATCTATTCTTATAAATGGAAAAGTATTTTGATAAGATAGTTTGAAAACATTATTAATGACTCGGGTCGTCTTGGGGTTTTAAACAAAAATCGAATGGGGATGCTTTTAGAAAATAATTTCAAGAGCTCTCGGGTTCTCGACCCAAGATATGGAAAATGATTGCACGAAAATATGTCAACATTATTCAGGATCCTCAATCCAATTTATAGAACACAGTCACAAACGAAATCATCACAACATCTCACGGGTTTCTCAACCCAATCCAATTAACATCATCACGAGATCAATCATCTCAACGTTTCACAGGGCCCTCGACCCAATACACAGAATAGCACCACAATACAATCAAAGGCACAATCTCTCATTCGACATATCCTGCTCAAGACCCCCGATTAATTAACCCTCGGAGATTTCGTCAAACCTCCTTGGTTAATTTGTAACACCCCCGATATATTCAGGAATATTACAGCGCCGTAAATCTTTTACATAAGAATTTACAAGGCTGAATAAAAGAAATGACAATAACAAATACCAGTTTATGAAATTACTGAAATGAAATTCAACCGACTGGTTCAAAATCGAAATTACAAATATCCCATGAAGAATTATCTTACATCATCAAAATCCAAGCATTATAAATCGACAACGTACTCGAGTACTTATTGAAAATAACCAATAAATAACAGACAGTAAACCCGGTCGAAACATCACTCCGCACCCTCGTCGTCATGCCTCTCCAGTGGTTGTTTCCCCGCTCTCCTGGATCCTGAACAAAACACAAATGTTCACCCCGAAGGGGTTAGCACAACGATGCTAGTACAAGTACAATAATCATAATAAGTTTCTCCAACGAGAATATCCACAACACATATCATATCATAACATTTCCAACATACAGATGGTATTCCAACGATCCAGCGCACACAGCTATAGATTCCCATGATGATCCCGTCGGACCAACACATGGTGGAACTACCTGTCCAACGATCCAGCGCACACAGCTATAGATTCCCATGATGATTCCCGTCGGATCAACACATGGTGGACATATATATACACAACATATTTACACGATACCATCACAATTGTCATAGTACAAATAATTAGAGTACTTGCCTCGGTTCGTTGACAAGAATAAACTTCCACGAATATCAAAATACTCGAAGGTCGTCCCTTCGATCAGTCACGTGTTAAGCTCGAACCTTAACAAAAGAAAAAGTACAGAATTCATTTCATGCCGCACGAGCGTCTAACAATTCAACAATTACGGTAGGAAGTCCTTAATAGGCAATGCATGCGGGCCAGTTAACGCACGCTACAAATCATATATAGCGTGCGTTAATGCTACTCGTTAGCGTCGCGATACACTGCGCCTAGCGTCGCTAACTTTGGCGTTGTCGATTGCCTTCTTGATCACCGATGACTCGGTGATGATTTAACGTCGCTAAGTCCAGCGTTGCGTCGCTAAGCGTCTCGATAGCGCCGCGTTAAATCTCGTATATTAGCGCACGCTAATAATGCATGGTCGATTACTTCAGATCGACCGACTTCATCGATGGTCTAGCGTCGTTACGTACTAAACGTAGCGCACGCTAACTAGTACTCGATAGCGCACGTTAAGCGCAAAACATAGCGTGCGCTATCTCGCATGGCGATTCTTTGCTGAGCAAGAAACTGTTCTTGCCATGTTCGAAACAATGAAATCCTTCGTGATAATTCATGTTACTTCCATGAATACCAAGTTCTTACTCTTATGAATGATCTCCGTGATGATATCAATTTCAAGATACGTATAATCATCATGACACCATAATCCATCTTGATTACAATTCTCATGCAAAGTTGGTGATCTCCGGTTGATGTATTAGATGTTACTATCATTATACATATTCAGACTACATCTTGAGGTGAACTACAATTCCGACTTATACGAAAGAATATTTCCTAAGATGATTCTTCCTTTAAGTTCTTATAACATCTCTTCCAAATCATGATCACAAAGATAACATAAATCATATGGATTGTTAACTTCAGAATATTACTCTCATCATTTGAAGTACTAGGATCCCAACTTCAAGGTTCCAACAATAATATCGTATTAGTAGACATTCCAATCTTCTAAACATGATGTTGTTGAATAATTCACTAATGAAATTCAATACCTCGATAATATGATCATCGTATCCATTGGAAAACCAAATCTAAGACTGGTGATAGGTTGAACATACCTTAGAATGCCGAAATCACTGAACCACGAGGTATAATCCGACTCCGTTTGGTTATGTGCCACTCCAAGGTGTTACTTCTCTCCAATGATCACTTACAAGTGATACTCAATCATTCAATGATCACTAATATATGTTCTAAGTGTTTAGAAGGGATATACTTGCTCTCTGGACTCTCAAAGGTGAAGTATAGACGAAGGAAATGAAAGCCAAAGCGGTTGCTGTCCCATTTATAAAATTCTGCATTATTGACAAGTTAGCGCACGCTACTAAGCATCCCTTAGCGTGCGCTAATAATGGTTGACTTCAGAATTTGTCCGGATGCGTCGTGGGAATCTTATCCGACCCCTGTCACCGGGCGCATGTGTTAGTCCCGCTCAATAATTGAGTTCTTAGCGCACGCAACCCCTACCTTCATAGCGTGCGCTAATAATGGCCCGATAGCGCGTTAAGATACATTCTTAGCGTGCGCTATCACAAGGTTTCTTGAGCAATTTTGCATGTTTCTATACTTATGCACAATGATATCAATGCACTAAATATCATATTCCAATAATCAAAACCACCAATCCGAAATAATACATGGTTGAATACAGATGAAATACACTGTAATAAATCCGGATATCACATACTCTCCTACTAAAAAGGAGTTTCGTCCCGAAACTCAAGACGAAAATAACTCGGGATATCTAGACTTCATATCAGCTTCTGTTTCCCAAGTGGCTTCTTCCATTCCGTGACGTGACCACTGAACTTTGACCAAAACGATTGACTTGTTCCTCAGTTGCTTGGCTCGACTCTCGAGTATCTTGGTAGTCTTTCTTCAAATGTCCCATCTGCTCGACTTGATCTCGCCGAAATCAATGATATGACTGGGATCTGGTATATATCTCCGTAATCGGGATACGTGGAACACGTTATGAACATGACACAATGACGGCGGCAATGCCAATCTGTATGCCAACTCCCCAACTCTCTCGAGGATTTCAAATGGTCCGATATATCTCGGACTCAACTTTCCTTTCTTTCCGAAACGAAAGATTCCCCGAGTAGGAGAAACCTTCAAAAGTACGTGATCTCCAAGATCAACTCCAATGGACGGCGGCGTACGTCCGCATAGGATTCTCGCGACTGCAGGCGGTTAACGGCCTTTCACGAATCAAGGCTATCTTCTCTCGAGTGCTCGATCAACTCAGTTACTGTCCCGATCAAGTCCGATGAATCGTCCCAGATAGGGCGATCTGCATCTCCTTCCGTATAATGCCTCAAACGGTGCCATCTTGATGGAAGCATGCCAACTATTATTGTAGGTAAATTCAATCAACGGTAGATGAACTTCCCAATCGTTTGACCAATCTAAGGCACAGGCCCTTAGCATATCTTCCACCGTTTGTATAGTTCTCTCAGTTGTCCGTCGATTGCGGGTGATAAGGCATCTTGAAGTTCAATTCGGTCCCCAAGGCCTTATGAACTGCCTTCCAAAAGTGAGACACAAAACGGCCGTCTCGATCAGAAACAATGGTCTTCGGCGTACCATGTAATCGAACTATCTCCGAAATAAAGACTCGTGCCAACCTCTCTGGTCCCCACGTATCCTTAATGCTTAGAAAATGAGCCGATTTGGTTAAACGATCAACTATCACCCAAATCATGTTCATTCATGTCCTGGTTTTCGGCATATTAGTGATAAAGTCCATTGATATGTCCTCCCACTTCCATTCAGGAATTGGGAGCGACTTCAACATTCCAGCAGGCCGTTGATGCTCGATCTTAACCTGCTGACAAGTCAAGCATTTCGAAACATAGTCCGCTACGTCTTGCTTCATGTTGACCCACCAGAAATTCTGCTTCAAGTCCTTATACATTTTACTGGTGCCCGGGTGGATAGAATAGGGCGAACTATGAGCTTCCTTCATAATCGTCTGTTTCAGGACATCAACATCGGGAACGCATAGTCGGTTCTGAAATCTCAAAACTCCATCGTCATGAATTATGAATCCGGGGGCCTTTCCTTTGATCACTTCATCATGCAACCGAATCATCAGAGGATCATCTGTCTGTCTAGATTTGATTTCTTCGGTTAATGACGAAGTTATCTCTATCACGCACAGTTGTCCCTGGACTCTCTGTAACCACACTTCAATCCCTTCACGAATCATCTCTCGCTGAAGGCTAAGTTGGGATGTCAGCTAGACGTACCTGGGCTTTCAGGCCCGTCGGTTTTGGCCCTAAACCACCGGGACCGCCGGTCAACGGGCCCGAACCGGACCGGGACCGAAAAGCTAGGGCCGGGCTAGGGTCGGGGGAATTGGAACCACGGACCGGCGGTTCAGGCCCGCCGGTCCTAAAAGGCCCGTCGGTTTGCATCGGCCGACGGGCGACTGGACGGGCCTAACGGCTAATTCGAAAAAAATGGCGTGATCCGGTGAGTGATCACGCGATTGCCAACAGACTATGTCCTTTTTTAGCCGTTGGCGACCCCTTCCCCACCCCCAAACTTCCCCATTAATCCCCCATTTTCCCTACCCATCCCCACTATAAATACTACATCTTCCTAACTCAAAATTCACCAATAATCACACTCTAATTCTCTCTAAAAATTCAATCTCTACTCTCTCTACTATACTCTCTATTTACTATCTCTATGTCTACCTCAAAGAATAACACTAACAAGGGCAAGGGCAAGGCCATTGAACTTGGCCAACGAAGTGGAGGAGGAAATTTTCAACCTCAAACTCAAAGGCCTAGAAGGGCCGATTTGGCGGAGGAAATTTCTAGACAAGTCGCCGAATGAATTCAAGCCGAAGAAGATGCCCGATTTGAAGAAATGGTTCATACGATGGAGAGCACGGGATACAAATTTCGTGGCTCAACAAATGATGATGAACATGAAGAGGACGAAGAGCACGAAGAAGACGAACAAAACCAACCTCCTCCTCCGCCAACAAGTAAGCCTAAGCCTCTCAAGTCCGAAATCTTCGTTAAACATTTTAAAAGAGAATTGGCTCCTATCAACGAAGGAGAACCTCCTTTATCCGATGGTCGAAAGAGATTCATTGCTTATTGCAACTATCCGATGAGAATGGGTTTCATCCATTCGAGTATGGAATATCTACTACTCAAACGCAAATTCGAGGTACTACTAGTTCAAATTCGGCGACGGGTATGTCTTCTTCCGCTTTATTTAAATTTGAAAAAAATCGATATGAAGATGCTTGTGCTAGATATTGTGCCATGGAAAAACAACCTTTTAATTATGCGGATAGAATAACGTATGAAGCTTCTTATAAAGATGGTTTGGGGCCTAATGTTAGCAAGGTAGCTAGAACTCAAATGCTTAAGAGAATTAGGAGACAATGCTTTGACAAAAAACAAGATTTAATGAAATATTTAGTTCGTTTGTCTCAAAAAGTTTCTATTTGTGCCGATGTTTGGACCGATGCTTATAATAAAAATAGTTACATGGGAATTACTTGTCATTGGATTGATGCAAAATGGATTATGCAAAAACGTTTGATTGCCTTTAGGGAGTTTGAAGAGCCTCACACGGCTCAAAATATTGCTTTAATTATTATTACGGTTTTAAATGAGTATTGTTTGGTTAACAAGGTATTTTCCGTTGGTTTTGATAATGCATCGCGAACACCGCTAGTATTCGAACTTGTTGAAGCATGTGCACCATCATTTGAAGGAAAATATTTTCATTCTAGATGCATTTGTCATATTTTAAATTTATGTGTTCAAGATGCGCTTAGTATTTTTCAAGATTCCGTTGTTCCTATTAAAAATGCCGTTAAGTATTTGCACAAATCAAAACATTGGGGAAAAAATGGCAAAAATATTGTCGTGCAAAGGGTATTGTTTATACTTGTTTCAAATTAGATGTATCTCATCGTTGGAACTCTACTTATGAGATGATTAATAGTACACTAGAGTATAAGAGTTATTTATGCGATTTTTTAGGAAAGAGTTCTCAAACATGCAATTAGTTCTTAATGAGAGTCATTGGGATTCATGTATGGATTTGTATCGTTTGTTAAAAGTTTTTCATAATGCTACTAAACAATTATCGGGTGTTTATTATTGTACTTCCGTTAAAGTGTTGGAACATTGCATGTATATTGCCTTGTCTTTTAAGAGTTGTTTTAGTAGGCCAAACATGCAAGGTGTGATTTATTTTATGGTTCAAAAATGGCTCAAGTATTTTAGGGAGATTCCTATGGTTTTCTTACTTGCTAAGTGCTTAGATCCTAAATGGAAGTATGATGGTGTTTGTCAAATGCTTGGTATTTATTATGATGCTTTTGCTCAAATGGACTTGAGTGATGTTGTAATTGATGGTGAAGGGGTCTTCTTTGATCTTCCTTCCGTGCCACAAATCAAGATAGATCTTGATAGGAGTTTGAGATCTATTTTTCAAGAATATAGATTAAAACATGGTAGTGAGTTTCCTTCTTCTACAATGCCTTCATCTATTATGCCTTCATGTGATTTTCCTTTTGAGATGAATGAAAGTGATCCTTTAGTTCAACAAATGCATGGAATGATGCAAAATAGAAGCAATGAACTTCCAATGGGGCAAGGTAATAGTGAATTAGATATGTTCTTGCAAACTCGTTTTGTATTTGGTGTTGAAGATAGTGGTCGTCGATCGATGTGTTAAAGTGGTGGTCGAAGAGAGAGGAGTACCCAATACTCTCCATCATTGCAAAGGAGTTATTTGCCGTCCGGCATCCACCGTGTCCGTAGAACAAGCCTTTAGCATCGGAGGACTTATGCTAGATCAAAGAAGATCAAGGATGAAGCCGGCGAACATTGAAGCTACCATGTTGCTCGACGATTGGTGTAGGGCCGACCTTAGAGCTCAAGAACCGGAATGGGACGATGCAAATGAGAGCGAAGATGAAGCCTTCACCGAGACGGATCGATCGGATGTGGAGTAGAGAGCTCAAGTCCTTTATTATTATTATTTTTCATTTCAAGAATTCAAGTGTAAAACTTCTTAAATTGTGCTTCACTTATTTGTTGTACTTTTCCTCATTTTTAATGCAAAATTATTGTCCTTATTTATTTGCAAAATTATTGTGTCCTTATTAATTTGTAATTTTCCTCTTTCTTAATGCAAACTTATTTGTTATAATTTTCCTTATTCATTTTTCAACAATTTAATGAGTTTTTAAATATTTAAAAAAATCAAAACATTAAGAATTATCATTTTCTATTCATAAAAGTAATAAATATACAAGAATAAAATAAAAAATAATAATAAAAGTTAAAAAAAAAAAAAAGCGGCGGCGGCCCGGCCGGTTTTAGCCCGGCTCTGGACCGGCGGGTTTCTAGCTCGGCACGGGAGGCCGGGCAAGTTTACGGGCCGGGCTCGGTCCCTTGTTTTGGGGACCGAGGACCGCCGGTTCGAGGCCCGAAACCGGCGGTTCCGGCCCGGCAGCACGTGTAATGTCAGCGTCTCCAGCATTTGAATAGAGACAGGGTTGCGGCTAAGTGCATCGGCCACTACATTTGCTTTGCCTGGATGATATAAAATCTCCAAGTCATAGTCCTTAATCAGTTCCAACCATCTTCTTTGCCGCATGTTCAACTCTTTCTGACTGAATATGTACTTGAGACTCTTATGATCCGAAAAGATCGGCGGTGAGTCGTCTGAGATAATGCCTCCGGATCTTCAAGGCAAAACCACCGCCGCTAGCTCCAAATCATGTGTCGGGTAATTCACTTCATAAGGTTTCGGTTGTCGCGACGCATAAGCGATCACCTTATCATTACGCATCAACACGCACCCAAGTCCTTGATTGAAGCATCATCAGTAAACTATGAATCCTTCGATTCCTGCGGAAGTGATAGAATCGGTGCCGTCGTCAATCTCTTCTTTAACTCATCAAAACTAGTCTGACACGACTCGTTCCACTCAAACTTTTGAGTTTTCTGCAGGAGTCGAGTAAGTGGGCGGGAGATTTTAGAAAACCCTTCCACGAATCGACGATAGTATCCAGCAAGTCCTAAGAAGCTTCGGACTTCTTTCACGTTCTTTGGAGGCTCCCAATTCATAATTGCTTCGATCTTCTGAGGATCTACTCGGACTCCTTCAGCCGACACTACATGGCCGAGGAACATTACTTCCTTTAGCCAGAATTCACACTTAGAAAGTTTGGCGTATAATTGCTCGTTTCTCAAAAGTTCCAATACAATCCGCAAATGCTGCGCATGTTCTTCCGGACCCTTAGAATACACCAGGATGTCGTCAATAAACACGACTACAAATTTGTCCAAAAATTCAATGAACACTCTGTTCATCAATTGCATAAATACAGCAGGTGCGTTAGTGAGACCAAACGGCATCACTACAAACTCATAATGCCCGTAGCGAGTTACGAGCTGATTTCGAACATCGAGACTCCTTAATCCTCGATTGATGGTATCACGATCTCGTATCAATTTTAGAAAATACCGTTGCCCCTTGCGGTGGTCAAGCAGATCATCAATCCGTGGTAACGGATATTTGTTCTTAATCGTCATCTTGTTCGGCTCTCGATAGTCAATACACAATCGGAGCGATCCATCCTTCTTTCGGACAAAAGAACCGGCGCTCCCCTGGGTGAAACGCTTGGATGAATATAGCCCTTGTCCAAGAACTCCTCCATTGCTTCTTCAATTCGTACATCTCGGTAGGTGCCATACGATACGGCGCCTTAGAAATTGGTGTCGCTCCGTGTTCCACTCAATAGTAAATTCTACATCCCTTCGTGGAGGTAGCCGGGTAATTCATCGGAAATACATCGGAAATTCGTTCACAACAGAATAGATGAAAGTTCCACCATTTCGTCTTCTTTATTCATTGCATAACACCGATTGCAGTCTGACCTTGTTTCAACAATCGGCGACTTTCATCGCTTTGATCAATTTTCCGAGCTTCCGGTTTCCATCCTTCGAACAAGACTTGGAGCCATCATCGTGATCGGTGAAATTTTCCTCCTTCGGTAGTCTACAATTGCTCCATACCGATTAAGCCAATCGTCTCCGAGTATCAGGTCATCTCCTTGCATTTCTATCACAATCAGATTTGAGAGCCACTCTCTGCCCCCAAATGATACAGGGAAATTTCTAGTTTCTAAATTTCCGACAATTCTCTCTCCACCCGGTAAACCAACAACATAAGGTTCACAAGTATAAAAACCGGAAATATTCAAACGACTTACACAAGACAAAGATATGAAAGAATGTGTAGCTCCTGTATCGAACAATACGCTAACTGGCTGGGAAAAGATTTGGGACGATGCACGATGCGGCAATGACATCCTGATCATCTGTCCTCCTCATCTCATACAAACGTGGGGGAACAGATCCGGCACTCGATGTCCCCTTTCGGTCCCATTGTCCTCTGCCTCGCCCGCGGCCAAAATTCTGAGGCATCTGAACACTTTGTTGCGTCTGTTGGACACTGGCTTCCTTCTGAACTGGCTGTGATGAGTGGGTTCCATTGTACTTAGTGGCGTCCTTACAAAACGTCGCACGGTGCCCTTCCTGTCCGCACTCAAAACATGTAACTGGAGTGCGCAAACAATCACGCCAAAGGTGGCCTGGGCGACCACAGTTAAAGCACTTCCTAGCTGTATCCGTCGTGGCTGACATTGTTCCGTAATTCTTTCCGCTCTTAGCTGGGTGTGGAGGCTTCTTGAAAGAAAAAGAAGACTGGGCCTTGCGGGGCCCACTGCTCTTGTGCTCTGTAAAAGTACCAGAGACTTTCTGTTTCTTCGACTCCATAAACTTCTCCATTGCTGCTTCTTTTATTTCATACGCCAACGCCTTATCCTGGTATGGCGGAGAGTGGTACATTCAAAACCGGACATGTACCTCTGGATTTCTGGTTTCATCCTCATTTCAAAATGAATCATCATTTCCGCATCATTACGACCGGATGTCGAACAAATGCTAGCTTCTTTGGTTAAAAGTCTTAATAAATGCAGGACACGGGTTCGTCGATGGTTGAGCGGAGAAAAATTCCCGAATTTTGGCTTCCCTCACGGGACGAGGGAAATCTTGAGCTTCCATCATCATTTTAAATTCCGTCAATCGGCATCATGATCTGCAGTCGGATAGCTTCCCACCACTCGGATGCTTCCCCTATCGAAATCTTGGGCAATAGGAGCTCTCCTGTCGTCCGGCAATTAATTCCAGCAAAAATTTTCTCCAGTTCCTTCAACCAATGGTCCCAAGTGGGAGTCTCGGAAAAGCCGTCAAATTTGGGTGGTTGCATCTTTGCCACCTCTTGTAACCATCGGTCACCTCGATTTCCCATTTCTGGAATTCTTTGTTGTCCATCTCCCTGCTGAATTCCTGCCGCCACTTGCATTCGGTCCACGACCTGAGCGAACTGAGTCATCTGGTTCACAACTTGACGAAGGATTTCTGGCACACCAGGTTCCGGTTCGTTATTGATGGATTGTTGCGGCTCGCCTGAGCTATGACTAGCCTGATTAGAAGGCGATGCCTCCCTTTCAGCATTCCTTCGTCCGCGTCCACGACTGAAACCACGTCCACGTCCGTCTCTCAACATACTGTAAGCACAAGTACTTAATACACAGGAAACAGCATCGTTCTAATATTCAAGTATAAAGAGACACAACATGCAAAGAACAAGATAGAGTTTAGGAACTTACAACCACTGTTCGCATGAAGACGTAGGCAGTGCAGTGATGTCGTTCATGACCGGTTACCTCAAAAGACATAAATGACCCCTATTTTAACCCAACGGCCAAGATATCCATAATCTTAGCTCCGATACCATATTCTGTAACACCCCCGATATATTCAGGAATATTACAGCGCCGTAAATCCTTTACATAAGAATTTACAAGGCTGAATAAAAGAAATGACAATAACAGATACCAGTTTATGAAATTACTGAAATGAAATTCAACCGACTGGTTCAAAATCGAAATTACAAATATCCCATGAAGAATTATCTTACATCATCAAAATCCAAGCATTATAAATCGACAACGTACTCGAGTACTTATTGAAAATAACCAATAAATAACAGACAGTAAACCCGGTCGAAACATCACTCCGCACCCTCGTCGTCATGCCTCTCCAGTGGTTGTTTCCCCGCTCTCCTGGATCCTGAACAAAACACAAATGTTCACCCCCGAAGGGGTTAGCACAACGATGCTAGTACAAGTACAATAATCATAATAAGTTTCTCCAACGAGAATATCCACAACACATATCATATCATAACATTTCCAACATACAGATGGTATTCCAACGATCCGGTAGACACACACTATAGATTCCCATGATGATCCGTCGGACCAACACATGGTGGAACTACATCCAACGATCCAGTAGCACACACTATAGATTCCCATGATGATTCCCGTCGGATCAACACATGGTGGACATATATATACACAACATATTTACACGATACCATCACAATTGTCATAGTACAAATAATTAGAGTACTTGCCTCGGTTCGTTGACAAGAATAAACTTCCACGAATATCAAAATACTCGAAGGTCGTCCCCTTCGATCAGTCACGTGTTAAGCTCGAACCTTAACAAAAGAAAAATCTGAGAATTCATTTCGTGCCGTATTTAACGTCTAACAATTCAACAATTACGGTAGGAAGTCCTTAATAGGCAATCTGTCTGGACAGATTAACGCACGCTACGAATCATATATAGCGTACGTTAATGCTACTCGTTAGCGTACGCAGTACACACTGCCTAGCGTACGCTAACCTGGCGTTGTCAGTGCCTTACTGATCAGCCGACTGACTCGGCTGATGATTTAACGTACGCTAAGTCCAAACGTTGCGTACGCTAAACGTACTCGATAGCGCACGTTAAATCTCGTATATTAGCGCACGCTAATAATGCATGGTCAGTACTTCACTGATCAGCCAACTGACTCGACTGATGGTCTAGCGTACGTTACGTACTAAACGTAGCGCACGCTAACTAGTACTCGATAGCGCACGTTAAACTGCAAAACATAGCGTGCGCTATCTCTGCATGGCGCCATCGCCGAAAGCAAATCGTTTGCCATGTTCGAAACAATGAAATCCTTCGTGATAATTCATGTTACTTCCATGAATACCAAGTTCTTACTCTTATGAATGATATCCAGGCTGATATCAATTTCAAGATACGTATAATCATCATGACACCATAATCCATCTTGATTACAATTCTCATGCAAAGTTGGTGATCTCCGGTTGATGTATTAGATGTTACTATCATTATACATATTCAGACTACATCTTGAGGTGAACTACAATTCCGACTTATACGAAAGAATATTTCCTAAGATGATTCTTCCTTTAAGTTCTTATAACATCTCTTCCAAATCATGATCACAAAGATAACATAAATCATACGGATTGTTAACTTCAGAATATTACTCTCATCATTTGAAGTACTAGGATCCCAACTTCAAGGTTCCAACAATAATATCGTATTAGTAGACATTCCAATCTTCTAAACATGATGTTGTTGAATAATTCACTAATGAAATTCAATACCTCGATAATATGATCATCGTATCCATTGGAAAACCAAATCTAAGACTGGTGATAGGTTGAACATACCTTAGAATGCCGAAATCACTGAACCACGAGGTATAATCCGACTCCGTTTGGTTATGTGCCACTCCAAGGTGTTACTTCTCTCCAATGATCACTTACAAGTGATACTCAATCATTCAATGATCACTAATATATGTTCTAAGTGTTTAGAAGGGATATACTTGCTCTGGACTCTCAAAGGTGAAGTATAGACGAAGGAAATGAAAGCAAAGCGGTTCTTTGTCCCATTTATAAAATTACGCATTATTGACAAGTTAGCGCACGCTACTAAGCATCCTTAGCGTGCGCTAATAATGGTTGACTTGAGAATTTGTCCGGATGCGTCGTGGGAATCTTATCCGACCCTGTCCCGGTGGCGCATGTGTTAGCTGTCCCGCTCAATAATTGAGTTCTTAGCGCACGCAACCCCTACCTTCATAGCGTGCGCTAATAATGGCCCGATAGCGCGCGTTAAGATACATTCTTAGCGTGCGCTATCACAAGGTTTCTTGAGCAATTTTGCATGTTTCTATACTTATGCACAATGATATCAATGCACTAAATATCATATTCCAATAATCAAAACCACCAATCCGAAATAATACATGGTTGAATACAGATGAAATACACTGTAATAAATCCGGATATTACATAATTAACCCTGATACCAACGCTGTAAAACAAGTTGAAACAAACTTTTCAAAAACGCGAATCGCGGTCTATATCAAGACAAACGTTTAAGAGAGAGTTTGAAAGATTTTAGATACGAACATCGTTCGGTAACGGGATCTTAGCTATCACTCAAATACCCGAAACCAATAAGCCTGCCAGGCGCCTCCCTTGCGCACCTGTGTACCGGCGTTCACTCCACTATGTTGGCCGCTCCTTGAACATGTCACTGCGCCGGCGACCACTCCCGCAAGAGCCGCCCCTTGACACACGCATTATGTAACACCGGCGTTCACCACCCATATGGAGCCGCACATTGCAGCGTACACCAGGCCGGAGTGCACGCCCCGCCCTCAGAGGTTCCCGGATATGACGTTTCTCACAACAAGTATCCACATTGTTTCAAACATCAAGCACACAGACAAACGTCACCACAATTATCAACTCGATACATCAAGTTACACAATTTTCTCCGCTAGTCCATAATCACACAAATAAACAATAACACGCACGTTATCAATCAAACTCAATCACAATAAGCCCTCAAGCATAACCAACCAACACCACACATATATCCCTATATTGCGACTCAACCGAATATATATATATATATAACCTTACTATATTATAAGAATAAATATAGTTTACCCATCAATCCAAGTCGAGTACGTCGTCTAGTGTTAGTATTCATCACTCGTCATTCACCAATATAGGCGCTTATATCAATATATGTATATACATACATATATTTAACATATAAATATATATACATGTATAAAACTATATATATATATATATATCTATATATATATATATATACATGCACATATATATATACACACATTTATACATCCGTATAAATTCATACACTTCGACAACAATGATTTCACGCAGTTACAATTCGTATATCAAGGTATTTGCCTTGGAAATCTCTCACGAATACTTCAGAAAATGCGGTTGATTGGAGAAATCCGGAACTCCAATGAAAACGGCGATCGGAAAGGCTCAACACTAGATTTTTGTAGGTAATTCGTCCCTAGTATCCTATCATCAAATAAACAACAAATCACACGAGGAAAACATCGCAAAACGACCAATTTTCTCTCTGCGGCATTTTCTCGGACACCTTGAAGGCGTCAAACGAAAGTTCATATAAACGACGAATCGGAAATGGTAAAACCGTGGAAAGATGATGAAAATGATAGAATACTACTTAATCTACAATTATCCATCAGAAATATGAGTTAAAACGATCAAATCGGACAAAATCAACTAAAACCCCCAAAACTAGATTTTAAGAAAACTTGCCTTGATTCGGTCGATCGGAGCAAGTTATGGAAGGATTAATCGATGTTATGAACTCCAAAAATTCATGGATTTAACCCCTAACAACATCCCTCCATGATCATGAAATCTCCAGCCGCGGAAGGGTATGAAACGAGTGAGAAAAATGAAGAAAAACCCGACTGCTCTGCCATATTTATACCCCTGCCGGACACGGCGCAGCAAAGCAGCCGGACTGCGCCGGGTGTCACGGCCGTGTCTCGGCAGGCTGCTGGTCCTGGCCGACCCGGCGCAAGACACGGCGCTGGGCAGCGCCGTTTCCAGGGCCGTTTCGCACAGGTCCGGCCAACCAGGACTCGGTCGATCCGACGGTCCGAAAAATCCCGAAACTCAGACCTAAATGTAAACCGAAAGCACGGTTACGAAGTACTCGTAAGGAAGAATCCGAACACTGAGAGAACACATGATTTCGACCACCCGAAGGCTCGAAATTCGACAACGGAAAGTGATTACCCCAAACTTTGGGAAATTATGAAAATGGCCCAAAACGTCCGAAAATCACGATACGTGATCGAATAACCAAACCGAAGTTCACAACACGTCTAACAAAGTTAAACGGACTTACGGGAAACTCGAAACAGTAATTTCGAACGAGATTCACACGAATCGAACTCGAGTGTGGAAAAGTCGTTAAGAAACACGGAACTCAACAAAACAATACCGAAACGAACTCGGATGACAAAAAATGCAGAATTAATCATTCTCATAATGATGAGACGGTCCCAAGCGAGTCGTCGAAACGGACTTCCGCCGAAAAAAGAAAATTACCGGAAATTCGAAATTGCGGATATTACACAACGCAATTCACGAACATACTCGAACACGACCGCAACATACGGTTATAAACACCGATCAATAATCTCAACCTATTGAAGTAATCAAATAGCAACGATTCGATAACAATAAATAACTGACATAGCCAACCAATCAAACTCAACGGGTCAACGATACCTCGATCATATATAAAACCAAATAATATACTCAAACCATTTTACGAACTCATATACCATCATATGAACCGAAATCCGATAATTACTAATCAATATAACCGATCGACAAACTCAACGATTTCACAATATCCCGATTAAACACAATTCCAGACAATCCAACTCAAACAATTACGAATTCATAACCAAAATATGATTACGGATACGAATGTAAAGGAAATCATATTCGGTGATCAATCGCAATCTTTCCGGATTCCAAATTGATATCATGATTCGTATTTCATCAAGAACATACGAATTCTACCACTACAATCAACGAACATTCGATCTTCATATCTAAAGTTACCGATAATTCAACCTACGATCGTCTTGCTATGTTCAATTCATCAAGGAGTTCTTCAAGAACACTAAAAGATTCGAAACCTTGTTCATAGCCATCAAAACAACGAAATTCGATATCCTCTAACATCTAAATAATCCTCATTCATGATTCAAGGTGTATGTTATCATATTTTCCAATATATGATCCTCCTAACATCAAGAATCGAAACAATCCTACCAAGAACACCAAGAACACTATGAATCTATAATCATAACCGGCATAATCAAGACATATACCATCATATCCTTCAACATACAGTTCATATAACCTCAAGAACCGTAACAACAACATCATAATCATCTTTATACGAAGCAAATACGGATAGCAATACCAAAAATCCGAAATCAAGGTGTAGAGTTCATCAACATACCTCAAGAACATGAATAGCACAATCAAACTCTTCAAGAACCATTGATATCTTCACATCCAAGCCTTTAATCCATGCTTCAAGCTTATAATCAAGTTTAAAGAGGTTTATCCTCACTAACACACTCATAGGGATGAAGTTTGAAGGAGGAAATAGCTTTTTGTAACACCCCCAAACCCTTCGGGAATATTACAGCGCCGCAGACCCCCTCCGTGAGGATCTACCAGGCTAAATACAGAAAACACATTAACACTATACATGCCGACATGGCTAACAAACGAACCATTAGACCGATTTGGTCTTTTACCACAACATACACATCGAACATACATTACTCTTTCTCGTAACTCATACCCACGCAGGGGTTAACATAAATCAACAATCCCGCATAGGGGAAAGTAAACACAACGGAAAGACAAAACAAAACATCACCAAATATTCAACACCGGTCTTCATGTGATTAGTATCGCCGTCTTCCATCATCCTTCGTAACGATCCTGTGAATTGCTCCCCAGAACCTGCAAATACCGGACGCCTTGTCTGAGACATCCACCCCGAATACTGGGAGTTAGCAAAACCCCACTGTTTTGCTAGTGCAAGTATAAATACAAAGACAGCCATACAAATCATACTCCAAGAACATAGAAATCATGAATATACTTCCCGAGATAATTCACTTGATCAAAACAATTTAGATTACGAAAGATAAGAATAAAACCATTTTACAACTTACAAAACATTTTACGATCTCGGAGTTTTTGAAAACGTTTGGGATTTAAGAATTTTCAAGCCTTTCAAATGCTTAGGGACATAGCCCAACAATCGCTTATTTCAAAATACAAGTCCGATAGCGTATAACAGGCCCACGACCCAATTATAACATTCCAATCACAACACGAGGTCCACGACCCAAATCATCCACATCACATACTCGCAAGAATACCCGGTGGAAATTACACCGTATCCAACATTACCATGACAACGGTCTCACTCATCATACCACGTAGCTACAATGCAGAGCAACCACATGACTCACGTACCCATACCAAATTATCACAACCAAGAGACAATTCATTCACAACACATTTATTAGTGCCATTCCACGGTAAGTACGATACCATTTGAATCGCCATTCTAATCGACGAAATATGCGCCAAAGATCACGCTTCTCAACAAAACACTTCAAAGTTAACCTTGGTACGAGACTCACGTCCACCGTACCCAGAGCCCCGTCGGACATCCACGGGTGGTTAACCATAGTTCGCGATACGAAACTCACGGCAACGTATCCTAGAGGCCTCGTCGGACCGTCCCTAGGTGAACATACACATATCATCCACAACGCCACGGGAAGCCATAATTCGAATACTAGAATATGCATACAAATGTTAGGTACTTCGCTAGAATGGCCACTATAGTCGACGTACACTCACAACTAATGTCACACAACCACAAGCAAATACCAATACCAAACAACACCAAGTGTCACAATCTCCTCACGAAGGAATAACAACCAATATCGCACACATTACGTTCTTACCGAACAAGTACACATAACATTACGTAATCCCCGGCAAAGGATTACGGTCTATTAAACTCACTCAAAGTGATCGTAGCATCTTTCAACATACAAAACCAACACATATATTCCGAGAACACATATATTCACGAATTACAAGAATTATTGTTGAAAGACAACATTTATCGAGAACATACCGATCCCTTTTTACGTTCATTAAACATTGGATTTCGCATAAAATCATTTATCAATAATTATGCCTACGAAACATGAAATGTATGGACAAGATACTTGCCTCAAAATCGGTACGCAAGTATTCCGACGGACACGGCTCAACCGGAAAGCTTCGAAACGCCCAATGCTATCGAAACGGAAGACGACGGCGGCGAGCGAAAGGGTTCAACGCGGTTTCTTCGCAAGAAACACGACCCTAACATCATACAATCAATAAATCATCGACCATACGAGGAAGAATAATCGTAGAACGCCCGAAAACCCCTCTAAGGCATTTCTGGACACCTTCAAGGCGTCGGTCAAGAACTCAACTCAAACAACGAATCGATACGATCCAACCATGGAATAACAAGGGAAATGATATAATACATCTAAATAATCATCAATCCATCAACAAAACGGAAAGAATCGGACAAAACCCCAAAATCCCCAATTATCCAAAAAGGTAGGGTTTCAAGAGACATTACCTTGAGTGATTCAAGTGTTAAGATCCGTAGAACACGCGTTAGATTGATTATCCGAGCCTCACAACTGACAAGAAATGATGAAAATCGACCCCCGGATGAAGAACTCTCTCCCTCTCTATCTCTCTCTCTCGCGACTCGGTGGAAAAAAATGGGAAAGAATGAGCCATTCACGCTCAAAACCACATTTATAGTGCAACACGAGACCTATCGGCCGGCCTATCGGCCGATAGCCCAACCGATAGCCATACGAAATGCCGGTAGGGTCTATCGACCCCCTATCGGCCGAAAGGCTCTGGAAGGTGCCCGACAGTGTGATCTTTCACTAAAACGACCATAACTCTCGTCCTGACTCAGATTGACTCACCGTTTGAACCATTGGAAAGCTAACTCGATGTTCTATAATATTGCAAGATTTATAATTTTTGGAGTTACCAAAAATTAATGATGATCTAACAAAGACGAACTCATACTTAGAAAAGTCGTTTAGTAATCCCTGAATTCAACAAAAGCGACACCGAAACCCGAACGAATACGAACCGAAGATGCGGTTACGAAGTACTCACAAAGACGAATCTAAGAGCTAGTAGAACACACAATTCCGACCACCCGAAGGCTCGAGATTCGACAACGGAAGGTAATTACCCCAAACTTTGGGAAATTACGAAAATGGCCCAAATGCCCGAAAATCACCATACGTGATCGAATAACCAAACCGAAGTTCACAACACGTCTAACAAAGTTAAACGGACTTGCGGGAAACTCAAACAATAGCTTTGGTCGAGATTCGCAAGAATCGAACTCAAGTGCGGAAAAGTCGCTAAAAAGCACAGAACTCAACGAAACGATACCGAAACGAACTCGGATGTCAAAAAGTGTAGAATTAATCATTCTCAGAATGACGGAACGGTCATGAGCGAGTTGTCAAAACGGACTCCGACCGAAAAAAAAAAGAAGTTACCGGAAATCGAAAATTGCGGATATTACATTCTACCCTCCTTAAACGAAGTTTCGTCCCGAAACTTAAAACAAGTAGGGAGAAGAAATATTTCGCCAGGAAAAACTCAACGAGACACACAAGAATGCGTAACTAATGCCCAACGGCGAAATGTTACAAACAACGCAAAGGAATATACGGCGTGTAAACACGCTCCACGGTGACCAACACAACGTCGCCGTTAGGGATATAATAAAACCGACAAGTGACAAGCGTCATCAAACGGATACTATAGCCAAGTCAATTATCCGATAATCACAAAACACAACGAACGAAAATCAATATGATTGATCAACCCAACGGTACATCAATCAAAACGCGAGTCAACCGAACAAACACGGAATCCCATCGCCTAAGGGATGGAAGATTGAAAACGAAACTAATTTCCCGAACTAAAGGGAATTACGAAGGAGCCTGAACGTTCAACAATCACGAAACGAGAACAAAAACCGAACAAACAAACGATCGAGACAACAAAAATCGAAGAATCATGTTCGAATCACGAAGAACAATAAAGTTCGACAATAACTCCCGTGATGATCGGTGAGAACTACAAGACATGCATTCCCATAAGATCCACAGAAAGGGAATAGCGATTGAAAAGTCACAACGACAAATATGTTATTCAAATGATATCACACTCGTTCGATAAACAAAAACAAGGGCAGACAAGCTCAGAAATGTCAACGAACATAAATGAGTCGACAAAGTAGAAAATACAGAAGTTCAAAATCCGATCCCTTCGAATAAAAGGACTAGTAGAACCAAATGATGTTACTCCCGAACAAAGTTCACAAGAATCGAACCGAACTCGAAAAAGTCACACCGATAACCAGATCGGCCCACAACAAGATCACAGCTCGTTCGGACGATGAAACTGAAATACCGAACAAGTTCATAAAGTACCAACGAACATGAGCGAATCGATAGACTGGGGAAGAGAAAACACATAAGTCAAAATAGTACGGGCATTACCACCGACCTCGTCCACGAAATTCACAAAAACGGGAGCAAGGTAATAAGACATTAAACAACCGACACAAAACGGAACCATCACCGATGCACACGGTCATACCAAACCAAGCTCTAACAGCTCGCACATGCGCGACAACGCAGAAATCACCACGAGGCGACAACATTCAACACCAACATCCCGCCTCTCACAGGGGCTAGCACAACCCATGTGTGGAAAGCGACTCAACGCCCACACCGCCAATTCGATCATACTCGGGAGAAAGTATCAAAATGACAACGCGAACATCATACATTCATACCCAGCCCTCAAACGGGAATGGATAGGTTTTAAAAACGAAAACCTCATTTTGAAAATAATTTAGAAGAACACCGGTTGATCTTGAGTATCACCTTTCAAAAAGTACGAACTTGAAACATCGTTATCGAGACATTGGAGAACCATTTCGCATTTGATAAAAATGAGGACACTTTCTCTTAGTGAAAACTTTCAAAATATTCCACCCTCGGGTCTAAATAAAAGTGTTGAAAATATCTCAAAACATTTTGGTCCTCGAGGTAGAAAAATTTTGAAATATATTGTGACATCTAGGATGTACCACAAGAAAATAACTCATTTGAAAAGTATGTCTCGAAATTTATTTTTCTAAGATACTCAAGGTTTTCAAAAATCCAATAGGCCAGAATGCCCAAAACTCACACATACCGACGTTCACTAAAACAACTCCTAGCACACGCATCAAAACGTTTAAAATAAAGACAATACATGTCTTTAAACGAAAATAAACGATAAAATACCACCTTCGTAACAAAACCACCGATAAAATACCCTCCATTGGCTAGTGAACAAGTCGACAGCGTATAAGCACAAAGCTTCCACAAGAGACTTGTAAAGCGTGCAAATCGATTCGAAAATCATCAACAACGAACAAAAACAACAATAAAAGATATCACAAGCGACGACACTCCTCGTATAAATCAAATACGTTGACTAAATACATATCGTGAAAATCAAAATTCACATAAAATTCCACCACTTAACAAATAATCATAAAAATAGCTCGTGTCACACGAGGCACAACACAAAGAAAGGAGACTTACTTCCACAGTCGCACGAAGATGATGGCCGCACCTCGATACTAATCACGACCGACACCTCAGACGACGCGTCGCGACACGACTCAGCCAGACAAAATCTGACAAGACAAGACAAGACAAGACCCAACAACACACAACCTGACCCGACAGCCTAGGTTTCCGCAACCTAAGCTTTGATACCATATTCTGTAACACCCCCAAACCCTTCGGGAATATTACAGCGCCGCAGACCCCCTCCGTGAGGATCTACCAGGCTAAATACAGAAAACACATTAACACTATACATGCCGACATGGCTAACAAACGAACCATTAGACCGATTTGGTCTTTTACCACAACATACACATCGAACATACATTACTCTTTCTTGTAACTCATACCCACGCAGGGGTTAACATAAATCAACAATCCCGCATAGGGGAAAGTAAACACAACGGAAAGACAAAACAAAATATCACCAAATATTCAACACCGGTCTTCATGTGATTAGTATCGCCGTCTTCCATCATCCTTCGTAACGATCCTGTGAATTGCTCCCCAGCAACCTGCAAATACCTGGACGCAATACAGACATCCACCCCCCGAATACTCGGGAGTTAGCAAAACCCCACTGTTTTGCTAGTGCAAGTATAAATACAAAGACAGGCCATACAAATCATACTCCAAGAACATAGAAATCATGAATATACTTCCCGAGATAATTCACTTGATCAAAACAATTTAGATTACGAAAGATAAGAATAAAACCATTTTACAACTTACAAAACATTTTACGATCTCGGGAGTTTTTGAAAACGTTTGGGATTTAAGAATTTTCAAGCCTTTCGAAATGCTTAGGGACATAGCCCAACAATCGTTTATTTCAAAATACAAGTCCGATAGCAGATAACAGGGCCCACGACCCAATTATAACATTCCAATCACAACACAGGGTCCACGACCCAAATCATCCACATCACATACTGCAAGAATACCCGGTGGAAATTACACCGTATCAACATTACCATGACAACAGTCTCACTCATCATACCACGAGCTACAATGCACGAGCAACCACATGACTCACGTACCCATACCAAATTATCACAACCAAGAGACAATTCATTCACAACACATTTATTAGTGCCATTCCAGCCAAGTACGATACCATTTGAACTGCCATTCTAATCAGACGAAATATGCGCCAAAGATCACAGTTCTCCAACAAAACACTTCAAAGTTAACCTTGGTACGAGACTCACGGCCACCGTACCCCGCAGAGCCCCGTCGGACATCCCTGGGTGGTTAACCATAGTTCGCGATACGAAACTCACGGCAACGTATCCCTAGAGGCCTCGTCAGACCGTCCCTAGGTGAACATACACATATCATCCACAACGCCACTGGAAGCCATAATTCGAATACTAGAATATGCATACAAATGTTAGGTACTTCGCTAGAATGGCCACTATAGTCGACGTACACTCACAACTAATGTCACACAACCACAAGCAAATACCAATACCAAACAACACCAAGTGTCACAATCTCCTCACGAAGGAATAACAACCAATATCGCACACATTACGTTCTTACCGAACAAGTACACATAACATTACGTAATCCCCGGCAAAGGATTACGGTCTATTAAACTCACTCAAAGTGATCGTAGCATCTTTCAACATACAAAACCAACACATATATTCCGAGAACACATATATTCACGAATTACAAGAATTATTGTTGAAAGACAACATTTATCGAGAACATACCGATCCCTTTTTACGTTCATTAAACATTGGATTTTGCATAAAATCATTTATCAATAATTATGCCTACGAAACATGAAATGTATGGACAAGATACTTGCCTCAAAATCGGTACGCAAGTATTCCGACGGACACGGCTCAGCGGAAAGCTTCGAAACGCCCAATGCTATCGAAACGGAAGACGACGACGAACGAAAGGGTTCAACGCGGTTTCTTCGCAAGAAACACGACCCTAACATCATACAATCAATAAATCATCGACCATACGAGGAAGAATAATCGTAGAACGCCCGAAAACCCCTCTAAGGCATTTTACCGGACACCTTCAAGGCGTCGGTCAAGAACTCAACTCAAACAACGAATCGATACGATCCAACCATGGAATAACAAGGGAAATGATATAATACATCTAAATAATCATCAATCCATCAACAAAACGGAAAGAATCGGACAAAACCCCAAAATCCCCAATTATCCAAAAAGGTAGGGTTTCAAGAGACATTACCTTGAGTGATTCAAGTGTTAAGATCCGTAGAACACGCGTTAGATTGATTATCCGAGCCTCACAACTGACAAGAAATGATGAAAATCGACCCCCGGATGAAGAACTCTCTCCCTCTCTATCTCTCTCTCTCGCGACTCGGTGGAAAAAAATGGGAAAGAATGAGCTGTTCACGCTCAAAACCACATTTATAGTGCAACACAGCAGACCCTATCGTCCGGCCTATCGGCCGATAGGCCCAACCGATAGCCATACGAAATGCCGGCAGTAGGGTCTATCGACCCCCCTATCGGCCGAAAGGCTCCTGGAAGGTGCCCGACAGCTGACAGTCTTTCACTAAAACGACCATAACTCTCTCGTCCGGACTCCGATTGACTCACCGTTTGAACCATTGGAAAGCTAACTCGATGTTCTATAATATTGCAAAGATTTATAATTTTTGGAGTTACCAAAAATTAATGATGATCTAACAAAGACGAACTCATACTTAGAAAAGTCGTTTAGTAATCCTGAATTCAACAAAGCGACACGAAACCGAACACGAATACGAACCGAAGATGCCGTTACGAAGTACTCACAAAGACGAATCTAAGAGCTAGTAGAACACACAATTCCGACCACCCGAAGGCTCGAGATTCGACAACGGAAGGTAATTACCCCAAACTTTGGGAAATTACGAAAATGGCCCAAATGCCCGAAAATCACCATACGTGATCGAATAACCAAACCGAAGTTCACAACACGTCTAACAAAGTTAAACGGACTTGCGGGAAACTCGAAGCAAGGTTTGGTCGAGATTCGCAAGAATCGAACTCAAGTGCGGAAAAGTCGCTAAAAAGCACAGAACTCAACGAAACGATACCGAAACGAACTCGGATGTCAAAAAGTGTAGAATTAATCATTCTCAGAATGACGGAACGGTCATGAGCGAGTTGTCAAAACGGACTCTGACCGAAAAAAAAAGAAGTTACCGGAAATCGAAAATTGCGGATATTACACTTTTCTCTCGTGGAGAAATGAGAAGTCGATCTTCATTTTATAAACTGCGTTGTTCATTACGTATGTTACCTATACTCCATTACGTACGTAAAAGGCTTAGCGTACGCTATACTCAAATCCTTAGCGTACGCTAACGTCTGGCCAAAGCTCACTGACTTGTTTCGTTCACTTGCTTACGTACGTAATGTTTCCTCCATAACGTACGTAATACGTACGTTGACTTGCTACAGTAAATGTCCAATTAGCGTACGTTATACACTAATCGTAGCATACACTAACTCAGCGTTGACTCACCCGTGCACGTTCCTCGCCGAAAGCTGCCGACCGCGGGTCCCACATGTTGGCCATAGCTTGAGCTGTCTGATTCCTCTCGTTACGTACGTAATGCCTTATGCATAGTGTACGTAACACTTAGAAACTTAATGTACGTTAACTCTACTCATTAACGTACGTAATCCTTGTACCTTAGCGTACGCTAAGTATACATCGTAGCGTGCGCTAATGTGGCTATACTTAGCCATTTTCAGCTACTCTTGTCCAACGTCTCGACATGCAGAATACGAATATACGGCACACTGAATACGTATACTCAACACAAAGTATCCTCAAATGTAATTATCGACAAATACGATACTTATACCAATATTTACATCTCAGTCCTTCATTTATTTTATCCATACTGTACAGATTCCACGCTGTACAACATGACTCGGATAAAATAATATTAAACAACCGTAGTAGAAATTTATGATATTACATACTACACCACTTAAAATAAGTTTCGGCCTCGAAACTTACAATCCGTCATAAAAAGAAACAAACCGTTCAACCAACATATTCCGAAACCATCACAACAACGATCAATCATCATTATTACCGAATAATCAAAATAGCATACTTACAAATGCGCAAAGTCGGCGATCTCCTAATATACTAGCAAGTGACTTCACTATAAAGCCTCGATACGCTTACAATCACATTCCATGAATCTCAACAAAAATATATCATCTTCGGATGACATAATTTATCTGTGTCAAATCCTGTCTGCCTGATTACCCAATCAAATCCAAATCCTTCTAAAAATCAATAATGCACGATACATCTATGAAACAACTGCCTAAATCAACGACACAAATCCCGAAACATCAGCACAAAGTTCGAACGCTCAAATGATCACCAGCAATGATCAACCAATAAATTAATCGATAATATCATCGACATGATAAACTCTAATACGACCAATCCAAAGGTCAACACGCAGGTGAGAATATCATTAACATTATAAACTCCAATATGACCAACGAGATGTCAAAACACAATAAAAAATATCATCATCATGATAAACTCCGATATTACCAACGAACGATCAGTGATAATCGAGAATACCTTCACACAATAAACTTTGGCACAATCAACACAAAACCACAGAAATTGATACACGAAAGAACAAAATTCTCAAAACGACACACCGATCACATACAACGGATCTCAATAAACATACCCGACTGGTGAACATACCCCTCGGCATACGAACAACTAATCACAACCTGTCGAACATATCCAAATCTTACTTGGAGTGGGAACGACCACTCAATATCCAAAACCACCAGCATGGGATCACCATCCCAAAATCTACACTTACAAAGAAATCCTTCAAAAATCATTATGGTAAAAATCACACTACTACCATACCAATGGAATCACATAGCACATATGTCCCGATTTCACGAAATCTAAAGTTCCAAAATTACATCCTGTACATGGATCTACAACACGCAGCATATTTCTATTATCTGATCGACCGATCTTCCCTGGATAACCAAGCTACCATATTAAAATTTGAATCTCTTTTCCTCGTACCATCGATATGATATCCAGTTTGTGAGTCACACTCATAAATTCACCATGATATGCAAAATGCGTATGTATATCAATCACATTCTCAAAAATCAGTTTGAAATCATGCAATCTTGTCAAGAAGACAAATTTTCGAAAGTTCTTTCAAAATTTGCAAAACTCAAAACATAAATTTTCGTAAGACTACGAAATCAATTTTCGAAAAAAATTAAATCGGCTCGCTGGTGCCAAGTATTCGATAACAGCGTCCTTCGAATCCACACTTTCGAAGTTTGAAAATGAAAACTATGCAAATGATTGACCACATCCATATTCCTGTATACCAATCCGGCTCGTCACAAATTCCACTGACATTCCATCGGCAAAATACACGATATAGTTCCAAAATCTCAATATATAAACTCCGACCAAAAACTCCTTTTCCCACTTATGACTCGCAACATCAACCATTAACCCATCCTGGATTACCTCAACCATGCTATGACAAAACATTGAAATATCAACAAGTCAAACACAGCGAAAGACTTCCCGAGAAGTTTCATTTGAACAAGTAAACCAAAACCTCGAAAAGCATAAACGAAATAGATAAACGATTGATAAAGTGTTTTACAGATCCCGGGACTTTTAAGAAAACAGAAAAAGCCTTCTTTTGAAACATTAGGGTCTCAGTCCGTATCTTGGCCCGCATTAGTCATTACAAGAAGTTTAAAACGTATAAAACTCTTTTCGGACTCCCAGTCCTGAGTTACAAAACTATTTTAAAGTCAATTGGGTCTCGGGCCAAAAATCATTTCCAATAAAACATCCGTGAAACATTCATTTTGAAAAGTATCATTTTCAAATGCTCAAAAGCAGTTTCATATATTTCAAAATGACTTAACATGACTACATGTTCTTCTCAACAATCCACAGTCCTTCTCCCGATTACACAACTCCATTTCCAAAATCTAACTGACATAATGATTTCCGAAATCATAATTTCTCAAGATCATCAATCCTGTCTCACTCTGTCATCTCATACTGTGAAGCATAATATCTTTCTGAATCTCAAAACATATCAACTTAGAACGGCAATAAATCTCAATGAAATTCAAAAATACAAATACTTACAGATCGTGAAGCCGATGATTCCCCGTGATACTGGCACATGTCTCAACTCTAGAAAATACTCGACACGGATATTTTCAAAACACACGTTTTGCAAACTCAGTTCAACTCGAGAACACAACACATCTCTTTCAAGAGAATCACGTTAGCACCATTTGGAAAAGTTTACACCAATCCCAGTACCACACTGATAAATCACATAATGCACAAGCCCGAGTGGACAACAAAAACTCACGACTCCAATATTTGTCAATCGACAACTCAAATGACGCGACAAAAACATGACCCAAATGCCTAGGTTTTCTCAACCTAAGCTCGATACCATATTCTCGTAACACCCAGCATTTAACCGGAATATTACGTAGCCGTGGGCCCCGAGATGGAACCCACAAGGCTAAAGAAAATTTTCGTAAACATTTTACAAATGCCCAAGAGGCCAACAGCGGTACTATCTTTAAAGCATTTGAAGACTATATAAAATCTGTTTATCAAAACCGTCGTAAAATCTCGTTTGAAAGGACAAGGCCTGAAATGCCAGAACTCAACAGTTTAAAAACATACGTTAAGCTATCCCTTACATGTACCGACAAAATAGTTTAGAAAATGGTTGCCAAAGTAACCTAAGATACCAGATACCAAAAGGCCATTTAAAAACACTCACGCAGCGGAAAAGACAAACAATTAAAAATACTCTAGCAGCGGAATACAACAAGCGATCGAAACTCGGTACACATTTACATGCCTAGCGGTATCTTAGGAAGCTCATCTCTCCACGACCGCTACAAGCTCGATATCCAAAGAACCTAATAAGAAAGCCCACGACAGGGTCAGCCATAATATCCAACAATGATAACCGTCACATCCCATCAATAATTACATACCAATTCGAATACAAAATAAGAGTACGACCAATGTAATCTTATCGTAGTAACTTTACTTACTCAAATAATTCTTATCAGAATAACCATTATCATAATTCGCATCTCGTACTCGATTAACCAATAAACTCGAACATATTATCTGTATTGTACCTCAAACAATACTCAAGATTCTCAAACTATCATAACCAACTCACGATACGGAAATATACCAGTTCTGACCAATACGATCTATCAGATAGTATCATCAAATCCCAAGACAATGACCGATTTTCCATCAAAGGACGAATACTAAAGGAAATACGGAACATACCTCAAGATGCACAATACCACGACAATCATGTCAGTCTAATCCGAGATCAGATCAATGCAATACGGACACGGTCCTAACACAAGACCTACAAATGCATATTCATATGACCACGTCAATATGCTCAAAACAATAACAACATTGTATGCTCAATGGAAATCCCATGATCCAGCGCCCTCAGCATAGATCCCCTGATGATCCTACTAGATCAACATGAGGTGGATAACCGACAATATACATATGCACAAAAACACATATAAAACCAACGATGCGAATCCACATGATTCCATCAACACAATACTGGGTAATCCAACGATCCAGCGCCCTCAGCATAGATCCCCATGATGATCCCGTCGGACCAACGCATGGTGGACATCCGATCCAGCGCCCTCAGCATAGATCCCCATGATGATCCCGTCGAACCAACGCATGGTGGACATCCGATCCAGCGCCCTCAGCATAGATCCTCATGATCCCATCGGATCATTTACAACATAAACAATACAATTATGCATACACATATGCAACTCAATATGTTCATCAACGTGAACAACATATGAATCAAAACATGAACGACACTACGATGAAACAACTAGGACGACTTCATGTTCAACAACATGAATGACAACCTGCATGATCAACATCATTAACACTAAACCGAATCAAACTAAGACACTTGTCCCGAGTCCTTCAGGAGCAATCTCAATGTCAAATCATCACCGGCAATTTTCCTCAATGCTCGGCGATCCAAACGTACAATGAACTATAGATACTCATATCCTCGTCTTTACCATAATGTAACCTCGATACCCGAATATGCCAATAACCGAAATAAATCATATACAGTACGATTTCACTTCCAGAATCGGAAAGACAACATAAAATCCTTGCTATATGCATTATAAACGAAATGAAACTAAAACCATTCATTAAACATTATAACTGAGCAAGTAATAACTTGCCTCGATACCGATACGACGATGATGAAGCCGTCACTAATCTCATTGTCTTCGTCTACGAGCTCCTCGGCCCTGACCAACGCAATTCACGAACATACTCGAACACGACCGCAACATACGGTTATAAACACCGATCAATAATCTCAACCTAATGAAGTAATCAAATAGCAACGATTCAATAACAATCAATAACCGACATAGCCAACCAATCAAACTCAACGGGTCAATAACAATATTAGCAACGACAATAATCTCTGCTACGAGAGAACACACAATGCAAAACACAACATGATAATCACGACATACACATGGTAATCCCGATGATCCAGCGTTCACTGTATAGATCCCAAAATGATCCGGTTGAACCAACACGAGATGGAAAAACCCGTCCAATGATCCAGCGCACGCTAGCATAGATCCCAAGATGATCCGTCGGACCAACATGAGGTGGACATACGACAACGACACATATGCACAACAATATGAACGACATCAATAAGGAAAACATGATGTGAAGTACTTGCCTTAGAAAGACGAAGATGATTAAATACTTCGACGGACGTCAACACACTTGAAGGTCGTCCCTTCGATCAATTACCTTACAAGACTCAGACCTTATACAAAAAGAATAACAAAGAGTTCAACTTACGTCACATAACCAACGTACGAACATCTAACGTCCTAACTGTGGCCGAGTTAACACCCCATGTATGGCCGGTTCACGGTTCAACTACTCGACGAACGCTAAGTCGAACTAATAACATACTTCATGCGAATCAAATGATCATAACAAATATAAAATGTCGACGTCTACAATTCAAGGATATGCGAGTCATTATCGTCCATAATCAAATCTCGATCATCAACTCTTAAGTATTCGATTTATCTATGATTCACAATAAGGATGGATATAGTCGAACGAGTTCTAGGTTAATTCATCAAAAGGGTTTCGTTCTCCAGCGAAAAAGTTCTTCATACTAAGGTTTCACATTCAAAATGATGGTCACTAACGAAATCTCATCGTTCTAATCATCCATATGAAGATTATCGAATCCGAGCCATCCTTACAAGACATGAATATACTTCGAAGGACATCCATTACATTTATCTTCATGAATACCCCTAACATAGGTGATAGTATTAACAAGTTGGTCATCATATGAATATCTCGAAATCATCATCAAAGGCATGTTACAATCTCAGAAAACTTCATCCCGATGTTTGGCATAATCAAGGCTAAACTTGAAATCTTCTTTAATCATGGAAAGTTCTAAACATGATCATCTCAATTCTCTAAAACATGGTGTTCAACCTAATGGGTTACTAACAAATTAAATGATCTCAGTAGCATGTTCATAGTATTCCTAAGAACTGTAACACCCCCAGATTTAACCGGAAATATTACAGCGCCATGGGCCCCGAGATGGAACCCACAAGGCTAAAGGAAATTTTCGTAAATATTTTACAAACGCCCAAGAGGCCAACGACGGTACTATCTTTAAAACATTTGAAGACTATATAAAATCTGTTTATCAAAACCGTCGTAAAATCTCGTTTGAAAGGACAAGGCCTGAAATGCCAGAACTCAAAAGTTTAGAAAACGGTTGCCAAAGTAACCTAAGTTACCAGATACCTAAAGGCCATTTAAAAACACTCACGCAGCGGAAAAGACAAACAATTAAAATTACTCTAGCAGTGGAATACAACAACTGATCAGGAAACTCAGTACACATTTACATACCCTAGCCAGTATCCTCCGGGAAGCTCATCTCTCTACGACCGCTACAAGCTCGATATCCAAAGAACCTAATAAGAAAGCCCACGACAGGGTCAGCCATAATATCCAACAATGATAACCGTCACATCACATCAATAATTACATACCAATGAGAATACAAAATAAGAGTACGGCCAATGTAATCTTATCGTAGTAACTTTACTTACTCAAATAATTCTTATTAGAATAACCATTATCATAATTCGCATCTCGTACTCGATTAACCAATAAACTCGAACATATTATCTGTATTGTACCTCAAACAATACTCAAGATTCTCAAACTATCATAACCAACTCACGATACGGAAATATACCAGTTTTGACCAATACGATCCATCAGATAGTATCATCAAATCCCAAGACGATGACGGATTGTCCATCAAAAGACGAATACTAAAGGAAATACGGAACATACCTCAAGATGCACAATACCACGACAATCATGTCAGTCTAATCCGAGATCAGATCAATGCAATACGGACACGGTCCTAACACAAGACCTACAAATGCATATTCATATGACCATGTCAATATGCTCAAAATAATAACAACATTGTATACTCAATGGAAATCCCATGATCCAGCGCCCTCAGCATAGATCCCCTGATGATCCTACTAGATCAACATGAGGTGGATAACCAATAATATATATATGCACAAAAACACATATAAAACCAACGATGCGAATCCACATGATTCCATCAACACAATACTGGGTAATCCAACGATCCAACGCCCTCAGCATAGATCCCCATGATGATCTCGTCGGACCAACGCATGGTGGAAAACCTGTCCAGCGATCCAGCGCCCTCAGCATAGATCCCCATGATGATCCCGTCGAACCAACGCATGGTGGACATCCGATCCAGCGCCCTCAGCATAGATCCTCATGATCCCATCGGATCATTTACAACATAAACAATACAATTATGCATACACATATGCAACTCAATATGTTCATCAACGTGAACAACATATGAATCAAAACATGAACGACACTACGATGAAACAACTAGGACGACTTCATGTTCAGCAACATGAATGACAACCTGCATGATCAACATCATTAGCACTAAATAGAATCAAACTAAGATACTTGTCCCGAGTCCTTCAGGAGCAATCTCGATGTCAAATCATCACCGGCAATTATCCTCAATGCTCGGCGATCCAAACGTACAATGAACTATAGATACTCATATCCTCGTCTTTACCATAATGTAACCTCGATACCCGAATATGCTAATAACCGAAATAAATCATATACAGTACGATTTAACTTCCAGAATCGGAAAGACAACATATAATCCTTGCTATATGCATTATAAACGAAATGAAACTGAAACCATTCATTAAACATTATAACTGAGCAAGTAATAACTTGCCTCGATATCGATACGACGATGATGAAGCCGTCACTAATCTCATTGTCTTCGTCTACGAGCTCCTCGGCCCTGACCAACGCAATTCACGAACATACTCGAACACGACCGCAACATACGGTTATAAACACCGATCAATAATCTCAACCTATTGAAGTAATCAAATAGCAACGATTCGATAACAATCAATAACTGTCATATCCAACCAATCAAACTCAACGGGTCAACGATACCTCGATCATATATAAAACCAAATAATATACTCAAACAATTTTACGAACTCATATACCATTATATGAACCGAAATCCGATAATTACTAATCTATATAACCGATCGACAAACTCAACGATTTCACAATATCCCGATTAAACACAATTCCAAACAATCCAACTCAAACAATTACGAATTCATAACCAAAATACGATTACAGATACGAATGTAAAGGAAATCATATTCGGTGATCAATCGCAATCTTTCCGGATTCCAAATTGATATCATGATTCGTATTTCATCAAGAACATACGAATTCTACCACTACAATCAACGAACATTCGATCTTCATATCTAAAGATACCGATAATTCAACCTACGATCGTCTTGCTATGTTCAATTCATCAAGGAGTTCTTCAAGAACACTAAAAGATTCGAAACCTTGTTCATAGCCATCAAAACAACGAAATTCGATATCCTCTAACATCTAAATAATCCTCATTCATGATTCAAGGTGTATGTTATCATATTTTCCAATATATGATCCTCCTAACATCAAGAATCGAAACAATCCTACCAAGAACACCAAGAACACTATGAATCTATAATCATAACCGGCATAATCAAGACATAGACCATCATATCCTTCAACATATAGTTCATATAACCTCAAGAACCATAACAACAACATCATAATCATCTTTATACGAAGCAAATACAGATAGCAATACCAAAAATCCGAAATCAAGGTGTAGAGTTCATCAACATACCTCAAGAACATGAATAGCACAATCAAACTCTTCAAGAACCATTGATATCTTCACATCCAAGCCTTTAATCCATGCTTCAAGCTTATAATCAAGTTAGAAGAGGTTTATCCTCACTAACACACTCATAGGGATGAAGTTTGAAGGAGGAAATAGCTTTTCTCTCGTGGAGAAATGAGAAGCCGATCTTCATTTTATAAACTGCATTGTTCATTACGTACGTTACCTATACTCCATTATGTACGTAAAAGGCTTAGCGTACGCTATACTCAAATCCTTAGCGTACGCTAACGTCTGGCCAAAGCTCACTGACTTGTTTCGTTTACTTGCTTACGTACGTAATGTTTCCTCCATAACGTACGTAATACGTACGTTGACTTGCTACAGTAAATGTCCAATTAGCGTACGTTATACACTAATCGTAGCGTACGCTAACTCAGCGTTGACTCACCCGTGCACGTTTCTCGCCGAAAGCTGCCGACCGCGGGTCCCACCTGTCGGCCATAGCTTGAGCTGTCTGATTCCTCTCGTTACGTATGTAATGCCTTATGCATAGCATACGTAACACTTAGCAACTTAACGTACGTTAACTCTACTCATTAACGTACGTAATCCTTGTACCTTAGCGTACGCTAAGTATACATCGTAGCGTGCGCTAATGTGGCTATACTTAGCCATTTTCAGCTACTCTTGTCCAACGTCTCGACATGCAGAATACGAATATACGGCACACTGAATACGTATACTCAACACATAGTATCCTCAAATGTAATTATCGACCAAATACGACAATTATACCAATACTGACATCTCAGTCCTTCATTTATTTTATCCATACTATACAGATTCCACGTTGTACAACATGACTCGGATAAAATAATATTAAACAACCGTAGTAGAAATTTTTGATATTACATACTACACCACTTAAAATAAGTTTCGGCCTCGAAACTTACAATCCGTCATAAAAAGAAACAAACCGTTCAACCAACATATTCCGAAGCCATCACAACAACGATCAATCATCATTATTACCGAATAATCAAAATAGCATACTTACAAATTCGCAAAGTCGGCGATCTCCTAATATACTAGCAAGTGACTTCACTATAAAGCCTCGATACGCTTACAATCACATTCCATGAATCTCAACAAAAATATATCATCTTCGGATGACATAATTTATCTGTGTCAAATCCTGTCTGCCTGATTACCCAATCAAATCCAAATCCTGCTAAAAATCAATAATGCACGATACATCTGTGAAACAACTTCCTAAATCAACGACACAAATATCGAAACATCAGCACAAAGTTCGAACGCTCAAATGATCACCAGCAATGATCAACCAATAAATTAATCGATAATATCATCGACATGATAAACTCTAATACGACCAATCCAAAGGTCAACACGCAGGTGAGAATATCATCAACATTATAAACACCAATATGACCAACGAGATGTCAAAACATAATCGAGAATATCATCATCATGATAAACTCTGATATTACCAACGAACGATCAGTGATAATCGAAAATACCTTCACACAGTAAACTTTGGCACAATCAACACAAAACCACAGAAATTGATACACGAAAGAACAAAATTCTCAAAACGACACACCGATCACATACAGCGGATCTCAATAAACATACCCGACTGGTGAACATACCCCTCAGCATACGAACAACTAATCACAACCTGTCGAACATATCCAAATCTTACCTGGAGTGGGAACGACCACTCAATATCCAAAACCACCAGCATGGGATCACCATCCCCAAATCTACACTTACAAAGAAATCCTTCAAAAATCATTATGGTAAAAATCACACTACTACCATACCAATGGAATCACATAGCACATATGTCCCGATTTTACGAAATCCAAAGTTCTAAAATTACATCCTGTGCATGGATCTACAACACGCAACATATTTCTCTTATCTGATCGACCGATCTTCCCTGGATAACCAAGCTACCATATTAAAATTTGAATCTCTTTTCCTCGTACCATCGATATGATATCCAGTTTGTGAGTCACACTCATAACTTCACCATGATATGCAAAATGCGTATGTATATCAATCACATTCTCAAAAATCAGTTTGAAATCATGCAATCTTGTCAAGAAGACAAATTTTCGAAAGTTCTTTCAAAATTTGCAAAACTCAAAACATAAATTTTCGTAAGACTACGAAATCAATTTTCGAAAAAAATTAAATCGGCTCGCTGGTGCCAAGTATTCGATAACAGCGTCCTTCGAATCCACACGATTTCGAAGTTTGAAAATGAAAACTATGCAAATGATTGACCACATTCATATTCCTGTATACCAATCCGGCTCGTCACAAATTCCACTGACATTCCATCGACAAACTACACGATATAGTTCCAAAATCTCAATATATAAACTCCGACCAAAAACTCCTTTTCCCACTTATGACTCGCAACATCAACCATTAACCCATCCTGGATTACCTCAACCATGCTATGACAAAACATTGAAATATCAACAAGTCAAACACAGCGAAAGACTTCCCGAGAAGTTTCATTTGAACACGTAAACCAAAACCTCGAAAAGCAGAAACTAAATAAATAAACGATTGATAAAGTGTTTTACAGATCTCGGGAGTTTTAAGAAAACAGAAAAAGCCTTCTTTTGAAACATTAGGGTCTCAACCCGTATCTTGGCCCGCATTAGTCATTACAAGAAGTTTAAAACGTATAAAACTCTTTTCGGACTCCAGTCCGAGTTACAAAACTATTTTAAAGTCAATTGGGTCTCGGGCCAAAAATCATTTCCAATAAAACATCCGTGAAACATTCATTTTGAAAAGTATCATTTTCAAATGCTCAAAAGCAGTTTCATATATTTCAAAATGACTTAACATGACTACATGTTCTTCTCAACAATCCACAGTCCTTCTCCCGATTACACAACTCAATTTCCAAAATCTAATCGACATAATGATTTCCGAAATCATAATTTCTCAAGATCATCAATCCTGTCTCACTCTGTCATCTCATACTGTGAAGCATAATATCTTTCTGAATCTCAAAACATATCAACTTAGAACGGCAATAAATCTCAATGAAATTCAAAAATCCAAATACTTACAGATCGTGAAGCCGATGATTCCCCGTGATACTGGCACATGTCTTAACTCTAGAAAATACTCGACACAGATATTTTCAAAACACACGTTTTGCAAACTCAGTTCAACTTGAGAACACAACACATCTCTTTCAAGAGAATCACGTTAGCACCATTTGGAAAAGTTTACAACAATCCCAGTACCACACTGATAAATCACATAATGCACAAGCCCGAGTGGACAACAAAAACTCACGACTCCAATATTTGTCAATCGACAACTCAAATGACGCGACAAAAACATGACCCAACTCGACCCAAATGCCTAGGTTTTCTCAACCTAAGCTCCGATACCATATTCTGTAACACCCCCAGATTTAACCGGAAATATTACAGCGCCGTGGGCCCCGAGATGGAACCCACAAGGCTAAAGAAAATTTTCGTAAACATTTTACAAATGCCCAAGAGGCCAACGACGGTACTATCTTTAAAGCATTTGAAGACTATATAAAATCTGTTTATCAAAACCGTCGTAAAATCTCGTTTGAAAGGACAAGGCCTGAAATGCCAGAACTCAACAGTTTAAAAACATACGTTAAGCTATCGCTTACACGTACCGACAAAATAGTTTAGAAAACGGTTGCCAAAGTAACCTAAGTTACCAGATACCAAAAGGCCATTTAAAAACACTCACGCAGCGGAAAAGACAAACAATTAAAAATACTCTAGCAGCGGAATACAACAACTGATCAGGAAACTCAGTACACATTTACATGCCCTAGCCAGTATCCTCCGGGAAGCTCATCTCTCTACGACCGCTACAAGCTCGGTATCCAAAGAACCTAATAAGAAAGCCCACGACAGGGTCAGCCATAATATCGAACAATGATAACCGTCATATCACATCAATAATTACATACCAATGAGAATACAAAATAAGAGTACGACCAATGTAATCTTATCGTAGTAACTTTACTTACTCAAATAATTCTCATCAGAATAACCATTATCATAATTCGCATCTCGTACTCGATTAACCAATAAACTCGAACATATTATCTGTATTGTACCTCAAACAATACTCAAGATTCTCAAACTATCATAACCAACTCACGATACGGAAATATACCAGTTCTGACCAATACGATCCATCAGATAATATCATCAAATCCCAAGACAATGACCGATTGTCCATCAAAAGACGAATACTAAAGGAAATACGGAACATACCTCAAGATGCACAATACCACGACAATCATGTCAGTCTAATCCGAGATCAGATCAATGCAATACGGACACGGTCCTAACACAAGACCTACAAATGCATATTCATATGACCACGTTAATATGCTCAAAACAATAACAACATTGTATGCTCAATGGAAATCCCATGATCCAGCGCCCTCAGCATAGATCCCCTGATGATCCTACTAGATCAACATGAGGTGGATAACCAACAATATACATATGCACAAAAACACATATAAAACCAAAGATGCGAATCCACATGATTCCATCAACACAATACTGGGTAATCCAACGATCCAGCGCCCTCAGCATAGATCCCCATGATGATCCCGTCGGACCAACGCATGGTGGAAAACCTGTCCAGCGATCCAGCGCCCTCAGCATAGATCCCCATGATGATCCCGTCGAACCAACGCATGGTGGACATCCGATCCAGCGCCCTCAGCATAGATCCTCATGATCCCATCGGATCATTTACAACATAAACAATACAATTATGCATACACATATGCAACTCAATATGTTCATCAACGTGAACAACATATGAATCAAAACATGAACGACACTACGATGAAACAACTAGGACGACTTCATGTTCAGCAACATGAATGACAACCTGCATGATCAACATCATTAGCACTAAATCGAATCAAACTAAGATACTTGTCCCGAGTCCTTCAGGAGCAATCTCGATGTCAAATCATCACCGGCAATTACCCTCAATGCTCGGCGATCCAAACGTACAATGAACTATAGATACTCATATCCTCGTCTTTACCATAATGTAACCTCGATACCCGAATATGCTAATAACCGAAATAAATCATATACAGTACGATTTAACTTCCAGAATCGGAAAGACAACATATAATCCTTGCTATATGCATTATAAACGAAATGAAACTGAAACCATTCATTAAACATTATAACTGAGCAAGTAATAACTTGCCTCGATACCGATACGACGATGATGAAGCCGTCACTAATCTCATTGTCTTCGTCTACGAGCTCCTCGGCCCTGACCAACGCAATTCACGAACATACTCGAACACGACCGCAACATACGGTTATAAACACCGATCAATAATCTCAACCTATTGAAGTAATCAAATAGCAACGATTCGATAACAATCAATAACTGACATATCCAACCAATCAAACTCAACGGGTCAACGATACCTCGATCATATATAAAACCAAATAATATACTCAAACAATTTTACGAACTCATATACCATTATATGAACCGAAATCCTATAATTACTAATCTATATAACCGATCGACAAACTCAACGATTTCACAATATCCCAATTAAACACAATTCCAAACAATCCAACTCAAACAATTACGAATTCATAACCAAAATACGATTACAGATACGAATGTAAAGGAAATCATATTCGGTGATCAATCGCAATCTTTCCGGATTCCAAATTGATATCATGATTCGTATTTCATCAAGAACATACGAATTCTACCACTACAATCAACGAACATTCGATCTTCATATCTAAAGATACCGATAATTCAACCTACGATCGTCTTGCTATGTTCAATTCATCAAGGAGTTCTTCAAGAACACTAAAAGATTCGAAACCTTGTTCATAGCCATCAAAACAACGAAATTCGATATCCTCTAACATCTAAATAATCCTCATTCATGATTCAAGGTGTATGTTATCATATTTTCCAATATATGATCCTCCTAACATCAAGAATCGAAACAATCCTACAAAGAACACCAAGAACACTATGAATCTATAATCATAACCGGCATAATCAAGACATAGACCATCATATCCTTCAACATATAGTTCATATAACCTCAAGAACCATAACAACAACATCATAATCATCTTTATACGAAGCAAATACAGATAGCAATACCAAAAATCTGAAATCAAGGTGTAGAGTTCATCAACATACCTCAAGAACATGAATAGCACAATCAAACTCTTCAAGAACCATTGATATCTTCACATCCAAGCCTTTAATCCATGCTTCAAGCTTATAATCAAGTTAGAAGAGGTTTATCCTCACTAACACACTCATAGGGATGAAGTTTGAAGGAGGAAATAGCTTTTCTCTCGTGGAGAAATGAGAAGCCGATCTTCATTTTATAAACTGCATTGTTCATTACGTACGTTACCTATACTCCATTATGTACGTAAAAGGCTTAGCGTACGCTATACTCAAATCCTTAGCGTACGCTAACGTCTGGCCAAAGCTCACTGACTTGTTTCGTTCACTTGCTTACGTACGTAATGTTTCCTCCATAACGTACGTAATACGTACGTTGACTTGCTACAGTAAATGTCCAATTAGCGTACGTTATACACTAATCGTAGCGTACGCTAACTCAGCATTGACTCACCCGTGCACGTTTCTCGCCGAAAGCTGCCGACCGCGGGTCCCACCTGTCGGCCATAGCTTGAGCTGTCTGATTCCTCTCGTTACGTATATAATGCCTTATGCATAGCATACGTAACACTTAGCAACTTAACGTACGTTAACTCTACTCATTAACGTACGTAATCCTTGTACCTTAGCGTACGCTAAGTATACATCGTAGCGTGCGCTAATGTGGCTATACTTAGCCATTTTCAGCTACTCTTGTCCAACGTCTCGACATGCAGAATACGAATATACGGCACACTGAATACGTATACTCAACGCATAGTATCCTCAAATGTAATTATCGACCAAATACGACAATTATACCAATACTGACATCTCAGTCCTTCATTTCTTTTATCCATACTATACAGATTCCACGTTGTACAACATGACTCGGATAAAATAATATTAAACAACCATAGTAGAAATTTCTGATATTACATACTACACCAGTTAAAATAAGTTTCGGCCTCGAAACTTACAATCCGTCATAAAAAGAAATAAACCGTTCAACCAACATATTCCGAAACCATCACAACAACGATCAATCATCATTATTACCGAATAATCAAAATAGCATACTTACAAATTCGCAAAGTCGGCGATCTCCTAATATACTAGCAAGTGACTTCACTATAAAGCCTCGATACACTTACAATCACATTCCATGAATCTCAACAAAAATATATCATCTTCGGATGACATAATTTATCTGTGTCAAATCCTGTCTGCCTGATTACCCAATCAAATCCAAATCCTGCTAAAAATCAATAATGCACGATACATCTGTGAAACAACTTCCTAAATCAACGACACAAATATCGAAACATCAGCACAAAGTTTGAACGCTCAGATGATCACCAGCAATGATCAACCAATAAATTAATCGATAATATCATCGACATGATAAACTCTAATACGACCAATCCAAAGGTCAACACGCAGGTGAGAATATCATCAACATTATAAACACCAATATGACCAACGAGATGTCAAAACATAATCGAGAATATCATCATCATGATAAACTCCGATATTACCAACGAACGATCAGTGATAATCGAAAATACCTTCACACAGTAAACTTTGGCACAATCAACACAAAACCACAGAAATTGATACACGAAAGAACAAAATTCTCAAAACGACACACCGATCACATACAGCGGATCTCAATAAACATACCCGACTGGTGAACATACCCCTCAGCATACGAACAACTAATCACAACCTGTCGAACATATCCAAATCATACCTGGAGTGGGAACGACCACTCAATATCCAAAACCACCAGCATGGGATCACCATCTCCAAATCTACACTTACAAAGAAATCCTTCAAAAATCATTATGGTAAAAATCACACTACTACCATACCAATGGAATCACATAGCACATATGTCCCGATTTTACGAAATCCAAAGTTCTAAAATTACATCCTGTGCATGGATATACAACACGCAGCATATTTCTCTTATCTGATCGACCGATCTTCCCTGGATAACCAAGCTACCATATTAAAATTTGAATCTCTTTTCCTCGTACCATCGATATGATATCCAGTTTGTGAGTCACACTCATAACTTCACCATGATATGCAAAATGCGTATGTATATCAATCACATTCTCAAAAATCAGTTTGAAATCATGCAATCTTGTCAAGAAGACAAATTTTCGAAAGTTCTTTCAAAATTTGCAAAACTCAAAACATAAATTTTCGTAAGACTACGAAATCAATTTTCGAAAAAAATTAAATCGGCTCGCTGGTGCCAAGTATTCGATAACAACGTCCTTCGAATCCACACGATTTCGAAGTTTGAAAATGAAAACTATGCAAATGATTGACCACATTCATATTCCTGTATACCAATCCGGCTCGTCACAAATTCCACTGACATTCCATCGACAAACTACACGATATAGTTCCAAAATCTCAATATATAAACTCCGACCAAAAACTCCTTTTCCCACTTATGACTCGCAACATCAACCATTAACCCATCCTGGATTACCTCAACCATGCTATGACAAAACATTGAAATATCAACAAGTCAAACACAGCGAAAGACTTCCCGAGAAGTTTCATTTGAACAAGTAAACCAAAACCTCGAAAAGCAGAAACTAAATAAATAAACGATTGATAAAGTGTTTTACAGATCTCGGGAGTTTTAAGAAAACAGAAAAAGCCTTCTTTTGAAACATTAGGGTCTCAACCCGTATCTTGGCCCGCATTAGTCATTACAAGAAGTTTAAAACGTATAAAACTCTTTTCGGACTCCCAGTCCTGAGTTACAAAACTATTTTAAAGTCAATTGGGTCTCGGGCCAAAAATCATTTCCAATAAAACATCCGTGAAACATTCATTTTGAAAAGTATCATTTTCAAATGCTCAAAAGCAGTTTCATATATTTCAAAATGACTTAACATGACTACATGTTCTTCTCAACAATCCACAGTCCTTCTCCCGATTACACAACTCCATTTCCAAAATCTAACTGACATAATGATTTCCGAAATCATAATTTCTCAAGATCATCAATCCTGTCTCACTCTGTCATCTCATACTGTGAAGCATAATATCTTTCTGAATCTCAAAACATATCAACTTAGAACGGCAATAAATCTCAATGAAATTCAAAAATCCAAATACTTACAGATCGTGAAGCCGATGATTCCCCGTGATACTGGCACATGTCTTAACTCTAGAAAATACTCGACACAGATATTTTCAAAACACACGTTTTGCAAACTCAGTTCAACTTGAGAACACAACACATCTCTTTCAAGAGAATCACGTTAGCACCATTTGGAAAAGTTTACAACAATCCCAGTACCACACTGATAAATCACATAATGCACAAGCCCGAGTGGACAACAAAAACTCACGACTCCAATATTTGTCAATCGACAACTCAAATGACGCGACAAAAACATGACCCAACTCGACCCAAATGCCTAGGTTTTCTCAACCTAAGCTCCGATACCATATTCTGTAACAACCCCAGATTTAACCGGAAATATTACAGCGCCGTGGGCCCCGAGATAGAACCCACAAGGCTAAAGAAAATTTTCGTAAACATTTTACAAACGCCCAAGAGGCCAACGACGGTACTATCTTTAAAGCATTTGAAGACTATATAAAATCTGTTTATCAAAACCGTCGTAAAATCTCGTTTGAAAGGACAAGGCCTGAAATGCCAGAACTCAACAGTTTAAAAACATACGTTAAGCTATCGCTTACACGTACCGACAAAATAGTTTAGAAAACGGTTGCCAAAGTAACCTAAGTTACCAGATACCAAAAGGCCATTTAAAAACACTCACGCAGCGGAAAAGACAAACAATTAAAAATACTCTAGCAGCGGAATACAACAACTGATCAGGAAACTCAGTACACATTTACATGCCCTAGCCAGTATCCTCCGGGAAGCTCATCTCTCCACGACCGCTACAAGCTCGATATCCAAAGAACCTAATAAGAAAGCCCATGACGGGGTAATCCATAATATCCAACAATGATAACCGTCACATCACATCAATAATTACATACCAATTCGAATACAAAATATGAGTACGACTAATGTAATCTTATCGTAGTAACTTTACTTACTCAAATAATTCTCATCAGAATAACCATTATCATAATTCGCATCTCGTACTCGATTAACCAATAAACTCGAACATATTATCTGTATTGTACCTCAAACAATACTCAAGATTCTCAAACTATCATAACCAACTCACGATATGGAAATATACCAGTTCTGACCAATACGATCCATCAGATAATATCATCAAATCCCAAGACAATGACCGATTGTCCATCAAAAGACGAATACTAAAGGAAATACGGAACATACCTCAAGATGCACAATACCACGACAATCATGTCAGTCTAATCCGAGATCAGATCAATGCAATACGGACACGGTCCTAACACAAGACCTACAAATGCATATTCATATGACCACGTTAATATGCTCAAAACAATAACAACATTGTATGCTCAATGGAAATCCCATGATCCAGCGCCCTCAGCATAGATCCCCTGATGATCCTACTAGATCAACATGAGGTGGATAACCAACAATATACATATGCACAAAAACACATATAAAACCAAAGATGCGAATCCACATGATTCCATCAACACAATACTGGGTAATCTAACGATCCAAATTTCAAAGATAGATCCCCATGATGATCCCGCGGACCAACGCATGGTGGAAAACTCCGTCTCAGCCGATCCAGCCTCAAAGATAGATCCCCATGATGATCCCGTCGAACCAACGCATGGTGGACATCCAACTGGCCGCCTCAAGATAGATCCTCATGATCCCATCGGATCATTTACAACATAAACAATACAATTATGCATACACATATGCAACTCAATATGTTCATCAACGTGAACAACATATGAATCAAAACATGAACGACACTACGATGAAACAACTAGGACGACTTCATGTTCAGCAACATGAATGACAACCTGCATGATCAACATCATTAACACTAAACCGAATCAAACTAAGATACTTGTCCTGAGTCCTTCAGGAGCAATCTAAATGTCAAATCATCACCGGCAATTATCCTCAATGCTCGGCGATCCAAACGTACAATGAACTATAGATACTCATATCCTCGTCTTTACCATAATGTAACCTCGATACCTGAATATGCCAATAACCGAAATAAATCATATACAGTACGATTTAACTTCCAGAATCGGAAAGACAACATATAATCCTTGCTATATGCATTATAAACGAAATGAAACTGAAACCATTCATTAAACATTATAACTGAGCAAGTAATAACTTGCCTCGATACCGATACGACGATGATGAAGCCGTCACTAATCTCATTGTCTTCGTCTACGAGCTCCTCAGCCCTGACCAACGCAATTCACGAACATACTCGAACACGACCGCAACATACGGTTATAAACACCGATCAATAATCACAACATATTGAAGTAATCAAATAGCAACGATTCAATAACAATCAATAACCGACATAGCCAACCAATCAAACTCAACGGGTCAATGATACCTCGATCATATATAAAACCAAATAATATACTCAAACCATTTTACGAACTCATATCTATCATATGAACCGAAATCCGATAATTACTAATAAATATAACCGATCGACAAACTCAACGATTTCACAATATCCCGATTAAACACAATTCCAAACAATCCAACTCAAACAATTACGAATTCATAACCAAAATACGATTACGGATACGAATGTAAAGGAAATCATATTCGGTGATCAATCGCAATCTTTCCAGATTCCAAATTGATATCATGATTCATATTTCATCAAGAACATACGAATTCTACGACTACAATCAACGAACATTCGATCTTCATATCTAAAGATATCGATAATTCAACCTACGATCGTCTTGCTATGTTCAATTCATCAAGGAGTTCTTCAAGAACACTAAAAGATTCGAAACCTTGTTCATAGCCATCAAAACAACGAAATTCGATATCCTCTAACATCTAAATAATCCTCATTCATGATTCAAGGTGTATGTTATCATATTTTCCAATATATGATCCTCCTAACATCAAGAATCGAAACAATCCTACCAAGAACACCAAGAACACTATGAATCTATAATCATAACCGGCATAATCAAGACATAAACCATCATATCCTTCAACATATAGTTCATATAACCTTAAGAACCATAACAACAACATCATAATCATCTTTATACGAAGCAAATACGGATAGCAATACCAAAAATCCGAAATCAAGGTGTAGAGTTCATCAACATACCTCAAGAACATGAATAGCACAATCAAACTCTTCAAGAACCATTGATATCTTCACATCCAAGCCTTTAATACATGCTTCAAGCTTATAATCAAGTTGGAAGAGGGTTATCCTCACTAACACACTCATAGGTATGAAGTTTGAAGGAGGAAATAGCTTTTCTATCGTGGAGAAATGAGAAGCCGATCTTCATTTTATAAACTGCATTGTTCGTTACGTACGTTACCTATACTCCATTACGTACGTAAAAGGCTTAGCGTACGCTATACTCAAATCCTTAGCGTATGCTAACGTCTGGACTAAGCTCACTGACTTGTTTCGTTCACTTGCTTACGTACGTAATGTTTCCTCCATAACGTACGTAATATGTACGTTGACTTGCTACAGTAAATGTCCAGTTAGCATACGTTATACACTAATCGTAGCGTACACTAACTCAGCATTGACTCACCCGTGCACGTTCCTCGCCGAAAGCTGCCGACCGCGGGTCCCACCTGTCGGCCATAGCCTGAGCTGTCTGATTCCTCTCGTTACGTACGTAATGCCTTATGCATAGCGTACGTAACACTTAGCAACTTAACGTTCGTTAACTCTACTCATTAACGTACGTAATCCTTGTACCTTAGCATACGCTAAGTATACATCGTAGCGTGCTCTAATGTGGCTATACTTAGACATTTTCAGCTACTCTTGTCCAACGTCTCGACATGCAGAATGCGAATATACGACACACTGAATACGTATACTCAACACATAGTATCCTCAAATGTAATTGTCGACCAAATACGACAATTATACTAATGCTAACATCTCAGTCCTTCATTTATTTTATCCATACTGTACAGATTCCACGCTGTACAACATGACTCGGATAAAATAATATTAAACAACCGTAGTAGAAATTTCGGATATTACAAGAACAAGAATTTGAGGTTGGAAAACACCAACATACCTTAATATGGAGGAGAACGACGAAACACTTGGTGAAACTCAACAACGGGAGCTTGAACACCAATCCAAGAAGGTCTATGATCTTCAAAACCAAGCTGAGAGGCTGATACAAGGATTTTTATAGGGCTGGGGAACTCTCAAGTTTGCAGAAATCGGACAAGGAGTGGAGGTGAAATAAAAAGAGGTTGATGTCTATAAATAGAGTTTTAAACCTACGTACGTTATCCACAAGAAATTACGTACATTAGCGGTCTAACGTACGCTAGAAACAAATCCTTACGTACGGTATCGTCGGGTAGTAGTTCACTATCTCGTTTTCTATCCTCCATAACATACGTTAACAACACTTTTACGGACGTAATTAGATCAACATAGCGTACGTTATTCTACCTTTCTTAACGTACGCTATGCTTCGTTGACTTGCTTTAACAAAAAGTTGTCCAGGTTCACGCGGGGGATCCGACACTATCCTCATCCGGCTCCACACGCCGACCTCACTTTGTCTTGTCTTGACCATATCTTACGTACGCTACACTTACAACATAACGTACATTATCCATAGCTCTTAGCGTACGCTACGTACACTCTTTAACGTATGTTAATATCATGCAGATGCTGCATGAATTTACAAACTCCACACAATGCGATCGTGAATATAGGAATACGGATACGGATTAATCATACTTCGATTATTTATACAACATAATCAAACACCACAAGGTTCGAATACATATGAAAATACACAATAATTATCCGAGTATTACATACTCCCTCTCTAAAAAGAAGTTTCGTCCTGAAACTTAAGAGAGAAATAACTCTGGGTATCCCGAATTCATACTATCTTCAGTCTCCCAAGTTGCTTCTTCGACTCCATGTCCTGACCATTGAACTTTAACCAAAGAGATGGATTTATTCCTCAATTGCTTGACTCGACTCTTGAGTATCTTAATTGGCTTGATCTCGCCGTAATCGATGACATGACTGGGATCTGGTACATACTTTCGTAATTGGGATACATGAACCACATCATGAACGTGATTCAGTGATGGAGGTAAGGCCAATCTGTATGCCAACTCCCCAACTCTTTCAAGAATTTCGAATGGTCCAATATATCTTGGACTCAGCTTTCCTTTCCTTCCAAAACGAAAAATTCCTCGAGTAGGAGAAACTTTAAGAAGTACATGATCCAAAATTTTAAATTCCAATAGGCGACGACGCACGTCTGCATTGTAATACCCGGTTGTAATTCAGTCATTATCATTCAGTAATTTCATTCGGTGATTGTCACTCAGTGGATTTTCACTCATTTATAATCATTCATCAATCATGTTCATTCACTCGTGTTCACCATTCGGAAAAACTTCGAGTTGTGTATCGTTATTGTCCATTGTTTCAACTTTCCGCATATGAGTTCGACTTTGTTAGATCACCATTAATTTTTCGTAACTTCAAAAATTCTGAATCTTTGCAATATTTTAGAGCATCGAGTTAGCTTTCCAATGGTTCAAACGGTGAGTCAATCGGAGTCCGGACGAGAGAGTTATGATCGTTTTAGCTCACCCGCTCATTTTTTCAGTTATTGGCCGATCACTGCCGACCGAACTCGGCCGTGTCGTCCGACACGGCCCGTGCTGTACTCGTCCGGAAATGCCGAAGTCTCTGCCCACAGGACTCGACCGTCGCCTCGCACGCCCGAGTCGAACTCTTCCGGATAAGCGTAACCGATCGCCACACGCCCGACCGTGTTCCAGACACGCCGAGTCATGCCGAAGTCATTGTCGGACGGGTCACTATCGGAAGGCCCCTTCGCGCCGCGACCGTGTCAAGCGGACACGGCCGAGTCCTCGCCGCTGCGCGCCGCGACTGCAGCCGATCGGCACGGGCTGTGTCCGGCAGGGCAGTCAACCCCTTTAAATTCGTTTTTTGAGCATTTCAGCCCATTCCTTCCATTTCTTCCACCTTCATACGAGAGAGAGGCTTGAGGGAGAAAATTCTCTTCACCTATCACTTGAGTGTGGTTTTTAATCATTTTCATTCGGTTGTGAAGCTTGGATACTCGATTAAACTCGTGTTCTTCGGATCGAAGTGGTTGGATCTTCAAGAGGTAATTTCTTCAACACCTTGGATTTCGATTCTATGTTGAGATATGATGTTTTGGACGTTATAATCATGTTATATGAAGGGATATGTATATGATTATGAGTTTGTATAAGGATTCATTGGATTATTGAGGGATTATCCAAGAACACTTTGAATATCGAGTTGAAATTGGGGGTTTTCGATTAATTGTCCTTATAATCACGTTTTCGGATATTCGTCTTGGATTATTAATCATATTGAAGATGTTTTATTGGTTTGAAACACTTCTTGGAGGATTTGATATTGGTATATTGAAGTTTGGTTATAAACAATCGAAGTTGGCCACAAAGTGTTCGATATAATGCCTTAATGGATTTAGTTTAATCGTATCGACGTTTTAAGTTCGTTATATTCGTGTTTGATTCGTATATTGAACGGGTTGTTGGATATTGTATAATTCAAGGTTGTTCGAGCGACCGATATCTCAATTAGGACGTTGTTCGTGGAAGGATAATTATCACCGGTGTTGTGTAAGATAATTCTTACTCGGTTAAAAAGATATTCATACCTTTTGTTGTTGTTCATTCATAATCATAACTCATTCATTATTGTATTAACCGTATTAAAACTTGTTATTGTCAATTAATCACTTCAGTCATAAGGAACGATGGTTCCAATCTTTTCGTTGAGCTATCATTCATTTCATTATTACTCTCATCTCGGTGAGTCATTCTTGACTTTGTCAGATTATTATTTATTCATTGATATTCATTACGGTCATTCTCGTTCATATGACCTTCTGGGTTCATATTGTGTGGCCGGGTGTGGCTGTGTGGAATTTTTAGTCGGGCACGTTATGGCCATGTATTGGGAGTGATACATTGGACTGTGCACACGGTAATAGATTACCTCCGTGAGACTAATTAGGTACAAGGACGGGTGTGTCCGGTCATTCGTCTTGTACACTTGCACAGAACACTACGGGCGTACTATGATACCCCTCTTCAGCGTAATTCATAACTAAGGATATTTCATAACTTCAGTTAAATCATGATTGTGTATTTTCAACCCTTAAGGATTGTTGTTCTGTTTAATCGACCCGGGGATTTTGTTTTTCGTGTCATGGCAAGGCAAACGCACGGAATAGCATATTGATGTCGAGGAGTCCTGTGATACTAGTAGGGGCCCCGATCTTTCGATTATTCATGTTATTGTCCTTTATTTTCCGCCGCAGACTTTCATTTGAATACTCCGTTTCATTCGGTGTTGTGTATTTTATCTTCATATAAAATACACTAGTATTCATATTGTCTGGTGTGTTGTAACTAAACTCCTCATCGGAGTAATTATTGTTGTAATGTAGTTCGGTACTACATTTATCCCGTAATTCATTCATTTTCATTTGCACGGTGGGTCCTGGGTTGGGGATCTACGGCACTGTAATATCCGCCTAGTTTGGGGTGTTACAGAGTTGGTATCGGAGCGTGGTTTTGAATACTACCTTCCGAGTAATGTCTCATTTGAAATCATCGTCATCAGACTAGTATCATTGGACTTTCGCGTCACGTGTGACCTGTGCAAATGCCGAGCCAATCAAACCGGAAGAACTGTAAGATTTCTAACGCCATGGTATAATTTCTGGCAATAGTCATTCATTCATCATTCATCATTTAACAATCCTCAAACATCATCATTCATTGTGATTAGGTTGATCATGTTAACTCATTAATCACTTAATTCATTTCATTACTCAGTTATTGATCAGGACGATCATGTTAATTCATTAATTACTCAATTCATTTCATTACTCGGCTTGTCGATCCGATGATCATATTATTAATCTTGTTAAGTTATTAAAAATAATCATTTCAAGAATTTCATCGATAATCATGTCACTTGAGAAATCATTCATATAATCACTAAGTTAAAGCATGTATACTCATTTTCATCATCTCATGACGTAATCATAACGTGATAATCATGCGGGAAATATAATCATTATGCGACCTTCCTACTTCCGTATGGAGAGAGGTCAGGGATGCACGAGAAGAGGCCGCGGTGCGGGCCGAAACCCGAGAAATAATCACTCGCCGCCGGGAAATCGCCTGTGACTCGGCTCGATCGAGAAGATGTTCGGTTGATCCACTCACTTTTATGTGCCATGATGACCCATGTGCGCTTGCTCAATCATCATTGCGCCACTCGCCGGATTAATCGAGAGAACTCTCCGTATGAGCCACCGCTAAGGAAAGTACCGAACAACAACCTTCATTTGTCGCAAGAAATCAACGGCGTAATCAACCCGGCGGTCGACCAACCTGCAAGAAGCCTCGTGTGAGTCCTATCGTTTCTGAGCGACCTCCTACGGTGCATAATCGTGCGGGATCTCAGTCCCGAGTGGCCAGTTCGGACATCACCTGTTTCAATTGTGGAACGCCGGGTCATTTCAGCACTGAGTGTCTGAAACCGTCTATCACGTGCTATAATTGTGGGAATTTCGGGCATAAGGCCCGTTTTTACCGAAAGGACTCCAAGTCGGCTCCGGCGACATCTCAGCCCAAGCAACCAAATGCTGTTTGCATCGCTTTGTCATCGTCGTTTAAGACAATGGAAGCAAATAGAGTTGGAGCTCGTATTTATCAGACGGGAGCGTCCGGTTCAGGGGCCGGCAAGTCCCAGATTCATGTGATGAGGAGGATCGACGATCCGGTGGCCCGAATGATTTTAGGTATACTCGTAATTTTATTTCAACTTGTGTGTACCTTTTGATGCTGGTACACCGCATTCATTCATTTTCGAATCATGCTTGAATAGACTTATTTCGGGATAGTCCTATTGCTTGTGGACCTCATACCATCGGTCTACCTGACGATGGAAGAATTTTCGGAATCATACCGAATTAAGCTTAATGACCGTGATTGGTTGATGGATCTAATCGTGGTGAATTTATCTTAGGACGATGTAATTTTCGGTATTAGTTGGTTCAATCATCTTGATACTATCTTCAGTGTTTGTTAGCGTTTGGTCGCTATCTTTCCGTCGTAGGTTGTCGAATGTGTGCTTCAGGGAAGTAATCCCCGTTGTTCCAGAAGAAGTATTATTATGACGAAAGCAGAGAAATTCCGCAATCGAACTATCCAATCATTCATTGTATCATTTTCATCGATTGGCCTTTCTAAGGCAATCGAGTTATTCAATCATTCCTTGTATCATTTCCATCGATTGGCTTTTCTAAGACAATCGAGTCATTCAATCATTCATTGTATCATTTTCATCGATTGGCCTTTCTAAGGCAATCGAGTTATTCAATCATTCCTTGTATCATTTCCATCGATTGGCTTTTCTAAGACAATCGAGTCATTCAATCATTCATTGTATCATTTTCATCGATTGGCCTTTCTAAGGCAATCGAGTTATTCAATCATTCATTGTATCATTTTCATCGATTGGCCTTTCAAAGGCAATCGAGTTATTCAAACATTCATTGTATCATCTTCATCGATTGGCCTTTCTAAGGCAATCGAGTTGTTCAATCATTATTGGTATCTCTTTTTATCGACTGACCATTCTAGGGCAATCGAAATGTTCAATCATTCATGGTATCATTGTCATCGATTGACGATGTATTTCCAGACGAGTTATCTGGTTGCCTTCCCATAGAGTAGGGGAATTCAGGAGTGAGTTGGAGCCGGTACGTCCCCTTTATCGAAGGCACCGTATCAGATGGCCCCGACCAGAATGAAGGAGTTGAAGATTCAACTTGAGGAGTAGTTTGAGAAAGGCTATCTCCGACCGATTGCGTCCCCGTGAGGAACACCAGTGTGATCTGTCAAGGAGAAGGATGGCTCATCTCGTGTGTGTATTAATTACCAGGAGTTGAACAGGGTGATGATCAAGAGTAGTATCCCTTACCCCGTATTGATGATCTTTTAGATCAACTTCAGGGAGCCTCAGTATTTTCCAGGATCGACTTAAGATCTGGATATCACCAGTTGCGGATTCGAGAGTCGGATATCGCGAGGACAGCGTTTCGTACACGCTATGGTCATTATGAGTTCGTAGTTATGCCGTTCGGGCTAACTATTGCACCTGCGGTAGTCATGGAGTTAATGAATCGGGTTTTCATCGACCTTTTAGATCAGTTTGTTGTTGTCTCCATCAATGACATTTTGATTTATTCTCGTGATCGAGAGGAACACGAGGTTCATCTTCATCAGGTTCTCGACGTGTTGAGACGAGAGCAACTTTATGGAAAGTTTTCAAATGTGAGTTCTGGAGGTCCGAAGTGACTTTCTCGGGCATGTAATTTCATCTGATAGAGTTCGTGTCGACTCTCAGAAGTCGGAGACTATCCGAGATTGGCAACCTCCGAAAGATATTAAGTAAATCCGATGTTTCCTCGGATTAGCTGGTTAATTATCCAACCCACGGCCGGAGCTAGCAACCGTGGTTTTCGCGTTGGAAATTTGGCGTCGTTACCTTTATGGCATCACCGCCGATCTTCACCAATCACAAGAGTTGAAGTATATATTTACTCACAAGGAGTTAAATATGCGACAGAGGCGGTGGTTGGAACTAATCAAAGATTTTGATATCGAGATCCTTTACCACCCGGGCAAGGCGAACGTTGTCGCCGACGCCTTGAGTCGTAAGTCCGTTCAGAGCAGATGCTTGCTCGTTTAACAGCGAAGGAGCTTCAACAGAATTCCTTAGACCCGAGATCGAGGTCCGGCTTCAGCGAGTTCGGGGACAACTTTGTATGTTAGAGATTTCATCGTCACTTGAGGAGGTAATCGAGAGAATCGAGTTCGACCTTCATTGTTGCGCATCCGTGAAGATGTGGCTCGGGAAAGCCCCTCGATTCGTGGTCCACGAGGATGGACTTTTGAGGTTTAAGAACCGGTTGTGAGTACCGCGAATGACGAGTTGAAAAACTCTATTTTGAGAGAAGCTCATGCTACCCCTTATTCTGTTCATCCGGTCCAAAAAGATGTACAAGGACTTGAAACAAAATTACTGGTGGAGTAATATGAAGCGAGAAGTCGCAGAATTTGTTTCGAGATGCTTAACCTGTCAACAAGTTAAGATTGAACATCAGCGACCGGCGGGTATGCTGAAAACCTCTCCCTATTCCGGAGTGGAAGTGGGAAGACATTTCCATGGATTTCATCACGAGTTTGCCGACGAGTCGTCGTGGCATGAATGCGATCTGGGTGATTGTGGACCGCTTAACTAAATCAGCTCATTTCCTTGAGATCAAGGATACGTGGGGTCCCGAGAGACTGGATCAGTTGTTCATCAAGGAGATAGTGAGACTGCACGGTACTCCTAAGAGTATCGTTTCCGATCGTGACGGACGATTTGTATCCCTTTTTTGGAAATCAGTTCATCGTGAACTCAGCTTAATCTTAGTACTGCCTTTCATCCTCAGTCCGACGGACAATCAGAGAGAACTATTCAGACATTAGAGGACATGTTGAGGGCATGCGTCCTCGATTGGAAGGACGATTGGGAAGCCCAACTACCACTGATCGAGTTCACGTATAATAATAGTTGGCATGCCTCCATTTAAGATGGCACCTTACTAGGCCTTGTACGGTCGTCGTTGTCGATCTCCCTTGTGTTGGGACGACCCATCAGAGTCAATCGGCACCGAGCCCGATATACTTATAGCCGCCCGGGAGAAGGTAGCTTTGATCAGGAGTCGTCTGTTGACTGCTCAGAGTCGACAGAAATTATATGCAGTTAATCGTCGTCGACCACTAGAGTTCGAGATGGGTGACCACGTTTTGGTCAAGGTATCCCCGAGTCGAGGTATCTTCCGTTTCGAAAAACGGGGGAAATCGAGTCCGAGATTCATTGGACCGTTTGAAATTTTGGATCGAGTAGGCGAGTTAGCTTATCGATTGGCTTTGCCTCCGGCATTGAGCCGAATTCATAATGTGTTTCACGTCTCTCAGTTGCGGAAGTATTTTGCCGACCCGAGTCACATATTTCAGTTCGACGAAATCGAGATCGCAGATGATCATTGTATGAGGAGCGTCCCATACGAGTGTTCGAGAGGCAAATCAAATAGTTGAGGAATAAGGCGATTCCTTTGGTCAAGATTCAGTGGTCTAGACACGGAGTCGAAGAGGCTACTTGGGAAACCGAGGATAGTATGCGGGAAAGTTATCCCGAGTTGTTTGACCCTTAGTTTCGGGGACGAAACTTTTTTAAGGGGGGTGTATGTAATACCCGGTTGTAATTCAGTCATTATCATTCAGTAATTTCATTCGGTGATTGTCACTCAGTGGATTTTCACTCATTTATAATCATTCATCAATCATGTTCATTCACTCGTGTTCACCGTTCGGAAAAACTTCGAGTTGTGTATTGTTATTGTCCATTGTTTCAACTTTCCGCATATGAGTTCGACTTTGTTAGATCACCATTAATTTTTCGTAACTCCAAAAATTCTGAATCTTTGCAATATTATAGAGCATCGAGTTAGCTTTCCAATGGTTCAAACAGTGAGTCAATCGGAGTCCAGACGAGAGAGTTATGGTCGTTTTAGCTCACCCGCTCATTTTTTCAGTTATTGGCCGATCACTGCCGACCGAACTCGGCCGTGTCGTCCGACACGGCCCGTCTTTGTACTCGTCCGGAAATGCCGGGTCTCGCCCACAGGACTCGACCGTGTCGCAGCACGGCCGAGTCGAACTCTTCCGGATAAGCGTAACCGATCGCCACACGCCCGACCGTGTTCCGTGACACGGCCGAGTCATGCCGAAGTCATTGCCGGACGGTCACTATCGGAAGGCCCTCTCGCGCCGCGACCGTGTCAAGCGGACACGGCCGAGTCCTCGCTGCCGCTTGCGGCGCGACTGCGTGCCGATCGGCACGGCCGTGTCCTACAGGCGATCAACCCCTTTAAATTCGTTTTTTGAGCATTTCAGCCCATTCCTTCCATTTCTTCCACCTTCATACGAGAGAGAGGCTTGAGGGAGAAAATTCTCTTCACCTATCACTTGAGTGTGGTTTATAATCATTTTCATTCGGTTGTGAATCTTGGATACTCGATTAAACTCGTGTTCTTCGGATCGAAGTGGTTGGATCTTCAAGAGGTAATTTCTTCAACACCTTGGATTTCGATTCTATGTTGAGATATGATGTTTTGGACGTTATAATCATGTTATATGAAGGGATATGTATATGATTATGAGTTTGTATAAGGATTCATTGGATTATTGAGGGATTATCCAAGAACACTTTGAATATCGAGTTGAAATTGGGGGTTTTCGATTAATTGTCCTTATAATCACGTTTTCGGATATTCGTATTGGATTATTAATCATATTAAAGATGTTTTATTGGTTTGAAACACTTCTTGGAGGATTTGATATTGGTATATTGAAGTTTGGTTATAAACAATCGAAGTTGGCCACAAAGTGTTCGATATAATGCCTTAATGGATTTAGTTTAATCGTATCGACGTTTTAAGTTCGTTATATTCGTGTTTGATTCGTATATTGAACGGGTTGTTGGATATTGTATAATTCAAGGTTGTTCGAGCGACCGATATCTCAATTAGGACGTTGGTGGAAGGATAATTATCACCGGTGTTGTGTAAGTTAATTCTTACTCGGTTAAAAAGATATTCATACCTTTTGTTGTTGTTCATTCATAATCATAACTCATTCATTATTGTATTAACCGTATTAAAACTTGTTATTGTCAATTAATCACTTCAGTCATAAGGAACGATGGTTCCAATCTTTTCGTTGAGCTATCATTCATTTCATTATTACTCTCATCTCGGTGAGTCATTCTTGACTTTGTCAGATTATTATTTATTCATTGATATTCATTACGGTCATTCTCGTTCATATGACCTTCTGGGTTCATATTGCGTGGCCGGGTGTGGCTGTGTGGAATTTTTAGTCGGGCACGTTATGGCCATGTATTGGGAGTGATACATTGGACTGTGCACACGGTAATAGATTACCTCCGTGAGACTAATTAGGTACAAGGACGGGTGTGTCCGGTCATTCGTCTTGTACACTTGCACAGAACACTACGGGCGTACTATGATACCCCTCTTCAGCGTAATTCATAACTAAGGATATTTCATAACTTCAGTTAAATCATGATTGTGTATTTTCAACCCTTGAGGATTGTTGTTCTGTTTAACTGACCCCGGCTGGGGATTTTGTTTTTCAGGTCATGGCAAGGAAAACGCACGGGAATAGCATATTGATGTCGAGGAGTCCCAGTGATACTAGTAGGGGGCCCCGATCTTTCAGTTATTCATGTTATTGTCCTTTATTTTCCGCTGCAGACTTTCATTTGAATACTCCGTTTCATTCAGTGTTGTGTATTTTATCTTCATATAAAATACACTAGTATTCGGTATTGTCCTGGTGTGTTGTAACTGAACTCCTCATCGGAGTAATTATTGTTGTAATGTAGTTCGGTACTACATTTATCCTGTGTAATTCATTCATTTTCATTTGCCTGGTGGGTCCCAGTTGGGGATCTACGGCACTGTAATATCCGCCTAGTTTGGGGTGTTACATGCATAAGACTTCTGTCGACTCTGGGCAGTCAAAATTCTTTCACGGATTAGAGATACCTTGTCTATACTATCAATTCTGGTTGTGCCCCAATTAAGTCAGACGAATCATCCCAGCATAAGGGTGATCTATATCTTCTCCCGTATAACGCTTCGAAATGTCCATCTTAATGGAAGCATGCCAACTATTATTGTCGGTAAACTCAATCAATGGCAGATGGACTTCCCAATCAGTCGACAATCTAAGGTACAAGCCCTCAACATGTCTTCTACTATTTGAATAGTCCTCTCGGACTGTCCATCGATTTGAGGGTGGTAAGCCGTGCTAAATCTCAACTCGGTTCACAAAGCCTTATGAACTGCTTTCCAAAAATGCGATACGAAACGACCATCCCGGTCCAAAATGATGGTTTTCGGTGTTTCATACAATCGGACTATTTCCGCAATAAATACTCGCGTTAATCTCTGTGGTCCCCAAGTATATTTAATGCCTAGGAAATGAACTGATTTGGTTAAGCGATCAACTATTACCCAGATCATATTCATTCCTGTCCTGGTCTTCGGCATGTTGGTGATAAAGTCCATCGATATATCTTCCCACTTCTATTCCGGGGTTGGAAGTGGCTTCAACGTCCCAGCGGGGCGCTGATGTTAGATTTTAACCTGCTGACAAGTCAAACATATCAAGACATATTCCGCCACTTCTTTCTTCATGTTGCCCCACCAAAAATTTTGCTTCAGATCTTTATATATTTTACTGGTGCCTGGGTGAATTGAATAAGGCGTACTATGAGCTTCTTTCATGATTGTTTGCTTCAGAATCTCATTATCCGGAACACAAAGTCGACTTAGAAATCTCATAACTCCATCTTCATGGATTACAAAACCTAGGGCATAGATTTGATTTCATCGGTTAATGACGAAAATTTTATCACACACAGTTGCCCTTGAACTCCTTGTAACCACACTTCGATTCCTCCTCAAAGACTCTTGTTGAATACAGGGCTGGGACGTGAGTGTCTCCAACATTCGGATAGAAATAGGTTTACGACTCAGCGCATCAGCTACCACATTCGCTTTACCTGGATGATAAAGAATTTCCAGATCATAGTCTTTAATCAATTCCAGCCATCTTCTCTATCACATGTTCAATTCTTTATGACTATGTATTTAAGACTCTTATGATCTGTGAAGATCTGACAGTGAGTCCCGTACAAATAATGTCGCCATATTTTCAGTGCAAAAACAACAGCTGCTAATTCCAAATCATGTGTTGGAATAACTTCATACGGTTTTAACTATCGCGAAGCATAGGCGATTACCATATTGTTCTACATTAGTACACAACCGAGACCCTAATTTGAAGCATCACTATAAACCATGAATCCTTCAGTACCCTGTGGTAGTGATAAGATCGGGAAGTCGTCAATCTCTGTTTGAGTTCTTCAAAACTGACTCGGCACTTTTCATTTCATTCGAACCTTTTGGTTTTCTGCAACAATTGAGTAAGTGGACGGGTGATTTTAAATAACCCTTCCACGAACCGATGGTAGTACCCAGCAAGTCCTAAGAAACTTCTGACTTCTTTCACTTTCTTAGGAGACTCCCACTGCGTGATCGCCTCGACTTTCTGCGGATCTACTCGGACCCCTTCTGCTGATACTATGACCAAGGAACATCACTTTTTTCAACCAAAATTCACATTTAGAAAATTTGGCATACAACTGTTCGCTTCTCAATAGGTTCAACACAATCCGTAGGTGTTCTGTATGCTCGTCCGGACTCTTTGAGTAAACCAAAATATCATCGATAAAGACAACCACGAATTTATCCAAGTACTCTATGAATACTTGGTTCATCAATTGCATAAATACGGCAGGCGCATTGGTAAGACCGAACGGCATTACCACAAATTCATAGTGCCCGTAGTGGGTCCTAAATGTTGACTTTGGAATATCGGATGCTTTAATCCTCAGCTGATGGTATCCTGATCTCAAATTGATATTTGAGAATACGGTTGCTCCTTGCAACTAGTCGAACAAATCATCGATTCGAGGCAATGGGTATTTATTCTTGATCGTCATTTTATTTAGCTCTCGGTAGTCGATGCACAACCGAAGTGATCTATCTTTCTTTCGAACAAATAAAACTGGTGCACCCCAGGGCGAAACACTTGGTTGAATATAGCCTTTTGTCCAACAATTCCTCAAGTTGCCTTTTCAATTCATACATCTTGGTGGGTGCCATTCGATACGGCACTTTGGAAATCGGGGTAACTCCCAGTTCTAGTTCGATGGTAAACTCTACATCTCGTTCTGGAGGTATCCAGGTAATTCGTCAGGAAACATGTCCGGAAACTCATTTACAACAGGAATAGATGAAAGTTCCATTCATCCTTCTTCTTTATTCATTGCATAACACCAATATCCGGCACAGCCCTATTGCAGCAGCTTAGCCTTCACTGCTTTATCACTTTTCCTGAGCTGTCTGGCCTCCATCCTTCAAATAAAAATTCGTAACCGTCTTCAGCTATCATTGAAATATTCCTCTTCCGGTAGTTCATAATAGCTCCATAACGGTTAAGCCAGCCGACTCCAAGAATCAGATCATCTCCTTGAATCTCTACTACGATTAGGTTTGAAGGCCAATCTTTGACTCCGATAGATATAGGAAAATTTCGAGCTTCAAGGTCCCCCACAATTCTATCCCCACTTGGTAAACCCACAATATAAGGTCCTCATTTATGAAGAAAATAAAATTTCAAAACGATTTACACATGATAGTGATATAAATGAATGTGTTGCTCCGGAATCAAACAAAACACTAACTAGTTGCGAAAGAATCTGAACCGTACCTGAGGCAACTGCTGTATCCTGATCGTCTGTCCTCCTCATTTCGTACAGGCGTGAAGGAACGGACCCAACACTCGATGCTTCCTTTCGGTCATACTGTCCTCTGCCTCTACCCCTGCCAAACCTCTGTTATGGCTGCACACTCTGTTGAGTCGGGTTGACACTCGTCTCTTTTGGGGCTTGCTGTGAAGTATGAGTTACAAAAGATCTAGAAACATCCCCACAGAATATCGCACAATGTCCTTCTCATCCGCATTCATAACACGTCACGGCGGGAAGTGAGCAGTCACATCGATAATGTCCTGGTCGACCATAGTTAAAACATTTCCTTGCTGCATCTGCAAAGGTGGGTGCTGATTTGGGACTCTTTCCACCTCTGCATGGCTGCGCGGGCTTCCTAAATGAGTGAGAAGATGACTGAGTTTTATGGAGCCCACCATTCTTGTGCTCAGTAAATCCACCAGAGACTTTTTGTTCCTTGAACTCAGAAAACTTTTCCACAGCTACTTCCTTCATCTCGTATGCCAGAGCTTTATCTTGATATTGGCGGAGAGTGGTGCATTCAATTCCTGACATATATCCCTGTATCTCCGGATTCATCCTCATGTCGAAGTGAAGCATCATTTCTGCATCGGTCCTGACAAGGTGTTGAACAAATGCCAGTTGATGATTAAAGGTCTTAATCGTTTGAGCTACATATTCGTCTAAAGGTTGTGCAGAGAAGAATTCTCGAACTTTAGCCTCCCGAATCGGATGAGGACAGTACTGAGCTTCCATCATTACTTTGAATTCTCCCCAATCAGCATCAGGGTCAACAGGTCAGATATCTTCCCACCACTCGGACGCCTCTCCAATTAGAAAATATTGAGCGATGGAAGTTCTTCGATCATTTGGGCAGTTGATTCTTGCAAATATTTTCTCTAACTCTTTTAGCCAATGGTCCCACGTTGGAATTTCGGAAAAGCCATCGAACTTTGGTGGATGCATCTTTGCCACCTCTTGTAGCCATCTGTCTCCTCGATACCCCAAGTTTAGGATGCCTTGTTGTCCCCCTTGTTGCAGGCCCATTGCCACCTGCATGCTGTCCACCACTTGAGCGGATTGGGTCATCTGGTTGACCACTTGCAGAAGTACGTCTGGGACAACAGGATTGTCATTTGTCTCCACAGTCTGCTCTTGATTATTGTTAACAGATTCTTGTTGCTCGCCAAAACTGAAGTTAGCCTGGTTTGATAGTGAATCAGGGACAGAGGGTGAAGCTTCCCTTTCAGCATTTCCACGTTCGCGATCGCATTCACGACCTCTTCTAACGTTTAATCATTGCGAAGGCATAACATTAAAGGATAATAATAAAGTTTAGGAAACTTACAACCACAACTCACATGAAGACGTAGGTAGTATAGTGATGTCATCACAGCCGGTTAACCAGAAAGACATATTCGGACCCTAAATTAACCCAACGGCCAAGATATACATAATCTTAGCTCCGATACCATATTCTGTAACACCCCAAGATATTCAGGATTATTACAGCACCGTAAATCCTTTACGTAAGGATTTACTAGGCTAAGAATTTAAAACAACGTTAATAAATACCAATAATAAAATTTATTATTACATGCCGAGTTTCAAAACGAATAAAAAGACATCCATACAAATGTAAACAATACAATACCATCCCAACAATACAAAACAATAACGTAGTTGAGTACTTATTAAAACACGACTCAAATGAAAGAACTCCCCGGGCCGACAACATCACTTGATACCCTCGTCGTCATGCAACTCATGTGGTTGTTTCCCTACTCTCCTGGATCCTAAACATAAAATAAATGTACACACCCGAGGGGGTTAGCAAACCGATGCTAGTGCAACTATGATAATATCCAACAATAGATTATTCGACAGTTTATGAAGAATACCGATAACAATAACAATATAGCAACGACAACGAAAATAATCTCTACTACGAGAGAACACACAATACAAAACACAACATGATAATCACGACATACACATGGTAATTCCGATGATCCAGCATTCACTGCATAGATCCCAAGATGATCCCGTCGGACAAACACGAGGTGGAAAAACCCGTCCAATGATTCAGCGCACGCTAGCATATATCACAAGATGATCCCGTCGGACCAACACGAGGTGGACATACTGTTAGGAGTATGCCCTCGAATGCCACTCAGAGGATGTTGAGTGAGGGCATTGTACTTGTAATTATGTAAACCATTTATATAAGGCAAATGAATGTTTCTTTATTTACTGGTAGTTACTGACATTCCTAACTCGTAAATAAACATATAGAAACTAGTCCGTGTATTTGAGAGCAAAACGTTCCACTCTTTATTGGATAAAGGGGGCGGCACTGGAAAGGTTATAGCTCAAATACTTAATCGTTCGCAAGTCGATGAAACTTGACTGGGCGTTAAGTTTATGTGAAGACTTGTATGACGTGTTCTTTGACATGGAGAGTGCCTGTCGATCGCTAATGGTTAGTAGGAGCACACGTTATAGGTATGCTAATTGGATTAGTATACTCGAACCGACTCACCCTCGATTCGTCACACGGATTTCACTCGGGACATCAATGATGGAATCGAAAGGTTGTGATAGGTATTCGTGAACCTTCGACTTGAGGATTTAGTAGGGATGTGCTTGTGACGTCAAGATTTTCATTAGAGTAGTTCGACCCTATAAACCTAAGGCGGGGTCAACCTCGACGTGCATCTTGACGGCAAGTAGCAGTCCTACCGAATACCAAGATAGAATTCTTTCTCCCGTAAGTGAGTGGGTTATATGTCCTATGCGGTTATCGCGTATGAGATCATAAGTCTTTGGCCAAAGCATTGGAGCTAGTTGTATTAGATACACGGACTCGATGATCTCGGTTTGCATTAACGCATGCATAGCGTCAAGTACGATGGGGTTTGACCGACCGTGACCCTATAACTTGATCGGGACATTTGAAAGAAGGGTTTATACGCCATCGGTATTCACGAGAATGGTTCTTGAATGATCCCAATCATTCGTTCTCGGTCGAGAGCAGTGTAGGCCACCAGTGGCTAGGTGGTGCTACTACTCTTTGGTTCCTCCCATTGCTGACTGAGACGGACCTACCGAGTCGCGCATTAGGATTGACGACGGAATGAATCGAGCTTAATCTCTCATTATAAATATTAGATATTGGATATCTAATTTATTGGACATTGGATGTCTAATTGATTTTGGGACATTAGATGTCTAAATTAATTTATTGGATAAATTAATTTACGGCCTAATGAATTAAATAAATTATTGGGTGATTAATTTAATTCATAAATATAATTATTTCTTGGAGAAATTAATTATGTTATTATGTATTTAATGTGATTAATTGATTGGATTAATTAATCGATATAAATACATCTAACGAATCGGAGTTTATCTGTTTGGACTCTCGAGTCCGAAACGAACCGAACTCGTCCGATTTCTTCTAGAGGCCGGCCCCACCTTAATTTCCTACCTTGATCATAGTCTTGTTTTCTTGTTGGAAGACTTTTGACATTTGAGATTTCATATCTCTTATATTAAGGGAAAAGGAGATATGGTGGGTGACTTAATCATGTGAATAAATTTTGAAGACCAAAATAAAAGCATCTTAACTCTCCTCATTTCAGCACCTCACGGCAGATCAAATTAGTGAGAGGGAAGAGAAAATTTTTGGTGTTCTTCTTCATTCATTTCTTCTTAATTTTTCTTGGAGAAAATTGGGAGAAAATCATATAGAGAGAGTAAGATTAAAACACTTAGAGTGTAATAATCTTTACATATATAGCTTCATCACTTAGCTCTAGCCGTATCCTCGGAGGATAGCAAGGTGATCGCTGCTCCGGTTGTTTTTCCGGCGCGTGGCAAGTAGAGACGCGGTGTTTTCGGCGTTGGATCGTTCAAGAGCTTGGGGAATAGCTCAAGAGAAGGTTATCCATTTAATCAACGGACTACGAGGTATGTTTCTCGTATCTCTTGTATTTCGTTTTGATATTCGTATATGCGTAGCTCGATCGATCCTCGTAGGGATTCGGATCGAATTAATTTTCGCTTTACCGCCTACTGGGCTCGCTTTAGGCACCGAATCCCAACAAAGGGTATCGGAGCGTGGTCTTGCGATCGTATATACGATATTAGCATTTGGAATGCTTGATTAGATGGTGTATGATTTGGAATCATAATCGTATTAATCGTTGATTTTCTATTGTTCATCTAAAAATTAATTTTTCATGATTTTATGTTACAATATAAATCTATTTTTCTTTTGAGAAACTGATTTAAATGAGTAATATAAAGATTAGAAAAATATTATTTTTGGAATCGGGAAAAACGAGCCGAAAACGTAAACGGACTTGGAGCCTGAGCCAGCACCGCTCATGGATCGGCGGCAGGAGCGAGTCCTGTCGGCAGCATCCGGCCGTTCTCGGCACTGTGCAGCCACCTCGCGGCACTGGCGGTCCTGTCGGCTTGCTTGGCCGTGTTTTCCGACTCCGTTTTTATATTTCGCTCGATAATTAATTTCCCACAAATTAAATTGGATTTAATTTGACTAAGATTTAATTATGATAATTTTATTCTTAGGGAATTAATTTAATGAAATATTTTCTCGTCCTAACAAGTTAAAATTAACGGTTGTTTGAATTAATTGGATTAATTCGTTTTGGATGGATTGTTTTATATTGATTGGATCAATATTCAGATTCATTATGAATGCCATTTATTTAATGTGTTGGATGCATTATTTTTGAATGGTGATGTGGTTCATGGACCTAGTTTTCGAATCATTCGGTTTTATTCGATTGGGTTGTAAAGGCCGTTTTGAGCCTATTTATTTTACTAGAAATATTTGTATCTAGGATGCAATTTTAAATGTAAAATTTATATGTAATGACGAAGACCGGAGGAAGATCCATTTCGAGAAGACGAAGACTTGTAATTAGATTACGGAGTTTTTTGTTTTCTAGGAACGGTCCATGAACCACATGTTGGTAGCAACTAGGTTGTGAATGGTTTTTTCATATTGTATGAATACCACAAACGCGCTAATATGATTAATGTGCAAAGAGTAACGTTAATTGCGAAAATTCTCCCACGACAAATTATTAAGTTTATAAGGTTTCAAGGTTTTCCTTCCCTCCATCGAGTTTTCGGGAAATTGAAATCCAAACCGGATGTGCTATGCTTCCGAGTTATCGGGGTAGTCGTCGGGAGGACGGATAAATTACCGGAGCGCATTGGATGCCTTCGGTTGGAGCAAATTTTATCCCTAGAAACCCGATAGGTTGCGGATAAAATTCAATTGTGAAACTGATTTGCGTCGATGGTATAAACTTAACTTGTTCACGAACCATAGAAACCGTATAGGTTGAGGGGAGTGAACAAGGGGAAAAAGAAGATCGAATCATCCATTAGATGGGTTGGTGTTGGACACCACTTTATGAAAATTGATAGACTAGAAACCTGTTCGGTTGCCCTCTATTAAGATTTATAAAGAACTCGATCACCACTATGAAGTAGAGCGACGATACTTCCGGATTTCACATGGGAGTGTGTTATTCCGATAAAAATAGTGGGAGCTGGGTAACAAGAATAGAAAAGACCTTAATTCTATACTCAGAACATAATATAACAAGTCACTAATTAATCTGTTATACTTAATGCGACATAACTCAATATGACAATGAATCCACTGCACTCGCTCGAAAAGAACACCTTAATGGGACCTAACTTTGTGGATTGGCTTGAAATCGATGATTGTCCTCAGTATAGAGGCACTGGGATACGTCTTGGAGACGGACATTCCGGCGCCTCCTGTGCGGACCCGAGCCAATCAGGAAGAGATTGAAAACCACGAAAAGTGGGTTAAGGATGACGTAAAAGTCCGTGCATACATGATGGCTTCTATGTCTAATGAGCTTCAGAGAGCTCATGAGAAAATGACTTCTGCTAGGCAGATTCTATCTCACTTAACCGAACTTTATGGTGAGCACAGCAGAACTGCTAGATATGAGATATCCAAGCAACTGTTTGGTGCAAGGATGAAGGAAGGTGAGAAAGTTGGGGAACACGTCCTCAAAATGATATCCATGATAGAGAGATTGGAGGCTCTTGATTTCAAAATGGATACTTCTCTCCAAACCGACCTTATCCTGCAGTCTCTCCCTGATTCCTTCTCACAGTTTGTTATGAACTTCAACTGCAATGAGATTGCATGTAATTTAGCTGGGCTAATGAACAAACTTGTGACCGCTCGGTCTCGGATGAAGACTCGCGGATGAAGGAGTCTGCTCTTGTGATTTCTTACGGACCTCGGAGGTCTAAGAACAAGAAGAAAAAGACCAAGAAGCAACCGGACCACAAGTTAAGGACCTTAAGGGTAAGGGCGGGGCCCCGATGGTTCCAAGAACAAGAAGAAAAGGATGCTTGTCTCAAGTGCGGTGAGTGGGCCACCGGGCTAGAGACTGTCCGATTCTTCATGGCACTTCTGTACGAACTTTTAGTTTTGGAAACAAATTGTTCGCTATTGTATTTTCTACTTCTGAATAATGGATTCTCGTGCTAGTTCTCATATTTGTACCGTGAATCGGGATCTGGAACAAAGTAGGAAGCTTGGAGCCGGAGAAGTTATGATCACGGTCGGAAGCGGGCATAGTGTCGAGGCGACCACATAGGATCACTTCTTTTGGGTTTAGAATCCGGCTTTGTTTTGACTTTAGAAGATGTACTTGTTTTGCCCAAGGGGCACAAAAACATTGTATCCATTTCGGTCATGGACCGAAAAGGCTTTTCATTTTTCATTGGTGATGGTTCCTGCAAAATTTATTTTAGAAATAAACTAGTGGGTACTGCTACATTGTTGAATGGATTGTATCATCTAAATCTCAGCAACAAAGTAGTTGTGAATACTATGACTAGAAAACGTGGTAGGGATGAAACCAATCAAGTTTTGAAATGGCATCTTAGACTTGGTCATGTTGGTCAGACCAAGGTTTACAAGATGGAAAAAGATGGACTTATGGGTCCATTGGGATCGGATCCCTTTCCTACTTGTGAATCTTGCCTTAAAGGCAAAATGACTAAGTCCCCCTTCACAGGGACATTTGAAAGAGCCGCTGATAAGCTGGGATTAATCCATACCGACGTATGTGGTGCTTTGGAAGTAGCACGTGACGGATATCAATATTTCATTACGTTTACAGATGATCATACTAGGTATGGATATGTATACTTAATGAAACATAAATCCGAGGCCTTTGAGAAATTCCAGGAATTCAAGGCCCTAGTCGAGAAACAAACTGGTAATCATATCAAAGCACTTCGGTCGGACCGAGGTGGCGAGTATATGAGTACGGAGTTTGACGAGTTCCTTAAGGAACATGGAATAGTTTCACAACTAACACCTCCAGTACTCCTCGGTTAAATGGTGTGTCGAAAGAAGGAACCGGACCACATTGAACATGGTCCGTTCCATCTTGAGCTATACTTGACTTGCCGATTTACCCGTGGGGGTATGCACTGATCGCCGCGTATATCTTGAATGATGTCCTTCCAAATCCGTTCCTAAAACTCCACATGAGATGTGGGAGGGCAGGAAACCAAGTCTTAATCATATTAAGATTTGGGGATGTCCCGCCTATGTCAAGAAGACTAAGGTGGAAAAGTTGGAAGCTAGGTCTGCAAAGGGACGTTTCATTGGATTCCCGTCTGGGATGATGGGATATCTATTCTACATGCCCGAAGATCGAAGGATCATTGTTGCTTTACAAGCACACTTCCTGGAAGATGAGTTCATTCAGGAAGGCGGAGCAGGTAGAAGTATTTCTTTAGAAGAATACAATGAAACACCTCGAGAGACACCTGTGCAAGAAACTGGAACCGAACTTTCTGAAACACAAGTGCAACCACCTCGTAGGTCTAGTAGGGTGTCTCATTTACCTGAGAGGTATGGGCTTGTGCACTTGGAGGAGCTGGGTCTCCATGAGGTTCCAAGTGATAGCAAAGAGACCGACCCAACAACCTATGACCAAGCGATGGTGGATGTAGACTCCGCGAAATGGCGTGAAGCTATGGAAGCCGAGATAGACTCGATGCATGTAAATCAGTCTGGACTCTAGTAGACCGCCCCAAGGGCATAGTGCCCATTGGGAATAAGTGGATCTACAAGAGAAAGACTGATGGTGATGGCAAGGTTGACGCCTATAAGGCCAGGCTTGTGGCAAAGGGTTATACCCAAAAGGAAGGGATCGATTACCACGATACCTTCTCGCCCGTAGCCATGATCAAGTCTATTCGCATGATGCTTGCTATAGCTGCCTACCACGATTATGAGATATGGCAAATGGACGTAAAGACGGCTTTCCTTAATGGATTCCTCGAGGAGGAAATCTATATGGAGCAGCCTAAAGGCTTTGTGTCCGAAGTCGATATTCAGAAAGTATGCAAGCTTCAGCGTTCCATTTATGGACTGAAGCAAGCGTCGCGTAGTTGGAACCTTCGTTTTGATGAGGCGGTCAAAGAGTTTGACTTCGTGCAAAATGAAGAGGAACCTTGTGTATACAAGAAGGTTAGTGGGAGCAAGATCGCATTCTTAGTACTATATGTAGATGACATTCTACTAATAGGAAATGATGTGGGAATGCTCAGTTCTGTGAAAGCTTGGCTTTCGAGTAATTTCTCCATGAAAGACTTGGGAGAAGCTACCTATATTCTTGGTATTCGACTCTACCGGGATAGAGCGAAGAGAACAATAGGCCTTTCCCAAGCCCTCTATATAGATAAGATCTTAAAGCGATTTAAGATGGATGATTCTAAAAGAGGGTTCCTACCGATGCAACATGGAATAAAACTCACCTTGAAGATGTGTCCTCAAAGTGAGGAACAACGCAAGGAAATGAGTAATATACCATATGCTTCGGCCGTGGGTAGCCTTATGTATGCTATGTTGTGTACAAGACCTGACATCGCGCATGCTGTAAGCGTGGTGAGTAGGTTTCGAGCAAACCTGTAGGGAACATTGGATCGTCAGAAAGAACGTTCTCAAGTACTTGAGAAGAACTAGAGATATGGTTCTTATGTATGGCGGTGGAGATTTGGATGTGGTGGGATTCACTGATTCGGACTTCCAAGGACTGAAGGACGACTCTATGTCCACTTCTGGCTACATATTTACTCTTAATGGAGGAGCAGTGTCTTGGCGTAGTGCCAAGCAAAGCGCGACCGCCGATTCCACTGTCAGCCGAGTATCAAGCGGCCTCGGAGGCTTCCAAGGAAGGGTTACGGATTAAGAAGTTTCTAGGAGAACTTCAAATGATACCATGTGCCGAGCCGCCTGCTCTACCGTATCGCGACAACGACGGAGTCAGAGCACGTGCCAAGGAGCCCAGGTTTCACAACACCAAACATATTGAGAGAAAGTATCATCTCGTAAGAGAATTTGTTCGCAAGGGATACATTGTGCTGCATAGAGTAGACTCATCCGACAACGTCGCCGATCCACTGACCAAGCCACTTTCTCAGACTAGCTTGGAGTGTCATCTGGAGAACATGGGTATTAGATACCATAGTGTGTGGCATTGAGTGCAAGTGGGAGATTGTTAGGAGTATGCGCTCAAACGCCACTCGGAGGATGTTGAGTGAGGGCATTGTACTTGTAATTATGTAAAACATTTATATAAGGCAATGAATGTTTCTTTATTTACTGGTAGTTACTGGCATTCCTAACTCGTAAATAAACATATAGAAACTAGTCCGTGTATTTGAGAGCAAAACGTTCCACTCTTTATTGGATAAAGGGGGCGGCACTGGAAAGGTTATAGCTCAAATACTTAATCGTTCGCAAGTCGATGAAACTTGACTGGGCGTTAAGTTTATGTGAAGACTTGTATGACGTGTTCTTTGACATGGAGAGTGCCTGTCGATCGCTAATGGTTAGTAGGAGCACACGTTATAGGTATGCTAATTGGATTAGTATACTCGAACCGACTCACCCTCGATTCGTCACACGGATTTCACTCCGGGACTGTCAATGATGGAATCGAAAGGTTGTGATAGGTATTCGTGAACCTTCGACTTGAGGATTTAGTAGGGATGTGCTTGTGACGTCAAGATTTTCATTAGAGTAGTTCGACCCTATAAACCTAAGGCGGGGTCAACCTCGACGTGCATCTTGACGGCAAGTAGCAGTCCTACCAATACCAAGATAGAATGATTTCTCCCGTAAGGTAGTGTGTTATATGTCCTATGCGGTTATCGCGATGAGATCATAAGAATTTGGCAAAAGCATTGGATCTAGTTTTATTAGATACACGCATGACTCGATGATCTCGGTTTGCATTAACGCATGCATAGCGTCAAGTACAGATGGGGTTTGACTGACCGTGACCCTATAACTTGATCGGGACATTTGAAAGAAGGGTTTATACGTTTACTGGTATTCACGACAGAATGGTTCTTGAATGATCCCAATCATTCGTTCTCAGTCAGGGTACAGTGTAGGCCACCAGGCTGGCTAGGTGGTGCTACTACTCTTTGGTTCCTCCCATTGCTGACTGAGACGGACCTACCGAGTCGCGCATTAGGATTGACGACGGAATGAATCGAGCTTAATCTCTCATTATAAATATTAGATATTGGATATCTAATTTATTGGACATTGGATGTCTAATTGATTTTGGGACATTAGATGTCTAAATTAATTTATTGGATAAATTAATTTACGGCCTAATGAATTAAATAAATTACTGGGTGATTAATTTAATTCATAAATATAATTATTTCTTGGAGAAATTAATTATGTTATTATGTATTTAATGTGATTAATTGATTGGATTAATTAATCGATATAAATACATCGGAACGGAATCGGAGTTTATCTGTTTGGACTCTCTGAGTCCGAAACGAACCGAACTCGTCCGATTTCTTCTAGAGGCCGCCCCACCTTAATTTCCTACCTTGATCATAGTCTTGTTTTCTTGTTGGAAGACTTTTGACATTTGAGATTTCATATCTCTTATATTAAGGGAAAAGGAGATATGGTGGGTGACTTAATCATGTGAATAAATTTTGAAGACCAAAATAAAAGCATCTTAACTCTCCTCATTTCAGCACCTCACGGCAGCATCAAATTAGTGAGAGGGAAGAGAAAATTTTTGGTGTTCTTCTTCATTCATTTCTTCTTAATTTTTCTTGGAGAAAAATTGGGAGAAAATCATATAGAGAGAGTAAGATTAAAACACTTAGAGTGTAATAATCTTTACATATATAGCTTCATCACTTAGCTCTAGCCGTATCCTCGGAGGATAGCAAGGTGATCGTCGTTCCGGTTGTTTTTCCGGCGCGTGGCAAGTAGAGACGCGGTGTTTTCGGCGTTGGATCGTTCAAGAGCTTGGGGAATAGCTCAAGAGAAGGTTATCCATTTAATCAACGGACTACGAGGGTATGTTTCTCGTATCTCTTGTATTTCGTTTTGATATTCGTATATGCGTAGCTCGATCGATCCTCGTAGGGATTCGGATCGAATTAATTTTCGTTTTACCGCTTCCGCTGGGCCTTCGTTTTAGGCACCGAATCCCAACACATACGACAACGACACATATGCACAACAATATGAATGACATCAATACGGAAAATATGATGTAAAGTACTTGCCTTAGAAAGACGACGAGGATTAAATACTTCGACGGACGTCAACACACTTGAAGGTCGTCCCTTCGATCAATCACCTTGCAAGGCTCGGAACTTATACAAAAAGAATAACAAAGAGTTCAACTTACGTCACATAACCAATGTACGAACATCTAACGTCCTAAATGTGGCCGAGCTAACACCCCACATATGGCCGGTTCACGGTTCAACTACTCGACGAACGCTAAGTCGAACTAATAACATACTTCATGCGAATCAGATGATCATAACGGAGATAAAATGTCGACGTCTACAATTCAAGGATATGCAAGTCATTATAATCCATAATCCAATCTCGATCATCAACTCTAAAGTATGGTTCGATTAATCTAAGATTCACAATAAGGATGGATATAGTCGAACGAGATCTAGGTTAATTCATCACAGGGGTTTCGTTCTCCAGCGAAAAAGTTTTTCATACTAAGGTTTCACATTCAAAACGATGGTCACTAATGGAATCTCATCGTTCTAATCATCCATATGAAGATTATCGAATCTGAGCCATCCTTACAAGACATAAATATACTTCGAAGGACATCTATTACATTTATCTTCATGAATACCCCTAACATATGTGATAGTATTAACAAGTTGTTCATCAAATGAATATCTCGAAATCACCATCAAAAGCATGTTACAATCTCAGAAAACTTCATCCCGATGTTTGGCATAATCAAGGCTCAACTTGAAATCTTCTTTAATCATGGAAAGTTCTAAACGTGATCATATCAATTCTCTAAAACATGGTGTTCAACCTAATGGGTTACTAAGAAATTCAATGATCCCAGTAGCATGTTCATAGTATTCCTAAGAACAAGAATTTGAGGTTGGAAAACATCAACATACCTTAATATGGAGGAGAACGATGAAACACTTGGTGAAACTCAACACCGGGAGCTTGAACACCAATCCAAGATGGTCTATGATCTTCAAAACTAAGCTGAGAGGCTGATACAAGAAGTTTTATAGGGCTGGGGTACTCTCAAGTTTGCAGAAATCGGATAAGGAGTGGAGGTGAAATGAAAAGAGGTTGATGTCTATAAGTAGAGTTTTAAACCTTACGTACATTAGCCACAAGACATTACGTACGTTAGCGGTCTAACGTATGCTAGCAATAAATCCTTATGTATGCTATCGTCGGGCAATAGCTCACTGTCTCGTTTTCTATCCTCCATAACGTACGTTAACAACACTTTTACGTATGTAATTAGATCAACACAGCGTACGTTATTCTACCTTTCTTAACATACGCTATGCTTCGTTGACTTGCTTTAACAAAAAGTTGTCCAGGTTCACGCGGGGGATCCGACACTATCCTCAACCGGCTCCACACGCCGACCTCACTTTGTATTGTCTTGACCGTATCTACGCTTACAACATAACGTACGTTATCCATAGCTCTTAGCGTACGCTACGTACACTCATTAACGTACGTTAGTATCATGCAGTTGCATGCATGAATTTACAAAATCCACACAATACGATCATGAATATAGGAATACGGATACGGATTAATCGTACTTTGATTATTTATAAAACATAATCAAACACCACAAGGTTCAAATACAGATGAAAATACACAATAATTATCCGGGTATTACATTCGGGGGGAGTTATTGTCTATCGTTGGCCTCTATGGTAAAATCAGTCGGGGGTTATGAGAGGCGGTAGTTTGCCCTATTGATATTACTAATAGAGGATCTTTAAAAATATGTTATAAATAGAGTATTTCCTAATTTAAGATCATTTACATGGTAAGTACAAGTAGAATCCAATAACTTCTAGAAGAATTTAGATTCTCTTATCATCTATGATAGAATCTCTTATCATCTATTATACGTAATCCGCACGAGAGAACATCTAGTATAATTAGTATTATGGTAAGACACGTCCCAAAATAACGGAACCGTAATTCTTTGGAAAACTCCCCCATTCACCCCACGGGGGGAGGACGAGGGCGACATCTTAAAGACTAATCAACCAATGTAAGGTAAATAAAATGCGAAAACATAAATCTAAATAACAACTAATCTTACCCCGTTATTCTAAGTCCCGTCGATTGAACATTTCAAAACAATTTAAGTCGGACGAGGAAATAAGATTACAAAGATCATACAGAGTCATAAATGGTTGAATTAAGTACAATACAGTAAATGAAATAGTTTGAGAGGAACAGAAAAACATAGCAGCAGGAATAACAAGCCTTAAGTTCATTACACAACTTCTGTATCAGTTTCCACACGATGTCGCTTGTATCCAGCTTTGGTCACATCTTCATCGGTATGCTCCTCATCTAGGGGAGGAGGTTGAAAAAAAAAGTGGGTGAGACAAATTCCGACTGACTGTGCTTGTTGTTGGAATCTTCACTTGAATAAACAAAATGTAAAATACGAATTAAAATATAACCCTGCAAAAAAACAATAATTTCCTAACATGACAGAATTTAATGAAAATAAAGGACTTGCAGTATATCGATATTGAGTCCAGATCTGTCTCCTTAAAGCAAATTCGCCCTCGCCACTGTGTAGCGTCTGCCTTACAGGATAAAATAACAGCTCGATGCACTGATATATTGATCAATGCACCCTCAACGAACTAGAATAAACGTGAACTATCAATGCACAAGAACGAAAATAAACGAAAATATTTTATGATACTAGAGAAGGGAGTTTTAGAAGCAGCAAAGCAGTTGAAAAAATCGGACCCCTCACGTCTGTGTTTATAAGGATGACGAGAGAGAGAAGTGTGTTAGAGGAACTCTCCAACAGATTAGCATTGGTATGAGAAAGCATTTAAAAAGTTGCATCTCTTACTTAGATGCGATTATTATTATTAATTAATCGATAATAATAACTCAATTTGGCACTTATCCTAATCCGAAAATTTCGGATTAATTTAATGAGGCAGTTGCCAAATAAAATTGCAGTAAAAAGATAACTTCAAGATGCCGAGATATTTCGCCCAAATCGCCCTTCGATCGGACCCGAGTCGAGTCGAGACGAGATGATACGGCTGGACAGCAGCGGCATGTGTGTGTGTGTCTGTGCGTGCGGGAGGAGCGCCCAATCACACACCCACTCATGTCTCGACTAGTTGTTTTGAACTAGTATTTATGCATAAGCCTATATGCACTAATCTTTCTACTCTTTTCCAATGTGGGACAAAGTCCCACACCCATTTCCAAGGAGCTTACTTTGGAGCATTAATGCTCCTTCATCCCTCCTGCATTTTGAGTGTTTTTACATGTTTTGTAAAGCTCTTGCGGAGCACTATATGTTCCAAACAAATCTCGACGTTGTTTCATTATCGAGCCTGCTCAAAATGACGCCTCAAATCGGATTTTAAATAGTCTTTATAAGTTCATTTTCTAACAATCTCCCACATGAATAAGATTGATGAACCAATAACACATATCTGATATGGAGTTTGATTTGGTGATAGTTACTGCGGTTATACATTGTATAGGATAGGTAGAGTATGCTCTTTGAACCTTCCCTCAAAATATATATTTACCTTACTGGTTAGACAGTGCGAGTAGATGCCTTTGAACTGTCCGGTCATTTGTGTAAGCGTTGATATATCCCTCACAAGGCCTTTCCTCATATATTCTGTTCTCATTATTTTAACACCCCCAATCCGCTCAGGGATATTACATGCCGTAGAACCTTTCCTCAAGGATCTACCAGGCTGGTAACGACATTAAACAACTCAACAATGCCTTTAAGGCTACAATGACTCAGTAAACCGATTTGGTCTTTCAATAATAACATACAACTCAAATCCAATACATGCCCACGCAGGGGTCAAAATACAATAAACTCCCGTACAACGGGGAAAGAATACTGCAGCGGAAAATAAAATACAACTAAACCAATACGACATCAACGGGTCCTCGTGTGATTAGTATCGTTCATCTTTCATCATCCTTCATGCCGACCCTGTGCTATGCTCCAAAACCTGAATGCAAATGAGACATCCACCCCCGATTTCTCGGGGGTTAGCAAAATTCCACTATTTTGCTAGTGCAAGTACAAAGTGCAAAAAATACGAGTCATACAATTCAAGTTCCAAGAATAACAATAACCAGAAATCCTCAAAGATTTAAATATGACGAAAATACTTCCCGAGGCAAGAGTTAAGGTAAAGCTTTCCAAAATCGAAAGATCCCAAGTCAAGGGAAACAATTTATCAAATGATTTAAAATGCCATCGAGAGTTGTAATAGAAAACAACTTAGGATTATCAAATTCTTCTCTTTCCAAAATCAACAGGGTCACAGCCCAAAGGTTTTGTTTTCGCAAATAGAAAACCAACAACAATTCACAGGGTTAAAACCCACGTCACGTGTCCTCGACAGACATAAAATCAATACAATATAATCGCCCAAGATACGCAAATCTTGGTCACAAAAATAAAACACCAACTCGTGAATCCAGGGCTATACCATTGGATTCCCTTCGTGGCCCCGTCGGACCCTCCCAAGGTGAGCAAAATGCATTTTCGAAATCATATACACCAACTCGTGAAGTTTTACTCGTGAATCCAGGTCGAGTACCATTGGATTCCCTCCGTGGCCCCGTCGAACCCTCCCGAGGTGAGCAAAATACATTCACAAAACACACACACCACTCGTGAAGTTTTACTCATGAATCTAGGGCGAGTACCATTGGATTCCCTCCGTGGTCCCGTCGAACCCTCCCGAGGTGAGCAAAATACATTCACAAAACATACACACCACTCGTGAATCCAGGGCGAGTACCATTGGATTCCCTCCGTGGCCCCGTCGGACCCTCCCGCGGTGAGCGAAATATATTCACAAATCACACAATCAACATGTCACACCAAGTATATCCAAGCAATTCACCCAAATGCAACAAACACCAAGCACGACACCATTGTCAAATCACAACATACCAAAATGGGATAATATGCGCATATATATTATCAAAGCACAACAACAACACCAAGCATATTCATAGGGTTCACTTAACCGTTCATGAGACACAACATTCACAAAACACACGCGTTTTGAAAGTGAGCCTTTAACGAGGCTAAACCAAATCATTTGAAAGTTCATCTCAAACAATCAAACAACATACTAAGGCATTCACCAATCATCGTATCCACAAAACAAGAATTGTATAGACATGGTACTTGCCTCAGATAACCACGACGCGGAGAATTGGCCGAGGTAGGATGGCACGAACCGACTACGAACCCGCCGACTCCACCGAACGACAACCCGCGACAATAAACTACGAACAACAACAATAACAACGAGAATGACTTCCAAAGTACAACCCAAAGCCGCTGAATTCAAGGAACATCGACGAAGTTTAAGGGTTTCCCCCAAAACGGCCAAGAATATGAATCGACCCGACAAAATATGAAAATGGAATTCCCAACCGAAATATGGATGTTCAATCCATAGGATAAGTTTAACAACATCATTTAACAATAATCGATTCATCAAAAACGGATCGAAAACGAAATCAAGAACGAACCCCCCCAAAAAGTCAACTCGAAGGAAAATCAAGAAATATACCTTGATTCGGCGAAGAACAATGGATTAAATGATTTCAAACACATGAATAATACTAAGATTAATCATACCCATTATGGATTAATCAACAATACGGAACAAATCGGACAAAAACCCAAAAACCCCAAAATTTCCCAAAGATAGGGTTCTAGGAAGTCTAACCTTGATTCGCTGGATCAAAGGATGTTATAGGATGATTGATCAATGATATGAACTCCCAAACTTCATGGATTAATTGCTTGATAACATCCCTCCTTGACCACCAAGCCTCCAGCCGCGGAAATGAGAAGATGGAAATGAAAAACGGATGAAAATATGACTGCTCAGCCATATTTATACTGGCGCGGCCTAGCGTGCGCTAGCCTTCCGGCAGTAGCGTGCGCTATCGGCCCGATGACGCCTAGAACCCTCGGTCGGGGCCCGCATGACCCGGCAACTGTCGACCCGACCGGCCGGGACTACCGCCCGACCTCAAAAGCGTGCGTTGCGCGGGCCGCTAGCGCGCTAGCCGACATCGAGAACCCTGCAGACTAAAGCGCTCGGCCGTAACGTCGCTAGTCGGCCGACAGCGTGCGCTACACATGCCGATTAGCGCGGGCCACGACCGACAGTAGTGTGCGCTACCTGCCGATCCTCCCCGAGTCCAGAACTCCAGGAACCTCTCTGCCCAGCCCGATAGCGTGCATCGGCCGGCCGAATAACGTGCGCTACTCCTGCCGAGCTAGCGTGCGCAGTCTTCCAGCAGTAGCGCGCGCTACGCCGGTTCTGCCGCGTCTGCCCGGCGATGCCAGACTCCGGCGATGTCTGCCGCACCCGTCCGGCCAGTGCCCAACCGCCATGACCCGACGATTCGATTTCCAAAAACGCATGGAACGAACACGACGAAATGCTCGCGGACAACATCATCGATCCGAAATGAAATACCATGCAACAAATAATCGCACGCAACCAAGATAAAGGGTCAAGACAACAATTATGAATGCGGATACCTACGACTTTGGGTAAATTACAAAACGGCCCAAAATGCCCGAAAATCACGATATGTGATCGAATAACCAAACCGAAGTTCACAACACGTCTAAAAAAGTTAAACGAACTTACGGGAAACTCAAAATAGTAGTTTCGAACGAGATTCGCAAGAATCGAACTCGAGTGCGGAAAAGTCGCTACGAAGCACGGAACTCAACAAAACGGCACCGAAATGATCTCGGATGGCAAAAAGTGCAGAATTAATCATTCTCAGAATGACGAAACGGTCCCAAACGAGTCGTCAAAACGGACTCTCGCCAAAAAAAGAAAATTACCGGAAATCGAATTTGCGGATATTACATACTACCCTCCTTAAAAGAAGTTTCGTCCCGAAACTTAAAACAAGTAGGGAGAAGCAATATCCCGCCAGGAAAACTCAACGAGATACACAAGAAACGCGTAACTTACGTCCAACGGCGAAACGTTTCAAGCAACACAAAGGAATATACGGCGTGAAAACACGCTCCACGACGACCAACACAACGTCGCCGTTAGGGATATAATAAAACCAAAAAGAGACAAGCGTCATCAAACAGATAATACATTCAAGTCAATTATCCGAACAATCATAAAACACTAAGCACCTATTACAAAGAAACACGCACAGTCGAGAAAACAACAATTAAACAGAAAACGGTTCACAAGGACAATCATAAATAGTTCGGACTACGCCGAAATCCTCAAAAATCACACTAGGCATCTCCGTGTCCTTTCGGAGCAGGGACGTAACCTCGATCCCCAAATCTCTCAGTTACCGTCTCGCATTGCACGGTTCGGTGACCCATCTGGCCACACTCGAAACAACAAACTAATGGTGAACGACGATTCTTCGCGGTACGAGATCAGGCAACAACGATCGAGACAACCCCGATCGAACAACAACGATCAAATAACAATGATCGAACAACAACGGTCTAAAAATAACTCCGAAGTTCACACTTGAAATGTGTTACTGACGAGAAGGACAATTTGTACGTACATGCCCCCAGCACAATACGGTTGAAGCACCTCGGCTCGGCATACCGAATATATAACTACTAGGTACGATGGAATATAACATCGCCGAACAACAAACCGAAGATTCCAACTCAGCACAACAGAAAATCGTATCACGCAACACATACGATGGTTACTATCATAAAGCAACACACACATCAACACCACAGCAACGATGACATCGTTCGGCAATCTCAACGGCCCGAACGATAACCAGCACATAATCACAAAACAGCATGAAACAATCACGCATTTACACAAATGTGCAAACTCAAGTTCCAACAGCTCGCACTGGTGCGATAACACACAAATCATCACAAAGCGACAACATTCAATACTAACATCTCACCTCTCACAGAGGGATAATCACAACAAATGCGTGGCAAACGACTCAACGTTCACGCCACCGATTCCATCATACTCGGGAGCTACATTCTAACGACAATGCGAATATCACATATACATTCCCGGACCGCAAACAGGAATGATAGGTTTTAAAAACGAAAACCACCTTTTGAAAACAATTTGGAAACATCAGTTGATCTTGAGTATCACATTTTCAAAAAGTTGTACAAACACCATTATCGAGACTTTGAAAACCATCTTGCGTTTGATAAAACGAGGACACTTTCCTTTAAATTGAAAGTTTCAGAAATATTCGACTCTTGGGTCTAAGCAACTGCATTTCTAAAAATAATTGAAAATATCTCAAAATATTTTGGTCCTCAAAGTAGAAGAATTTTGAAATAGATAGTTGCGCTAGTAGGCGCCCCGAAAATACAATCCATTTAAAAGTACGTCTCAAATTTTATTTTCTAAGAAACTCAAGGTTTTCAAAAATCCAATAGGCCAGAATGCCTAAAACTCACACGTATCGACATTCACTTACATACAATCATAATACACGTATCAACTCGTTTAAAACCAAGACAACATCTGTCTTTTAACGGAAACAAACAGTCAAATATCCTAGTCAAAAGGACATAAATAATGACAACACTCCTCATATAAACGAAATATGAGAATTACGCGAACGCATCACGAAACCAAGAATCTGCATAAAGGTTCCATCACTTAACACATAATCATACCAGTAACTCGTATCAGACGAGGCACAATCACAAAGAAGGGAGACTTACATCCACAGGTCGCACGAAGATGATGATCGCCCCACGATACTAATCACGACCAACAAACTCAGACGACGCGTCGCGACACGACTCAGGCAGACAAAATCTGACGAGACAAAAACTCAACAGACACCACTAAACCCGACAGCCTAGGTTTCCACAACCTAAGCTCTGATACCATTTATGTAACACCCCCAATCCGCTCAGGGATATTACACGCCGTAGAACCTTTCCTCAAGGATCTACCAGGCTGGTAATGACATTGAACAACTCAACAATGCCTTTAAGGCTACAATGAATCAGTAAACCGATTTGGTCTTTCAATAATAACATACAACTCAAATCCAATACATGCCCACGCAGGGGTCAAAATACAATAAACTCTCGTACAACGGGGAAAGAATACTGCAGCGGAAAATAAAATACAACTAAACCAATACGACATCAACGAGTCCTCGTGTGATTAGTATCGTTCATCTTTCATCATCCTTCATGCCGACCCTGTGCTATGCTCCAAAACCTGAATGCAATACAGACATCCACCCCCCGATTTCTCGGGGGTTAGCAAAATTCCACTATTTTGCTAGTGCAAGTACAAAGTGCAAAAAATACGAGTCATACAATTCAAGTTCCAAGAATAACAATAACCAGAAATCCTCAAAGATTTAAATATGACGAAAATACTTCCCGAGGCAAGAGTTAAGGTAAAGCTTTCCAAAATCGAAAGATCCCAAGTCAAGGGAAACAATTTATCAAATGATTTAAAATGCCATCGAGAGTTGTAATAGAAAACAACTTAGGATTATCAAATTCTTCTCTTTCCAAAATCAACGAGTCCATGACCCAAAGGTTTTGTTTTCGCAAATAGAAAACCAACAACAATTCACAGGGTTAAAACCCACGTCACGTGTCCTCGACAGACATAAAATCAATACAATATAATCGCCCAAGATACGCAAATCTTGGTCACAAAAATAAAACACCAACTCGTGAATCCAGGGCTATACCATTGGATTCCCTTCGTGGCCCCGTCGGACCCTCCCAAGGTGAGCAAAATGCATTTTCGAAATCATATACACCAACTCGTGAAGTTTTACTCGTGAATCCAGGTCGAGTACCATTGGATTCCCTCCGTGGCCCCGTCGAACCCTCCCGAGGTGAGCAAAATACATTCACAAAACACACACACCACTCGTGAAGTTTTACTCATGAATCTAGGGCGAGTACCATTGGATTCCCTCCGTGGTCCCGTCGAACCCTCCCGAGGTGAGCAAAATACATTCACAAAACATACACACCACTCGTGAATCCAGGGCGAGTACCATTGGATTCCCTCCGTGGCCCCGTCGGACCCTCCCGCGGTGAGCGAAATATATTCACAAATCACACAATCAACATGTCACACCAAGTATATCCAAGCAATTCACCCAAATGCAACAAACACCAAGCACGACACCATTGTCAAATCACAACATACCAAAATGGGATAATATGCGCATATATATTATCAAAGCACAACAACAACACCAAGCATATTCATAGGGTTCACTTAACCGTTCATGAGACACAACATTCACAAAACACACGCGTTTTGAAAGTGAGCCTTTAACGAGGCTAAACCAAATCATTTGAAAGTTCATCTCAAACAATCAAACAACATACTAAGGCATTCACCAATCATCGTATCCACAAAACAAGAATTGTATAGACATGGTACTTGCCTCAGATAACCACGACGCGGAGAATTGGCGAGGTAGGATGGCACGAACCGACTACGAACCCGCCGACTCCACCGAACGACAACCCGCGACAATAAACTACGAACAACAACAATAACAACGAGAATGACTTCCAAAGTACAACCCAAAGCCGCTGAATTCAAGGAACATCGACGAAGTTTAAGGGTTTCCCCCAAAACGGCCAAGAATATGAATCGACCCGACAAAATATGAAAATGGAATTCCCAACCGAAATATGGATGTTCAATCCATAGGATAAGTTTAACAACATCATTTAACAATAATCGATTCATCAAAAACGGATCGAAAACGAAATCAAGAACGAACCCCCCCAAAAAGTCAACTCGAAGGAAAATCAAGAAATATACCTTGATTCGGCGAAGAACAATGGATTAAATGATTTCAAACACATGAATAATACTAAGATTAATCATACCCATTATGGATTAATCAACAATACGGAACGAATCGGACAAAAACCCAAAAACCCCAAAATTTCCCAAAGATAGGGTTCTAGGAAGTCTAACCTTGATTCGCTGGATCAAAGGATGTTATAGGATGATTGATCAATGATATGAACTCCCAAACTTCATGGATTAATTGCTTGATAACATCCCTCCTTGACCACCAAGCCTCCAGCCGCGGAAATGAGAAGATGGAAATGAAAAACGGATGAAAATATGACTGCTCAGCCATATTTATACTGGCGCGGCCTAGCGTGCGCTAGCCTTCCGGCAGTAGCGTGCGCTATCGGCCAGTATCGCCTAGAACCCTCGGCCGGGGCCCGCATGACCCGGCACTGTCGACCCGACCTGCCGACCGGGACTCGCCTGCCCGACCTCAAAAGCGTGCGTTGCGCGGACGCTAGCGCGCGCTAGCCGACCTGTCCAGAACCCTCTGGACTAAACTGCTCGGCCAGGTAACGTGCGCTAGTCGGCCGACAGCGTGCGCTACACATGCCGATTAGCGCGGGCCACGACCGACAGTAGTGTGCGCTACCTGCCGATCCTCCCCGAGTCCAGAACTCCAGGAACCTCTCTGCCCAGCCCGATAGCGTGCATCGGCCGGCCGAATAACGTGCGCTACTCCTGCCGAGCTAGCGTGCGCAGTCTTCCAGCAGTAGCGCGCGCTACGCCGGTTCCTGCCGCGTCTGCCCGGCCAGTGCCCAGCACTCCCGACAGTGTCTGCCGCACCCGTCCGGCCAGTGCCCAACCGCCATGACCCGACGATTCGATTTCCAAAAACGCATGGAACGAACACGACGAAATGCTCGCGGACAACATCATCGATCCGAAATGAAATACCATGCAACAAATAATCGCACGCAACCAAGATAAAGGGTCAAGACAACAATTATAAATGCGGATACCTACGACTTTGGGTAAATTACAAAACGGCCCAAAATGCCCGAAAATCACGATATGTGATCGAATAACCAAACCGAAGTTCACAACACGTCTAAAAAAGTTAAACGAACTTACGGGAAACTCAAAATAGTAGTTTCGAACGAGATTCGCAAGAATCGAACTCGAGTGCGGAAAAGTCGCTACGAAGCACGGAACTCAACAAAACGGCACCGAAATGATCTCGGATGGCAAAAAGTGCAGAATTAATCATTCTCAGAATGACGAAACGGTCCCAAACGAGTCGTCAAAACGGACTCTCGCCAAAAAAAGAAAATTACCGGAAATCGAATTTGCGGATATTACATACTACCCTCCTTAAAAGAAGTTTCGTCCCGAAACTTAAAACAAGTAGGGAGAAGCAATATACCGCCAGGAAAACTCAACGAGATACACAAGAAACACGTAACTTACGTCCAACGGCGAAACGTTTCAAGCAACACAAAGGAATATACGGCGTGAAAACACGCTCCACGACGACCAACACAACGTCGCCGTTAGGGATATAATAAAACCAACAAGAGACAAGCGTCATCAAACAGATAATACATTCAAGTCAATTATCCGAACAATCATAAAACACTAAGCACCTATTACAAAGAAACACGCACAGTCGAGAAAACAACAATTAAACAGAAAACGGTTCACAAGGACAATCATAAATAGTTCGGACTACGCCGAAATCCTCAAAAATCACACTAGGCATCTCCGTGTCCTTTCGGAGCAGGGACGTAACCTCGATCCCTAAATCTCTCAGTTACCGTCTCGCATTGCACGGTTCGGTGACCCATCTGGCCACACTCGAAACAACAAACTAATGGTGAACGACGATTCTTCGCGGTACGAGATCAGGCAACAACAGTCAGACAACCCCGATCGAACAACAACGATCAAATAACAATGATCGAACAACAACGGTCTAAAAATAACTCCGAAGTTCACACTTGAAATGTGTTACTGACGAGAAGGACAATTTGTACGTACATGCCCCCAGCACAATACGGTTGAAGCACCTCGGCTCGGCATACCGAATATATAACTACTAGGTACGATGGAATATAACATCGCCGAACAACAAACCGAAGATTCCAACTCAGCACAACAGAAAATCGTATCACGCAACACATACGATGGTTACTATCATAAAGCAACACACACATCAACACCACAGCAACGACGACATCGTTCGGCGATCTCAACGGCCCGAACGATAACCAGCACATAATCACAAAACAGCATGAAACAATCACGCATTTACACAAATGTGCAAACTCAAGTTCCAACAGCTCGCACTGGTGCGATAACACACAAATCATCACAAAGCGACAACATTCAATACTAACATCTCACCTCTCACAGAGGGATAATCACAACAAATGCGTGGCAAACGACTCAACGTTCACGCCACCGATTCCATCATACTCGGGAGCTACATTCTAACGACAATGTGAATATCACATATACATTCCCGGACCGCAAACAGGAATGATAGGTTTTAAAAACGAAAACCACCTTTTGAAAACAATTTGGAAACATCAGTTGATCTTGAGTATCACATTTTCAAAAAGTTGTACAAACACCATTATCGAGACTTTGAAAACCATCTTGCGTTTGATAAAACGAGGACACTTTCCTTTAAATTGAAAGTTTCAGAAATATTCGACCCTTGGGTCTAAGCAACTGCATTTCTAAAAATAATTGAAAATATCTCAAAATATTTTGGTCCTCAAAGTAGAAGAATTTTGAAATAGATAGTTGCGCTAGTAGGCGCCCCGAAAATACAATCCATTTAAAAGTACGTCTCAAATTTTATTTTCTAAGAAACTCAAGGTTTTCAAAAATCCAATAGGCCAGAATGCCTAAAACTCACACGTATCGACATTCACTTACATACAATCATAATACACGTATCAACTCGTTTAAAACCAAGACAACATCTGTCTTTTAACGGAAACAAACAGTCAAATATCCTAGTCAAAAGGACATAAATAATGACAACACTCCTCATATAAACGAAATATGAGAATTACGCGAACGCATCACGAAACCAAGAATCTGCATAAAGGTTCCATCACTTAACACATAATCATACCAGTAACTCGTATCAGACGAGGCACAATCACAAAGAAGGGAGACTTACATCCACAGGTCGCACGAAGATGATGATCGCCCCACGATACTAATCACGACCAACAAACTCAGACGACGCGTCGCGACACGACTCAGCGGGACAAAATCTGACGAGACAAAAACTCAACAGACACCACTAAACCCGACAGCCTAGGTTTCCACAACCTAAGCTCTGATACCATTTATGTAACACCCCCAATCCGCTCAGGGATATTACACGCCGTAGAACCTTTCCTCAAGGATCTACCAGGCTGGTAATGACATTGAACAACTCAACAATGCCTTTAAGGCTACAATGAATCAGTAAACCGATTTGGTCTTTCAATAATAACATACAACTCAAATCCAATACATGCCCACGCAGGGGTCAAAATACAATAAACTCTCGTACAACGGGGAAAGAATACTGCAGCGGAAAATAAAATACAACTAAACCAATACGACATCAACGAGTCCTCGTGTGATTAGTATCGTTCATCTTTCATCATCCTTCATGCCGACCCTGTGCTATGCTCCAAAACCTGAATGCAATACAAACGTCCACCCCCGATTTCTCGGGGGTTATCAAAATTCCACTATTTTGCTAGTGCAAGTACAAAGTGCAAAAAATACGAGTCATACAATTCAAGTTCCAAGAATAACAATAACCAGAAATCCTCAAAGATTTAAACATGATGAAAATACTTCCCGAGGCAAGAGTTTAGGTAAAGCTTTCCAAAATCGAAAGATCCCAAGTCAAGGGAAACAATTTATAAAATAATTTAAAATGCCATCGAGAGTTTTAATAGAAAACTACTTAGGATTATCAAATCCTTCTCTTTCCAAAATTAACAGGGTCACAGCCCAAAGGTTTTGTTTTCACAAATAGAAAACCAACAACAATTCACAAGGTTAAAACCCACGTCACGTGTCCTCGACGGACATAAAATCAATACAATATAATTGCCCAAGATACGCAAATCTTGGTCACAAAAATACAATACCAACTCGTGAATCTAGGGCTATACCATTGGATTCCCTTCGTGGCCCCGACAGACCCTCCCAAGGTGAGCAGAATGCGTTTTCGAAATCATATACACCAACTCGTGAAGTTTTACTCGTGAATCCAGGGCGAGTACAATTGGATTCCCTCCGTGGCCCCGTCGAACCCTCTCGAGGTGAGCAAAATACATTCACAAAACACACACACACACACCACTCGTGAAGTTTTACTCGTGAATCCAGGGTGAGTACCATTGGATTCCCTCCGTGGCCCCGTCGAACCCTCCCGAGGTGAGCAAAATACATTCACAAAACATACACACCACTCATGAATACCATTGGATTCCCTCCGTGGCCCCGTCTGACCCTCCCGAGGTGAGCGAAATATATTCACAAATCACACAATCAACATGTCACACCAAGGATATCCAAGCAATTCACCCAAATGCAACAAACACTAAGCACGACACCATTGTCAAATCACAACGTACCAAAATGAGATAATATACGCATATATATTATCAAAGCACAACAACAACACCAAGCATATTCATAGGGTTCACTTAACCGTTCACGAGACACAACATTCACAAAACACATGCGTTTTGAAAGTGAGCCTTTAACGAGGCTAAACCAAATCTTTTGAAAGTTCGTATCAAACAATCAAACAACATACTAAGGCATTCACCAATCATCGTATCCACAAAACAAGAATTGTATAGACAAGGTACTTGCCTCGGATAACCACGACGCAGAGAATTGGCTGATGTAGGATGGCACCAACCGACTACGAACCCACCGACTCCACCGAGCGACAACCCGCGACAATAAACTACAAACAACAACAATAACAACGAGAATGACTTCCAAAGTACAACCCAAAGCCGCTGAATTCAAGGAACAACGATGAAATTCAAGGGTTTCCCCCAAAACGGCCAAGAATATGAATCGACCCGACAAAATATGAAAATGGAATTCCCAACCAAAATATGGATGTTCAGTACATAGGATATGTTTAACAACATCATTTAACAACAATCGATTCATCAAAAACGGATGGAAAACGAAATCAAGAACGAACCCCCTAAAAAGTCAACTCGAAGGAAAATCAAGAAATATACCTTGATTCGGCGAAGAACAATGGATTAAATGATGTTAAACACATGAATAATACTAAGATTAATCATACCCATCATGGATTAATCAACAATACGGAACGAATCGGACAAAAACCCAAAAACCCCAAAATTTCCCAAAGTTAGGGTTTTAGGAAGTCTAACCTTGATTCGCTGGATCAAAGGATGTTATAGGATTATTGATCAATGATATTGTTGCTACCCAAAATATTATCCGGAGATAGATATTGCTGGAATGGATGGATAGCAAACAAAGTGCGAGAACACTTCCGTGGGAAAAGTAAATAACACAAGATTTGCCGGGGTTGTTAGTCCCGGGCTTGAATGCTCTCGCGAGATATTATTAATACAAATATTCGGGGATACAAGTATTAATGTAAGAGTACAATTACAATGAGTGTAAAGACCCTTGTTATCTTAGCTAGTGAGCGTGTAGATTGCTGGAAGAACCAGATATGATGCTCTGAGAGTTCTTGTAACAACGTTGAGGAGCTATGACAACCATGAGAAATCGACAGTCTCTCACGGTGTGTATCTGCTGTATACTTGAGCTCCTGGGCTTGAGAGATTCTTCGGATCTGCGTTGTGGAGACTTCTTGCCTCTACTGACCGTCTTCTGGTTGGGAGGTGCTGAGAGAGAAATCCTGAGGTAGATTCGGGAAGAAGAAGCCGAGAGCTTGAATGTAAATGTGTACGTAAGTGTTTTCTCTGAACTGAATGGAGAATGCCTGAACCCTTTTCTAGTAGATGGAAGTTCTCTATTTATAGTACTGGGAGAGGTTGGGCGATCGCCTTTGTTGTATTATAATAAGCGGGCGATCGTCTTCAGCACATGTGCTGGTTCCCTTAAAGTCTGCAGGAGTTCTTTGGCGGCCCGGTGTGCGGTCGATGAGAAGCTTTGCACGCGTCTGAGTCGCTGTCACGGGTGGTCCCACCTTGTACCTTTCGGCGGGTTTGTCGGTAGGTGAAGCCGTCCTTTGTCAGAGACAGCTGTTGGTGGTCAATGATCCATGTTTCGCGGCGCCTTTTGTGGATCTGCACATGGGCACTAGCTTTGAGATCCAGTCATCGTGGACTTTGACGGACGATGGTCTCGACCGTGGCATAGGTCGGTCGTCCTTGGCCGGGAACCAGAGTCGATCGCTAGGCGCCAAAGGGCGATCGCCTTGGGAGTCGATCGCTAGATACCTGAAGGTGGTTTGGTATCTTCGATTAGGTGAGTTCGCCATAGCTTGATTGGTTGCGGACTCGGTCGCTCGGCCTTGTAGTCGATCGCCTGTCGAGGTGAATAAATCTCGACACAACAGTTGCCCCCCAGCTCGCTCCGATGTTGGAAACGTAAGGTGAGGTGGTTCTGCTGGCGATCGCTGAGCTTCGACGAGTGACTCTGCATTTTACTGAACTGGCGATCGTCTTTGAGCTGATTGATTCTGAATTTGGACGACCTGATAGGTCGCAGAAAAGAGCGGGAAATGGCAGCGGATGCGAAAAAATCTCTGGGGCACATGTCGGGTTCCTGTTGGGGGAGGCCGACGGTCATTTATGACTCCTCGTCTGACGCGTCCTTGAAAAGACGCGTACGCGGGTTTCAAGGGGGTCAATAAATGCGACGGTTGCACTTCAACTCCTGTAGCGTTAGAACCCTTATGCGTTTTATCGGAGAAGAAGACTTTTGCTGAAGATTTTTCTGGAGATCTTGCTGCCGATCGTCGATCGATTCAATCTTGGGTAAGACGAACACTCCTTTTTTCTCTTCAAAAATGGCTGGAACATCTTCTTCACACGGAGTGGGCACTTCCTCCGCCGCTGGGACTTCTAATGTCCGGGGAGGATCCTCCGCAGATTTCCATCTGGAGACGGCCGCTGAGGCTATTCGGGCCGGTATCGACCCTGCGGAAGTCGAGGCGTTGTTCAATGAGGTCGACGTGGCTAAGGAGGCGGCCGTTGAACACAGACGCTCGCAGACGGAGAGAGATCTGGCGGGGAGGGCCTATTGGGAGCGGCATAGTGCCTTTGGTCAGGCCTATGTGGCCTTTGCTGAGATTATGGAGAGGCTGGCCGGTCCGTCTCCAAGATTCAATTTTCGGGAGTATTCGATCGCTCACCCTTACCAGTTTGCTAAGTGGTCGCAGTTTCGGGCTGCGTAGCGATCTCTGTGGTCTCTTGGCCAAATCAGGAGTTCGGCGACCAGGAAAGACCTGGCTGTCTGGAGGACGAGGTACCACGTTCCTTCAGATGTGGATCTATTTGCGCCGGCGGAGAATGAGCGAGCCGACCAGCCCCCGATGGGTATGGTCGCCATGAACGAGGCGATTATGGAGGCCGGGCTGCGTTTCCCTCTATCTTTTGCTATCTCCCATCTACTGGCTGCTTGGAACGTGGCGCCTCTCCAGTTGACGCCGAATGCTTGGCTCCAGATAATTTGTACTCTTACCTTGTTCGGCGGTCACCGCCTCTATCGCCTTCCTTTGCCGTTGGAGATGAACCACCTGTTCAAATTGACGACTCAGAAAGGGTCGGTCGGAGGCTATCATATTCAAGGCCGATCCGGTCGGGTGATCCTTGGAATCCCGAACAAGGTGCGGGGCGACTCGGCGAAGTGGTTCTGGGTCGTCGGTGCGTGGAGGGCTTCTGCGAGCGACAATCCTACAGGCGAGCTGGAGATCCCCACTAGCTTTCGGGAGAGGAATCTCGGTAAGGGTTCAGATTCTCCCTTAGTTCGGATATGTTCTGAACTGATCTAATTTGATTTCGTTTTTGCAGGTTTCCATATTCCGGCGATCGAGGAGCTGCCTTTTGATTTCCTGGTCGTTTGTGAGTGGATACGAAGTTTGCCGGACGACGACTTGGACGCTAGCCGGATCAACAAGGAGAGTCGTTGGTTGTCGACCCGGCTATTCCATTTCCCGAGGCATCTCTTGGTATCAGGTACGAATTCTTACGATCTCCATTTGTTGGGCGATCGTTTAGTGTTGGAGGAATATGTCTGATTGTAGTTTGATTGTCCTCATTGTAGAGGTTCGCTTTCCTTGCTTTTTGGAGCCCCCACCGGAGATAGCTATGTCGAATCCTGGAGTTTTGGGCCGTCTCCGTCAGAAGAAATCAACACGGGTTCCTCCGGTGGCGCTACCTATCATCCCGGAGGTGAGACCCATCGCGGAGCCGACCATAGAGGAGGAGGAACCATGGGAGGAGGGGATCCGGGCGAACCGTAAGCGGCAGAGGTCGGGAGAAACTCCAATTTATGCCCCTGCCGGTGAGGTTCCGATCGTCGCGCCTCCGATCACCGCTGTCCCCCTGGTGAGCGATCCGCCCTCAGTGGATTTTCTGCGAGAGATGGCGATTGCTGAGGCCGAGACTCCTCGAGGGAAGCCATATTTTGGCCGCGATCCTGAAAGAGCCGAGAGGTAAGCTTTGTCTGTTGAGTTGAAACTTGTCAATTGCGTGGGATATGTGCTAACTCTTGTTGTTTGATGCAGGATCCGTAGGATTAATCCCTCCTGTCCGCCGATGGTGCGGGATTTTCTGGCGAGCCGATCTCCTCGCCAGGCCTGTGATATCCCACAGTACGTCAACCGGGCCGTTTCTGCCTTGCCGAAGGCCTGGACGATGGACTTGGATGCGATCTCTCGCCAACGATCCGGGAGCGCAATGCAAGCGGCCTTCGCTATCTCTCTTCAGGCGGCGAGGATGGCTGCCGAAGCTGTGGATGAGTTCGAAGGGCGTCCTTCCACTACTCGCCTGCAGGCGGATCTCGAGGCTGCTTGGAAAGAGAACGCCGAGTTCGCCGACAGGATTGTGGCAATGGAGAAGGACTCCCTGGACACAGCTAAGCGGGCGAGTCATGAACTTGAGCTGGCGAGATAGGATGCCGAGAAATCCCGGGCGATGGTCGACTGATTTCGGGACCGGATGACGAAAGCCCGACGGTCGCAGGCGGCCGCTGAGAAGGAGGCTGACCAACTGAAGGTCACTGTCGCTCGGCTGACTAGCGAGATGGCGGAGTTGAGGGAAAAGACGGCTGCGAGGGAGGCCGAGCTCTGGGCTGTGCAACAGGCGATGACGGAGTTGAAGGGGAAGAAAGAGGCGACCGAGGCCAATCCCTTTCTTAATGTGAAGTTCGTTGGTGAGTTTGCCTATTATATGGCATTTGCTGACTCGCTCCGGGCTGCTAAGAAAGGAGGACTGGAGGTCGGCCCTCTGGCTGATAATTTCAAGGCGTATGTATTGGAGCACCCTCTTCATCCCGACTTTTCCGTGCCGATCCTAGATCTCTCGGAAATTGGTGTGGATTTGAGCTGGTATCCGACTCCGGCGAACCTTATTCATCCCGATGCTCCGGAGGACGGAGATGTTGGGTTTTCTATGTATCGAATACAAAATAATCGGAGTAAAAACGCAGCGGAACAATAAATGTGAAAACCCAATTTAGGATCTCATGCAGTAATTTAATTGTTTAATAAAAGAGTTAATCGAATTACCTTAATCCGATTGAACAATTCTAGATCCGGACTAGAAGTAGATGAATATCTCCTTCCTCTTTTGGTGATCCACACACGAACAATTCCACAAGCCGGATTGCTAGATCCATTTAATAATATTGATAAATAGTACAACACAAATTCCTTACTAGAAGGATTGTACTATTGATCATGATCAACTAAGGGAAGAGAGACGACCGACTCCGTTCTCCTACAATATGATGTAGATGGCCGATTTTTCTTCTCCTTGAAGGGCCGATTTTTAGGTCTTGTATTCTCATGACAACTCCTTGTCCAAGACCTTATATATATACTAAGTAAACCCTAGATTCAATAATCTAGTATTTGCTTAGTTGCCCTCAACTTATTAAATAATACAATATATATAATATCCAATATTATATATATTACTTATTATTTAATCTCCTTATAAATATAATATCCAATATTATATTTATTATTCCCGATTGATATTTATTCCTACTTGTCTATAATTGTCGTATGTGTGACCCAAAGGCTTATATTATGTTGGCAATTATTTAATACCTTATTAAATAATAAATCATAAGCGGCCTCTAGCAAGACATTATGATTACCCAAATAATATAAGTTAATAGTCCATTAAACCTTTTAACGTGTCAAATCCCTTTGTCACGCGATATCATATTTGAACTAAGTCATGGAGTCTGTCATACTTATTTATGTTCAAATGCTTTCTCGATCTTAAGTAGATCGATTGAATCAAATGACTCTTCATTTGAGCATGGCCATGCATTTCCTTCAGTCCTACTTATCGAGGGGCCCAGCAGATATCTCTCTCACTTAAGAGAGGGACAAATCCCCATCTTGATTATTCATTGCCCTCTACATGACTCCCACTAATCCCGATCGCTAACCTTTATGATCACCATGTTTGAGATGACGTTGGATTACGTCAAGGCATAGCGATTATCATGTTGGACTCTATGATAATCTCGAGTTCAAGGATTTATTGACATACCGTATTGAGATTCACTTATGACATTTCCATGCGTGATCTCAATGCGGTCGGTCCAAGATTAGTTCTCCAACCAATACCCATAAGATTGATCCGTACCATACGCATAATCATCCGATGATTATCAATCAAACTTATACTAGTATATTAATCACTTGAGTCTCTACTCAACGCGATTTTACCAGGGGACATTTGAATAATCTTATTATTCGTGAATAACTATTATTCGATTATTATAATATTAAAACATGCACACATTATAATAATCAACGAGAAATAAATGATATCAAATAACTTTATTTAAATGTGACAATTACAAATCTAGGCACATCGAATGTCCTAGGGCACTATTCCCAACAATCTCCCACTTGCACTAGGACCATTCATACATGACTTTTAGTCCTATCGCTCTAGCATGCTCAACATGCTTTCCTTGTGAGAGAGGCTTGGTAAGTGGATCTGCAACATTCTCTTCGTTGCTACTTTGCATATTGTAATATCTCCTCGTCTGACGATCTCTCGACTAGGTGATATTTTACGAGTATATGTTTGGAATTATGATGGGACCTAGGCTCTTTAGCTTGTGCAATAGCACCATTATTGTCACAATAAAGGCTTATGGGACCTGGATGGTTGGCACCACTCCTAGTTCGGTAACGAACTTCTTGATCCATACGGCTTCCTTAGCCGCATCCGATGCCGCAGTACTCGGCTTGAGAATCGACAAGAACCGTGCTTTGCTTGGAACTCTTCCAACTCACAAGACCTCCATTCAATACAAACACATAACCAGATTTGCGATTTGAAATCGTCTCTGTCGGTTTGAAACTTGCATCGGCGTAACCTCTTACAAACACTCGTTTCCCACCCTCCATAAACTAGGAAATCATCCTTAGTTCTTCTCAAGTACTTTAGGATGGTTTTCACTTATCGATGACTTTCACTGGATTCGATTGGTATCGACTTGTCATACTAAGAGCAAACGATACATCTGGTCGAGTACAAATCATGGCATACATGATCGATCCAATAGCCGAAGCGTATGGTATCTTGCTCATACGGGCTCGCTCATCGAGTCTTAGGACTCGAGTCTCACTCGATGAATGCCATGTGACATTGGCAAGAGTCCTCTCTTGGAGTCTTGCATATTGAACCTCTTCAATATTTTATTAATGTATGTACTTTGACTCGGACCAATCAATCTCTTTGATCTATCTCTATAGATCTTTATCCCAAGAATGTAAGCACTTCTCCTAAGTCTTTCATTGAGAAACAACTTCCCAACCAAGTCTTGACTGCGCAAGGTGGGAATGTCATTTCCAATGAGTAATATGTCATCTACATATAAGACTAAGAAAACAACTATTCTCCCACTAACCTTCTTGTACACACAAGGTTCATCTTCATTTTGAATGAACCCAAACTCTTTGTGATTTCATCAAAACGAAGATTCCAGCTCCGAGAAGCCACTTCAACCCATAAATGGATCTTTGAAGCTTGCAAACCTTTTAGAATTTTACGGATGAACAAAACCTTCGGGTTGTGTCATATACACATCCTCGAGTAAGTTTCCATTAAGGAATGCTGTTTTGACATCCATTTGCCATATTTCATAATCATAGTATGCGGCAATGGCAAATAAAATTCTAATTGATTTAAGCATGACTACCGCGAAAAGGTCTCATCATAGTCAACACCATGAATGCATATAACCTTTTGCCACTAGTCTAGCTTTATAGGCTTGCATTATCATCCATGTCTTTCTTCTTTTTATAGACCCATTTGCACCCAATGGTTTTAACACCCTCGGTGGATCTATCAAGTTCCAAACTTGATTGTCATACATGGATTGCATCTCGGACTTCATGGCTTCTAGCCATTCCTCGGACTCTGGTCTGACGGCTCAGTATAGGTACTAGGCTCATCATCTATGAGCGATGCATCATCATCCTCCGTTACGAGATAACCATATCTCTCGGGTTCATGTCGCATCCTATCGATCTGCGTGGGACTTGTGTACTTTGAATGGGCTCTTCAACCGTTTGTTGAGCTTGTTCGGTTTCCATCGGTGAAGCGATGTCTTCTTGTGGTTCTCGATTTTCCTCGAGAATTACTCTTCTCCCACTGTCTCTTTGGAAATAAATTCCCTTTCTAAGAATACGACATTTCGAGCAACAAACACTTTGTTCTCTGCGGGCTTGTAAAAGTAATATCCTTTAGTTTCCTTAGGATATCCCACAAATAAACATCTTTCGATCGCTGCCGGTTGTCAAACACTTGGCGCCTTACGAACGCTTCGCAACCCCTGGATCTTTAGAAAAGACAAGTTTGGTCTTTTACGATCCATTTCTCAAATGGTGTCTTTTCAACCGCTTTAGATGGAACACGGTTAAGGGTGAATGTCATTGCTTTCTAAGGCGTGGCCCCAAAATGATAATGGAAGCTCTGTTCGACTCATCATGGATCGAACCATATCTAATAAAGTTCGATTCCTCCTCTCGGACACTCCGTTATGCTGAGGTGTGCGGGAGGAGTAAGTTGCGAAACAATTCCACAACTCCTAAGATGATCATCGAATTCTTGGCTCAAGTATTCCCCACCTCGATCTGATCGAAGGGCTTTAATTGTCTTGCCAAGTTGATTCTGTACTTCATTCTGTAATATTTTGAACATTTCAAAAGATTCATGTTTATACTTCATAAGATAAACATATCCATATCGGCTAAAATCATCGGTGAATGTAATGAAGTATTGGTATCCGCCTCTGGCATGAGTGCTAAGAGGTCCGCACACATCAGTATGTATTAGGCCTAATAGATCACTAGCCCTTTCTCCATGACCGGTGAAAGGATTCTTCGTCATCTTGCCCAATAAACAAGATTCGCATGTCCCATATGATTCATAGTCAAAAGAGTCTAAAAGTCCATCATTATGGAGTTTAGAAATGTGTTTCTCGTTTATGTGACCAAGTCGACAATGCCATAAGTAAGTCGGATTAGAATCATTGAGCTTAGGTTTCTTGGATGCAATGTTATAGACTTCCAAAGTGTCGGACTCATCTAGATCAATATTGTAAAGGCCAGTATATAACAATGCAGTACCATAAAGCAAGTCATCAAAGAAAATACGAATGATCTTATTCTTAATAAGAAAACTGTAACCTTCACAATCTAATGTAGAAACTGAAATAATATTCCTATTCATAGCAGGAACATAATAGCAATTGTTCAAAACTAACAAAAGGCCATTGGGCAAAACTAGATCATAAGTTCCTACGGCTAGTGCAGCAACTCTTGCTCCATTGCCGACTCTTAGATCTACTTCCCCTTTCTTCAGTTCTCTCAAGCTTCTCAACCCCAGAACATTATTACAAAAGTGAGATCCACATCCAGTATCTAATACCCAGGAGTTAGAGGTAGATAAGTTAACTTCTATAACAAATATACCTGTGGCAGTCTCACTGCCCTTGGTACGCTTTAGCTCTTCCAAGTAAATCTTGCAATTTCTTTTCCAATGTCCTGGTTTATTGCAATGATGGCAATTTCCATCTTTGGGAGCTTTAGCCTTGAAACCCGGCCTAGTAGGGTCTTTAGATTTGGCAACTTTTGCCTTACCCTTGCCCTTGCCTTTGTTCTTAAAGGATTTCCCTTTCGACCATCAACACATGGTTTGGTTTCTTCTTAATATTACGCTTTCGGCCGTTTTAAGCATCCCATGCGGCTCGGCAATGGACTTCTCCATCTCATTCATATTATAGTTCATAATGAACTGACCAAACTTTCGGCAATGAGTTTAGGATCACATCCGTGGAGTGCTCCTTAGAAAGTGGAAAACCAAGCCTTTCAAGATGATCAATATATCCTTTCATCTTGAGCACGTGAGCGCCGACAGATGTCCCTCAACCATCTTGCAAGCATACAAGGCTTGAAAGGTCTCATACCTCTCTTGCCTAGCATGCTTCGAGAAAGTTTCCTTGAGGTGAGCATTTAGCTCATAAGCTTCCATTTCCTCCAGATTCTTCAAGTTACGGACAAATGGTGGCCAACATAAGACAACCGACATCAATGGAATCATCACAATGTTTCTTCCATTTGTCTTTTGTTGCTTTATTTGCATTGTCAGCTGGCTCATCGGGAATTTCTTCCTCAAGAACATACAGCTTTCTTTCTTTCTTGAGAACTATTCTCAGGCTCCGGATCCAATCCAGATAGTTGCTGCCATTTTCTTTCAGCTTGTCCTTCTCAAGGACGGATCACAGTGAAATGGTGGATGTGTTGTTTGATGCCATTCTACAAAATTCAATATGCAAAATATTTAGTCACATTATTTTATTTCTCGAAAAATACTCCCACTAAAACAAAGTACCCTCAATTTACAACATTTGTAATTTTAGTGGGCTAAGATCCCATTTCGTACAATCCTAAACTCAGCTTTGGCATGACGCCTAGAATTGAACTACTTTAGGTGGATAACTCTTTATCGATTACATCATATGTAACTCTTAGATTATATCATGGGATTTGGCATCGTATGCCCAAGCATGTTATAATCCCATCTTATGCCTTAAGGTTCAAAACTATTTTGATTTCCAAATTCATTAAACGTATAGGTATCACCATTACCTATCCTACCTTACTAAGATAATCCGAGTGCCCAGCTTTGGCATGACCCACTCATGATGATCGAAGTCTTGATAGGTGTTTTACAAATGAACGGCATTAAAATTTTAACGAGGGATTTTTATCCTATGTTAATGTCTATGTTTGCTAACATACATCTAAACATACATAGCATCACATACATGCATAAATTTAAACATACATCGCATCACATGACAATAAAGCATAGGACCGTGTATAGCATGACCATAATCCTAACGTGATTTTCATGAGCCAACATGAAAATCACAAAGGTCATCTAAAGGGTTAAATATGGTCTTCATTGATCTTCCAACTCCTTGGAACGTCATACGCGATCAATTTGCTCCTCGAGTCCATCTATCTCGTCCTTCTTGTCTTCATTACATTAATGAAATTTAATACTACACTAATAAATTAAATTACAAGAAGTACAAAGCGACACGCAGCCGTAAAATAATAAACAATTTAAATAGACGACTCATGAGCCGTAAAACCAATTATAATTAAACGACACGCATGCCGTAAAACCAACCCATAAGAAATTAAATTATCCAATCACATTGGTCAATTTATGGTCATGCCATACACCACACACATACCATAAATAATTATCAAATAATTAATAAAGCATGTAATATACTAAATAATCAATTTATCGACAATCGGACAATAATTAAAATTTGTGTCATCACATGAACAAAACTGGACTCGCCGAGATGGTGCCCATGAGATCGCGCAGGTTTGCCGGGTTGAAACCCGGTTGCAGTTGCAACATTTTGCAACTATTATTTCCAAATTTACTTTTATAACAAAAGGACTTATAAAAGGAACTACTGAAAAGTTACCAAAACAAGATCCAGCCGAGATGGTAAGTGGTGCTGAAGGGTAGCCGAATGGCGCGGGATCGAATCCCAGTTTTTGCGGAAGTATTTTTGCAATATTTAAAACAGATTTATTTGCCTTTAATGAAACCTTCCGTGTATTATTTCCAAAACAAACTCGCAGCGCACATGGTAAGTCGCTAGGCTGCTGGCCTGGACCTCCAGGGTTCGAACCCCTCGTGATGCAAAATTATTTTTGCTAATTAGTACAACCCGCGGGTCCAGGCCCGACTCGACCCGGACCCGAATCTGCCGACACGCATTTGTCGTTCGAGCGATTACGGGCAGCGATTTTTGCTTGATCCAGAAAATTATTTTTGACGATCCGATTTAATCAAATTAAACCAGAAAAATATTTTATAAAATCTATATTTTATAAACATAATCAAGAACATAATTTACACATAAATATGTTTTACACAAACAATTAAATTACATGCAACCTGGCTCTGATACCACTGTTGGGTTTTCTATGTATCGAATACAAAATAATCGGAGTAAAAACGCAGCGGAACAATAAATGTGAAAACCCAATTTAGGATCTCATGCAGTAATTTAATTGTTTAAAAAGAGTTAATCGAATTACCTTAATCCGATTGAACAATTCTAGATCCGGACTAGAAGTAGATGAATATCTCCTTCCTCTTTTGGTGATCCACACACGAACAATTCCACAAGCCGGATTGCTAGATCCTTACGAATAATATTGATAAATAGTACAACACAAATTCCTTACTAGAAGGATTGTACTATTGATCAAGATCAACTAAGGGAAGAGAGACGACCGACTCCGTTCTCCTACAATATGATGTAGATGGCCGATTTTTCTTCTCCTTGAAGGGCCGATTTTTAGGTCTTGTATTCTCATGACAACTCCTTGTCCAAGACCTTATATATATACTAAGTAAACCCTAGATTCAATAATCTAGTATTTGCTTAGTTGCCCCTCAACTTATTAAATAATACAATATATATAATATCGATATTATATATATTACTTATTATTTAATCTCCTTATAAATATAATATCAATATTATATTTATTATTCCCGATTGATATTTATTCCTACTTGTCTATAATTGTCGTATGTGTGACCCAAAGGCTTATATTATGTTGGCAATTATTTAATACCTTATTAAATAATAAATCATAAGCGGCCTCTAGCAAGACATTATGATTACCCAAATAATATAAGTTAATAGTCCATTAAACCTTTTAACGTGTCAAATCCCTTTGTCACGCGATATCATATTTGAACTAAGTCATGGAGTCTGTCATACTTATTTATGTTCAAATGCTTTCTCAATCTTAAGTAGATGATTGAATCAAATGACTCTTCATTTGAGCATGGCCATGCATTTCCTTGATCCTACTTATCGAGGGGCCAATGAATATCTCTCTCACTTAAGAGAGGACAAATCCCCATCTTGATTATTCATTGCCCTCTACATGACTCCCACTAATCCCGATCGCTAACCTTTATGATCACCATGTTTCGGATGACGTTGGATTACGTCAAGGCATAGCGATTATCATGTTGGACTCTATGATAATCTCGGGTTCAAGGATTTATTGACATCGTATTGAGATTCACTTATGACATTTCCATGCGGTGATCTCAATGCGGTCGGTCCGATATTAGTTCTCCAACCAATACCCATAAGATTGATCCGTACCATACGCATAATCATCCGATGATTATCAATCAAACTTATACTAGTATATTAATCACTTGAGTCTCTACTCAACGCGATTTTACCAGGGACATTTGAATAATCTTATTATTCGTGAATAACTATTATTCGATTATTATAATATTAAAACATGCACACATTATAATAATCAACGAGAAATAAATGATATCAAATAACTTTATTTAAATGTGACAATTACAAATCTAGGCACATCGAATGTCCTAGGGCACTATTCCCAACAGGAGAGGCCGCTCCGGAAACCGGCGAAGGGTCGCGGACCGAGCCGGAGGTTGGAGGCGAAGGCCAGGCAGGGATCTGAGGCTCTTCGTTTATTGTTTCAGCTCTCTTGTCATGTAGTTTTGTAGCTTTCTTTTTGTAGCACTTAGGCCTTCGAGCGACCATGTACGTACTTATGAAACTTCAAGTAATGAAATGAATGTTTGATTCTCTGATTTTTACTTGAATGATTACTTTTCGAGTCTTTGCATGAATTTGTATAGACGTGTGAGGAGAGATTGTTGCGAGTGTAGTTCCAAATGAATCGGTAAACTCATGTAGATAACTTTTTACAACAAATTCGATCGCTGCAAAAACATCTGACTAATGTCGATCTCCGTATCTCGTTGAATAGGGACGATCGCTGTATAGGTAGCTCCACACTCTTCCCCCTTGTTTTCGTTCACTTAGTGAAAGTAAGGGGGCGAAAATAAATCGTTGAGCGAGCGGTCTTCAATATTTGTCGAATCCTCGAGGAAGGCTATCCATCTTGGTTTTGAGGAACCGTGCACGATTGCTGAGTTCGATGGACCGATCTCCACGACCATGTCTTATGCGCGAGCGACATTGTCTATCTCGTGACTCATTTTATTGTGAGGGTACTCTATTAGGCTGCGCCTCGCCTCGTATTTAAACGAAGGGCGTGCGGTCTTGGTCTGTAGGAGTCCTTGCGCGGGGCGTCGTCGGATTAATCAACTCCACGTCCGCGGCTTGTTAGCTCTGCTTCCACCTCGGCCCGCCATGAAGATGGCGACCATCGACGGTGTACGTTGAGACGGGGGTAGGGACGCGTCGCATTGTCCGAGAGGACCCACCACATTAAGCGATGGACCTTCGAGGGCAGGCGAACGTGTCCACAGATTAGTTTTGGAGGGCCCTCAGACTACGCCGGCCTCGTATTTAAACGAAGGGCGGGCGATCGTGGCCCAAAGGGACCTTGCACGGGCACGGAGAACGGTTCCATCGTCCTCCATGATCATGTCGACACTCTTCTACCTCGGACCATCATGTCAGATGACAATCCTTGATGGTATACGTTGTGTAAGGGGAGGGGATCGCTTGCCTAGGTTCTTCATGTTGATGACGAACTTCAGAGAGCGAGCGAATAATCCTCTGATTCGATTTGGAGAGACCTTCGGCTACGCCCGCCTCGTATTTAAACGAAGGGCGAGCGATCGGAGCCCAAAGGAACCTTGCATGGATGGATCTTCGGTTTAATCGATTTTCGCGACCATGGCAGCACTCTTCTACCTCGGACCATCATGTCAGATAACGATCCTTGAAGGTATACGTTGTGCCAGGGGAGGCGATCGCTGTCTAGGTCCATCATGTTGATGACGAACTTTGGAGGGCGAGCGATTCATCCTCTTTTTCGGAGCGTTAGCTCAGGCTGTAGCCTTTGGTTTGATGAGGTGGGAAAACGGGGAGAGTCGTCCGAAGTTCCCTTCTTTTAATTGAAGCATGCAGATACGGTCGCCGAGGTTGATCGAGGGGTCGGCTCGTATGAGCTTTCCGGCCTGTTCGCGTTTGACTCGGGCGACCGTGTTGGGAGATTGGTGGGGCTCTGGCTAAGCCAATAAGCTCTCCAACTTGCCCTCCTCGAACAATCTCCAGAGCTATCTGAGGAGGTCACGGCATTGGTTGGTGCTGTGGCCGGGACTCTTGTGGTAAGCACAATATTGATTGCGGTCCAGGTGACCGTGGTCCCTTATCGCCTTTGGCTTGTTCAGCGGTTCGCGCCCCTTGATGGCATAGAAAATATGGGCCGGAGTTCGGCTGAACTTGTGGAGGAGATGGGCTTCCATATCCTCGAAGGCCTTGTGGTCGCCGGATGACTTGGCGACCGTCTTCTTGGTTTTGGCGATCGCCGTCTTTCGGGCAGGAGCAGGCGTTTCCTAGCCTAGGCGGAGGGTGAGTAGCTTTTGCCTGGACAGAAAGTCGGCGGCCTTAGCGCGGAAGATCGCGTAGGTTGGGGGGATATCCTTGGTGAGATGTCTAAACATGGGTGAATGACCGTAGAATCCCCCCAGGACCGAGTAGAGCGACCTCGTCACTGATGGGCTCGCCAGTGAGGACGATTTCGTCTACTCGGTTGATGTAATCTGCGTCGGTTTCGTCTTCCCCCTGCCTGATTTTCATCATGCGGTGGGGGCCTTCTGGTCTGTTGATCTTGGCAGCGAAGTATGACGTGAAGTCATTCGCCAATTTTTCAAAAGAGATTATCGATCGCGGTGGTAGCGAGATGTACCACCTGTGGGCCAGCTCGCCCAATGTCAGTGGGAAGATTCGGCATTTGGTTGCATCTGTTGCCCCACACCCGGTCATGTAAATTCGGAATTTACTTAAGGTGGGTTTCGGGGTCCGATCTCTCTTCATACAGAGGTGTCTTGGGAGGAGAGATCCTTGGTTGCACGGGGGCGAGCTCGATGTGGACCGCGAGTGGCTCGGTCGGCCCGATGATCTTTTTGCTAGTGCTTGCCCCAGTGTCCAAGAGTGCTCTCATCTCATCGAGCTGGCGTTGCACAGCGGCCATCGCCGTGGCCTGACTGCTCGTGGCTAGGCGCTGGGAGTGGGAGCCGAGGCGATCAAGTACTGACCCCCTAGCGTTTGGAGTGGGAGCCAAACGGTAGACTTGTGTTTGGCTAGGAGTTGGGTATGCCGAACTCCTGGTGACGGACTCGGATTCCGTCGTCTCGTGGTTGGGGCCAGAATGCCCCGGTCGCCATGATGGGTCGCTTCCCAAGCGACTGAATACGGAACCGTCCGGCTTGACAAGAGCTGTTCCTCGCGAATCGGGGCTTTCTGACGATCGCTCGCCTAGTAGTGCGGGGAGTTAGTGCGGGCGACGCGCATGCTCTCCGTCGCTCTTTTAGGATGGCCATAGCCTCCTCGATCTGTTCCGCGGTTCGGAACTGGTCGAGTGAGAGGCTGGGGCCATCCCTCAGGTGCGGGATCGAGAGTCTCGCGTTGCCGCGGCTTCCCTCTGCCGTTGGCTGGGGCTCAGATTGAGCCGGGATATGGTGTCCGGGGATTCGGAGAGTGGCTCTCTTCGATGTAGAGGCGGATGTCATGATTTTGAAGGCTTTCTTTGAAGCACAGTGAGTGTCACTTCAAGTATATGCCCCGAGAACAGTGAGTGTTCTTCGGGACGGTAGGAATAAAAATGAAGGTTAGACGCACGCCCGCCCTTCTTCTAGCGCCAATTGTTCCTACCCAAAATATTATCCGGAGATAGATATTGCTGGAATGGATGGATAGCAAACAAAGTGCGAGAACACTTCCATGGGAAAAGTAAATAACACAAGATTTGCCGGGGTTGTTAGTCCCGGGCTTGAATGATCTCGCGAGATATTATTAATACAAATATTCGGGGATACAAGTATTAATGTAAGAGTACAATTACAATGAGTGCAAAGACCCTTGTTATCTTAGCTAGTGAGCATGTAGATTGCCGGAAGATCCAGATATGATGCTCTGAGAGTTCTTGTAACAACGTTGAGGAGCTATGACAACCGTGAGAAATCGACAGTCTCTCACGGTGTGTATCTGCTGTATACTTGAGCTCCTGGGCTTGAGAGATTCTTCGGATCTGCACTGTAGAGACTTCTTGCCTCTACTGACCGTCTTCTGGTTGGGAGGTGCTGAGAGAAAAATCCTGAGGTAGATTCGGGAAGAAGAAGCCGAGAGCTTGAATGTAAATGTGTACGTAAGTGTTTTCTCTGAACTGAATGGAGAATGCCTGAACCCTTTTCCAGTAGATGGAAGTTCTCTATTTATAGTACTGGGAGAGGTTGGGCGATCGCCTTTGCTGTATTATAATAAGCGGGCGATCGTCTTCAGCACATGGGTTGGTTCCCTTAAAGTCTGCAGGAGTTGCTGGCAGCCAGCTGTCCGGTCCAATGAGAAGCCTGCACGCGTCTGAGTCGCTGTCACGGGTGGTCCCACCTTGTACCTTTCGGCGGGTTTGTCGGTAGGTGAAGCCGTCCTTTGTCAGAGACAGCTGTTGGTGGTCAATGATCCATGTTTCGCGGCGCCTTTTGTGGATCTGCACATGAGCACTGGCTTTGAGATCCAGTCTTCGTGGACTTTGACGGACGATGGTCTCGACCGTGGCATAGGTCGGTCGTCCTTGGCCGGGCACCAGAGTCGATCGCTAGGTGCCAAAGGGCGATCGCCTTGGGAGTCGATCGCTAGATACCTGAAGGTGGTTTGGTATATTCGGTTAGGCGAGTTCGCCATAGCTTGATTGGTTGCGGACTCGGTCGCTCGGCCTTGTAGTCGATCGCATGTCGAGGTGAATAAATCTCGACACAAAAGATATGAACTCCCAAACTTCGTGGATTAATTGCTTGACAACATCCCTCCTTGACCACCAAGCCTCCAGCCACGGAAATGAGAAGATGGAAATGAAAAACGGATGAAAATATGACTGCTCAGCCATATTTATACTGGCGCGGCCTAGCGTGCGCTAGCCTTCCGGCAGTAGCGTGCGCTATCGGCCAGTATCGCCCAGAACCCTCGGCCGGGGCCCGCATGACCCGGCACTGTCGACCCGACCTGCCGACCGGGACTCGCCTGCCCGACCCCGATAGCGTGCGCTGCGCGGACGCTAGCGCGCGCTAGCCGACCTGTCCAGAACCCTCTGGACTAAACTGCTCGGCCAGGTAACGTGCGCTAGTCGTCCGTAAGTGTGCGCTACACATGCCGATTAGCGCGCGCCACGACCGACAGTAGCGTGCGCTACCTGCCTATCCTCCCCGAGTCCAGAACTCCAGGAACCTCTCTGCCCAGCCCGATAGCGTGCGTCGGTCGGCCGAATAACGTGCGCTACTCCTGCCGAGCTAGCGTGCGCAGTCTTCCGGCAGTAGCGCGCGCTACGCCGGTTCCTGCCGCGTCTGCCCGGCCAGTGCCCAGCCGCCATGACCCGACGATTCGGTTTCCGAAAATGCACGGAACGAACACGACGAAATGCTCGCGGACAACATCATCGATCCGAAATGAAATACCATGCAACAAATAATCGCACGCAACCAAGAAAAAGGGTCAAGACAATAATTACGAATGCGGATACCCACGACTTTGTGTAAATTACAAAATGGCCCAAAATGCCCGAAAATCACGATACGTGATCGAATAACCAAACCGAAGTTCACAACACGTCTAACAAAGTTAGACGGACTTACGGGAAACTCAAAACAGTAGTTTCGAACGAGATTCGCAAGAATCGAACTCGAATGCGGAAAAGTCGATACGAAGCACGGAACTCAACAAAACGGCACCGAAATGATCTCGGATGGCAAAAAGTGCAGAATTAATCATTCTCAGAATGACGAAACGGTCTCAAGTGAGTCGTCAAAACGGACTCTCGCCAAAAAAAGAAAATTACCGGAAATCGAATTTGCAGATATTACAATTATTGTGTCTGTTTTGGTTGTGGGCACCGTCCTGGTTCTGGGGAGATTCTGAAGAATTGTGATTACGATTCCCCTTTGAAGCGGTTCCTCTTATCTCCATCATAGAAGATTCTTTCCAGTGTCGAGTAAACCCGTAGTTTACTCCACCCTACCTTGTATTTTTGTCATAAGAATCATTAAAAGCAAAGCTTATCCTCTTCATATGACTATCATTGTGTTCATCCTAGGAATAGGTAGGTTCGGGGTGAATCCCCCACAGACAGTGATCGTGCCCAGTTTTATGAATTGGTAATACCTTTGAACCTTGATTTTGGGATCTCCAATCAGCTTAGGTTGGGTGTCCTCCATAAAACCATTAGCCTATGGCAATAGACCCACTCCTCTTGATGATTTTTCAACAAGGTCTTTTGATAACCCTTTGGTTAGCGAATTCGCAATATTATCCTTCCACGGTACATAGTCAATGGTAATAACCCCTGTTGTTATCAACTGTCTAATGGTATTATGTCTTCGTCGTATCTGATAAGCATTACCATTATACATCGTTCTCTATGCTCTACCAATGGCAGGTTGACTGTAGGAAGTGAATGCAGACTGCAGTCACACGCTTTAGACATTTAGGAATATCTTCTAGAAATTGTCGCAACCATTCCGCCTCTTCAACACATTTATCAAATGCTATAAACTCTTGCATCGTGGATCGAGCTATAACAGTCTGTTTTGAAGATTTCCATGCCACTGCTGCACCAGCTAGTGTGAATACATATCCACTTGTAGACTTAGAGTCTTTTATGTAAGATATTCAATTCGCATCAGTATATCCTTCAAGTACTGCTAGATATCGGGTATAGTGCAGCCCATACTCACGAGAACTACTTAAGTACCTAAGTAACCTTGTGATCACTTTCTAGTGATCCTTCCCTAGATTACTCGTGTACTTACTTAGTCTACTGATTGAGTAAGCTATGTCTGGTCTTGTACAGCTCATTACAGACATGATGTTGGGAATAGTGCCCTAGGACATTCGATGCGTCTAGATTTGTAATTGTCACATTTAAATAAAGTTATTTGATATCACTTATTTCTCGTTGATTATTATAATGTGTGCATGTTTTAATATTATAATAATCAAAAATGGTTATTCGCGAATAATAAGATTATTAAAATATCCAATGGTCCAATCACGTAGAGTGGAGACTCAAGTGATTAATATACTAGTATAAGTCTGATTGATAATCATTGGATGATTATGCGTACGGTACGGATTAAACTCATGGGTATTGGTTGGAGAATGCAATACTGGACAGACAGACATTGAGATCACTGCATGGAAATGTCATAAGTAAATCTCAATATAACAGTATGTTAATAAATCCTTGAACCTGAGATTATCATAGAGTCCAGCATGATAACTGCTATGCCTTGACATAATCCAACGTCATCTGAAACATGGTGATCATAAAGGTTAACGATCAGGATTAGTGGGAGTCATGTAGAAGGCAATAAATAATCAAGATGGAGATTTGTCCCTCTCTTTAGGGAGAGAGATATCTGCTGGGCCCCTCGATAAGTAGGACTGAAGGAAATACATGGCCACGCTCAAATGAAGAGTTCATTTGATTCAATCAGTCCACTTAAGATCGAGAAAGTATTTGAAAATAATAATTATGACAATTTCCATGTTAGTTCAAATATGATATCGTGTGACAAAGGGATTTGACACGTTAAATGGTTTAATGGACTATAAACTTATATTATTTGGGTAGTCACAATGTCTTGCTAGAGACCGCTTATGACTTATTATTTAATAAGGTATTAAATAATTGCCAACGTAATATAAGTCTTTTGGGTCACACATACGACAACTAAAGACAAGCAAGAATAATTCATAGATATAATATTGGATATTATATTTATTAAATAAATTAAATAATGAGTAATATATAATATAGGATATTATATATTATATTATTTAATTATATCAAATGGAAAAGATAAATATAATATTAGATATTATATTTATTAGAGGATTAAATAATAAGTAATATATAATATAAGATTATTTAATAAGTTCCGGGGCAACTAAGCAAATACTAGAGTTTGACTCTAGGGTTTACTTAGTATAAATAAATGGTCTTGGACAATGAATTGTCATAAGAAAAATCACACAACCCTAATTGTGACAAAAAGAAATCGGCCATCTCCTCTTCCAATTGGCCGAACCGTATTCTGTCCGAGAAGTCTGTTTCGGCCATCTCTGTCTTCTTCTCTTAGTTGATTTTGATCGACACTACAAATCCTTCTAGCAAGGAATTATTTGTTGTACTTTTTATCAACATTATTCATAAGGATCAAACAATCCGACTTCTACTAGTTGTTCGTGTGTGGATCACCGAAAGAGGAAGACGATATTAATCAGCTTCTGGTCCGAGTTACAGATCTGTTCTTCGAATTAAGGTAATTCGACGAACTCTTTATAAATCAATTAAATTACTGCGTGAAGATCCTCATCTGGGTTTTTCGTTAATTATTTTCGCTGCATTTTGCTCATATTTATTGTATAAGATACACTTAAGACCCGGCAATGGTATCGGAGCCAACTTGTAAGTAATTTAATTGTTTATGTAGAACATGTTTTATATGCTTTGAATATATAAACTTATGTTCTTGATCAAATTTTTGAATAGAGATTTTAAAATTATTTTTTATTTAATTTGATTAAATCGAATCATTCAAAATTGATTTTCTAGACTGTTTATCGCATAAACTGCGGTCCAGAGCTGTTCTGGAACAGCACAACAATATGGATCAGGTTCGGGTCAGGTCCGGGTGGGTCCCAGGACCCGCGGGTAGCGATAAAATCACAAAAATAATCCTGATGCTGAATGGATTCGATCCCGGGCGGGTCATTCCCGAAGCCGTGTCCTGACTATCTCGGTGGAACACCTTTTGTGAATCTTGTTCACTGATATTTTATTTAACTCTTGTTTGGTAAAATTAAAATAATGTTTCGATATGCATTTCTTGCGTCCGGCGGGATTCGGACCCGCGCGGCCGTGTAAGGCCAGAGGGTGCTAGGCCATCTGGATAGTGTTTCAGATTGTTGTTTTTTGAGCGGATATTAATCTTACACCTGACTGTCAGGCAGATTTCTATTGTGTTAATAAATTATATGATAATTAATTTTAATACTATGTTTAATTAATTATGTGATAATTAATTATATTTTGTGTATGATGTATGGCATGACAATAAATTGACCAATATGATTGAATGTTTCAATTTATTATTGGGTTAGTTTTACGGGCTGCGTATCGATTACTTATAATTAGTTCTATGGCCTGCGAGTCGTCTTTTAATTTATTATTATAATTTACGACCTGCATATCGTTTGCCCTCTTGTAATTTAATTTTACTAGTGTAGTATATTTTTCATTAATGTAATGGAGACAAGAATGAGACGAAGGACGAACTCGAGAAGCCAATTGATCGTGTATGACATTCCAAGGAGTTGGAAGATCAATAAAGACCAACTATACCATTTAGATTGACCTTTGTTATTTTCATGTTGGCTCATGAAAATCACGTTAGGATAATGGTCATGTCTATATTTCTTTGTCATTTGATGCTATGTATGTTTAAACTTATGCATGTATGTGACGCGATGTATGTTTAGATGTATGTTAGCAAACATAGACATGCAACATAGGATAAAACCCCTCGTTAAAAAATTTTTAATGCCGTTCAACTAAAACACCTATCAAGACTTCGATCATATTTAGCAGGTCATGCCAAAGATGGGTGCTCGGATTATCTTAGTAAGGTAGGAAGGTAATGGTGATACCTATGTATTTTAATGAACTAAGAATTCAAAATAGTTTTGAACCTTAAGGCATAAGATGAGAATATAACATGCTTAGACATAAGATGCCAAATCTCATAAATATAATCTAAAAGTTACATATGATGTAATCGATAAAGAGTTATCCACCTAAAGTAGCTCAATTATAGGCGTCATGGCAAAGCTGAGTTTAGAATTGTGCAAAATGGGGTCTTAGCCCATGAAAATTATAAATATTGTAAAATTGAGGGTATTTTGTTTTAGTGGGAGTATTTTTCAAGAAATAAAATGTGACTAAATACTTTGCATATTGAATTTTATAGATAATAGAATGGCATCAAACAACACATCCACTATTTCATTGTGATCCGTCCTTGAGAAGGACAAGCTCAAAGAAACGTCAGCAACTATTTGGATTGGATCCGAAGCTTGAGAATGTGGGAATTCGGTGATTAAAATCGAGATACACAGTGGAAAATAAACCGGTCCAACCGGATAAAACCAAACCCCAAAAACGGATCGATCAAGCATCGTATAAACGAATATAAAATGATGAAGATAAAATTAAGAGATCATACCCTCGTAACCTTTGATAATATCTTCTTGAAGGAAAAATTCCCGATCCAAGCTTTGATCGTTTCCGGTCACCAATACAAACATGAATCCGATTCGTCTAGCTTGATAAATGATCAAACACCGAATATGCCGAGTGTCTCTACGATATCACGCGTCGGATATTGATCGAAAAATAATATATCATCCTTTTCTTTCTCTCTAAGTGAACAAGAAAACAAAATAAAATTTCTCCCTTCCTTGGTGAATCTCACGGCTGATGTGTTGGTTTAGTGTGTTTTTTTCAAGTCATCAAATGATATGAAAGTCTTTTACATTATATAATCAAGGTGAGATCAAATAATGAGATTTTGATATCTTATCTATTTGTCCTCAATCCATTAAATAATTAAAACACAACACACACACACCACATGACAAAAGGAAACCACTAGGAAATTGGGGAAGGGGGAGGCCTACTTGGTTGGTGAGAAAACGAGCCGAGCTACTCGGTTCGTGTACCGGACGTTCGCGTGTCTAGTCCATAAAGTACACTTCGTTTTATCTCAAATGTATTTATACTTAATTAATACAATTAACTAGTTTTATCAAATACAAAATTATAATATTATATTTTCAAGAAATAATTATTTGTGAATTAAATTAATCACCCGGTAATTAATTTCAGTTCACTAGACCGCATGATTTATCAAATAAATCAAATTAGATATCCAATATTCATGAAGAGATAATAATCAAATATCCTTGTGTGCGACTCCATAGGTCCGTCTTAGTCGGCAATAGGAGGAACCAAGGAGTACAAGTAGCACTTAGCCAGTCTAGTGCTCCATACCGTAACCCAACTAAGAACGAATGATCGGTTCATTCCAAAACCATTATATCGTGAATACCGTATATGTATAAACCCTTCAATCATATGTCCCGGTATTAGGGTCACGGTAAAGTCAAACCCTATTCTAACTTGACTCTATGCATTCTGTTAATGCAAACCGAGATCACCAAGCTCTTGTGTATCAAATACAACTAGCTCTAACTGCTTTGGCCAAAGACTTATGATCGCATTGGCCATTAACCGCATAGGACATTTACCTGCTCACTAACAGGAGAAACAATCCTATCTTGGTATTCAATAAAGACTGTTACTTGCCCACTAAGTTGCATTTCGAGATTGACCCCACCAACCGGCGATTGGATCGAACTACTCTAGTGACTAAATGTAACAAGCACATATTCTAGTGAAACCTCAAGCCAAAGGTCCACGTATACCTATCACAACCTTTCGATTCAGTCATTAACAATGCTGGAGTGATATCCATATGACCAAATCGAGGTGAGTCGTGTTCGAGTATACTAATCCATTAGCATACCCATAACTTCTGGTCCGACTAATCCTTAGTGAAGACAGGCACTCTATATGTCAGAGTAAACGTTATACAAGCCTTATCTAAACTTACTGCCCAGTTAAGTTTTATCGACTTGCAAACCAGTTAAGCATTCGAGCTCTAAACACTTCTAGTGCCTATCTCTTTATCTCTATAAAGAGTGAAATGCTTGCTCTCAAATGCAAGGGCTATTATTCTACATACCAAATCACAATGCCTGTGATATACAATAATATAGAAATAATTAATGTCTTATTTAATTTAATATTCATATTAACAATACAATGCTCTCACTCTCTCATCCTCTGAGTGACATTCGAGGGCATATTCCTAATAATCTCCCACTTGAAATAAATTCCACAAACTATGGTATCTAATACACATACTCTCCAGATGTCTCTCTAAGACCTTCTGAGATAGCGGCTTGGTAAGCGGATCAGCAATGTTATTTGCTGTGTCTATTCTCTGCAGTGTAATATTCCCTTTCTGAACAATTTCTCTAACAAAATGATACTTTCTCTCAATATAGTTGGTGTTGTGGTGAGCCCTAGGCTCCTTAGCCTGTGCAACAGCTCCGTCGTTGTCACAAAACAGCGTCACGGTCTTTTCTGCATTAGGAACCACTTGAAGTTCCTCAGTGAACTTCTTAATCCAAAAAACTTATTTAGCAGCCTCCTAGGATGCCTGATATTCAGCTTGACATGTACAGATTGCAGTCGAGCTTTGCTTGGCACTTCTCCAAGAGACTGCTCCACCATTCAGAGTAAAGATATACCCTGATGTGGACATTTGAGCATCCATGTCCCCTAAAAAATCTGAGTCTGTATAACCAATCACTTTAAGTTCTCCATCGCCGTATGTAAGAACCAAGTCTTTAGTCCTTTTAAGGTACTTAAGAATGTTTTTCACAGCATTCCAATGTTCCTGCCCTGGATTTGATTGAAACCGACTTACTATGCTCATAACATAGAAAATATCCGGTCTAGTGCAAATCATAGCATACATGAGGCTATCCACTGCCGAAGCATAGGACACCTTACTCATTTCCTTTCTATCTTCCTCACTTTGAGGGCACATCTCTAAGGAAAGTTTTATGCTATGTCGCATAGGTAGGAATCCTCTTTTAGAATCTTTCATCCTAAATCGCTTCAGGATCTTTTCTATATATAGGGCTTGGAAATGACCTAACATTCTTTTTGCTCTATCCCAGTAGAGGCGAATACCCAGAATATAGGTAGCTTCTCCCAAGTCTTTCATTGAGAACTCTTTAGAAAGCCAAGATGTCACAGAACTGAGCATTCCTACGTCGTTTCCTATAAGTAGAAAGTTATCTATATATAGTATTAAGAACGCAATTTTGCTCTCACAAACCTTCTTGTAAATACAGGGATCCTCTTCATTTTGGACAAAATCAAACTCTTTGACTGTCTCGTTAAAATGAAGAATCCAACTTTGCGAAGCTTGCTTCAGTCCATAAATGGTACGCTGAAGTTTGCATACTTTATAAATATTGGTTTTAGATATGAATCCCTTAGGCTGTTCCATGTAAATCTCCTCATCGAGGAATCTATTTAGGAATTCCGCTTTCACATCCATTTTCCATATTTCATAATCTAAGTGGGCTGCTATGGCAAGCATCATGCGAATAGACTTAATCATGGCTACAGGCGAGAAGGTCTCGAAGTAATCGATTCCTTCTCTTTGGGAATAACCCTTTGCCACAAGCCTGGTCTTATAGGTATCAACCTTGCCATCTCCATCAGTCTTTGTTTTATAGATCCATTTGTTTCCAACAGGCACTATGTACTTAGGACGATCTATTAAAGTCCAGACCTGATTAGCATGCATTGAGTCTATCTCAGCTTCCATAGCTTCTTGCCACTTGACGGAGTCAACATCTACCATCGCTTGGTCGTATGTAGAAGGATCATTCTCTTGACTACTTTCTGTCATCTCATGGACACCTAGTTCCTCTTGATGCAGATAGCCATACCTCTCAGGTAATTTGAGAAATTCTACTAGACTTGCGAGTTTGTGTTTGTATTTCAGAAGGTTCGGTACTAATATCTTGCACAGGTGTCTCAATTGGTGTTCCTTTTATTTCTTCCAAATAAATATTTCTACCTGCGCCTCCTTCCTGAATGAACTCATCTTCCAGGAAGTGTGCTTGTAAAGCAACAATGATCCTATGATCTTCGTGCATGTAGAATAGATATCCCATGGAATCTCATGGATATCCTATAAAACAACCTTTTACAGACCTAGCTTCCAATTTCTCTACTTTAGTCTTCTTGACATAAGCAGGACATCCCCAAATCCTAATATGATTAAGACTTGGTTTCCTACCTCTCCAAAGCTCATGTGGAGTCTTAGGAATGGATTTGGAAGGCCAATTATTTAAGATATGTGCAGCATTAAGGAGCGCATGACCCCACAGATAAATCGGTAGATCAGTATAGTTAAGCATGGAGCGAACCTTATCCAACAAGGTCTGGTTCCTTCTTTCTGATACACCATTTAATTGTGGAGTAGCTGGAGGAGTGAATTGTGACACTATTCCTAGTTCTTTAAAGAACTCATCAAACTCAGTACTCATGTACTCACCACCTCGGTCTGACCGAACAATCTTAACATGGTTACCTGTTTGGTTTTCAACTAGGGCTTTAAATTCCTTGAATTTATTGAAAGCTTCAGATTTATGTTTCATTAAGTACATGAACTCATACCTAGTATGGTCATCTGTGAATGTAATGGTTGGGAACTGGTACCCCACCTATAATGGTGCAAAATATTGGGGAGTAGAGTTTTCAAACTCTTTTGCGTTTGCGGAAGAGTAATTAAATTGCAAAAGATAAACGACACAAGATCTATAGAGGTTCGGCCAATAATACCTACGTCCTCTCTTCATACCTTTTTCCTTAGGCTAAAGATAAACCTCTACACCTCGTCTTCTATCGATCCGAGGGATACCGTTACAATCTTGTCTTCAATCAGTCCAATATAAACCGTTATGCTCTTGTCTTTTTGTCGGTCCAAGCTAAACCGTTTTTCTTTTATATCGGACAAGGAATCAACCTATATAGCTTTCTATTGGTACTAGACAAACCTCACTCGGATTTAGATATGATTCTAATAATTCCGGATCAACGATCCTAATAACACCGAATCAATCTACAATCCTTTCTTTCCTCTCGTTTATGGTTTAGTGTATGAACACTCAAACACTTGTCAATTAAGCATAATTACAATGACGATAATGTATACAATGATTACAAATATGTATATAAGCTCCTTGGAGTTGTTGTTGTGAATGATACCAAATGCCTTGGTATTTATAGTCATAAAGCCTCAACTAGCCGTTGGCTTCTGCATCACGTATTACCTACGGTATATATAACCCATTACGTACATTAGAAATATCACATCCGTTAACACTTCGCGTTACGTACGTTATGCGATGTGTAAATCAGTCCAGTAGCCTTTTGTCTCTTCCATTACGTACGTTAGCTTTTCCCATTACACACGTTAAATGTCCCATGTTACGTACGTTAAATGCTCCACATTACGTACGTTGAAGCACTATCCGTTCATGCTTTTTGACCTTCTAGAATCAATCCAACAGATTGATTTGTTTGAATTCGTATCTAAACTATTACATACGTTAACCAGGCTGTGTTACGTACGTTAGCACTTGATAATTACGTACGTTGTGTGTTGTTTGTTGCGTACGTTATACATCTCCAAAACTCATCTGCCTTCAGTTGGATTTTACTTACGTACGTTATACTAATCATAATGTACATGAAGCTTCATTTTGCATCATATCAAAGTGTTTCCGTCCGTCTCGTCGTCTTCGACTCCTTCTTGATTTATTGTTGTTTTGCTTTGTTCCATTGTTGTTTTTCTTTGATCGATAACACATCATCAAAACCATTTTATAATTATGTGGAATAGAATATTTCAACAATCTCCTCTTTTTTGATGATGACAAAACAACAATCTTTCGATGAGATTTTATACCTGCAAAAATACAGAACAATACAGATCAAAGTTTTCGGCTTTGTCCGTTTTGTTAGATTTCTTCTCCCCATCTTTTTTTTCTTTTCAACTTCTTCTCATTTTTTTTTAAACTTCTTCTTTTATTTTCTCAACTTTCTTCTCCTTCGTCTTTTCTCACCCTTTCTTGATCGGTATATTATTTTTATTTTTCACGTCATTCTTCCATGACTCATATTTTCCTATTCTCCTATTCTCCCCCTTCTTGTCATAATCAAAAAGTGCATAAAAATAATAAAAACGATGATAAAAATTAAATATGACAACGGGTAAAAACTCCCCCTAGAAAATAGATTTCCCCATTAAAAAATATACCCCCCTTGAGTTAAATACCAATTATGAAAATATCAATTATTAAGATACCAATTAAAAAAATATCAATTGATGAAATATTAATTTTGATTTTTGGGGATCCATCCGACTCTTGGTCGTTTTGTATTTGGCAAATAGACGATATTCGGTATTGTGGTTCCTTTAGGAATCCAAGTTTTCTTGATTTTGATCGTCCATCTTGGGCTTTCACAATTCGAAATATGATGCCCAATTTTTAAACATTCATCACATCAGGGTATTTTAAAAAATAAGGATCCATTTTTATCACACGGTTTGAATCCTAACCCCTGTTTGTTTAATAAAATTTTTTGAATTTGACAATAATTTTTCGAATTTGTCATTACCGCAAGAAAATTTGTTCATTAAATTTTTAAGTTTGTTTTGAACTTTCAATAAATCATTTTTCAAAATATTCTCTTTTTTTCAATATATAGAGAATGATTATTTTCAAAAACTTCCCCTTTTTCTTTCATTTTAGAAATTTCGATTTCCAATAATTTATTTTTCGCTTTGAGGGATTTGTTATCAATTAAAGCAATTTGAAAATCCATATGCAAAAGTTCGAAAGCTTCAAAAAGTTCATTGTGAGACGAGGTACTTACCTGACTTTCGTCGTCACTTTCTTCAAACGAGCTCCTTGCCATGAGTGCGAAGTTATTTTGAATAAATTCGTCATCTTCCTGTTCGTCACTCCACGTGGCTATAAGAACTTCTTTCTTAGGATTTGAGCTATAACAATTTTTCGTAAAATGTCCGGGTTTGCCACAATTTTGATAGTTATTGTCGAATTTATTTGACTCGCTCGAGATGTCTTTTCTTCTCCGGTTTATAAGTTTTGGAACTTTTTAAGTTTTTTGGCATAATATGCCGATTCTTCATCATCTTCATCCACTGGGACTTCTTCTTTTCTTGACATCTTAGCTTTCAAAGATATTGACCTTTCTTTCGGTTTCGGCTTGGCGTTTCGAGACTTAAGAACTATCTCGTAGTTTATTAGTGAACCAACGAGGGCACTAAAATCAAGATTATTTAAATCTTTTGATTCCATAATCGCCGTAACCGTCCCGTCCCATTCAACAGGTAGTGATCTTAAGATTTTCTTTACTTTTTCACTACTTGTTAATGGTTACCCAAAACAAGCTAGTCTATTAGTAATGACCGAAAATCAGTCGAGCATGTTCGTTATGGACTCGTCATTCTTCATCATAAGCTCGTAGTCGTGGAGAAGCATATTGATCTTCGTATCCTTGACTTGTGATATTCCTTCATGAGTTACCTCAAGCATTTTTCAAATATCTTTGGTGTAACACCCCCAGAATACGACCGGGAATGTCACACGCCGTAGACCCTTATCACAAGGATCTACCAGGCTAAACTCCAAAAGACTACTCAACGATTGACCGACCGGGGTCAAAATTAAATACAAGGTAGACCGACAAGGTCTTAAACCAATTCATAAACTAACGACATTCATACAACAATGACAACAATAACTTGAACACAGATAAGAAGGACAACTCAATTTAAAAATCGATAACTACACCCATGCAAGGGTGAATACTCAAACGACAAAGAAAATACCAACCAAAATGAAACAAAAGAAAAGACTCTGACTCTGGTGTGATTAGCATCGTCTTCCATCTCCTTCCAAGCAATCCGTGGATCGCTCCCAGCCGCCAAAACTGAGCGCATAACAGCACCCACCCCGAAAACTCGGGGTTAGCAACCGGAATTTTGCTAGTGCAAGTACATAATATACAAGATATACGAACAAGAATAACACAAAATTCAACCATCGTGAAGCCTTAACACAAACCATACATTCCCAAAGTTAACACAAGATAGCACTCGCATACACAAGGTGAAAAATAATCACATAGTCATATTCTCTATATGGAACATAATGCCAATCAAACTTTGGACGAGCCCAATGAGTCAAAAGATTAAGTTTGAAAATCCATTTTTATAAAAAAAGAAAAGTATTTTGATAAAATAGTTTGAAAACATTATTAATGACTCGGGTCGTCTTGGGGTTTTAAACAAAAATCGAATGGGGATGCTTTTGGAATTAATTTCAAAAAAACTCTCGGGTCCTTGACCCAACGTATGGAAAACGATTACCCAAAAACCAAGTCAACTTATTTGGGGTTCTCGACCCAATTTATAGAACACCGTCACAAACGAAATCATTACAACATCTTACAGGGTTCTCAACCCATTCCAAATAACATCATCACGAAACCAATCATCTCAACATTCCACAGGGTTCTCGACCCAATACACAGAATAGCACCACAATACAATCAAAGGTACAGAACTCTCATTCGACATATCCTGCTCAAGACCCCCGATTAATTAACCCTCGGAGATTTCGTCAAACCTCCTTGGTTAATTAACCCTGATACCAAACGCCTTAAAAACAATTTGAAACAAGCTTTCAAAAACACGGATTGCGGTCTGTATCAAGACAAACATTAAAAGTGAGTTGAAAGAATTTGAGATACGAACATCGTTCGGTAACGGGGTCTTAGCTATCACTCAAATACCCGTAACCAATAAGCCTGCCAGGCGCCTCCACTGCTCACCTGTGCACCGGCGTTCACTCCACTATGTCGGCCGCTCCTTGAACATGTCACCGCACCGGCGTCACTCCCGCAAGAGCCGCCCCTTGCACGCGCATTAGGTGACACCGGCGTTCACCACCCATATGGAGAGGCACATTGCAGCGTACACCAGGCCGGAGTACACCGCCCCGCCCTCAGAGGTTCCCGGATATGACGTTTCTCACCACAAGTATCCACCATGTTCAAACATCAAGCACACGGACAATTGTCACAACTATTTTCAACTCGGTATATCAAGTCACACAATTTCTCCGCCAGTCCATATCCACACAAATAAACAATAACACGCACGTTATCAGTCAAACTCAATCAACACCGCACATATATCTCTATGTTGCGACTCAACCGAATATATACACATTTATATATATAGATATATATATATATATAAGTATATAACCTCACTATATTATATGAATAACTATAGTTCGCCCATCAATCCAAGTTGAGCACGTCAACTAATGGTAGAATTCAACACTCGTCGATCACCGACATAAACATATATATTAATATACGTATATACATACATATATTTAACATGTAACTATATATATAAACACACATATATATATATATATACACATACATATATATACCTCCATATAAACTCATACACTTCGACAACAATGATTTCACGCAGTTACAATTCGTATATCGAGGTACTTGCCTTGGTAATACGACGCGAAGGAGACGACGAAGGAATAGGTTCCGGTCCGAACAATCCTCTCAAATCCGACCCTAACACAATAATGATATACAATCAATCTCACATCATGAATACGAAGAAATCCCTCCTAGTTCTACCCGTTGGGACAATTAATCGAACACCAAGAGTGCGTAGGGAATTGAAATCGGTTAACGGTGAACTAACGGGATTTCATCCCAACCAAAAACAAGAAAACCAAGGGTCACGAGAGTACTATCAACATCTAACAACAACATCGGTTAATTCGGATTAAAACACAAGATCACCACCAAACCCTCCCCAAAAATCATACTAGGGTATAAGAGATCTTACCTCTTCAAGATACAAACCCTATAATCCGAAGAACACGTGCTAGATCCACAATCCAAGCTACACGATCGAAGGAAGATGAAGAAAAACACACAATCAAAAGGGTGGATGGAGAAGAAATCCCCCTCTCAACCCTCTCTCTCGCGCGCACGGTGGAAGAAAAGGAGGAAATGAGCGAAACTCGCTGAAAACCCCCAGTTATAGCGTTGACCGCATCGTGTGCCGCAGCTCAGCTAATGTCTGTCTTTGCGGCACAGGCCAATTGCGCCCGGTGGTGGTGGCCGCTCGTTGTGCCGCGGCTCATTCGGAGTGTACCTGCGGCTCGGACTCGGCATGTGCCGCGGCAACTGCCGGGCTGTCTTGAGGCACGCATGAGAGGTTTTAGCCGGCAGGTGCCACACGGGTGTGCCGCGGACCGGACAAGTGTGCCGCGGCACTGACTCGGCTGTGTGCCGCGGCGCACAATCCTTGTGCCGCGGCACACGGTACAGCCTGCTCGGCCAACAACTGGGTAGTATGTGTGCCGCGGCGCACAATCCTTGTGCCGCGGCTCACACCCCCCCTCGGGTCCCAAAATGATGAAAAAATATCCGGAAAGAGAATAAAAGCAATAGGAATCGATATTTGGGCAACAATAACACGAAATGGAAGTACGGAACCCCAAAACGATCTGAGGTATGCAACCAAGGTCGAACAAGGAACAAATTCCCTAAATTTCTAGAAAGTTACAAAAACGGCCCAAACATCCGAAAATCACGATACAACGTCGAATTAACAATCCGAAACTCACATGTTCTACTCAATCCTACGAACTCATGGAAGTAAGAAAATGACGAAATCGAACGAGTTTAACGAGAATCAAATGCACATGAGACAAAATATAACACAAGATGAAATTACGTAAAAACATCATCGAGACCCGTCTAAGCGGAGAAACTCCAAGAACAAAATAGGTTCAGAATTCCAAAACAGTGTCAAGCGAGTTGTTGCAACGGACCTCCGCCGGAAAAATGAAAATTACCGGAAATCGAATTTGCGGGTATTACATTTGGCACTATCACATGATGATATCCGGTTGTGTTCTTACGGATTTAAATCACAACATAGCAATTGGCGTTGCTTTGCAATTATGATGACCGTTCTTCCAACCCGCATCATCTTATTCTTCGAAGCTTTTGAGGGAGCCGTCCGGATTTGTAGGAATTTTCGGACCTAGGCAAATAACTTTCCAGAGCTCAATATCATAGGCTCGGATGAAAATAGACATTTTCTTTTTCCACATCATGAAATTCGATCCATCAAAGAATAGAGGTCGGTTTAAGGCAAGACCTTCGACCGTTGTAAACCGGAGCGCCATTGGATCTTTTTCTCTTCGGATGTAAAGCCAACTTTAAGAGAGACTGCTCCGATACCAATTATTGGGAATTGGTACCTCGTATAATGATGGATAATATCATGGAGTATAGTTTTCAAACTCTTTTGCATTTGCGGAAGCGTAATTAAATTGCGGAAGATAAACGACACAAGATCTATAGAGGTTCGGCCAATAATGTCTATGTCCTCTCTTCGTACCTTTTTCGTTAGGCTTAAGATAAACCTCTACACCTCATCTTCTATCGGTCCGAGGGATACCGTTACAATCTTGTCTTCAATCGGTCCAAGATAAACCGTTATGCTCTTGTCTTTTTGTCGGTCCAAGCTAAACCGTTTTCCTTTTCAATCGAACAAGGAATCTACCTATCTAGCTTTCGATTGGTACTAGACAAACCTCACTTGTATTTAGATATGATTCTAATAATGCTGGATCAGCGATTCTAATAACACCGAATCAATCTACAATCCTTTCTTTCCTCTCGTGTATGGTATAGTGTATGAACACTCAAACACTTATCAATTAAGCACAATTACAACAACAATAATGTATATAATGATAACAAGTATGTATATAAGCTCCTTGAAATTGTTGTTGTGAATGATACCAAATGCCTTGGTATTTATAGGCATAAAGCCTCAACTAGCCGTTGGTTTCTGCATCATGTATTATGTACGGTATATATAACCCATTACGTACGTTAGGAATATTTCGTCCGTTAACACTTCGCGTTACGCACGTTATGCGATGTGTAAATCAGTCTAGTAGCCTTATGTCTCTTCCATTACGTACGTTAGCTTGCCCTATTACGCACGTTAAATGTCCCATGTTACATACATTAAATGCTCCACATTCGTACGTTAAAGCACATATCCGTTGCATGCTTTTTGACCTTCTAGAATCAATCCAACGGATTAATTTGTTTGAATTCGTATCTCAACTATTACGTAAGTTAACCAGGCTGTATTACGTACGTTAACACTTGATAATTACGTACGTTGTGTGTTGTTTGTTGCGTACGCTATACATCTCCCAAACTCGTCTGCCTTCAGTTGGGTTTTACTTACGTACGTTATATACTGATCATAGTGTACGTTAAGCTTCATTTTGCATCATATCAAAGTATTTCTGTCTGGCTCGTCGTCTTCGACTCCTTCTTGATTTATTGTTGTTTTGCTTTGTTCCATTGTTGTTTTTCTTTGATCGATAACACATCATCAAAACTATTTTATAACTATGTGGAATGGAATATTCCAACCGTAATGAAATACTGAAAGCTATCCCGTGCCACTTTAAAAGGGCCACAAACATCGGTATGGATCAATCCAAGTTTTTCAGGAGCTCTTTCAAAAGTCCTGGTGAAGGAAAAGTTAGTCATTTTGTCTTGAAGGCAAGATTCACAAGTTCGATAGAGATCTGATCCCAATGGACCCGTAAGTCCATCTTTCTCCATTTTATGAACCTTGATCTGACCAATATGACCAAGTATAAGATGCCACTAAAGTGCATGGTTTGTTTCATCCCTACCACGCTTCCTAGTTATAGTGTTCACAGTTGGGTTATTCTTTAGATTCAAATGGTATAAACCATTTAATAATGTAGCAGTACCAACCAATTTATTTATAAAATAAATTCAATAGGACCCATATCAAATAAAGAAGTGAAATCCCTTTCAGTCCATGACCGGAATTTATACAATATTTTTATGGCCCTTGGACAAAACAAGTACATCATCTAAAGTAAGAATAAAAGCAGATCCTAAATTCAACATAAGGGATCCAATATCAGAAGTCTCGACACTATGTCCACTTCCGACGGTGACCATCACCTCCCCTGAATCCAGCTTCCTACTTCGTTCCAGATCCTGATTCATTGTACAAATATGAGAACTCGCACCAGAATTAAGTATCCAAGAAGTAGAATATACAATTACAAAACAATTTATTTCCAAACCCAGTAGTTCCGTACCTGAAGGCGCATTACGGTCAAGCTTTGGACAGTACCTCCTCCAGTGACCTAGCTCACCGCAATTGAGGCATACATCCGTTTTCTTGGCCCTCTTTCTCTTTTGTACCATTGGGGCTTTGCCCTTTCCCTTATCGATCTTGACTACTGGAGCTAACTGCTTTTTGTTCTTTTTCTTTTTCTTCTTGGACTTCCAAGTCCCAGAAGAAATCACAAGTGCATCTTCTTTTCCCTTTGTCTTCATCTAAGGACTTTCTTTATTCATAACTCCGCTCCCACCATTTTATCGGTATTTGCACACTCCCATATGAAATTCGGAAGTCACGGTTGACTTCTTAGTGGTGATCGAGTTCTTTACAAAGTTTAATAGAGGGTAACCCATACGGTTTCTATTCTATCATTCTTTATAAAGTGGTGTCTAACACCAACCCATATAATGGATGATTCGATCTTCTTTTACCCCTAGTTCACTTGCCCTCAACCCATTCGGTTTCTATGGCTCGCTGAACTATCTAAGTTTATACCGTCAACTCCTATTAGTCTGACAATTGAATCTTACCCGGCAACCCATACGGTTTCTCACTTGGAACACAATAATCGATCTCTCAAGGAACTCTACGGACAAAATCTTAAAAGCCGCTTGAAATCGCCTGGGGAACCCTCACCGCGGACGAAAGGAAGGAAAAGAAAGAATGATGCGACGAAGGGTCTGTTCAGGTTTTTAAAACCTAATTGCTCGTTACGTACGTTAACATACTGAGGTTAACGTACGTTATGCCCCCTTACGTACGTAACACTCAGGCTTTAGCGTACGTAAGGGTTTGGCAGAACAATCTGCCCGAAAATCTGAAGTCGATTACGTACGTTATGGTCGGCGGGTTACGTACGTTAACAACGTGAGTAGCGTACGTAACAGGACATGCATAACGTACGTTACTCACAGAACAGTTCAGTACTGCATAATGCACCTCGCTATTCTAGAAAGTAGAAAAACGAAACGCAACGAAATATGGGATTTCAAAAGCACATAAACGAAGTATTCGCGACGACGAGTTCAAGAGCTAAAAGGAAACACCATTCTAACTAGCCAAAGATTCAAAATACGACAAAGAAGGTGGAATTCCCTAAACTTATAGGAAATTACAAAACGGTCCAAACGTCCGAAAATCACGATACAACGTCGGATTAACAATCCAAAACTCACAACATGAGCAACTCAACCATACGAACTCATGGAAATAGAGAAACAGCAAAATCAAACGAGTTTTACGAGAATCGAACGTACATGCGACAAAACATAACTCAAGACGAAAATACGTAAAAACATCTCCGAAACTCGTCCAAATGGAAAAACTCCAAGAACAAAATAGATTCAGAATTCCAAAACAGTAAAAAACGAGTCGTCCGAAATGAACATACACCAAAAATAGAAATTACCAAAAATAGAAAGTATGGATATTACATCTTGAAGTCAAAGATAAGGAGAGGCATTATAGTTTTGTATGATGGCTAGGGTAAAAAGTTGACATGAAGAAGAAATAAGAAGAGAAGTCTATGAGTTTTATAAAGGATTGCTGGGAACCAATGTAAATACTACATGAGTTGTTGACCTAGAAACAGTTAATAAAGGCCTTGCACTTACCCCTGACCAGAGATTCAGGTTGGTTGTTCCAATAACTGATGGTGAAATACTGGAAGCTCTAAATACTGTAGGGAATGACGAAGATCCTGGGTGTGATGGTTTTACTGTAAAATTCTTTAAAATAGCCTCGTGCATTATAGGAAGAGAAGCGTGCGCTGCAGTGAAAGATTTCTTCAAGACAAGTAAACTTTTAAAGAGCACCAATTCAACTTTGATCATTGTCATTCCCAAGAGTTTTACTGCAAACAGTATTAAGGATTATAGGCCCATTTCCTGCTGTACCACCCTGTATAAAATAATCTCTAAAATCATAACTAGGACAATGAGTGGAGTTATGAGTTCCCTTGTTAATGAGGAACAAACAACATTTGTCCCTCGAAGATATATCCATGATAATACAGTTTTAGCCAAGGAGATCATAAGGGGATATGGCCTTAGAAACATATCTTTTAGATGTATGATTAAGATGGATTTGAAGAAAGCTTACGATTCAATTCAGTGGGGCTTTGTAGAACAAATACTGAGGGCATATGGTTTTCCTAGTCAGTTTGTAGGATGGATCATCACTTGTCTTACTTACTTATCAAGTTTGCATCAATGGCCAACTTAGTGAGCCTTTTGTGGAAAGAAAAGGACTAAGACAAGGGGATCCTGTTTCCCCTATCTCTTTGTCCTTTGTATGGAATATTTGAGCAGACTTATGGGTAATCTACAGTCTTATGGAAGATTTAGGTATCATCCAATATACAAGAGTTGTCATTTGCAGATGATCTTTTACTTTTCTCTAAGGGTAACCTACAATCAATATCTGCTCTTATTGAGACCTTTGAGATGTTTAGTCAGAGTTCATAGTTGACTGCTAATAGACAAAAAAGTGAAATATATTTTGCTGGGGTATCTGAAGAGAAGGGAAGGGAGATTACTGCTTTTGCTCAGCTTAGTGAAGGTAAGCTTCCTTTTAGATATCTAGGCATACCCTTAAATGCAAAAAGATTGTCGATACATACAGATTACTCCTCCTGCTTAAGGCATCAGTGACCCGATTCGAAACACCAGTCTTGTGTTTGACCACAAAAGTAAACTTCTCAAGAAATGCCAACCAACGCCCATGCTTATGTGAAACCTTATCTTGAGTGCGAATATGCCTTAAAGAATCATGATCAGTGAACAAAACAAACTCCTTATAAAACAGATAATGGCGCCAATGCTTTATAGCTTGGACAATGGCATAAAACTCCAGGTTATAAGTAGTGTACCTAGACTTCGGCTCCGTCAATTTCTCACTAAAATAGGCAATAGGCCGACCACCTTGACTGAGAACCCCGCCAATTGCAACCCTTGAGGCATCCGTATGAAGCTCAAAGACTTGAGAAAAGTCAGGCAATACCAGAATCGGTGTTGTAGTAAGCTTTTCTTTGATAACCTGAAAAGCCGACTCTGCCTCCTCCGTCCACACAAATAATTTTCCCTTCATGCAATATGTCAATGGGGCCATAATAGAACTAAAATATGGTATGAATCGCCTGTAAAAAGAAGCAAGCCCATGAAAACTACGAACTTCAGTAATGGTGGTTGGAGTTGGCCACTCTTGAACAGCTGCCACTTTAGACTCATCCACCTGTATCCCTTCACCAGAAACAACATACCCCAAGAACAGAACTTTAGGGGTCATGAACACACACTTCTTCGTGGCTGCATAGAATTTGTCCTTACGAAGTAAGGTCAAAACCTGCCTCACACGGATGACATGCTCACTGAAAGAAGCACTATATATAAGAATATCAACAAAATAAACAACTACAAACTTCCCAATAAAAGGCCTGAGCAATTGGTTCATCACACGCATATACGTACTAGGTGCGTTGGATAAACCAAAGGGCATCACCAATCATTCATACAACCCTTCATGAGTCTTGAAGGCAGTCTTTCATTCATCACCAGGCCTAAGACGAATCTGGTAATATCCACTCTTCAAATCCAACTTTGTGAAAATAGTGGCACCACTAATATGGTCAAACAAATCATCAAGCCGAGGGATAGGAAACATGTACCTCACAGTAATCTTGTTGATGGCTCGACTGTCAACACACATATGCCATGTTCATCCTTCTTCGGATTCAATAGGGCAGGAACAGCACAAGGGCTCATGCTTTCCCGAACGTGGCCCTTAGAAACCAATTCATCAACCTGTCGTTGCAACTCCTCATGCTCTACCGGACTCATCCTATAATGTGGCCTGTTAGGCAATTGCGAACTAGGATCCAAATCAGTATGATGTTGGATGTCACGTAAAGGTGGCAACCCATCAGAAAACTCATCAGGAAAAACATCAGAAAGTTCCTTAAGTAAAGGAATCATAGCTTCGGGAATTTCGCTATCTTCAGACACTTCCTTCCCTATTAGCACAAAAACTTCATCTCCTATATCCGACTCATCCTCAAACTGGGAAAGGGTTAGTAAATTACCAGTGGGCTTGTTGACTAGTTCTTTGGGCTTACTTGGCATCAAAGTTATCTTCACACCACCAATTAGGAAACTATAAGTCTTAGTTCGTCTATTATGATTTGTGTTGCGATCATACTCCCAAGGTCTGCCTAATAATAAGTGACAAGCATCCATGGGCACCACATCATACCAAACATTATCTTTATAAGTTGTGCCAACAGAAAATAGAACAAGGACACGCTTGGAAATAGTTACCTCACCACCTCTCTTAAGCTACTGTAACTTGTAAGGTTTGGAACTGTTCTCTGTCTTCAGTCCCAATTTATGAACTTCCTCTTCAGATATCAAATTATCACAACTACCAGGGTCAACCACAAAGGTGCAAACCTTTCCCGAAATAGTACATGTTGACTGAAAGATGTTGTGCCTGAGCAAATCATCGGTGTCAAGCAAGAGCGTCTTACCACCAAATTTACCCCCACATCTCCATTCACAACTTCCTCTTCATACTCAGCATCTTCATCAAAATACTGGGGCTTCTTCGTAACCCTCATCAGCCACATCATCAACTTCCCATTCGGGATCAGCAAATAAGTGCCTTTTCCCAGCCTTCTTACATTCCGACTGTCGGTGACCAGGTTCACCACAGTTAAAACATTTCAAGCTACTACTACCGGCCCCCTTAGAAACTGGTCTAGTATTACCACCACCCTATCTTGCGTGATTAGGAATAAAACGAGATGCCACGTTACCCGAACCGGAACTAACTCCTGTTATGGCAGGAGAATATGAACCTCCCACACGACGGTTCTGTTTTTCAAAAGCTAATGCACGTTGATATGCATCAGAAAGTGTCACTGGATCAAACATGTTAACAGAATCCATGATCTGGACTCTTAAACCACCAATGTAACGAGAGACAAGTTGATCATCGGTCTCTTGAATATCATTCCTTGCAATTAGTTGGTAAAATTCAGTTGTGTAATCTTCAACAGATTTGGTCCCTTGTTTGAGATTTTGTAACCGTTGGTACATCAACCGTTGGTAATTATGAGGAATAAAATTGGCCCTCATGCACTTCTTCATCTTCCTCCAAGTCGTGACTCTTGGCTTTCCAACTCTCTCCCGTGTCAGTTTCAATTGCTGCCACCATGCGGATGCCCTACCGCGTAGCCTGGTAGCGATCAATGAAACCTTCTTGTTCTCAGGAACCTCTTTGAACTCAAACACTTCTTCAACCGCAACGAGCCAATCAATGAACCCCTCGGGATTCAAAGTATCCCCATCGAACTCAGGAATATTGATTCTCAATCCAGACTCCCAATGCCTATTATCCTCCATTTCATTTCGCCTTGGTCGCTTTTCTTGTTGTTCACCAGAAGATGAACCGTCACCCTCCCCGAACGGATTTTCTGACTGTTCATCGTCACTTTCCCGATGGTTACAATTACGAGGCCTTATTTTATTCATCAAGTCATTCATCTGGTAGTCAATTGATCAACGAATTGACCCATTCGCTCCTCCATTCTTGCCATAAGACGCTGCTCAAATTCTTGTTCATAGACGTCATTAATATTCCTATTTCGCCTTGGAGGCATCTTGATCGGTAACTTTGGCTCCGATGCCAACTGATGTAGTACTTAACAAATGAGATAAGCACAAATTGGCCCTATTGATTCACACGAATACCTGGAACAATTCTTCCAATAATCGTTGATTCCAGAATACCGATTATCAGGATAATTCTTAGCAAAACTGCCAAAAATAGATTTTTTTTATATATTCTGGAACTGATCAGCCACAATGGACATACACTTATTAAATAGGCATACAAAATCAAAATGGGCCTCAGACGATGAACGGTCCGGAAACTGGGCCACAAACAAAGTCCAACAAAATTAGAAAAAAACATAAAATTATAAATAACTCATAAAATAAAGAGTTTTGGGGATCGAAAGTTCCGTAAACCAACGCAGTCGGTTTACCGCGACGTTCTTCTCGTTCCAAGCTTCGAACTGCCTGGTCATGGGTCTGAAACGGAGACCCGTAGCTCAAGTTATGTTGATTTTAATGAGGCCCCTTTTCTCACACTTGGTCCCCCATATACATAATGGCCCGTTCCTCAATGCTTGAGCCCGCATCACATGGTCAAAGACAAAAGGTTCACTCCCACTTATATATCCTTCCACACTTTTATGTGTATCCATATTGAACAGTCGATCCCCCTTTCAAACCGGACGACACACTTTGAGTGGCACCCCACGGGGCCGACATCTAGGGGTTGCCTTGGGCCCTCCATCGGGTAGCCCCTTTCCGCAGCCCGTCCTAATCCGGCAGATCAAACCAAATTGTTTGGCATATAAGCTAGGGAGCCCTAACTTAACCCAAAACCATGGGCAAAGGTATAGGTTGACTTCCACTTATATATCCTTCCACACTCTCATGTGGAACCATATCGTAACAGGATTGGAGAAAATGGCCTCTCCACAGTGTGGAGGGAGAATATATGGGTGGATAAGAGCATATGCAGCGGTTCAGGAATTTCTATTTGCGGAGGAATTCTTATTTCAGCAATTCCTGTTACTATTCACAGAATAGAAAGTCCTATTTGATTTTTCGTGCAGCGGTGTTACAAATAGCAATTCCTATAATTATTTATTTATAGATTATATTAAGTTCTTATTGTTTTAAAATATTTTCATTCAATACTTAGACGACACCTGTCCGTAGCTGAGTGGTCCTTGTATCTGCTGATGCCTTCAATTGCCCACTTGCACCAGCTTTTAGTCCAACCCTCAGCCCACTTGCACGTGGGTCCCTCCAATAGCAATTTCTCTCCAAATTTCCATTTGGGGAAATCCAATAGGAAATAGGAAGTTGACCGGGTGGTCAACTATCTCGATAGAAATTTCTATTACACTGCTGCGTTTACGTTTTGTCATAAATTCCTATTTATGCCGGGACCCGTCTAGAGAAATTTCTATTTTCACCAAATAGGAATGAGAGCTGATATTCCCCCCCGACACCCGCCGTCCCCCCCCCCCCCCTCCACTTTTTTTCCCTTTCTATCCTTTGTTACTTTTTATTATTTTTTGTTTTTTATCAATTTTATCTTAATATATTTAACATTAATATTATTTTTTTGTTATTATTAAATTAATAGTTTCTCAAATTTTAAATATTATTTTAAAATATATTGTTAGAAAATAAGATAAACAAAAATATAATATAAAAATATTTAGTCCTTTGCACTTTAGTTTTTTTTTTATATTCTTTATTTATTTGTTCTTTTTTCTTTGAATTTTTATTTTACTTTATTATTATAAAAATTAAAATTTCTATTTATTTATTAACTCATTTTTATTTATATTATTTATGATTAAAAATAACTACGACACAATATAATAAATAATAAATACGGAAAATACGATCAATATTGATAAATAAATTATTCAATTACATTATCTGGTCATCAAATCGAACCAAGATTGTATCCTTTCTCCATATAGATCAACCCATCCTTTACAATCTTCACTCACATTATTCCACCATAAAATTGGAATTGGTGGTACAGGATAATCGGAGTTCAAAAAAAATTGTACAAAATGATTATCATTAACTAATGCAATTGCTATATGTTGACGTTGTTGAAATGGAATTGGAGCTGACCTTAATGGCAAGTGTGTAAAACAACTTCCACTAAGAGGAATAAATACATGCAGCACAATATTATATTGTGTTGCAATGACATCCCCATACATAATGTCCATCCAACTCCACTGTGATGCCGGAGATTCGAAGAAATTTAGTGCTCGCATCATATTATCGGCAACACCTCGTTCAAGATAAACACGATCGTAGAACTCCATATTTTGTTCAATTTCAAAGTAAAGATCTGCCCGAATCTGCTTCCAACCATCTTCTGAATTATACCCGACTTGTGGGGCTATTGCTCTGTATCCGCAGTTACCACCCCTAAGAACATCAACTGTATGACTGACGTGACTCCGATATGACTTGGCATTTGTGTGATATATGGATCATTGATTCCTTTTCCTGAATTTCGTGTACGAGTGCCCGTAGACTCAAAGCAAGAGCGCATCCTCGACTGACTTTGCTCTTTTTTACTAGGCCGACCTTTGTTTTTTGTGTTGTAGGGTGGTTCTTGATATTTGCAGTTAGACGGATCTACCATGTCAATCATTTTATCTAACATATAATATCTCATGGCTGGATCCATTTTATCCAACTGCGTCTTTAACGTTGTCATTCTATCGGGAGATCTCGCCTCATTTGGCAAATCATAGGTCATGGATAACTTTTTCCAGTGGCAGTGGATCTCGCCTATTGGAATTGACAAGAATTGTGACTAATAAAACGATAAGCGATGCTTACATGGCAAACCATATACAAATTTGAAACTATAATTACAATTGTCCAGATATTATCCGTCGACCTTTTTCAACTCATTAGAGATCAGGTGGAGTGCCTCCAATGATATGCAGCCTAGTAAATTTTCGTAGATTTCATCATTAAAATCATGACATCTCATAATACGCGACCTTTCAAATGATGCTTTGATATCTCCAAATTCCAGAATCAACATCTTGTCGATTTTTTCAACAGATGTGTCGATCGAAGACATCGTATCACCCAAATATTTTTTCAATCTTGAATGGGCTGACTCTACCCTGAAAATTTATAATATTGTGTTAGAATATGAAATCAAGATGAATAAATACTAGTATTTTAAGTACATAACATAATACCTTTGACTTGAACGACATCCGATGTGCATATAATTATTCGTCCAAACGTAGATAAATCGATGACTGTAAGGCAATAACCATGTTGACCATAGATATTCTATCACTTTCGGGTACGATTTATATTTATATATCAATAACTTCCATTCATATTCAAAAGAACCGAGATCAGATGACATATAAACTTTGTGCCAAGACTGATTAAAGTTAGTCCATTCGGCACCTAAGAAGGGACTGCATTTTTTCATGACATTTTTATTTATGTGCCATATGCAGATAATGTAATGTGTGTTGGGAAAAACTTCTCCTATTGAAGATATTAGTGCCAAATCTCTATCAGTAACAAGCACAGATGGCATTAATGCCCTTTTTCAAGCATATTTTTTTAGACAATTTAAATGCCAAGTATATCGTTCTGTTAGTTCATCACACATATAGCCAAGCATAAGTGAATAAGTTAGCTTCGTGGATGTGATACCCACGACCTCCAAGAAAGGAACCCGATATTCGTTCGTCTTGTAAGTGACGTCAATACGAAAAAAGAGCAATATATATACCAAAAAAATGACGAAACACAAAAAAAATGATATTTACACGAAGTCGTACCTGATCAGTGATAAATTCACACGACATGTTCCCATTATTTGCTGAATTATATTCTTCCATTTATTATAAACAGAATAGTTTTTCAGAGATGTGAACAAATAAGTGATATTACATGAGAAATTTAAGAAGAAAATATAGAGAGATGATGAGTTATATTTATTCTTCACTCCCTATTTATAGCCAAACAAGACTACTAAATAATAAAAATGATTGACATGACAATTCAATAGGTAGTATAGATTAGGGAACTATTTTGGTGAAAGACTTTGAAATGACAATTCAATAGATAGATATAGGTTATAGAACTATTTTGATGAAAGACTTTGAAATGACAACTCAATTGATAGCTAATAAATAATAATATATATCAAGATAATAATATATAATCTCAATAATAATATATATTATTTGTATAGATGACTATTGATGTAGTGGAGGATATTGCAATTTGTTATTTGGAAAAGGGTTGTTTTTGAAATATATGGAAAATATTTGTTGGTGAATTTTGGCATAAACTCGGTCTTTTCTTATCGGAATTGACCCACTGAATAAGAGTCACCGTTACGGTGAGGTCCGTTGCTTTTTGGCAAAAAAACGACGTTTAGGCTTTCGATTTTGCTTTTTTCTGTTTTTAGGGACTTAATTGTAATTTTTTAAAAGTTTGTGTGGTTATTAATTGCCGTTGATTTTAACTCTAGATTCTCTGGGGTATATATATATATATGCGTGTAAGACCATTATTTCAGACGTTCAATGAATTGAAGTTTTCTCTAAATTTTCTTGAAATTCTTAGATCGGTTGAATCTAGAGTTTTAGAATGCGGTGTTTCAGGGACGGCTGATCCGTTCGAACATATTTTCTAAATATTTTTTTAAATATAAATATATTGTATATAATTTTTTTTATAAAATAGTAAAAAAAATATCGAAAAAATATCTGTAAAAAATTGAAAAAATTTAAAGTATATATATATATATATGTGTGTGTGTGTGTGTGTGTGTGTGTGTGTGAGGGATAAAAAAGATATTTTGGTCTTTTTTGTCAAGAGGGGGGATTAATATACCCCAATAGGAATTACCGGAGTTATTACCAAAGGGGTGTACTTTTAAAACCAATTTACCATATAAGTGTACTTTCAAACATATTTACCAAATAAGTGTAGTTTTCTATTTAAGTGGTTTTTATTATTTTTTTTTACTTTTTTAAAATCATTATTTTTTCTGTTTTTTCTAACTGTTTTTGTACTGTTTTTTTAACTGTTTTTAAAGAAAAAAATATATGTAATATTTAATATTAAAAGCCGGAAGTTCTTATTTAAAATTTGTAAATAAAAAAATTGAAAAAAAAAAATTGGAATTTATTTATAAATTGTTTTAATAAAAAAAACTGGAGTATTATTCTATATAAAAGAAATAAAAAGTTGAATAATTTTTTTAAATATAGATTTTTTTTTTAAAACCTGCTAGTTGTATTTTTCATAAAAAATTATTATCCTCTTAAAAAAAAATATAAAAATCTAAAAATCTAAATGAAAGACAGATAAAGGTTTTAACTAAAAATCTATTGTAGTAAAGTAAAAGAATATTATTTCTATTTTTGAATTTTGAATTTTTCTAGTAAATGGAAATCTATTTTTTATTTAAAATAAGATTGGAAATTTAAATATTTAAATTTTTATAATTTTTACTTTTAATAAATTTTTAGGTATTTAAATATTTATTTTCTAGGATTTTCCCTTTTTATTAAAAATTTACAATCTTATTTTAAATAAAAAATAGATTTCCATTTACCAGAAAAATCCAAAATTCAAAAATAGAAATAATATCTTTACTATAATATTGTAAATTTTTAGTTAAACCTTAATTTGTCTTTTTTTTAGATTTTTAGATTTTTTTAAGAACATAACAATTTTTTATGAAAAGTACAACTAGCAGGTTTTAAAAAAAATCTATATTTAAAAAATTTATTCAACTTTTTATTTCTTTATGTAGAATAATATTTCAGTTTTTTTTATTAAAACAGTTTACAAATAGATTCCAAAAAAAAAATTTTCCAATTTTTTTATTTACGAATTTTAAATAAGAATTTCTGGCTTTTATAATTAATATTACAGATATTTTTTTCTTAAAAAAACAATTTAAAAAAGCAGTAAGAAATAGTTAAAAAAGCAGAAAAAATAATTATTTTAAAAAAAGTAAAAAAACAATAAATACCCACTTAAATAGAAAAGTACACATATTTGGTAAATATGTTTGAAAGTACACTTAAATGGTAAATATGTTTTAAAAGTACACTCCTTTGGTAAATAACTCGGAATTACCGCTGCATATGCTCTAATGGAGTTTGATTCTCAATTATTTTATTTATTTTATTTTTGGGTTATTTTTCAGATTTTTAAAACTTTTTCACTATCTTCTACTGTCATTCTCGACTGAAAGATTATTTCTCTTGAGTCGTTCTATTTTTCTCTACACTTAGTAACTTCATTTTTTCTAAGTATTGCTATTAAATGATTTTTTATACTAAATCTCTTTAGAAAGGACGACTTTCACTTTTTGACTTTTAAAGCTTTATTGGTGGATCGACTATTTATCTTGAATCCCTGTAATCTTATTTAGGTGATCGATTATTGACGGTTTGAAATGATGATTCATGTTAGTTTATCTTAATTATTTTAAGATTAAAGATCAGATGATGTTGTGGTTCAGTACTTTAACGTTCTCAAATTGATAATAGTGATAATTGCACAAACTACCTTGGAAGTTTAGGTCTAATTACGAAAAGAAAACTTACAAATACCCCCCTTTAAAGTGTTAGGAATACTCTTCCTAATAGGGGTGGACTCGGTTCCATTCGGTTTGGTTTTTTATCGAAATCGAGAATCGAACCAAATATTCGGTTTCGGTTTGGTTCGGTTCTTTTTGAAGTTCGGTTCGGTTAAGTTCGGTTTTATAAATATTCGGTTCAGTTTCGGTTTGGTTTGATCTTTTTTTGGTTTTTCACAGTATAAATTCAAATATTATGTGCAATAGAATAAGTTATATATAACAACAAGCCAACAAGAGTTATATATGTGTTCAAGATAAAAGTTAGAGTTGCATAGCAATTTCCAAATATCTCAAAACATATAACAATCGTAAATCACAGTAGCTCATTCTCTCAACCTAAATTAAAGATCTCGACAAATAAAATAACATAGAAGAAACAAAAATTAAAAAATTTAATTTTATATCAAATTACCCTCCAATTATGGAGGATAAGTTCACCCTCTTTTGAGGAGGGTGAATAAAATCACACTCTAATCACAAATTACATGAGCATATTATCGGTCCTTCTTGCACCCACGAGAGTCGTACAAAAGGAAAACGAATTATACTAATTCGAAACACACCGAAATCACAAAAACAAGGTCATTTTAGTATGTTGAAATATGACTTCGGTCCATTTCGGTCCGGTTCAGTTCCGCCCAACCCCGAACCAAGAACCGAACCAAATTAGTTCGATTCAGTTCTGTTTTTTTGTTTTTCGGTTCGGTCTTCTTCGGTTTCGGTTTTTCGGTTCCTTTTTCGGGTTTTTTCGGTTCGGTTTTCGATTTTCGCTTCCGAAATGTCACCCCTACTTCCTAGATCTTTGTAATTATGAAACATATCTAGGTCTTTTTTGGTTAGGGTAAACCTCACGGGTGATTATTTGTAATTAACCCTCGATTATAATTTTTTCCAAGGATCGATTTAGTCTCCCTCCCTCCGTCCTTTACGAACTGTACATTTCACGGAAAAAAAAAACTGTTCATTTAGAAATGCTACATTTTATTGAATAACTCCAATCACATTAAGTCATCACACTTTCTCCATTAGTATCCACCAGACACTCATTATCAATGCATTTTACTTTTTATTCCATACCACACATTCGATATCAATACTTACAAAATTTATACATTTACCACATCCAATCATTCACTTAAAATATATTAATTTTCTTTCAAATGTTGCAATTCGATAGGATGAAGGGAGTACTTCGTATCCAACTACTCTCGAGAAATTATTGAATAGAAATTTTAACTTAATGGCATATTTAAAAAAAAAAAAAAAAATAACTTTGAAAATTACAAAAAATCTCCCTTGAGGTTACATCCGTCTTACATTTTGCACGTGTGATTGATATATTTGCACCTGTTGCACCTGTTGTTGGTGTACCACCAAGAATCTGCTCCTCATGGAATATTCTTACTTTTTTTTTTTCATAGCTCTTTCTTTTGAGTGACAAAGAACTTGCAAAGAAGACACAGGGTTTTTAAATAGGCAAAATGCATCCTTAGGTCCCTGAACTATTAACTTTTCTTTCATTAGGTTCCTGAACTATTTTTATGTTTTAAGAAGGACCTAAACTATTGAAAAACGAATTCACGTGGTCCATAGTTGATGGAACGTTAGTATGAATATATTTTATGAACGTTGACTAATTGCTTGAACATCAATGAATATATTTGGCAAAATGCATCCTTAAGTCCCTGAACTATTAACTTTTCTTTCATCAGGTCCCTAGGTCCCTAAAATATATTTTAAATAAGAATTTCTGGCTTTTATAATTAATATTACAGATATTTTTTTCTTAAAAAAACAATTTAAAAAAGCAGTAAGAAATAGTTAAAAAAGCAGAAAAAATAATTATTTTAAAAAAAAGTAAAAAAACAATAAATACCCACTTAAATAGAAAAGTACACATATTTGGTAAATATGTTTGAAAGTACACTTAAATGGTAAATATGTTTTAAAAGTACACTCCTTTGGTAAATAACTCGGAATTACCGCTGCATATGCTCTAATGGAGTTTGATTCTCAATTATTTTATTTATTTTATTTTTGGGTTATTTTTCAGATTTTTAAAACTTTTTCACTATCTTCTACTGTCATTCTCGACTGAAAGATTATTTCTCTTGAGTCGTTCTATTTCTCTCTACACTTAGTAACTTCATTTTTTCTAAGTATTGCTATTAAATGATTTTTTATACTAAATCTCTTTAGAAAGGACGACTTTCACTTTTTGACTTTTAAAGCTTTATTGGTGGATCGACTATTTATCTTGAATCCCTGTAATCTTATTTAGGTGATCTATTATTGACGGTTTGAAATGATGATTCATGTTAGTTTATCTTAATTATTTTAAGATTAAAGATCAGATGATGTTGTGGTTCAGTACTTTAACGTTCTCAAATTGATAATAGTGATAATTGCACAAACTACCTTGGAAGTTTAGGTCTAATTACGAAAAGAAAACTTACAAATACCCCCCTTTAAAGTGTTAGGAATACTCTTCCTAATAGGGGTGGACTCGGTTCCATTCGGTTCGGTTTTTTATCGCAACCGAGAATCGAACCAAATATTCGGTTTCGGTTTGGTTCGGTTCTTTTTGAAGTTCGGTTCGGTTAAGTTCGGTTTTATAAATATTCGGTTCGGTTTCGGTTTGGTTTGATGTTTTTTTGGTTTTTCACAGTATAAATTCAAATATTATGTGCAATAGAATAAGTTATATATAACAACAAGCCAACAAGAGTTATATATGTGTTCAAGATAAAAGTTAGAGTTGCATAGCAATTTCCAAATATCTCAAAACATATAACAATCGTAAATCACAGTAGCTCATTCTCTCAACCTAAATTAAAGATCTCGACAAATAAAATAACATAGAAGAAACAAAAATTAAAAAATTTAATTTTATATCAAATTACCCTCCAATTATGGAGGATAAGTTCACCCTCTTTTGAGGAGGGTGAATAAAATCACACTCTAATCACAAATTACATGAGCATATTATCGGTCCTTCTTGCACCCACGAGAGTCGTACAAAAGGAAAACGAATTATACTAATTCGAAACACACCGAAATCACAAAAACAAGGTCATTTTAGTATGTTGAAATATGACTTCGGTCCATTTCGGTCCGGTTCAGTTCCGCCCAACCCCGAACAAAGAACCGAACCAAATTAGTTCGATTCAGTTCTGTTTTTTTGTTTTTCGGTTCGGTCTTCTTCGGTTTCGGTTTTTCGGTTCCTTTTTCGGGTTTTTTCGGTTCGGTTTTCGATTTTCGGTTCCGAAATGTCACCCCTACTTCCTAGATCTTTGTAATTATGAAACATATCTAGTTCTTTTTTGGTTAGGGTAAACCTCACGGGTGATTATTTGTAATTAACCCTCGATTATAATTTTTTCCAAGGATCGATTTAGTCTCCCTCCCTCCGTCCTTTACGAACTGTACATTTCACGGAAAAAAAAAAACTGTTCATTTAGAAATGCTACATTTTATTGAATAACTCCAATCACATTAAGTCATCACACTTTCTCCATTAGTATCACCACACACTCATTATCAATGCATTTTACTTTTTACTCCATACCACACATTCGATATCAATACTTACAAAATTTATACATTTACCACATCCAATCATTCACTTAAAATATATTAATTTTCTTTCAAATGTTGCAATTCGATAGGATGAAGGGAGTACTTCGTATCCAACTACTCTCGAGAAATTATTGAATAGAAATTTTAACTTAATGGCATATTTAAAAAAAAAAAAAAAGAAATAACTTTGAAAATTACAAAAAATCTCCCTTGAGGTTACATCCGTCTTACATTTTGCACGTGTGATTGATATATTTGCACCTGTTGCACCTGTTGTTGGTGTACCACCAAGAATCTGCTCCTCATGGAATATTCTTACTTTTTTTTTTCATAGCTCTTTCTTTTGAGTGACAAAGAACTTGCAAAGAAGACACAGGGTTTTTAAATATTATGTTTACATCCTTGATTTTTTATCTATATTACAAATCACCCAAGTTTTGAGTTATTTGTAACATGTTAAAAAGTTGAGGGTTGTAAATGTAAATATAAAATATTCAATTATGGCAAATTCCATCAGGTCATCACAAATGGACTTGCTTCGTTCGGTAAACCATTATCAAGTAGTGCGAAAATCAAGAAAATCTTAAGATTACTACCTGTTGAATGGGACGGCACGGTTACGGCGATTATGGAATCAAAAGATCTCAATAATCTTGATTTTAGTGCCCTCGTTGGTTCACTAATAAATTACGAGATTGTCCTTAAACCTCGAAATGCAAAGCCGAAGCCGAAGGAAAGATCGATAGCCTTGAAGGCTAAGATGTCAAAGAGAGAAGAAATTCCGATGGATGAGCGACGAAGAATCGGCATACTATGCCAAAAATATTAGTAAGTTTCAAACCTTATTAAACCGGAGAAAAAAAGACATCTCGGGCGAATCTAAGAAATTCGACAACTCTTATCGATTATGTGGTAAACCAGGCCACTTTGCGAAAAATTGCCGAGCAAAACCCAAAAATGAGGTTCTCGTTGCAACATGGAGCGATGAAGACGAAGATGATGATTTTATCAATCAAAATAATATCGCTCTCATGGCACGGAGTTCATTCGATGATAGCGACGTCGAAGGCCAAGTAAGTAAGTCTTACGACGAACTTTTTGAACCATTCGAATTATTGCATACGGACTATCAAACTGCTTTATCCGAAATTAAATCCCTTCAATTTAAAAATAAATCTTTGAAAATTGAAAATTTCAAAATTCTTGAAAAAGGAAAGTTTATCGAGACCGATCATTCAAAATGCCTTGAAAATGAAAATATTTTTAAAAGATGATCTTGTTAAAATGCAAATCGAGCTCAAAAATTTGACGAAGAAATTTTCTCCCGGGAATGAGAAATTTGAAAATATGCTCTCGGTTCAAAAATATACTTTAAATAAACAGGGGTTGGGATTCACACCTCGTTCTAAAAACGAATCCTTAATTTAAAGATACCCCGTTGCGAAAAATATTTGAAAATTGGGCACCATATTTTGAACTGTAAAAGCCCACGCCGGACGATTAAAATTAAAAAGATTTGGGTTCCTAAAGGAACAATTATTTCAAATATCGTCTATGTTTCAAATGAAAAACCAACTATAGGTTGGATCCCCAAATATTAATTTATATTTTACTCAGGGGGAGTTAATTTTTTAAAGGGGAGATAATATTTTCAGGGGAAGTTTATACCCTATTCATGCATATAGTTATATTCATATTTGGTATTATTATATTTAATTGGTATTTTTTTATTACACTTTTTGATGAAAACAAAAAGGGGGAGAAAGGAGAATGGGATTAACCCTGATAGGGGGAGAAAAATCGAATAAAAGTCGAAAAGTTGAAATTGAAAAGAAAAATGGAAGTTGAAAGGAGAAAATGAGAAGAAATAGTCGAAAAGATGAAGTTGAAAAGAAAAATGAGGAGACGTCGAAAAGATAAGAAAATTTGAAAATTCGAAAAGAAAAAGAAAAGGATGTTCGATAGATTCGATAAGGATGTTCTTGGGAGATATTTTTTTATTCATGTTCCATAATATACGCGATGATACTTTTATAATATCAATCATGTAATGTGATATGACTATAGCAATTATCTCGATTCATCACCATTTCATGATAAATTTTATGTAACTGGAAAAGTCTATGATGTTGATGGTTTTGGATTTTTATCTCATTTCTCCTTCATATGAAGGTTGCGACAGGAAGAACATCTGCTTATATTTTTTGATTGATAAAATATAATTAAACATAATTATATATGTTGATTTATTAATGATTGGGCTCTTGTGTTGAATTATCTGACTCATATTGTTGTAATTAAGGTTTGATGAAAAATATACACAAAGTTAATTGGTATATTGATGAGTCCTCGTTGTGGATGATGAATGCATTTAATATCGAGAAATGCTAAATCCACAAAAAAACATTCACAAAATCATCTACAAAATGAGGTGTCAATGAGTGATTGATGTATTCAAAGAGAAGTTTCTCTCTCTTCTCTTTGAATACACCAATCACTCATTGACACCTTATTTTGTGGATGTTTTTTTTTGTGAATGTAGCATTTCTCTTATATATCATCCGACGATGGAATAGTGAGTCGAACATATGAGAGGACTCATCAAGACTAACCGCTAATGTCTTCCATGAGCAAAACCGGCAGTCTAAGGAGCTCTCTCTCTCTCTCTCCTTTTAAAATTTTGTCACTTTTTCTTTTGCATGAATTGTAGTGTAAACTAATTTTCGATAATTTAATGGCACTATAATTTTCATGGCACAACATAGTTGGGATTAAGGTGCAGTTGTTGATGATGATGATACCAGCTTATTTTAATATCATATATCACCTTTATTGTAAAATAATGAGGCTCTAATAGAATTGATAAAAGAAGAAGAGGAATGCATAAAATTGTGTTCTCTTATTCACAATTCATGGAGTCTGCCAAGTTACAAAGGGAGTATATATGTACAACCAAAAAACCTGGAAACCCTAATTGGCTAGACATGGAAAGAGATAAAATAGGAAAGGAATAATATAAATACAACCCAATTATATCTCTTAAAATAATTGAGAGGATGATACGAATTATTCCACATATTCGGATGTCATCTCCTTCACTCCCCCTCAAGTTGGAGCATGAAGATCACGAATGCCAAACAACAAACGAAATCGTGCTGCTCCAAGAGGCTTGGTGAACAAATCTGCAATTTGATTTTCAGTTGAGATCGTCTTGGTCACAATATCCCCAGAAGCAACTCTTTCTCGAACAAAATAACGATCCATGTCAACATGTTTTGTTCTTTCATGAAACACGGGATTGTTTGCTATATGACACGCCGCCTGATTATCACGAAATAAACGAGTGGCTTCTGTCTGGGAAGCCTCAAGTTCATGCAAAAGACATCGTAACCAAATAATCTCGCTAACAGTAGTTGCCATAGCTCTATACTCTGCCTCTGCTGATGATCTAGATACAACTGACTATTTCTTCGTGCGTGCGCCAGGAGATTGGAGCTCCCCCTAGCGTTATGGACATGCACCCGAATCAGCATCACAATAGGCTTCAAGTTGCAACTTGCCATGTGAAGGAAGAAACAAACCTTGACCAGCTGTACCCTTAAGAAACCGTACCACACGAATGGCTGCATCCATATATATGTGTGTGTCTAGGTGATGAAACAAACTGACTCAAGCGATTGACTGCAAACTGAATGTCAGGTCTAGCGACTGTCAAATAAAGCAGCCGACCAACTATCCTGCGATAGCATCAACGTGAGGACTGTCGTCATCAGTGCCAAGGCGTAAAAATTTTGCTCGATAGGAAAATCACTTGCCCGTCCTCCTTGGTATCCACTTTCTTCAAGAATATCCAGAGTGTACTTCCATTGACTAAGTACAATACCCTTCAATGATCTTGCCACTTATATCCCCAAGAAGTATTTTAACTGTCCAAGGTCTTTGATGTTGAACTTGCCATCCAAGTACTTCTTAACTCCCTCAATCTTGAGAACAACATTTCCAACTAAGAGTACATCAACATAGATGAGAGCAGCAATATATATATATATATATATATATATATATATATATATATATATATCACCCCTTTGTAAACAAAAAGAGAATGATCCGCACACGACTTTCTGAAACCAATATCAATGAGAGTCGTAGTGAATTTTTGGTACCAATTTCATGATGCCTGTTTAAGACCATATATTGACTTTCGAAGCTTGCAATCTCTAGTCTCCCCTTCTTTTGCAAAGCCTTGTGGTATCTTCATATATACGTCTTGTTCTAAATCCCCATGAAGAAAGGCATTATTCACGTCCAACTGATGGATTGCCCAATTTCGTTTGGCTGCTACAGCAAGAAGGCTTCGCATAGTGACCAACAGGAGCGAAAGTATCATGATAATCTATCCCTTCCACATTTGTCCCTTTGCCACCAAACGAGCCTTGTATCTCTCTATTTCTCCATCTGGTTTATATTTTATCTTATAAACCCATTTAGAATCAATAGCCTTTTTCCCCGTGGGCAACACCTGAGGTCTCCACGTACCATTGGCTTCCAAAGCTTTTATCTTTTTTTTCATTGCATCACGTCGTTCCTGATTTTTCACAGCCTGGTGATAATACTTAGGCTCATCACGTGAAGTGATGGCCGCACGAAAAGCCTTATAAGTAGGAGAAAAACGTTCATAAGAAACGTAGTGAGATAGAGGGTATACCGTCGAGGTTACTGAGTTGGGTGGTTTATGGAACCGGGTAAGTTGAAAACAAAATCCTGGATATGTTTAGGTTGATGTCTTTGTCATTTACTTCGTCTACTTATTTCTGGTGCCAGTTGTTCGGTGATCTGTTCGGCAGATGTTTGCACAACTGGTTCGGCAACTGTCTGAACTTCTGATTGTTCATGTTTTGGTTCCAACTGCTCTAATTCCGCAATTTCTTCTTCCCAATCTCTGTCCCTGTTTTATAACTCAATGAAGGTATACTGACTTCTGTACTAATTCCTTTGAAAGGAAACACATCATGGGACGTATAAATCACCTTAGACTCCAAATCAAAAACCCTATAACCCTTTTGAGAATAAGATACCCAAAAAAAACACAAGGTCTCCCCCTTACGTCAAACTTGTCTCCCTCTTTCTTATTATTCTTGGCATAAGCCAAACATCCAAAAATACGGAGATGATCAAAGGAAGGTTTCTTTTGAAGTAAAATATCATAAGGAGATTTATTTTTCAAAAGTTTGGAAGGCAAGCGATTAATAATATATGATGCAGTCAAAACATTGGGTGTTGACCATATTACAAAACATAGTGAGCTAACGATGGATTTCATATTTATGTTTCATTAAGAAAACCCATACACCCCGACTAAAATCATCAACAATGGTCAAAAAATAATGTGCATCCGAAAAAGAAGGAGTTTTATAGCCACCCCAAATGTCACAGTGTATTAAATCAAAACAGAACCGAGTCTGAATACTAGTAGTAGGAAAGAGAAGTCTTGTCATTTTGGCTCGAAAACATGAGTCACAATGTTCTTTTCCCTTACTACAATTATAGAAAACTGAGAATAAAAAACTGAAGCATGTCCCAGTCTTTTGTGCCATACCCGTCCATCAAATGTCGCCGTCATTGCTATCTATTTCTTCGTGCCCGATTCCAGGTGATATAGATTATAGACCATCGCTGCACCTACCCATTCGAATCAGAGTTCTCAAAGCTAAGTCCTGTATCACACAAAAATCCGGAAAAAAAATGTGAGAGCACAGTTCAAATCTTTTGTCAGTCGGCTAACAGATAAAAGATTGCATTGAAATGTAGGAGTATTTAAAACATGACGAATATGTGATCCATTCGGAAGTTTTGCACTGCCAATCCCTTTTACTGGTATGACATATCCATTGGGAATTCAAACTAGTGCTTCTGTTCCAGTCCGGACTTGATTCTCCAGCATTGATTCGTTGCAAGTTATGTGATCACTCGCTCCTGAATCAATGATCCAAGTGTTTATATTATTCTATTTACCCGCTATGTTTGCTGTGTGAAGAGACTTTTGTTGCCCTGTGATTTGTGTGAAAGGAATTGAACCAGTTGCTTGTACTGCTCACGGGTAGATCCAAGAATCGGATTGCCTTCTCCTGTTGCAAGATGTGCCGTCATCCCAGCAACCCACTTTTGCTTGCTCTTCTTTATGGATATCCAATGATTTTGTAGCAGCTCTCAACTGAGTGACTATACACCTGACTGGGCAACTGGCTGAACAACTGTCTCCACAACTCACTGACTTCTTCGTGTCTGAAACGCATCTGCCTCAACATCCACCTTTCCTGCTATACTGATCTGTTTCTATTTCTCATCCTCAGAAATGAGATGGTAAGCTGCACCTAGACTGATTGTCGGTTTCATGCTCAGAATTTGGGTTTTAGTTGTCCCCAAACTAGCATCCAATCCCATAAGGAATTCATACAAACGCTCATTTTCCCTCATCTCAACAAGCTTCTTGGGCGTATCACACGTGCACCCTGTACACTTGCACTTAGGTAAAGGAGCGATAGACTGGATTTCATCCCAAAGACCCTTCAGCTTCATGTAGTATGCTGACACCGCGAGATTTTTTGTCTCGTTAGGGTTATGGCGCGCTTTAGTTCATAAGTCCTAGGCGCACTCTCTCTCCCAAAACGCTCTTGCAAGTCATCCCATATTTCTAGTGCCGTCCCTGCATGCTTAACACTGTTGCAAATATCCTTCTCCATAGCACTGTTCAACCACCCTTTTACCATTGCGTTGCATCGTTTCCATAACGCCAACTCTGCCGAACCTTCATTTAGGATTGGAATCGTTCCATCTACGAATCTAATTTTATTCTTTGCAAAGACGGCATTACTCGTCTCATCAACCCAATCTGCATAATTCCCATCTCGAAGAGGATTGCTTATGAAAATGGTGTTTGGACTGTCCAATGCTGAAATAAAATATGGAGACAGCATGTCAACCTTACTTCCAACCGCCGTCCCACCGTTCTCGAATTTGGCTTTGGATTCGTCGTCTCCGGCCATGGTGAAGGTGATAAGAGAAGAAGAAGAAAAGAAAAAAATGTCTGTGCGGAAGTTATTCGCCGGTTAGATCAACCGGTCTCTTCGATACCATGATAGAGTTGATAAAAGAAGAAGAATGCATGAAATTTTGTTCTCTTATTCACAATTTTATGGAGGCTGCCGAGTTACAAAGGGAGTATATATGTATAACCAAAAAACCTGGGAAATTCTAATTGGCTAGACATGGAAAGAGATATAGGAAAGGAATCATAGGCGGATCCAGGACCGAAAAACCACTGGTGCACCGACTGTCCCACGAAAAACAATGTCGAACGATAAAATATATATTAAAATTACATTAAAGATAACAAATAATACATAAAGAAAGTAATAACAAAACGGGGGACAATGAGGCGAACATGTCATGCTGGAAAATTTACCTCTGGATCGGGGTGAGGTCGAGCCTCTTGGGGGGTACTCGGGACAGGGGACGATCCCCCTCGTGTGCGTGTGTGGGAAAAAAACAAAAAAAAAAACAAAGGATCCGTACATTTACAAAGAAAATCGTCTACATTTACCGTCAATTTCCTGAAAATGTGCTAAAATAACATCATTACTAATAGTTTTAAGTACATATTTTTCTATAAATGTTACAAGACGATTATTTAATCATTGATCACCCATCTTACTACATAACTCACTCTTCACATACTTCATAGCTGAGAAGACTCGTTCAACACTTGCAGTTGCTGCGGGCAAAATCAACATTTCTTTCAAAAGTAATTTCTAATATTTGGTTAACTGAAACCCTTCAGCTAGTTTTGTATTAAGGGTGAATCTTAATTTTTTCATCATATTAAAATAAATATTCTTCAAAAGAAGCAAGTGTTTGCGAAATACTTCAAGGTTGAATAAACAATTTTAAACACTTTAATTAATATCGCCTTGATCAAAACAGATTACGTCAAATCAAAAAATATATTTAATAGGTATATATGACTTTATCTATTAAACTTCGAGAGTAAAAAATAATTAAACTCCTCGATAATTCAACTATTGCCAAAATATAATAACGGGAAAGATAATATTAGATATTATCGGGGAAGGGGGTCTTATTCTCAAAAAAATCTGGTGGTGCACGTGCACCACCATGTTACATGTAGATCCGCCTATGAAAGGAATAATACAAATAAAACCCAATTATATTCTCTAAAAATAATTAAGAGGATCATCCGAATTATTCCACATGTTCGGATGTCATCTCCTTTAGCCTCTGCCACAATCTATAATATCTGATGATATGATGAAATAAAATTAGGGAGAATGACCAATAAGTACAGCACATATTGAAAATTGACAAGTAAATCGGGCAACCTTTTTTTAACCAATAACTCGTACTTTATCTAATAAGACCACAATAACATTTAACAGTTATCACCCCAAGTAACATTCAACTTTATACATCTCTATTTCTCTCTACCCATTCTCTCTCTCGAGAATTATCTCCCCAAATAATCTACCAACATTCAACCTTTTACACATTTCTCTCTACTCATTTTCTCACTCTAGAATTACCACCTCAAGTAATCTGTAACATATTATTCAACTTTTTATACGCTCATCTCTCTACCCACTTTCTCACTCGAGAATTATCACACCAAGTAATCGGTATCAACATTCAACTTTTTACTCCAATCTCTCTACATACTCTCTCTCTCTAGAATTACCACCCCAAGTAATCGGTACCAATATTAAATATCTTACCACACGTCTCTATACACACTTTCTCTCTCTAGAATTACCACCCAAAGTAATAGATAACAACATTCAACTTTTTACTTCTCCTCTCTCTACTCACTTTCTCTCTCTGGAATTACCACCACAAGTAATCAATACCAACATTCAATTTTTTACTTTACCATCTATCTACACACTTTCTCTCCCTAAAACTACCACACCACGTAATCTTTACCAACATTCAACATTTTACTCCCCATCTCTCCATCTACTTTCTCACTCTAGAATTATCACCTTAAATAGTCGGTATCAACATCCAACTTTATATTGCCCCACCACTCTTGTAATATCCTGAATTTTTACTATGGTTGTTTAATGTTATTTTATCCGAGTTATATTGTACAGAGTGGAATCTGTATAATAGATAAAATAATTGAAGGACTGAGACATCTGTATTGGTATAATTATCGTACTTGCTCGATAATTATATTTGAAGATATTGTGTCAGGTGTGTTGTATGATAATATTATTGAAAGGAGTACATGTATTCAGTATGTCGTGTATAGGTATCTGGTATATCGAGACGAGGGACAAGAACAGTTGGAATTGGTTGAGTATAGCCTGATTAACGTACGCTAAAGTAAGGACTTAGCGTACGCTAATGCACAAGGCTTATGTACATTACGAATGAGAGTTAACATACGTAAGGTCGTATCAGGCAGGACCAGGCTATGATCGATAGGTGGGTCCCGTGGTCAGCAACTTTCGGCGCAGATGTGGATAGGCAAGTCAACCTAGAGCTTTACATATGTTATTGGTAGACCATTACGTACGTTAAATGAGTATCACACTGTAGCAAGTCAAAGACCATGTTACGTACGTTATGGCATAGGCCTTACGTACGTAAGACATGATACAAATTGAGGCAGCAACCTCTGGATTAGTGTTACATACGCTATCAAGGATAGATAATGTGCGTAAAGTTTGTTACGTACGATGGATTACATAACGTACGCAATGACTGGATTTCTATAAATGTGAGAGACTCCGTCATTTCGTCATTTTGAGAGTTTCACTTTGTTTCTTCGTCCTTTAACCCTTTGAGTCCGATTTTGGCTCTTCTAAATTGATTGTGGGCTTGAGAGCATGGATTGGAGCTGTTCTTAGAGTTGATAATGATTCTTGGAAGGAGTTCGATTATTCTTCATCGTAGTTCATCAATACAAGGTAACATTCGTATCCCTCTGATTGTAGATCGGGTTTGGAAGGATGTTTACATGTTAGGAAGCATGTTTATCTATCTTATTGTTTATTATGATGTTATACATGCATAAATGTGATTTTGACAAGAGATTGAAGATATTGGTTAAGGTTATTCATGTTGTAAGAGTTGCGATTCGTTCAAACATCCTCATAAGATGGATTATCGAATTTTGTTGATGTTGTTGTTGATACATGGGTATTGATGTGATTCTTGTGGTTTCGAATTGTGCTGTTTATCTTCAAGGGGTATGTTGGTTAATCCCTCTCTTCGCTATCGGATTCTTGATGTTGTTGTCATTGTTTACTTCGTATGGTGATGATTATGGTAGTATTGTTGTGATTCTTGATGCATGTCGAAGAAGATGATGATACGTGTGTATTTATTGGGTTATAAGTGAAATATGATAGGTTAGAGGTTAGATAACATATTGGATATGAACAAAGTGATGTTAATTGGATGTGATTACGGATTAATTTACGTTCTTGAAGAACTTTTGAATTATATATGAATCATGATATGAGGTTGAATCCGGAAAGATTATGGTTAGTCTTAGAATATGATTATTCTCGGTATTGAACTGTTTAGATAGCTCGGATTGTCGATAATATCGGTAATACTATTTTACTGTGAATTTACAATTATGAACAAGGAGGAATCTTGTTAATTCATATAGGAGGCTGAATTCGGAATAGAGTATGTTATGTAATCCTTGTTATCGGGATAAGTTAATTGTTGATATGATTACCGAATTGTGGAATCGTATTGTGGTTATGGATTTGTGATTGATTGATTTGGGTTGTTCGGATTTGTGTTTAATCGAGATATTATGGAACCGTTGGGTTAGTTGATTGGTTATATTGTTTGTTGATTGTTATCGAACTTGTTGTTATCGATTATTACAATAGGTTGTGACGATTTATCGTTGATTAGAATAATATAGTGCGATCGAGTTCGTGGATGTTCGTGAATTGCTTTGGTCAGGGCCGAGGAGCTTGTAGATGACGGCAAGGAATTGGTAACAGCTTCACTATCGTCGTATCAGCATCAAGGCAAGTTATTACTTGTTCAGTTATAATATTTAATAAATGATTTTGGTTCCATTTCATTTATAATTCATATAACAATGAGTATAAGTATGAATTCTGGAGATTTGGATAGTATGTTGTCTTCCGGATTTTGGAGTTAAATCATAAGGTATATGGTTTATGTTCATTCTTGGTATGCTTGAGTATCACGCATATATTTTGGTAAAGATGAGGGTATGAGTCATCTACAATCGGTATTTTAGATTGCTGAATATTAAGGATAATAATTGGTGATGGTTTTTATATCGAGATTGCTCTCAAAGGACTCGGGCAAGTACTCTAATCATTTTTGTCATTTTGTGTCGATCATGTTGTGGTACATTGGTGTATTGTTGTTGTTATGTATTTGTGTATTGTTGTTATCATGCATTTGTGTATTGTTGTCGTATGTCTACCATGTGTTGGTCCGACAGGATCACTTTGGGGATCTATGCTGTGTGCGCTGGATCGTTGGACGGGCTTTCCACCACGTGTTGGTCTGACGGGATTATCTTCGGTATCTATGATGTGTGCGCTGGATCATTAGATTACCATGTGTTGTTGTGCATATGTATATTGTTGGTTATCCACCTCGTGTTGATCTAACATGATCATCTTGGGATATATGCAATGAACGCTGGATCATCGGATTTCCATGAGTATACGTTGTTGCTATTATTGTGGGCATATTGATGTGTTGTCATGTGAGTATGCATTTGTAAGTCTTTTGTAGGACCATGTCCGTGTGTTGTATTGATCTGATTTCGCATTAAACTGACATGATTCGTCAGCATATCTTGAGGTATGTTCCGTATTTCCTTTCTGGTACTTGTCTTTTGATGGACAATCGATTATCGTGTTGTGATTTGATGGTGTTATCCGGTGGATTGAATTGGTCAGAGTTGGTATATTTCGTATGAGTGAGTTATGATGACGTTTTGAGAATCCTGGGTATTGTTTGAGATACAGTACGAATGTTTGGGTATGAGTTTATTGTGTTGTTGAGAATACGAGATGTGAATATGGTAAGGATTACTTTGGTGATGATTATCAGGAGTTGGTAAAGTTATGGCGGTAAGATTACATTAGTAGTAATTTTTCATTGATATGATTATTGACGTGATGTGATCGTTATCATTGTTGGATATTATGGCTGAACCCGTCGTGGGCTTTATTTTTAGGTACTCGGAGATCGAGCTAGTAGCGGTCGTGAAGGGATGAGCTTTCCGGAGGATACTAACTATGGCGTGTGTTTATGAATTGAGTACTTGAACTAGTTGTTACTTTTTCGCTGCAAAAGTATTTTAGACTCACCTTAGACTCCAAATCATGGGACGTATAAATCACATGGGATGTATAAATCACCTTAGACTCCAAATCAAAAACCCTATAACCCTATAAATCACCTTTACTGGTATGACATATCCATTGGGAATTCAAACTAGTGCTTCTGTTCCAGTCCGGACTTGATTCTCCAGCATTGATTCGTTGCAAGTTATGTGATCACTCGCTCCTGAATCAATGATCCAAGTGTTTATATTATTCTATTTACCCGCTATGTTTGCTGTGTGAAGAGACTTTTGTTGCCACAATGATTTGTGTGAAAGGAATTGAACCGATTGCTTATCTTGCTCACGGGTAGATCGAGAATCGGATTGCCTTCTCCTGTTGCAAGATGTGCCGTCGTCGACAACCCACTTTTGCTTGCTCTTCTTCCTTTACGGATATCCAATGATTTTGTAGCGACTCTCAACCGAGTGACTATACACTGTAGGCAATCGGTGAACAAGCTGTCTCCACGGTGTGTGCGTTTTGGCTTTTACGTATGCGAGTTGACTATACACTGTAGGCAAGTGGTGAACAAGCTGTCTCCACAACTCAGACTTCTTCGTGTGCAACGCATCTGCCTCAACATCCACCTTTCTGCTATCTTGATCTGTTTCTATTTCTCATCCTCGAAATGAGATGGTAAGTTGCACCTAGGTGATTGTCGGTTTCATGCTCGAATTTGGGTTTTAGTTGTCCCCAAACTAGCATCCAATCCCATAAGGAATTCATACAAACGCTCATTTTCCCTCATCTCAACAAGCTTCTTGGGCGTATCACACGTGCACCTGTACACTTGCACTTAGGTAAAGGAGCGATAGTGATTTCATCCCAAAGACCCTTCAACTTCATGTAGTATCTTGACACCGCGAGATTTTTGTCTCGTTAGGGTTATGGCGCGCTTTAGTTCATAAGTCCTAGGCGCACTCTCTCTCCCAAAACGCTCTTGCAAGTCATCCCATATTTCTAGTGCCGTCACTGCATGCTTAACAACATTGCAAATATCCTTCTCCATAAGACTGTTCAACCACCCTTTTACCATTGCGTTGCATCGTTTCCATAACGCCAACTCTGCCGAACCTTCATTTAGGATTGGAATCGTTCCATCTACGAATCTAATTTTATTCTTTGCAAAGACGGCATTACTCGTCTCATCAACCCAATCTGCATAATTCCCATCTCGAAGAGGATTGCTTATGAAAATGGTGTTTGGGTGTCGATCTTTGAAATAAAATATGGAGACAGCATGTCAACCTTACTTCCAACCGCCGTCCCACCGTTCTCGAATTTGGCTTTGGATTCGTCGTCTCCGGCCATGGTGAAGGTGATAAGAGAAGAAGAAGAAAAGAAAAAAATGTCTGTGCGGAAGTTATTCGCCGGTTAGATCAACCGGTCTCTTCGATACCGTGATAGAGTTGATAAAAGAAGAAGAATGCATGAAATTTTGTTCTCTTATTCACAATTCATGGAGGCTGCCGAGTTACAAAGGGAGTATATATGTATAACCTCTAAAGCACGGACTCGTCTGGAGAGGAAGAGTGTCCGAGTCCAGTGCGTTTTGGACTCGGACTCGCCGCGGACGCGGCTCGGGTGCGTGTCCGACGCGGTCGGACCGCGTCCTGCTGACGTGGCATTTTGGACGCGTTTGGGGCCTTGGGGACACGGTTCGGACGCGCGGTTGTATTTTTGGGTTACAAAGGGGCCAGGGGCTGGACGGGAATAAAATTAAAAAAAAAAAAAAGAAAAAGTAAGCGGGAAACGAGAAGAGAAAAGAAAGCAGGGGAAAGAAGAGGGCGGCACCGAGACCACTAGGCAATCGCGGCAATGATCCGGCGCGAACCCTAGGTCCGACGCGGCGAACCGACGCGACTCACCTCCACCTCGTCGCGGGCCGCGGCTTTCCGATGGGTTAGTCTTCTTATCTTTTATTTCTCATTTTTTTAGTTGATTTCTTATACACCTTTGCACATAAAAAAAAAAGTGAAGCGTACCTTTGTCATTGTGCAAATTGAAAGCAAATTTTTTAATTGGTTTGTATGCATTCGATGTGTGCCTTTGTGCCTTTGAAGGAGTCGATAAAAGTGTCAATTTTTTTAATTCCAGCGAGTTTGAAAACTAATTATTTTTTTAATTAATTTTTAGAATGAGTCAAGATGAAGGAACAACAAATAAACCGCCCCTATGGAAGTATGTAAAAGTGCAAGAAAAAATTGGGAAGGGAGGAAATGTGAAGTTTGTGTGTAACTATTGTGGATTGTGTGTTACGGGATCATATTCAAGAGTTAAGGGACATTTGCTGAAAATTGCTAACACGGGTGTTTCAAAGTGCTCTAAGGTGACTTCAACTGATTTAATGAACATGAAAAGAGAATCTGATGGTTATGATTTAATGGTGCAAAATTCAAAAGCTCGCCAAATTTCATTACCACCATCAAGTAGAAGCAAGAGTTGTTCATCCAGTGCTTCAACTCCAAGCACAATGAGACAATCGGCATTTGAGCCTCTTTTATCAAAAAGGAAAAAAGTCTCAGGTGACTCCCCTTTAGAGAAAGCATTTAATCTTGAAGCTTGGCATGAGTTGGATAGTGAGATTGCTAGGATGTTTTATTCAAGTGGTGATGCATTTAATCTAGCAAAGAATCCATACTATGTGAGTTCGTACACAAAAGCCGCCAATAGCAAACATCTTTCTGGTTATGTCCCTCCGGGTTACAACTCACTGAGAAATTCATTGTTGATTAAAGAGAGAGCACACGTTGAGAGCTGTCTAAATCCTCTTAAGAATTCATGGAAGGAGAAAGGCGTGAGTCTCGTCAGTGACGGGTGGACGGATTCTCAAAGGAGGCCGATTATTAATTTGATGGCTGCCTGTGAAAGTGGTCCTATGTTCTTGAAAGCAATTAATTGTGAAGGCGAATATAAAGACAAAATCTTCATTGCTAAGTTACTTAAGGAGTGCATTGATTCCGTTGGACACCAGTGTTGTCCAAGTTATTACGATAATGCACCGGTGTGTAGAGGAGCTGGTTTGTTGATTGAGAGTCGGTTTCCCCACATTTACGGACTCCATGTGTCGTGCACACCCTCAACCTTGCTCTTAAAAATATATGTGCGACAAAGAATTCGAATCAAATGCGAAACATTTCAAGAATGTCCTTTGGATTACGAAATCATAGGAGATGCGATGTCGGTTAAGATTTTCATAGTGAATCATAATATGAGATTGTCAATGTTCAATGAACATTACGCATTGAAGATGCTTTCGATGCGAGACCTGATTTGCTTGAGTATTATCATGCTTAAGAGATTTAGGACAATTAAACAAAGTCTCTTAAGTATGGTGATAAGTCTGATTGGGCAAATTACAAAGAAGATGATGTTCTTAAAGCCGCACAAGTAAAGAGAAGATTTTGGATGATTTGTGGTGGGATAAGATAGATTATATTCTTGCTTTCACGAACTATCTATGACATGCTAAGAAAAGCGGATACCGACAAGCCTTGTCTTCATTTGATTTATGATATGTGGGATACTATGATTGAGAGGGTGAAGATTGTTATCTACCGCCATGAAGGAAAGTCTGATCACGAGTTTTCTAGTTTTTACAACGTTGTGCACCGAATATTAGTAGATCGATGGACAAAAAGTAACACACCTCTACATTGTTTGGCACACTCTTTGAATCCAAGGTGATAAATTCTTTACTTTCTCACTTTCATTTTTTTAATTTACACATCGTTAGTTTTAGTAGTTAGTTTAGTAACTTTAGTTTAATAATACAATGTATAATTATGTAGGTACTATAGCGTTCAATGGCTTGATGAATCTCCCCTACATGTTCCCCCCCACAAAGATGATGAGATTTCTGCTATGAGATTGAAGTGTTTGGAAAGATATTTTCCTAATGAGATTGAACGTAGGCAAGTCAATACGGAGTTTGCCAAATTTTCTGCAGCTCTAAGAGAGTTTGCCAATTATGATTCTGTTAGTGATAGAGGATTGATGGATCCAGACTTATGGTGGGTGACACATGGTTCTTCAACACCTTTACTCCAGAATGTGGCTTTGAAATTGCTTGGTCAACCATCTTCGTCATCGTGTTGTGAGAGGAATTGGAGTACATATAGTTTCATTAACTCTTTAATTAGAAACAAGATCACCCCACAACGAGGAGAAGACTTGGTATTTGTTCATTCAAATTTACGACTTTTGTCGAGGAAATCTCCACAATATTCTACGGGTGAAAGTAGAATGTGGGATGTTAGTGGTGATGCATTTGATACTATGGATGGTGTTGGAATACTTGAGGTGGCAAATCTCTCACTTGATGAACCGGAAATGGAAGCAATGTTATTTACAAGAGATGAGGTCGAAAACATGGATGAAAACCTTGAAGTTGATGAAGATTGAGCATTTATTTTCTTGAAGAACAATATGTCATTATCTTTGTTTCATTATTTTTTTTTTGAAATTATTGCTATCATTTTCAGTTTGATGGATGTATTATGATTGTTTGAACCTTTTTTTGTGTGTGATGAACTCATCGTTTATGAAAGTCTTGTTATTGTGATGATTTTCTATTGATTCTACTATTATATATATATTTTTTATAATATTTAATTTGCCGAGTCCTATGCCGTGTCCGATTCCTATTTTTTGGAGTTTTTCCGTGTCCCCGTGTCCGTGTCCGTGTCCGTGTCCGTGTCCGTGTCCGTGTCCGTGCTACATAGTGTATAACCAAAAAACCTGGCAAATTCTAATTGGCTAGACATGGAAAGAGATATAGGAAAGGAATAATACAAATACAACCCAATTATATTCTCTAAAAATAATTAAGAGGATCATCCGAATTATTCCACATGTTCGGATGTCATATCCTTTAGCCTCTGCCACAATCTATAATATCTGATGATATGATGAAATAAAATTAGGGAGAATGACCAATAAGTACAGCACATATTGAAAATCGACAAGTAAATCGGGCAACCTTTTTTTAACCAATAACTCGTACTTTATCTAATAAGACCACAATAACCTTTAACAGTTATCACCCCAAGTAACATTCAACTTTATACATCTCTATTTCTCTCTACCCATTCTCTCTCTCGAGAATTATCTCCCCAAATAATCTACCAACATTCAACCTTTTACACATTTCTCTCTACTCATTTTCTCACTTTAGAATTACCACCTCAAGTAATCTGTAACATATTATTCAACTTTTTATACGCTCATCTCTCTACCCACTTTCTCACTCGAGAATTATCACACCAAGTAATCGGTATCAACATTCAACTTTTTACTCCAATCTCTCTACATACTCTCTCTCTCTAGAATTACCACCCCAAGTAATCGGTACCAATATTAAATATCTTACCACACGTCTCTATACACACTTTCTCTCTCTAGAATTACCACCCAAAGTAATAGATAACAACATTCAACTTTTTACTTCTCCTCTCTCTACTCACTTTCTCTCTCTGGAATTACCACCACAAGTAATCAATACCAACATTCAATTTTTTACTTTACCATCTATCTACACACTTTCTCTCCCTAAAACTACCACACCACGTAATCTTTACCAACATTCAACATTTTACTCCCCATCTCTCCATCTACTTTCTCACTCTAGAATTATCACCTTAAATAGTCGGTATCAACATCCAACTTTATATTCCCCCACCACTCTTGTAATATCCTGAATTTTTATTATGGTTGTTTAATGTTATTTTATCCGAGTTATATTGTACAGAGTGGAATCTGTACAGTAGATAAAATAATTGAAGGACTGAGACATCTGTATTGGTATAATTATCGTACTTGCTCGATAATTATATTTGAAGATATTATGTGTCAGGTGTGTTGTATGATAATATTATTGAAAGGAGTACATGTATTCAGTATGTCGTGTATAGGTATTTGGTATATCGAGGCGAGGGACAAGAACAGTTGGAATTGGTTGAGTATAGCCTGATTAACGTACGCTAAAGTAAGGACTTAGTGTACGCTAATGCACAAGGCTTATGTACATTACGAATGAGAGTTAACATACGTAAGGTCGTATCAGGCAGGACCAGGCTATGATCGATAGGTGGGTCCCGTGGTCGGCAACTTTCGGCGCAGATGTAGATAGGTAAGTCAACCTAGAGCTTTACATCGTTATTGGTAGCCCATTACGTACGTTAAATGAGTATCACACTGTAGCAAGTCAACGACCATGTTACGTACGTTATGGCATAGGCCTTACGTACGTAAGACATGATACAAATTGAGGCAGCAACCTCTGGATTAGTGTTACATACGCTATCAAGGATAGATAATGTGCGTAAAGTTTGTTACGTACGATGGATTACATAACGTCTGTGCAATGGTGGATTTCTATAAATGTGAGAGACTCCGTCATTTCGTCATTTTGAGAGTTTCACTTTGTTTCTTCGTCCTTTAACCCTTTGAGTCCGATTTTGGCTCTTCTAAATTGATTGTGGGCTTGAGAGCATGGATTGGAGCTGTTCTTAGAGTTGATAATGATTCTTGGAAGGAGTTCGATTATTCTTCATCGTAGTTCATCAATACAAGGTAACATTCGTATCCCTCTGATTGTAGATCGGGTTTGGAAGGATGTTTACATGTTAGGAAGCATGTTTATCTATCTTATTGTTTATTATGATGTTATACATGCATAAATGTGATTTTGACAAGAGATTGAAGATATTGGTTAAGGTTATTCATGTTGTAAGAGTTGCGATTCGTTCAAACATCCTCATAAGATGGATTATCGAATTTTGTTGATGTTGTTGTTGATACATCGGTATCGATGTGATTCTTGTGGTTTCGAATTGTGCTGTTTATCTTCAAGGGGTATGTTGGTTAATCCATCTCTTCGCTATCGGATTCTTGATGTTGTTGTCATTGTTTACTTCGTATGGTGATGATTATGGTAGTATTGTTGTGATTCTTGATGCATGTCGAAGAAGATGATGATACGTGTGTATTGATTCGGTTATGAGTGAAATATGATAGGTTAGAGGTTAGATAACATATTGGATATGAACAAGGTGATGTTAATTGGATGTGATTACGGATTAATTTACGTTCTTGAAGAACTCTTGAATTATATATGAATCATGATATGAGGTTGAATCCGGGAAGATTATGGTTAGTCTTAGAATATGATTATTCGCGGTATTGAACTGTTTAGATAGCTCGGATTGTCGATAATATCGGTAATACTATTTTACTGTGAATTTACAATTATGAACAAGGAGGAATCTTGTTAATTCATATAGGAGGCTGAATTCGGAATAGAGTATGTTATGTAATCCTTGTTATCGGGATAAGTTAATTGTTGATATGATTACCGAATTGTGGAATCGTATTGTGGTTATGGATTTGTGATTGATTGATTTGGGTTGTTCGGATTTGTGTTTAATCGAGATATTATGGAACCGTTGGGTTTGTTGATTGGTTATATTGATTGTTGATTGTTATCGAACTTGTTGTTATCGATTATTACAATAGGTTGTGACGATTGATCGTTGATTAGAATAATATGGTGCGATCGAGTTCGTGGATGTTCGTGAATTGCTTTGGTCAGGGCCTAGGAGCTTGTAGACGACGGCAAGGAATTGGTAACAGCTTCACTATCGTCGTATCAGCATCGAGGCAAGTTATTACTTGTTCAGTTATAATATTTAATAAATGATTTTGGTTCCATTTCATTTATAATTCATATAACAATGAGTATAAGTATGAATTCTGGAGATTTGGATAGTATGTTGTCTTCCGGATTTTGGAGTTAAATCATAAGGTATATGGTTTATGTTCATTCTTGGTATGCTTGAGTATCACGCATATATTTTGGTAAAGATGAGGGTATGAGTCATCTACAATCGGTATTTTAGATTGCTGAATATTAAGGATAATAATTGGTGATGGTTTTTATATCGAGATTGCTCTCAAAGGACTCGGGCAAGTACTCTAATCATTTTTGTCATTTTGTGTCGATCATGTTGTGGTACGTTGGTGTATTGTTGTTGTTGTTATGTATTTGTGTATTGTTGTTATCATGCATTTTTGTATTGTTGTCGTATATCTACCATGTGTTGGTCCGATAGGATCACTTTGGGGATCTATGCTGTGTGCGCTGGATCGTTGGACGGGCTTTCCACCACGTGTTGGTCTGGCGGGATTATCTTGGGTATCTATGATGTGTGCGCTGGATCGTTGGATTACCATGTGTTGTTGTGCATATGTATATTGTTGGTTATCCACCTCGTGTTGATCTAACATGATCATCTTGGGATATATGCAATGAACGCTGGATCATCGGATTTCCATGAGTATACGTTGTTGCTATTATTGTGGGCATATTGATGTGTTGTCATGTGAGTATGCATTTGTAAGTCTTTTGTAGGACCATGTCCGTGTGTTGTATTGATCTGATTTCGCATTAAACTGACATGATTCGTCAGCATATCTTGAGGTATGTTTCGTATTTCCTTTCTGGTACTTGTCTTTTGATGGACAATCGATTATCGTGTTGAGATTTTATGGTGTTATCCGGTGGATTGAATTGGTCAGAGTTGGTATATTTCGTATGAGTGAGTTATGATGACATTTTGAGAATCCTGGGTATTGTTTGAGATACAGTACGAATGTTTGGGTATGAGTTTATTGTGTTGTTGAGAATACGAGATGTGAATATGGTAAGGATTACTTTGGTGATGATTATCAGGAGTTGGTAAAGTTATGGCGGTAAGATTACATTAGTAGTAATTTTTCATTGATATGATTATTGACGTGATGTGATCGTTATCATTGTTGGATATTATGGCTGAACCCGTCGTGGGCTTTATTTTTAGGTACTTGGAGATCGAGCTAGTAGCGGTCGTGAAGGGATGAGCTTTCCGGAGGATACTGACTATGGCGTGTGTTTATGAATTGAGTACTTGAACTAGTTGTTACTTTTTCGCTGCAAAAGTATTTTAGACTCACCTTAGACTCCAAATCATGGGACGTATAAATCACATGGGATGTATAAATCACCTTAGACTCCAAATCAAAAACCCTATAACCCTATAAATCACCTTAGACTCCAAATCACCTTAGTATTGTTGATACTTGAACACATCTTCCACGAATTTAACATCATGGGACGTATAAATCACCTTAGACTCCAAATCAAAAACCCTATAACCCTTTTGAGAATAAGATACCCAACAAAAACACAAGGTCTCCCCCTTACGTCAAACTTGTCTCCCTCTTTCTTATTATTCTTGGCATAAGCCAAACATCCAAAAATACGGAGATGATCAAAAGAAGGTTTCTTTTGAAGTAAAATATCATAAGGAGATTTATTTTTCAAAAGTTTGGAAGGCAAGCGATTAATAATATATGATGCAGTCAAAACACATTCCCCCCAAAATCTTTTTGGTAAGCCTGCCTCAAAACGTAGGGCCCTTGACATGTCTAAGATGTGACGATGCTTGCGTTTAACAACTCCATTTTGTTGTGGAGTGTCGGTACGAGATGTCTCAAGCACTATCTCATTATTAACGTAGTATTCTAGCATCATAGTGATTGAAATTTACTGCCATTATCACTTCTAATAGGCTTGACTTTTCTATCACATTGGGTGTTGACCATATTACAAAACATAGTGAGCTAACGATGGATTTCATATTTATGTTTCATTAAGAAAACCCATACACCCCGACTAAAATCATCAACGATGGTCAAAAAATAATGTGCATCCGAAAAAGAAGGAGTTTTATAGCCACCCCAAATGTCATAGTGTATTAAATCAAAACAGAACTGAGTCTGAATACTAGTAGTAGGAAAAGGAAGTCTTGTCATTTTGGCTCGAAAACATGAGTCACAATGTTCTTTTCCCTTACTACAATTATAGAAAACTGAGAATCAAAAACTGAAGCATGTCCCAGTCTTTTGTGCCATACCCATCCATCAAATGTCGCCGTCATTGCTATATGTTTCTTCGTGCCCGATTCCAGGTGATATAGACCATCGCTGTGTAGGAGTAATTTCTGAAATATAGGCTTTTTTGGAGTCGACCGGACTCCGGGCCACGGCACAAACCCTCCGGTCCGTGGCACTTCGCTCGAAATAACATTTTTCCTCACCTGCACTGCTGGGCCGTGGCACACAGCTGCCGAGCCGCGGCCCCCGCTGAAGATACTCAGCACTGGCCGCCACTGTACTCTGGGCCACGGCCCCTGCCGAGCAGCCCTGCCAAGCTTCCTGCCGAGCACCCTGCCGAGGACTCCTGCCGTGCAACCCCTGGGCCGCGGCACATCCCTGCCGAGCCGCGGCCCCGTGATTTTACTCCAACATGCCTGGCGCGACTGTACTCTGGGCCGCGGCCCCTGCCGAATGCCTAGGCGCATTTTTGCGCTGTGTGCCGCGGCACACTTGGGCCGGGCCGCAGCACAGGAAGTCAACAGGCCATTTTTCTTCCTTTTATCATGTTTGCTGCGGGAGTTCTTCATATCTTTCACCTACACATTGAAGAATAAGAGAGAGATATAGAGAGAGAAACAAGAGAGAGAAATACATTTCTTCATTTTCCCAGAGATTTATCGGTCAGATCGTCGTGATCTTTTGACAAGAGCTTGGTAGCTATTGGGCAAATCTTTTCACCGGTGTAGATCGAGTTTTTGATTCTAGAAGTACGAGTATTTCATTAGCTCTTTGTGTAAGCTATTTACGGTTGTTTCCTTTCTCGATCTTGTTGTTGTTGTTGTTGATTCCAAATACTTGAAGAACATTTATTACCAAGTATTTGACGATTGGTGAATACCCCTAGTTTGTATTAGGAATGATTGTGTATTTGTGTGTATTGGTGATAGTGGATTTAAGCGGCTTCGGTCCCGTGGTTTTTACTCTCGTCTTGATGGGTTTTCCACGCAAAAATTTGTGTCTCGTGTTTATTGTTTTTCGGATATCATTTGTATTAATTTATCGAGTTGTAGTTGTTGCTCTACTCGTCGGTAACCACAAAGTTACGATTGAAGAGTGGGAATTTGTCAAACGAGGTTCCGCTTCATTCGTTGTGACGTGACGTTAGTCGGTATTTTTCCCAACAAAGTGGTATCGGAGCCACGGGATTTGTTGTTTCGTAGTGTTTAGTATCTCAATCGTAAGATGGAATCCAACACGAGTAGAATGGTTAACTTGAACGGTTCAAACTACCACGTATGGAAGGGGAAGATGGAAGACCTTCTATACGTGAAGGATTATTATATGCCGTTTTTTAGCAAAGATAAACCGGAAGGGAAGTCCGACGTGGAGTGGACTATTTTGCATCGCCAAGTTTGCGGATATATTCGACAATGGGTGGATGACAATGTTTTGAACCATATTAGTGGAGAGAAGGATGCTCGAGAGTTATGGCACAAGCTCGAGCAATTGTATGCTCGGAAGACGGGGAATAATAAGTTATTCCTCATTAAACAAATGATGAATTTGAAGTTTCGAGACGGGACTCCTCTATCGGATCATTTAAATACATTCCAAGGCATAATTAATCAACTTGCCGGAATGGGAATTAAATTCGAAGAGGAGGTGCAAGCTTTGTGGTTGTTAGGCACATTGCCAGATTCTTGGGAGACGTTTCGAACGTCGTTGTCTAACTCCGCCCCCGATGGAGTCATTTCGATGGAACTAGCAAAAGGGAACATGTTGAATGAGGAGGTCCGAAGAAAAGCACAAGGATCTTCGTCACAGTCGGATGTTCTAGTTACCGAAAGACGGGGAAGAGGTCAAAGTAGAGGTCCGAGTAATATAGGGCCACAAAGGAGTAGTTCTCGAGGGAAGTATGCCAACATCGAATGTTACCATTGTGGTAAGAAAGGGCATACTAAGAAATTTTGCTGACAATTGAAGAAGGAGAATCGCCAAGGCTGAGAAAATTCACAAAAGAAGGAAAGCGGTAGTAATGATAAAGCCGAAGTTAATACTACTACCGAAGAATTCTTTGTTTGTTGTGATTATGATATGGTCAATCTTGCTAGAGATGATTCGAGTTGGGTTGTCGATAGTGGAGCTACGTGTCATGTTACATCACGTAGAGATTTTTATTCCTCTTATACTCCGGGCGACTTTGGTATAGTCAAGATGGGTAACGATGGGTTATCCAAGATTGTTGGAGTAAGAGATGTGCATTTGAGATTCGACACCGGAATGGAACTTGTTTTACAGAACGTAAAACATGTTACGGATATGAGGCTTAATGTTATGTCCGTTGGTTTACTCGATGATGACGGTTACCATAGCGGTTTTGGCAAGGGGTTGTGGAAACTCACTAGAGGTTCCTTGATTGTCGGGAGAGGACAAAAGGAAGGAAAATTGTACGCGACACTTCCGAAGGTCACGACTAATTTCGTGAACACAATCGACAATAATGACATGGCCGAGCTATGGCATAAGAGGCTCGGTCATATGAGTGAAAAAGGAATGGCGCTATTGTCGAAGAAGGAGGCATTGTCCGGGGTTCACAAGGTACACCTTAAAAGATGCTCTCATTGTCTAGCCGGGAAGCAAAGGAGAGTTACTTTTAAGAGTCATACTCCTTCACGGAAGGAAAATGTTCTTGATCTTGTTCATTCCGATGTTTGTGGTCCTATGAAGACGAGGACGCTCGGTGGTTGCCGATATTTTGTCACATTCATCGACGATCACTCTAGGAAGGTGTGGGCTTACACCTTGAATACCAAAGATCAAGTGTTAGATACTTTCAAACAATTTCATGCCTCGGTGGAAAGAGAGACCGGGAAGAAGTTAAAGTGTATCCGGATGTACAATGGTGGAGAGTACACCGGACCCTTTGATGAATATTGCCGAGAGCAAGGGATCCGACATCAAAAGACACCCCCGAAGACTCCGCAACTCAATGGTTTGGCGGAGAGAATGAACCGGAATTTGTTCGAGAGAGCTCGTTGTTTGCTCGCACATGCCGGATTGCCAAAGTCATTTTGGGGAGAAGCTTTGAACACGGCGGTTCATGTTATTAATTTGACGCCGTGTGTCCCTTTGGAGTTTGATGTGCCGGATAAGGTGTGGAGCGGTAAAGAGATCTCGTACCGCCACTTGAGGGTCTTCGGATGTAAAGCTTTTGTTCACATTCCGAATGATGAGAGATCAAAGCTTGATTCCAAGATGAAGCCGTGTATTTTTATTGGCTACGGGCTTGATGAGTTTGGGTATAGATTATATGACCCGGTGACAAAGAGGCTTGTTCGGTCGAGAGACGTTGTTTTTGTAGAAGATCAAACGATGAAAGATGTTGAGAATGGAGAGTCGGCTCCACAACATGACTATGATCTTATTGATTTGGACCCCGTTCCTCCACAAAATGTTGAGACACCCGTTGGAGATAACGTCCAAAATAATGAACAACATGATGACGGTGAGAACGATGAATTGAGGCAAGATGACACCGATGGAGCTCATCCCGAGCTACCCGTGATGAACATGCCATCTTTTGTTCCACATAGGCGGTCGACGAGGGACCGTCATCCCTCCACCCGTTATTCGGCCGATGAGTACGTTTTACTCACCGACGAGGGAGAGCCCGAATATTTTGCGGAGGCCATGGGGGATGAAAAGAAGAAGGAATGGATGGATGCCATGCAAGACGAGATGAGTTCCTTGCATGAGAATAACACTTACGAGTTGGTGAAGTTGCCGAAATGCAAGAGGGCTTTGAGAAACAAATGGGTGTATCGGGTGAAGTCGGAGGAACATACCTCGTTGTCCCGATACAAAGCTAGACTCGTGGTGAAAGGATTTAGTCAAAAGAAGGGCATTGATTTTGACGAGATTTTTTCTACGGTTGTGAAGATAGGATCGATTCGATTGGTCCTTGGTATTGCGGCTAGCCTTGATCTTGAGGTTGAGCAAATGGATGTCAAGACGGCTTTTCTTCACGGAGACCTTGACAAAGAAATTTATATGAAGCAACCGGAAGGATTTGAGGTCGAAGGAAAAGAGAATTATGTGTGTAAACTTCGGAAGAGTTTATACGGGTTGAAACAAGCACCAAGGCAATGGTACAAGAACTTTGAGTCGGTTATGGGGGAGCAAGGCTACCGGAAGACGACTCTCGACCATTGCGTATTTTTCAAGATATTCGGAGATGATGACTTTATCATCTTATTGCTCTATGTGGACGACATGTTGATCGTTGGCAAGAATGCCGAGAGGATTGCCGACTTGAAGAAAGAATTGAGTAAGTCCTTTGCCATGAAGGACTTGGGGGCGGCTAAACAAATTCTTGGGATAAGAATTACTCGGGATAGAGCAGCCCGGAAATTGCACATGTCGCAAGAGCAATATATCGAGAAGGTGCTCAAACGTTTCAACATGTACAAAGCTAAAGTTGTTAGTTCGCCTCTTACTAACAATTTTAAATTGACGAGTCAAGATTGCCCTAAGACGAAGGAGGAGATTGAGGATATGGATAAAATTTCATATGCCTCGGCGGTCGGGAGTTTGATGTACGCTATGGTATGTATTAGGCCCGACAATGCTCATGTCGTGGGAGTGGTGAGCCGGTTTCTATCGAATCCGGATAAGAAGCATTGGGAAGACGTAAAATGGATATTTAGATATTTACGGGGTACCTCCAAATTGGGGATTACGTTTAGAAATGGGAAAGCAATGTTTGTTGGATATTCCGATTCAGATATGGCCGGTAATGAAGATAACCGAAAATCCACTTCCTGTTATTTGATGACGTTCGCAGGGGGAGCCATGTCATGGCAATCAAGATTGCAAAAGTGCGTTGCCTTGTCTACAACGGAGGTCGAGTATATTGCGGCGGTGGAAGCGAGCAAAGAGCTCTTATGGTTGAAAATGTTTTTACGAGAGCTAGGCTTCCGACAACGACGTTACGTAGTTCTTTGTGATAGTCAAAGTGCGATTCATTTGGCTAAGAATGCGACTTTTCACAAGAGAACGAAACATATCGATGTGAGGTATCATTGGATCCGAGATGCTTTGGAGGATGGTTTGTTTGAACTTGATAAAGTTCATACCGATGATAATGGTTCCGATATGTTAACGAAGGCGTTAAGTAGAGATAAGGTGAAAGTGTGTTGCTCGATCGCCGGGATGGCGAACTCTTCCTATATTAGGAAAGGGGAGATTTGTAGGAGTAATTTCGAAATATAGGCTTTTGGTCGGCCAGGACTCGGGCCACGGCACAAACCCTCGGTTCGTGGCACTTCGCTCGAAATAACGTTTTTCCTCACCTGCTTCTTGAGCGCGGCACCACAGTGCCGAGCCGCGGCCCCGCCGAAGATACTCGGCCGCGCCGCCCGTACTGCTGCGGGCGCGGCCCCTGCCGTGAGGCCGCGGCCCTGTCAGCGACCACCGCCAAGCTTCTGCCGTGCACCTGCGAGGACTCTGCCGTGCAACCCAGGCGCGGCACATCCTGCCAGTCGCGGCCCCGTCATTTACTCCAACATGCAGCGCGTACTGCAGGGCCGCGGCCCCTACCGAATTCCTGGGCGCATTTTTGCGCTGTGTGCCGCGGTACACTTGGGCCGGGCCGCGGCACAAGAAGTCAACAGGCCATTTTTCTTCCTTTTATCATGTTTGCTGCGGGAGTTCTTCATATCTTCAACCTACACATTGAAGAACAAGAGAGAGAGATATAGAGAGAGAAACAAGAGAGAGAAATACATTTCTTCATTTTCCCGGAGATTTATCGGTCGGATCGTCGTGATCTTTTGACAAGAGATTGGTAGCTATTGGGCAAATCTTTTCACCGGTGTAGATCGAGTTTTTGAGTCCAGAAGTACGGGTATTTCGTTAGCTCTTTGTGTAAGCTATTTACGGTTGTTTCCTTTCTCGATCTTGTTGTTGTTGATTCCAAATACTTGAAGAACATTTATTACCAAGTATTTGACGATTGGTGTATACCCCTAGTTTGTATTAGGGACGATTATGTATTTGTGTGTATTGGTGATAGTGGATTTAAGCGGCTTCGGTCCCGTGGTTTTTACTCTCGTCTTGAGGGGTTTTCCACGCAAAAATTTATGTCTCGTGTTTATTATTTTTCGGATATCATTTGTATTAATTTTATCGAGTTGTAATTGTTGCTCTACTCGTAGGTAACCAGAAAGTTACGATTGAAGAGTGGGAATTTGTCAAACGAGGTTCCGCTTCATTCGTTGTGACGTGACGTTAGTCGGTATTTTTCCCAACACGCTGCACCTACCCATTTGAATCAGAGTTCTCAAAGCTAAGTCCTGTATCACACAAAAATCCGGAAAAAAATGTGAGAGCACAGTTCAAATATTTTGTCAGTCGGCTAACAGATAAAAGATTGCATCGAAAGGTAGGAATATTTAAAACATGACGAAATATGTTATCCATTCGGAAGTTTTGCACTGCCAATCCCTTTTACTGGTATGACATCGCCATTGGGAATTCAAACTGGTGCTTCTGTTCCAGTCCGGACTTGATTCTCCATCATTGATTCGTTGCAAGTTATGTGATCACTCGCTCCTGAATTAATGATCCAAGTGTTTATATTATTCTTCTTTCCCGCTATGTTTGCTGTGTGAAGAGACTTTTGTTGCCTTGTGTGAAAAGAATTGAACCACTTGCTTGTACTGCTCACTGGTAGATCCAGGAATCGGACTGCCTTCTCCTGTTGCAAGATGTGCTGTCGTCCCAGCAACCCACTTTTGCTTGCTCTTCTTCCTTTCTGGATATCCAATGATTTTGTAGCAGCTCTCAACTGAGTGACCCATTCTTCCACGGTGTGTGCATTTTGGCTTTTCTGTATGCAGAGTTGACTGTACACCTGACTGGGCAACTGGCTGAACAATCGTCTCCACAACTCACTGACTGCTTCGTGTCTGAAACACAGCTGTCTCAACATCCACCTTTCCTGGTATACTGATCTTCTTCTATTTCTCATCCTCAGAAACGAGATGGTAAGCTCCACCGAGACTGATTGTCGGTTTCATGCTCAGAATTTGGGTTTTAGTTGTCCCCAAACTAGCATCCAATCCCATAAGGAATTCATACAAACGCTCATTTTCCCTCATCTCAACAAGCTTCTTGGGCGTATCACACGTGCACCCTGTAATCTTGCACTCAGGTAATGGAGCGATAGACTGGATTTCATCTCAAAGACCCTTCAACTTCGTGTAGTACGCTGACACAGCGAGATTTTCTTGTCTCGTTAGGGTTATAGCGCGCTTTAGTTCATAAGTCCTAGGCGCACTCTCGCTCCCAAAATGCTCTTGCAAGTCATCCCATATTTCTCGTGCCGTCCCGGTATGCTTAACACTGTTGCAAATATCCTTCTCCATAGCACTGTTCAACCACCCTTTTACCATTGCGTTGCATCGTTTCCATAACGCCAACTCTGCCGAACCTTCATTTAGGATTGGAATCGTTCCATCTATGAATCCAATTTTATTCTTTGCAAAGACGGCATTACTCATCTCATCAACCCAATCTGCATAATTCCCATCTCGAAGAGGATTGCTTACGAAAATGGTGTTTGGACTGTCCGATGCTGAAATAAAATATGGAGACATCACGTCAACCTTACTTCTAACCGCCGTCCCACCGTTCTCGGCTTTAGCTTTGGATTCGTCATCTCCGGCCATGGTGAAGGTGATAAGAGAAGAAAAAGAAAATAAAAAAATGTCTGTGCGGAAGTTATTCGCCGGTTAGATCAACCGGTCTCTCCGATACCATGATAGAATTGATAAAAGAAGAAGAAGAATGCATAAAATTTTGTTCTCTTATTCATAATTAATGGAGGTTGCCGAGTTACAAAGGGAGTATATATGTATAACCAAACAACTGTTGGTTTTGTGTCAAAATATAAGAAGTGGGTTTTGTCCCACATTGCTTGTGGAACAAAATGGGTGGTAACCTTAATGTTATTTAAGGAACTCATGTGGTGTGGTTTCAAGTGCACCAGTCAAATACACTTTAATCTTTGTGGTTTGACTCTAATTAAATTCCTTTCTTGTATTCTCTAGTATGGAGAGTTGGAAGAGAGGTGTGAGTTAGTCAAAGGTTTGTAAGAGTGTGGGGTACGGGGATCGGGAGAGAGAACGTCTGTGTGATTGTAATAATATTTCACATAGTGGAATTTCTTTCTCTGGGGGCCGTGGTTTTTCTCCGGTTTTGGAGTTTCCACGAAAATTCTTGTGTTGTGGATTATTATTATTGTTTTATGTTATTTCTCGGTTATTTCTGCTCATCCTTAGTGGATGAATGTGGGATCTGATTTTTCCCACTTTCTCTCTCATGAATTACCACACCAAGTAATCAGTACTAACATCAATTTTTTACTCTCCCATCTCGCTACTCATTTTTTCTCTCTAGAACATGGTAATCAAAAGGATTAATTTGGCCAAAAATTCGTATGTCTCGTGGAGATCATATTCACTTTACCATCCCAAGTAATCGGTACCATCATTCATCTTTTTACTCCAATCTCTCTACACACTTTCTCTCTCTAGAATTACCACCCCAAGTAATCGGTACCAATATTAAATATCTTACCACACGTCTCTCTATACACTTTCTCTCTCTAGAATTACCACCCAAAGTAATAGATAACAACATTCAACTTTTTACTTCCCCTCTCTCTACTCACTTTATCTCTCTGGAATTACCACCACAAGTAATCGATATCAACATTAAGTTTTTTTACTTTACCATCTCTCTACACACTTTCTCTCCCTATAACTACCATACCACGTAATCTTTACCAACATTCAACATTTTACTCCCCATCTCTCCATCTACTTTCTCACTCTAGAATTATCACCTTAAATAGTCGGTATCAACATCCAACTTTATATTCCCCCACCGCTCTTGTAATATCCTGAATTTTTACTATGGTTGTTTAATATTATTTTATCCGAGTTATATTGTACAGTGTGGAATATGTACAGTAGATAAAATAATTGAAGGACTGAGACATCTGTATTGGTATAATTATCGTACTTGGTCGATAGTTGTATTTGAATATATTGTGTGTTAGGTTTGTTGTATGATAATATTATTGAAAGGAGTACAGGCATTCAGTATGTCGTGTATAAGTATCTGGTATATCGAGACGAGGGACAAGAACAGTTGGAATTGGTTGAGTATAGCCTGATTAACGTACGGTAAAGTAAGGACTTAGCGTACGCTAATGCACAAGGCTTATGTACGTTAAGAAGGATAATTAACGTATGTAAGGTCGTATCAGGCAGGACCAGGCTTTGATCGATGGGTGGGTCCCGTGGTCGACAACTTTCGGGACAGATGTAGACATGCGAGTCAACATAGAGCTTTACCTACGTTATGGGTAGCCCATTACGTACGTTAAATGAGTATCACATTATAGCAAGTCAACGACCATGTTACGTACGTTATGGCATATGCGTTACATATGTAAGACATGATCAAATTGAGGCATCAACCTATGGATTAGTGTTACGTACGCTATAAAGGATAGATAACGTACGTAAAGTTTGTTACGTACGTTATATGGATTACGTAACGTACGCAATGGCTGAATTTCTATAAAGGTGAGAGACTCCGTCATTTCGTCATTTTGAGAGTTTCACTTTGTCTCTTCGTCCTTTAACCCTTCGAGTCCGATTTTGGCTCTTCTAAATTGATTGTGGGCTTGAGAGCATGGATTGGAGCTGTTCTTAGAGTTGATAATGATTCTTGGAAGGAGTTCGATTATTCTTCATCGTAATTCATCAATACAAGGTAACATTCGTATCCCTCTGATTGTAGCTCGGGTTTGGAAGGATGTTTACATGTTAGGAAGCATGTTGATCTATCTTATTGTTTATTATGATGTTATACATGCATAAATGGGATTGTGACAAGAGATTGAAGATATTGGTTAAGGTTATTCATGTTGTAAGAGTTGCGATTCGTTCAAGCATCCTCATAAGATGGATTATCGAATTTTGTTGATGTTGTTGTTGATACATGGGTATTGATGTGATTCTTGTGGTTTTAAATTGTGCTGTTTATCCTCAAGGGGTATGTTGGTTAATCCATCTCTTCGCTATCAGATTCTTGATGTTGTTGTCATTGTTTACTTCGTATGGTGATGATTATGGTAGTATTGTTGTGATTCTTGTTGCATGTCGAAGAATATGATGATATGTGTGTATTGATTGGGTTATGAGTGAAATATGATAGGTTAGAGGTTATATAACATATTGGAATATGTTGTCTTAGTGATTATGAACAAGGTGATGTTAATTGGATGTGATTACGGATTAATTTACGTTCTTGAAGAACTCTTGAATTATATATGAATCATGATATGAGGTTGAATCCGGGAATATTATGGTTAATCTTAGAATATGATTATTCGTTGTATTTAACTGTTTGGATAGCTCGGATTGTCGATAATATCGGTAGTAATATTTTACTATGAATTTACAATTACGAACAAGGAGGAATCTTGTTAATTCATATAGGAGGTTGAATTCGGAATAGAGTATGTTATGTAATCCTTGTTATCGGGATAAGTTAATTGTTGATATGATTACCGGATTGTGGAATCGTATTGTGGTTATGGATTCGTGATTGATTGATTTGGGTTGTTCGAATTTGCGATTAATCGAGATATTGTGGAACCGTTGGGTTTGTTGATTGGTTATATTGATTGCTGATTGTTATCAAACTTGTTGTTATCGATTATTACAATAGGTTGTGAGGATTGATCGTTGATTAGAATAATATATTGCGGTCGAGTTTGTGGATGTTCGTGAATTGCTTTGGCCAGGGCCGAGGAGCTTGTAGACGACGACAAGGAATTGGTAACAACTTCACTATCGTCGTATCAGCATCGAGGCAAGTTATTACTTGTTCAGTTTATAATATTTAATAAATGATTTTGGTTTCATTTCGTTTATAATTCATATAGCAATGAGTATAAGTATGAATTCTGGAGATTTGGATAGTATGTTATCTTCCAGATTTTGGAGTTAAATCATAAGGTATGTGGTTTATGTTCATTCTTAGTATGCTTGAGTATCACACATATATTTTGTTAAAGATGAGGGTATGAGTTGTAATATCCGCAATTTTCGATTTTCGGTAAATTTCTTTTTTCGGTCGGAGTCCGTTTTGACGACTCGCTCATGACCGTTTCGTCATTCTGAGAATGATTAATTCTACACTTTTTGACATCCGAGTTCGTTTCGGTGTCGTTTCGTTGAGTTACGTGCTTTTAGCGACTTTTCGCGCCGAGTTCGATTCTTGCGAATCTCGTCCGAAACTGTTGTTTCGAGTTTCCCGCAAGTCCGTTTAACTTTGTTAGACGTGTTGTGAACTTCGGTTTGGTTATTCGATCACGTATCGTGATTTTCGGGCGTTTTGGGCCATTTTGTAATTTCTTGAAAGTTACGGGTATCCGTATCTGTAATTGTTGTCTCGACCCGATTCTTGGTCGCGTATGACTAATTATGGTATTACGTTTTCATTTCGAGTCGTTTATGTCGTCCGTGAACTTTTCGTCGTGTTCGTTCCGTGCGTTTTCGGAAATCGGGTCGTCGAGCCCTGGCGGTGGCGGGACTGGCCGGACGATTGCGGGCACCGGCCGAACGGGTGCGGCAGGAACCGGCGTAGCGCACGCTACGGCCGGAAGGCTGCGCGCGCTAACCGGCAGGTGTAGCGCACGCTGCCGGGTGGCTTTAGCGTCTGTGCTCGGGCTGGCGATGGGGTTTCGAGGTTACGGACTCGGTCGGGATCGGCGAGTAGCGCACGCTACGCCGGCGTAGCGCGCTAGTCGGCGGCGTAGCGCCGCCCGTCGTCCGGCTAGCGTCGTTACTGGCGGGCGATTGATCCGGTGGCTCTTGGGCCAGTCGGCTAGCGGCGCAGTATCGGCCGTAGCGCCGCCGCTAGCGAGTTAGGTCGGCAGTTCGGTCGGCGGGGTTGGTCGGTGATGCGGGTCGTGTGGGCCACGGCCGAGGTACTCGGCCGTCTGCGGCCGATAGCGCACGCTAGTCCGGGAAGGCTAGCGCCACGCTAGGTAGCCCGATATAAATATGGTGGCGATCACATTTCACCGTTTTCATTTCCTTCCTTCTCCATCCGCGAGTGGCGATTCATGGGCGACGAAGCCATGTTGTTTAACAACAAATCCATGAAGTCCTTGAGTTCATAACATCAATCGATCGTCCGTTATCAACCTTTGATTCAGCGAATCAAGGTAATCTTCCTTAGAACCCTAATTTCGTGAATTTGGGGATTTTTGCATTTTCGTCCGATTCGTTCCGTGTTGTTGATTAATTCATGATGGGTATGATTAATCTTGGTAGTATTCTTGTGTTTAACATCATTTAATCCATTGTTCTTCGTCGAATCGAAGTATATTTCTTGATTTCCTCCGAATTGACTTTTTGGGGGATTTGTCCCCGATCTCGTTTTTCATCCGTTTTCGATGGATCAATTATGGTTAAATGATGTTGTTAAACATATTCTATGGATTGTATATCCATATTTCAACTTGGAATTCCGTTTTCGTGGTTTGACGGAACGAATCGTGTTCTTGGCCGTTTTGGGGGAAATCCGTGAACTTTCGTCATTCGTTCTTTGAATTCAACGGATTTGAGTCGTGTTATGGAATTCATTTCATTTTTATTATTTGTCCTTCATAGTTTATGAACGTGAGTTGGCGTTCGGTGGAGTCGGCGGGTTTGTAGTCGGTTCGGGCCAACCTACTTCGGTCGATTCTCCGCGTTGTTCTTATTCGAGGCAAGTACCTTGCCCATACTTTTCTCGTTTTATGGATATGATGATCGGTGGTCGTCTTGATGTGTTTGTTTGGTTATTTGAAATGAAGTTTCAAAGGATTTCGGTTTGGCCTCATTAAAGGCTTTCTTTCAAAACGAGTGTGATTTCTGAATGGTGTTTTGAGAATTGATTATGATTTGGTTATTTCGAACGTTGAAGGATTTTATGATGATACTCCTATTGTTTAAGTTATGGAATCGTGTATTCCTTATTTAATCTTGTTATTGTATTTTTGAAGAGTTTGGTAATGGTGTCGAGTTAATGGCCATCTCTAGTGAGTATTCTTAATGAACTTACATTCTTAGCATGTTAGTATTGCATGAGTAACGTGTGTGTGTGTATGCTCACTACGGGTTAGACTCGACGGGGTCTCGGTAGGGTTCCACGAAGCTGTGGGACCGCGAGCTTGCTTTTAACCACTGTGGGTTAGATCCGACGGGGTCTCGGCAGGGATCCACGAAGCTGTGGGTCCGCGGTTAATTGTGGTGCATTTTTACAAATGTGGTTTGATCATTGGCATTTACGGAAATGAGTGCTTTTGAACGGTTTTCATGATTGCATGCATTGACTAAGTGTGTAAGAGGTAAGTGCTCGTTTGGCTTACTTGGCTAGGATGGCAAAGGAGTATTTAGTAGTTTGAATTAAATCCTTAATTTGTGGATTTTGATGTTGGGATCTGAGACCTTGTGATCGTTCTTGTGTACTGTGAGTTGCTAAGATTTGGGGCTAAAATCCCAACGTTTTTGTAAAAGTCATTTTACGGATTTGGGGCTAAAATCCCAACGGTTTGGTAAATATCATTTTTTCGGGAAGTAAACCTTTGGGGCGGTGACCCCCTTTTATCTTTTGGATTTTGAAAAGTAGGATTTGATAATCCTAAATTGTTTTCTATTAAAACTCTCGATGGCATTCTAAACCGTTTTATAAATTACTTCCATTGATTTATGATGTTTCGATTTTGAAATGTTTTCTCAAAACCCTTGCCTCGAGAAGTACTTTTCGTTTCGTTTGGATCTTTGAGGATCCTCGGTTATTGTTATTCGTGGAATGTGAATTGTATGGCTCGTATTTGCACTTTGTTCTTGCACTAGCAAAACAGTGGAGTTTTGCTAACCCCCGAGTATTCGGGGGGTGGATGTCTGTTTTTTGCATTTAGGTTTTGGAGCATAACACAGGGTCGGCACGAATGATGATGAAAGATGATCGATACTAATCACATGAGGAACCGTACATCGTGTGTTGGTTCAGTTGTACTTTATTTTCCGCTGCTATATTGTTCCCGTTGTACGGGTGTGGTTGTATTTTGTCCCCTGCATGGGCATGAGTTGTATTTGAGTTGTATGTAATTGTGGAAAGACCAAATCGGTCTACTGAGTCATTTAGCCTTGAAGGCATTGTCGAGATGTTAAATGTTGTTATCAGCCTGGTAGATCCTCGAGGAGAGGGTCTACGGCGTGTAATATCCCTGAGTGGATTGGGGGTGTTACATAAATGGTATCGGAGCTTAGGTTGAGGAAAACCTAGGCTGTCGGGTCAAGTCGTGTTGTTTGAGTCTTGTTTCATCGGATTTTATCTGACTGAGTCGTGTCGCGACGCGTCGTTTGAGTTTGTTGGTCGTGATTAGTATCGTGGGGCGATCATCATCTTCGTGCGACCTGTGGAAGTAAGTCTCCCTTCTTTGTGTTGTGCCTCGTGTGACACGAGCTATTTTTATGATTATTTGTTAAGTGGTGGAATCCTTATGTGAATTTTGATTTCACGATATGTATTTAGTCGACTTTCGTATTTGATTTATACGAGGAGTGTCGTCGCTTGTGATGTCTTTTTATTGTTGTTTTTCTCCATTGTTGATGATTTTCGAATCGATTTGCACGTTTTACAAGTCTCTTGTGGAAGCTTTGTGCTTATACACGTTCGACTTGTTCACTAGCCAGTGCGGGAGAGCATTTTATCAGTGGTTTTGTTCTGAATGTGGTATTTTATCGTTTATTTCCGTTTAAAGACATATATTGTCTTGATTTTAAACTTTTTGATGCGTGTGCTAGGAGTTGTTTTAGTGAACATCGATATGTGTGAGTTTTGGGCATTCTGGCCTATTGGATTTTTTTGAAAACCTTGAGTATCTTGGAAAAATAAATTTCGAGACATACTTTTCAAATGAGTTATTTTCTTGTGGTACATCCTAGGTGCCACAATATATTTCAAAAAATTTCTACCTCGAGGACCAAAATGCTTTGAGATATTTTCAATATTTTAGAAACACTTTTATTTAGACCCGATGGTCGAATATTTTGAAAGTTTTCATTAAGAGAAAGTATCTTCATTCTTATCAAATGCGAAATGGTTCTCCAATGTCTCGATAACGATGTTTCACGTTTGTACTTTTTTGAAAGGTGATACTCAAGATCAATCGGTGTTCTTCTAAATTATTTTCAAAATGAGGTTTTCGTTTTTAAAACCTATCCATTCCCGTTTGAGGGCTGGGTATGTATGTGTGATGTTCGCGTTGTCCTTTTGATACTTTCTCCCGAGTATGACCGAATTGGCGGTGTGAGCGTTGAGTCGCTTTCGACACATTTGTTGTGTTAGCCCCCTGTGAGAGGCGGGATGTTGGTGTTGAATATTATCGTCTCGTAGTGATTCCTGCGTTGTCGCGCATGTGCGAGCTGTTAGAGCTTGGTTTGGTATGACCGTGTGCATCGGTGATGGTTCCGTTATGCGTCGATTGTTTAATGTCTTGTTACCTTGCTCCCATTTTTGTGAATTGCGTGGACGAGGTCGGAGGTAATGCCCGTACTATTTTGACTTCTGTATTTTCTCTTTCTCCAGTCTATCGATTCGCTCATGTTCGTTGGCACTTTATGAACTTGTTCTGTATTTCGATTTCATCGTCAACGAGCAGTGTGATCTTGTTGTGGGTCGATCTGGTTATCGATGTTACTTTTTGAGTTCGGTACGATTCTTGTGAACCATGTTCGGAAGTAACATCATTTGGTTCTACTAGTTCTTTTATTCGAAGTGGATCGGATTTTTAAATCTTATGTTTTCGACTCAGTCGACTCATTTATTTTTGTTGACATTTAAGATTGTCCAGCCCCTTGTTTTTGTTTATCGAGCGAGTGTGGTATCGTTTGAATAACTCGTTCGTCGTTGTGACTTTTCAATCGCTATCCCCTTTCTGTGGATCTTGGCAATGCATGTCTTGTAGTTCTCACCGGATCATCACAGGAGTTGTTGTTTGAACTTTATTGTTCTTTGTGATTCGAACATGATTCTTCGATTTTTGTTGTCTCGATCGTTGTGGTTTGATCGTTTGATTGTTCGGTTTTTATTGACCTCGTTCCGTGATTGGCGAACATTCAGGCTCCTTCGTAATTCCCTTCAATTTGGGAAATTAGTTTCGTTTTCGATCTTCCAGCCCTTAGGCGATGGGATTCCGTGTTTGTTCAGCGGTTGACTCGCGTTTTGATTGATGTACCGTTGGGTTGGCCAATCATATTGGTTTTCATTCGTTGTGTTTTGTGATTGTCGGATAATTGACTTGGATATACTATCCGTTTGATGACGCTTGTCACTTGTTGGTTTTATTATATCCCTAACGGCGACGTTGTGTTGGTCGCCGTGGAGCGTGTTTTCACGCCGTATATTCCTTTGCGTTGTTTGTGACATTTCGCCGTTGGGCGTTAGTCACGCATTCTTGTGTGTCTCGTTGAGTTTTCTGTGAATATTTCTTCTCCTACTTGTTTTAAGTTTGGACGAAACTTCTTTTAAGGAGGGTAGAATGTAATATCGCAATTTTCGATTTTTGGTAAATTTCTTTTTCGGTGAGTCCGTTTTGACGACTTCGCTCATGACCGTTTCGTCATTACGAGAATGATTAATTCTACACTTTTTGACATCGAGTTCGTTTTGGTGTCGTTTCGTTGAGTTACGTGCTTTTAGCGACTTTTCCGCACTTGAGTTCGATTCTTGCGAATCTCGTCAAAGCTGTTGTTTGAGTTTCCCGCAATCCGTTTAACTTTGTTAGGCGTGTTGTGAACTCGGTTTGGTTATTCGATCACGTATCGTGATTTAGGGCGTTTTGGGCCATTTTGTAATTTCTTGAAAGTTACGGGTATCCGTATCTGTAATTGTTGTCTCGACCCGATTCTTGGTCGCGTATGACTAATTATGGTATTACGTTTTCATTTCGAGTCGTTTATGTCGTCCGTGAACTTTTCGTCGTGTTCGTTCCGTGCGTTTTCGGAAATCGGGTCGTCGAGCCACAGCGGTGGCGGGAGGCCCAGCCGGGACAGTGGCGGGGAGCCGGGCGGACGGTGCAGGCACCGGCCGGGCAGGTGCGCGAGAACCGCGTAGCGCACGCTTCTGGCCGGAAGAGGCTGCGCGCCCTAACCGCAGTGTAGCGCCTTCTAGGGTGGCTTTAGCGTCTGTTGCTCGGGCACAGGCGATGGGGTTTACGAGGTTACGGACTCGGTCGGGATCGGCGAGTAGCGCACGCTACGCCGAGCATAGCGCGCTAGTCGGCGGCGTAGCGCCTTGCGTCGGCCGGCTAGCGTACGTTACAGCCGGCGATTCGATCCGGTGGCTCTGGGCCAGTCGGCTAAGCGCGCAGCATCCGGCCGTAGCGCACGCTAGCGGGAGTTGGGTCGGCGAGTTCGGTCGGCGGGGTTGGTCGGTGATGCCGGGTCGTGTGGGCCACGGCCGAGGTACTCGGCCGTCTGGCCGATAAGCGCGCACGCTAGTCGGGAAGGCTAGCGCCGCTAAGGCGCCCGATATAAATATGGTGGCAGTCACATTTCACTTCGTTTTCATTTCCTTCCTTCTCCATCCATGAGTGGCGATTCATGGGCGGCGAAGCCATGTTGTTTAACAACAAATCCATGAAGTCCTTGAGTTCATAACATCAATCGATCGTCCGTTATCAACCTTTGATTCGCGAATCAAGGTAATCTTCCTTAGAACCCTAATTTCGTGAATTTGGGGATTTTTGCATTTTCGTCCGATTCGTTCCGTGTTGTTGATTAATTCATGATGGGTATGATTAATCTTGGTAGTATTCTTGTGTTTAACATCATTTAATCCATTGTTCTTCGTCGAATCGAAGTATATTTCTTGATTTCCTTGAATTGACTTTTTGGGGGATTTGTCCCCGATCTCGTTTTCATCCGTTTTCGATGGATCGATTATGGTTAAATGATGTTGTTAAACATATTCTATGGATTTTATATCCATATTTCAACTTGGAATTCCGTTTTCGTGGTTTGGCCAACGAATCGTGTTCTTGGCGTTTGGGGAAATCGTGAACTTTCGTCATTCGTTCTTTGAATTCAACGGCTTTGAGTCGTGTTATGGAATTCATTTCATTGTTATTATTTGTCCTTCGTAGTTTATGAACGTGAGTTGGCGTTCGGTGGAGTCGGCGGGTTCGTAGTCGGTTCGGGCCAACCTACTTGGTCGATTCTCGCGTTGTTCTTATTCGAGGCAAGTACCTTGCCCATACTTTTCTCGTTTTATGGATATGATGATCGGTGGTCGTCTTGATGTGTTTGTTTGGTTATTTGAAATGAAGTTTCAAAGGATTTGATTTGGCCTCATTAAAGGCTTTCTTTCAAAAGCGAGTGTGATTTGTGAATGGTGTTTTGAGAATTGATTATGATTTGGTTATTTCGAGCGTTGAAGGATTTTATGATGATACTCCTATTGTTTAAGTTATGGAATCGTGTATTCCTTATTTAATCTTGTTATTGTATTTTTGAAGAGTTTGGTAATGGTGTCGAGTTAATGGCCATCTCTAGTGAGTATTCTTAATGAACTTACATTCTTAGCATGTTAGTATTGCATGAGTAACGTGTGTGTGTGTATGCTCACTACGGGTTAGACTCGCGGGGTCTCGGTAGGGTTCCACGAAGTTGTGGGACCGCGAGCTTTCTTTTAACCACGTGGGTTAGATCCGACGGGGTCTCGGCGAGGATCCACGAAGCTGTGGGTAAGCGGTTAATTGTTGTTAATTTTTACAAATGTTGTTTGATCATTGGCTTTTCCGGAACTGATTGCTTTTGAACTGTTTTCTTGATTGCATGCATTTTCTAAGTGTGTATGAGGTAAGTGTTCGTTTGGCTTACTTGGCTAGGATGGCCTTTGGAGTATTTTGTTGTTTGATTTAAATCCTTTATTTGTGGATTTTGATGTTGGGATACGAGACCTTGTGATCGTTCTTGTGTCTTGTGAGTTGCTAAGATTTGGGGCTAAAATCCCAACGTTTTTGTAAAAGTCATTTTACGGATTTGGGGCTAAAATCCCAACGGTTTGGTAAATATCATTTTTTCGGGAAGTAAACCTTTGGGCGGTGACCCCCTTTTATCTTTTGGATTTTGAAAAGTAGGATTTGATAATCTAAATTGTTTTCTATTAAAACTCTCGATGGCATTCTAAACCGTTTTATAAATTACTTCCATTGATTTATGATGTTTCGATTTTGAAATGTTTTCTCAAAACCCTTGCCTCGGGAAGTACTTTTCGTTTCGTTTGGATCTTTGAGGATCCTCGGTTATTGTTATTCGTGGAATGTGAATTGTATGGCTCGTATTTGCACTTTGTTCTTGCACTAGCAAAGCGGTGGAGTTTGCTAACCCCAGTATTCGGGGTGGATGTCTGTTTTTTGCATTCAGGTTTTGGAGCATAACACAGGGTCGGCACGAAGGATGATGAAAGATGATCGATACTAATCACATGAGGAACCGTACATCGTGTGTTGGTTCAGTTGTACTTTATTTTCCGCTGCTATATTGTTCCCGTTGTACGGGTGTGGTTGTATTTTGTCCCCTGCGTGGGCATGAGTTGTATTTGAGTTGTATGTAATTGTGGAAAGACCAAATCGGTCTACTGAGTCATTTAGCCTTGAAGGCATTGTCGAGATGTTAAATGTTGTTACCAGCCTGGTAGATCCTCGAGGAGAGGGTCTACTGCGTGTAATATCCCTGAGTGGATTGGGGGTGTTACATGAGTCATCTACAATCTACGGTATTTTGGATCGCCGAATATTGAGGATAATAATTGGTGATGGTTTTTATATCGAGATTGCTATCGAAGGACTCGGGCAAGTACTCTAATCATTTTTGCCATTTTGTGTCGATCATGTTGTGGTATGTTGGTGTATTGTTGTTATTATGTATTTGTGTATTGTTGTTATCATGCATTTGTGCATTGTTGTCGTATGTCCACCATGTGTTGGTCCGACGGGATCATCTTGGGATCTATGCTGTGTGGGCTGGATCGTTGGACGGGCTTTCCACCACGTGTTGGTCCGACGGGATTATCTTGGGTATCTATGATGTGTGCGCTGGATCGTTGGATTACCATGTGTTGTTGGGCATATGTATATTGTTGGTTATCCACCTCGTGTTGATCTAACAAGATCATCTTGGAGTCTCTGCAATGAACGCTGGATCATCGGAATTCCATGAGTATACGTTGTTGTTATTATTGTGGGCATATTGATGTGTTGTCATGTGAGTATGCATTTGTAAGTCTTTTGTAGGACCATGTCCGTGTGTTGTATTGATTTGATCTCAGATTAGACTGACATGATTCGTCGGCATATCTAGAGGTATGTTCCGTATTTCCTTCCTGGTACTTGTCTTTTGATGGACAGTTGATTATCGTGTTGAGATTTGATGGTGGTATTCGATGGATTGAATTGGTCAGAGTTGGTATATTTCGTATCAGTGAGTTATGATGACGTTTTGAGAATCCTGGGTATTGTTTGAGATACAGTACGAATGTTTGGGTATGAGTTTATTGTGTTGTTGAGAATACGAAATGTGAATATGGTAAGGATTACTTTGGTGAGGATTATCAGGAGTTGGTAAAGTTATGACGGTAAGATTACATTAGTAGTATTCTTACGTACTCCCTCCGTCCCAGCTAACATGAGCATTTTGACTTTATATGGTCAATAATTTTTCAAGTTTGACTATAAATTAATCTCAAACTATAATGATAAAATATTTAACAAAATTATATTATGAAACTTTAGATGGTGAAGTTTCATAATATAATTTTGTTAAATATTTTATCATTATATTTTGAGATTAATTCTTAGTCAAACTTAGAAATTATTGACTATATAAAGTCAAAATGATCATATTAGCTGGGACGGAGGGAGTAGTATTTTTCATTGATATGATTATTGACGTGATGTGATCGTTATCATTGTTGGATATATGGCTGAACCCGTCGTGGGCTTTATTTTTAGGTACTCGGAGATCGAGCTAGTAGCGGTCGTGAAGGGATTAGCTTCCCGGAGGATACTGACTATGGCGTGTGTTTATGAATTGAGTACTTGAACTAGTTGTTACTTTTCCGCTGCAAAAGTATTTTAGTTATTTGTTATATCCGCTGCGAGTGTGTTTTAAAATGGGTTGCTAGTACTTTGCGAATTTAGGTTTATTTTGGAAATCATTTTATAAACTATTTTGTCGAGACGTGCAAGCGGTGGCTTAACGTATACTTTTGAAACTGTTGAGTTTTGGCATTATGGCCTTGTACTTTCAAATGAGATTTTACGACGGTATTGATAAATAGATTTTATAGATTTTTTGGTTATTTTTGAAAAGATAATACTGTCATCGCCGCTTAGGCATATTTGAAATGTTTGTAAAAATGTATTTTAGCCTTGTGGGTTCCGTTTCGGGGTCCACGATGCTGTAATATTCCCGGATGGCTCTAGGGGTGTTACAGCTCTACCCACTCTCTCTCTCTCCAATATTACCACCTTACTTAATCGGTACCAATATTCAAATTTTTACTCCCTCCTCTCTCCACCCCATTTTTCTCTCTAGAATTACCACCTCAATTAATTGATACTAGTATTCAACTTTTTACTCATTCAACTTTCTACTAATCTCTACCACAACTTCATAATAGTGTTTAAAAAGTAGTTATTTAGATAATATTATTACCTATTCTGATAATACCATTAATTCCCTCAGATAATAAATTACCTATCATGATAATCACAGCGAAATGTACAAACCATAATCGCACATCCATCCAACTAAATTTGTGAAATTCAAACCACTAGTTCAAAGAAAAACTCAAAAAATGATCATCCAAGTTACAAGCATCTACAAATCATTCCCAAACTAAAAAAATTATAACAAACAAACAGAAACAACCATTAAAATTATGTTTTAATTATTCATCCCAAAACCATTGTCGCTAAACTCCCACATCCTACTCTCATCGGTATAATCTATGTAGGTAATAGTATGATCTATCCAAGTAATACCTACACAAGTATAGTGGAACTCATTTACAACCAAATTACAAGACTCCAGTTAAGCAAAAGAAAAATTGGGATATGATTTGGTCATTTTTCCTTCTTTTTCTTCTTCTTCTTCTTCTTCTTCTTCTTCTTCTTCTTTCTTTCTTTCTTTCTTTCCTTGAGAATAACCTCAACAGCTCGACACATCAAAAACCGATAACCGTAATTACCCTGCCTACGAAGAACGACGGTAGCATTCAGGCAGCATATTGATGGTGAAGCTCCTGGTGGGTGTGCGTATGTATATCCAGGTATTAGTGATAGTGTATTTATTAAGCCAAATGTGGTCGATCTATATATCAGTGTTAGTGTATTTTTAGCCAAAAGAAATTAGATGGACTTTTGGACCTAATTATAATTTTTAGTTACTTTATTCGGTCTATCCAAACTTCAGTTAGGTTCATTAGAATCGGATTACTTTTGTAAGACGTATGTTTAATCAAAATTAGGCACTTCTTGCAATGTAGTCACCAATCATCGGTCTCCGCTATGCCTCGACTCAACCCTAAAATTGCAAATTTACTTTGGACCGTCATTCACTAATGACGCTCGAGACCTTGCTTGGATCATGAATGAAAAATAATGTCATGGGAAGTATACAGTAGGTTCCAATCCCTGTCTCCGTTATCACCAAAATACAACCAAATGAAGAAATTAAAACAATCCTTAAATCTGAGGCCTTGTCTATCGAAGTACAGAGAGATCCTATTCACCTATCTTAGCGAATGACAAAGACGATGAGATATCATTGTGAGGAATTTTATCTTTATCTATCAGAGATTGGGTTGATGTATTTCTGAACGAATTTGGGGTTGAAAGCATGTTGATGTTGATTTTATATCACATGAGGGCAAAATAGTCATAAAAAAGTGGAAAAAATTATCAGTAGTAATCAGTTAGAAGAAAAAAAAATCATGTAGTTAGTTGTCAAAATAAGATGTGTTTGTTTTAGTAGGCAAAAATTGGCTTTGATTTGTAGTTATTGGTCATTTTTCTTAAAATTTATTATTGCAATACCTTAGAGTAATAGATATTATATGTTTGAGTGGATAACCCTGATTTATTAATCAAATATATATTATATATGCTTGAGATGGATAACCGAGCAATTAATCAAATATATTATACATATGTTTGAGTGGATAACCGAAGCAATTTATCAAATTATGTTATATATATTTGAGTGGATAATCTCGAGCAATTAATCAAATATTATTATAGCTTGAGTGGATAAGCCCAAGCAACTAATTAAATATATATTATTATTGCTTGCGTGGATAACCCCCAGCTTATATTTATGTATGTATATATATTTATATGTGTATATATTATGAGTAGATTTATTATTAATATCCAGATACTCACTGTACGATTTATCAAATATCGTGGTGTGAATATACTTACACTAAATCATTCATAATTTTCACTTCATTATTTTTTTCTCCCCCAACGGCTAGTTAATGACTATAAAATGGTTTCATTTATAAATACATCCACATCTTATTAAGAAACTCAATCATGTCTTTATATCATCTGTCCTCAAAAACCAAAAAAAAAAATCTTTCAAGATGATTCATCAACTGTTCTTGACATTCTACACTATGCTGGTCATTACATATACTGTAATAGTTATTTATGTAAAGTGTAACATAGAAGAGGAATCTTTAATTTTTATCACAAGTCTTCTTGTTTTTTATCTTATACTTGGACTTCTGATAAATCTTAACATGTAATAATACTTCTTTTATATTCTGAATAAAATATTTCTATTTCTTGAATGTTAATATATTAATGATATGTATGTTCTTTCATATAGTTATTCGTCATGTCAAATCTTGTCAAACTTGATTCGAGGCACTTTACATATCTGGAAAAATTATTTATCATGGGTGTTGGATGGTGAAATCCACCTTGACGCCAAACTTCTTGGTGACACGATAATTGAGTCAAAAGAAACATGATCTCAAGAAAATGTGAAAGCTACGATTTTTATTCGCCACCACCTTCATGTGAAATTGAAAATTGAATACCTCATAATCAAAGATCCTGCAGGTCTTTGGAAGCATTAAGTGAATGTTGTGATCATCAAAAAATAGTGATCCTCCCAAAATCTCGTTATGAGTGGATCAAACTTCGTCTACAGGACTTTAAATCTATTAGCGAAAATAATTTAGCAATGTTTCAGATCAATTCAAAATTATAGTCGTGTGGAGAAAATATTATTGATTATGACATGCTGGGAAAAAAGGTTTACCACATTCCATGCTTCAAACATGATCTAACAATAACAATATCGTGAATGGGATTTCACAAAATATTTCATGTCTTCTTTTGGTTGAACCAAAAAATGAACTGTTAATGAAAACTCATGAATCTCACACCACTGGATCTATTCCAATCCCTGAAGTGAATACAACATCGTCCATTTATAACCATGGTCGTGGATGTGAATATATTCGAGGTCGCGGTCATGGTTGTGGACGCAGTAGGGGGAGAGTTTTTCAGTCTAATTATCATAAGGCAAACAAGAAAGGGATATACGAAAAAGATAATGGTGGTCTGAATAAAAAAAAAGAAATATGTTCATTATGGTTGTGGTATGAAAGACAATTGGTCATATACATGTCGAATAACGTTGAAACAAATTTCATCACAGATGATCACGATGACCTATATGGCATCGACGATGTTGTGTCGCGATTAACACACCTCGGCGGCGATCGGCGTAAGGGCCGAGCGACCGAATCAGCGTCAAATGAACCACGGCACACCTACCAAACGAATATCCCAGAGCAAGTCCAAGTGCCGAGCGATCGACATCCAGGGCGATCGTCTCTTGGCACCTGGCGATCGACTCTAGTGCCCGGCCAAGGACGACCAACTCATGCCACGTGTAAAGCCAACAATCGTCAAGTCGGCGAAGACCGAATCTCGGGATAGAGGCCCACGTGCAGATCCAGAAATGGCGCCGCAGAATAAGGATCTCTGACTCCAGCCCATCAACAGTTGTCAACGACAAGGACAGTCTCAGCTACCGACAGACCCGCCGAAAGTTCCTAGGTGGGACCTCCCAAGACAGCGATTTAAGACGCGTGTTGCCCTGTCACTGGTTCGTACATCCGGCTGCCAGCAGCTGCTGCAGACTTTAAGGAGACCAACCCATGTGCTAAAGACGATCGCCCACTTATTATAATGCAGTAAAGGCGATCGCCCAGCGACCTCCTCTCCTATAAATAGAGGACTTCCAGCATTTGGAAAAGGTCTTCTTCTTTTCTCTCTGGCTTCTCCTCGCGGACACTTTTGGAGACACACTCGAAACCACTCACACTCACTCTCGACCGAAAGACGATCGGCCGAAACGAGCATCACATTTCATCTGTTACAAAAACATACAGAGCATCAACTCTGGTTCTTCCGGCAGTCATCAGCACTCAAGAGCTAGATAACTAAGGTCTTTACACTAATTGTAATTGTACTCTGACATTAATATTTGTACTCCAACGTATTCGTATTAATAACATCTCGCGAGAGCATTCAAGCCCGAGCCTAACAAACCCGACAAATCTTGTGTTATTTATATTCCCACGGACGTGCTCTCGCATTTTGTTTGTTACTCATCCATTCCAGCAATATAATATATTTTAGGTAACAACAATTGGCGCTAGAAGGAGGGCATCTACCTTCATTTTCTCTCTAACTGTTTTGAAGAACACTCACTGTTCTCCGAAGCATATACTTAAAGAAACACTCACTGTTCTTCAAAGAAAAACCTTCAGAATAATGACGTATGCCACCACATCGAAGAGAGCCACTCTCCGATCCGCCGGACCCCTTATTCCGGCTCGATCCGAGCCCCAACCTACGGCGGAGGGTAGCCGCGGCGGCGCGAGACTCTCGATCCCGCCCCCGAGGGACGGCCCTAGGCTCTCGCTCGATCAGTTCCAAATCGCGGAACAGATCGAGGAGGCCATGGCCATCCTACGGGAGCGACGGAGAGCATGCGAAGCGCCCGCTATAACCCCCCCAGCCATCCGCCGCGCGGGCAAACGGAAGCTCAAGGGGTTACTTATCGAGCAATCGTCAAGAAGCCCTGATTCACGAGAAGAAGCACTCGCGAGGCGGGACGGTTCCATTTTCAGCCGCCTAGGAAGCGACCCATCATGGCGACCAGGGCATTCTGGCCCCAGCCATGAGGCGACGGAGCCCGAATCCGTCACCAGGAGTTCGGCATACCCAACTCCCAAAAGTCAGGTCGGCCACTTGGCTCCCCCTCGCCGAAGAACCAAGATCGGCGGCGACGACCTTATCGCCTACCGTGGAGCTAGGAGATCGGTACACGATCGCCTCGGGTCCTGCTCCGAGAGCCAAACCACGAGCGACCAAGCTACGGCGATGGCCGCAATGCAACGCCAGCTCGATGGCATGAAAGCGCTCCTAGAAACTGGGGCAGGCGCCAAGAGCAAGATCGCCGGGCCGAGTGAGCCACTCGCGGTCCAGATCGAACTCGCCCCCGTGCAGCCAAGGATCGCTCCTCCTCAAACACCTTTGTACGAGGGGAGATCGGACCCCGAGACTCACCTGAGCAAGTTCCAGATCTACATGACCGGATACGGGGCATCAGACGCGACCAGTTGCCGAATGTTCCCGTTAACACTAGGCAATCTGGCCCATAGGTGGTACATCTCATTGCCACCGCGATCCATCAGTTCCTTTGAACAACTGGCGAGCGACTTCACATCGTACTTCGCCGCGAAGGTCGCTCGACCAAAAGGTCCCCACCACATGATGAAGATCAGGCAGGGGGAAGACGGGTCCGACGAAGGCTACATCGACCGGGTGGATGAGATAATCCTCAACGGCGAGCCCGTAAGCGACGAGATCGCCCTCTACTCGGTCCTAGAGGGATTCAATGTCTTTCGCCCATGTTCAGGCACCTTACGAAGGACATCCCCCCGGCCTACGCGATCTTCCACGCCAAGGCCGCAGACTTTTTGGCCAGGCGAAGGTTGCTCGCCCTTCGCTAAGGCGAGGGGGCAGAGAAGGCGATCGCCAAGTCCAACAAGGCGGTCGCCAAGCCACCCGGTGATTTCAGGACCTTCGAGGATGTGGAAGCCCATCTACACCACAACCTCAATCTATCTCCGGCCCATATTTTCTACGCCGTCCAAGGGCGCGAGCGGCTAAGCAAGACGAAGGCGATAAGGGACAATGGTCATCTGGACCGCAACAAATTTTGTGCTTACCACAAGAGCCCCGACCACAACACCGACCAATACCGCGACCTCCTCAGACAACTCTGGAGATTGTTCGAGGAGGGCAAGCTGGACAGTCTGGTCAATTAGCCGGAGCCCCGAGCGAAAAGGATCAAGGGTCGCGATCAGCGACCGAACGACGATCATCAGTCTTCCAACCCGATTGCCAGAATTGAGCACGGCGAGCCAGAAGACTTGTACCAGTCGATCCCACCGATCAACCCTGGCGGCTAGAGCTTTATGCTTCAATCAAGAGGTGGAAACTTCGGAGGTCTTTCCCTAGTTTCCACCATGTCAAACGAAAGGCTACTGTCCAAGTAACATCTCCAAAAATGGAGGACTCGCTCGCCCTCTAAAGCTCATCATCTGACATGATGGACCTAGGCACGAGATCGCCTCCCTCAGCACAACGTATACCGTTGAGGATCGCCATCTAAACATGACGATCCGAGGTAGAAGAGTACAACCATGGTCCTGGAGGTCGATGGAACCGACAGCTTCGTCCATGCAAGGTTCCTTTGGGCTGCGATCGCTCGCCTTTCGTTTAAATACGAGGCGGGCGTAGCCGAAGGACCCTCCAAACAAATCTGGGGACACACTCGCCTGCCCTCAAAGGTTCATCATCTAACATGGTGGAGCCGGACAATGCGACACGTCCCTACCCCCGTCACAACATATACCGTCGATGATCGCCATCTAACATGACGATCCGAGGTAGAAAAGTGCTAACAAGCCGCGGTTGTGCAGTCGATTAATCCGACGACGGCCCGTGCAAGGACTCCTCCAGAACAAGACCGCTCGCCCATCGTTTAAATACGAGGCGGGCGCAGCCTAACGAGGACCCTCACAATAAAGTGAGTCGCGAGACAAACCTACAGGTGGAATGTCGCTCGCGCACAAGACATGGTTGCGGAGGTCGGTCCATCGAACTCCGCGACCATGCACGGTTCCTCAAGACCGAGATGATCGGCCTTCCTTGAGGAATCTGCAAAATTGAAGACCGCAAAGAGCCGAACCAAGAATCAGTCCGCTCAAGAAAACGATCGTCTGGTCCGTAAAGAGTTGAGTCGCTCGTCTGTAATTCAAACGATCGCCGGTAACACCACCTCACCCAATGCCTTCAACATCGGAGCGAGCTGGGGGGCAATTGTTGTGTCGCGATTAACACACCTCGGCGGCGATCGGCGTAAGGGTCGAGTGACCAAATCAGCGTCAAATGAACCACGGCACACCTACCAAATGAAAATCCCAGAGCAAGTCCAAGTGCCGAGCGATCGACATCCAGGGCGATCGTCTCTTGGCACCTGGCGATTGACTCTGGTGCCCGGCCAAGGACGACCGCCTCATGCCACGTGTAAAGCCAACATCCGTCAAGTCAGCGAAGACCGAATCTCGGGATAGAGGCCCACGTGCAGATCTGGAAATGGCGCCGAAGAATAAGGATCTCTGACTCCAGCCCATCAACAGCTGTCAACGACAAGGACAGTCTCACCTACCGACAGACCCGCCGAAAGGTCCTAGGTGGGACCTCCCAAGACAGAGATTTAATACGCGTGTTGCCCTCTCATTGGTTCGCACATCCGGCTGCCAGCAGCTGCTGCGGACTTTAAGGAGACCAACCCATGTGCTAAAGACGATCGCCCGCTTATTATAATGCAGTAAAGGCGATCGCCCAGCGACCTCCCTCCTTTAAATAGAGGACTTCCAGCATTTGAAAAAGGTCTTCTTCTTTTCTCTCTGGATTCTCCTCGCGGACACTTTTGGAGACACACTCGAAACCACTCACACTCACTCTCCACCGAAAGACGATCGGCGGAAACGAGCATCACATTTCATCTGTTACAAGAACACACAGAGCATCAACTCTGGTTCTTCCGGCAGTCATCAGCACTCAAGAGCTAGATAACTAGGGTCTTTACACTCATTGTAATTGTACTCTAATATTAATATTTGTACTCCAACGTATTCGTATTAATAACATCCCGCGAGAGCATTCAAGCCCGGGCCTAACAAACCCGGCAAATCTTGTGTTATTTACATTCCCACGGACGTGCTCTCGTATTTTGTTTGTTACTCATCCATTCCAGCAATATAATATATTTTGGGTAACAACAATTGGCGCTAGAAGGAGGGCATCTACCTTCATTTTCTCTCCAACCGTTTCGAAGAACACTCATTGTTCTCCAGAGCATATATTTGAAGAAACACTCAATGTTCTTCAAAGAAAAACCTTCAGAATAATGACTTCTACCACCACATTGAAGAGAGTCACTCTCCGATCCGCCGGACCCCTTACTCCGGCTCGATCCGAGCCCTAACCTACGGCGGAGGGTAGCCGTGGCGGCGCGAGAATCTCGATCCCGCCCCGAGGGACGGCCCTAGCCTCTCGCTCGATCTATTCCAAACTGCGGAACTGATCGAGGAGGCCATGGCCATCCTACGGGAGAGACGGAGAGCATGCGAAGCGCCCGCTATAATTGAGTCAAAAGAAACATCATCTCAAGAAAATGTGAAAGCTATGATTTTTATTCGCCACCACCTTCATATGAAATTGAAAATTGAGTACCTCATAATCAAAGATCCTGCAGGTCTTTGGAAGCCTTAAGTGAATGTTGTGATCATCAAAAAATAGTGATCCTCCCAAAATCTCGTTATGAGTGGATCAAACTTCGTCTACAGGACTTTAAATCTATTAGCGAAAATAATTTAGCAATGTTTCATATCAGTTCAAAATTAGTCATGTGGAGAAAATATTACTGATTATGACATGCTGGGAAAAAAGGTTTACCACATTCCATGCTTCAAACATGATCTAACAATAACAATATCGTGAATGGGATTTCACAAAATATTCTAAACTAATTTCATGTCTTCTTTTGGTTGAACCAAAAAATGAACTGTTAATGAAAACTCATGAATCTCACACCACTGGATCTATTTCAATCCCTGAAGTGAATACAACATCATCCATTTATAACCATGGTCGTGGATGTGAATATATTCAAGGTCGCGGTCGTGGTCATGGTTGTGGACGCAGTAGGGGAGAGTTTTTCAGTCTAATTATCATAAGGCAAACAAGAAAGGGATATACGAAAAAGATAATAGTGGTCTGAATAAAAAAAGAAATATGTTCATTATGGTTGTGGTATGAAAGACAATTGGTCATGTACATGTCGAATAACGTTGAAACAAATTTCATCACAGATGATCACGATGACCTATATGGCATCGACGACACCGCTCATTTGGAAATGGTTGATATGGCTCTGATGGAGACGACAGATTAGTTCTGTTCTTTAATATAAATGTCGGAAGAAATAAGCTTCATGATCGTTTGCTTGTTTTTTGTTTATGTTATGTGTTTTTATACTTATATACGATGAACTCTATCTCACTGTACTTGCACTGATGTGTTGAAATAAATAATATATTTTATTTGTACAATGAATTCTATGATTGTACTCGTGTTAGAACGTTACAATTAATGTTGTACCTTTGTGTTATTTAACATCTATATTATGTCTATTTTTCATATTTGATAGTGATCCATGTTTTGCGAACAGTGCTACAACTCATACTAGACTTAAAGATAAGAGATATTTTTGCACTTCGAAGATTGACGGAGCAAACGTGAATACCATAGGTGATAGTGCAAAAATAATTGAGGGATAAAGTAAAGCTAATTTTATAATATCCGAAGGTACAAAATTCACAATAAATTATGCATTATTTCTTCGAAGTCCCAAAGAAATTTACTGAGTTTCAAAGATATTCGTACGAATGGATATCATATCGAAACCATGAATTAAGAAACTAATGAATATCTTTGTATTACTTTAGTCACTCCAAAGTTTGTAAGTTGGTAAAGTCTCTGTATGGACTGGAGCAGGTGTCAAAACAGTGGCATGGAAAGTTTGGCCATGCCGTGTTGAGTGGTGGATTCAAAATTAATGAATGTGATAAGTGTGTATATGTGAAAGACACAGAAAATGGCTATGTCATTTTGTGTCTGTATGTAGATGATTTGCTCATTGCTGGGGGTAATAAGAGAATAATCAAGTCTATAAAGGACATGTTGAGATCAAGATTTGACATGAAAGATATGGGACTAGCAGATGTGATTTTAGGGATTAAAATCACACGAACACCGAAAGGTCTCATGCTAAGTCAAACTCACTATATAGATAAAATTCTTGAAAGATTTAACAAGGATGATCTTAACATAGCTAAAACCTCATTGGATATGACATTGATACTATCCAAGAATAAGTGTGAAGGAGTATCTCAATTGGAGTACTTCAGGATAATTGAAAGTCTGACGTGTTGGGTTTTAAGTGTATCTAATACAATAAATATGAGCAAAACGCAGCGGAAATAATTAACTAAAAACCAAGATGAGGATCTTCATGCAGTAATTTAATTGATTTATAAAGAGTTCGTCGAATTACCTTAATTCGAAGAACATATCTGTAACCCGGACCAGAAGCTGATTATTATCGTCTTTCTCTTATGATGATCTACAGACGAACAATTGGTACAAGCCGGATTGCTAGATCCTTACGAATAATATTGATAAACAGACAACAAATAATTCCTTGCTAGAAGGATTTATACTATTGATCAAAATCAACTAAGGGAAGAAGACAGAGATGGCCGAAACGGACTTCCCGAACAGAATACGGTTCGGCCGATTGGAAGAGGATAGGGTCGATTTATTTTTGTCACAATTAGGGTTGTGTGATTTTCTTTACGACAACTACTTGTCCAAGACCCTTTATTTATACTAAGTAAACCCTAGAGTCAAACTCTAGTATTTGCTTAGTTGCCCCTCAACTTATTAAATAACACCATACATATAATATCTTATATTATATATATATATATATATTATAATATATAATATTATATTTATCTTTCCGATTTTATATAATTAAATAATATATAATATCATATATTATATATTACTCATTATTTAATTTCTTTAGTAAATATAATATCCAACATTATATCTATTAATTACTCTTGCTTATCTTTAGTTGTCGTATGTGTGACCCAAAAGGCTTATATTATGTAGGCAATTATTTAATACATTATTAAATAATAAGTCATAAGCGGTCTCTAGTAAGACATTATGACTACTCAAATAATATAAATTTATAATCCATTAAACCATTTAACGTGTCAAATCTCTTTGTCGCGTGATATCATATTTGAACTAAGTCATGGAAATTGTCGTACTTATTATGTCCAAATGCTCTCGATATTAAGTAGACTAATTGAATCAAATGACTCTTTATTTGAGCGTGGCCATGCATTTCCTTCAGTCCTACATATCGAGGGGCCCAACAGATATCTCTCTCCCTAAAGAGAGGGATAAATACCCATCTTGATTATTCATTGCCCTCTACATGACTCCCACTAGTCCTGATCGCTAATCTTTATGATCACCATGTTTCAGATGACGTTGGATTACGTCAAGACATAGCAGTTATCATGTTGGACACTATGATAATATCAGGTTCAAGGATTTATTGACATACTGTTATATTGATATTCACTTATGATATTTCCATGCAGTGATCTCAGTGCGGGTCTGTCCAGTATCGCGTTCTCCAACCAATACCCATAAGTTTGATACGTACCATACGCATAGTCGTCCAATAATTACCAATCAGACTTATACTAGTATATTAATTACTTGAGTCGCCACTCTACATGATTGGACCAGGGACATTTGAATAATCTTATTATTCGTGAATAACCATTATTCAATTATTATAATATTAAAACATGCACCCATTATAATAATCAGCAAGACATAAATTATATCAAATAACTTTATTTAAATGTGATAGTTACTAGGCACATCAAATGTCCTAGGGCACTATTCCCAATAATCTCTCACTTGCACGAGGAGCATTGATTCATGACTTTTAGTCCTATCAATCTAGCATACTCAACATGCTTTCCTTGTGAGGGAGACTTGGTAAGTGGACCAACGACATTCTCTTCCGTTGCTACTTTGCATATTGTAATATATCCTCGTCTGACAAAGGACGATCTCTCTGACTAGGTTATATTTTCTGAGTATATGTTTGGAATTATGATGAGACCTAGGCTCTTTACCCTGTGCAATAGTACCATTATTGTCACAATAAAATCTTATGGGACCCTAGATGGTCGGTACCACTCCTAGTTCAGTAATGAACTTCTTGATCCATACGGCTTTCTTAGCCGCATCCGATGCTGCCAGGTACTCAGCTTCTGTTACAGAATTAGCAACTGTGCTTTGCTTGGAACTCTTCCAACTCAAAGAACCTCCATTCAATACAAACACATAACCAGTTTGTGATTTAAAATCGTCTTTGTCGGTTTCAAAACTTGCATCGGCGTAACCATTTACAACCAGCTTGTTTCCCACACCTCCATAAATCAGGAATGCATCCTTAGTTCTTTTTAAGTACTTTAGGATGGTTTTCACTGCTGTACATGACTCTCACCTGGATTTGATTGGTATCGACTTGTCATGCTCAGGACAAACGATACATCTGGTCGGGTACAAATCATGGTGTACACGATCGATCAAATGGATGAAGCATATAGAATCTTGCTCATGCGGGCTCGTTCATCAGGATTCAAAGGACTCTGAGTGGTACTTAGATGAATGACATGTGACATTGGCAAGAGTCCTCTCTTATAGTCCTACATATTGAACCTCTTCAATATTTTATTAATGTAGGTGCTTTGACTCAGACCAATCATTCTCTTTGATTTGTCTCTATGATTTTTATCCCAAGAATGTAATCAGCTTCTCCTAAGTCTTTCATTGAGAAACAACTTCCCAATCAAGTCTTGACCGTCTGCAAGGTGGGTATGTCATTTATAATTAGTAATATGTCATCTACATATAAGACTAAGAAAACAACCATGCTCCCACTAAACCTCTTGTACACACATGGTTCATCTTCATTTTGAATACATCCAAAACTCTTTGAGAGTTTCATCAAAATGAAGATTCTGGCTCCGAGAAGCCTGCTTCAACTCATAAATGGATCTTTGAAGCTTGCAAACCTTTTTAGAATTTTCTGTATGAACAAAACCCTCAGGTTGTATCATGTACACATCCTCGAGTAAGTTTCCATTAAGAAATGCAGTTTTTACATCCACTTGCCATATTTCATAATCATAGTATGCGGCAATGACAAATAAAATTCTAATTGATTTAAGCATGACTACTGGCGAATAAGTCTCATTATAGTCAACATCATGAATCTATCTATAACCTTTTGCCACTAGTCTAGCTTTAAAGGCTTGCAGATTATCGTCCATGTCTTTCTTCTTTTTGAAGATCCATTTGCACCTAATAGTTTTAACACCCTCAGGTGGATCTATCAAGTTCCAAACTTGATTATCATACATGGACTGCATCTCTAACTTCATGGCCTCTAGCCATTCCTCAGACTCTGGTCCTGAAGCAGCTTCTGTATAGGTACTAGTCTCATCATCTATGTGCAATGCGTCATCATCCTATGTTACGAGATACCCATATCTCTCAGGTTCATGTCGCTTGATCCTGTTCAGTTTCCATCGGTGAAGCAATATATTCTTGTGGTTCTCGAGCTTCCTTGAAAATTACTCTTCTCTCATTGTTTCTTTTGGAAATAAATTTCCTTTCTAAGAAGACATCATTTCAAGCAACAAACACTTTGTTCTGTGCGGGATTATAAAAGTAGTATCCTTTAGTTTCCTTAGGATATCCCATAAATAGATATCTTCAAATCTGGCCACCAGTTTGTCAAACACTTGGCGTCTTACGAAAACTTCGCAATCCCAGATCTTTAGAAAAGACAAGTTTGGTCTCCTACCAGTTCATTTCTCAAATTGTGTATTTTCAATTACTTTAAATGCAACACGGCTAAGGGTGAATGCTGTTGTTTCTAAGGCGTGGCCCCAAAATGATAATGGAAGATCCGTTATGTTGAGGTGTTCCATAAGGAGTAAGTTGTGAAACAATTCCACAACTCCTAAGAAGATCATCGAATTCTTGACTCAAGTATTCTCCACCTCGATCCTATCGAAGGGTTTTAATTGTCTTGCCAAGTTGAGTCTGTACTTCACTTTTGAATATTTTGAACAATTCAAAAGATTCATGTTTATGCTTCATAAGATAAACATATCCATACCAGCTATAATCATCGGTAAAAGTGATGAAGTATTGGTATCCACCTCTGGCATGAGTGCTAAGAGGTCCGCATACATCAGTATGTACTAAGCCTAATAGAGCACTAGCCCTTTCTCCATGACCGGTGAAAGGATTTTTCATCGTCTTGCCCAATAAACAAGATTCGTATGTCCCATATGACTCGTAGTCAAAAGAGTCTAAAAGTCCATCGTTATGGAGTTTAGAAATGCGTTTCTCGTTTATATGACAAAGTCGAGAGTGCCATAAATAAGTCGGATTAGAATCATTGAGCTTAAGTTTCTTGGTTGCAATGTTATAGACTTCCAAAGTGTTGGACTCATCTAGATCAATATTATAAAGGCCAATATATAACTTTGTAGTACCATAAAGAAAGTCATCAAAGAAAATACGAATAATCTTATTCTTAATAAGAAAATGTAACCTTCACAATCTAATGTAGAAACTGAAATAATATTCCTATTTAAAACTACAAAAGCCCATTGGGTAAAACTAGATCATAAGTTCCAACGGCTAGTGCAGCAACTCTTGCTCCATTGCCGACTCTTAGATTCACTTCCCCTTTCTTCAGTTCTCTACTGCTTCTCAACCCCTGCACATTTGTACAAATGTGAGATCCACATCCAGTATCCAATACCCAGGAGTTAGAAGTAGATAAGTTAACTTCTATAACAAATATACCTGTGGGAGTCTCACTACCCTTGGTACGCTTTAGCTCTTCCAAGTAAATCTTGCGATGTCTTTTCCAGTGTCCTGGTTTATGGCAATGATGGAAATTTCCATCTTTGGGAGCTTTTGTTTTGAAAACCTGCTTAGTAGGGTCTTTAGATTTGGCAACTTTTGCCTTATTTTTGCCCTTGCCTTTGTTCTTGAAGGACTTCCCTTTGCTGACCATCAGCACGTGGCTTGGTTTCTTCTTAATATTTTGCTCAGCCATTTTAAGCATCCCATGCAGCTCAGCTATGGACTTCTCCATCTCATTCATATTATAATTCATAATGAACTGACCGAAACTATCGGGCAATGAGTTTACGATCACATCCGTGGAGTGCTTCTTAGAAAGTGAAAAACCAAGCCTATCAAGATGATCAATATATCCTTTCATCTTGAGGACATGAGCACTGACAAATGTCCCCTCAACCATCTTGCAAGCATACAGGGCTTGAAAGGTCTCATACCTATCTTATCTAGCGTGCTTTGAGAAAGTTTCTTTTAGGTGAGCATTAAGCTCATAGTCTTCCATTTCTTCCAGATTCTTCTGAAGTTCCGGACAAATGGTAGCCAACATGAGACAACTGACATCAATGGAATCGTCACAATATTTCTTCCATTTGTCATTTATTGCTTTGTTAGCATTGTCAGCAGGCTCATCGGGAATTTCATCCTCAAGAACATACAACTTTATTTCTTGCTTGAAAACTATTCTCTGTTAGAAATATGCTCTCGAATGCCCCTCGGAGGATGAGAGGGTGAGAGCATGTATTGTTACTATGAATATTAAATTAAATAAGGCATTAATTATTTATATATTATTGTATATCACATGCATTATGATTTGGTATATAGAATAATAGTCCTTGCATTTGAGAGAAAACATTCCACTCCTTATAGAGATAAAGAGATAGGCACTGAAAGTGTTTAGAGCTCGAATGCTTAACTGATTCGGATGTCGATAAAACTTAACTGGGCAGTAAGTTTAGACAAGGCTTGTATAACGTGTACTCTGACATGTAGAGTGCCTGCCTTCACTAAGGATTAGTGGAAGCATAAGTTATAGGTATGCTAATGGGATTAGTATATTCGAACGCGATTCACCTCGATTCGGTCACATGGCTATCACTCCAGGATTGTCAGTGACTGAATCGAAAGGTTGTGATCGATATACGTGGACCTTTGACTTGAGGTTTCAGTAGGAGATGTGTTTGTGACATTAAGTTAGTCATTAGAGTAGTTCGATCCAATCTCCGATTGGTGGGGTCAACCTCGAAATGCAATTTAGTGGGCGAGTAGCAGTCTCTACTAAATACCAAGATAGGATTCTTTCTCCTGTTAGTGAGCAGGTAAATGGCCTATGCTGGCGAATGAGATCATAAGTCTTTGACCAAAGCTGTTAGAGCTAGTTGTATTTGATACACAAGAGCTCGGTGATCTCGGTTTGCATTAACAGAATGCATAGAGTCAAGTTAGAATAGGGTTTGACTTTACCGTGACCCTAATACTTGACCGGGACATATGATTGAAGGGTTTATACGTATACGATATTCACAACATAATGATTTTGGAATGATCCGATCATTCGTTCTTAGTTGGGTTACGGTACAGAGCACTAAACTGGATAAGTGCTACATGTACTCCTTGGTTCCTCCTATTGCCGACTAATACGGACCTATGGAGTCGCGCACAAAGATAATTGATGGATAACATATGTATTTATTATCTCTTCATTAATATTGAATATTGGATATATAATTTTATTTATTTGATAAATCATGCGGTCTAGTGAATTGAAATTAATTACCAGGTAATTCATTTAATTTATAAATAATTACTTCTTGGAAATATATTATTATAATTTTGTAATTGATAAAATTAATTAATTGAATTAATTAATTGAGTATAAATACATTTGAGATAAACGAAGTGTACTTTACGGACTAGACACGCGAACGTTCGGTACACGAACCGAGTGGCTTGGCTCATTTTCTCATCAACCAAGTAGACCGCCCCCTTCCCCACTTTCCTAGTGGTTTCCTTTTGTCATGTGGTGTGTGTATTGTGTTTGAATTATTTAATAGGTGTTTGATCATTCATCAAGCTAGAATGAATCGGATTCGTGTTCGTGTTGGTGACCGAAAACGATCAAAGCTTGGCTCGAGAATTTTTTCCTTCAAGAAGATATTATCAAAGGTCTACGAGGGTATGATCTCTTAATTTTATCTTCGTCATTTATATTCGTTTATACAATGCTTTATCGATCTGTTTTTGGGGTTTGATTTTATCCTGTTGGACCGGTTTATTTTCACTGTGTATTTAATCACTGAATACCAACAGTGGTATCAGAGCGAGGTCTATGCGATTGTATTCGATATTTACATTTGGAATGCTTGGTTATTTTTTTTATGATTTGGAATCGTAATTGTTTTAATTGTTAATGTTTAATTGTTAATGTTTAATTGTTCATCTAAAAAATATTTTTCCTGATTTTATGTTACAATATAAATCTATTTTTATTTTGAAAAATTGATTTAATTGTGTAATATAAAAATTAAAAAAATATTGTTTTTGAATTCGGACGAAAAGATGAGCTGGAAAAATAGCCGACGTGAGAAGTCACTGCCGAGGGGCAAGCAGTAACGGCCGAAAGAAGATGTCGACTACTCGGCAGGTCGATACCGACGCCGCGGGCTTGGCCCGGGCTTTGTGCTTTCCGACTCGATTTTTATATTTCTTCCAGAAAATTAATTTCCCGCAAATTAAATTGGATTTACTTTGACTAAGATATAATTATGGTAATTTTATTCTTAAGGGAATTAATTTAATGAAGTATTTGTTTTGTCCGGAACAAATTAAAATTAACAGTTATGTGAATTAATTGGATTAATTCTAATAGTTGGGTTAATTTTTTGTAGATTAAATCAATATTTAGAGTAATCATTATTGCCATTTATTTTAATGTAATGGTTGCATTATTTTTTAATGGTGATGTAGTTCATAGACTTAGTTTATTGAATCTTTACTCGATGGGTTGTAATGGCCGTTTTGAGCCGATTTATTTTTTAGTAAATTTGTATAGGATGCAAATTTTATAAATGTCACAAATTAGCTATGATGAAGAGCCGAGGACGAACCGCCATGAAGACGAAGATTCAAGACTTGTCATTAGATTACTTGTATTTTTATCGAGTCGATGAAGACTCGGTACTTAGGAACGGTCCATGAACTGCATGTTAGTTTTAGGTTGTGTATGTTTTTATATTGTATGACAAACAAACAAATTGACAAACCGTGCTTATAAACGAATTAATGTGCAAAGTGTAACATATAATCGCGTTAAACTCCCACTTACAAACACTAAGTTATGAAGGTTACGAGGTTTCCTACCCTCCATCAAACTCATAGAAAGTTAAAATCTAAACTAGAATATTATTCTTCCGAGTATGTCGGGGTAATCTTTTTGGGAAAGGTTGACAAATTCCTAAAGTGCATTAGATGTCTTTGGTTGTGACAAATCAAACCCCTAGATCATCGTAATCATCTTCCTCCATCCGAATCAAGGTATATTTCTTTAGAACCCTAGCTTTTGGGGATTTTGGGGTTTTGTTTTGGTTTTCACCCTTCTAGTCCTATTTGCCTCATATGACTGTTAGATTACGATAGCGTAATGACCATCCCTTACTTCACTTGTGGCTTTGCGGATTAAATTCGATGTTTTCCCCATTGATAGATTGGAATCGGTTATGACCTTGTATTGACCGATGAAATGTCCCAACGGGTAGAATTAGGACCAATTCGTATGTTTCCGCAATATTGAGATTGTTTGTATATCATTATTATGTTAGGAACGGATTTGTGAAGATTGTTCGGACCGAAACCTTTTCTTTCGCCATTTCCCTTCACGTCATTTTATTCAAGGCAAGTACATGTATTACATTCCGTTATGTGTGTACAGTTTTGATGCGAATGATGTAAATTGTGTTATTGTATGGATGTTGTTGTCATTCTTCCACCCGGGGATAGCATGTGTAGCCTCTGGGGGCCGATACTAATGGGTACGGCCACGGAAGTGGACTTGGGTGCGTGTATTGTTGTTCTTCCACCCGAGGATGGTTTGACGGGACCTCTAGAGTCCGATACTAATGAGTATGGCCGCGGAAGTGGTTTCCCACCCGGGGATGGTCCGACGGGGCCTCTAGGGTCGATACTAATGGGTACGGCCGCGAGTTACCAAGCGTGGATTGATGTGATGTGGAAATATGATGATATAATGTGACATTTCGGAATATTGATTGCAATTGTTTTTCCTAAAATGGATTTGCTTGTGTCAAATCGTGTATGTATATAATGTAGTGTAATTGTGTACTTGCACTAGCTATTCGAATGCTAACTCCTTAAATGGGGTAAATGCGTCTTATGCATTTCAGGTATTGGTCGAGCCGAGGAGCTGGCATGGGAAATGCATGCAAAGGATGGCCCGGCATGATGATGAGGCTCAAGTCATTGTTAAATGATTTGTTATTGTATTTAATTGGTTGTTGGAGTTAAACTGGTTGTTTTACAATTTGGTTAAAGTCCCCTGCGTGGGCAATGAACTCGTGTTGACCTATAGTTTATGATGTCTGATTAAAATATTTTGGCCGGGGTCACGACCCTATCTTATTATTAGGATTGTGTCCTATGGGTTTTCATTGGTGGATTATGTGTCATGTAATAGCCTGGTAGACCTTTTGAATGTTCTACGGCGTGTAATGTCCCTTACGAGATTTGGGGTGTTACATTTATGGTATCAGAGCCTTAGGTTATGAATGCCTAGAGTGTTGGTTAATTTTGGGTCTGTCAATCGTGTCGTTAGAATCATTCGTTGAGCCTAATATCATCATGCTACCATCTCTTTGTGCGACCCGTGGATGTAAGTCTCCTCGAACTCTTATATTTCTGTAATTCATCTCCTTGCGTAGATTGGAATTGTGGAATGTGGTACTAACCTTGTAAACTGTGAATTTTTCTGATCCTGTTCTTTTCAGTTCTTTTCTTTGGTATGTTGAGAGGTCGCTAGACCATCTAGGGGGTGCGTCCGGGGCCGTGGTCGTGGTGCTAATAGTGAGGAAGTTCCGCTTTCTCAGTCCTCTGCAGATTCGGCCTCTCAGTCAGTGCCGAACACACTACCTCTGAGTTCTGACGGGCAGCAGGATTTGTCGGTCAGTCAGGATCAACCGGGGTAATAATGCCGACGCCGGAGCTACTGCTGTACTTCAGCAGTTGGTAGCTCAGCTCACTCAGATAGCTCAGGGTGGACGTCAGAATCCGCCCCCGACTCCAGAGGATGAGGCTAGTAAGTGGCTTCAGAAAGTGACCAAGATGCACCCCTCTCGATTAACTAGTTCTACTGACTCCCTCGGTTGGGATAATTGGCTTTTTCAGGTGGGCAGGACTTTCGACGCCGTAGCTTGTCCCGATGACAGGAGGGTACATATTGCTCAGTACCTCCTGAATAAGGAAGCTGCGGAAAGGTGGGAGGTTGTGGCGCCCAGGGACCGTCTAGCCACTTGGGAGGAATTTAAGACTGCTATGGAAGCATAATACTGTCCACCGCCCGTACGGGAGCGTAGGATCGTGGAGTTCTTCACTAATACGCCCCAGGATGTACCGATCTCTCAGGCCATCATCGCCTATAATCAGCAGTTGAGCTATGTGAAAGATCAGGTGAGGACCGAGGCCGATACAATTTGCTACTTCAATATGCGCATGAAGCCGCATATCATGCAGAGCATGGCACCAATCATGTGTGCCACATTGAAAGAATACCACGATCGCGCTCTAGCGATTGAGATGGCAGTCCCGGGGTCAGAGTTGGGTTCCGAGGCTAAGAAGCAGAAGACTACTGGCAGTTTCTCGGCCTGTAAGGGTGGTCGATTTTCGAGGTCTCAGTCTGCTCCTATATCTGGGAAGAAGCCGTTTCACGAGGCTGGAGGGTCTCAGAGTAACCGTCCAGTCCAGTCCCCTACACCTGGCGACAGAGTTTGTTTTAATTGCAGTCAGTATGAGCATGTGAAGAAGGATTGTCCATTCCCGTTAGTTACTTGCTTTACTTGCGGACAGACCGGGCATCGGGCAGTTCATTGCGAGAGGGCTACCAGGGCCGCCAGAGCTCCGACTACCACTTCCGTTCAGAAGGAGCACAGTATTGATCCGAAGACTCTAGTTACTCATGTTCCTCAGAGTTCGGGCCGTGGTAGGGGTCGGGGTCAGCCGAACCGTCGAGCTGCATCTAGTTCGGGCTCAGTCCACCCTTGTTTGTATCAGATGAGACGTACGGAGGAGGCAGACATTCCGGTGGCATCAGGTACCACTCAGATCCTTTTCTCATACAGTTTCGGTGCTTTTTTATTCGAGTGCTACTCACTCTTTTATTGCTTCGGATTGTGTATGTCGTATCGGTATTGACTGCTTGTATGAGTGCGAACCGTTCGTAGTGGGTATGCCTAGTGGGGATCCTATGATTGGAAACTGGGAAGTTAGGGATTGCCCAGTGAGGATCAGGAGCCGGGATTGGCCCTCGAATCTCATTGTTGTAGACCTTAAGGGCGAGGATTGGATCCTCAGGGACGATTGGTTGGATTGTCACGGTGCTATCATGAACTATCAGACTCATACCATCTCGATAGTGGCCGAGGACGGCACAGAGCATACTCTCGTCGGTTGTAAGCCGGGTAGATCGGGAAATATGATTAGTGCCTTGAAGGCGATGAAACTTCTGAACCAGGGTTGTGTAGGCTACTGATGTTACGCTTTGAAGATGAAAAATGGTGAAGTTGACATGTCGTCGATTTCAGTTGTGAACGAGTATCCTGACGTGTTTCCGGATGATTTGCCGGGATTACCACCACAGCAGGAAGTTGAGTTCCCTATTGATCTAGAGTCGAACGCGTCTCCTGTTTCTACCGTATGGCACCGTCGGAGATGTTAGAGTTGAAAAAGCAGTTGGGAGAATTGCTAGATAAAGGGTATATTCAACCGAGCACGTCGCCTTGGGGTGCGCCTGTGGTTTTTATTAAGAAGAATGATGGGTCGCTTCGTTTATGCATCGACTATCGAGAATTAAAAAAGTTGACCATCAAAAAAAAATACCCTTTGCCCCGGATCGACGACTTATTTGATCAGCTTCAGGGAGCGACAGTCTTCTCGAAGATTGATTTACGATCGGGCTACTACCAGTTGAGGATTCAGGATAGTGATATACCGAAAGCTGCTTTTCGGACGAGATATGGCCATTACGAGTTTGTGGTTATGCCTTTCGGGCTAACCAATGCCCCCACAGTGTTCATGCAGTTGATGAACAAAGTTTTTATTGAGTAGCTGGACAAATTCGTAGTCGTCTTTATCGACGACATTCTTATCTATTCACGGAGTCAGGAGGAGCACGCCTTACATCTACGGATTGTGTTAGACATTTAGAGAGGTGAGCAGTTGTATGCGAAATTCTCTAAGTGTGAGTTTTGGCTCAAGGAAGTGATATTCCTCGGGCAAGTGATTTCAGCGAAGGGAGTTCGGGTAGATCCGGAGAAGATAGAGGCAGTGATGGCTTGGGAACCGACGAGAAATGTGAAGGAAGTGAGGAGTTTTCTGGGACTTGCAGGCTATTACCGTTGATTTGTTGAAAGATTTTCTAAGATCGCTAGACCACTCACTCAGTTACTCCAGAAGACTCAGAAGTTCGAGTGGGACGCAGATAGACAGAATAGCTTTGATGAGTTGAAGAGACGGTTGACTACCACACCCGTTTTAGCATTGCCTCAGAGGAACGAGGATTTTGTGGTGTATAGTGATGCTTCGGGCCTCAGGCTCGGATGTGTTTTGATGCAGAGGGATAGGGTTATTGCTTATGCGTCCCGTCAGTTAAAACCTTATGAAGCAAATTACCCTACGCATGATTTAGAGTTAGCTGTGGTTGTCTTCGCTTTAAAAATCTGGAGGCATTACCTCTATGGGTCATCGTGTAAGATTTTTACGGATCACAAGAGTCTGGAGTACATCTTTAGTCAAAAGGAGTTGAACATGAGACAGCGTAGGTGGTTGCAGTAAATTAAAGATTATGACGTCGAGATTCTTTACCATCCGGGTAAGGCTAATGTAGTGGCAGATGCGTTGAGTCGTAAGTCGATGGCTCTACAGATGTTGGAGGTACTCACACCTCAGAGCAGAATCCAGCGGCAATTGATTTTTCAGGACATCAAGGTTTGGGTTCAGAGAGTTAAGGGTCAGTTATGTGCATTAGAAATCACTTCGTCCTTGGTTGATGATATCAAGGCGAGGCAATATGACGATCCATTTTTAGTCCAGCTGAAAGAGGACGTGAAGAAGGGGAAAGCCCGTGGATTTGTGGCTCAGGATGAAGGAGTTTTGAGATTTCGCGGCAGATTATGTGTACCGAGTGATTTTGAGTTGAGACAGAAGATCTTGAGTGAAGCTCATACTACACCTTATTCCATACATCATGGTACGAGCAAAATGTACAAAGATGTAAGGAGTAACTACTGGTGGAGCAATTTGAAGACGGACGTTAGCGAGTTTGTGGCGAAGTGTTTGACCTGTCAGTAGGTTAAGATTGAGCATCAGCGACCCGCGGGGTTATTACGACCACTTCCCATTCTGGAGTGGAAGTGGGAGGACATTTCTATGGATTTCACTACCGGTATGCCTATGACTCGGACTGGAACGAACATGATTTGGGTTATTATCGACCGACTAACCAAATCAGCTCATTTTTTGGGTATTAAGAATACTTGCGGGCCGGAGAGACTAGAACGAGTGTTTATTGCAGAGATCGTGAGGTTGCATGGGACTCCTAGGAGTATTTTTTGGGATCGAGATGGCCGGTTTGTATCACATTTTTGGCAGGCTGTTCATCGAGCTTTGGGGACTGAGTTGAGACTCAGCACATCCTACCACCCTCAGACAGACGGACAGCCGGAGCGGACGATACAGACGCTGGAGGATATGTTGAGAGCATGTGCTTTAGACTGTAAGGATGATTTGGAGTCACACTTGCCATTGATCGAGTTCACGTACAACAATAGTTGGCACACCTCGATCAAAATGGCACCATTTGAGGCATTGTATGGGAGGAGGTGCAGATCACCGTTGTGTTGGGATGATGCATCCGAGTTGATTGGTACCGAACCAGATATAGTAGTTGAGACGAGAGAGAAGATTGCTTTGATTCGTGATAGGTTGTTAACGGCCCAGAGTCGACAGAAGTCTTATGCCAACACGCGTCGCCGGCCGTTGGAGTTTGAGATGTGAGACCATGTTTTGCTTAAGGTGTCGCCGACACAGGGAGTTTACCGCTTTGGCCGGAAGGGTAAACTTAGTCCGAGAAATATTGGACCGTTCGAGATTTTAGAGAGAATTGGAGAGCTTGCATATCGGTTAGGCTTGTCGTTGTCCTTGAGTCACGTGCATAACATGTTTCATGTTTCCCACCTTAGGAGGTATGTACCGGACCCTAGCCATATTATTGATTTTGGAGAGATTGAGTTGGGGCGCGACATTACCTTTGAAGAGAGGCCGATTCAAATTTTAGAGCGTCGGGTGAAGCAACTTAGGCACAAAACCATTCCTTTGGCTAAAGTGCAATGGTCGAGACATGGATCCGAGGAAGCCACGTGGGAGACGGGAGAGATTATGAAGTCGAGATACCCCGAGTTATTCGCGTTGTAAGTTTCGGGACGAAACTTATTTTTAGGGGGAGAGAATGTAATATCAGTACTTTCTATTTTTGGTAATTTCTATTTTTGGTGTATGTTCATTTCGGACGACTCTCTTGTTACTGTTTTGGAATTCTGAATCTATTTTGTTCTTGGAGTTTTTCTATTTGGACGAGTTTCGGAGATGTTTTTACGTATTTTCGTCTTGAGTTATGTTTTGTCGCATGTACGTTCGATTCTCGTAGAACTCGTTCGATTTCGCTATTTCTCTGTTTCTATGAGTTCGTATGGTTGAATTGCTCATGTTGTGAGTTTCGGATTGTTAATCCGACGTTGTATCGTGATTTTCGAACGTTTGGGCCGTTTTATAATTTCCTATAAGTTTAGGAATTCCACCTTCTTTATCGTATTTCGAATCTTTGGCTAGTCGTAATGGTGTTTCCTTTTAGCACTTGAACTCATCGTCGCGAATACTTCGTTTATGTGCTTTTTAAATCCCATCTTTCGTGGCGTTTTGTTTTTATACTTTCTAGAACAGCGGGCTGCATTATGCAGTACTGAACTGTTCTGTGAGTAACGTACGTTATGCATGTCCTGTTACGTACGCTACTCACATTGTTAACGTACGTAACCCGCCGGCCATAACGTACATAATCGACTTCAGATTTTTGGGCAGATTGTTCTGCCAAACCCTTACGTACGCTAACGCCTGAGTGTTACGTATGTAAGGGGACATAACGTACGTTAACCTCAGTATGTTAACGTACGTAACGAGCAATCAGGTTTTAAAAACCTGAACAGACCCTTCGTCGCATCATTCTTTCTTTTCCTTCCTTTCGTCGGCGGTGAGGGTTCCCCAGGCGATTTCAAGCGGCTTTTGAGATTTTGTACGTAGAGTTCCTTGAGAGATCGATTATTGTGTTCCAAGTGAGGTTTTTCATCATCGTAATCATCTTCCTCCGTCCAAATCGAGGTATATTTCTTTAGAACCCTAGCTTTTGGGGATTTTGGGGTTTTATTTTGGTTTTCACCCTTCTAGTCCGATTTGCCTCATATGACTGTTAGATTACGATAGCGTAATCACCATCCCTTACTTCTCGTGTGGCTTTGCGGATTAAATTCGATGTTTTCCCCGTTGATAGATTGGAACTGGTTATGACTTTGTATTGACCGATGAAGTGTCCCAACATGTATAATTAGGACGAATTCTTACGTTTCCGCAATATTGAGATTGTTTGTATATCGTTATTGTGTTAGGAACGGATTTGTGAAGATTGTTCGGACCGAAACCTTTTCTTTCGCCATTTCCCTTTGCGTCATTTTATTCAAGGCAAGTACATGTATTACATTCTGTTATGTGTGTACGGTTTTGATGCGAATGATGTAAATTGTGTTATTGTATGGATGTTGTTGTCTTTCTTCCACCCCCGGATGGCATGTGTGGCCTCTGGGGGCCGATACTAATGGGTACGGCCACGGAAGTGGACTTGGGTGCGTGTGTTGTTGTTCTTCCACCCGGGGATGGTTCGACGGGATCTCTAGGAGCCGATACTAATGGGTACGGCCGCGGAAGTGGTTTCCCACTCAGGTACGGTCCGACGGGGCCTCTGGGGGTCGATACTAATGAGTACAGCCGCGGGTTACCAAGCGTGGATTGTTGTGATGTGGAAATATGATGATATATTGTTTTGCTGTAAATGTGACATTCCGGAATATTGATTGCAATTGTTTTTTCTAAAATGGATTTACTTGTGTCGAATCGTGTATGTATATAATGTAGTGTAATTGTGTACTTGCACTACCTATTCGAATGCTAACCCCTTAAATGGAGGAAATGCGTCTTATGCATTTCAGGTATTGGTCGAGCCGAGGAGCTGGCACGGGATATGCATGCAAAGGATGGCCCGGCATGATGATGAGGCTGGAGTCGTTGTTAAATGATTTGTTATTGTATTTACTTGGTTGTTGGAGTTAAACTGGTTGTTTTAAAATTTGGTTAAAGTCCCCTGCGTGGGCAATGAACTCGTGTTGACCTATACTTTATGATGTCTGATTAAAATGTTTTGGTCTAGGCCACGGCCCTATCTTATTATTATGATTGTGTTCTATGGTTTTCATTGGTGGATTATGTGTCATGTAATAACCTGGTAGACCTTTTGAAGGTTCTACGGCGTGTAATGTCCCTTACGAGATTTGGGGTGTTACACAAGCACGCATGGAAGATCCTAGAGTTGCCATCTCCATATTGCAACCAATGCATTTTAGACTTTTGTTTCAGGATACTCTCTTCAGTTTTCAACCATTTCTCAAGTTCCTGAAGTGCAGCATTAGATTCCTGAAAAAGATTACTATTCAGAGGGTCAAGTTTCAAGGCATTGTACAGGTTTTCAGTTTTGCTCTTGGAGCTTCCACTTTCAAACCAGTAGCAGACACTTGATGTGTTAAACCCCTTGGAAGTTCCCTGACAGAACTGAGCTTTCTCCAAACTTGAAACATTTTGACACCTGAGATTGGCTCCCTCCACCCTTTCTGTACTTTATCCAAAAACTCAGTATGGTCAACCAAGCAATTAAGAAATCTGAATTGCTTTTTACTCTCTTGACTTCTTTGGGCTTCTTGCAGAACAAGAGGAGAATGGTCAGAACTGCCTGAATTGAGAACCACATATTGTCAATTCTGCTGGTGCCAGGTAACATTACCCAAGCACTTGTCAATTTTAGAGTATATTAGGTGTGCAGGTTGCTTGTTGCACCATGAGTATTCCTAGCCTGTATATTGAAGCTCTACCAATCCAGTATCTATGATCAACTCTCTAAACTTCTCACACTCTGCATCAGTAACTGAATTTCCACCAATAACACAACACATCATTAAAATCTCCAAGAATAAGCCAGGCTGCATTGATTTGCCTAGCTATTCTTGAGAGATCCTGCCACAATGGTATTCTATCCTCCCCTTCATTGCTCCATAGATGAATGTTACAAATGTTGAGAAGGTATTAGCATGATTGGATACCAACCCATGTATAAGTTGATTTGTAGCACTAATAACACGGAACTTCACTTTAGTTGCATCCCATCCAACCCATATGCGACCATTTACAGCATCATCATAGTTATGCAAAAACAACCACTTATCACCAAAAGCTCTTCTAACTTCCTTTGATTTATTCTTCTTGACTCTTGTTGCTAAGAGTCCAATTATTTCTATACTATGTAACCTTAATAACCTTAAAATTTCTTTTTGTCTCAATGATTTATTGAGTCCCCTGACATTCCAACTGGCAATAGTCATGATGAGTGATGAAGTTGTGTGGGAGCTAAGTCCACCTCATTCCCAAAGTTACCAAACTGCACCCTAATTGGTTCCTCAGTATTCATAGTTTCCTGCTCAGCAAGAGCCTGGAAAGGATTGTTATGCACTGTACTCTCTTCTTCAGACCTTTGCCTTTGTTGTTCTTCCACAGGTTCAGTAACTACATTCCTTTCTCTATGCCTAACTACAACCCATTCAGTCCTAGTCCTGTTTCTGTTCCTGTTTCTCATTCCATCTACCCTAGGTATGTCCTCTTCTTGTCTCTGCACCATTCTTTCTTGCCCAGGTCTTTGTTGAGGGTTGTTTTCACAGTTATGACCTAAAGCTTGGCACTTTTGACAGTAGGTGGGAAGCCACTCATACTTAATTTGCTGCACATATGATTTCCCTGCAGAATTCTTTAGCCTCACCTCCTGCTTCAATGGCTGACTAATATCCACCTCAACTAAAACCCTACCATATTCAATTTTTTACTGGAGTACAGTACATAATCAGTTCTAATAAGTTTCCCAATCACACTCATAATCCTACCCAAACTTTTCTTTCCCCAATTCTGAAGAGGCAATTTAGGCAAATGAACCCATATTGACAGCAGATTCAAATTCTCTTTAGAAAAACCAAAATCAACAATCCATTTCTTAGTTACAATTGGTTGACTCTTAAGTGTATAAGGCCCTCCAATTAACACAAACTCATATTCTTCAGCAGTAGAAAACTTGGCAATAAAGTAACCATCATCAACTTGGTGTAAAGAAGGTTTAGCAATCTTACCCCAAGCCTTATCAACAAATGCTTCCATGTACTTCAGTGTATGTGTAGCTTCAACCACATAGAAGACTAAGGAATGTTGCCATTTCTGGATCTCTTCATCCACATCCTCGTCTGAGAAACAAACACATACACCTTCTTCATCCGTAGCAGGAACAGTATATTCTAGAGTAATACCATTCGTGGCCACTTGATTTCCAGTAAGAGCGTCAGCAAATGTTTGATTGATAGCCGGATTTTGGTCCCCTTGTAAGTTAAGACGGCGAGCAGCGGGCTGCCTACTTAACTCACTATCTATCTGTTGTTGCCCAAAATACTTATCCGAAGATCAATACTGCTGGAAGACGGACAACAAACAAATGCGGGAGCACTTCCGAGAGAAGATAAATAAAACAAGATTTGCCGGGTTTGTTAGGCCCGGGCTTGAATGCTCTCGCGAGATGTTATTAATACAAATATTCGTGGATACAAGTATTAATGAGAGAAATCTAAATACAATGAGTGTACAAAGACTCTGTTAATCCGGCTCTTGAGCGAAGCTTGGTGTTCTTCGTCCACGATAATGCTCGAGGAGAAAAGTAGGAGAAGTAAGACCGAAAGAAAGTTGCAAGAGTTGGAGATTTGCCAAGTGCTTAATGTTTGCTCTGTATTGCGGATGTATTGCAAGAATCTGAGAGAGTGCAGCGTTTTTTTTCTCCTCCCTGGACACCTGCGGGGAGTCTTGATTATATAGGGGTAGCGGATCTCATCCTGTAGTGGCCGATCGCTGCCGGCTATTAAAATAATCTGCCGATCGTCTGCCGGCCAATACTTTAATGGGCGATCTCCACCGTCGGGCTAAAGTCCAAGGAAGAGGCTGGCACAGCTTGGGCGGTCCAATAAGGAGCCATCACGTGTCCGGAGTCAGTCAACATGTGGCCCTACCGACAAGCTTTCGGCGGCCTGTCGGCTGGTGGAGGGAATCTGTCAGGCTTTGGTCAATGGCCCGGGATTCGCGGATCTTGTCCCGGCCTCTGCACATGGTGCCAGTCTTGAGGCTCGGCCTTTGCCGACTTGGATGGCCATCGATGGTGATCGACATGAGTCGGTCGTCCCTGGATGGTCTTCGGAGGTCGTCATCGGCCAGTGGATGGAGGTCGCCAAGGGTAGGTCGCCAGGTGCCGAGAGACGGTCGATCGCCAAGGGTCGGTCGCCGAGTACTGAGAGGCGATCGTCTTGATGTCGATCGCTCGGCACCGGGATTCGCCCAGGCCCTTGGTTGGGATCTAGCATGTCCATCGGGCTAAGGCTCGGTCGCACAGTCGCCGTCGGAGCTTGCCTTGGTCGCTCGCGGTGACTTGGCCGCTCGGCAGTAAGTCGGTCGCTCGGCCTCGGAGGCGATCGCCGGTCGGAAGGTGTTAAATCTTGACACAACAATTGCCCCCCAGCTTGCTCCTATGTTGAAGACATGGGGCGAGGTGGTTCTTGCTGGTGATCGTGTATGGATGAGGACGGGCGATCTGAGCTGACTTAGGACTCGGACTTGGGCTTAATCATGGTCGATTGGCTTAGCTATCTTTCGGTCTTGTACCTGCAAAAAACAACATTGGCCGATCCCCCACGGAAACTTGGTGGTTTCGCTTGTTTGAGGAATCGTGCACAGTCGCGGAGATCGATGGACCGAGCCCATGACCGTGTCTTGGTGCACAAAGACAATGAGTGCCTCGTGACTCACTTTATTATGAGGGTCCTCTCACAGTCGCGCCTCGCCTTGTTTTTAAACGAAGGCGTGCGGTCTCGGTCTAGATGAGTCCTTGCGCGCGGCGTCGGATGAATCAACTCCACGCCGCGGCTTGTTAGCTCTGCTTCCACCTCGGCCGCCCATGGAGATGGCCGACCTCGACGGTGTGCGTTGAGACGGGGTTGTGGAATGAGTCCACCGATTAATGTTGGAGGGCCCTCCGACTACGCCGGCCTCGTATTTAAACGAAGGCGGGCGATCTCGGCGAAAGGGACCTTGCATGACCAAGCGGCCGGTTCCATCGATCGCCGTGGCCATGGCTTTATGATGCGCGGTGGAGGCGATCTTAGGCCTTAGTCCGTCATGTTATATGCTGGACTGTAGATGGCGATCGTGTCCACCGGGCTGCTGATGATGTTGCGATCTGGCCGGAAGACTGGCGATCGTCGCTCGGCGGCCGATCGCTTTATTCGTAGGTCGATATTGGCGATCGGGTGGGAGATCGTCGTCCGGGTGCCGATCGCGCTGCTCACAGGCTAAGAAGAAACCTTTGCCTGGCCAGAAAATCTGCGGCTCTTGCCCGGAAGGCTGCGTAGGTCGTAGGTTGGGTCTTTGTAAGATGCCTGAACATAGGCGAAAAACCCTGAAAACCTCCTAGGACCGCGTAGAGGGCGGTCTCATCGCTTATGGGCTCGCCATTGAGGATGATTACGTCTACCCGGTCGATGTAGTCCGAGTCGGACTCTTCTTCTCCCCGCTTGATTTGCATCATGCGAAGGGGACCTTCAGCCGGACGACCACAGTGGCGAAGTACTCGGTGAAGCCGTGCGCCACTCGTTGAAGGAGCCAATGGACCGAGGTGGCAATGAAGTATACCACCGGTGGGCGAGGTCGTCCAGCGTCGGAGGGAACATTCGGCACTGGTCGCGTCCGATGCCCCACACCCGGTCATGTAGATGTTGAACTTCCTCAGTGCACTTGGGGGTCCGATCGCCCCACGTACATGGGTGTTTGCGGGGAGCGATCCTATGCCGCACGGGGCGAGCTCGATGTCGATCGCGAGCGGCTCGCTTGGCCCGGCGATCGTCTTCTTGGCGCCGCCCAGATTCCAGCGCCTTCATGTCGTTAAGTTGACGTTGCATTGCGGCCATCGCCGTGGCTTGGTCGCTTGCCGATCGGCTTTGGGAGCGAGCCGAGGCGATCGTGTACCGATCTCCGGCTCACGCCGCCGACCTCGGCAATTCGGTGAGGAGCCGGGCACGGCTAGCCGCCTTCGGGAGTCGGGTAGGCCGAGCTCCCGGTGACGGACTCAAACTCCGTCGCCTCGTAGCCGGGCTGGCGCCGGCCGCTGTGTCGGGTCGCCGCCTGTGCGATCGAAGACGAGGTGCCCGGGCGCGAGCGCCTCTTCTGCGGACGGAGCCTCTGGCGAACGCTCGGCCGAGAGCCTTGAGCTTCCGCTGATCTCGGCGAGAGACCGGCGTGGCGGAGGCGCGTCGAGAGCACTTCGTCGCTCTGAAGGGCGGCGGGGCCCCTTCGATCTGTTCCTTGGTTCGAACCGATCGAGCGAGAGGCTCGGGCCGCCTTCCCGGGACGTGGTCGAGCGCCTCCGGCCGCGGCGGCTACCTTCCACCATCGGCCGCGGCTTGACCGGGACGGAACAGGTCTGCAGCCGGGCGGCGGCTTTCTTCGACGCGGAGGCGGAAGACATGTTTTCTGAAGGATTTCTTTTGAAGTGCAGTGAGTGTCACTTCAAATATCTGCCCCGAGAACAGTGAGTGTTCTTCGGGACGGTAGGTGTAAAAATTCGAGGGTTGGATCCCCTTCTTCTAGCGCCAATTGTTGTTGCCCAAAATACTTATCCGAAGATCAATACTGCTGGAAGACGGACAACAAACAAATGCGGGAGCACTTCCGAGAGAAGATAAATAAAACAAGATTTGCCGGGTTTGTTAGGCCCGGGCTTGAATGCTCTCGCGAGATGTTATTAATACAAATATTCGTGGATACAAGTATTAATGAGAGAAATCTAAATACAATGAGTGTACAAAGACTCTGTTAATCCGGCTCTTGAGCGAAGCTTGGTGTTCTTCGTCCCGCCGATAATCTGCTCGAGGAGAAAAGGCCGGGAGAAGTAAGACCGAAAGAAAGCTGTTGCCAAGAGTTGGAGATTTGCCAAGTGCTTAATGTTTGCTCCTGTATTGCGTATGTATTGCAAGAATGTGAGAGAGTGCAGCGTTGTTTTTTTCGTCCCTGGACAAGTGCTGGGAGTCTTGTTTATATAGGGGTAGCCGGATCCTGTCCTGTAGTGGCCGATCGCCTGCCGGCTATTAAAATAATCTGCCGATCGTCTGCCGGCCAATACTTTAATGGGGCGATCTCCCTGGCTGTCGGGCTAAAGTCCAAGGAAGAGGCTGGCACAGCTTGGGCGGTCCAATAAGGAGCCATCACGTGTCCGGAGTCAGTCAACATGTGGCCCTACCGACAAGCTTTGGCGGCTTTGTCGGTGGTGGAGGGAATCTGTCAGGCTTTGGTCAATGGCCCGGGATTCGCGGATCTTGTCCCGGCCTTTGCACATGGTGCCAGTCTTGAGGCTCGGCCTTTGCCGACTTGGATGGCCATCGATGGTGATCGACATGAGTCGGTCGTCCCTGGATGGTCTTCGGAGGTCGTCATCGGCCAGTGGATGGAGGTCGCCAAGGGTCGGTCGCCAAGGGTAGGTCGCCAGGTGCCGAGAGACGGTCGATCGCCAAGGGTCGGTCGCCGAGTACTGAGAGGCGATCGTCTTGATGTCGATCGCTCGGCACCGGGATTCGCCCTGGGCCCTTCTTGGCCGCCTAGCATGTCCACTGGGCTAAGGCTCGGTCGCCTGGTCGCCGATCGGCAGGCTTGCCTTGGTCGCTCGGCAGTGACTCGGTCGCTCGGCCTGTAAGTCGGTCGCTCGGCCTCGGAGGCGATCGCCGGTCGGAAGGTGTTAAATCTTGACACAACACTATCCTAATTGCACCACCCTCAGAAGTCGGAGAAACCGTAGCAGCTGTGGGCCGAGCAACCGTTGGGCCAGAGTGAGCCGGAGGAACCGTAGCTCCCTCCGGTGTTACCAACGCCTTGTGAAGGTTTATATTTGTCCTTTCATCTCTCGTAGGGTTATGCTCTCCCCCTCCCCCCAAATCAATAACACGATCCTCCGGTGTATTAATTTTCTCCGGCTGATTGTTGCCTTTCGACGGAGACGTACAGAGTTTTCTCGACCGTCCTCTCTTTTTCTTACTTTTCTTAGCTTGGGAGACGTTAGGAGTAGAGTGTACAAATCGGGTTTATATTCAAACCGGTTCGGGTTTTAAAACCGAATCGGTTTTTGGTCGTATTCTGGGAACCGGTTTTTTTGACCAAATCGGTTCGGGTCGGGTTGGGTTGGGGACTGTAAAAACTCGACCCTATACTAACCGGTTTGGGTCGGTTTGTGACCAGTTCGGGTAGGAAAAACCGGTTATAACCGGTTTTTTAAAAAAAAAATTAAAAAAATAATATATTCTTATTAAATAAACCCATTATACATTAAATATAAATTTTTATTAAAGAAACTCATTACAACATCAACTTTTATTCAAACATTTAGAATTTAAAACATAAACTTTTATTAAATAAACTCATTACAACATCAACTATTATTCAAACATTTAGAATTTAAAACATAAACTTTTATTAAATAAACTCATTACAACATCAACTTTTATTCAAACATTTAGAATTTAAAACATAAACTTTTATTAAATAAACTCATTACAACATCAACTTTTATTCAAACATTTAGAATTTAAAACATAAACTTTTATTCATCGAGAGTGATATCTTCTTCGGAGCTAGCCTCGCGCGAAGCTTCATCGAGAGCAATTTCTTCATCAGAGAGTGAGATTGCAAAACCTTCTTCCACCTCGATATCGTGTATTCTTGTTCAATGTCTAGTTCTCCTTCAAGACTTTGAGTGTGTTGTATATGCTCGGATGCGTCCAAGTGATCCTTCAAGCAAATACACATCTCCAATGATGCCGGTGTGAGTCTTGTTCTTCGTATAGATAATACCCTGCCACTAAGAGAAAAAGCGGATTCCGAAGCTACCGTAGAAGCTTGGACGGTTAGTAAATCTCGGGCCATAGCGGTTAGAACGGGAAATTGAGTTTCCTTTCCTTTCCACCAAGCCAAAATATCAAAATTTGCGAATTCATGGGGTCCCATAGTCGATAAAAAATCGGTTCCAATATATCTCCCATATTCGCTAGTCGATGATTGGTCACCCTCACCCCTAGCCCGTTTAGTGTTTTCTTCTCTTAAACTATTATATAAGTTAAGCATGGGATCCGCGCTAGTAGAAGTAGAAAATGATGATGAAAATAAACTTGAAGAATCATTTCTTGAACCATACTTTTTAAAATAAACCCCGAATAAATCTTTGAAATTTTTGTTAAAAATGGCTTTTGCATCTCTTGAATAGAAAACGTTTTCGTTATGCAACTCTAAATCAATAGAGATTTTGTCGATAAGTAGTTCCACCCCGCTAATATTCATACATAGGTTCAAGGCGGCGGAACAAGTAATTACCGGTGGTATTTCTTTAAAATATTTTCTTAGTTTTTCTTTCATGGGCGAAACCATTTTTTCATATAAATCACCACTTAATTCGTAGTCGCTTAATTTTGAACACATTAAATAAATTTGATTAAGTACCAAATGACTGGTGGGATAATAAACATCCGATAATAAAGTTGTTGCGTTTTTAAAAACTTTGAGCAATTCGCTTATTTTTCTAACTATATCCATTGTTCCGACGTAAATGGTGTAACCCTACTCGTCCTATTCGCAAGTTCATCATGAAAAAGTTGTAAAGTATCACGTTGGCGTAAACCACAACAAAATATTTTATAAGTCGAATTCCATCTTGTAGGAACGTCCCAATTAGGGGTTAAAAAAATAGAATTCGTGTCCTTACACAATTTCATATATTGTTTATATCTAGCTTTACTTGAACAAAATATATCTTGTAACATTTTTTTAAAAGCGTCTTTTACCAAACTTATTTCGGGTACCGCTAATCCGTCTTGCACAACCAAGTTTATAATGTGTGCAACACATCGACTATGATAAAAAATACCCTTCGAAGGCGGTTTATATGTTAATATTAATTTTTTTACCGCGTTTGTATTATTAGACGCGTTATCAAATGAGATCGAAAAAACTTTTTCTTGTAAGTTAAAGTTATTTATTACATTTTGTAACATATGAAATAAATTTTGACCCGTGTGAGGGTACTCAAAATTTTCAAAAGCAATCGTACGCTTCATCATTAGCCATGTATCGGGATCAATCCAATGTGCGGTAACACAAAGGTATGAATCGGGCAAACCATGAGGTGCCGACCAAACATCGGTTGTTAAGTTTACATTTGTATTTAAGTTTGCAAAACCATTTACTAGTTCTATTTTAGCCTTTTTCCATAATTTAATACAATCACGTCTAAGAGTAGCACGACTTACTTGTTTATATCGCGGTTGAAGAGTATTTTGAATCACCTTAGTCAATCGAGGGTTATCGAAGTGTTGTTGTCGGCACCGCTCCGCCTCGTATGCAAAAAGACCCCCCTCTCGTGACATAGATGCTTGACCGGCTTCCAGAACGGATTTGAGTCCTTCGCAATACTTGTCGGTATGCATCTTCAACGTTGTGTTGGATTCATGTTTCAAAAACTTACCGCAATGTTTACAATGAGCCTTAAGTTGCCCATCCGACAACTTTACGAGGTTGAAATTACACCAAATTTTTTGGTTTTGGGTTGTTTCTATAACTTCAACAATCTCGGGTGCATTCGTGGAAGCGGAAGAAGATTGAGTTGCCATTTGAATTGAGAGAAACGAGAATTTTGTAATTTTTTTAGTACTTGAAGAGTGTTTGAGTATTGTGACTAAACCAAAACTCAAATAGGCTATTTATAGTTAATTAGGGATAGCAAAATGGTAAAAACAAAAAAAAAGGGGCAAAAAACGGTCAGATTTTTGAATGCAACGGACACCTACAAAAACCGGTTTTTTCAACCCAGTTTCCGAAACCAGTTCCCCTAAAAACCGACCCGGACCGGTTTCTAACGGGAAAATGAAAAACCGGGTAGAAACCGCCGGTTTTAAGCCAACCCGAACCGGTTTTGGTCAAAAACCGGTTTTGATCGGTTTCGGTTTCAGTTTTTTTTCCGGTTTCAGTTTCGGTTTCGGTTTTTTTGCCCACCTCTAGTTAGGAGCCATCATTTGACTACACATCTTCTTCTTCCTAATTCTCAATCTTTCACCAAAATATAATATTCTTTTACAAGCATATCTAATAGTTTTTCAGGTTGTCAATTGTAACTTACAAAATGAATTTTCAGTTTTTTTTTTTTTAAAAATAAAAACACACCTAGAAATCCATTTTCTGGAAAAAAAAAAAAAAAAAAAAAAAAAGTAAAATGCTCATTTCCTTATGGTTGAGGGGAGGTATAGTATAAGTTTTATAACTTTAGTGGATAAAATGATTTTCCCCAAAGTTTAGGGGGTCTAAAGTATATTTACCTATTTTCTTATAGTATACTCTATGGCTGAAACATAGTAGTTGTATAGCCGAATAATCCAACCGAATCGTTGAAAATGATTTGGTTCGGTTATTATAAAATTTGTCAAAATTTAGTTATTGAATCATCATTTCAAAAATGAATTTCGAGTAAAGGTGTTACTTTTTTGAATTTCTAATACCCAAAAAGTTAAAACACCCAATATTTATAATTAAAAATAACCAAATACCCAATTATCAAATATTATGTATTTATTTATTTATTTATTTATTCATTTTCTTTAATTAAGCTACTATATGGATAAACTCCGAATCTTAACATCATCCGCAACTATGTAAATTTATTGACTCAAGTTAAAAGTTTATCAAAGCAAAATAATAAAATACACAATTTAATTATATAAAAAATAATAGAGGAACTCAAAAAATACACGATATATTTCTATCCGGGTATGAAAAAAATGAGGAACCGTACTCAAAATATCTAATATGATTTGCCTAACGAATATGACCATTTCTTGTCAATAACAAAAAATTCCATTATACTTCCCTCCGTCCCGCTCAAAATCTTACGTTTGCCCAATTTTCATCCCTTTAAAAATTTTATATTTATCATCTTTACACACATCAAACAATCACAATAACATAAATTAATCTCCACCATGCAGTTACAATCATTACAATTTAATTTTGAATTTCTGTCACATACTCACAATCAATACTTACACAACCTATCAATCTATCACATCCAATTATTTAACTAAAATACCAAAATCACCCTCTATCAGGCTTCAAACGAAAAAGAGAGACTAGTAAGTAAATAGTACTTCGCCCTTCCACGGTTCTTAAAATTTCTAATAATGTTGAAGGGAAAATAACTGAGACAGAAAGTAGGGCAAAGTTGTTGTTGTATTATTCCATTGATGAGCTCCCTTTAAATAGGGAGAAATACATACAATCAACCTTCGATTTAGGCTCTGTCGTTGTCGCAGTACAGCGGAACAGGCAGCTCAGCACATGGTATCACTTGAAGTTCTCCCAGAAACTTCTTAATACGATATCGGAGCGTAGGTCTTGCGATCGTATATACGATATTAGCATTTGGAATGCTTGATTAGATGGTGTATGATTTGGAATCATAATCGTATTAATCGTTGATTTTCTATTGTTCATCTAAAAATTAATTTTTCATGATTTTATGTTACAATATAAATCTATTTTTCTTTTGAGAAACTGATTTAAATGAGTAATATAAAGATTAGAAAAATATTATTTTTGGAATCGGAAAAAAAAGCGAAAACATAAACGGACGACAGACTTGAGTCGCCGAGCCGCCATGATGCTCGCTGTATGGACATGCGTCCGGGCAAGCAGGAGCGAGTCTGGTCGGCAGCATCCGCCGTTCTGCACTCGTGCAGTTCCTTTCGCCGGCACTGGCAAGCGTTGTCCTGCTTGGCCTGCCGTGTTTTCCGACTCGTTTTTATATTTCGCTCGATAATTAATTTCCCACAAATTAAATTGGATTTAATTTGACTAAGATTTAATTATGGTAATTTTATTCTTAGGGAATTAATTTAATGAAATATTTTCTCGTCCTAACAAGTTAAAATTAATTCGTTGTTTGAATTAATTGGATTAATTCGTTTGATGGATTTTTATATTGATTGGATCAATATTCAGATTCATTATGAATGTCATTTATTTAATGTGTTGGATGCATTATTTTTGAATGGTGATGTGGTTCATGGACCTAGTTTTTGAATCGTTCGGTTTTATTCGATTGGGTTGTAAAGGCCGTTTTGAGCCTATTTATTTTACTAGAAATATTTGTATCTAGGATGCAATTTTCAATGTAAAATTTATATGTAATGACGAAGACCGGAGGAAGATCCATTTCGAGAAGACGAAGATTCAAGACGAAGACTTGTAATTAGATTACGGAGTTTTTGTTTTCTAGGAACGGTCCATGAACCACATGTTGGTAGCAACTAGGTTGTGAATGGTTTTTTCATATTGTATGAATACCACAAACGCGCTAATATGATTAATGTGCAAAGAGTAACGTTAGTTGCGAAAATTCTCCCACGACAAATTATTAAGTTTATAAGGTTTCAAGGTTTTCCTTCCTCCATCGAGTTTTCGGAAATTGAAATCCAAACCGGATGTGCTATGCTTCCGAGTTATCGGGGTAGTCGTTCGGGAGGACGGATAAATTAATGGAGCGCATTGGATGTCTTCGGTTGGAGCAAATTTTATCCCTAGAAACACGATAGGTTGCCGATAAAATTCAATTGTGAAACCGATTTGCGTCGATGGTATAAACTTAACTTGTTCACGAACCATAGAAACCGTATAGGTTGAGGGGAGTGAACAAGGGGAAAAAGAAGATCGAATCATCCATTAGATGGGTTGGTGTTGGACACCACTTTATGAAAATTAATAGACTAGAAACCATTCGGTTGCCCTCTATTAAGATTTATAAAGAACTCGATCTCCACTATGAAGTAGAGCGACGATACTTAGGATTTCACATGGGAGTGTGTTATTCCGATAAAAATAGTGGGAGCCGGGTAACAAGAAAAGAAAAGACCTTAATTATATACTCGTAACATAATATAACAAGTCACTAATTAATGCTATACTTAATGCGCACATAACTCAATATGGCAATGAATCCACTCGCACTCGCTCGAAAAGAACACCTTAATGGTACCTAACTTTGTGGATTGGCTCCAAATCGATGATTGTCCTCGGTATAGAGGCACTGGGATACGCCTTGGAGACGGACATTCGGCGCCTCTGCGTGACCCGAGCCAATCAGAAGAGATTGAAAACCACGAAAAGTGGGTTAAGGATGACGTAAAAGTCCGTGCATACATGATGGCTTCTATGTCTAATGAGCTTCAGAGAGCTCATGAGGAAATGACTTCGCTAGCATTCTATCTCACTTAACCGAACTTTATGGTGAGCACAGCAGAATCGCTAGATATGAGATATCCAAGCAAATCGCTCGTGCAAGGATGAAGGAAGGTGAGAAAGTTGGGGAACACGTCCTCAAAATGATATCCATGATCGAGAGATTGGAGGCTCTTGATTTTAAAATGGATACTTCTCTCAAACCGACCTTATCCTATAGTCTCTCCCGATTCCTTCTCACGCTTTGTTATGAACTTCAACCGCAATGAGATTGCATGTAATTTAGTCAAGCTAATGAACAAACTTGTGACCGCTCGCCTCGATGAAGACTCCGCGGATGAAGGAGTCTCTTGTGATTTCTTCTGGACCTCGGAGGTCTAAGAACAAGAAGAAAAAGACCAAGAAGCAAACCGTACCACAAGTTAAGGACCTTAAGGGTAAGGGAAAGACCCGATGGTTCCAAGAACAAGAAGAAGAAGGATGCTTGTCTCAAGTGCGGTGAGTCGGGCCATCACTAGAGACTGTCCCATTCTTCATGGCACTTCGTGCATGTAACTTTTAGTTTTGGAAACAAATTGTTCTTCTACCGTATTTTCTACTTCCTGGATACCGGATTCTCGTGCTAGTTCTCATATTTGTACCGTGAATCGTGATCTCGAACAAAGTAGGAAGCTTGAGCCGGAGAATTTATGATCACGGTCGGAAGCGGGCATAGTGTCGAGGCGACCGACATAGGATCACTTCTTTTGAGTTTAGAATCCGGCTTTGTTTTGACTTTAGAAGATGTACTGTTTTGCCCAAGGGGCACAAAACATTGTATCCATTCCGGTCATGGACCGAAAAGGCTTTTCATTTTTCATTGGTGATGGTTCCCAAAATTTATTTTAGAAATAAACTAGTGGGTACCGCTACATTGTTGAATGGATTGTATCATCTAAATCTCAAGAACAAAGTAGTTGTGAATACTATGACTAGAAAACGTGGTAGGGATGAAACCAATCAAGTTTTGAAATGGCATCTTAGACTTGGTCATATTGGTCGACCAAGGTTTACAAGATGGAAAAAGATGGACTTATGGGTCCATTGGGATCGGATCCCTTTCCTACTTGTGAATCTTGCCTTAAAGGCAAAATGACTAAGTCCCCTTCACAGGACATTTGAAAGAGCCGCCGATAAATCGGGATTAATCCATACCGACGTATGTGGTGCTTTGAAGCGACGTGACGGATATCAATATTTCATTACGTTTACGAGATGATCATACTAGGTATGGTTATGTATACTTAATGAAACATAAATCCGAGGCCTTTGAGAAATTCCAGAATTCAAGGCCCTAGTCGAAACAACCGGTAATCATATCAAAGCACTTCGGTCGACCGAGGTGGCGAGTATATGAGTACTTGAGTTTGACGAGTTCCTTAAGGAACATGGAATAGTTTCACAACTAACACCTCCAGTACTCCTCGCTTAAATGGTGTGTCGTAAAGAAGGAACCGACCGTTGAACATGGTCCGTTCCATGCCGGGCTATACCGACTTGCCGATTTACCCGTGGGGTATGCACTGATCGCCGCGTATATCTTGAATGATGTCCTTCCAAACTGCTTTCTAAAACTCCACATGAGATGTGGGAGGGAAGGAAACCAAGTCTTAATCATATTAGGATTTGGGGATGTCCCGCCTATGTCAAGAAGACTAAGGTGGAAAAGTTGGAAGCTAGGTCTGCGAAGGGACGTTTCATTGGATTCCCGTCTGGGACAATGGGATATCTATTCTACATGCCCGAAGATCGAAGGATCATTGTTGCTTTACAAGCACACTTCCTGGAAGATGAGTTCATTCAGGAAGGCGGAGCAGGTAGAAGTATTTCTTTAGAAGAATATAATGAAACTCCTCAGGAGACACCTGTGCAAGAAACTGGAACTGAACCTTCTGAAACACTGGTACAACCACCTCATAGGTCTAGTAGGGTGTCTCATTTACCTGAGAGGTATGGGCTTGTGCACTTGGAGGAGCTGGGTCTCCATGAGGTTCCAAGTGATAGCCAAGAGACCGACCCAACAACCTATGACCAAGCGATGGTGGATGTAGACTCCGCGAAATGGCGTGAAGCTATGGAAGCTGAGATAGACTCGATGCATGTAAATCAGGTCTGGACTCTAGTAGACCGCCCCAAGGGCATAGTGCCCATTGGGAATAAGTGGATCTACAATAGAAAGACTGATGGTGATGACAAGGTTGACGCCTATAAGGCCAGGCTTGTGGCAAAGGGTTATACTCAAAAGGAAGGGATCGATTACCACGATACCTTCTCGCCCGTAGCCATGATCAAGTCTATTCGCATGATGCTTGCTATAGCTGCCTACCACGATTATGAGATATGGCAAATGGACGTAAAGACGGCTTTCCTTAATGGATTCCTCGAGGAGGAAATCTATATGGAGCAGCCTAAAGGCTTTGTGTCCGAAGTCGATATTCAGAAAGTGTGCAAGCTTCAGCGTTCCATTTATGGACTGAAGCAAGCGTCGCGTAGTTGGAACCTTCATTTTGACGAGGCGGTCAAAGAGTTTGACTTCGTGCAAAATGAAGAGGAACCTTGTGTATACAAGAAGGTTAGTGGGAGCAAGATCGCATTCTTAGTACTATATGTAGATGACATTCTACTAATAGGAAATGATGTGGGAATGCTCGATTACGTGAAAGCTTGGCTTTCGAGTAATTTCTCCATGAAAGACTTGGGAGAAGCTACCTATATTCTTGGTATTCGACTCTACCGGGATAAAGCGAAGAGAACAATAGGCCTTTCCCAAGCCCTCTATATAGATAAGATCTTAAAGCGATTTAAGATGGATGATTCTAAAAGAGGGTTCCTACCGATGCAACATGGAATAAAACTCACCTTGAAGATGTGTCCTCAAAGTGAGGAACAACGCAAGGAAATGAGTAATATACCATATGCTTCGACCGTGGGTAGCCTTATGTATGCTATGTTGTGTACAAGACCTGACATCGCGCATGCTGTAAGCGTGGTGAGTAGGTTTCAGGCAAACCCAGGTAGGGAACATCGATTGTCAGAAAGAACGTTCTCAAGTACTTGAGAAGAACTAGAGATATGGTTCTTATGTATGGCAGTGGAGATTTGGATGTGGTGGGATTCACTGATTCGGACTTCCAAGGACTGAAGGACGACTCGATGTCCACTTCTGGCTACATATTTACTCTTAATGGAGGAGCGATTCTTGGCGTAGTGCCAAGCAAAGCGCGACCGCCGATTCCACCGTCAGCCGAGTATCAAGCACCTCTGAGGCTTCCAAGGAAGGGTTCTGGATTAAGAAGTTTCGGGAGAACTTCAAGTGATACCATGTGTTGAGCCGCATGTTCCGCTATCTTTGCGACAACGACGAGTCAGAGCGCAGCCAAGGAGCCGAGGTTTCAAAAAAGACCAAACATATTGAGAGGAAGTATCATCTCGTAAGAGAATTTGTTCGCAAGGGATACATTGTCGCACGTAGTAGACTCGGCCGACAAAGTCGCCGATCCATCGACCAAGCCACTTTCTCGGACTAGCTTGGAGCGTCATCCTGAGAAAATGGGTATTAGATACCATAGTGTGTGGCATTGAGTGCAAGTGGGAGATTGTTAGGAGTATGCCCTCGAATGCCACTCGAGGTTGTTGAGTGAGGGCATTGTACTTGTAATTATGTAAACCATTTATATAAGGCAAATGAATATTTCTTTATTTACCGGTAGTCACCGGCATTCCTAACTCGTAAATAAACATATAGAAACTAGTCCGTGTATTTGAGAGCAAAACGTTCCACTCCTTATTGGATAAGGGGGTCGGCCTGGAAAGGTTATAGCTCAAATACTTAATCGTCATAAGTCGATGAAACTTGACCGGGCGTTAAGTTTATGTGAAGACTTGTATGACGTGTTCTTTGACATGGAGAGTGCCCGTCGAACACTAATGGTTAGTGGGAGCACACGTTATAGGTATGCTAATTGGATTAGTATACTCGAACCGACTCACCCTCGATTCGTCACATGGTTTTCACTCCGGATACCAATGACGGAATCGAAAGGTCGTGATAGGTATTCGTGAACCTTCGACTTGAGGATTTAGTAGGGATGTGCTTGTGACGTCAAGATTTTCATTAGAGTAGTTCGACCGTAAACCTAAGGCGGGGATCAACCTCAACATGCATCTTGACGGCAAGTAGCGAGTCCTATCGAATACCAAGATAGAATTCTTTCTCCGTTAGTGAGCGGGTTATATGTCCTATGCGGTTATCGCGATGAGATCATAAGTCTTTGGCCAAAGCATTGGAGCCATTGTATTAGATACACGACACCGATGATCTCGATTTGCATTAACGCATGCATAGCGTCAAGTACAGATAGGGTTTGATCGACCGTGACCCTATAACTTGATCGACAATTGAAAGAAGGGTTTATACGCCATCGTATTCACGATGAATGGTTCTTGAATGATCCCAATCATTCGTTCTCTCACGGTACAGTGTAGGCCACCAGACTGGCTAGGTGGTGCTACTACTCTTTGGTTCCTCCCATTGCTGACTGAGACGGACCTACCGAGTCGCGCATTAGGATTGACGATGGAATGAATTAAGCTTATTATCTCATTATAAATATTAAATATTGGATATCTAATTTATTGGACATTGGATGTCTAAATTGATTTATTGGATAAATTAATTTACGGCCTAATGAATTAAATATATTACTGGGTGATTAAATTTAATTCATGAATATAATTATTTCTTGGAGAAATTAATTATGTTATAATGTATTTGATATGATTAATTAATTGGATTAATTAATTGATATAAATACATCGGAACGGAATCGGAGTTTATCTGTTTGGACTCACGGGAGACCGAAACGAACCGAACTCGTCCCGGCTCCTTCTAGAAGGCCACCCTATACCTAACCCCTCCCTTGGTCTTGGTCTTCTCCTTGTTAGGTGGAAGACATATGGCCACCAAGGGGACAATATCATATTAAATATGATATTAGGTGATATTGTCTAAAGGAAGATATCTTGGGGAGTTGAATAAGAAGATAAAGAAGACTCACTTCACTCACAACAATCAGCTTCCAGCCGTGAGTTTTGAAGAGTGAGAGAGAAAAAAAAAAATTCCAAGTCTTCATCTTCTTTTTCATTTTTGTTCTTGAGTTTTCTTGGAAAAATTCAAGATATATTGAGAGAGATATATTATACACTTAGAGTGTAATAATAATAGCTTCATCACTTGATTCTAGCCGTAACCTTAGAGGTTAATCAAGTGTTGTTGTTCCGGTCGTTTTTCCGGCACGTGGCAAGTAGAGACGCGGTGTTTTCGGCGTTGGATCGTTCAAGAGCTTGGAGCGGATTGAACTCGCAGAGATCAAACTAAAGCTTGGGGAATAGCTCAAGAGAAGGTTTCCATTTAATCAACGGACTTCGAGGGTTAGTTTCTTACGACTCTTGCTTTTCGTTTATATATTCGTATATACGTAGCTCGATCGATCCTCGTAGGGATTCGGATCGAATTAATTTTCGTTTTACCGCTTCCGCTGGGCCTTCTATTTAGGCACCGAATACCAACACTTTACACACATCAAACAATCACAATAACATAAATTAATCTCCACCATGCAGTTACAATCATTACAATTTAATTTTGAATTTCTGTCACATACTCACCATCAATACTTACACAACCTATCAATCTATCACATCCAATTATTTAACTAAAAATACCAAAATCACCCTCTATCAGGCTTCAAACGAAAAAGAGAGACTAGTAAGTAAATAGTACTTCGCCCTTCCACGGTTCTTAAAATTTCTAATAATGTTGAAGGGAAAATAACTGAGACAGAAAGTAGGGCAAAGTTGTTGTTGTATTATTCCATTGATGAGCTCCCTTTAAATAGGGAGAAATACATACAATCAGGCCTTAGCCAAACCCTAACTATGAAAGCCCGTAAACTAATAGACTTAGGCACACAACGGGTATTATTCCTTTAACACTCCCCCTTGTGCCTAGTCTACAAGCGCATGTCATGTTGCCTCGTTAAAACCTCGTCAAGCAAAAACCCAATGGGAAAAATGTCTTGATCGTAGGGAAAAGAGTACAACATCTATACACATCAAGTTTAGACTTCGTCCTTTGAATCTATCCTCTCATATGATCGTTACATTTGATCATAGCGCTACTAAGGTGACCATTCCATCGATCCCTAAAATCGTACATCTTGTTACCTCGTTAAAAACCTTTCCAAGTGATAAAAACCCTGTGGGAAAAATGATTCTTGGAAGGAAAAGAGTATAACGTACGTTGTGGATGTAAGACTCCCCCTCAAGTCTACATCTCCCCCTGATTTGTACATCAATCAAGTAGTTGTTGTCTCATTAAAAACTTCGCCAAGTAACAAAACCCAATGGGAGAAAATGAACCTTGGTCAAAGAAAAGAGTACAACACATGTGATTAAGTTTCTTTATAAATCACCATTTCCTTGTGATCTTTACATCAATCTCGGAAATTGGAAAACTCTACAGCTCCCCCTAATGCTTACATTCATATATCGTTGCCTCGTTAAAAACCTTGCCAAGTAACAAAACTCAGTGGGAAAAATAAACCTTGGTCTAAGGAAAAGAGTGCAACCTATGTGAGTATGTTACGTTATATCTCACATATTTCCCGTTATGATCATTCCATCAATCAAGGGGATTTACAAGTTACATCATGTTCATAAATGTAAGTATGCTCATCAGTGGCGATTTTAATCGCTAGTTCCTCACACGTGTAGAATGATAGTTCTTAATCATGTACACTCACGGATTGATTCATGCAAAGCAATAATCTTGTCGTGATTCGAGGAGGTAGCCAAAAGGGGTTTGCTTAGTCGATTTCCAAGGCATAAGCAATTAATACCAACACATACTTTGTGGTAGTTGCTTCGGCACCAGCATTTACTTTAGCATTTGCCTTTTCGTAAGCAGCTTCATTTGCCTGCTTGTAGGGACAGAATAGTCCCAAGTCAATGGTTTCTTTTAAGTATCAGAAGATATTCTTGATACCATTCCATTGATGTTGCGTCGATGCAGAACTAAATCTAGTCAGCGGATTAACTGAGGAGTGATAGCAGGCCGTGTACATTGAGCTAAGTACAATAATGCGCTATTGCACTCAAGTAGGGAATTTCAGCTCCCAAAGCTCTTCGTCACATTTCTTTAGACGAAATGGATCTTTCCTTTACATCCAAATGTCCGACCTATCATGGGGTGCTAGTCGGGTTTACCTTGTCCATGTTAAAGTGCCTGAGAATCTTCTGTACATAGGTAGACCGGTGGAATGAATTCCACAAACTCAATGTCTATGTCAATGCCTCGACAGAACCGAGTTTTCCCAAGATTTTTCATCTCAAACTCAATTTTCAAGTATCCGGTGGTTTCTATTATTTCATCAAGACCGATTATGTTCACGTCATCGGCATACATTGTGATGATCGTGAATCCGGAACTTATTTGTGAAGACGCATGGACACAGCTCATCGTTCTTATATCCTTCCCGATCAAGTAGTCACTTAGACGGTTATACCACATCCTTAAGGATTGTTTCAAAACCGTAAAGTTGAGCGTTTCAATCAAATTGCATGCGCACTCTGTGGTCTAGAGTCACTTGATTTGGGTAATGAAATGCCATCGGGCACTTACATATATATCTCTGTATCTAGATCCCCATAGAGATACGTAGTAACCACATCTATTGGCTGCATTTCCAGTCCCTCGGAAATTACTATGCTAATCAAATAGCGGATACGTATACGTGGGAGTACATTTCCTCGTAACCAATTCCAGCGCATTGTGAGAAGCATTACTTCGTGAACCTTGTACATTAGCACTCTACTATTCTCACTATGATTTACAACAAAGGTTCGGTTATGTCCTTCAGGCTTTACACTTGGTTAGGTTAGCACTACCTACACCAAATACCTGTCTCTTTGTCGTAGAATCTAGTTCTACCTGGAATATTTTTCTTATAGGCCAATCAACTCTATGTTGATTTCATCCAACTGAGCGAGGTTCGACATCATCGTACATTATGATTCATGACATGTCATCAAAGTGGGTGGTTGATCAGGCCACACCCTCATAGTTTCATCGAGATTCTTGATTTTCTGAATCATATCTTCGGGGCGTCCCCTCGTCATGATTCATGGACATAATAAAATCAAGCATGATCTCATGAAACGAGTTTATTGATGGTTAACATGTGAATTTGTGCCATACTCTACCTCTTACTTGGATGAGTATTTAGTCGAACCATGTGGCTTCCACCCATTCCTTCGCAGGGAGCCACGGCCTCAACCACACCTCCACCAGGTGCAGTTGCATCACCCGGTTCATTGGTGATGTGCCCCTTACAGGGGACTTCTAACCTTACAGGCACATTTGCAGCTGTAATGTGAGATCTTGTCACTTGAACGATATCAGTAAATGCATCAGGCATCGAATCTGCTACATCCTGAAGATCGAGTGTTCTTTGTGCTTCACGGTAACATTGTGAAGTTCGGGGATCATAATGAGACAAAGTGGAGACACACCACGACAATTCCTGTTGTTCCCCGAGAAATTACGTTTTCTCTCCTCCCCCTAACGACGGGAAGGTCGTCTCATTAAAGTGACAATCCGCAAATCGTGCGGTAAAGAGATCACTGTGAAGGTTCTAAATAGCGGATAAACGTATGGAGATTCTTATCCAACATGAATACTTAATCGTATCTAAAGACCGATGCGTTGTGGGGCGCAGAAGGCACATATAATGCGTAACCAATTATGCGCAATTCCGTCTGGGTCCAAAATACAAAAATCAGGTTATCCAGTTACCAACTGGTACGCATAAACTAATTGGTTAGCAGAGGGTCTAAGAATGAACGATTTAAGTAAAGTTGCGTGCAATATTGCATAATCCCAAGCAAATATATGCAAATTGGTGCGCATAACCAATTACATAATCACCATACATATTCTTTAGAAGGTGGTTTATGTGACACCATTTGCATATGCACATGGGACGAGATGCTATTCATTGATCTCTATCATGCAATAAACATCAAATACTTTTTGACGTGAACTCTCTAATCATCAAGTCCTTTAGATGTTATAAGGGAGGTGAGCCCTTATAAGTTATCTTGGAAGTTCTGCAGCAGTTTGAGTGGACAGGAGAGCGATATGTGACCAACATGTCGGAGAATCCATCAAAACCATAAATACATAAATGGTCCGCATATTAGGTGGATGGATCCACAAATATCTCCTTATATTCAGCGTAAGAATGGAATATTTGCTTTTGTTTCTTTAGCGTATGAAGGTCTCGCTCCTACTTTGGCTAAAGAGCAGGCTTTGCAACACTAACTGGTGGGCATTTGATATGCATCCGGTTCTTTGGATGACATAACACGATTAACGTCAACATTGTGCTTTATGTTGAGTTGTTGCCACATTTTCACTCGAAAAGTAATGATGTACGTACAAGTTCTTTAGTATATGGATCATTATACTTCGACCAGGATGACCTAGTCTATCGTGCCAAAGCCTATATGAGTCTATGTCCCAAAGTACATTATTGGTGACAACATAGGATTTTAAAAACCTAATAATAGTGAGGTACATCCACTAGATCGACTCATCAGTTATTCTAAAATGCGTATACGTCCACATTCATTAGAATAAAAGAAACTCTATTCCATTCTCACAATGGGTTTCAATCTGGAAACCATTGCTACGTATATTGTTGAAGCTAAGTAAGGTTCGAAGGGCTCTAGATGCATACAGAGCATCGGTAACTTGTAATTGAGTGCCATTTAGGCATCAAAAATTGAGCATTACCTCGCCCTTTGATGAGTTGGGAGGACCCAATCATCGTAGTTACCGAGGTTTGGCAGACGACTAATTCGATGAATAGAAGCCTTATTCTAAGAACATTCAAGTTCTACTCAATTCATTCCTTAGAAGAGAAAGAAATTTCGAACCATAAGCATTCAAGCAATATTCAGTACTTCGAAATAAAGCTAAGAATCTAACGTAAGCAATATTAATATCTTGTTCGTGAAACAACATTGCATCACGCCATTATTGAAAAGAAAACACCAACACAGTCGTCTTGAGGCAACTATACCAAATGTAAACAAGAAAGTAAACATAATACTAAGATTCAGTCTATAGACTGTGGCTCGTATGACTCAATTCGACAATTGGTGACTATGAAAATTGACATAGGGGGACTTACTAGATCATATTCTTCCATATAGTGAGTTCTCATTTCTTTGGACTCTCTATATTTCTTGTAGTGAGATGCGACTTGCTTGCTTGCATGGCAATTCTTGTACCATGTCCAGCATCTCCACAATGATAGCACGGTTCATTGCCAACTTGAGCCTTAGAGGCGATATGATGGGTAAGTGCTTTTTGGTTCCCTTGGCTAGGAGAGCCGGGAGCACCAAATCTTCGCATTACATTAGAAGAACCCCCACGTCCTTGACCACGAAGCCTATCATGTCCAGTCCCCTATTCATTGGGGTAGTTTCCATCTTTCACTTTGCCATAATTGGCCTTGGGAATTTTCTTTGTCCCAAACGACCTGGCATTATTGCTCACTAACACTTCGTTATGCCTCTCAGCCACTTGCAGTAGGTTGATTGGCTTACTGAAGGTAGTGATGCGTTTATTATCATGCTCCAGCCTATACTGGTTCGTTAGTATTAGGGCCGAAGTAGGGAAGCTGGAAAGGGTTTTATGGATCATGTCATCTTCTGTGATGTCCTTCCCATAGAAATTTAGGTGTGCCTTGAGGCGAAGAATATCTTTGTTGAAATCGTTGATCCGTTTCTATTCAAGCAAGCGGATTTCATTCCACTGCACGGTCAACTCTGGGAGCAAAGTTTGTCAATGTTCCCAAATTGGCCCTTAAGGGAATTCCACAGTTCTTTAGGGAATTTCAACCGTAGATATTCCTATCTCAGGCTGGGTTCTGTAACACCCCAAACTAGGCGGATATTACAGTGCCGTGGACCCCCGACTGGGACCCACCAGGCGAATGAAAATGAATGAATTACACAGGGTAAATGTAGTACCGAACTACATTACAACATTAATTACTCCGATGAGGAGTTTCATACAACACACCCAAGATATTACAGAATACATGTATATTTTATATGGAGATAAAATATACAACACTGAGTAAAATGAGTATTCAAACGGAATGTCTGCAGCGGAATAAAATGAAGGAAACATAAATGACTGAAAAGACTGGGGCCCCCTACTAGTATCATTGGGACTCCTCGTCGTCAACGTGCTCTCCCCGTGCTTTTGCCTTGACATGACCTGAAAAACAATATCCCCCAACGGGGTCAGTTACACAGAACAACAATCCTCAAGAGTTGAATACACACAATCCTGGTGAAACATACGCAATCAAACATGCTATATGAATCAACTAACAGTACAACTCAAAGGAAATGGCGCCACACTACGTCCGGGATGGAAATGTGTCCGTGCACAAGCCACCAACGAGTATCGATCGAATACACGTGTGGTCTTGTACCTAATCAGTCTCACGAAGCAATCGACTCGCGTGCACACTCCAATGTGAGGCCAACAACCAACACACGACTTAAACGTGCCCGACATGAAAATCCTACACATACCAACCGGCACGCCAGTATGACTCGGAATGCCACGATATAACAAAAGTGACATCGAGAATCAATAAAGACTCACCAAGATGAAATGATAGTGAAATGAATGATAGCTCAATGAAATGATTGGAACCGTCGTTCCTCGTGACTGAAGTGATTAATTGACAATGACAAGTCTCGATACGGTTAATACAATATGAATGAATTATGATTATGAATGAACAACAACGAAAGGAATGAATATCCTTTTAACTGAGTAAGAATTAACTTACACAACCCGTGAAGAATGTCCGTCCACGAACAACGTCCTAAATGAAATGTCGGTCGCTCGAACAACCTTGAATAACACAATCACCAATAATTCGTTCAATACACGTATCAAACACGATTATAACCAACTCAAACGTCGATACAACAATATCCAAACTCGTAGATGCACTCTAACGAATACGTTGAAAATATCCTTCTCGTTGGTTACAACCAAACCCAAATTATCGAAACCAACTTTCAAATGATTGATTCAAACCAGCAAAACAATATCAATGGCATCAATAATCCAATAGGAATCCACAATTCAAGATTACAACAACATCAATCGGAAATCCCCAAATTAACCGAAGTCAACCCCAAGGGTTCTTGAAATAATCCCCAAAATAGCCATTAAATCCGTAGGAATATATTTATCCAAGGTAGATAATCCATATCTAACATATTCCAACAATAATCCAAGCTTACACGAAGAAATCAGAAGGAAAAACCCAAAAATCCGAAATTCTAGATCCAAGAGATTAATACCTTAGATTTGATGTTTGAAGGTGATGAAATGATGATTACTCCGGATTATATGCTTGAGGATGATGATTGATGATTAAACCTCGAAGAATACTCTCCAAATCGCCCGGAACCGATGAGAGAATGAGAAGAAATGACAAATGACGAAATCTGGGCTACACTGTCCAATTTATAGAAATTCCAGTTTAGCGCGCGCTAGCCCCAGTTCTTAGCGTGCGCTAACGGGTGTTTTGGTAAGTCCAAGATCATCGTCCGACAACGGTAGCGCGCTACGTACCTTCTTGTAGCGTGCGGCGCTGATTGAACTCTTAGCGTTAGCTTAACCCAAAATGTTTGCGTGCGCTAACGAATTATCTCGATGCCCGATCGGAGTCCGTAACCTTCGCCTCCGATTCGATCGCAGAAGCGCGCTACAATCAATATTTAGCGTGCGCTACAATATCGATCACAGACGCTTAAAACCACTCATAGCGTGCGCTATGAATTAATCAATGCAATCCAAGAGCCACCGACTCAACTCGATTCGACCTTAGCGCGCGCTATACCGATCGCATAACGTGCGCTACTCCGCCTACTAGCGCTACTTACCATTCGTGGCGTGCGCTTACTTATAACTCACCTGCAGCCCGGCCTTTCTCGATCGGCCAGGACAACATTAGCGTGCGCTAATGCTGAGTGGTAGCGTGCGCTACCTGTACTCAATTAGCACGCACTAAAGAGAGTACGTAGCGTGCGCTACTCCTCACACACAGCCCACCATGAAGATGACAATGATGATACGCTCGGCCCGACTATCCAACCGGGTTGAATGATGAAATAACACTGATACGCGATACCAATATACTCTGAACGGTGAATACAATGAATGAAATGAACGATGAATGATCATTAATGAGTGAGAAATTACTGAGTAACAATTACTGAATGATAAATATTGAACGATAATGACTGAATTACAACTGGGTATTACATACACCCCCTTAAAAGAGTTTCGTCCCCGAAACTAAGGGTCAAACAATTCGGGATAACTCTCCCGCATACTATCCTCGGTTTCCCAAGTAGCCTCTTCGACTCCGTGTCTAGACCACTGAATTTTTACCAAAGGAATCGTCTTGTTCCTCAACTGTTTGATTCGCCGCTCTAAAACTCGTATAGGACGCTCCTCATATGAATGATCATCGGCGATCTCGATTTCGTCAAACTGAAGTATGTGACTCGGGTCGGCAACATACTTCCGTAACTGAGAGACGTGAAACACATTATGAATTCGGCTCAACGCCGGAGGTAGGGCCAATCGATAAGCTAGCTCGCCTACTCGATCCAAAATCTCAAACGGTCCAATGAATCTCGGACTCAACTTCCCCCTCTTCCCAAAACGGAAGATACCACGACTCGGGGAAACCTTGACCAAGACATGGTCACCTGTCTCGAACTCTAATGGTCGACGACGATTATCTGCATAAGATTTCTGTCGACTCAGAGCGGTCAACAAACGACTCCTGATCAAAGCTACCTTCTCACGGGCGGCTATAAGCATATCGAACTCGGTGCCGATTGATTCTGATAAGTCATCCCAACACAAAGGAGATCGACAACGACGACCGTACAAGGCCTCGTAATATGCCATCTTAATCGAAGAATGCCAACTGTTGTTGTACGTGAACTCGATCAACGGTAGTTGGGCTTCCCAATCATCTTTCCAATCGAGGACACATGCCCTCAACATGTCCTCTAAAGTCTGAATAGTCCTCTCTGATTGTCCGTCGGACTGAGGATGAAAAGTCAGACCGAGATTAAGCCGAGTTCCCATAGCACTGAATCGATTTCCAAAATGAGACACGAATCGTCCGTCCGATCGTAAACGATACTTTTAGGAGTACTGCAATCTCACTATCTCTTTGATAAATAATGGGCAAGTCTCTCGACCCCACATATCCTTAATCTCAAGGAAATGAGCCGATTTAGTTAAGCGATCCACAATTACCCAGATTGTATTCATGCCACGGCGACTCGTCGGCAAACTCGTGATGAAGTCCATTGAAATATCCTCCCACTTCCACTGGAATAGGAGAGGTTTCAAAGATACCCACGCCGCCGATGTTCTATCTTGACTTGGCTGTGTCAAACATCTCGAAACAAATTCCGCGACTTCTAGCTTCATATTACTCCACCAAGAATTTTGTTTCAAGTCTTTATACATCTTGCTAGACCCCGGATGAACTAATAAGGGGTAGCATGAGCTTCTCTCAAAATCGAGTTTTTCAACTCACAATCGCGGCACGCACAACCGATTCTTAAAACGCAAAAGTCCATCCTCGTGGACCACAAACCCGGGCTTTCCCCGAGTCACATCCTCTCGAATGCGTAACAAAAATGGGTCCGAACCCCGATTTTCCCCGATCGCCTCCTCAAGTGGCGATGAAATCTCCAACGTACAAAGTTGTCCTTGTACTCGCTGTAACTGCACCTCGATCTCGGGTCTCGTAAATTCTCGCCAAGTTCCTTCCGAATCGTTAATCGAGCAAGCATATGCTCCTGAACGGACTTACGACTCAAGGCGTCGGCGACAACGTTCGCCTTGCCCGGGTGGTAAAGGATCTCGATATCATAATCTTTGATTAGTTCCAACCACCGTCTCTGTCGCATATTTAACTCCTTCTGAGTGAATATATACTTTAAACTCTTATGATCGGTGAATATCTGACAGGTAATGCCATAAAGATAATGACGCCAAATCTTCAATGCAAAAACCACTACCGCTAACTGTGTCGTGGTCGGATAATTAACCTCGTAAGGTCTCAATTGCCGTGAAGCATAAGCAATGACTTTCCCGTTCTGCATGAGTACACATCCGAGACCCTGTCCGGACGCATCACTATAAACCACAAATCCTTTTGTCCCTTGCGGTAAAGAAAGGACAGGTGCTGAAGTTAACCGGCTCTTGAGTTCCTCAAAACTCTGTTGACACGCGTCGGACCACGTATATTTCTTATCTTTCCGTAAAAGATTCGTCATGGGTTGAGCGATTTTTGAAAATCCTTCAACAAACCGCCGATAATAACCGGCTAATCCGAGAAAGCTTCGGATCTCCTTAACATTCTTCGGAGTTAGACAATCTCGAATAGCCTCCGTCTTTTGAGGGTCGACACGAACTCCGTCTGATGAAATTACATGTCCGAGAAACGTCACTTCGGACATCCAGAACTCACATTTGGAAAACTTTCCAAAAAGTTGCTCTCGTCTCAACACGTCGAGCACTTGATGAAGGTGAAACTCGTGTTCCTACCGGTCACGAGAATAGATCAAAATGTCATCAATGAAGACAACCACGAACTGATCTAAATAGTCGATGAAAACCCGATTCATTAATTCCATGAATACCGCAGGTGCATTAGTCAACCCAAACGACATAACCACAAACTCATAATGACCATAGCGTGTTCGGAACGCCGTCCTTGCGATATCCGACTCTCGAATCCGCAACTGATGATATCCAGATCTTAAGTCGATCTTGGAAAATAGTGAAGCTCCCTGAAGTTGATCCAAAAGATCATCGATACGGTACGGGGTAAAGGATACTTATTCTTGATCGTCACCCTGTTCAACTCCCGATAATCAATACACAAGCGAAACGAACCATCCTTCTTCTTGACAAACAACACTGGTGCTCCCCACGGGGACGCACTCGGTCGGATATAACCTTTCTCGAACAACTCCTCAAGTTGGTTCTTTAATTCCTGCATTTCGGTCGGGGCCATCCGGTACGGTGCCTACGATATCGGGGACGTACCGGGCTCCAACTCAATCGTGAATTCCACATCTCTCTGTGGAGGCAAACCAGGTAACTTGTCTGGAAAAACATCGGCATATTCTCTCACTACCGGAATATCCGTCAACATTACTGATGATTTCTCGGTTTTGGTCATATAGCACCAATAACCAACATACCCCTGACTAAGTAATTTCACTGCTTTCATCAAATTAATGACTTTACCAGAACAGCCGGGATTACCTCCCTGAAAAACAAATTCAACCCCATCGTCTGAAATGATAGTGACCATACGCTTACGGACACTAATGATGGCATCGTGACGATCCATCCAATTAATACCCAGAATGACGTCGTCTCTCGGTAAATCTACCACGATTAGGTCTGCTAACCAAACACGGCCATGAAGCTGAATCGGACAATCCTTAATCTCATGATTACCGATAATTCTTCTACCATCAGGTAGACCAATGACATAAGGCTCACAACTAGTAGCACTACCCAGACGTAGTCTACTCAAGCATGACTCGGAAATGAATGAATGCGATGCACCAGTATCAAAAAGGGTACACACAGGTTGAGATAAAATATCGAGTGTACCTGAGATCATCCGAGACTCTGGATCGTCGGTCTTCTTCATTTCATAAATTCGGGGCTTGCCGGCCCCCGAACCGGACACTCCCGTCTGATAGCTCTTGGCTCCGCCTTTATTAGCTCCTGTCGTCTTGAACGACGCTGACTGAGTGGCCTGATTCTGCACCGCTGAATGTCCTGGGGCCTGAGATGATGCCGGAGAAGGTTTAGAGTCCCTTCGGCAAAAACGGGCCCTATGCCCAGCAATCCCACAGTTGTGGCATGTGACAGTCTGTTTCGGACACTTGGTGCTGAAATGACCCTGTTCTTCACAGTTGAAACAGATGATGGCCGAACCGGCTGCTCGTGACTGAGATTCCGCAGGTCTAGGCTCCATAGGAGGTCGCTTAGAAAAAGTAGAGCCCGCACGTGGTTTCTTGAAAGTGGCCTGACTGCCGTCAGACTGATTACGATTCTTAGACTTCTTGCCAGCAGATGAAGGTTGTTGCTTAGCAATCTCCTTAGCAGTAAGCTCGTAGGTGAGAGCTTTCTCGATGAATTCGGCCAGAGTGGTGCAATTATGATTAAGCAACTGTAGCCGCATACGAGGTTTGAGCCTTTTGCTGAAATACTTAATCTTGTCCGCCTCAGAGTGAATGATAGATGAGGCGAACAGAAGAAGTTCCTGAAATTTTTCGGCGATGGCGAGAACATCATCGTCCGCTGAAAAGTCGGGAGTGAGTAATTCCGACAACTTAGCCTCCCTGAGTGGGGCTGGATAATACCTCTCCATCATGAGAGTTTTGAACTGATCCCAAGTACATGATCCGTCGGTGGGCTTCAACGATAACCACCATGAATGAGCGCTCTTACCAAGATAGTAGGCCGCAACTGAAACTTTATGCCCTTCAGGGCAATCCACCATAGCAAATAACTTCTCTAAATGCTCAAGTCAATGAACAATATCCGCCGGCTCAGATGAGCCCTCGAAGGTAGGTGGTCGCTGGAGAGAGATATCGCCAATGATACTGCTTATACCCCTCTCTTGCCTCTGAGGTGGCGGCGGAGGAGCCTGTTGATTTTGAGTAGTGGAGTTATGCATCATCTCCATTAGTTGCGCCATCTGAGTCATTTGGGCCATCATGCCCTGCATAAAAGCGAGTGGGTCAACCCGAACACCCTCTGACTGAGCCGTGTCCCGGGTACGACTCCCTGATAGTGAATGATTACGTCCAGGTGAATGAGTGGCAGCATCACTGCTCGATGAGTTAGCATTATTCCTAGCATTCGCACGTGTATTCAGACGAGCTCTCGGGTTCCGGCCTGCACCATGGCCTCTTCCCCCGCGTCCTCTGCCAGCCCTTTCCATACTGAAGTGGAAAGTCATATGATGATTATATATCTCGCATGAATATCACATTATGATTACGTTATGAAATGATAAAAATGAGCATACGCGCTCAAACACAATGATTACATGAATGATCAACTGAAATGACGTGATTATCTGATGAAATCCTTGAAATGAATATCTTGAACAAGTTAACAAGATTAATGACATGATTATCAAGATCAACAACTGAACAATGAAATGAACTGAGTGATTAATGAATTCACATGATCGACTTGATCACAAATGAAAATGATAGATGAGGAAATCTTACTGTTCTTTGGTCTGAGGGGCTCGGCTCTTGCACAGGTCACACGTGACGCGAAAGTCCAATGATACTAGTCTGATGAACGATGATTTCAAATGAGACATGACTCGGAAGGTAGTATTCAAAACCATGGCTCCGATACCAACTCTGTAACACCCCAAACTAGGCGGATATTACAGTGCCGTGGACCCCCGACTGGGACCCACCAGGCGAATGAAAATGAATGAATTACACAGGGTAAATGTAGTACCGAACCACATTACAACATTAATTACTCCGATGAGGAGTTTCATACAACACATCCAAGATATTACAGAATACATGTATATTTTATATGGAGATAAAATATACAACACTGAGTAAAATGAGTATTCAAACGGAATGTCTGCAGCGGAATAAAATGAAGGAAACATAAATGACTGAAAAGACTGGGGGGCCCTACTAGTATCATTGGGACTCCTCGCCGTCAACGTGCTCTCCCCGTGCTTTTGCCTTGCCATGACCTGAAAAACAATATCCCACAACGGGGTCAGTTACACAGAACAACAATCCTCAAGAGTTGAATACACACAATCCTGTTGAAACATACGCAATCAAACATGCTATATGAATCAACTAACAGTACGGCTCAATGGAAATGGCGCCACACTATGTCCGGGATGGAAATGTGTCCGTGCACAAGCCACCAACGAGTATCAATCGAATACACGTGTGGTCTTGTACCTAATCAGTCTCACGAAGCAATCGAATCGTGTGCACAGTCCAATGTGAGGCCAACAACCAACACACGACTTAAACGTGCCCGACATGAAAATCCTACACATACCAACCGGCATGCCAGTATGACCCGAAATGCCACGATATAACAAAAGTGACATCGAGAATCAATAAAGACTCACCAAGATGAAATGATAGTGCAATGAATGATAGCTCAATGAAATGATTGGAATCGTCGTTCCTCGTGACTGAAGTGATTAATTGACAATGACAAGTCTCGATACGGTTAATACAATATGAATGAATTATAATTATGAATGAACAACAACGAAAGGAATGAATATCCTTTTAACTGAGTAAGAATTAACTTACACAACCGGTGAAGAATGTCCGTCCACGAACAACGTCCTAAATGAAATGTCGGTCGCTCGAACAACCTTGAATAACACAATCACCAATAATCCGTTCAATACACGTATCAAACACGATTATAACCAACTCAAACGTCGATACAACAATATCCAAACTCGTAGATGCACTCTAACGAATACGTTGAAAATATCCTTCCCGTTGGTTACAACCAAACCCAAATTATCGAAACCAACTTTCAAATGATTGATTCAAACCAGCAAAACAATATCAATGGCATCAATAATCCAATAGGAATCCACAATTCAAGATTACAACAACATCAATCGGAAATCCCCAAATTAACCGAAGTCAACCCCAAGGGTTCTTGAAATAATCCCCAAAATAGCCATTAAATCCGTAGGAATATATTTATCCAAGGTAGATAATCCATATCTAACCTATTCCAACAATAATCCAAGCTTACACGAAGAAATCGGAAGGAAAAACCCAAAAATCCGAAATTCTAGATCCAAGAGATTAATACCTTAGATTTGATGTTTGAAGGTGATGAAATGATGAATACTCCGTATTATACGCTTGAAGATGATGATTGATGATTAAACCTCGAAGAATACTATCCAAATCGTTCCAAATCGCTCGGAACCGATGAGAGAATGAGAAGAAATGACAAATGACGAAATCTGGGCTACACTGTCCAATTTATAGAAATTCCAGTTTAGCGCGCGCTAGCCCCAGTTCTTAGCGTGCACTAACGGGTGTTTTGGTAAGTCCAGTACTCATTGTCCGACAACGGTAACGCGCGCTACGTACCTTCTTGTAGCGTGCGCTACAGCTGAACACTTAGCGTGCGCTAAACCCAAAATGTTAGCGTGCGCTAACGAATTATCTGATGCCCAAGATCTTGGATTCCGTAACCTTCGTCCTCTCGATTCGATCGCGGTAGCGTGCGCTACAATCAATATTTAGCGTGCGCTACAATATCGATTGCGTACGCTAAAAACCACTCATAGCGTGCGCTATGAATTAATCCAATGCAGTCCAGTAGCCACTGGACTCAACCTGATTCGACCTTAGAGCGCGCTATACCGACTGCATAACGTGCGCTACTCCGTCCAACTAGCGCGCGCTACTTACCATTCGTAGCGTGCGCTACTTATAACTCACCTGCAGTCCAGTGCCTTCTGGACTGCAGCCAGGACAACATTAGCGTGCGCTAATACTGAGTGGTAGCGTGCGCTACCTGTACTCAATTAGCGCGCGCTAAAGAGAGTACGTAGCGTGCGCTACTCCTCACACACAGCCCACCATGAAGATGACAATGATGATACGCTCGGCCCGACTATCCAACCGGGTTGAATGATGAAATAACACTGATACGCGATACCAATATACTCCGAACGGTGAATACAATGAATGAAATGAACGATGAATGATCATTAATGAGTGAGAAATTACTGAGTAACAATTACTGAATGATAAATACTGAACGATAATGACTGAATTACAACTGGGTATTACAGGTTCAATGTGCCACCTAAGGAATATAAGTGCATTCGCTTTGATCTTGTCAGACGGTACTTGGTCTGTGGTGTCAAGGAACGTACCACTATATTCTTTAGTGATAAATGTGGTCTCGACGTAGGAGACCCATCTATGGTACTCGAGCTCTTTTGAGTCCAAGATATCAAATTTGAGGCGAGTTGGATAAGCTATCTTAATACAAGAAAAAGGAAAATGATTTTTCACAGTTTACCATGAGTACTTTCCATGATAAAATTTTCAATAATGGGAGCGTTATTATTTTTCGGAACCAAGATATGGTCAAAATTACTTTCGATGCTATTGAGTTAATGTAGGTAGTAGAAATAAATCCTCTAAAAATCTACTAGTGATGAAGCCTAATTTGCATGCCATATCTATATATGTATGGAAATATATGTATATTTATAAATATAGACATGTAATCCTAATAATATATCTATACACATATTATACAATCAAAGAGGTGTCTTATGCCGCAATAATTATTAATTCAACGTGAATTTATTTTAATCCAAGTTGTTATAGGCGTTTTGCTTTAATTTAATTAAAATTATTAATACATCATGCTTTTGGTTTAATTAAGCATAAATAAATTTATGAAATATAAATATGCAACTAAAGTAATCAAAGCATGTAAAATTGCACGTCAGATAAGAGTGTATTTAATTACCTCATGAAAAGACAGATTCTTTCTTAGAGCATACATTTGATTTTCTTTGAATGATATTACATTCGTCGTTCCGATTGTCCGCTTGATTCTCAGTCAAAATTCTTGTTTCCTCTCCAAAATTAAAGGATTCACTTGCAAGACATAAAGTGTAAAGGTTAAGTTATAATATTCAGGAAAAAAAATATAATAATTAATATAATTGCAGTTTTCATGAAGAACAGGATTCCGTCCCTTTCTCTTTGTTGTCTCTTGACCCTTTATTTCTCATCTTCATTAAACTATTAGGGGCTGATTTGCAATGGAGAAGGCCTGGTGTGGAGCCCAATGAAGATGTGGGCCGAATAGTCCATGTGGGCCGAATAGTCCAGCGCTGGGTGAAGGGAGAAGGCGTGGCATCCCTGGGCTGGTTGGTGTGAGCCCATAAAGCTAATCGTGGGTCTGAAGCAGGCGAGACGGGCTGGTGAGGTGAGGCACAGTACGCCGAAGAAGAGGCTGAAGAACTGCAGTGGCGGCGACACGGATCTGTGTGGTGGCGGGGCTTGCAGAAGTCGGCGGCCCTTAGGGAAGAAGATGAAGACGATCGGCGTAGGCGATTTGGCGGTGTCGGGGTCTCGGCCTGAAGTTGAGCAGACGAGCGATTGGTTGCTCGCGGGGAAGACGGCTAGAGGTTGCTGCGAGCCGGAGTGGAGGCGGCGGAATCTGGCGGAGGCGAGAGAAGGAGACGAGCCAGTAAGTAGGATTGGGGAAGATGACAGTCGTCCGAAATTAGGGTTTCGGTCGGAGGGGGGATCTGGCCGTTGAACGGGGTGACGGCAGCGATCGGAATTAGGGTTTCTGGGGAAGATCCGATTTTTTTTTTTGAGATTTTCCGAAAAATCGGGATGCACTTTTTCGTCAATGTGACTACGTGCGATAATGCTGTTTAAAAATAATCGAGACAAAGAAAGAGAAAATTGTTGTTGTATTATTCCATTGATGAGCTCCCTTTAAATAAGGAGAAATACATACAATCAGGCTTTAGCCAAACTCTAACTATGAAAGCCCGTAAACTAACAGACTTAGGCACACAACGGGTATTATTCCTTTAACAAATAACTCTTATTGTTGTAAGCCATATGGCGTTTGCTCATCACAAAATATGTGTTCCTTTTGATATATATATATATATATATATAGGGGTGGGTTCAAGTGAGAATGCAATTTAAGTAAAGAAATAAGATAAATTTCATCCATAGATTTTGATAAATGGATGGATGGCCTAGATTTATTCTCACAAAAATTTGATGCATATAATGCAATATTTTAATGCATCGGTATTTTGACATATAACGATATTTAATGCATTGCACGCACGATTTAAATACATATATTTCACGCATAATTAAGATAAACTCACGCATATTCACCCGCGATGCAACCATTCTAAAATGGATGAGATTCAAGAATGGTTCTTATCCCGCGAATCGCGAATACGCATGTTTTAGACTAATTACGCATTAAATATACGATTTCGCGATCAAAATTGCAATGCATTAAAATATGCATTATATGCATCAAAATACCGATGCATTATATGCATCAAATTTTTGTGAGAATAAATCTAGGTCATCCATCCATCAAGATCTATGGATGAAATTCATTCTTATTTCATTACTTAAATTGCATTCTCACCTGAACCCACTCATATATATATATGAGATTTATTTTGTGAAATAAGAGTACATCTCAGCTCTTGATTGATATGTTGGATGATCCGAATTGTATGAATATTTGGTTTTTTCTTAATTAATGACTGATTCCTCACACACACACACACACATATATACACACACACACACACACACACACACATATATATATATATATATATATATAGGGTTAGGATATGGTGAAAACTATTTATAAGGTGAAATCTAGAAACTAAAGGGTATAATAGTCAATAAGTAGCAAATAAAACTACTATACTCACGTCCGCGATTTATAAGGAATACAGAATCTTTCCAAAAAAGTTGTGTTTTAAACAAAAAAGACTTTCATAAGCCCCATAATTAATATAACATAATTAAAACATAAAAATGGTATGAAATTACATAATCCTACTCATCTACAGCCGTTAGATCACTACTATCAATGGCCTACAAAAATTTCTAGATTTCACAAAATAATTAGTTTTCATATGATCTATTTCCTATATATATATATATATATATATATATATTGTAGAAACTCGATAAAGTAATACCCGATTATTTAATAAGCTCTCTAAGATAATATTTTTGGCCGGTTCAGAATTGGAGATAGGATGACCTCATATAAAGTATAAATTAATAATTCTTTATATATTACATATTACATAAATGATTTATGAAGGTTTCTTGAAAAATGACTCAAGTGTCCTTTTTTTTATGGAAATCAGTTTCAACTTGAATCTCGTCTCTAAATTTCCTTATCATAATAAGAACTTCATAAAAAAAACACAAGAATTGCGAATATGCATGAATTTTGCAATGTATTAAAATATGCATTATATGCATCAAAATACTGATGCATTATAATATTGCATTATATGCATCAAATTTTTGTGAGAATAAATCTAGGCCATCCATCCATTTATCAAGATTTATGGATGAAAATTCATTCTTATTTCCTTACTTAAATTGCATTCTCACCTGAACCCACTCATATATATATATATATATATATATATATATTTATTTATATATATATATATATATATATATATATATGTGTGTGTGTGTGTGTGTGTGTGTTGTAGAAACTCGATAAAGTAATACCCGATTATTTAATAAGCTCTCTAATATAATATTTTTGGCCGGTTCAGAATTGGAGATAGGATGACTGCATATAAAGTATAAATTAAATTCCTTATATACTATATATTACATGAAAGATTTATGAAGATTTCTTGGAAAATGACTCAAGTGTCCTTTTTTTATGGAAATCGGTTTCAACTTAATCTCGTCTCTAAATTTTCTTCTCATAATAAGAACTTCTAGTATTGTTTTCTCATAGCTCAACAAGAAATTATTCAATATGATTGCCACTTTAATAGCCTCATTTCATGAAGAGGCTCCATTTTAGAACTTTCATCGTCATCTTCATCATCTTTATCAATTCCAATAAGCTCTCAATATTTTTTTCATCAATCAACAATTGTGCAACTATATTTTTTTCTGGATGGTTCGGGACATCTTCGACATCCATTGCATTGCGATAAAATTTTGGTATTCTTGAGCGCTTTCACTACCTTCCTATTCATTGGAGTTCTCAACCGTATTATCTGTTGATCGAAATTTACAATGACGAAAGCAGTTCACAATTGTATTTGCACGAAAATCCATAATCCATGTTGAAATTGCAAGATTCATTGTATTCTACAAATTAATACAGTAAAACATCTCAAAAAGAATACTCTATTAAGAAATAAACTCTATTTAGGAATAAAAATTTATGGTCCCAACTTGGGACTAGTTATAATATGGAATAAACTCCATATTGTCATAATTCATATAATTTCAAATCCCAACATAAGGAAATACACCTCCATTTAAGAATAAATCATAATAAAATATACACACACACACACACACATATATATATATATATATATATATATATATAGGGTGGGGTTATTCTAAAAATGGTCTTATAATAAAAAGTGTAGGAAGGATTGAGGGAGTGACATGTGGCACCCCCCACCCCACCCCCACCCCACCCCACCCCCCCACCCCCCCGACCCCCACGAAAAAAAAATTCGCTTAAAAAAAAAAATTGCCGGCCAATTTTTTTTTTCCCGCCAAAAAACTTATAAGTGTGATGCACCATTTTTTGGTGCATCATAGTTATAAGTTTTGGTGCATCACACTAATAAGTTTTACTGCATCACAGTTATAAGTTACTGCATCATAGTTAACAGTTAAGTGCATCAACCATGATGCAGTAACTTATAACCTTAATGCACTAAATCATAATTGTGATGCATTAACTTTATAACTGTGATACAGTAATAATAAGTTTTACTGCATCTAGAGATGGCCAAAAACCGGAATCGAACCGAACCGTGAAACCGGACGGTATAGACGCTTAGACCGAACCGAATCAGTGTTAGACGGTTCAACCGAATCAAACCGTGTCCATACGGTTCCTCGCCCGTAATGTAATCGCGGTTCTTGCTCGAATCAGAATCAACCGTGGAACCGCGAACTGCTCGGAATCACGGCTCACACTTGCCCGAATCGGAACCATTGAAATGGCCTGTGTTTGCGGAGCGCTTCGCAATGAGAAGTTCATTGTGAATGTCATCAGACCCAGTGAGGGTAGGAGTTGAGGTGCCTGTCGTATTCGGAGAGGAAGAAAAAGTGGGAGTTCGTGAAGAGCGATGATATTAAAATGGTTATTCGAAGTTGATGGATGGAGGAGGAGAGGGAGAGGAGAGGAGAGAGAGAGCTCAAAGCTCGGAGAAATGGCGAACGTGCGTCGGAGAAAGTGAAAAAAAAAATAGGTTTGGACGTTCAACCGGGAACCGCCGGTTGAACAGAACCGAATCGCCGGTTCTTGCTCGAACAAACCGTAGCACTAAGTTACCGGTTTGGTTCGGTTCCCATTTCGAATCCGTGGAATCGGCGGTTGGTTCGGTTCAACCGAACCTAATCGTGACCACCTCTCTAATCGCATCGCGATTATAAGTTCTTGCATCATAGTTATGATTAAGTGCATCAACTATGATGCAGTAACTTATAACCTTAATGCACTAAATCATAATTGTGATGCAGTAGCTTTATAATTGTGATGCAGTAACTTTATAAATGTGATGTACTTATAAATTTTGGCGGGAAAAAAAATTTATTTTTTTGCCCCGAAAAAAAAAAATTTGGCAGAAAAAAAATTTTCGCGGGGGGTGGGGGGGTGGGGGTGGGGGGTGACACATGTCATATGATGTGGAATGGGGGATGACACATGTCACTCCCACAATCCTTCCTACACTTTTTATTATAAGACCATTTTTAGAATAACCCAAACCTATATATATATATATATATATATATATATATATATATAGGGGCTTTATTTTCAGAACTCTCTTAAGTGCGAGAACTGCGAGAACTCCTCTAAACTAATGAGATTTTTTTAAATATTAAAAAATATTTTTAATTCAAAGGGTATTATAGTAAAATACAATTTTTATATTATTTTTGAATTTCTTTATTAAATATAATAGCCCCTACTGATGATAACCCCTACTATATCTATAACTCCTACTATATAGTATGGGTTATGATCAGTAGGGGTTGTATGCATTGACATGATGTACATTATGTATTATTAGGAGTACAAAAGGTGGTTCTCGCAGTTCTCGCACTTAACAGGGTTCTGAAAATAAAGTTACACTATATATATATAATTTTTACAATAGATTTAAGTTGATCTAAAATACTTGTTCAAGGTTGATTGTGACAAAGATTTAATCTTTTGTGTTGTAACCATATCCTTCAACTTGCGTGTGCCCATTAGCTCGTCCAAATGACCACCTTCTTATTGAACCCAAAACATTTACAACTTGTCGAGTAAGCTTAAAGCTTCTTCATATGAAATTTTTTGTACTTCTATGCTATCATCCTCCGGATTATTTTCCTCATTTTCTTGCCTAATTCCTTCAATGATTTCTTCATCGGTTAAAGCATAAACAATTTTCTTTAGGGGTGTCGAACGGTTCGGTTCTGGTTAACCGGACCGAAATTTTCGGTTAACCGGAACCACAATTGCCCAAAAATGAGAACCGAGACTCGGACCATATAAAATTTCGGTTAACCGGAACCAGATCGGTTATTTTCGGTTCCGGTTCGGTTAAACCGACGGAACCGTTTTTTTATTTTTTATTTTTTTTATAAATTATAAATTATAAAATATAAAATTAATATTTAATACATATATAATATAGTATTATAAATTTTTAACAAAATATAAAATATTTATTTAACAATATTAGAGTTCTAGATTTTTAATTTACAAAAATTAAAATAATAAAATATATAAGTATAAAATATAAAAATAATATTTAATAAATATACTATAAAATCGGTTTTCGGTTCGGAACCGTTCGGTTCCGGTTCCGAACCGAAAACCGAAAAATTATGTAATGAGGAACCGTTATATGGTTCCGGTTAACCAGAACCGCCTCGGTTCCGGTTCGATTCCGGTTCTAACCGAGAACCGGGAACCATTTAGACACCCCTAATTTTCTTGCCTAATTCCTAAGTTTACAATATATTACATACATGTATCTACTAATTATAATATTTATATATTATACATGCACTTTAAAATTTAAAAAAAAAAATCTTCTTAAAACTCTATTTAGGAATAACCTCCATTTAAAAATATTTTTTTATGTTTCAAAAAATATGACTAAAGGTTGTACGGTATATAAACTAGTAATTATTAGTTTTGCGATTAACTAACAACTTTTTTAATTAATAAACTTTGGTGGTCCATGAGTATTAATTTATAGAATTTATAATGTATATTCCGATAAGAACCATCATGGTGTAGGAACTAGGAATTCATAATGACCAATAGATAGATAATTAAAAATAATGTAGATTGTGCCACATCATCAATAACATACGTGACATGCTCGTGTTTTTTTTTTGGCTACGTGGTGTTTTTGTCAATTTATATCCACAATATATATATATATATATATAGGATCAAATGGGAATGATTCTTATCCTGCAAATTACGAATATGCATAAATTTTGTACTAATTATGCATGAAATATATGTATTTCGTGCATCAAAATTGCAATGCATTATATGCATCAAAAATCGATGCATTAAAATATTGCATTATATGCATTAAATTTTTGTGAGAATAAATCTAGGCCATCCATTTATCAAGATCTATAGATAAAATTTATTCTTATTTCTTAACTTAAATTGCATTCACCTAACCCACCCCTATATATATATATATATATATATATACACACACACACGTATATGTACATAAGTGTGGGTGTGCGGGCGCCAAAATAATCATTGTTTCATGACTTATGATTTAAGATGCATATTTTATATAAAATCTGATGTAAGCACTATATTTGTATAATACCAACAGCATTATATATGTCTATATAAACAGCAAATTAGTATGATATCAGCTCCGAAAATAATAGCAGTACAAATTTTTTGAATAAAAAAAATACATTTTGAATCGATATAAAAACGATGATGAGTATCTAGTAGTAGTATGTTCAGCGTATAATAGCAGTGAAATGATTCAAAATCGAAGTACACTTTTGCAACTTTAATTTTATCACACTGCTATTATGTCTTCGGCATAATGCAACCTTAAACTTATCCCTCCGCTATCATGTGTGGTGATGAATTTTTGAGTGAGATGATGTATGATGATGCACAATTTGTCACCTGATAGGAAGAATCCTGATTGGATTCAAATTATAAGGAGTCCCAAATTTAGTTAAAGCCAGAGAAAAATTAAATTTAGAGGCAAACTAGGCCCCAACCAAACCAAGCCAGTCGGACGATCGGACAGATGAGCGTGCACATGACACCATCCACCTTAGTATTCTCAATCTTTGAGCATCAATTTCTCACTTATCCGACCTTTTTGATTTGAGAAAAATAAAAACATCTCGGTTATCTACTCAAAACATTTCAGTTCCAACGCATATATCCAGGGCATCAGCACAAATGATGATTAAAACTATCTTATACAGAAACATTTCTTACATTACAGATGCATAGGGAGTTTTTGGAAACTCCAAAAAAGAAAAAAGAAATAATTCTTTTCTTCTAGCTGTTTTTTTTTTTTTTTTTTTTGGACTATTTTGATCATTTTCAGCTAAAAGTTGAGCATTTTTTTTTTTTTTAGTTTAGTCCACTTACATAGTGGTTAAAGTAATTATCATCCAAACATAATGGTCACAACCCCAAATATATTAAGGGGACACAAGTGCCTTAAAAATGGCTTCACAATGACTTTCATTATATACCAACAGGTGCCCTGCATCAGCAACCTCATGATACCGAATCCATGGAATTTGCTTTGATAAATATCGATTGAGCTCAAATGGAAATACCTTGTCTTCGTATCCATGCCAAATATGAACACATCCTCTGTTGTTGTCCGGAAAAGGATTACTAATATCCGTAGGCTCAAAATCCCATCTTCCAAACGTCACCATTAGGTCGCGATGCAACGACTCGTGAGCACCTTGTTGTATTGCTTTTCCCTGAAAGGAACAAACAAATGGCTTGTCTGGTATTATGATGGATGTAAGAAATAAACATGGATCGACGGACTGACCCGACCCAGCTAATTTTGAAGTTCGGTAGGATTAGTTATTTTCGGTGGGAGTTAAATATTATTTTGAACACAACATCCCAAAATATTACCTTGGCTAAACTGTAGTTTTACTCCAGTAATTTTTGGGAGCTAGCAGTTTTAGTCCTTTAATTTCTTAATTTAGCTATTTCGGTCCCAGTCATAAACCAACTCAACACTGTAACTTTTATAGGCATTTTTGCATATTTTTGTATCTAATGGCATTTTGAGAAAAATGAAATATTGGAACAGCCACTCGGGACCAACAACTGGACCAACTTGATACTTTTAGGACCATAATCACACTAACTGAAACTTACAGGACCAAAATCGCCAGTAACACACTTAATTATTTACCAATTTTGCAATCAAACCTATTATGTGAGTAATTTTGTGGCTAGAAGCTCACAAGCAATCTTTTCTAGAGTTTATGTAATCAAGCCAAGAATTAGTATACCTGATCGGGTGATGGAGCATCAGCCATCTGTTTAAGAATCTCCAAATCGGATCTACTAAAAGGATCGGGTTTTCCTACCAAGCTACTTAAAGAGGGAAGCCATTTGCGGGTCATCCACCAGTGGAGTAGCCACGGAGCGTAATGCGCAACCCGATAAGTCCATCGCTGCTGAACAAGAAGCCCGTTTAAGGCGTCCCTTGATAACTTGGCAGGAAAGCAACGCCACCAGAAATTAGTTAAGGGAACCACCAGCGCAGCTCCTAATAACCTTCAATATTTAAATATATATGTATAAATATCAATCAAATAAGACATGCTCGATGTATATAATGTGAGCCTAATGTACTAAGGGCCCTGTTCTCTTCACATGATCTTTACTCAAGAGGAATTAAGTGGCAGATGTATGTGAATTCTGGTGGTGCAGTTTTCCCAATTCATATTGGGTTTTGGATCCTGAAGACTATATAATGCGGTAAAAAAATAAGAGTATTTTAGGAATTGTGAAAAATTGATACAAATGGTTACGATCCTTGGACTGTAATTAGCCCATTGATGTTATGAGAACTTATACTCTCTCAATAACTAGTGCAAATCCTCACTTGATTATATTGTGATTAAATTATGCAGGATTAGAAGCGGAAGATAGAATTTCAAAACACTCCTTCTAAAAATTGTTCTTTTTTTAAAGTAAATGCAATCACCCCCCAAGTAGTATTTGATACATAAGTATCTTTAGTTTTCTGTTAAAGTAATGTTATAGAATGGATGAGAAAAGCATTCGAATTGTGCATGAAAAAAAGGGGTTGGACTGAATTAGTTATTGCAAGTTTTACCTATGTGGGATGTACTTGAGACATCCGTAAACCGGATATGCTCCAATAGAGAGGCCAATCACATAAAATTTGGGTCCAAGTTGCAACTTATCTGCTAGTTCTTGAATATCAAATGCTTCACTTTTCACCGACCGACTAGGGTTTGGATCACTTTCTCCATAGCCCGCTCGATCAAATGTTAGGATGCATATCTGCAGCTCCTTAAGGACTTCCTGGTAATCAGGGAAACAAAGAAAAAAAAAAGAGAATCTTTTTATCTAAGCTCAATTTAAGAAAATGGTTAAAAAACTTAATAAAGCATTTTGCCATGGGAATTTATCTGATAACTAGACATTTGTGCTATTTGTAATTAGGAAACATATACATATATATTTGTTAATAATTAAGCTAACGCTTTCTATAATATACACTTTTCCCTATTATTTCTCTGTCTTATAATGTTGTTTCGAGCAATGTACTATCATAGTTGCGAAAAACGAATGATAATCTAAAATCACATATGCAGCTACAGTAATAGCTTCGAAACCTGACCAAAATAGAGTAATCTTACATCAGAAATAAGAAACTTGAAGTCTTTAGAGTCACCATAGGCATGAGCAACTATAATCTTGTGTTTGGCTTCTTCCTTGGGAACACCTCTCTCCTTGTAAGCCAAATACCTCCCATCATCAAGTTTCACCCTCGGTGAGGTCACCGGTGCCCCCCTTGCCGAGCCACATATTTTTGGAGGCGGAGGTTTTATAGCTAGATAAGTGTAGCCCGCAAAGCCCGCTAGCAATCCAAATGCTATTCGAGCAATCATATCTGCAAACATGACACTTGGGGTGGAAACACTTGAAAGGAAAAAATGATTGTTCGAAGTTTTTCGTATGTCGACTTCTACTTATGATTCTGTATAAATTAATTTAGAACCTAAAACGAAGGTGGACGGATGGATGAGTACTTTAGATTTCTAATTCTACTTCTTATTTGAATTTTGCACATTATGAGACTCCCTTACGACTTGGACAAACTGGGTTTGCTCAAGCGGTAAGAGCGTCCACTACCTAAGGCACGGGTTCGAGTCACTCACGGGACGGGTTAGGGATTTGCTCAAGCTGTAGGAGCGTCCAATCATTATATTTTACTAGCAATCTCATGCTATAAAATCAAGATTTCGTCAACATACTTCTCAACCATAGAAAGATGAATTGGTGGAATAATATTACCCACTTCAAGCTCAAAATCAAGAATCCATGGGGAAGAAAAATTAGGCAATTAGAGAAGGATACAACGCAAAATATAAGAAACCATATAAGCTGAAGGAAAAAAAAAACAATAAAACAAATAAATAGAATATATACAGAGAGACTATATAAAAAAAAAAAAAAAGAAGAAGAAGAACACGAGTTTAAGGGAACCTGATAAGAGTGAAGAGGCTGTGCGAGCTTGTTCTCCGCTCGGAGTTTGCTAATGGTGGTACTGATGATGTAAGTAGCACATTTTTTTCAACATGGGGTTGGAAAGATGTGAAATGGGGGTGAGCTCGAGCTTCGTGGGGGGACTCACGACAAGGACGATCCTCTTAGGTGCGTGTGTGAAGAAAAAAAAAAAAAAAAAAAAAAAAGATGTGAACTGGGGTTTGGCTACTGACTCGTAATCTGTTTGTATTCGGGACTTTTGAGATTTCAAAGAAGATCAGGAAAAAGACTCCGGATATGGAGTACTATAATTTTACTATATACTAATGAAAAATATAAGTATATTCATAATTTCTCATTTAAAAAATTTAAAGAGAATAAAGAATTTTTTTTTATATGCTCCAGTTTTACACTGATTAGTTCAAGGATAATCCACCCCACATGATCGCTACTAGTTAAATCGCGAGATGTATATCTGGTTTTCAAGTTCTTAAATATCCTCAACTACCGCGCACAAGGAGTCGTCCCCCAAGTGATTGCTCCATGCTCTGGACCCCCTTAAATTCAACTGCAGGGTCCCACAGAGATCTGGCCTCCCACACTGCCGCTCGAAGTCCTCAATATTTAATTGTTCCATCAGCATATCCCTGAAGGCTAAGACCTAACCCTGACTAAGGGATTATTAGACTTTGAGAAATTCAATTCTAAGTGTTAGAAAATAAAGAATCTTAGAAACACTACGAAAGTTATTTCGCGAGGAATATAGTAGGTTATGCCGGAATTACAGATCGTCCCAAAAAAATTTAAAATTTTAAAAAATATATTATTAGACATATCCTGTATGTATCTAAGCGAAAGTCATGAATCTTGTGCGTATCTTTCGCGTGTCCCATTTTCTAAAAAGACATGCTTCAATTCGCCACGATGTCGGTCGTCCACGCAACACGTATTTTGAGCGAATTGATTATGCCCAAACTCTCAATCCTCCGCCTTATAAGTTGCGTCTATTTCAGCAAAAAGTTAGAGAAGGGAGATTGAGATGATTTGGTCACATTCGCAGGAGGCAGACTTCTGCTCCGGTGAGGAGGGTTGAGAGTTTTTTGGTTGTCGGGGAGAGGAGGAGAGACAGACCGAGGAGGACGTGGAAGGAGCAACTGAGATTAGATTTGAATGGCTTAAACCTTTCCGAGACCATTACTATTGATAGCGCTTTCTTGAGCGCCAGATCGAGTTGTGGATCCCTTTCAGAGGAAATGCACAGAGTTGAGAGCCTCAGAGTTGGGTTGTCTCGGTTAGCTTTGACCTAGAGCATTGCATTTTTCACTTTTATTGTATATTTTATCCTATTGCCTTTTGCGTGTGGTGTATTTTTGACAGGGAGCTGTGCGCAGAGTCAACCTCTCTTCTATTAGAGCAGCGTTCATCGAGAGTGCAGTTGCCAAAGTCCCATTAGGTAAGGCTCATGTGAATTAAGTCATGAGCTCAGGTATGGTTTGGAGCTTTTCCGTGTCATATGCTTATTTGTATATATCACTCTCTATTTTGCTGTGCACTAAGCTGTGGGTCTTCACGAAAACAGCCTTCATACCGTAAAAAGTAGGAGCATGATCTGCGTACATCTTACCCTCCACAGACCCTGCTCTGAGCGGGATATACTGGGTATGTTTGGTTTGGTTTGGCTCGATTTGGTTCCAAACTCTGAAGAATCCGTGCATTATAAAAGATGAAAGATCAAATTAGGTTTTAGTTACGCTGGCGGAATAATTAAATATTGAGGGCTTCAAGCGGCATTCTGACAAATCAGATTTATGCGGGACCCTGCGGTTGAATTTGAGGGGGTCCAGCATGGAGCAATCATTTGGGAAACGACTCATTGTACGCGGTAGTTGTGGATATTTAAGAACCTGGAAACCGGATACACATCTCACAATTTTACCAGTAGCAGTTTTGTGGGGTCGGGGCTGTTATCCCGAGAACTAATCAGGTGTAAGTTTGAAACCTCGGTATCAATTAGTTGTGTGGGGCAAAGATTTTCAGTTCTATTTTTCAGTGCACTTGTCTTGGAAATTATTCCAATTTCTATAATTTTTCTGTCCCGCCACAAATTTTTATTTGATTTTTTGGTTAAAATGAAAATTCTTTAATCATGTATTTGTAATTATAAAATTATAAAAATCATAATATATTAAAAAATATATTTCAGAAAAAATATATTTCTAAGAAGGACACAAAAGATTAACAATAAAAAGTCAAACAAAATAACCAACTGCCTTTGCCAACCACGACCTTCAATTTAGTTGAGGTCAGGTTCATCCTAAGTAACACTTGGATTGAATTTCTGCGCCTAATGATCCCTTACTTTGACTACTTAGGTCCTAGCCTCCTAATACGTTGGTGGAACAATTAAATATTGAGGCTTGCAGGGTGTGGAGGCCGATCTTGGGAACCTGCGGTTGGATTTGGGGGGGTCCAGCATGGAGCAATCACTTGGGGGGACGACTCCTTGTGCGCAGTAGTTGAGGATATTTAAGAACTTGTGAGCCATACACATCTCGCGATTTAACTAGTAGCAGTACTGTGGGACCGAGGCTGTTATCCCGATAACTAGTCAGGTGTAAGTTTGGAACCTCGGTATAATAAAAAAAAAGTCAAACAAAATAATTATTGGAGAACAGAATGGATATTTGATATAAAAAACAGTCAATAAAGATAAATTTATTCTTGCATAATCAGACAAGTTAAGGGTATTTTGATCCAGACCTTATTGTTCAAGTAAATCCAATGGAGACGAGAGTGAAACAGAATAACTAACACGATAAATAATGTGATACTCAGACAAATACGAAATATCTATTTTTTTATATCTAAATGTATGTATCATTTAAATCATTTAAATTTTGATCCCATTTTCCCCATTTTCTTTCAATTTAATTGCGAATTTCGATCTATATTGTACCCCTCTCATCTTTTTCCCTTCCTTTTACGTCAAAATTAGTAAATAATAATAGTATTATTAAATGTCCAACAACATTAAACTTTAGAAAATAATGTTAGAATATTAATTAAATTAACTCAAATGGACAATTAATTTTCAAGAAAAAATATCTTTTTTACGGGGATCTTCGATTGCTGGCAGACCTCTGGCGGCCGACCAGATTTTTTCTCATCAGGCCCGCCAACCTGCTTTCCGGCGAAGCCAAACCGCCAGTCTGTTTTTCGACGGTCGGCTTTTTTTTTTAAATACCAAGACCGTTGGTCTACTATCCGGGGGGCCACCGCCGTCGGACGTCCAATTTTTTTTATTTTAAAATGTCAGGTGTTATGCGGCGATTAATACGCCTCGATGGCGATCGGCATAATGGTCTGAGAGCCAACCATAGAAGACATACGTTGGGCAAACACCCAGCAGTCGGCACCCACGGCGATCGTCTTTTGGTATCTGGTGATCGTCTATGATGTCCGACCATAGACGATCGTCTCGTGCCACGTATGAATCCAACATACGTCAAAGTCGTCGAAGACCGAATCTTGGACGGATACCCACGTGCAGACCCACAAAAGGCGCCGCAAGATAAGGCCTTTGACCCCAGTCTATCACCTACCTCACCTACCGATAGGCCCGCTGAAAGGTACAAAGTGGGTCCTCCCCGGACAGCGACTCAGGACGCGCGGCAGGGCTTCCCATCGCGCAAGACAAATGGCCAAGAAGCCTCGGACTTTAAGGGAACAAATTCACGTGACGGGACGATCGCCCACCTTATTCTAATATAGAAAACGGCGGTCGCCCGCGATCGCCGGAGAGGACCCAGCAACCTTGTCTCCTATAAATAGGAGGCTTACAACAGTGGCCTAGAATCATCGAGAATACAGTGAAAAACGCACAGAGAGAGAGAGATACATTCTCATATACAGAACATCAAAAGCAAGAACTCACAGAGCTTCATATCTGGTTCTTCCGGCAATCTTCACGCTCTACAGCTTAGATAACTAGAAGTCTTTACACTCATTGTAATAGATTCTAACATTAATATTTGTACTCCAAAGTATCTATATTAATAACATCTCGCGAGAGCATTCAAGCCCGGGATTAAAAACCCCGGCAAATTTTGTGTTATTTATTTTTCCCACGGAAGTGTTCTCGCATTTGTTTGTTACTCGATCATTCCAGCAATATTATCTCCGGATAATATTTTGGATAGCAGCAATTGGCGCTAGAAAAAGGGCATCTTAACCTTCATTTCTTCCAACTGTCTCGAAGAACACTCACTGTTCTCCGGGGCATATACTTGAAGAAACATTCACTGTTCTTCAAAAGAAAAACCTTCAAAGACATGACATCTGCCATGACTTCCAAAAGAGCTACCCTGCGATATGCCGGACATCTCATTCCGGCCCAGACCGAATCCCAGCCTACGGCGGAAGGTGACCGCGGCGACGCTAGACTCTCACTCCCGCCCCCGAGGGACGGTCCCAGCCTCTCACTCGATCAGTTCCAGACTGCGGAACAGATTGAGGAGGCTATAGCCATCCTCAGGGAGCGACGGAGGGCATGCGACTCGCCCACCATTACTCCGTCAACCATCCGCCGAGCAGGCAAGTGGAAGCTCAAGGGGTTATATGTTGAGAAATCAACAGAAAACCCCGAGCCGCATGAAAAAGCTCTCGTGAGGCGGGACGACTCCGTCTTCAGCCGCCTAGGGAGCGATCCCTCGTGGAGGCCCGGGCGTTCGGGCCCTAGCCGAGAGGCATCGGAGTCCGAATCCATCACCAGGAGTTCGGCATATCCAACTCCCAGAAGACAAGCTGGCCAACGGGCCCCCGCTCGCCCAAGGACTGAGCCCGTTGGCGGCGAACTCATCATCCACCATGGGGCCAGGGGATCAGTGCATGATCGCCTTGGCTCGCGCTCCGGGATCCAATCAGCGAGTAGTCAGGCTACGGCGATGGCCGCCATGCAGCGCCAGCTCGATGAAATGAAGGCGCTCCTAGAAACTGGGGCAGGCGCCAGGAGATCGATCACTGGACCGAGTGAGCCACTCGCGGTCCAGATCGAGCTCGCCCCAGTTCAACCGAAGATCTCTCCCCCACAAACACCTCTATATGAGGGGAGATCGGATCGTGAGACCCACTTGAGCAAATTCCGGATTTACATGACCGGATGTGGAGCATCGGACGCGATGAAGTGCCGAATGTTCCCATTAACATTGGGCAATCTCGCCCATAGGTGGTACATCTCATTACCACCCGCTCAATCAATTGTTTTGAGAAGCTGGCGAACGACTTCACGTCGTACTTCGCCGCCAAAGTTGCTCGGCCAAAAGGTCCCCACCGCATGATGAAAATCAGGCAGGGGAAGAATGAGCCAGATGAAGATTACATCGACCGGGTGGATGAAATAGTGCTCACTGGCGAGCCCATTAGCGACGAGCTCGCTCTCTACTTGGTCCTGGGAGGATTCTACGGCCACTCGCCCATGTTCAGACACCTCACAAAGGACATCCCCCCGACATACTCGATCTTCCGCGTCAGGGCCGCTGATTTCCTGGCCAGGCAGAGGATGCTCACCCTCCGCTTAGGCGAGGGATCTGCCGGAGAAGGGAAGGCGCCGTCCCACGTCCAGAAGAAGGCGGTCGCCAAGCCCAGAATGGCGGTCACAAAGCCGCCGGGTGAGTTCAAAGCCTTCGATAATGTGGAAGTTCACATCCTCCGCAACCTCAATCTATCTCCGGCCCACATCTTTAATGCCATCAAGGGGCGCGAGTGGCTCAACAAACCAAAGACGATAAGGGACAACGGTCACCTAAACCGCAGCAAATTTTGTGCCTACCACAAAAGTCCCGGCCACAACACCACCCAATGCCGCGACCTCCTCAGACAACTCTGGCGACCGTTTGAGGAAGGCAAATTGGACAACTTGGTTACCAAGCCAGAACCTCGAGCAGAGAGGAACGGAGGGCGCGAGCGCCGACAGAACGATGGAATCCCTCCCAATCCGGTCGCCAGGATCGAGCAGAATGAGCCGGAGTACTCTGATGAATCGATCCCTCCGATCAACCCTGGCGGCTGGATTAATATGCTTCAGGCGGGAGGCGGAAACCTCGGAGGCCTTTCCCTGGTTTCCACTCTGTCAAACAGAAAGAGGAAGGCCGAACTGAGGGCGTTCGCCGGAGTCCATATCGTGGTACCCCCAGAGCTGACCATCTCTAAAGACGCGCTCATCACTCTCTCCAACAAGGATAGGGAAGGAGTGCAGTGCCCCAAAGAAGATGCATTTGTGATCTCTGCATGTATCCTTGGGAAAATGGTCGATCGCGTGCTGGTTGACAATGGGAGCTTTTGCAATATCATATTCAAATCTGCTCTTGACCAGCTCGGCAACCTAACCAAGTTCATCAATCCGTTCGACACCGTGCTCCAAGGGTTCGGCGACAGCATAGTCCAAGCCTACAGAAGGATCAAGCTCTCTGTCGAGCTAATATGCTTTTACGATCCCAAGGTTAGGACTACTAGGAACCTAGATTTTGTAATCATAGATAGGCCCAGCATCTATAATGGGTTCCTAGATCGTCCATTTCTAGAAACCTTCGAGGCGGTCGCCTCTTCTTTCTTTTACTGTATCAAATTACCCACTGCCGATGGGACGGTCGATACTGTAAAAGGAGATCAACTAATGGCAAAGAAATGTTTGAATTACTCCTGTGTCGTAACTTCTTTCAATACTTCCCATGCTATTTGTAACATCGAGATGATCGACAATCAACCGATGGAGATCGACGAGCCAAGCACATCGTACCAACCCAACTCAGAGGACGCCATCTCACACCGATTAACGGACGACATCGAGCCAAGGATCGGTTTCGAGCCAAGCCTCGACATCGATCCAAGGATCGAGTCCAGAAATCGTTCCAAACGAGAAACGACCATCCCTATTGAAGAGTTAGAAAGTGTAACGATAGACCCGGCTCGTCCAGAACGGGAAGTACAGATCGGCGCAAGCGTTGGTCTTGAGTTAAAAGAGGATCTGATCAACTTACTACGTAAGAACATCGGAGTCTTTGCCTGGTCGCATCAAGATATGGTTGGCATAAGTCCTGAACACGCTTGCTACTATCTCAAGATCGACCCGGCAAGGAAGCCTGTTCACCAGAAACGAAGGAAATTCGGTCTTGAGAAATACGCAGCACTCGACATAGAAGTCAAAAAGCTGCTCGATAACAAACTTATCAGAGTAGCTACAGACGAACCACAGTGGTTCGCCAACGCGGTGCTCGTGAAAAAGCCAAACAGCTCCTGGAGGTTATGCATCGACTTCACCGACCTCAACGCGGCATGTCCAAAAGATCACTTTCCAATGCCTCATATTGATCACTTGGTCGATAGTACAGCAGGTTGCAAAATGATGTCGTTCATGGATGCCTTCGCCGGATACCATCAAATCCCAATGGCGGAGAAAGACATAAAGCACACATCTTTCCACACGGAAAAAGACATATACTTTTGGGTCCGAATGCCGTTCGGCTTGAAGAATACGAGGGAAACCTACCAGCGTCTAGTCAACGGAATGTTCGCCAATCAGATCGGAAAGACCATGGAGGTCTACATTGACGACATCATGGTCAAAAGCCTCAAGAATGAAGACCACCTCAATGACCTTGCCGAGACGTTCGCCATCTTCGAGAAGTTCAACATGAAACTGAACCCCAAGAAAAGCAACTTCGGGGTGAGCTCGGGAAAATTCCTGGGGCATATCGTGAGCCAAAGGGGGATCGAGGCGAACCCCACCAAGATTCAGGCGATCCTCGACATGCAGGAGCCACGGAATGTCAAGCAAGTGCAACGTCTCACAGGTTGTTTAGCCGCCCTCAACCATTTCATATCTCGGCTCGACGATAAAAGCAAGCCTTTCTTCGCGACCATAAAGAACAAGAAGTTCGCATGGACGAAGGAGAGTCAAATAGTGTTCGCCAAAATCAAGGAGTATCTATCTAACCCCCAGATCTTAGCAAAGCCGATCCCCGGCGAAAAGCTATTCCTTTACCTGGCGGCCTCGGAAGTCGCTACCGAGCGCCAGACAGTGCGAGCAGAGGGGCAGACCCACTTGCCGATCTACTACGTTAGTCAAGCGCTCTATGACGCGGAAACACGTTATACACCTTTGGAGAAGATCGCCTACGCTCTAGTCATGAGTGTTTGCAAGCTAAGGGCTTACTTCTTCGAACATCAAGTGGAGGTTCTGACGACTCTCCCTCTAAGACAAGTTCTACAGCGGCCAGACACTAACGGGCGACTCCTCAAGTGGTCACTGGAGATCGCCCAATACGGTATCACGTACGCTCCTCGCACAGCGATCAAAGGCCAAGCTCTGGCAGACTTCGTGGTGGAATTAACATTCCCTCACAGTCCGACCCAGATCGGCTGCCCTGCCTGGAAACTATACGTGGATGGCTCGGCGACCAATTCGCGAGCACGGGCAGGGATTGTCCTCATCAGCCCCGATGGGCAAAGTTTCACAAATGTTGTGCGTTTTGGGTTTCATGCGACCAACAATGAAGCCGAGTACGAAGCCTTGGTAGGCGGTCTCGATCTAGACCTCGCCCTAGATGTTCGTCGCCTCCATATCTTCATGGACTCCCTATTGGTCGTGAACCAAGTCAAGGGAGAATATGAGGCGCGCGGCTAACAGATGGTCAAATACCAAGAATTGGTCGCCGAAATGTGCACGAAATTTGAGGAAGTGCTAATCGAACAAGTCCCGAGAGAGCACAATTCCCAGGCCGATGCCCTATCCAAGCTAGCATCGTCAGATGGGGCAGCCGATTTCTCTAACATCCAAATCACAAAATCGGAGAAACCGGCGATCGACAGAAACCTGATTACCACGGTCACCGTCGCCGAGGAGAACTGGATGACTCCTTTCATTAAATACTTAAAGGACGGGACGGTCCCCGACGATCGTATCAAAGCTCGCCAGCTCCAACTCCGTGCAACCAGATACACCCTACTGGACAACCGGCTTTACAAGCGAGCTTTCAGCCTTCCCCTCCTCAAGTGCATTATGCCAGAGAAAGGCCGGCTCGTTTTAGCCAAGATCCATGACGGGATCTGTGGAAACCATGCTGGCGGGCGAGCTCTCATCCACAAAACAACCAGGCAAGGTTTTTTCTGGCCTACACTACAAAAAGACGCAGTCGCCTATGCCACATCGTGTCACAGGTGTCAAGTGATGGGCCTAAACATCAAGCTCTCCCCGAGCAGCTCACCTCAATGTACAGCCCATGGCCATTCGCCCAATGGGGCATCGACCTCATAGGTCCCTTGCCGACGGCGCCAGGGGGCTGTAAGTTTTCCATCGTAGGGGTCAATTATTTCACTAAATGGGCTGAGGCCGAACCACTCAACAAGATCGGCCAAGAACAAGTAATTAAGTTCATTTGGAAGAATATCATATGCCGATTCGGCCTGCCCCAGGCAATAATCTATGACAATGGAAAGCAGTTCGACGGCTTAGAAGTCATGCAATTCTGCGAGAAGTGGGGAATCAAAAAGTTGTTCTTGGCCCCCCACCACCCTCAAACGAATGGGCAGGTAGAAGCCGTAAAAAAAATCCTCAAACACACGATTAAAGCACGACTCGAGTCCAGGCAAGGACGATGGGCGAGCGAGCTCCCAGACATTTTGTGGTCTTATCGAACGACGACCCGAAATTCAACCGGCGAAACCCCATTCGCCCTCGCCTTCGGAACAGAAGCGGTGATCCCCTCAGAGATCGCCGTCCTCAGCCACCAAACCGAACAAGAGATGACGACAGACAATGATGTGGCCCGGCGGATCGATCTTGACATGCTCGAAGAACGACGACTCACCTCAGAAATGAAAAACACAATCCACAAAAGGAGATCCAAGAAGTTCTTCAATTCGAGGGTCAATGAAAGACGGTTCCAAGTGGGCTATCTTGTCCTCAAAAAGGTCCAGACCCACACAGGTGTCTTTGGCCCGAATTGGGAAGGCCCCTTCAGGATATCTAGGTGGCTAACTAGGGGAGCCTACGAACTTGAACACCCTGACGGCACTCCGGACCAATATCCCTGTAACGCCATACATTTGAAGAAATACTACCCGTGAAAACTCTGTATTCAGTTTTAGTTACCCAATGTACAAAGAAGTATAATGAGATTTTCCCATCCCATCTATATGATTCACCTCGACAAAAACAAACAGCTTAAAATAAGATGGCTTGCTCGCCCTACAAGAGGTCATCGTCTAAACCTGACAGACCTATGCAAGCGATCGTCCCTCCAAGCACAACGTATACCGTCGAGGGTCGTCATTCAACTTGGCGATCCGAGGTAGAAATAGTGCAGCCGTGGGCCTGGAGGTCGATGGAACCGACAACTTCATCCATGCAAGGTTCCTTTGGGCTGCGATCGCTCGCCCTTCGTTTAAATACGAGACGGGCGTAGCTGAAGGACCCTCCAAACTAATCTGTGGACACGTTCGCGCGCCCTCAAAGTACATCATCTAACATGATGTACCCGGACAAGGCGGCGCGTCCCTACCCCATCACAACGTATACCGTCGAGGGTCGCCATCTAACATGCCGACCCGAGGTAGAAAAGTGCTAAGAAGCCACGGACGTGGAGTCGAATAAACGGATGACACCCCATCAAAGGACTCCTCCAGACCAAGACCGCTCGTCTTTCGTTTAAATACAAGGCGGGCGCAGCCTAACGGAGGACCCTAACAAAAAAGTGAGTCGCGGGATAGTCCCTCGCACATAAAGACACGGCTACGGAGGTCGGACCATCAAACTCCGCGACCGTTCACGGTTCCTCAGAGTCGGCAAAACTGAAGATAGCTCACCAAACATACTATTTTTGTTCCCTTACAATAAGTAAACAAAAACAAGGGGCAAAGAAGTGGAGCTAGTCCGAAATGCGATCGGAAAGAAGGGACCGTACCCGATCGACTTCGTTCAAACACACGCAGGACGATCGGTTTTGTTCGACAATATTTACAAGTAAGAATTTCCAAGCATGTCAATACATTCAACATTCAAACAATCGATCAGGCGAACAAGGCATCAGAAGCAATTATATACACACTTGTATAAATTCACATGCAAACATTCAAAGGCGATCGTACATGTAAAGAATCCGACGCGAAAAAGGAGTATTTTATTCAAATCAAGAAGTTCGTACAAATACAAGCCCGAAGGCAGTAGAAGAAAAAGCAGAAAATTACAAAGCGAAGGAAGATAAAAATCACTCAGGCTCCCCCCGGCTAGTCTTCGCCCCCAGGTGGCGGATCGGCATGCGCTCCCTCATAGGCTTCAGGATAAGTAAGTTTATCCGGAAAAGGATACCAACTCAAGTCGATCCCCAAGTCGGTGAGGTCGAGGATCGGCAGGGAAAATTCCGGATGCAAAGGGTGCTCGAGTACGTAGGCCTTGAAGCTCTCCATCATAGGACCGACCTCGATCCCTACCTTCTTGGCGGCACGGACAGCGTCGACGTAGGCCATATAGTAGGCGAACTCGCCGACGAGTGCCACATTAAGGTAGGGATTGGTCTCGATCGCCTTTATCTGCCCTTTCAAATCCGAAGTCGTCTTCTCAGCATCCGCTAGCTCGACCACCTTGGCGGCCAGTTCTCCCTTTGCTTTCTCCAGCTCGTTGTTGAGCCGATCCACTGTCGCCTTCAAGCCAGTCGCCTCCTCCTGCGAGGCCGCGTGCATCCGGTGAGCCTCCGTCACCTGATCGTGGAATCGATCCGCCACCCCCCGAGACCGGTCAAGCTCCTGCTTCATCCGGTCAAGATCCTGCTTGGCTCGCTTGGCCGTCTCCAGATGTTCCTTCTCCATGGCCTGGATTCGGTTAGCGAAGTCGATGTTTTGGTTCCGAGCGGCCTCGAGGTCTTGATGGAGGCGAGCATTAGAGGGTCGCCCCTCATAATCCTTAACGGCTTGGGCGGCCATCGCCGCCGCCTGGAGAGTCAGGGCGAACGTTGCCTGCATGGCATCTCCAGACCACCGACGAGCAATCACGTCGAGATCGGTCGTCCAAGCCTTAGGCAGAGAGGTGATGGCCTTGGAGACGTAAGAAGGGACTTCGAGGGACTGGCGCGGAGACTTGCTCGCCAGGAAATCCAGCACCATCGGCGAGACGTCCGGATCGGCAAGACGGACCCTGCAACACAAAAAAAAAAGAAACAAAGGAGTTAGTATATGCCGTACACAAATTGCCTAACTTGGAAAGATCAAACCGGTCTTACCTATTGACCAACTCGGGGTCGCGGCCAAAAAAGGGCTTGCCCCGAGGAGTTTCAGCTTCGGCGATCGCCGCAGTTTTCAAGAAGCCGGCCGAGGGCCTGGAGCCAGACCCCTCCACCATCGGAACAGCAGAGATAGGTGGAGAAGCAACCGGCGGCTCCAAAATAGATACGTCCGCCTCAGCAGTCGGCAGGGACCCCTCCGGCCTCCGCCTCTTGCGGTTGCGCTGGAGTTATTCTTCCTCCTGTACTTCCGGCTCGGCGACCAGCACCATAGCAGGCCTCACCGCAGGGACGGGGTGAGACGTCGTCACAGGGGCACGACCCGTCTTCTTTCCCTGGTGAAGACGACCCAAGAGTCCGGGGTTTGACATCGCAATCTCTCTCGGTGGCTTGGTGTAGCGGGGAAAATAAATCTTTGTCAAAGAAGAAATTCAGACAAGTGAGACATCTACTTCAATCAGATGATCGTCATGCAGGAAAGAGGAAGTAAAAATTCATACTCGGGGCCTTCAGGTGGCGAGGGTAGCGAAACAGTCGAGCTCCCAACCGATGAAGTTCGTGGCTGACTGAGCGAACGTCGATGTAGGAGTCCGGCAAGGCGCGAATTCGCTCCCAGACGATCAAGAAATCAAAGGGGAGATCGCCGATCGCTGGAACAAGGGATCCTGCAAAAAGAAAACCAAATTAGATCAGTTCAAGGTGTATCCAAATAAAGGGAGAGTTGAAACCCTTACTCGGATTTCTCTCCCGAAAATTGGTGGGGATATCCAACTCTTCCTCCGGCTTATCGCTCGATGCCGACCTCCATGCTCCGCCGACCCAGCACCACTTTGCCAGGTCACCGCGAACCTTGTTCGGCACCCCAAGGACCACCCTACCAATGCGACCCTGGATATGGTGGCCTCCGACCGATCCCTTCTGCGTGGTCAGCTTGAAAAGATAGTTCATTTCCAGCGCAGAAGGCAGACGAAACAGCCGATGACCGCCGAACAATGTCAAGGTACTGATAATCTGCAGACAAGCATGCGACGTCAACTGGAGCGGCGCCACATTCCATGCGATCAGCAAATACGACATGGCGAACGGCAAGGGAAACCACAATCCGGCCACCAGGATCATTTCATTGACAACAACCATACCCTCGGGAGGTTGGTCGGCACGTTCATTCTCCGAGGGCACGTGCAATGAAACATCAGAAGAAATGTGGAATTTCTCCCTCCAACGGACCAAGTCTTTCCTGGTCGCCGAACTCCGGATCTGTCCAAGGGTCCATAAGGAATGATCCGCGGCCCGGAATGACGTCTGCTTCACGGGCTCATAGGGGTGGGCGGCGGAATACGCTTCGAAGTCAAATTCGGGACATGGTCCGACGATCCCCTCCATAAGCTTAGCAAAATCTAAATAGGCGGGGCCGAATACGCTATTCTTTTCCCAAGATAGTCGTACCATTTCATCCTCATCCAGAGGAGGGACCCCCTGCTCCGCCACCGCCGCTGATCTCGCCACTTCGGCCTCATTGAAGAGCTCTTCAATCTCCGCGGGTGCAATCCAGGCACGAATGGCCTCGACGGCCGTTTCCATATGAAGACCCACGGGGGTTTCTTCCCAGTCAGGCGAAGCCGCGGCGGCGGAAGAACTACCAACCTCGTATGTCTTAGATCCTCCTCCAGACATGTTCTTAAAAGAAAAGGGGGAGAGAAAATTTTGGTTCTTACCTAGAAAGAAAGTCGGTCGGCACAAGAACCTTCAAAGAAATTCTATAGAGTCTCGTCTGAAAAGCAAGGGTGCGTGAAGAGTGGAAATGAAGTAGCCCTAGCCCCTTTTATAGGCGGGAGCAGGGGTCTCTGTGCAAATAGGCGAAATGCCGAGGGCTGGAGTGCAACCGTCGGGGGGGGGGGGGGGGGGGGCCCATTAAATGCAGCCCTCGAAACCCGCGTACGCGTCTTTTCGAGGGCACACCAGGCGACAAGTCTGACAAAATCGTCGGACTCCCCCAATGGTAGCGCGACGCGTGTCTTTGCAACGTTTCGAGAGCCTGCCTTCATTTCCCGCTGATTCCAGCGCAAAAGGAGATCGTCCAAATTTGAAATCAGATCGTCTTGACGATCGTCCTTGTCATAAACAAACGAGCCAATCGTCTAAACACTGGCGATCGCCAACAGTGCCACCTCACCCCGTGTTTTCAACATCGAAGCGAGCTGGGGGGCAATTGTTGTGCGGCGATTAATACGCCTCGATGGCGATCGGCATAATGGTCTGAGAGCCAACCATAGAAGACATACGCTGGGCAAACACCCAACAGTCGGCACCTATGGCGATCGTATTTTGGTATCTGGCGATCGTCTATGATGTCCGACCATAGACGATCGTCTCGTGCCACGTATGAATCCAACATCCGTCAAAGTCGTCGAAGACCGAATCTTGGACGGAGACCCACGTGCAGACCCACAAAAGGCGCCGCAAGATAAGGCTTTTGACCCCAGCCTGTCACCTACCTCACCTACCGACAGTCCCTCCGAAAGGTACAAAGTGTGTCCTCCCCGGACAGCGACTCAGGACGCGTGCAGGCTTCCCATTGGCTCACACAGCTGGCTGCCAGCAGCAGCCTCGGACTTTAAGGGAACAGCCCCACGTGACGGGACGATCGCCCACCTTATTCTAATATAGAAAACGGCGGTCGCCCGCGATCGCCGGAGAGGACCCAGCAACCTTGTCTCCTATAAATAGGAGGCTTACAACAGTGGCCTAGAATCATCGAGAATAGAGTGAAAAACGCACAAAGAGAGAGATACATTCTCATATACATAACATCAAAAGCAAGAACTCACAGAGCTTCATATCTGGTTCTTCCGGCAATCTTCACGCTCTACAGCTTAGATAACTAGAAGTCTTTACACTCATTGTAATAGATTATAATATTAATATTTGTACTCCAAAGTATCTATATTAATAACGTCTCGCGAGAGCATTCAAGCCCGGGATTAACAACCCCGGCAAATCTTGTGTTATTTATTTTCCCCACGGAAGTGTTCTCGCATTTGTTTGTTACTCGATCATTCCAGCAATATTATCTCCGGATAATATTTTGGGTAACAACATCAGGCACGTCGGCCTACTTCCAGGTTGTCCTTATTTTTTTTATTTTTTTACGACAGACCCGCATGACCGCCAATAGAATTTTGAGAACCAACTGTAACACCCCCGAGATATTCAGGGTATGTCAGAGCGCCGTGAATTCCATCTGGAACTTCCAAGGCTAAATTCATACAAAATCCGTAACAAAAAGAACATCAAAAACCACCAATCATTTATCGGATTAACCAATGAAATTCCAACGACAATATTCTAATCCATAATAAACAAGTTCAATATAACTAATAGAAGAAAACAACCTTTATAGTACTCGAGTGCCAACTAACAATTTGTGACAAAACGAAAGTCACAACTACCAAACTCAAAGAAAGACCACAATGACTCTTCACAGTATCACGTCTGGCCGTCATCGTTGTACTGCCCCGGTACTCGTCCAGTCGCATTCTTCGTACCTGAAATACATGAAACTTATTTCCCCCAAATGGGGTTAACCGTGGAATAGCAAGTACAAGTAATACAAACGAACTCTTACATCTTACAATTTCAAACTGCATGCATCAATAGTTTTCAAAATAATTAAGATAATAATTTTCGGAAATGCAATATCTATAAATGCACCACAATAATATAAATCCTCCTGATTAATCATGGACCCAACCATGCGTGGATCCCTCCGAGGCCCCGTTAGATCCTCCTGGAGTGGTTAACCCCAATGTTCATGGACCCAACCAAATGTGGATCCCTCCGAGGCCCTTTCGGACCCTCTCGGAGTGAACATATACGCTCTAACACTCATATACATTACTTTGCACATTTAAGAATGTATGTTCGTAAGAATTACTTGCCTTTAAGACATGTTGGGATGTTTTCCAGACGGTAATCGACCACCGTTGATGGAACTTGAAGATTTCGAACCCAGACGATTCGTAAAACGACTACCAACAACAATACGACTTGAACTGAAATTGAAATACGCCCGAAAACCCCACCTATGATTCATGAAATCCGACAACATACACATAGATGGAGGATTACCATCGAACCCTCTCGATTTTATAAAAACTCAAAAACTAAACCATGATTTCATATGGAAAATATTAATCTGGGGTTATTAAATCATACACCTCAAGATTTCATGAATAATTCGGAAAGGAACGAAGTGTTGGAATATTTTATTCCATACATTCATTAATAGAGTTTTGATGATTAAGTTGATAAACAAAACAAAACAACAAAAAGGCGAAGCAAATCATCGAAGGAATTGAAGTCGCAAAAAGCTGTTCAGAACATAGCATAACATGCGTAACAGTGTGATCTTAACGTACGTAATGATACTAAGTTAACATACGTAAAGCATGGAAGACAACGTACGTCACGAAGTGTTTCAGTATTCAAACAAGAAGAACGTTGGAAATGACGTCATGGCATAGGTCAGCAAGCAACAAATATGTTGACAAATGCTAACGTACAAAATGGGTAATTTGCTAACGTACGTAACACATAAAACGAAGGCTACTGGACTGATTTGCATGAAGTATAACGTACGGAACATATTGATGTTAACGTACATAATGACACTAACGTACGTAATGAAAGGGTGATAACGTACGTAAAGAAGGCTCAGAAGGCTAACGGCTAGTTGGAGGAAAATTGCTATAAATACCAAACCATTTGGTATCAATCCACACAATAACCTTGAGCAAATCATCTATACTTGTGATATCATTGTAATCATTCTTGTTGTTGTATTTGAGCTTATATTGTTAGTTTGAGTGTTTATACATTCAACACATACACGAGAGGTAAAAGAAAAGATACGATTGGATTCGGTGTTGTTAGGATCAAGGATCCGGCATTGTTAGAATCGCAATCGATATCTAAGTGAGGTTTATCTAGTACCGATAGAAAGCTAGAGTGGTTGAATCCTTGTCCAATAGAAAAGGAAAGCAGTTTTACTTGGACCGACATAAAGACAAGTAAAAGAACGGTTTACTCGGACTGATAGAAGACGAGCTTGTAACGGTTATCCCTCGACCGATAGAAGAGAGGTGCAGAGGTTTATCTTAAGTCTATAGAAAAAGATACCGAGAGAGGACGTAGGCATGATTGGCCGAACCTCTATAAATCCTTGTGTTGATTTATTTTCTGCACTTTATTTAAATCACTTCCGCAACGCGAAAGAGTTTCACAACTCTATCTCCAAACGGCGATACCGACCAATATTGCTCTAACAATTGGTATCGGAGCGGTACCTCCAATAAACGGCTTAACATCCGAGGAGTCGATCCAAATGGCATTTCAAATTGCCCCGGTCGAAGGTCTTGCTCTTAACCGACTACCATTCTTTGATGAATCAATTATATGACATGGAAGAAAAAGATGTCGATCTTTATTCGTGCCTATGATATAGAGATTTGGAAGATTATTTGCCTTGGCCCGAAAGTTCCAATCAAATCCGACAGATCTCTTAAGAGTTTCGAAGAATATAATGATGAGGATTGGAAGAACGACCATCTAAATTGTAAGGCTACTCAACTTCTATATTGTGCCTTAAATCCAGAAGAGGTCAATCGTATCTCATCGCGTGAAAGTGCTAAAGAGATATGGAAAATCCTTGAAATCACACACGAGGGAACAACTCAAGTCAAGGAGACGAAGATCAATATGCTTCTCTATGACTAAGAGTTATTCATGATGAAGGGTGACGAGTCCATCACCAACATGCTCGACCGATTTGCGGTCATCACCAATGGACTAGCTTCGTTCGCTAAACCATTATCAAGTAGTGAGAAAGTCAAGAAAATCTTAAGATCACTACGTTGAATGGGACAGAACAGTTACGGCGATAATGGAATCTAAAGATTTAAACAAACTTGATTTGAGTGCTCTCGTTGGTTCACTTATAAACTACAAGATTGTCCTAAAATCTCGGAATGCTAAACCGAAGCCGAAGGAAAGATCAATAGCCAGAAAGGCTAAGATGTCAAAAAGAGAAGAAATCCCGGTTGATGAAAACGATGAAGAATCGGCATATTATACCAAGAATATTAATAAATTCCAAACCTTATTAAACCGGAGAAAGAAAGACATCTCGGACGGAATGAAGAATTCGACAACAACTGTCGAGTCTGTGGTAAACCAAACCACTTTGCGAAAACTTGCCGAGCAAACCCCAAAAGGAGGTGTTAATAGCAACATAGAGCGATGAAGACGAAGATGATGATTTTATCAATCATAATAATCTCGCTCTTATGGCTCTAAGTTCATTCGACGATAGCGACGTCGAAAGCCAGGTTAGTACATCGTCTCACGATGAATTATTTGAAGCATTTGAATTACTGCATACCAATTTTCAAAATGCTTTATCCGAGATTAAATCCCTTAAATCTAAAAATAAATAATTGGAAATTGAAAATTCCAAAATTCTTAAAAAGGGAAAAATTGTCGAGACCGATCATTCAAAATGTGTTGAAAACGAAAATATTTTGAAGAATGATCTTTTGAAAAGTCAAACTGAGCTGAAAATCTAACGAAGAAATTCTCGTGTGGAAACGAGAAATTTGAACAAATGCTCTCAGTGCAAAAAAGGGGTTGGGATTCAAACAACTTTCTAAAAACGAATCCGTAAATTTCAAAATACCCCGATGTGAAAAATGTTTGAAAATTGCGCATCATTTACGAATTGCAAAAGCCCAAGACGGACGATTAAAATAAAAAAGATTTGGATTTCCAAAGAAAGGTTTATTCCGAATATCGTCTATGTCTCTAAAGAAAAACCAACTATAGGATGGGTCCCCAAAAATTAATTTTTAACAAATTAGTATTTTACTTAGGGGAGTGATAATTTTAAATGAATTTGTCAGGGGGAGTTATACTCGTATCATGCATATTTTTATACATCAATTAGTATTTTTATTCGTTTATATTATTTACACTTTTTGCTGATGACAAAAGGGGGAGAAAAGCGATGAATGAGATAAAAAGCGTCATGGAAGAATGACGAGAAAAATAAAATGCAAAAAGGGGGAGAAAAGAAAAAGACGAAGAAGTCGAAAAATATAGATCCCGTGAAAAACAAAAAGGGAGAGAAAAGTCGAAAAATGGAGAATGACAACGAAGAAGTCGAAAAGGACAGAAAAAGAAAAGTTGGGGGAACTAACGAAACGATCAAAGCCGAAAACTTTGATTCGTAGAAATATACATATATTTTATTTCTGCAGGTTTATCCATTCAAAGTGTGTTGTTTTGTAATCATCAAAAAGGGGGAGATTGTTGGAATATTTTATTCCATACATTCATTAATAGAGTTTTGATGATTAAGTTGATAAACAAAACAAAACAACAAAAAGACGAAGCAAATCATCGAAGGAATTGAAGTCGCAAAAAGCTGTCCAGAACATAGCATAACGTACATAAAGAAGGCTCAGAAGGCTAACGGCTAGTTGGAGAAAAATGGCTATAAATACCAAACCATTTGGTATCAATCCACACAACAACCTTGAGAAAATCATATATACTTGTGATATCATTGTAATCATTATTGTTGTTGTATTTGAGCTTATATTGTTAGCTTGAGTGTTTATACATTCAACAAATACACGAGAGGTAAAAGAAAAGATACGATTGGATTCGGTGTTATTAGGATCAAGGATCCGACATTGTTAGAATCGCAATCGATATCTAAGCGAGGTTTATCTAATACCGATAGAAAGCTAGAGTGGTTGATTCCTTGTCCAATAGAAAAGGAAAACGGTTTTACTTGGACCGACATAAAGACAAGTAAGAGAACGATTTACTCGGACCGATAGAAGATGAACTTGTAACGGTTATCCCTCGACCGATAGAAGAGAGGTGCAGAGGTTTATCTTAAGCCTATAGAAAAAGATACCGAGAGAGGACGTATGCACGATTGGCCAAACCTCTATAAATCCTTATGTCGGTTTATTTTCTGCACTTTATTTAAATCGCTTCCGCAACGCGAAAGAGTTTCACAACTCTATCTCCAAACGGCGATACCGACCAATATTGCTCCAACACGAAGGAAAAAGCAAAAACTCCCAAAATCCCGAAATTTAGGGTTCTGAGAAGGATTACCTCGATTCGACGGAGAAAGAAGGTTGAATGTTGATTAAATCACGTTAGGAACTCACTGATGATGGATGATGATATTCTGACCAACCCTCGTCAATGGAATCGACCAGATCGTCGTTCGGACGAGAAGAAGAGAAAAAATGGAATAAACCCGTACAGAAAACACCTAAACGGTATATAAATCTGTCCGCGATAACATACGTAAGTCAAGGAAACTTAACGTACGTTATGCACCTAACGTACGCTACGTACACTACGCCATAGATGGCCTATCGCCACCTCATGGGCATGGTGTTGCCTTCCCAGGTGTTGCAGTAGCTATGAAATTTTTGTCCTATCGCAACCTTATAACCTTGGTGTTACCGTAGACATAAATACGTATTCTTTGTAGCTATAAATAGGTGTTACACACTGCAACACTATGCCTGTGTTGCCTTAGACTATTAATATGCAATAAAGTGGAAATCACACATATCACAATAATATACAATCTCATGGAAAACAATTAAATAATTATTCTATCCATAATATTTTCCTCAACATGAATATCTACAAATAATAATAATTATAATCATTATAAAATATTATGATATAATGACTGAAAATAGAATATGATGCATAAAATTGAAACTGATTATTAATATTAATTGAAGAGTCAACATTAATAATGGTTTGGTCAAAATAGGACTGGAAGTGAATATTAAGAGCTGTTGGGATCGATTGAAAAACAATTGGAAACTGACTGGGATAAAAATCGAAGTAATCAAAAATTTGGGGTTAAATTACATAACCCTAAAAACTAAAGGGTATAAAACCCCTATTCCTTCCTCGCAGTCGGTAGAAACCATTCTCACTTCTCGCCCGTTCTTCACTCTCGATTCATCCCACCTTCCTCTCGGCCGACTCTGACGAATTATACACCATACACCGGAGTAAAAACACACATACACCGGAATTGTTTTTATCATTTTTGTTCTTTTGGCAGTGGCGAGATTTAATTTTTCATGGGGTGATGCGGAGTATCACCAGGAGACTCTGGATAATCTGAAGACTGCTATTAAGAGCAGTAATAAACTCTTGGCAACCACAAGCTATCTGTAGATTTCATAACGAAGTCGTCATCCGACTACGAATTTTTATTCGAGAGCGGGGGGAACGAGCTGCTATACGCCCTATATGCGTGGACATCAACCTAAGCCCGGCTCCTGCGCTGTAAGTTTTAGTGATTCTTAATTAGGTTTGATTTGTCGTTTCAATTATTCCTGCGATTTAAACAATACTGGCCTTGTCAAGTAAATGAAGCACTTAGTGAAATTAATGTATGCATCTTCCTGTTACTTTGATTTCATATTATGCTCGATACTGTCAGCAACTTTTATCTTAATTACTGGAGTTCGTCTAATTCTTTAGCATATATTTGTGTTTTGCTTGCTTAGTTCGTAATCAAGTTTATGATTTTGCAGTCCGTGAAGAAGGGAGACACCATTTTTGTTGGTCAATATCTATTCACGGGAAGTGAAACCACTTCTGTTTGGCTGGAGGTATTATGTTTAATTTTGATAATTTAATGAGTTTTGTTTTTTTGCAGTATTTTAATTGTTATGTGGCTATATTAAATGCTATATTATTAACCTGTTCTTATGTTGTATGTTTTTTGACCGGCTCTAATGGTGTCGATTCCGTTTAGCAATGAGAGGACTTTCTTTTATTTCATGTAGAATTGCTTGTAATATAGAATCTGTACTTACGTAATGGGTCGTTGCTTGAAATTGTGTTTGATTAAAACTTGGACAATAGTGATGTTATGGCTTAGTTTGCATCTTATCGTTCAATGCTCTTCTCATTTTTTCCTTTTCGTTAGTTTGCAACATCGTTCAATATTGAAGAATAAATTTGCCCTATGATTAAATTTGCCCTAAATTAATCAAATCTTGATTTATTTCCTCGTCCGGATCTCGAATTGGCTTTTCGGATAGCTATTTCAACCTAGCCAATGCAATGGTAGTTTGCAAATGCCGCAAGGTATATGTGCCGATGTAAAATTTTGATTACTACCTGACTTTTTTGGGGTATTTTAAGTAGTTGATTTGATTTCCGTTATGGCCTGCACTTTCCTAATTTTGAGATCAGATCAGCTCGAAATTCGTTAATCCTGAGCTCTTAGTTGATTTGTGATGAGCTGAATTACTTAGGATTATGTTTTGTTTCATCATTGTTTCTTGTGGTAGGTTGATTTTTTTTCCTGTTATCCTTTTCTTTCAATTTGTCTCTTTAATTGCCGTTTGTCTCTTTAATTGCTGTGATTTGATTTATAATTGGGGTGATAATATGCGTCTCGTATGAGAACATGATCACTAATGAATTCCTTTATATTTTGTGTTTTAGGCGACTAAGCTGTATTGCTTCGTGCCCAAGGTGCCCGTATACGGAGAATGCATATGCTTCCCAGAGCACCAAATTTGTGTGGTACAGTTGTTTGCCACCTGTTTCCTTTGTTGCTTAGACATGTATGATCTGTAAATGTTGAAAAAGAGATATTAATGAAATTTGTAGGCGCGTACATATTAATCAAAAATATGTTATACCTTAAAGATCTTGATGCTGGATGATGTTGATGTCTTCTAGAAATGATGGAAATTTTCAATTGTTAATAGCTGACTTTTTTTTATTATCCTTTTACCTCTTTATTTTTATTTTTATTTTTATTGTTATCTCTCTCATTTTGGCATGTACGTGGTTTGTAGAACAATATGAGGAATTGAGGTTCAACAGCCTCCTCCTCCAAGGATATGGACAGACTTGTTGATACCATCAATACATTGTCGTTATATTCAACGAATGGATGTCAGCAATTTGAGATTCTGTAATGCTGTTTCCTTTGCCTATAGTGAAACGTACACTGATCTTTGTTTGACTAGTAGGGTCATCTTCATTTAGAAAAACACTTCAGTAATTCACATTGTGTCTTTACACTTGTTTCAGGACATGGCAGGGTCAATGAAGAAATGGATGCCAAGGTGAATCAGAAGGTCCAGCACAACCTGACATGGATTCTGAAAAAATTAGGTGAAGCCAACCCTGACTTGAAAAGTGATATTGGTGCAACACTTTCTGGTGACACACGAGAAGATGGCACTCCAATTACGCGAGAAGACGGCACTCCAATTATACAAGAATATGACACTTCAGTTACAGGAGACCCTAGCTCTTAGTTGTCATCCATTTGTTATTCTCTTTTGAACAATTTTCATCCATTTGTCTATTTGGTTGATGTAATGGATTAGTTGATGTTTTTGGTGGATTGATGTACTTGTTGGTTTAATTATAGTTAGGTTAATGATTTGGAACTGTTTTTTTTATGGGAAATGTAATATTTAATGCTATATTGTTATTCAGTTCATTTGAGGTGTTGCAAATAGGTAGTTTGTGTGTTGAAATTGGTTAAAATTTTGCAATACACATTGGGTTGTAGTTGTTATCATCTGGTGTTGCATTAACCACGTTCCTACAATATGGGCCCACAAGTGGCCCCCGCAGGTGTGCCACACACAATCTGGTATCTATTTTATTAAATTATAACGTCTATTGCAATAAAGATAAAATGTTGCAATACGGTGCCAAGTATGTTGCCATAGGCTCCTATGGTAACATGAGAACAGGGTGTTACCTTAGGCCGTTCGCATGTTGCCTTTGTGGTCATAAGCAACTGCTGAGAACACAACACACTTTTGGTGTTACCTTTGCCCTTTTCGGGGCTAAGGCAACACTAAATCAGGTCTATGGTGACATAGTTTCAGGGTTGTTGTAGGCCATCTATGGCGTAGTGGTACTACATGTTACGTACGCAAGGGCTTGGCAGAAGTCTCTGCCCAATCCTCTGTAGGCCATAATGTATGCCACTGAAGCACTTACGCACCTAAGCAAGATGAGACTAACGTATGTTATGCATCACTGATAACGTACGTAATCCGCAAGCAGTCCAGGACTGTTGAGAGCCGATTATACCGGTAAAGAATATCACTGAGTCGAAACGTGATGAATGACGAAGTCTGAGGACACGCTTACAAAGGGTTCCAGGCGACGAACTTATGCACTGCAAGAAAATACAATTTTCGACTACCCGAAGGCTCGGCAAACAATAACGGAAGTAATTATCCTAAAATTTTAGGAAATTACAAAACAGCCCAAAACGTCAGAAAAGCACTATACGATATCGAACAACCAAATCTAAGCTCACAACACGTCTCCCAATGTTAAACGAACTTTTGGGAAACATAAAATAAGAATTTCGAACCACGATTATGTCAAACGGACCAAAAAGCGGAAAGGTTGCTAGAAAACACAAAATGGAGCACAACAACTCTGGAACACGCTTAGATGTCAAAACATGTAGAATTGATCATTTTCAAAATGTCAAAACAGTTACAAGCGAGACGCTGAAAAATAGAAAGTACACCAAAATGAAAATTACTAAGAATAGAAAAGTACGAATATTACATTCTCCCCCTCTAAAAACAAGTTTCGTCCCGAAACTTAAGAGATAAATAATTCCGGGTATTTAGCACTCATGCTATCTTCGGTTTTCCAAGTCGCTTCTTCGACTCCATGCCTCGACCACTGCACTTTAACCAACGGAATAGTTTTGTGTCGAAGTTGGTTTCACGATGCTCAAGAATTTTCACCAGCCTTTCTTCAAAGATGACATCATCCGCTATATCAATATCCCCATAGTCAATGATATGACTCGGGTCCAGAACGTACTTTCTCATCTGAGAAACATAAAATACGTTGTGAATGTGACTAACGGCTGGAGGTAATGCCAACCGGTAAGCCAACTCACCGACTCTGTCTAAAATCTCAAACAACCCAATATAACTCGGGCTAAGATTTCCCTTCTTTCAGAAACGGTAGACTCCTTTCGTCGGCGATAATTTGAGCAGAACATAATCCCCCACCAAAAACTCCGGGGGTCGACGACGAATATCAGCATAGGATTTTTGCCAACCCTGAGCAGTCAACAATCTGTCTCGAATGGTAGAAATTTTCTATCTGGTTTCCATTAACATATCTGGCTCCGTCCCAACTAACTACGAGGCCTCATCCCAACAAAGTGGGGGTCTACACCGTCTACCATATAATGCTTGGAAAGGTGACATTTTGATCAATGCGTGCCAACTATTATTGTAAGTAAACTCGATCAATGGTAGATGGAATTTCCAATCACTACTCCAGTCTAGGGCAGACGCCCGCAACATATCCTCTAATGTCTGGATCGTCTGCTCAGTCTGACCGTCTGACTGCGGATGAAATGAGCTCAACTCGGTACCCAAAGGCTGATGGACCGATTTCCAAAAATGCGACACAAAATGGCCATCCCGATCCGAAACAATAGTCTTAGGCGTACCGTGCAACCTTACTATCTCTGCTATAAATGTCTGAGCCAGCCTTTCCGGTCCCTAAATATCCTTAATATCAAGGAAATGCGCTGACGTAGTTAGTCGATCGACAATCACCCAAATCATATTCATTCCAATTTTCGTTCTCAGCATCTCAGTGATAAAATCCATGGAAATATCTTCCCACTTATACTTGGGAATAGGAAGCAGTTTCAACAGCCCGGCTGGTCGCTGATGCTCGATCTTGACTTGTTGGCACATCAAACACCGTGCAATGAACTCAATGACATCCTTCTTCATATTATTCCACCAAAAATTTTTCTTAAGGTCGTTATACATCTTACTCGTCCTGGGATGGATGGAGTAAGGAGTATCATAGGCTTCTCGAAGTATTCTTTGCCTCAATTCTAAATCATTCGGGATGCAGTCTTCCCTGAAATCTCAAAATGCTGTCCTCATGAATCATAAAGGCGGGGGCTTTCCCTTTTTCTGCATCCGCCTCCAGTTGACTGATCATTGGGTCATTCATCTGCTCCCCTTTGATGTCATCAACTAAGAACAAAGCAATCTCGAGGGTACACAATTGACCATGCACATGCAGAATCCATACCTCGATTCCCTGCTCAATAAACTCCTGTCGAATCTTCGCTTGTGGTGTGGGAACCTCAAACATCTGAAGCGATACCGATTTCCAACTCAACGCGTTAGCTACAACATTGGCTTTCCCTGGGTGGTAAAGGATTTCCTAGTCGTAACCCTTCATTAATTCTAACCAACGAAGTTGTCTCATATTCAGTTCCTTCTGGCAGAAAATGTATGTTAAACTCTTATGGTCGGTATAAATCTGGCATGGAGAACTGTGTAGATAGTGGCGCCAAATCTCCAGTGCAAACACCACTACAGCCAACTCCAAGTTGTGAGTAGGATAATTAATTTCGTACGGTTTCAACTACCGCGACGCAAAAGCTAAGTCCTTTCGTATTGCATGAGGAAGCACCACCCGAGTCCCTTGCCGGAAGCATCATTATAAATCCAAAATCCACTGTTCCCTTGAGGCAAGGCTAGAACCGGCGCCGTAGTCAAACGCATTTTCAGTTCTTCGAAACTCTGTTGCCTCTCATCATTCCATTCGAACTTTTCAGACTTCTATAGTAACTGAGTAAGTGGTCGAGCAAGTTCAGAGAACCCCTCGATGAACCATCGATAGTACCCAACAAGACCCAAAAATCTATAAACCTCGTTCTTAGGCGGTGCCCAATCTAACACTGCCTCAATCTTCTGGGGATCTACACAGACCCCTTCAGCTGAAATCATATGTTCGAGAAACATAACTTCCTTCAACCAAAACTCACATTTCGAGAACTTTGCATAATGATGCTGTGTTCTCAAAATCTCCAACACTAATCGCAAATGCTGAGCGTGTTCCTCGTCATCACGAGAATAGACTAAGATATCATCAATGAGAATGACTACACACTTATCAAGATGCTCGATAAATATTTATATTCACCAGCTGCATAAATACTGTCGGCGTGTTGGTTAGCCCGAATCGCATAACCACAAACTCATAATGCCCGTACCTCGTACGAAAAGCGATCTTAGGAATATCGAACTCCCTCATCCGAAGCTGGTAGTATCCAGATCTTAAGTCGATCTTCGAGAACACCGTAGCTCCCTGCAACTGGTCAAATAAATCATCTATGTGAGGCAAGGGATATTCATTCTTAATGGTCACTTTGTTAAGATCCCGATAATCGATACATAAACGTAGTGAACCATTTTTCTTCCTCACAAACAAGACTGGCGCACCTCAAGGTGAGGCGCTAGGTCTGATATATCCCTTCTCCAACAATTCGCCTAACTAACTCTTCAGCTCCTGCATTTCTGAAGGTTCTAAATCAATTGTGAACTCGATCTCATGCTCTGTTGGCAATCCTAGCAAATTATCTGGAAAAACATCCGGAAACTCGTTCACCACTGTAATCGAAGATAGTTCGACTCTCGCATTCTCTGCTCTCGAAGCATAATACCAGTACCCCACATGACCATCCCTAATGAGTTTCGCCGCCTTCATAGCGCTGATTATAAGTTTCTGACCCCTCCCCCTGTGTCCCGTAAATGAATGCTCGGTACCGTGCTCGGTCAACATCGATATAACCCTCGTGCGATAATTCATTACTGCTCCATGTCTATCAAGCCAGTCATCATCGAGGATCAAATTCTCATTAATGATATCGACGACGATCAAATTTGAAGGCCACACTCTATCTGCAATTATCACTGGACAGTCTCTAACCTCCCTATCCCCCATAATTCTATCCCCGCTAGGCAATTTAACCACAAAAGGTTCATAAACAAACAAGAAATCAATACTTAATCGACACACACAATCCAAGAAGATGAACGAATAAGAAGCACCAGAATCGAAAAGCACTCTAACTGGATGACAGAGAACATAAACGGTACATGTAGCCATGATAGCCTCTGGATCATCAGCTCTCCTCATCTCATAAACACGCGTTTGTGCTGAACCAGCACTGGAGGTTCCCCCTCTAACGGACTGACCCCGTCCTCTTTGTAACACCCCCAAATCCACATGGGAATATTACACGCCGTAGACCCTTTTTTCACGAGGGTCTACCAGGATAAACTCCACAGGATGACTAAATGTTCGACCGGACGGAGTCAACCAACATAACAATACATATCGTTAAGGTCAAACATAATTAACTACACGGACATATGTGGTCTCACGGTCTTAACCAAACACAATAATCACAAATATCAATCTCGACTCCGTGATCCACTATCACGAGTCACCGTAGGTTCAACAACTCACACATACTTAACCAAACACATTAGTCACACTTACTAGTCCCGACCCCGTGATCCACTGTCACGAGTCACCGTAAGCCCCGTCGAACCCACATGGTTGGACGTACTGTGCCCTGACCCCATGATCTTCTGTCATGTGTCATCGTAGGCCTCGTCAGACCCACACGATTGGACCACAGCCCCACATACTAAGTTCCGATCCCATGGTCCTCTGCCATGAATCCTCGTAGGTCCCGTCAAACCCACACGAGTGAACCTAGCATGACAACCCATAACATTCACGTTCACATTCTTCAACAATGGACACGGTCAATCAATTACATTGATCATCACAATATTACGCATTGAACACAACCATTATCGTCAACAACACTCAACCAACAATACACAACCAACAATACATCCTGATCGATACACATCACAGTACACATCCTAACCGATATGATTATCACAACTAACCCAATTACTCTACGTTGAACATTTGAGAACAACACCAATGCCATCAAATAATTATGTCAAGAAATACACAACCAATTCTCACAAACCGTGTTTATGAAGGTAAACCAATCATCACCAACTTAACACGTGATTTCTAGTCGCAAGATACAAGTTGTATAGGTAAGATACTTGCCTCGGAATCAGCACGCAAATACTCCGACGAACACGACTCGATCGAAAAGCCTTGAAACCTACAACCTCCACGAGAAAACAATGACAACACAAATACTACGCATAGAGTGACCAAATACGATGGAAAACACGCCCAACATCCGAAGGAAAACTCATTGAAACATTTAATCAAACATTAAATGTTCAATAATTCCCAAGAACACTCAAATCGCCAATCGAGTTAAACTAACTCGAAATATGGATATACAATCGATAAAACATGATTAATAATATTGTATAACACCGATCGATTCATCAAAATTGGACTAGAATCGGAATAAAAAATAAATCTCCAAAAAGTCAACTCTAGGAAAATCAAGAAAAATACCTCGATCCGACGACGAACAGCGGATTAGATGATGTTACAATCACCTAAAACCCTCCAAAACACCTTTGGATGGTTGGCCAGGAACTCAAACCCTAATCGCCCTCATCTCAAACCCGTGTAGAAAGAAGGAAATAAAGGTGAAATGAGAAAACACGACTCCTGTCCACTTTATATACTTGAAAGCTTAGCAGTGCGCTAATCACCCAAATTAGCATACGCTATCGAAGCAACGATCCTCCCAAAAAGCACAGTTAGCGTGCGCTAATCACGAATATTAGCGTGCGGTAACGAGTCCCAATTCCAGTCCAGTAGTTACTGGACAGATTCTGCATCTACAGTTAGCGTGCGCTAAAACCTCCGTAGCGTGCGCTAAAACCTCCGTAGTGTGCGCTAAAACCTCCATAGTGTGCACTACCGATGCACCTTAGCGCGCGCTGGCCTACTACTTACGTGCGCTATCGAATTCCTCGCTCAATGCAGTATCTTATGCATTGATTCTGCTCCTCCACTTAGCATACGCTAACTGAGCCTTAGCATGCGCTAGCAATGCCCTAGTAACGCGCACTATTCCTGCCCATAGCGTGTGTTATTCTTACCGCACAGGCAGTAAGATCGCACCAAAAACTCATCACAACAACGATACTACCCAACGGAACAACAAACACGCAACAATCTGAATCGCAACCTACATGTGTCAATGCATGACACATGATCATATAAGCACGAACAACATACAATTCACTAAACAGTAGAAAAAAATTCAACGCCACCTGAAAGAAAATCTCGGGTATCACACTCTTCCCCTACTGAAACCCTGAGACGGCTGAGCTGCTGATCACTTCTGATTAACACTTGGTTCTCCAGCGTAGGAACGGAAGCCTGAACTCCAAGTGTCTTTTCTCCCTCGGTACAAAACGCAGTTTTGTGGCCCGGCTGGCCGCAACTATAACATTTCAAAGGAGGTAGGTTGCATCACGACTGATATGGCCCTGTTGGCCGTAGTTAGAACATGTCACGACCCTGTTGGTAACACTAGGACTGGTTCTGAAATTCTGATTGCCTCCAGACGTACGAAAACACTTTCCAGATGGGTAGTTCGCCGACTGAGATTTCTGTTGGTTGTGACTCTTACTGTCAGAAAATTTACCAAAGGTCTTCTGCTTCTTAACCTCACTAGTCGTCTCTGTAGCCGAGAAGGACATATCATAGGCCAGTGCTTTGCCCTGATACTCCTTCAGTGTCGTAAAAGAAAATCCTGCCATGTAATACCCGTACTTTTTATTGACTGTTTGACCCTACCGTTCTTCCTATTTTGTCACTCTGTAAACACTCTGTGATGTTGTTCGATGTTGATTTAGAGTTTCGTACCTTGTTTGGATCATGATCGTGTTGTTTGGACCTTTTGGAAGTGTTCTGGGTCAGGGAGATCGCGCATGCTAGGCCTAGGCTAACGCACGCTAATTCTGCTTGAGTAGCGCACGCTAGCTTTGAGCCTTAGCACGCGCTAACGGTCCAGGCTTGGCAGAGGCAGTAGCTAATTCTGCTCTCTGGACTAGCAGTTAGCACACGCTAGAAGTTCGCTAGCGCACACTATTCGTGGTCAGTAGCGCGCGCGCTAACGAGATGAGTCGGCAGAGGCAGTGAGGCATTCAGACATTCTGGACTAGCAGGTAACGCATGCTAGGCAGCGGCTAACGCATGCTATATGTGTTGCGTAGCGCGCGCTAGTGCTCAGTGTTAACGCACGCTAGCGGAGTGGGACAGTGAACTGGGACTTTGACAGGACACCTGTTAGCGCACGCTAAGGATGTTGCGTAGCGCGCACTAATGTCTCAGGACAGTAGCCACTAGACTATCGGGTGACCCTCTTAGCGCATGCTAATATTGAGGCGTAGCGTGCGCTAGACTGGACGCAGTATATATGGGACAATCACCCCTGCATTCGTCATTTCTTCACCTTTTCACTCATTTTCGATGGGAGAAGCTCGGGAGAGGCAATTTTGGATGATTGGAAGTGATTCTTCATCAACTATCATCATCTTTGGTTGAATAACAAAGATTACACAACATCTAATCCATTTCCATCTTCTAAATCAAGGTAAAATCCTTAGAACCCTAGTTTTGGGAATTTTTGGGGATTTTCTTAGATTCATCCGATTTATCTATTTTGGAGTTTGAGATCTTTGAGATTATGAAGTATCTACCCCGTACCCAAGTTTCCGCTATGATTATATGGATTGTTTTGTGCTGTGTTCAGACTTGAGAGGGTTTGGGTGATTTTCCAACCTCGAGATGTTTACCCTTGTAGTTTCGTGAATCGTAGGCGGGTTTCGGGAGTTTCTTCATGTGAATTGAATATGGATTATTGATTATCGTGTTCCTTGTGAATCGTTTAGGTGCCGTAAGTGCGTTCTTGGACCTACCAAACTTATACGCTTTTTCTTCCGATCTCTCGATGTCTCAAAGGCAAGTGTATGTTTATGATTGTACGTTCTCGACTTTAAAATTAAAATATATGATTGGCATGATTGTTTATATCCACTCTGGGACAGGCCGACGGGTCATCTGAGGGTTTCGTAGCCTCTGGTGCGATTCCGCGGATATTTTGGGTTAACCACTCTGGGACGGACCGACGGGTCCTCTGAGGATTCCGTAGCCTCTGGTGCGGTTCCACGGTAAATCATGTATGTATTGATGTGATGCTTTGAGATTTAGTTATTCCGGAATACTAGTCTTGATTGATGATGATGATTACTTTTACTTAATTATCGAGGAGTATTGTGTTTCATATTCGATATACTTGCACTAGCTATTCGACGGCCAACCCCTTTATGGGGGAAATACTTTTCATGTATTTCAGGTTCCAGGAGAGCGGATAGGCATGTATCGGGTCGGCACGAAGATGATGGGCAAGTGTGATGCTGTGTCTTATCTCTGGTTATGTTTTGTATTTCCTCCATTCAGCGTTGTTGTACTTTAATGGTTTTCGAATACTCGAGTACTGTTTTCAGTTTCCTTGATGTTCCGGCCTGTGTTGCCGAGGTATTGAATTGTGGTGTGTTGTATTTGGATATATTGGATATGGTTTGAATACCATTTGTATTGTCCTTCATTTCATTATATTGGACCTCCTCATTCAAAGTTCATAGTTCTGCGTATAATTAGCCTTGTGGTTGATTGTCCGGAAGTCAGGAAGGTACCGATTGCTCAGTACTTCCTTACCAAGGAAGCCGCGGCATGGTGGAAAGTTATCAAGCCACAGGATCATGTTGCTACGTGGGAAGAATTTAAAGAGCTACTAGAGGTCGGGTTTTGTCCTTGTCCAGTGCAAGAAGGCAGAATCCGGGCCTTTTTCGAGGCTAAACCGCATAACATCGCAATTTCGCAGGTGATACTGGAGTACAACCAACAGTTGATCCACGTGAAGAACCAAGTGCGAGACGAGCGTGACAAGATCCGTTACTTTGATATGCGGATGAATATGGATTTATGGCGGTACATGGCCGGGTTTGCTTGCACCACTTTGAAGGAATATCAGGACACGACTTTGGTCCATGACATGTTAAACCCCGACAATGATACCGCCGAAGAATCGAAGAAGCAGACAATCACGGGAAATTTTTCTGGCTCTAAGGGCGGAAACTTCCAGAGACCTCAGGCGACTAACCGTTCCGCCGGGCAGTCATCATGTTCTGCTAGAGGGAAGAAGAGTTTTCGTTCTGCTCCGGGCACCTCAATACGGTGACTTGTTTTAATTGCGGTCGCCCATGCCACGTTAATCTGGAATGCAATTTCCCACCTTTGAAGTGCCATACTTGCGGGAAGATGGGACATAGAGCATCTTATTGTTCCGAACCAGATCAGACTCTGGACACTCGGGCTTCTGCCCCAGCGCCAATAGATCAGAGTATGAATCAGCGACAATCTTTTGGTCAGTCGCAGCAGAGTTACGCCAGAGGTCGGGGACGGAGTCAGAACGATAGAGGGGGAGATTCTAGCGTCGGTTCGGCACACCCACGAGTCTATGAGATGCGTCGAGCAGACAAACCCGATGCAGCGGTGGCCTCAGGTACCATTCATATCCTATCTCACCCAGTTCGTGTACTTTTTGATTCGGGTGCTACACATTCTTTCATCTCCTTGGAGTTTGTACGCCGTTTGAATATAACTTGTATGACTGCTTGCGATCCTTTCATTGTGAAACTACCTAGCAGAGATAAAATCATGGGAAACCGGGAGATTAGAGATTTCCCGGTGAATATAGCCGGTATGGATTGGTTTTCGAATTTGATTGTGGTTGATATGGAAGACGGGGATGTGATCCTCGGCGAGGATTGGCTCAACGGTCACCAAGCGATTATGAATTACCGTACTAAGGTTATCACTATGATGACTGAAGACGTATCCGAATACTCATTTTTAGGACATAAGTCGGGCCAGCCTAAGTTGCTCGTCAGCACCATAAAGTCCGTAAAACTTTTGAATAAAGGTTGTACGGGCTATTGGTGTTATGTCTTGAAGGTGGAAGGGAACGAAGTTGATTTCTCTTCAATTCCAGTTGTTAATGAGTATCCCGATGTTTTTCCGGATGACCTCCCGGGATTACCGCCAGATCGAGAGAAAATTTTCTGTGGACTTAGAGCCGAACACGGCTCCGATTTCTAAGGCGCCATATCGGATGGCACCTTCCGAGATGCAAGAATTGAAGAGTCAGTTGGGAGAACTTCTAGAAAAAGGGTACATCAGACCGAGCGCTTCACCTTGGGGCGTGCCTATTCTTTTTGTGAGGAAGAAGGATGGTTCACTACGTTTATGCATCGACTACCGTGAGCTAAACAAAGTGACCATCAAGAACAAGTATCCCTTGCCTCGTATAGATGATTTATTTGATCAGTTGTAGGGAGCCGCAGTATTCTCGAAAATTGATTTGAGATCAGGGTACTATCAGCTCCGGGTGAAAGAGTCCGACATTCCGAAGACTGCATTTCGGACGAGGTACGGACATTATGAATTTGTGGTCATGCCTTTTGGATTGACTAATGCACCGGCAGTATTCATGCAATTAATGAACAAGATATTTATCGAGTACCTCGACAGATGTGTGGTCGTATTTATTGACGACATCTTCATTTATTCTCGGGATAAGGAGGAGCATGCCCGGCACTTGCGTTTGATACTAGATATTTTGAGAGCCGAACACCTCTATGCAAAATTCTCGAAATGTGAGTTCTGGATGGAAGAAGTTATGTTTATCGGCCATGTGATTTCGTCCGAAGGGGTTCGTGTAGACTCGCAGAAGATTAAGGCAGTGCTAGATTGGGCACCACCTAAAAATGTTAAAGAAGTTCGTAGCTTTTTGGGTCTTGCTGGGTATTACCGTAGGTTTGTCGAGGGGTTCTTGAAACTCGCTCGGCTGCTTACAAGATTACTCCAGAAGACAGAAAAGTTTGTTTGGACGACTGAGAGAGCAGAGCTTCGATGAGCTGAAGAGACATTTGACCTCAGCGCCGATTTTAGCCTTACCACAGGGTAATGAAGGATTTGCGTCTATAGCGACGCCTCGGGCCAAGGGCTTGGATGTGTACTTATGCAACATGATAAGACGCTAGCTTTTGCGTCACGGCAGTTGAAGTCGTATGAGATGAACTATCCTACTCACGATTTGGAGTTGGCCGCAATTGTCTTCGCATTTAAGATTTGGCGGCATTATTTGTATGGCTCTCCGTGTCGGATTTATATCGATCATAAGAGTTTGAAGTATATTTTCAGTCAGAAAGAGCTGAACATGAGGACGAGACATTGGTTGGAGTTGATCAAGGATTACGATTTGGAACTTCTGTACCATCCGGGAAAGGCTAATGTCGTCGCGGATGCTTTGAACCTCAAATCGGAATCGCTTCAGATGCTCGAGGTTCTTACAGATCATACGAAGATTCGTCAGGATTTAATCGAGCAAGGTATAGAAGTTTGGCTTCAAAGAGTGCAAGGACATTTGTGCACTCTTGAAATTACTTCGTCCTTAGTCGACGACATCAAAGGGAAACAGTGGAGTGACCCGATGATCTCTCAACTGAAGGAAGATGTAATTAAAGGAAAAGCCCCTGGTTTTATGGTCCATAGGGATAGTATTCTGAGATTTCAAGGCAGGCTTTGTGTTCTGAATGATCTAGAGTTGAGGCAGAGAATTCTCCGAGAAGCTCATGCTACACCTTACTCAATCCACCCCGGAACGAGTAATATGTACACGGACTTGAAGAGAAATTTTGGTGGAATAATATGAAGAAAGATGTCACGGAGTTTGTACTATGGTGCTTGACGTGTCAACAAGTCAAGACTGAACATCAACGACCGGCGGGGTTGTTGAAGCCGCTTCCCATTCCCGAGTGGAAATGGGAAGATATCTCTATGGATTTTATCACTGGGATGCCGAGAACTAGAGCCGGAATGAATATGATTTGGGTAATCGTCGATCGGTTGACCAAGTATGCACACTTCCTAGGTATTAAGGATACTTGGGGACCGGAGAGATTGACTCGAACTTTTATAGCTGAGATCGTGAGGTTGCATGGTGCCCCAAAGACCATTGTTTCCGATAGAGATGGTCATTCGTATCGCATTTTTGGCAGGCCGTTCATCAGGCTTTGGGTACCGAGTTGAGATTGAGCACGTCTTTTCATCCTCAGTCAGACGGAGCGGACGATTCAGATGTTGGAGGATATATTGCGGGCTTGTGCCCTAGACTAGTGTAATGATTGGGAGCTTCACTTGCCGTTGATCGAGTTTGCCTACAATAATAGTTGGCATGCATCGATCAAGATGGCGCCGTTCGAGGCACTTTATGGTAGGCGGTGTAGATCGCCATTATATTGGGATGAGGCCTCTGAGCTAGTCGGAACGGAAGCGGATGTTGATGGAGACTAAAAAGATGATTTCTATTATCGGGGACCGATTGTTGACTGCCCAGAGCCGTCAGAAATCTTATGCTGATACTCGTCGTCGACCTTTAGAATTCGAAATGGGAGACCATGTTCTGCTCAAGGTGTCGCTGACCAGAGGGGTTTTCCGCTTCGGGAAAAGGGGAAACTTAGTCCAAGGTATATTGGACCTTTTGAAATTTTGGACAGCGTTGGATATTTAGCTTTTCGCTTGGCGTTGCCTCCAGCTTTGAGTCATGTCCATAATGTTTTTCATGTGTCTCAGTTGAGAAAGTACGTTCCGGACCCAAGCCATGTTATCGACTATAGTGAGATTGACGTAGCCTAGGATGTTACCTTTCTGGAGAGACCATTGAAGATCCTTGAACGTCGCGAGAAACAGCTTCGGCACAAAACCATTCCATTGGTTAAAGTGCAATGGTCGAGACATGGGGTCGAGGAGGCGACTTGGGAGATGGAAGAGAAGATGCGATCGGTATACCCTGAACTTTTTATTTCTTGAGTGTCGGGACGAAACTTCTTTTTAGGGGGAGAATGTAATACTCGTACTTTTTATTGACTGTTTGACCCTGCCGTTCTTCCTATTTTGTCGCTCTGTAAACACTCTGTGATGTTGTTCGATGTTGATTTAGAGTTTCGTACCTTGTTTGGATCATGATCATGTTGTTTGGACCTTTTCGAAGTGTTTTGGGTCAGGGAGATAGCGCACGCTAAGCCTAGGCTAACACACGCTAATTCTGCTTGAGTAGCGCACGCTAGCTTTGAGCCTTAGCGCGCGCGCTAACGGTCCAGGCTTGGCAGAGGCAATAGCTAATTCTGCTCTCTGGACTAGCAGTTAGCGCACGCTAGGAGTTCGCTAGCGCACACTATTCGTAGTCAGTAGCGCGCGCGCTAATGAGCTGAGTCGGCAGAGGCAGTGAGGTATTCAGAAATTCTGGACTAGTAGGTAACGCACACTAGGCAGCGGCTAGCGCACGCTAGTGCTCAGTGTTAACGCACGCTAGCGGAGTGGGACAGTGAACTGGGACTTTGGCAGGACACCAGTTAGCGCACGCTAAGGATGTTGCGTAGCGCGCGCTAACGTCTCAGGACAGTAGCCACTGGACTACCGGGTGACCCCGTTAGCGCATGCTAATATTGAGGCGTAGCATGCACTAGACTGGGCGCAGTATATATGGGACAGTCACCCCAGCATTCGTCATTTCTTCACCTTTTCACTCATTTTCGACGGGAGAAGCTCGGGATAGGCGATTTTGGACGATTGTAAGCGATTCTTCATCAACTATCATCATCTTTAGTTGAATAACAAAGATTACACAACATATAATCCATTTCCATCTTCCAAATCAAGGTAAAATCCTTAGAACCCTAGTTTTGGGAATTTTTGGGGATTTTCTTAGATTCATCCGATTTATCCGTTTTGGAGCTTGAGATCCTTGAGGTTATGAAGTATCTACCAGTACCCATGTTTCCCCTACGATTATATATATTATTTTGTGCTGTGTTCGGACTTGAGAGGGTTTGGGTGATTTTCCAGCCTTGAGATGTTTACCCTTGTAGTTTCGTGAATCGTAGACGGGTTTCGGGAGTTTCTTCATGTGAACTGAGTATGGATTATTGATTATCGTGTTGCTTGTGAATCGTTTAGGTGCCAGAAGTGCGTTCTTGGACCTACCGAACTTATACACTTTTCATTCCGGTCTCTCGATGTCTCAAAGGCAAGTATATGTTTATGATTGTACGTTCTCGACTTTAAAAGTAAGATATATGATTGGCATGATTGTTTATATACACTCTGGGACGGGCCGGCGGGTCCTCTGAGGGTTTCGTAGCCTCTGGTGCGATTCCGCGGATATTTTGGATTAACCACTCTGGGACAGACCGACGGGTCCTCTAAGGGTTCCGTAGCCTCTGGTGTGGTTCCACGGTTAATCATGTATGTATTGATGTGATGCTTTGAGATTCAGTTATTCCGGAATACTAGTCTTGTATTGATGAGATGATGATTACTTTTACTTTATTGTCGAGGAGTATTGTGTTTCATATTCAATATACTTGCACTAGCTATTCGACGGCTAACCCCTTTATGGGGGAAGTACTTTTCATGTATTTCAGGTTCCAGGAGAGCGGATAGGCATATATCGGGTCGTCACGAAAATGATGGGCAAGTGTGATGATGTGTCTTGTCTCTGGTTATGTTTTATATTTCCTCCATTCAGTGTTGTTGTACTTGAATGGTTTTGAATACTCGAGTACTGTTTTCATTTTCCTTGATGTTCCGGCCTGTGTTGCTGAGGTATTGAATTGTGGTGTGTTGTATTTGGATATATTGGATACGGTTTGAATACCATTTGTATTGTCCTTCATTTTACTGTATTGGACCTCCTCAGTCAAAGTTCATAGTTCCGCGTATAATTAGCCTTGTGGGTCCCACGGCGGGGCTCACGCCGCTGTAATATACCCTGAATAACTTGGGGGTGTTACACCTTCAGTGTCGTACAAGCAAATCCTGCCATGTAATGTCGAATTTTTGGTTTCATCCGTATATCAAAGTGTCGGATTTTATCTCTCTCTTCTCTCACTTGAACTTTCACGTGGTTGGGCTGCTGATTGTACTCGATTATTGCGTGTGATACGGGAATGTCCTGGGGTTTAGCCTCAAAGAAGGCTCCGATTCTGGCCTTTTGGACAGGCCACGAACAATACTCGGCTTCCATCAATTCTTTAAATTCATCCCAAGAAACTGCATGGTCTTGGGGTTCGACTGCCTGCCACCATTAGCACCTCTCTCGTCAGAAAATATTGAGCGATCGGTACATTACGTGCCTCCGACGCTTCACCGCCACAAAAACCTTATTAATCTCTTTAATCCAGTTTTCCTAGCCAACTGGGTCTGTAGCACCAATGAACTGCGAAGGCGCATTCGGATCACATCTTGTAACCATTTCTCCGCCCGGTATCCTCCACAGGAGGTGGGTTATTGAGTTGAACCGCCTGGGTCAAAAGAGCCATGTGATTAGACACTTGCTGCAATATAGCGGCCACAGCTATACCCGCATTATTTCCTGTGGAATTCCCTGACTGGACGACTGGTCCTGCTGACCATCGGTACTAGGATGAACTGAATTCGACAAAGTAGGAGTAGTCGAACTGACATCCGAACAGAGAGACATGGCCGCCCCACTGGTTGCGCCACGTCCCCGACCGAGTCCGCACCACGTCCGCGTCCTCTACCAGCTGACATTAGAAAATGAGGAAAAGACATAAGTATAGTTCAGAACATGGTGACCGGTTTCCCACATTACGAAGTCAAAAGGTAAGATAGTAAAGACGATAAGAAGGATAAGAGAACTTACGAGTACCGGTAGTACTAAGATGATGGCAACGCGATGATACTGTCTTTACAAACAACGTGACTAGACCCAAAAGACCAACTACCTAGGTATTCACAAACCTAAGCTCTGATACCATATTCTGTAACACCATCGAGATATTCAGGGTATGTCACAGCGCCGTAAATTCCATTTGGAACTCACAAGGCTAAATTCATACAAAATCCATAAAAAAAAGAACATAAAAAACCACCAATCATTTATCGGATTAACCAATGAAATTGCAGCGACAATAGTCTAATCCACAATAAAGAACAAGTTCAATATAACTGACAGAAAAAAACAACCCCTATAGTACCCGAGTACCAACTAACAATTTGTGACAAAATGAAAATCTCAACGACCAGACTCAAAGAAAGAGCACAATGACTCTTCACAGTATCACGCCTGGCCGTCATCGTCGTACTGCCCCGATACTTGTCCAGTCGCATTCTTCGTACCTGAAGTACATGAAACATATTTCCCCCAATTGGGGTTAGCCGTGGAATAGCTAGTACAAGTAACACAAACAAACTCTTACATCTTACAATTTTAAGTACATGCATCAATAGTTTTCAAAAGCAATTAAGATAATGATTTTCAGAAATACAATATCTATAAATGCACCATAGTAATATAAATCCTCCCGATTAACCGTAGACCCAACCATGTGTGGATCCCTATGAGGCCCCATTAGACCCTCCCGGAGTGGTTAACCCCAATGTTCATGGACCCAACCAAACGTGGATCCCTTCGAGGCCCCGTCGGACACTCCCGGAGTGAACGTATACGCTCTAACACTCACATACATCACTTTGCACATTTAAGAATGTAGGTTCGTAAGAATTACTTGCCTTTGAGACATGTTGGGATGTTTTCGAGATGGTAATCGACCACTGTTGAAGGAACTCGGGGATTTCGAACCTAGACGATTCGTAAAGGACTATCAACAACAATAAGACTCGAAGTGAAATTGAAATACGCTCGAAAACCCCACCTACGATTCATGAAATTAGACAATATACACATAGAGGGAGGATTACCACTGAACCCTCTCGATTTCACAAAAACTCACAAACTAAACCCTAATTTCGTTGGATTACCTTGACTCGACGGAGAAAGAAGGTTGAATGTTGATTAAATCACGTTAGGAACTCAGTGATGATGTTGGATGATGTTATTCTGACCAACCCTCGTCAATGGAATCGCCCAAATCATCGTTCGGAGGAGAAGAAGAGAAAAATGGAACAAACCGTACAGAAGACGCTGAACCGGGTATATAAATCTGTTCGCGATAACGGACGTAAGTCAATGGAACTTAACGTAAGTTATGCACCTAACGTACGCTACGTACTACCTGTTACATAGACAATAGTTTGGCAGAAGTCTCTGCTTGATCCTCTGGAGGCCATAACATAGGCTACTGAAGCAATTACGTATGTAAACAAGATGAGACTAACGTACGTTATGCATCACTGATAACGTACATAAGCCTCAAGCAGTCCAGGACTGTTGAGCGCCGATTATTCTGGAAAAGAATCACTGAGTCAAAACGTGATGAACAACAAAGTCTGAGGACACGCTTACGAAGGGTTCCAGATGACAAACTTAAGCACTACAAGAAAATACGATTCCGACTACCCGAAGGTTTGGCAAACGGTAATGGAAGTAATTATCCTAAACTTTTAGGAAATTACAAAACGGCTCAAAACGTTCGAAAAATGCGATATGAGATCGAATAATCAAACCAAAGCTCACAACACATCCCCCAATGTTAAACTAACTTACGGGAAATATAAAACAACAATTTCGAACCATGATTATGTCAAACGAACAAAAAAAAATGGAAAGGTTACTAGATAACACAAAATGGAGTACAACAACTTTGAAACACGCTCGGATGTCAAAACATGCAGAATTAATCATTCTCAAAATGTCAAAATAGTTATAAGCGAAGTCAAAAATGGAAAATACACCAAAAATGGAAATTACTAAGAATAGAAAAGTATGAATATTACAATCGCTCCTACTTTAGCTAAAGCAGGCTTTGAAAAATGAGTGATGTGTTTTTGACATAGTCAATTGCTTATAAGGGGCATATGTCTCTGTTTCTTTAGACGACATAGCATGATTAACATCAATACTGTTCTTTGTGTTGAGTTCTTGCCCTTTTTTCACTCGAAAGAAAGGTTGTCCGTGCAAGTTCTTTAGGATACGGATCATCATATCTCGACCAGGATGACGTAGTCTATCATGCCAAAGCCTATATGAGTCATCGTCCCAGATTTAATTTATGGTGACATTATAGGATTCGAATACCCTAATGGTTGTGGTGTACAGTCCACTATTTTGACTCTTAAGTTTTTCTAATATGAGTTTACGTCCACATTCATTAGATGTAGTATAAAGGAACTCTATTCCATTCCCACAGTGAGATGGAAACCATTGCTACGTATATCTTTAAAGTTGAGTAAGGTTTGAGGGAACCGAAGTGCGTATAGAGCATCGGTAACTCAGAGAAGAGTGCCGTTAGGCAACAAAAATCGGGCATTGCCCGCCTTTGGATGAGTTGGGAGGACCCAGTCATCGTAGTTCCCGAGGATTGACAAGAAACTAATTTAGTGAATAGAAGTCTATTCCTAAGAATGGTGTGGGTGGTCCCACTATCTACCAAATATTCAAGTTCTCCTTGATTCATTCCAACGAAAAAGAAGAAAAAAATCAAACCATAAACACGCAAGCAATATTCATTTATTTAAAATAAACCTAAGAATATAACGTAAGCAATAATAATATCTTGTTCTATAAAAAACAAAGTTGCATCACACCGTTACTGAAAATAAAACATCGATAAAATCGTCATGAGGTAACAATGCCTAATGTAAACGAGAAAGTATTCATAATGGTGACATTCAGTCATAAAGGGGTGCCTCTAATGACTGTGGCACGTATGGTTCAATGCGATTATTGGTGACTGTGAAATTGACATCGGGGGACTCATCGATAGCATCTTCCTCCATAAATTGAGCTTCCCGTTCTTTGGACTCTCTATATTTTTTGTAATGTGTTGCGGCTTGCTTGCTTGCATGGCAGTTTTTGTACCAATGTATAACATCTCCACATCGATAGCACGGTTCATCGCCAACGCTGACTTTGGGAGCGACATGAGGGGTAGGTGATTTATGATATCCTTGACTAGGAGAGCTGGGAGCACCAAGTCTTCTCATTACATTAGAAGAACCCCCATGCCCTCGACCACTTCCTTGACCACAATGCCCTTTTCCACGTTGTGGTTTGGGGTTACCATGACCAGTCCCCTGTACATTGGGGTTCTTTCCACCTTTCACTTTGTCATAGTTGGCCTCGGGAATTTTTTTGTCCCAGCGGGCCTAGCATTGTTGCTCAGTAGCCTTCATTATGCCTCTCAGCCACTTGCAGTAGGTCGATAAGCTTATTGAAGGTAGTGATGCGTTTGTTGTCATACTCCAGCCTATACTGGTTCGCTAGTATAAGGGCTGAAGTAGGGAAGGTGGAAAGGGTTTTCTGAATCATATCATCTTCTGTGATGTCCTTCCCACAGAAATTAAGGCGTGCCTTGAGACGGAGCATATCTTTGTTGAAATTATTGATCCGTTTATAATCAAGCAACGGATTTCATTCCACTGCACTGTCAACTCTGGCAGCAAAGTATTGTGGATGTTCCCAAAATGGCCCTTAAGGGCATCCCACAGTTCTTTGGGGAATTTCAACTGCAGATATTCCCATCTCTGGATGGAGTCGATATGTCGCCCAAGGAATATTATGTTGGGAGTATGCCCTCGAATGCCACTCAGAGGATGATTGAGTCAGGGCATTGTACTTGTAATTATGTAAATCACTAATATAAGGCAATGGATGTTTCTTTATTTACTGGTAGTTACTGGCATTCCTAACTCGTAAATATACATATAGAAACTAGTCCGTGTATTTGAGAGCAAACGTTCCACTCCTGATTGGATAAGGGGTCGGCACCGAAAGGTTTATAGATCAAATACTTAATCGTTCGCAAGTCGATGAAACTTGACTGGGCGTTAAGTTTATGTGAAGACTTGTATGACATGTTCTTTGACATGGAGAGTGCCTGTCGAACACTAATAGTTAATGGGAGCACACATTATAGGTATGCTAATTGGATTAGCATACTCGAACCGACTCACCCTCGATTCATCACACGGATTTCACTCCGGGACAGTCAATGACGGAATCGAAAGGTTGTGATAGGTATTCGTGAACCTTCGACTTGAGGATTTAGTAGGGATGTGCTTGTGACGTCAAGATTTTCATTAGAGTAGTTCGACCCTGTAAACCGGAAGGCGGGGGTCAACCTCGACGTGCATCTTGACGGGCAAGTAGCAGGTCCTACTGAATACCAAGATAGAATTCTTTCTCCCGTTAGTGAGCGGGTTATATGTCCTATGCGATTATTGGCAGATGAGATCATAAGTCTTCGGCCAAAGCATTGGAGCTAGTTGTATTAGATACACGACAGCTCGATGATCTCGATTTGCATTAACGCATGCATAGCGTCAAGTACAGATAGGATTTGACTGACCGTGACCCTATAACTTGATCGGGACATTTGAAAGAAGGGTTTATACGCCATCGGTATTCACGACAGAATGGTTCTTGAATGATCCCAATCATTCATTCTCAGTTGGGGTACAGTGTAGGCCGCCAGGCTGGCTAGGTGGTGCTACTACTCTTTGGTTCCTCCCATTGCTGACTGAGATGAACCTACCGAGTCGCGCAATAGGATTGACGACGGAATGAATCAAGCTAATTCTCTCATTATGTATATTAGATATTGGATATCTAAATTTGGGACATTAGATGTCTAAATCGATTTATTGGATAAATTGATTTACGGCTTAATGAATTAAATATATCACTGGGTGATTAATTTAATTCATGGATATAATTATTTCTTGGAGAAATTAATTATGTCATAATGTATTTGATATGATGAAATTAATTGGATTAATTAAACTATACAAATACATCGAGACGGAATTGGAGTTTATCTGTTTGGACTCTCGGGAGTCCGAAACGAACCGAACTCATCCGTTTCTACATGGGCCGCCCCCCATTTCTAGCCACCTTCCTTTTGGACTATTGTCTCCATTCTTTAATGGATGATAATTGTGGAGGTGGGGTTGATTCTCATTTGATGAGTTGTGACATGTGAAGAAGTATTGAATAAAAGGAACAAAGACTTCATCTCACCTACACTTGACAATTCATACGTGAATCATCATTAGTAAGAGAGAGAGAATATTGAATTCATTTTCATATCACTCAAGTCTTCTTCTTCATCTTCTTCATTTTTGTTCTTGAGTTTTCTTGGAGAAAATTCAAGATACATTGAGAGAGAGATTATACACTTAGAGTGTAATAATAAAAAGCTTCATCACCTAGCTCTATCCGTATCCTTGGAGGATAGCAAGGTGTTGTCATTCGGTTCGTTTTTCCGGCGCATGGCAAGTAGAGACACGGTGCTTTCGGCGTTGGATCGTTCAAGGGCTTGAAGCGGAATAGATTCGTAGAGATCAAGCAAAGCTTGGGGAATATATCAAGAGAAGGTTATCCATCTAATCAACGGACTACAAGGGTGAGTTTCTATATATCTTGTGAATTCGTTTTTGATATTCGTATATACGTAGCTCGATCGATCCTCGTAGGGATTCGGATCGAATTAATTTTCGTTTTACCGCTTCCGCTGGGCCTTCGATTTAGGCACTGAATCCCAACAGTGGTATCAGAGCGTAGGTCTTGCGATCGTATATACGATATTGGCATTTGGAATGCTCGATTAGATGGTGAATGATTTGGAATCATTTTAGTCATAATCGTGGTATATGTTTTTCGTTCGTAATAATTGTATTTTTCGTAAGTTTATGTCAAAATATAAATCTTAAATTTCTGGGAAATATGATTTATATTGAAGATATGAAAGTCGAAAAATATAGATATTGGATATCCGGTCAAAAATCTAGCCCTGAATCGTCGTCGGACGATTTTTTGGACAAAAAGGGTAATCTGGCCGAGAGTGACTCGACCGTGTCCTGAGTGACTCGGTCGTGTCCGGCAGTCTGGCCAAGTCACTGCCAGGCAGACTCGATCATGTCATTGGTGACTCGGTCGTGTCGGGCAGTCTGGCCAAGTTACTGCCAGGCAAACCCGAACGTGTCTGGAGACACGGGCCGTGCCTGGCCAGTAGATGCCGAGCGTGACTCGGCCATGCCAGGCCTGTCTGCCGGCAGGCTGCCGAGGGTGACTCGGCCATGGCAGGCCATTTTCGCCCCGGCTCGATTTTTTCGTGTATTCTTGAAAATTAATCTCCCGCATGTTAAATTGGATTTAATATGATTAAAATGATTTATGGTATTTCATTTTATAAGGGAAATTCGATTAATTGGAATATTTATGGTGGACCGAATTATTTTGAACGTTATCATATTACCGATTGTGTGAATCGATAGGATCCATTCGTATTTTTGATTGGATCAATGTATCTCTACGCTTTCCATTTATATAGTATTTATTGGATGAATGCTTTTGAATGGGGATGTGGTTCGTGGACTTGGTTTTGAATCGTTCGTTTTTTTCGATTGGGTTGTAAAGGCCGTTTTGAGCCTATTTATTTTACTAGAAATGTTTGTATCTAGGATGCAATTTTCGATGTAAAATTTATATGTAATGACGAAGACCGGAGGAAGATCCGTTTCAAGAAGACGAAGATTCAAGACGAAGACTTGTAATTAGATTACGGAGTTTTTGTTTTCTAGGAACGGTCCATAAACCACATGTTGGTAGCAACTAGGTTGTGAATGGTTGTTTCATATTGTATGAATGCCACAAACGCACTTAACTGATTAATGTGCAAAGTGTAACGTTAATCGCGAAATTCTCCCACGACAAATTATTAAGTTTATGAGGTTTCAAGGTGTTCCTTCCCTCCATCGAGCTTTCGGGAAATTGAAACCCAAACCGGATGTGCTATGCTTCCGAGTTATCGGGGTAGTCGTTCGGGGAGGATGGATAAATTACTGGGAGCGCATTGGATGCCTTCGGTTGGAGCAAATTTTATTCCTAGAAACCTGATAGGTTGCCGGATAAGATTCAATTGTGAAACTGATTTCCGTCGATGGTATAAACTTAACTTGTTCACGAATCATAGAAACCGTATAGGTTGAGGGGAGTGAACAAGGGGAAAAAGAAGATCGAATCATCCATTATATGGGTTGGTGTTGGACACCACTTTATGAAAATTAATAGACTAGAAACCTGTTCGGTTGCCCTCTATTAAGATTTATAAAGAACTCGATCACCACTATGAAGTAGAGCGACGATACTTCCGGATTTCACATGGGAGTGTGTTATTCCGATAAAAATAGTGGGAGCTGGGTAACAAGGATAGAAAAGACCTTAATTCTATACTCAGAACATAATTAAACGAGTCACTAAATAATCTATCATACTTAATGCAGACATAACTCTCAATATGACAATGAACCCACTCGCAATTCTACTCGAAAAGAACACGTTAATCGGACCTAACTTTGTGGATTAGCTCCGCAACCTGATGATAGTCCTCAGTATAGAGGCATTGGGATACGTCTAAGAGACGGACATTCCGGCGCCTCCTGTGCGGACCAGAGCTAATCAGGAAGAGATTGAAAACCACGAAAAGTGGGTTAAGGATGACGTGAAAGTACGTGCTTATATGATGGCTTCCATGTCTAATGAGCTTCATAGAGCTCATGAGAAAATGACTTCTGCTAGGCAAATTCTATCTCACTTAACCGAGCTTTATGGTGAGCACAGTCGAACTGCTAGATATGAGATATCCAAGCAACTGTTCGGTGCAAGGATGAAGGAAGATGATAAGGTTGGGGACCACGTCCTCAAAATGATATCCATGATCGAGAGATTGGAGGCTCTTGATTTTAAGATGGATACTTCTCTTCAAACCGACCTTATCCTATAGTCTCTTCCTGAATCTTTCTCACAGTTTGTTATGAACTTCAACTGCAATGAGATTACATGTAACTTAGCTGGGCTAATGAACAAACTTGTGACCGCTCAGTCTTAGATAAAGACTCCGCAGATGAAGGAGTCTGCCCTTGTGATTTCTTCTGGATCTCGGAAGTCCAAGAACAAGAAGAAAAAGACCAAGAAGCAGATGGGACCACAAGTCGAGGACCTTAAGGATAAGGGCAAGGCCCCAATGGTTCTGAAGAACAAGAAGAAAAAGGACGCATGTCTCAAGTGCTGTGAGCTGGGCCACTGGGCAAGAGACTGTTCGATTCTTCATGGCGCTTCAGGTACAGAACTTTTAGTTTTTGAAACAAATTGTTCTGCTACTGTATTTTCTACTTCCTGGATACTGGATTCTGGTGCTAGTTCTCATATTTGTACCATGAATCAGGATCTGGAACAAAATAGGAAGCTTGGAGCTGGAGAAGTTATGATCACAGTCGGAAGCGGGCATAGTGTCGAGGCGACCGACATAAGATCACTTCTTTCGGGTTTAGAATCCGGCTTTGTTTTGACTTTAGAAGATATACTTGTTTTGCCCAAGGGACACAAAAAAATTGTATCCATTTCGGTCATTGACCGAAAAGGCTTTTCATTTTTCATTGGTGATGGTTCCTGCAAAATTTATTTCAGAAATAAACTAGTGGGTAATGCTACATTATTAAATGGATTGTATCATCTAAATCTCAGCAACAAAGTAGTTGTAAATACTATGACTAGAAAATGTGGTAGGGATGAAACCAATCAAGTTTTGAAATGGCATCTTAGACTTGGTCATGTTGGTCAGACCAAGGTTTACAAGATGGAAAAAGATGGACTTATGGGTCCATTGGGATCGGATCTTTTTCCTACTTGTGAATCTTGCCTTAAAGGCAAAATGACTAAGTCCCCCTTTACAGGGACTTTTGAAAGAGCCGCTGATAAACTGGGATTAATCCATATGACGTTTGTGGTGCTTTGGAAGCAGCACGTGATGGATATCAATATTTTATTACGTTTATAGATGATCATACTAGGTATGGTTATGTATACTTAATGAAACATAAATCCGAGGCTTTTGAGAAATTCCAGGAATTCAAGGCCCTAGTCGAGAAACAAACTGGTAATCATATCAAAGCACTTCGATCGGACCGAGGTGGCGAGTATATGAGTTCGGAGTTTGACGAGTTCCTTAAGGAACATGGAATAGTATCACAACTAACACCTCCAGGTACTCCTCAGTTAAATGGTGTGTCAGAAAGAAGGAACAGGACCTTATTGAACATGGTCCGTTCCATGCTGGGCTATACTGACTTACCGATTTACCTGTGGGGGTATGCACTCCTGACTGCCGCTTACATCTTGAACAGATGTCCTTCCAAATTCGTTCCTAAAACTCCACATGAGATGTGGGAGGGCAGGAAACCGACTCTTAATCACAATAGGATTTGGGGATGTCCCGCCTATGTCAAGAAGACTGAGGTGGACAAAATGGAAGTGAGGTCTATGAGGAGATGTTTTCATTGGATTCCCATCTAAGTCGATGGGTTATCTATTCTACATGCCCTAAGATCGAAAGATTGTTATTGCTTTGCATGCACACTCCTTGGAAGAAGAGATTCATTCAGGAAGGCGGAGCAGGTAGAAATATTTCTTTGGAAGAATACAATGAAACTCTTCAGGAGACACCTGTGCAAGAAAATGGAACCAAACCTTCTGAAACACAAGTAAAACCACCTCGTAGGTCTAGTAGGGTGTCTCATTTACCTTAGAGGTATATATTTATGCACTTGGAGGAACTGGTTTTCCACGAGGTTCCAGGTGATAAACAAGAGATCGACCCGTAACCAATGACCTAGCAATGGTGGATGTAGACTCCATGATATATACTGTAATAGTCTTCATGTAGTTGGGACCTTCGTTTTGACGAGGCAGTCAAAGAGTTTGACTTCGAGCAAAATGAAGAGGAATCTTGTGTATACAAGAGGGTTAGTGGGAGCAAGATCGCATTCTAAGTACTATATGTAGATGCCATTCTACTAATAGGAAATGATGTGGGAATGCTCAGTTCTGTGAAAGCTTGGCTTTCGAGTAATTTCTCCATGAAAGACTTGGGAGAAGAAACCTATATTCTTGGGATTCGACTCTACTGGGATAGATCGAAGAGAATGATAAGTTTTTCCCAAGCCCTCTATATAGATTAGATCTTAAAGAGGATTCCTTCCGATGCGACATGGAATAAAACTCACCTTGAAGATGTGTCCTTATAGTGAAGAACAATGAAAGGAAATGAGTTATATACTATATGATTCGGTAGTGGGTAGCCTTACATATGCTTTATTGTGTACGAGACCTGACATTGCGCATGCTGGAAGCGTGGTAAGTAGGTTTCGGGCTAACCCAGTTCGGGAACATTAGACCGCCATAAAGAACGTACTCAAGTACTTTAGAAGGACTAGAGATCTGGTTCTTATATATGGTGGTGGAGAACTAAATGTGATGGGATTCACTGTATTGGACTTCCAAGGACAGAAATACAATTATATGTCTACTTCTGGCTACATTTACTCTTAATGGAAGAGCAGTATCTTGGAATAGTGCCAAGTAAAAGCGCGACTGCTAATTCCACCTGTTAGGCTGAGTATAAAGCGGCCTCGGAGGCCTCCAAAGGAAGAATTTAGAAGTTACTGGGTAAACTTCACGTGACACCTTGTGCTGCGCTGCCAGAGCGGTAGCACAGGCCTAGGAGCCGAGGTTTCACAACAGTACCAAACATATTGAGAGAGAGTATCATCTCGTAAGAGCATTTGTTCGCAAAGAGATACATTGTGCTGCATAGAGTAGAGTCAGCCGACTACGTCGCTGATCCACTGACCAAGCCACTTTCTCAGATTAGCTTGGAGCGTCATCTGGAGAACATAGGTATTAGATACCATAGTATGTGTCATTGAGTGCTAGTGGGAGATTGTTGGGAGTATGCCCTCGAATGCCACTCAGAGGATGATTGAGTGAGGGCATTGTACTTGTAATTATGTAAATCACTAATATAAGGCAATGGATGTTTCTTTATTTACTGGTAGTTACTGGCATTCCTAACTCGTAAATATACATATAGAAACTAGTCCGTGTATTTGAGAGCAAAACATTCCACTCCTTATTGGATAAGGGGGTCGGCACTGAAAAGGTTTATAGCTCAAATACTTAATCGTTCGCAAGTCGATGAAACTTGACTGGGCGTTAAGTTTATGTGAAGACTTGTATGATGTGTTCTTTGACATGGAGAGTGCATGTCGAACACTAATGGTTAATGGGAGCACACGTTATAGGTATGCTAATTGGATTAGTATACTCGAACAGACTCACCCTCGATTCGTCACACGGATTTCACTCTGGAACAGTCAATGACGGAATCGAAAGGTTGTGATAGGTATTCGTGAACCTTCGACTTGAGGATTTAGTAGGGATGTGCTTGTGACGTCAAGATTTTTATTAGAGTAGTTCGACCCTGTAAACCGGAAGGCGGGGGTCAACCTCGACGTGCATCTTGACGGGCAAGTAGCAGGTCCTACTGAATACCAAGATAGAATTATTTCTCCCGTTAGTGAGCGGGTTATATGTCCTATGCGGTTATTGGCAGATGAGATCATAAGTCTTTGGCCAAAGTATTGGAGCTAGTTGTATTAGATACACGACAGCTCGATGACCTCGATTTGCATTAACGCATGCATAGCGTCAAGTACAGATAGGGTTTGACTGACCGTCACCCTATAACTTGATCGGGACATTTGAAAGAAGGGTTTATACGTTTACTAGTATTCACGACAGAATGGTTCTTGAATGATCCCAGTCATTCGTTCTCAGTTGGGGTACAGTGTAGGCCGCCAGGCTGGTTAGGTGGTGCTACTACTCTTTGGTTCCTCCCATTGCTGACTGAGACGAACCTACCGAGTCGCGCAATAGGATTGACGACGGAATGAATCAAGCTAATTCTCTCATTATGTGTATTAGATATTGGATATCTAAATTTGGGACATTAGATGTCTAAATCGATTTATTGGATAAATTGATTTACGGCCTAATGAATTAAATATATCACTGGGTGATTAATTTAATTCATGGATATAATTATTTCTTGGAGAAATTAATTATGTCATAATGTATTTGATATGATGAAATTAATTGGATTAATTAAACTATATAAATACATCGGGACGGAATTGGAGTTTATCTGTTTGGACTCTCGGGAGTCCGAAACGAACCGAATTCATCCGTTTCTACATGGGCCGCCCCCCATTTCTAGCCACCTTCCTTTTGGACTATTGTCTCCATTCTTTAATGGATGATAATTGTGGAGGTGGGGTTGATTCTCATTTTATGAGTTGTGACATGTGAAGAAGTATTGAATAAAAGGAACAAAGACTTCATCTCACCTACACTTGACAATTCATACGTGAATCATCATTAGTAAGAGAGAGAGAACATTGAATTCATTTTCATATCACTCAAGTCTTCTTCTTCATCTTCTTCATTTTTGTTCTTGAGTTTTCTTGGAGAAAATTCAAGATACATTGAGAGAGAGATTATACACTTAGAGTGTAATAATAAAAAGCTTCATCACCTAGCTCTAGCCGTATCCTTGGAGGATAGCAAGGTGTTGTCATTCGGTTCGTTTTTCCGGCGCGTGGCAAGTAGAGACGCGGTGCTTTCGGCGTTGGATCGTTCAAGGGCTTGAAGCGGAATATATTCGTAGAGATCAAGCAAAGCTTGGGGAATAGCTCAAGAGAAGGTTATCCATCTAATCAACGGATTACAAGGGTGAGTTTCTATATATCTTGTGAATTCGTTTTTGATATTCGTATATACGTAGCTCGATCGATCCTCGTAGGGATTCGGATCGAATTAATTTTCATTTTACCGCTTCCGATGGGCCTTCGATTTAGGCACCGAATCCCAACATATTAATTCACTAGCTTTGATTTTGTCATACGGTGCTTCGCCTGCTTTTTCAAAGATAGTAGCACTATAGTCTTTAGCGGCAAAAGTTGTCTCTATGTCAGAAACCCATCTATGGTACTGAAGTCTTTCTGAGTCCAAGATGTCAAATTCGGGATGAGTTGGATCAGCATCTTGAGACAAGAAAAAAAAGAAAATGAGTTTCACAATATATCATGGGTACTTTTCATGTTAAAATTTTCAATAATGAGGATCGTTATTATTTTTCAGAACCAAAATATGGTCAAAAAAGTACTTTCGATGCTATCTATGAATTTTTTTTATCATGGTTTAGTATGTGATAATTAATATAAAATAGGTTCTCCAGGTTCTACTAATGATGAACCTAATACACATGTCATATCTACCGAAGCATGCAACACACACACACACACACACACACACACACATATATATATATATATATATATATATATATATATATATATATAAAAAATCACATAACCCTATGAATATATCTATACACGTATATATGTAGTCAAAGGGGTGTCTTATGGCGCAATATTCGTTAGTTCGTGTGAATTATTTTAATCCAAGTTGCTTTAAGCGATTCTCTTTGGTTTAATTAAAATTATTAATGCATTATGCTTTTAATTGATTTAATTAAGCATAAACAAATTTCGGAATATAATATGCAACCAAAGGTAATTAAAAGCATGTAAAAACGCATATTGTAGATAGTTGGGTTCGTATTATGTACCTTACTTCGTGAATAGGGCAGAAAATAATCTGAAAACGGGACTGTCGGCGGGTCGGGTTGGGTCAGCAACCGGGTTGGGTCTGCCCAGCAACCGGGTCGGGCCGGGTCTGGAAGATGGGCTGGTCAAGCGGGCCGGTGTTGTGGGAAAATCCCTCACAATATGCCGCAAGTGCACGGTGTCAACAAGTAATAAAGTGATAAGTAAAGTATCGTTCCCTCGAGGACTGATTTCACTAAGTACCAAAATTTAGTCAACTCACAATTTTATTTGAAGAACAATTAAATAGAGTTTATATCTAAACTAATTGCAGAAAGTAAATAATAGTACTAATAATAATAATAATAATAATAATAATACTAATAAGGGGTAGGATTATGATTTTCACCTCAAACAATCGGGAATGATATTTATTCGATTCAATTCACTGTTATTCAATTGATTGTAAGCCAGGAATTCCTAAATTATTCTAAAGCCTTTCCCAAGGTCGATAGAAAATACTACGAATTACTAACACGATATATCCCTATTCGAATCAGATAATCAATAGCTAAAACAGTTCAAGAATTCCCACAATAACAGGCTTCACAATTCGCATGAGTATATCCCTATCTCACGAAAATTATGATTCGTCTAACAAGAACTATGCCTAAATTTCATATCCTGAATCTATAAAGACATTCAAAACAAATTAATCACATGACAATTAAAAAGCATTAAGAACGAAGAAGAATCCAATTCAATAGAATAACGAGTAAATCGAAATAATAATAAATAATCAAACTGTCATGAAATTGGCTACAATCAAAATCCTACTCGAATAAATCTAAAAACTAAGATGCAGAAAAACCGTAGGGATCCGTGGTCTTGTCGTCGCCCAGAAATCTACACCTTCTGTTCTCCTTTATTTCTTTTCCGCCGACCCCCTCTTTGGTTTTCCTCCCTCTTGTCTTTTTTTTATCCTCGCTTTTTTTATACCCCCCAGTAGGTTCCTCCCCCCAAGAAAAATAATAATCCTTTCTCCCGGTCGGTCGCTGTGAAAAAGAGTGACCCATCCCTTTTTTTTTTCGGTCAGTCCAAAGAACGAGAGTCGTGCTCCTCTCGGCCCACCAAACAAAAACAATGATCTGTGGCCCAAAATTTCTTTCCAGTGGCGTCTTTTTTTTGCGCTTTCTGTGCCGCGGCTCACTTGGTGTGTGCCGCGGCACACAGTACAGTGTGCACATCATTCGCTCGTTGTCTTCGTGTGCCGCGGTTCACTTGGTGTGTGCCGCGGCTCATGACCAAAAACTGCTATTTTCGCCGGTTTTTCATCGTTTTGGCTTCCGGACTCCGATTTCCGGCAAAACATATAAAAATAATGCATTAAAAGCTCATTTATGCTGATTTAGGCTCAAGATGGATATAAATTAATGATATAAAAGCGCATAAAAATACGCCTAACAGCCGGAAGCTGGACGAGCGGGCCCGAAAGATTGCAGCGAACGGGTCGGAGACGATGATTGGATAGATCGGGGATTGTCAGAGGCGAGTGACTGGACAATTCCGGCTGGTGATTTCAGGTCGGAAAATCGGAGGGGTCCGCGGAGTTCTGATCTGGTGCGGTGGGGAGGGAGGTCGCATCTGGGTCCGAGAAGGATTTTCGGGGGGCAAGCGACGGCAGCAGCGGTGGCTCTGCGATTTCAGAGCGACGATGCGGGCGGAACGGCGGCCGATCGGGGATAAGGTTTCGGCCGGAGAAGGGGGGATCTGGCCGTTGAAAGGGATGACGACAACGATCGGGATTAGGGTTTCTTCAATAAAAAATCTAATTTTTCTTTTTTTTTTTTTCAGAATTTTTCAGAAAAAATGGGAGGGGATTTTTTCTTGTTATTGTATTTGAGCTTATATTGTTAGTTTGAGTATTTATACATTCAACAAATACACGAGAGGGAAAAAAAAGATACGATTGGATTCGGTGTTATTAGGATCAAGGATCCGACATTGTTAGAATCGCAATCGATATCTAAGTGAGGTTTATCTAATACCCATAGAAAGCTAGAGTGGTTGATTCCTTGTCCAATAGAAAAGGAAAACGGTTTTACTTGGACCGACATAAAGATAAGTAAGAGAACGATTTACTCGGACCGATAGAAGACGAGCTTGTAACGGTTATCCCTCGACCGATAGAAGAGAGGTGCAGAGGTTTATCTTAAGCCTATATAAAAAGATACCGAGAGAGGACGTATGCACGATTGACCAAACCTCTATAAATCCTTATGTCGGTTTATTTTCTGCACTTTATTTAAATCGCTTCCGCAACGCGAAAGAGTTTCACAACTCTATCTCCAAATGGCGATACCGACCAATATTGCTCCAACACGAAGGAAAAAGCAAAAACTCCCAAAATCCCGAAATTTAGGGTTCTGAGAAGGATTACCTCGATTCGACGGAGAAAGAAGGTTGAATGTTGATTAAATCACATTAGGAACTCACTGATGATGGATGATGATATTCTGACCAACCCTCGTCAATGGAATCGACCAGATCGTCGTTCGGACGAGAAGAAGAGAAAAAATGGAATAAACCCGTACAGAAAACACTGAAACAGGTATATAAATCTGTCCGCGATAACATACGTAAGTCAAGGAAACTTAACGTACGTTATGCACCTAACGTACGCTACGTACACTACGCCATAGATGGCCTATCGCCACCTCATGGGCATGGTGTTGCCTTCCCAGGTGTTGCAGTAGCTATGAAATTTTTGTCCTATCGCAACCTTATAACCTTGGTGTTACCGTAGACATAAATCTGTGTTGCTGTAGCTATAAATAGGTGTTACACACTGCAACACTATGCCTGTGTTGCCTTAGACTATTAATATGCAATAAAGTGGAAATCACACATATCACAATAATATACAATCTCATGGAAAACAATTAAATAATTATTCTATCCATAATATTTTCCTCAACATGAATATCTACAAATAATAATAATTATAATCATTATAAAATATTATGATATAATGACTGAAAATAGAATATGATGCATAAAATTGAAACTGATTATTAATATTAATTGAAGAGTCAACATTAATAATGGTTTGGTCAAAATAGGACTGGAAGTGAATATTAAGAGCTGTTGGGATCGATTGAAAAACAATTAGAAACTGACTGGGATAAAAATCGAAGTAATCAAAAATTTGGGGTTAAATTACATAACCCTAAAAACTAAAGGGTATAAAACCCCTATTCCTTACTCGCAGTCGGTAGAAACCATTCTCACTTCTCGCCCGTTCTTCACTCTCGATTCATCCCACCTTCCTCTCGGCCGACTCTGACGAATTATACACCATACACCGGAGTAAAAACACACATACACCGGAATTGTTTTTATCATTTTTGTTCTTTTGGCAGTGGCGAGATTTGATTTTTCATGGGGTGATGCGGAGTATCACCAGGAGACTCTGGATAATCTGAAGACTGCTATTAAGAGCAGTAATAAACTCTTGGCAACCACGAGCTATCTGTAGATTTCATAACGAAGTCGTCATCCGACTACGAATTTTTATTCGAGAGCGGGGGGAACGAGCTGCTATACGCCCTATATGCGTGGACATCAACCTAAGCCCGGCTCCTGCGCTGTAAGTTTTAGTGATTCTTAATTAGGTTTGATTTGTCGTTTCAATTATTCCTGCGATTTAAACAATACTGGCCTTGTCAAGTAAATGAAGCACTTAGTGAAATTAATGTATGCATCTTCCTGTTACTTTGATTTCATATTATGCTCGATACTGTCAGCAACTTTTATCTTAATTACTGGAGTTCGTCTAATTCTTTAGCATATATTTGTGTTTTGCTTGCTTAGTTCGTAATCAAGTTTATGATTTTGCAGTCCGTGAAGAAGGGAGACACCATTTTTGTTGGTCAATATCTATTCACGGGAAGTGAAACCACTTCTGTTTGGCTGGAGGTATTATGTTTAATTTTGATAATTTAATGAGTTCTGTTTTTTTTTGCACTATTTTAATTGTTATGTGGCTATATTAAATGCTATATTATTAACCTGTTCTTATGTTGTATGTTTTTTGACCGGCTCTAATGGTGTCGATTCCGTTTAGCAATGAGAGGACTTTCTTTTATTTCATGTAGAATTGCTTGTAATATAGAATATGTACTTACGTAATGGGTCGTTGCTTGAAATTGTGTTTGATTAAAACTTGGACAATAGTGATGTTATGGCTTAGTTTGCATCTTATCGTTCAATGCTCTTCTCATTTTTTCCTTTTCGTTAGTTTGCAACATCGTTCAATATGGAAGAATAAATTTGCCCTATGATTAAATTTGCCCTAAATTAATCAAATCTTGATTTATTTCCTAGTCTGGATCTCGAATTGGCTTTTCGGATAGCTATTTCAACCTAGCCAATGCAATGGTAGTTTGCAAATGCCGCAAGGTATATGTGCCGATGTAAAATTTTGATTACTACCTGACTTTTTTTGGGGTATTTTAAGTAGTTGATTTGATTTCCGTTATGGCCTGCACTTTCCTAATTTTGAGATCAGATCATCTCGAAATTCGTTAATCCTGAGCTCTTAGTTGATTTGTGATGAGCTGAATTACTTAGGATTATGTTTTGTTTCATCATTGTTTCTTGTGGTAGGTTGATTTTTTTTCCTGTTATCCTTTTCTTTCAATTTGTCTCTTTAATTGCCGTTTGTCTCTTTAATTGCTGTGATTTGATTTATAATTGGGGTGATAATATGCGTCTCGTATGCGAACATGATCACTAATGAATTCCTTTATATTTTGTGTTTTAGGCGACTAAGTTGTATTGCTTCGTGCCCAAGGTGCCCGTATACGGAGAATGCATATGCTTCCCAGAGCACCAAATTTGTGTGGTACAGTTGTTTGCCACCTGCTTCCTTTGTTGCTTAGACATGTATGATCTGTAAATGTTGAAAAAGAGATATTAATGAAATTTGTAGGCGCGTACATATTAATAAAAAATATGTTATACCTTAAAGATCTTGATGCTGGATGATGTTGATGTCTTCTAGAAATGATGGAAATTTTCAATTGTTAATAGCTGACTTTTTTTTATTATCCTTTTACCTCTTTATTTTTATTTTTATTGTTATTGTTATCTCTCTCATTTTGGCATGTACGTGGTTTGTAGAACAATATGAAGAATTGAGGTTCAACAGCCTCCTCCTCCAAGGATATGGACAGACTTGTTGATACCATCAATACATTGTCGTTATATTCAACGAATGGATGTCAGCAATTTGAGATGCTGTAATGCTGTTTCCTTTGCCTATAGTGAAACGTACACTGATCTTTGTTTGACTAGTAGGGTCATCTTCATTTAGAAAAACACTTCAGTAATTCACATTGTGTCTTTACACTTGTTTCAGGACATGGCAGGGTCAATGAAGAAATGGATGCCAAGGTGAATCAGAAGGTCCAGCACAACCTGACATGGATTCTGAAAAAATTAGGTGAAGCCAACCCTGACTTGAAAAGTGATATTGGTGCAACACTTTCTGGTGACACACGAGAAGATGGCACTCCAATTACGCGAGAAGACGGCACTCTAATTATGCAAGAATATGACACTTCAGTTACAGGCGACCCTAGCTCTTAGATGTCATCCATTTGTTATTCTCTTTTGAACATTTTTCATCCATTTGTCTATTTGGTTGATGTAATGGATTAGTTGATATTTTTGGTGGATTGATGTACTTGTTGGTTTAATTATAGTTAGGTTAATGATTTGGAATTGTTTTTTTATGGGAAATGTAATATTTAATGCTATATTGTTATTCAGTTCATTTGAGGTGCTGCAAATAGGTAGTTTGTGTGTTGAAATTGGTTAATATTTTGCAATACACATTGGGTTGTAGTTGTTATCATCTGGTGTTGCATTAACCACGTTCCTACAATATGGGCCCACAAGTGGCCCCCGCAGGTGTGCCCCACACAATCTGGTATCTATTTTATTAAATTATAACGTCTATTGCAACAAAGATAAAATGTTGCAATACGGTGCCAAGTATGTTGCCATAGGCTCCTATGGTAACATGAGAACAGGGTGTTACCTTAGACCGTTCGCATGTTGCCTTTGTGGTCATAGGCAACTGCTGAGAACACAACACACTTTTGGTATTACCTTTGCCCTTTTCGGGGCTAAGGCAATACTAAATCAGGTCTATGGTGACATAGTTTCAGGGTTGTTGTAGGCCATCTATGGCGTAGTGGTACTACATGTTACGTACGCAAGGGCCTGGCAGAAGTCTCTGCCCGATCCTCTGTAGGCCATAATGTATGCCACTGAAGCACTTACGCACGTAAGCAAGATGAGACTAACGTATGTTATGCATCACTGATAACGTACGTAAGCCGCAAGCAGTCCAGGACTGTTGAGAGCCGATTATACCGGTAAAGAATATCACTGAGTCGAAACGTGATGAATGATGAAGTCTGAGGACACGCTTACAAAAGGTTCCAGGCGACGAACTTAAGCGCTGCAAGAAAATACAATTTTCGACTACCCGAAGGTTCGGCAAACAGTAACGGAAGTAATTATCCTAAAATTTTAGGAAATTACAAAACAGCCCAAAACGTCAGAAAAGCACTATACGATATCGAACAACCAAATCTAAGCTGAAAACACGTCTCCCAATGTTAAACGAACTTTTGGGAAACATAAAATAAGAATTTCGAACCACGATTATGTCAAACGGACCAAAAAGCGGAAAGGTTGCTAGAAAACACAAAATGGAGCACAACAACTCTGGAACACGCTCAGATGTCAAAACATGTAGAATTGATCATTTTCAAAATGTCAAAACAGTTACAAGCGAGACGCTGAAAAATAGAAAGTACACCAAAATGAAAATTACTAATAATAGAAAAGTACGAATATTACATTCTCCCCCTCTAAAAACAAGTTTCGTCCCGAAACTTAAGAGATAAATAATTCCGGGTATTTAGCACTCATGCTATCTTCGGTTTCCCAAGTCGCTTCTTCGACTCCATGCCTCGACCACTGCACTTTAACCAACGGAATAGTTTTGTGTCGAAGTTGGTTTCACGATGCTCAAGAATTTTCACCAGCCTTTCTTCAAAGATGACATCATCCGCTATATCAATATCCCCATAGTCAATGATATGACTCGGGTCCAGAACGTACTTTCTCATCTGAGAAACATAAAATACGTTGTGAATGTGACTAACGGCTGGAGGTAACGCCAACCGGTAAGCCAACTCACCGACTGTCTAAAATCTCAAACAGCCCAATATACCTCGGGCTAAGATTTCCCTTCTTTCAGAAACGGTAGACTCCTTTCGTCGGCGATACTTTGAGCAGAATATAATCCCCCACCAAAAACTCCGGGGGTCGACGACGAATATCAGCATAGGATTTTTGCCAACCCTGAGCAGTCAACAATCTGTCTCGAATGGTAGAAATTTTCTATCTGGTTTCCATTAACATATCTGGCTCCGTCCCAACTAACTACGAGGCCTCATCCCAACAAAGTGGGGGTCTACACCGTCTACCATATAATGCTTGGAAAGGTGACATTGTGATCAATGCGTGCCAACTATTATTGTAAGTAAACTCGATCAATGGTAGATGGAATTCCCAATCACTACTCCAGTCTAGGGCAGACGCCCGCAACATATCCTCTAATGTCTGGATCGTCTGCTCAGTCTGACCGTCTGACTGCGGATGAAATGACCTCAACTCGGTACCCAAAGGCTGATGGACCGATTTCCAAAAATGCGACACAAAATGGCCATCCCAATCCGAAACAATAGTCTTAGGCGTACCGTGCAACCTTACTATCTCTGCTATAAATGTCTGAGCCAGCCTTTCCGGTCCCCAAATATCCTTAATATCAAGGAAATGCGCTGACGTAGTTAGTCGATCGACAATCACCCAAATCATATTCATTCCAATTTTCGTTCTCAGCATCTCAGTGATAAAATCCATGGAAATATCTTCCCACTTATACTTGGGAATAGGAAGCAGTTTCAACAGCCCGGCTGGTCGCTGATGCACGATCTTGACTTGTTAGCACATCAAACACCGTGCAATGAACTCAATGACATCCTTCTTCATATTATTCCACCAAAAAATTTTCTTAAGGTCGTTATACATCTTACTCGTCCTGGGATGGATGGAGTAAGGAGTATCATAGGCTTATTGAAGTATTCTCTGCCTCAATTCTAAATCATTCGGGATGCAGTCTTCCCTGAAATCTCAAAATGCTGTCCTCATGAATCATAAAGGCGGGGGCTTTCCCTTTTTCTGCATCCGCCTCCAGTTGACTGATCATTGGGTCATTCATCTTCTCCCCTTTGATGTCATCAACTAAGAACAAAGCAATCTCGAGGGTACACAACTGACCCTGCACATGCAGAATCCATACCTCGATTCCCTGCTCAATAAACTCCTGTCGAATCTTCGCTTGTGGTGTGGGAACCTCAAACATTTGAAGCAATACCGATTTCCAACTCAACGCGTTAGCTATAACATTGGCTTTCCCCGGATGGTAAAGGATTTCCTAGTCGTAACCCTTCATTAATTCTAACCAACGAAGTTGTCTCATATTCAGTTCCTTCTGGCAGAAAATGTATGTTAAACTCTTATGGTCGGTATAAATCTGGCATGGAGAACTGTGTAGATAGTGGCGCCAAATCTCCAGTACAAACACCACTACAGCCAACTCCAAGTTGTGAGTAGGATAATTAATTTCGTACGGTTTCAACTACCCGACGCAAAAGCTAAGTCCTTTCGTATTGCATGAGGAAGCACCCGAGTCCCTTGCCGGAAGCATCATTATAAATTCAAAATCCACTGTTCCCTTGAGGCAAGGCTAGAACCGGCGCCGTAGTCAAACACATTTTCAGTTCTTCGAAACTCTGTTGCCTCTCATCATTCCATTCAAACTTTTCGGACTTCTATAGTAACTGAGTAAGTGGTCGAGCAAGTTCAGAGAACCCCTCGATGAACCATCGATAGTACCCAACAAGACCCAAAAATCTATAAACCTCGTTCTTAGGCGGTGCCCAATCTAACACTGCCTCAATCTTCTGGGGATCTACACAGACCCCTTCAGCTGAAATCATATGTTCGAGAAACATAACTTCTTTCAACCAAAACTCACATTTCGAGAACTTTGCATAATGATGCTGTGTTCTCAAAATCTCCAACACTAATCGCAAATGCTGAGCGTGTTCCTCGTCATCACGAGAATAGACTAAGATATCATCAATGAGAACGACTACACACTTATCAAGATGCTCGATAAATATTTATATTCACCAGCTGCATAAATACTGTCGGCGTGTTGGTTAGCCCGAATAGCATAACCACAAACTCATAATGCCCGTACTGCATTTAAAAGCGATCTTAGGAATATCGAACTCCCTCATCCGAAGCTGGTAGTATCCAGATCTTAAGTCGATCTTCGAGAACACCGTAGCTCCCTGCAACTGGTCAAATAAATCATCTATGTGAGGCAAGGGATATTCATTCTTAATGGTCACTTTGTTAAGATCCCGATAATCGATACATAAACGTAGTGAACCATTTTTCTTCCTCACAAACAAGACTGGCGCACCTCAAGGTGAGGCGCTAGGTCTGATATATCCCTTCTCCAACAATTCGCCTAACTAACTCTTCAGCTCCTGCATTTCTGAAGGTTCTAAATCAATTGTGAACTCGATCTCATGCTCTGTTGGCAATCCTAGCAAATTATCTGGAAAAACATCCGGAAACTCGTTCACCACTGTAATCGAAGATAGTTCGACTCTCGCGTTCTCTGCTCTCGAAGCATAATACCAGTACCCCACACGACCATCCCTAATGAGTTTCGCCGCCTTCATAGCGCTGATTATAAGTTTCTGACCCCTCCTCCTGTGTCCCGTAAATGAATGCTCGGTACCGTGCTCGGTCAACATCGATATAACCCTCGTGCGATAATTCATTACTGCTCCATGTCTATCAATCCAGTCATCATCGAGGATCAAATTCTCATTAATGATATCGACGACGATCAAATTTGAAGGCCACACTCTATCTGCAATTATCACTGGACAGTCTCTAACCTCCCTATCCCCCATAATTCTATCCCCGCTAGGCAATTTAACCACAAAAGGTTCACAAACAAACAAGCAATCAATACTTAATCGACGCATACAATCCAAGAAGATGAACGAATAAGAAGCACCAGAATCGAAAATCACTCTAACTGGATGACAGAGAACATAAACGGTACATGTAGCCATGATAGCCTCTGGATCATCAGCTCTCCTCATCTCATAAACATGCGTTTGTGCTGAACCAGCACTGGAGGTTCCCCCTCTAACGGACTGACCCCGTCCTCTTTGTAACACCCCCAAATCCACATGGGAATATTACACGCCGTAGACCCTTTTTTCACGAGGGTCTACCAGGATAAACTCCACAGGATGACTAAATGTTCGACCGGACGGAGTCAACCAACATAACAATACATATCGTTAAGGTCAAACATAATTAACTACACGGACATATGTGGTCTCACGGTCTTAACCAAACACAATAATCACAAATATCAATCTCGACTCCGTGATCCACTGTCACGAGTCACCGTAGGTTCAACAACTCACACATACTTAACCAAACACATTAGTCACACTTACTAGTCCCGACCCCGTGATCCACTGTCACGAGTCACCGTAAGCCCCGTCGAACCCACATGGTTGGACGTACTGTGCCCTGACCCCATGATCTTCTGTCATGTGTCATCGTAGGCCTCGTCAGACCCACACGATTGGACCACAGCCCCACATACTAAGTTCCGATCCCATGGTCCTCTGCCATGAATCCTCGTAGGTCCCGTCAAACCCACACGAGTGAACCTAGCATGACAACCCATAACATTCACGTTCACATTCTTCAACAATGGACATGGTCAATCAATTACATTGATCATCACAATATTACGCATTGAACACAACCATTATCGTCAACAACACTTAACCAACAATACACAACCAACAATACATCCTGATCGATACACATCACAGTACACATCCTAACCGATATGATTATCACAACTAACCCAATTACTCTACGTTGAACATTTGAGAACAACACCAATGCCATCAAATAATTATGTCAAGAAATACACAACCAATTCTCACAAACCGTGTTTATGAAGGTAAACCAATCATCACCAACTTAACACGTGATTTCTAGTCGCAAGATACAAGTTGTATAGGTAAGATACTTGCCTCGGAATCAGCACGCAAATACTCCGACGAACACGACTCGATCGAAAAGCCTTGAAACCTACAACCTCCACGAGAAAACAATGACAACACAAATACTACGCATAGAGTGACCAAATACGATGGAAAACACGCCCAACATCCGAAGAAAAACTCATTGAAACATTTAATCAAACATTAAATGTTCAATAATTCCCAAGAACACTCAAATCGCCAATCGAGTTAAACTAACTCGAAATATGGATATACAATCGATAAAACATGATTAATAATATTGTATAACACCGATCGATTCATCAAAATTGGACTAGAATGGGAATAAAAAATAAATCTCCAAAAAGTCAACTCTAGGAAAATCAAGAAAAATACCTCGATCCGACGACGAACAGCGGATTAGATGATGTTACAATCACCTAAAACCCTCCAAAACACCTTTGGATGGTTGGCCAGGAACTCAAACCCTAATCACCCTCATCTCAAACCCGCGTAGAAAGAAGGAAATAAAGGTGAAATGAGAAAACACGACTTCTGTCCACTTTATATACTTGAAAGCTTAGCAGTGCACTAATCACCCGAATTAGCATACGCTATCGAAGCAACGATCCTCCCAAAAAGCACAGTTAGCGTGCGCTAATCACGAATATTAGCGTGCGGTAACGAGTCCCAATTCCAGTCCAGTAGTTACTGGACAGATTTTGCATCTACAGTTAGCGTGCGCTAAAACCTCCGTAGCGTGCGCTAAAACCTCCGTAGTGTGCGCTAAAACCTCCATAGTGTGCACTACCGATGCACATTAGCGCGCGCTGGCCTACTACCTACGTGCGCTATCGAATTCCTCGCTCAATGCAGTATCTTCTGCATTGATTCTGCTCCTCCACTTAGCATACGCTAACTGAGCCTTAGCATGCGCTAGCAATGCCCTAGTAACGCGCGCTATTCCTGCCCATAGCGTGTGTTATTCTTACCGCACAGGCAGTAAGATCGCACCAAAAACTCATCACAACAACGATACTACCCAACGGAACAACAAACATGCAACAATCTGAATCGCAACCTACATGTGTCAATGCATGACACATGATCATATAAGCACGAACAACATACAATTCACTAAACAGTAGAAAAAAATTCAACGCCACCTGAAAGAAAATCTCGGGTATCACACTCTTCCCCATCAAACCCCGAGACTACTGAGTCCGATCACTTCTGATTAACACTTGGTTCTCCAGCGTAGGAACGGAAGCCTGAACTCCAAGTGTCTTTTCTCCCTCGGTACAAAACGCAGTTTTGTGGCCCGCTTGGCCGCAACTATAACATTTCAAAGGAGGTAGGTTGCATCACGACTGATATGGCCCTGTTGGCCGTAGTTAGAACATGTCACGACCCTGTTGGTAACACTAGGACTGGTTCTGAAATTCTGATTGCCTCCAGACGTACGAAAAGACTTTCCAGATGGGTAGTTCGCCGACTGAGATTTCTGTTGGTTGTGACTCTTACTGTCAGAAAATTTACCAAAGGTCTTCTGCTTCTTAACCTCACTAGTCGTGTCTGTAGCCGCGAAGGACATATCATAGGCCAGTGCTTTGCCCTGATACTCCTTCAGTGTCGTACATGCAAATCCTGCCATGTAATACCCGTACTTTTTATTGACTGTTTGACCCTACCATTCTTCCTATTTTGTCACTCTGTAAACACTCTGTGATGTTGTTCGATGTTGATTTAGAGTTTCGTACCTTGTTTGGATCATGATCGTGTTGTTTGGACCTTTTGGAAGTGTTCTGGGTCAGGGAGATCGCGCACGCTAGGCCTAGGCTAACGCACGCTAATTCTGCTTGAGTAGCGCACGCTAGCTTTGAGCCTTAGCGCGCGCTAACGGTCCAGGCTTGGCAGAGGCAGTAGCTAATTCTGCTCTCTGGACTAGCAGTTAGCACACGCTAGAAGTTCGCTAGCGCACACTATTCGTGGTTAGTAGCGCGCGCGCTAACGAGCTGAGTCGGCAGAGGCAGTGAGGCATTCAGACATTCTGGACTAGCAGGTAACGCACGCTAGGCAGCGGCTAACGCATGCTATATGTGTTGCATAGCGCGCGCTAGTGCTCAGTGTTAACGCACGCTAGCGGAGTGGGACAGTGAACTGGGACTTTGGCAGGACACCAGTTAGCGCACGCTAAGGATGTTGCGTAGCGCGCACTAATGTCTCAGGACAGTAGCCACTAGACTATCGGGTGACCCTCTTAGCGCATGATAATATTGAGGCGTAGCGTGCGCTAGACTGGACGCAGTATATATGGGACAATCACCCCTGCATTCGTCATTTCTTCACCTTTTCACTCATTTTCGACGGGAGAAGCTCGGGAGAGGCAATTTTGGATGATTGGAAGTGATTCTTCATCAACTATCATCATCTTTGGTTGAATAACAAAGATTACACAACATCTAATCCATTTCCATCTTCTAAATCAAGGTAAAATCCTTAGAACCCTAGTGTTGGGAATTTTTGGGGATTTTCTTAGATTCATCCGATTTATCCGTTTTGGAGTTTGAGATCTTTGAGATTATGAAGTATCTACCCCGTACCCAAGTTTCCGCTATGATTATATGGATTGTTTTGTGCTGTGTTCAGACTTGAGAGGGTTTGGGTGATTTTCCAACCTCGAGATGTTTACCCTTGTAGTTTCGTGAATCGTAGGCGAGTTTCGGGAGTTTCTTCATGTGAATTGAATATGGATTATTGATTATCGTGTTCCTTGTGAATCGTTTAGGTGCCGTAAGTGCGTTCTTGGACCTACCAAACTTATACGCTTTTCCTTCCGATCTCTCGATGTCTCAAAGGCAAGTGTATGTTTATGATTATACGTTCTCGACTTTAAAATTAAAATATATGATTGGCATGATTGTTTATATCCACTCTGGGACAGGCCGACGGGTCCTCTGAGGGTTTCGTAGCCTCTGGTGCGATTCCGCGGATATTTTGGGTTAACCACTCTGGGACGGACCGACGGGTCCTCTGAGGATTCCGTAGCCTCTGGTGCGGTTCCACGGTTAATCATGTATGTATTGATGTGATGCTTTGAGATTTAGTTATTCCGGAATACTAGTCTTGATTGATGAGATGATGATTACTTTTACTTAATTATCGAGGAGTATTGTGTTTCATATTCGATATACTTGCACTAGCTATTCGACGGCCAACCCCTTTATGGGGGAAACACTTTTCATGTATTTCAGGTTCCAGGAGAGCGGATAGGCATGTATCGGGTCGGCACGAAGATGATGGGCAAGTGTGATGCTGTGTCTTATCTCTGGTTATGTTTTGTATTTCCTCCATTCAGCGTTGTTGTACTTTAATGGTTTTCGAATACTCGAGTACTGTTTTCAGTTTCCTTGATGTTCCGGCCTGTGTTGCCGAGGTATTGAATTGTGGTGTGTTGTATTTGGATATATTGGATATGGTTTGAATACCATTTGTATTGTCCTTCATTTCATTATATTGGACCTCCTCAGTCAAAGTTCATAGTTCTGCGTATAATTAGCCTTGTGGGTCCCACCACTACACCATAAGTGCTCATAGGCAATGCTTTTAGCTAGTGTTGCCACCAAAGCGTTTCAATAGATTGCTGATTTTTGATCTTTTGAAACACTATTGAAATAGTATTGCACTAGATATATATTTGGTGTTGCAAAATAAAAATGGTGTTATATGACGTGCAACACCTGTGATTGTGTTTCATTATATCTAATTTTTTAATAATTTTTTCAAGTTATTGTCACAAAACAATCACAATGAAATGAAATTTAAATTTTGATATTTTTTACTCTTAAAGTTTGATATATAACATATGATAAATTTGATTTAAATTATTTATATTTAATATAAATACTTATTATATTTTTTAATGATGTAATTAAAAATTATAAATATTTTTTATAGTTTTAAAGTTTAATATATTATCAATATATATAATGAACTTTAAATTACGATATATGTTTTATTTTCAATGTTTGATATATAATATAATATAAATTATAACTTATATATTTAAATTATTTAATATAAATACACATTATAAATTTTAATAATAAAATTTCAAATTATAAAAAATAATACATCCTTTTAAAAATACTTATATAGCATTTAATTAGGAAGCACTATGTAACAATACACTTATATAGCATTTTTAGAAAACGCTGTGATATGTTCCGTATTTTAAGTAATATTTCTTAAATTCTCGATCCGTGAATTAAAAAGGTATTTTGAACTTTTTATACCCACCCGCGAAATACCCGTATAACCCACCCGTGAAATACCCGTTAATTAACTGCTAATAATAATAATAATAATCCTAAATTAATCTACCCACTATGGGACTCGGTACCTGACTCCTCTAAACTGGGTTGCAAATGGACTCCCAGCTGGCATTGTTTCAGGCCTGGATGGTCTCCTTTAACACCAGAGAAAGATATCGGGAATAAGTTTCTTGATGATAAAATAGAAAACACAAACCCTATCGCTCTCTCGCTCTCCCCCCCCCCCCTCGGCCCCCGCCCCCTCACTGTTCTGTCACTCGCCGCGACGCCCTCCCCTTCCCTCCCCTCGGTTCAGCCGCCGCGACGCCCTCCCCTTCCCTCCGCGAATCGACGCCCTCCCCTCCCCTCCCCTCAGTTCATCCGCCTCGACTCCCTCCCCTCCCCTCCGCGACGCGACGCCTTCCCCTCCTGTCCGCGACACAAAGCCCTCCCCTCCCTTCCGCGACGCGACCCTTCCCTCCGCGCCGGCGACGCCTCCTCCGCGATGCTCCCGCGCAACAACCAACAGTATGTATTTTAATGTATATTTATTTAATCTTAGTGCCACGATTTCACGGTGCCCTACCGAATCCGGCGATCATGGTTGAGCTACCAGATTAAGATAGCCAAAGTCAGAGAGCAGCGGTATGTAGGCTTCTGTATTCTTTGTGATTCTCGGTGGTCTATACGAGGGTTTGATTTCAAAGGGGACTGGGCCGACTCAAGTTTTCTGTCACTATCACGATTCATCGATCCTTTGGATCATTTCGGTTTGCTCTGCTTTTTTCCATTTTCTGTTGGTCTTGTTTTATGGCTTATTATTGTTCTGACCTTCTTTAATTTTCTGTAATCCCATGATTACTGCTTGTGTTTTCTATTTCTGTTTTTTTGTCTTTAAGACAGACTATTGTTGCTGCGTGGAATTTTGGGAGAAGGCTATTGCTTATAATGTTTATAAATCTTGGTGATTAATCGGTTTAGTGGTTAACTGGTTAGTTCATTATATTATTTGTAATTTGTTTACAAGTTAAGTGATTAGTTACGGCTTTCACTATTGCTCGTAATCTGGATGGATTTCCAATAGTGGTACCACAGAGTTGTTAGGGTCTGTCCGGACAGCTTGGTGTTATGAAACCCTACTGGGGGTTTCGTTCTAGTATTTTGGCTAATCTCCATTTTGATAGATTTTCTTTTATGTCGCTGACAGATTGCTATCTCTGCTGATGATCTTCTTCCCCGTGAAGTTCCTTATTCCCCCATTCCACTCCTCTATCAACTAGTCCTTGCGGAAACCCTTTTTGATTCTTCGCTTTGTTTACTTTCGAAGCAGATTCACCTCGGCCAAGGGAACCCTATGCGTTGAAGGGCCTTTTCAAGAATTGATATTTGAGAACTTGAAATGAAAAAATTTGGACAGCTTCAAACCATGAAACCAGCATATTGAGGTCTGGTCTTGAAGATCCCCTTCTAATCCTCTTCTAAAAGAACAAGACCACTTGAGGTGGTTGGTTATTGTGGTGTTATTGATAATCTGTGTGATTAATCTATACAAATTGCTGCAATATTTTTGGTAATATGAAACATATTTTTCATAAGAATGTGCTGATACAATTTGCAGTTGCAAAAAAGTACCTTTATCTGTTTCCTATCAAAGTATTCATGCACAACATAACTGATTATTCTTGCTTTCCAGGATCGGATTATAGCTCGCCTCCAGCAACCCTACTCGTTGGATTGCATACCTGTAGAAGCTGAGTACCAGGTTCTCTAAATTTCTAATGTTGTAAAATGATATGTGCTCGTATATTTTACCTTCTTCCATACGGATTTTTGTGAACTGAAGTTTCACATAGGTTTAATTTCCACATCAATTACTTCTAACTTTTCTGATTGTCGGGTTTGAATTCATGCACAAAACTCATCCAGGAGTTCATGTTAATTTCCTTATTGCATAATTGTGGTAGTGTGATTTAAGCATTCATGTCATTTTAGTATGCTGATAGTGTCTGTTGTCCACAAATGAACAAATTATTTATTTTGTGAAAATGTTTTATTATGTGAAGCATATGACATGAAGCTTGATATCTTGGTCTCTTTTGAATGTCACTTGGTTGTAACTTTTGCCATATCATTTGTTACGAGATACCCAACTGCTTCTCTTTCAGTTTTATTCCTATTAAGATTATTAAAAGAAGAACGGTCTTATCTAGATTGACTTATTTACAACAATTTGGTAGGGAAAAGTGAAACAGGAAAGTGGGAGAAGCTAATTCCGGCCTCAACTGGTATATTGGAGAATTTTGTGTAATGATATCAAGTGATCAAGATGATAATGCTACTCCTATGACTCAAGGCGGCACCACTTATCAGTTATTTCAATATGTAACTTCCGATCACTTGTATTTAGACTCAGTAATTTTGTACTTTTTAAGTTAGATTAGTGGTGTTGCTTGGTTTTTGTACTTTTGAAGTTAAATTGGTGGTTTGTTGCTTTGTATGAATTTAGGAATTTGTATTTTGTATTGGCATCCTTGTTGGTTTTTGGATGCCTTGTTTTATTTTGGATGGTTTGATGTAAAACTAAAATGGTTATTTCAAAATATTTGTATGAATTGTTCCCTTTTACTTTAGCTCGTTGTATTTTATAAAAATAGTATTATAAAAAACTGCCGATGTGGCATAGATGTGGGGCCCATTGCTGACCTGGCACAAATGTAGAGTCCATTGTCGACGTGGCATCAAGATGGGACCCATTGATGGCATGGCATAAAGGTGGGACCCATTGATGACGTGGCACATGTGGACCCATGTTCTTTTTTTTTTGAAATCTTAGGCAACATCATTTGTTGTTGCCTTACTTGGTTATGTTGTTGCATTAGAGGCGTAATGCAATACTTTTCTGTTGTTGCAGTAGAGACTAAAAGTGTTGCCTTATGTGTCAAAGGCAACGGCCGTATTGGCAACAAGAGTTTGGTGTTGCCTTTGGCCTAAGGCAACACTTATTGTGTCTTCTGCAACAATAAACAGGCATTGCCTATGAGCACTTATGGCGTAGTGCACGGTGGGGCTCACGGCGCTGTAATATACCCTGAATAACTTGGGGGGGTGTTACAGAATATGGCATCGAAGCTTAGGTTTATGGATATCTATGCTGTCGGTCTTTTGGGTCGATTGAGTCATCGTTTGTCTACAGTATCACTACTTTGCCATCATCACAGTGCGACCGGTACTTGTAAAATCTCTTACTCTCCTAATGTTTCCATAAACGTTTTACTTTTGAATTTGTATTTTGGGAATCGGTCACTTCGATGACGCGCGATTTAAATTGTACTTACATGCTTTGTGTGTCCTTCAGAATGTCTGCTGGTAGGGGACAGGGACGAGGCCGTGGTCGCGGATGCGGACGAGGACGTGGCGCGACCATTTCCCTCAGTTCCGTTGCGGGGTAGACCACCCCCAACTTATCTAACTCAATGCATCCTGACACCGAAAGTCAGCATGACCAGTCGATTGGCCAAGGGAACAACACAGATGTTGGAGTTGCGAATGTCCTTCAACAATTGGCTAACCAGATGACCATTTTGGCCCAAGCCGTTCAGTTGAACAATCGGAACCCAACAACGGATGCCTTGCTTCAGAATGTAATCCGTATGCACCCTCCAAAGTTCATCGGTGCCACAGACCCGTTAGGTTGGGAGGATTGGCTAGCGGAGTTAGAGAAAGTCTTCGAAGCGGTTGATTGTCCGGAAGTGAGGAAGGTACCGATTGCTCAGTACTTCCTTACCAAGGAAGCCGCGGCATGGTGGAAAGTTATCAAGCCACAGGATCATGTTGCTACGTGGGAAGAATTTAAAGAGCTACTAGAGGTCGGGTTTTGTCCTTGTCCAGTGCAACAAGGCAGAATCCGAGCCTTTTTCGAGGCTAAACCGCATAACATCGCAATTTCGCAGGTGATACTGGAGTACAACCAACAGTTGATCCACGTGAAGAACCAAGTGCGAGACGAGCGTGACAAGATCCGTTACTTTGATATGCGGATGAATATGGATTTATGGCGGTACATGGCCGGGTGTGCTTGCACCACTTTGAAGGAATATCAGGACACGGCTTTGGCCCATGACATGTTAAACCCCGACAATGATACCGCCGAAGAATCGAAGAAGCAGAAGAGCACGGGAAATTTTTCTGGCTCTAAGGGCGGCAACTTCCAGAGACCTCAGGCGACTAACCGTTCCGCCGGGCAGTCGTCATGTTCTGCTAGAGGGAAGAGGAGTTTTCGTTCTGCTCCGGGCACCTCAATACGGTGACTTTTTTTAATTGCGGTCGCCCATGCCACGTTAATCTGGAATGCAATTTCCCACCTTTGAAGTGCCATACTTGCGGGAAGATGGGACATAGAGCATCTTATTGTCCCGAACCAGATCAGACTCTGGACACTCGGGCTTCTGCCCCAGCGCTAATAGATCAGAGTATGAATCAGCGACAATCTTTTGGTCAGTCGCAGCAGAGTTACGCCAGAGGTCGGGGACGGAGTCAGAACGCTAGAGGGGGAGATTCTAGCGTCGGTTCGGCACACCCACGAGTCTATGAGATGCGTCGAGCAGACAAACCCGATGCGGCGGTGGCCTCAGGTACCATTCATATCCTATCTCACCCAGTTCGTGTACTTTTTGATTCGGGTGCTACACATTCTTTCATCTCCTTGGAGTGTGTACGCCGTTTGAATATAACTTGTATGACTGCTTGCGATCCTTTCATTGTGAAACTACCTAACGGAGATAAAATCATGGGAAACCGGGAGATTAGAGATTTCCCGGTGAATATAGCCGGTATGGATTGGTTTTCGAATTTGATTATGGTTGATATGGAAGGCGGGGATGTGATCCTCGGCGAGGATTGGCTCAACGGTCACCAAGCGATTATGAATTACCGTACTAAGGTTATCACTATGATGACTGAAGACGTATCCGAATACTCATTTTTAGGACGTAAGTCGGGCCAGTCTAAGTTGCTCGTCAGCACCATAAAGGCCGTAAAACTTTTGAATAAAGGTTGTACGGGCTATTGGTGTTATGTCTTGAAGGTGGAAGGGAACGAAGTTGATTTCTCTTCAATTCCAGTTGTTAATGAGTATCCCGATGTTTTTCCGGATGACCTCCCGGGATTACCGCCAGATCGAGAGAAAATTTTCTGTGGACTTAGAGCCGAACACGGCTCCGATTTCTAAGGCGCCATATCGGATGGCACCTTCCGAGATGCAAGAATTGAAGAGTCAGTTGGGAGAACTTCTGGAAAAAGGGTACATCAGACCGAGCGCTTCACCTTGGGGCGTGCCTATTCTTTTTGTGAGGAAGAAGGATGGTTCACTACGTTTATGCATCGACTACCGTGAGCTAAACAAAGTGACCATCAAGAACAAGTATCCCTTGCCTCGTATAGATGATTTATTTGATCAGTTGTAGGGAGCCGCAGTATTCTCGAAAATTGATTTGAGATCAGGGTACTATCAGCTCCGGGTGAAAGAGTCCGACGTTCCGAAGACTGCATTTCGGACGAGGTACGGACATTATGAATTTGTGGTCATGCCTTTTGGATTGACTAATGCACCGGCAGTATTCATGCAATTAATGAACAAGATATTTATAGAGTACCTCGACAGATGTGTGGTCGTATTTATTGACGACATCTTCATTTATTCTCGGCATAAGGAGGAGCAAGCCCGGCACTTGCGTTTGATACTAGATATTTTGAGAGCCGAACACCTCTATGCAAAATTCTCGAAATGTGAGTTCTGGATGGAAGAAGTTATGTTTATCGGCCATGTGATTTCGTCCGAAGGGGTTCGTGTAGACTCACAGAAGATTAAGGCAGTGCTAGATTGGGCACCACCTAAAAATGTTAAAGAAGTTCGTAGCTTTTTGGGTCTTGCTGGGTATTACCGTAGGTTTGTCGAGGGGTTCTTGAAACTCGCTCGGCTGCTTACAAGATTACTCCAGAAGACAGAAAAGTTTGTTTGGACGACTGAGAGAGCAGAGCTTCGATGAGCTGAAGAGACGTTTGACCTCAGCGCCGATTTTAGCCTTACCACAGGGTAATGAAGGATTTGCGTCTATAGCGATGCCTCGGGACAAGGGCTTGGATGTGTACTTATGCAACATGATAAGACGCTAGCTTTTGCGTCACGGCAGTTGAAGCCGTATGAGATGAACTATCCTACTCACGATTTGGAGTTGGCCGCAATTGTCTTCGCATTTAAGATTTGGCGGCATTATTTGTATGGCTCTCCGTGTCGGATTTATATCGATAACAAGAGTTTGAAGTATATTTTCAGTCAGAAAGAGCTGAACATGAGGACGAGACGTTGGTTGGAGTTGATCAAGGATTACGATTTGGAACTTCTGTACCATCCGGGAAAGGCTAATGTCGTCGCGGATGCTTTGAACTGCAAATCGGAATCGCTTCAGATGCTCGAGGTTCTTACAGATCATACGAAGATTCGTCAGGATTTAATCGAGCAAGGTATAGAAGTTTGGCTTCAAAGAGTGCAAGGACAGTTGTGCACTCTTGAAATTACTTCGTCCTTAGTCGACGACATCAAAGGGAAACAGTGGAGTGACCCGATGATCTCTCAACTGAAGGAAGATGTAATTAAAGGAAAAGCCCCTGGTTTTATGGTCCATAGGGATAGTATTCTGAGATTTCAAGGCAGGCTTTGTGTTCTGAATGATCTAGAGTTGAGGCAGAGAATTCTACGAGAAGCTCATGCTACACCTTACTCAATCCACCCCGGAACGAGTAATATGTACACGGACTTGAAAAGAAATTTTGGTGGAATAATATGAAGAAAGATGTCACGGAGTTTGTACTATGGTGCTTGACGTGTCAACAAGTCAAGATTGAACATCAACGACCGGCGGGGTTGTTGAAGCCGCTACCCATTCCCGAGTGGAAATGGGAAGATATCTCTATGGATTTTATCACTGGGATGCCGAGAACTAGAGCCGGAATGAATATGATTTGGGTAATCGTCGATCGGTTGACCAAGTATGCACACTTCCTAGGTATTAAGGATACTTGGGGACCGGAGAGATTGACTCGAACTTTTATAGCTGAGATCGTGAGGTTGCATGGTGCCCCTAAGACCATTGTTTCCGACAGAGATGGTCATTCGTATCGCATTTTTGGAAGGCCGTTCATCAGGCTTTGGGTACCGAGTTGAGATTGAGCATGTCTTTTCGTCCTCAGTCAGACGGAGCGGACGATTCAGATGTTGGAGGATATATTGCGGGCTTGTGCCCTAGACTAGTGTAATGATTGGGAGCTTCACTTGCCGTTGATCGAGTTTGCCTACAATAATAGTTGGCATGCATCGATCAAGATGGCGCCGTTCGAGGCACTTTATGGTAGGCGGTGTAGATCGCCATTATATTGGGATGAGGCCTCGGAGCTAGTTGGAACGGAACCGGATGTTGATGGAGACTAAAAAGATGATTTCTATTATCGGGGACCGATTGTTGACTGCCCAGAGCCATCAGAAATCTTATGCTGATACTCGTCGTCGACCTTTAGAATTCGAAATGGGAGACCATGTTCTGCTCAAGGTGTCGCTGACCAGAGGGGTTTTCCGCTTCGGGAAAAAGGGGAAACTTAGTCCAAGGTATATTGGACCTTTTGAAATTTTGGACAGCGTTGGATATTTAGCTTTTCGCTTGGCGTTGCCTCCAGCTTTGAGTCATGTCCATAATGTTTTTCATGTGTCTCAGTTGAGAAAGTACGTTCCGGACCCAAGCCATGTTATCGACTATAGTGAGATTGACGTAGCCTAGGATGTTACCTTTCCGGAGAGACCATTGAAGATCCTTGAACATCGCGAGAAACAGCTTCGGCACAAAACCATTCCATTGGTTAAAGTGCAATGGTCGAGACATGGGGTCGAGGAGGCGACTTGGGAGACGGAAGAGAAGATGCGATCGGTATACCCTGAACTTTTTATTTCTTGAGTGTCGGGACGAAACTTCTTTTAGGGGGAGAATGTAATACTCGTACTTTTTATTGACTGTTTGACCCTGCCGTTCTTCCTATTTTGTCGCTCTGTAAACACTCTGTGATGTTGTTCGATGTTGATTTAGAGTTTCGTACCTTGTTTGGATCATGATCATGTTGTTTGGACCTTTTGGAAGTGTTCTGGGTCAGGGAGATAGCGCACGCTAAGCCTAGGCTAACGCACGCTAATTCTGCTTGAGTAGCGCACGCTAGCTTTGAGCCTTAGCGCGCGCGCTAACGGTCCAGGCTTGGCAGAGGCAATAGCTAATTCTGCTCTCTGGACTAGCAGTTAGCGCACGCTAGGAGTTCGCTAGCGCACACTATTCGTAGTCAGTAGCGCGCGCGCTAATGAGCTGAATCGGCAGAGGCAGTGAGGTATTCAGAAATTCTGGACTAGTAGGTAACGCACACTAGGCAGCGGCTAGCGCACGCTAGTGCTCAGTGTTAACGCACGCTAGCGGAGTGGGACAGTGAACTGGGACTTTGGCAGGACACCAGTTAGCGCACGCTAAGGATGTTGCGTAGCGCGCGCTAACGTCTCAGGACAGTAGCCACTGGACTACCGGGTGACCCCGTTAGCGCAAGCTAATATTGAGGCGTAGCATGCGCTAGACTGGGCGCAGTATATATGGGACAGTCACCCCTGCATTCGTCATTTCTTCACCTTTTCACTCATTTTCGACGGGAGAAGCTCGGGATAGGCAATTTTGGACGATTGGAAGTGATTCTTCATCAACTATCATCATCTTTAGTTGAATAACAAAGATTACACAACATCTAATCCATTTCCATCTTCCAAATCAAGGTAAAATCCTTAGAACCCTAGTTTTGGGAATTTTTGGGGATCTTCTCAGATTCATCCGATTTATCCGTTTTGGAGCTTGAGATCTTTGAGGTTATGAAGTATCTACCAGTACCCATGTTTCCCCTACGATTATATAGATTATTTTGTGCTGTGTTCCGACTTGAGAGGGTTTGGGTGATTTTCCAACCTTGAGATGTTTACCCTTGTAGTTTCCTGAATCGTAGACGGGTTTCGGGAGTTTCTTCGTGTGAACTGAGTATGGATTATTGATTATCGTGTTGCTTGCGAATCGTTTAGGTGCCAGAAGTGCGTTCTTGGACCTACCGAACTTATACACTTTTCATTCCGGTCTCTCGATGTCTCAAAGGCAAGTATATGTTTATGATTGTATGTTCTCGACTTTAAAAGTAAGATATATGATTGGCATGATTGTTTATATCCACTCTGGGACGGGCCGGTAGGTCCTCTGAGTGTTTCGTAGCCTCTGGTGCGATTCCGCGGATATTTTGGATTAACCACTCTCGGACAGACCGACGGGTCCTCTAAGGGTTCCGTAGCCTCTGGTGTGGTTCCACGGTTAATCATGTATGTATTGATGTGATGCTTTGAGATTCAGTTATTCCGGAATACTAGTCTTGGATTTATGAGATGATGATTACTTTTACTTTATTGTCGAGGAGTATTGTGTTTCATATTCAATATACTTGCACTAGCTATTCGACGGCTAACCCCTTTATGGGGGAAGTACTTTTCATGTATTTCAGGTTCCAGGAGAGCGGATAGGCATGTATTGGGTCGTCACGAAAATGATGGGCAAGTGTGATGATGTGTCTTGTCTCTGGTTATGTTTTGTATTTCCTCCATTCAGTGTTGTTGTACTTGAATGGTTTTGAATACTCGAGTACTGTTTTCATTTTCCTTGATGTTCCGGCATGTGTTGCTGAGGTATTAAGTTGTGATGTGTTGTATTTGGATATATTGGATACGGTTTGAATACCATTTGTATTGTCCTTCATTTTACTGTATTGGACCTCCTCGGTCAAAGTTCATAGTTCCGCGTATAATTAGCCTTGTGGGTCCCACGGCGGGGCTCACGCCGCTGTAATATACCCTGAATAACTTGGGGGTGTTACACCTTCAGTGTCGTACAAGCAAATCCTGCCATGTAATGTCGAATTTTTGGTTTCATCCGTATATCAAAGTGTCGGATTTTATCTCTCTCTTCTCTCACTTGAACTTTCACGTGGTTGGGCTGCTGATTGTACTCGATTATTGCGTGTGATACGGGAATGTCCTGGGGTTTAGCCTCAAAGAAGGCTCCGATTCTGGCCTTTTGGACAGGCCACGAACAATACTCGGCTTCCATCAATTCTTTAAATTCATCCCAAGAAACTGCATGGTCTTGGGGTTCGACTGCCTGCCACCAGCTAGCAGCCTCTCTCGTCAGAAAATATTGAGCGATCGGTACATTACGTGCCTCTGGACAGTTCACCGCCACAAAAACCTTATTAATCTCTTTAATCCAGTTTTCCTAGCCAACTGGGTCTGTAGCACCAATGAACTGCGAAGGGCGCATTCGGATCACATCTTGTAACCATTTCTCCGCCCCGGTATCCTCCACAGGAGGTGGGTTATTGAGTTGAACCGCCTGGGTCAAAAGAGCCATGTGATTAGACACTTGCTGCAATATAGCGGCCACAGCTATACCCGCATTATTTCCTGTGGAATTCCCTGACTGGACGACTGGTCCTGCTGACCATCGGTACTAGGATGAACTGAATTCGACAAAGTAGGAGTAGTCGAACTGACATCCGAACAGAGAGACATGGCCGCCCCACTGGTTGCGCCACGTCCCCGACCGAGTCCGCACCACGTCCGCGTCCTCTACCAGCTGACATTAGAAAATGAGGAAAAGACATAAGTATAGTTCAGAACATGGTGACCGGTTTCCCACATTACGAAGTCAAAAGGTAAGATAGTAAAGACGATAAGAAGGATAAGAGAACTTACGAGTACCGGTAGTACTAAGATGATGGCAACGCGATGATACTGTCTTTACAAACAACGTGACTAGACCCAAAAGACCAACAACCTAGGTATCCATAAACCTAAGCTTTGATACCATATTCTGTAACACCATCGAGATATTCAGGGTATGTCACAGCGCCATAAATTCCATTTGGAATTCACAAGGCTAAATTCATACAAAATCCATAAAAAAAAGAACATAAAAAACCACCAATCATTTATCGGATTAACCAATGAAATTGCAACGACAATAGTCTAATCCACAATAAAGAACAAGTTCACTATAACTGACAGAAAAAAAACAACCCCTATAGTACCCGAGTACCAACTAACAATTTGTGACAAAATGAAAATCTCAACGACCAGACTCAAAGAAAGAGCACAATGACTCTTCACAGTATCACGCCTGGCCGTCATCATCGTACTGCCCCGATACTTGTCCAGTCGCATTCTTCGTACCTGAAGTACATGAAATATATTTCCCCCAATTGGGGTTAGCCGTGGAATAGCTAGTACAAGTAACACAAACGAACTCTTACATCTTACAATTTTAAGTACATGCATCAATAGTTTTCAAAAGCAATTAAGATAATGATTTTCGGAAATACAATATCTATAAATGCACCATAGTAATATAAATCCTCCCGATTAACCGTAGACCCAACCATGTGTGGATCCCTATGAGGCCCCATTAGACCCTCCCGGAGTGGTTAACCCCAATGTTCATGGACCCAACCAAACGTGGATCCCTTCGAGGCCCCGTCGGACACTCCCGGAGTGAACGTATACGCTCTAACACTCACATACATCACTTTGCACATTTAAGAATGTAGGTTCGTAAGAATTACTTGCCTTTGAGACATGTTGGGATGTTTTCGAGATGGTAATCGACCACTATTGAAGGAACTCGGAGATTTCGAACCTAGACGATTCGTAAAGGACTATCAACAACAATAAGACTCGAAGTGAAATTGAAATACGCTCGAAAACCCCACCTACGATTCATGAAATTAGACAATATACACATAGAGGGAGGATTACCACTGAACCCTCTCGATTTCACAAAAAATCACAAACTAAACCCTAATTTCGTTGGATTACCTTGACTCGACGGAGAAAGAAGGTTGAATGTTGATTAAATCACGTTAGGAACTCAGTGATGATGTTGGATGATGTTATTCTGACCAACCCTCGTCAATGGAATCGCCCAGATCATCGTTCGGAGGAGAAGAAGAGAAAAATAGAACAAACCGTACAGAAGACGCTGAACCGGGTATATAAATCTGTTCGCGATAACGGACGTAAGTCAATGGAACTTAACGTAAGTTATGCACCTAACGTACGCTACGTACTACCTGTTACATAGACAATAGTTTGGCAGAAGTCTCTGCTTGATCCTCTGGAGGCCATAACATAGGCTACTGAAGCAATTACGTATGTAAACAAGATGAGACTAACGTACGTTATGCATCACTGATAACGTACATAAGCCTCAAGCAGTCCAGGACTGTTGAGAGCCGATTATTCTGGAAAAGAATCACTGAGTCAAAACGTGATGAACAACAAAGTCTGAGGACACGCTTACGAAGGGTTCCAGATGACAAACTTAAGCACTACAAGAAAATACGATTCCGACTACCCGAAGGTTTGGCAAACGGTAATGGAATTAATTATCCTAAACTTTTAGGAAATTACAAAACGGCTCAAAACGTTCGAAAAATGCGATATGAGATCGAATAATCAAACCAAAGCTCACAACACATCCCCCAATGTTAAACTAACTTACAGGAAATATAAAACAACAATTTCGAACCATGATTATGTCAAACGAACAAAAAAAATGGAAAGGTTGCTAGATAACACAAAATGGAGTACAACAACTTTGAAACACGCTCGGATGTCAAAACATGCAGAATTAATCATTCTCAAAATGTCAAAATAGTTATAAGCGAGTCGCTGAAAATGGAAAATACACCAAAAATGGAAATTACTAAGAATAAAAAAGTATGAATATTACAATCGCTCCTACTTTAGCTAAAGCAGGCTTTGAAAAATGAGTGATGTGTTTTTGACATAGTCAATTGCGTATAAGGGGCATATGTCTCTGTTTCTTTAGATGACATAGCATGATTAACATCAATACTGTTCTTTGTGTTGAGTTCTTGCCCTTTTTTCACTCGAAAGAAAGGTTGTCCGTGCAAGTTCTTTAGGATACGGATCATCATATCTCGACCAGGATGACGTAGTCTATCATGCCAAAGCCTATATGAGTCATCGTCCCAAATTTAATTTATGGTGACATTATAGGATTCGAATACCCTAATGGTTGTGGTGTACAGTCCACTATTTTGACTCTTACGTTTTTCTAATATGAGTTTACGTCCACATTCATTAGATGTAGTATAAAGGAACTCTATTCCATTCCCACAGTGAGATGGAAACCATTGCTACGTATATCTTTAAAGTTGAGTAAGGTTTGAGGGAACCGAAGTGCGTATAGAGCATCGGTAACTCAGAGAAGAGTGCCGTTAGGCAACAAAAATCGGGCATTGCCCGCCTTTGGATGAGTTGGGAGGACCCAGTCATCGTAGTTCCCGAGGATTGACAAGAAACTAATTTAGTGAATAGAAGTCTATTCCTAAGAATGGTGTGGGTGGTCCCACTATCTACCAAATATTCAAGTTCTCCTTGATTCATTCCAACGAAAAAGAAGAAAAAAATCAAACCATAAACACGCAAGCAATATTCATTTATTTAAAATAAACCTAAGAATATAACGTAAGCAATAATAATATCTTGTTCTATAAAAAACAAAGTTGCATCACACCGTTACTGAAAATAAAACATCGATAAAATCGTCCTGAGGTAACAATGGCTAATGTAAACGAGAAAGTATACATAATGGTGACATTCAGTCATAAAGAGGTGCCTCTAATGACTGTGGCACGTATGGTTCAATGCGATTATTGGTGACTGTGAAATTGACATCGGGGGACTCGTCGATAGCATCTTCCTCCATAAATTGAGCTTCCCGTTCTTTGGACTCTCTAAATTTTTTGTAATGTGTTGCGGCTTGCTTGCTTGCATGGCAGTTTTTGTACCAATGTATAACATCTCCACATCGATAGCACGGTTCATCGCCAACGCTGACTTTGGGAGCGACATGAGGGGTAGGTGATTTATGATATCCTTGACTAGGAGAGATGGGAGCACCAAGTCTTCTCATTACATTAGAAGAACCCCCATGCCCTCGACCACTTCCTTGACCACAATGCCCTTTTCCACGTTGTGGTTTGGGGTTACCATGACCAGTCCCCTGTACATTGGGGTTCTTTCCACCTTTCACTTTGTCATAGTTGGCCTCGGGAATTTTTTGGTCCCAGCGGGCCTAGCATTGTTGCTCAGTAGCCTTCATTATGCCTCTCATCCACTTGCAGTAGGTCGATAAGCTTATTGAAGGTAGTGATGCGTTTGTTGTCATACTCCAGCCTATACTGGTTCGCTAGTATAAGGGCCGAAGTAGGGAAGGTGGAAAGGGTTTTCTGAATCATATCATCTTCTGTGATGTCCTTCCCACAGAAATTAAGGCGTGCCTTGAGATGGAGCATATCTTTGTTGAAATTATTGATCCGTTTATAATCAAGCAACGGATTTCATTCCACTGCACTGTCAACTCTGGCAGCAAAGTATTGTGGATGTTCCCAAAATGGCCCTTAAGGGCATCCCACAGTTCTTTGGGGAATTTCAACTGCAGATATTCCCATCTCTGGATGGAGTCGATATGTCGCCCAAGGAATATTATGTTGGGAGTATGCCCTCGAATGCCACTCAGAGGATGATTGAGTGAGGGCATTGTACTTGTAATTATGTAAATCACTAATATAAGGCAATGGATGTTTCTTTATTTACTGGTAGTTACTGGCATTCCTAACTCGTAAATATACATATAGAAACTAGTCCGTGTATTTGAGAGCAAAACGTTCCACTCCTTATTGGATAAGGGGGTCGGCACTGGAAAGGTTTATAGATCAAATACTTAATTGTTCGCAAGTCGATGAAACTTGACTGGGCGTTAAGTTTATGTGAAGACTTGTATGACATGTTCTTTGACATGGAGAGTGCCTGTCGAACACTAATGGTTAATGGGAGCACACATTATAGGTATGCTAATTGGATTAGTATACTCGAACTGACTCACCCTCGATTCGTCACACGGATTTCACTCCGGGACAGTCAATGACGGAATCGAAAGGTTGTGATAGGTATTCGTGAACCTTCGACTTGAGGATTTAGTAGGGATGTGCTTGTGACGTCAAGATTTTCATTAGAGTAGTTCGACCGTAAACCTAAGGCGGGGTCAACCTCGACGTGTATCTTGACGGCAAGTAGCGAGTCCTCAATACCAAGATAGAATTCTTTCTCCCATTAGTGAGCGGGTTATATGTCCTATGCGGTTATTGGCAGATGAGATCATAAGTCTTCGGCCAAATCATTGGAGCTAGTTGTATTAGATACACGACAGCTCGATGATCTCGATTTGCATTAACGCATGCATAGCGTCAAGTACAGATAGGGTTTGACTGACCGTGACCCTATAACTTGATCGGGACATTTGAAAGAAGGGTTTATACGTTTACTGGTATTCACGACAGAATGGTTCTTGAATGATCCCAATCATTCATTCTGAGTTGGGGTACAGTGTAGGCCGCCAGGCTGGCTAGGTGGTGCTACTACTCTTTGGTTCCTCCCATTGCTGACTGAGATGAACCTACCGAGTCGCGCAATAGGATTAACGACGGAATGAATCAAGTTAATTCTCTCATTATGTGTATTAGATATTGGATATCTAAATTTGAGACATTAGATGTCTAAATCGATTTATTGGATAAATTGATTTACGGCCTAATGAATTAAATATATCACTGGGTGATTAATTTAATTCATGGATATAATTATTTCTTGGAGAAATTAATTATGTCATAATGTATTTGATATGATGAAATTAATTGGATTAATTAAACTATACAAATACATCGGGACGGAATTGGAGTTTATCTGTTTGGACTCTCGGGAGTCCGAAACGAACCGAACTCATCCGTTTCTACATGGGCCGCCCCCCATTTCTAGCCACCTTCCTTTTGGACTATTGTCTCCATTCTTTAATGGATGATAATTGTGGAGGTGGGGTTGATTCTCATTTGATGAGTTGTGACATGTGAAGAAGTATTGAATAAAAGGAAGAAAGACTTCATCTCACCTACACTTGACAATTCATACGTGAATCATCATTAGTAAGAGAGAGAGAACATTGAATTCATTTTCATATCACTGAAGTCTTCTTCTTCATCTTCTTCATTTTTGTTCTTGAGTTTTCTTGGAGAAAATTCAAGATACATTGAGAGAGAGATTATACACTTAGAGTGTAATAATAAAAAGCTTCATCACCTAGCTCTAGCCGTATCCTTGGAGGATAGCAAGGTGTTGTCATTCGGTTCGTTTTTCCGGCGCATGGCAAGTAGAGACACGATGCTTTCGGCGTTGGATCGTTCAAGGGCTTGAAGCGGAATAGATTCGTAGAGATCAAGCAAAGTTTGGGGAATAGATCAAGAGAAGGTTATCCATCTAATCAACGGACTACAAGGGTGAGTTTCTATATATCTTGTGAATTCGTTTTTGATATTCGTATATACGTAGCTCGATCGATCCTCGTAGGGATTCAGATCGAATTAATTTTCGTTTTACCGCTTCCGCTGGGCCTTCGATTTAGGCACTGAATCCCAACAGTGGTATCAGAGCGTAGGTCTTGCGATCGTATATACGATATTGGCATTTGGAATGCTCGATTAGATGGTGAATGATTTGGAATCATTTTAGTCATAATCGTGGTATATGTTTTTCGTTCGTAATAATTGTATTTTTCGTAAGTTTATGTCAAAATATAAATCTTAAATTTCTGGGAAATATGATTTATATTGAAGATATGAAAGTCGAAAAATATAGATATTAGATATCCGGTCAAAAATCTAGCCCTGAATCGTCGTCGGACGATTTTTGGACAAAAACGGTAATCTGGCCGAGAGTGACTCGACCGTGTCCTGAGTGACTCGGTCGTGTCCGGCAGTCTGGCCAAGTCACTGCCAGGCAGACTCGACCGTGTCATTGGTGACTCGGTCGTGTCGGGCAGTCTGGCCAAGTTACTGCCAGGCAAACCCGAACGTGTCTGGAGACACGGGCCGTGCCTGGCCAGTAGATGCCGAGCGTGACTCGGCCATGCCAGGCCTGTCTGCCGGCAGGCTGCCGAGGGTGACTCGGCCATGGCAGGCCATTTTCGCCCCGGCTCGATTTTTTCGTGTATTCTTGAAAATTAATCTCCCACATGTTAAATTGGATTTAATATGATTAAAATGATTTATGGTATTTCATTTTATAAGGGAAATTCGATTAACTGGAATATTTATGGTGGACCGAGTTATTTTGAACGTTATCATATTACCGATTGTGTGAATCGATAGGATCGATTCGTATTGTTGATTGGATCAATGTATCTCTACGCTTTCCATTTATATAGTATTTATTGGATGAATGCTTTTGAATGGGGATGTGGTTCGTGGACTTGGTTTTGAATCGTTCGTTTTTTTCGATTGGGTTTTAAAGGCCGTTTTGAGCCTATTTATTTTACTAGAAATGTTTGTATCTAGGATGCAATTTTCGATGTAAAATTTATATGTAATGACGAAGACCGGAGGAAGATCCGTTTCAAGAACACGAAGATTCAAGACGAAGACTTGTAATTAGATTACGGAGTTTTTGTTTTCTAGGAACGGTCCATAAACCACATGTTGGTAGCAACTAGGTTGTGAATGGTTGTTTCATATTGTATGAATGCCACAAACACACTTAACTGATTAATGTGCAAAGTGTAACGTTAATCGCGAAATTCTCCCACGACAAATTATTAAGTTTATAAGGTTTCAAGGTTTTCCTTCCCTCCATCGAGATTTCGGGAAATTGAAACCCAAACCGGATGTGCTATGCTTCCGAGTTATCGGGGTAGTCGTTCGGGGAGGATGGATAAATTACTGGGAGCGCATTGGATGCCTTCGGTTTAGGGAAACTGATAGGTTGCCGGATAAGATTCAATTGTGAAACTGATTTCCGTCGATGGTATAAACTTAACTTGTTCACGAACCATAGAAACCGTATAGGTTGAGGGGAGTGAACAAGGGGAAAAAGAAGATCGAATCATCCATTAGATGGGTTGGTGTTGGACACCACTTTATGAAAATTAATAGACTAGAAACCTGTTCGGTTGCCCTCTATTAAGATTTATAAAGAACTAGATCACCACTATGAAGTAGAGCGACGATACTTCCGGATTTCACATGGGAGTGTGTTATTCCGATAAAAATAGTGGGAGCTGGGTAACAAGGATAGAAAAGACCTTAATTCTATACTCAGAACATAATTAAACGAGTCACTAAATAATCTATCATACTTAATGCAGACATAACTCTCAATATGACAATGAACCCACTTGCAATTCTACTCGAAAAGAACACGTTAATCGGACCTAACTTTGTGGATTGGCTCCGCAACCTGATGATAGTCCTCAGTATAGAGGCATTGGGATACGTCTAAGAGACGGACATTCCGGCGCCTCCTGTGCGGACCAGAGCTAATCAGGAAGAGATTGAAAACCACGAAAAGTGGGTTAAGGATGACGTGAAAGTACGTGCTTATATGATGGCTTCCATGTCTAATGAGCTTCATAGAGCTCATGAGAAAATGACTTCTGCTAGGCAAATTCTATCTCACTTAACCGAGCTTTATGGTGAGCACAGTCGAACTGCTAGATATGAGATATCCAAGCAACTGTTCGGTGCAAGGATGAAGGAAGATGATAAGGTTGGGGACCACGTCCTCAAAATGATATCCATGATTGAGAGATTGGAGGCTCTTGATTTTAAGATGGATACTTCTCTTCAAACCGACCTTATCCTATAGTCTCTCCCTGAATCCTTCTCACAGTTTGTTATGAACTTCAACTGCAATGAGATTACATGTAACTTAGCTGGGCTAATGAACAAACTTGTGACCGCTCAGTCTTAGATGAAGACTCCGCAGATGAAGGAGTCTGCCCTTGTGATTTCTTCTGGATCTCGGAAGTCCAAGAACAAGAAGAAAAAGACCAAGAAGCAGATGGGACCACAAGTCGAGGACCTTAAGGATAAGGGCAAGGCCCCAATGGTTCTGAAGAACAAGAAGAAAAAGGACGCATGTCTCAAGTGCGGTGAGCTGGGCCACTGGGCAAGAGACTGTCCGATTCTTCATGGCGCTTCAGTCTGTAACTTTAGTTTTGAAACAAATTGTTCGCTCTTTGTATTTTCTACTTCTGGATCGGATTACGGTGCTAGTTCTCATATTTGTACCATGAATCAGGATCTGGAACAAAGTAGGAAGCTTGGAGCTGGAGAAGTTATGATCACAGTCGGAAGCGGGCATAGTGTCGAGGCGACCGACATAGGATCACTTCTTTCGGGTTTAGAATCCGGCTTTGTTTTGACTTTAGAAGATATACTTGTTTTGCCCAAGGGACACAAAAAAAATTGTATCCATTCCGGTCATTGACCGAAAAGGCTTTTCATTTTTCATTGGTGATGGTTCCTGCAAAATTTATTTCAGAAATAAACTAGTGGGTACTGCTACATTATTAAATGGATTGTATCATCTAAATCTCAGCAACAAAGTAGTTGTAAATACTATGACTAGAAAATGTGGTAGGGATGAAACCAATCAAGTTTTGAAATGGCATCTTAGACTTGGTCATGTTGGTCAGACCAAGGTTTACAAGATGGAAAAAGATGGACTTATGGGTCCATTGGGATCAGATCTTTTTCCTACTTGTGAATCTTGCCTTAAAGGCAAAATGACTAAGTCCCCCTTTACAGGGACTTTTGAAAGAGCCGCTGATAAACTAGGATTAAACCATACTGACGTTTGTGGTGCTTTGGAAGTAGCACGTGACGGATATCAATATTTTATTACGTTTACATATGATCATACTAGGTATGGTTATGTATACTTAATGAAACATAAATCCGAGTCTTTTGAGAAATTCCAGGAATTCAAGGCCCTAGTCGAGAAACAAACTGGTAATCATATCAAAGCACTTCGATCGGACCAAGGTGGCGAGTATATGAGTTCGGAGTTTGACGAGTTCCTTAAGGAACATGGAATAGTATCACAACTAACACCTCCAGGTACTCCTCAGTTAAATGGTGTGTCAGAAAGAAGGAACAGGACCTTGTTGAACATGGTCCGTTCCATGCTGGGCTATACTGACTTACCGATTTACCTGTGGGGGTATGCACTCCTGACTGCCGCTTACATCTTGAACAGATGTCCTTCCAAATTCGTTCCTAAAACTCCACATGAGATGTGGGAGGGCAGGAAACCGAGTCTTAATCACAATAGGATTTGGGGATGTCCCGCCTATGTCAAGAAGACTGAGGTGGACAAAATGGAAGTGAGGTCTATGAGGAGATGTTTTCATTGGATTCCCATCTAAGTCGATGGGTTATCTATTCTACATGCCCTAAGATCGAAAGATTGTTATTACTTTGCATGCACACTCCTTGGAAGAAGAGATTCATTCAGGAAGGCGGAGCAGGTAGAAATATTTCTTTGGAAGAATAAAATGAAACTCTTCAGGAGACACCTGTGCAAGAAAATGGAACCAAACCTTCTGAAACACAAGTAAAACCACCTCGTAGGTCTAGTAGGGTGTCTCATTTACCTGAGAGGTATATATTTATGCACTTGAAGGAATTGGGTTTCCACGAGGTTCCAGGTGATAAACAAGAGATCGACCCGCAACCAATGACCTAGCAATGGTTGATGTAGACTCCATGATATATACTGTAATAGTCTTCATGTAGTTGGGACCTTCGTTTTGACGAGGCAGTCAAAGCGTTTGACTTCGTGCAAAATGAAGAGGAATCTTGTGTATACAAGAGGGTTAGTGGGAGCAAGATCGCATTCTACGTACTATATGTAGATGCCATTCTACTAATAGGAAATGATGTGGGAATGCTCAGTTCTGTGAAAGCTTGGCTTTCGAGTAATTTCTCCATGAAAGACTTGGGAGAAGAAACCTATATTCTTGGGATTCGACTCTACTGGGATAGATCGAAGAGAATGATAAGTTTTTCCCAAGCCCTCTATATAGATTAGATCTTAAAGAGGATTCCTTCCGATGCGACATGGAATAAAACTCACCTTGAAGATGTGTCCTTATAGTGAGGAACAATGAAAGGAAATGAGTTATATACCATATGATTCGGTAGTGGGTAGCCTTACATATGCTTTATTGTGTACGAGACCTGACATTGCGCATGCTGGAAGCGTGGTAAGTAGGTTTCGGGCTAACCCAGTTCGGGAACATTAGACCGCCATAAAGAACGTACTCAAGTACTTTAGAAGGACTAGAGATCTGGTTCTTATATATGGTGGTGGAGAACTAAATGTGATGGGATTCACTGTATTGGACTTCCAAGGACAGAAATACGATTATATGTCTACTTCTGGCTACATTTACTCTTAATGGAAGAGCAGTATCTTGGAATAGTGCCAAGTAATAGCGCGACTGCTAATTCCACCTGTTAGGCTGAGTATAAAGCGGCCTCGGAGGCCTCCAAAGGAAGAATTTAGAAGTTACTGGGTAAACTTCACGTGACACCTTGTGCTGCGCTGCCAGAGCGGTAGCACAGGCCTAGGAGCCGAGGTTTCACAACAGTACCAAACATATTGAGAGAGAGTATCATCTCGTAAGAGCATTCGTTCGCAAAGAGATACATTGTGCTGCATAGAGTAGAGTCAGCCGACTACGTCGCTGATACACTGACCAAGCCACTTTCTCAGATTAGCTTGGAGCGTCATCTGGAGAACATAGGTATTAGATACCATAGTATGTGTCATTGAGTGCTAGTGGGAGATTATTGGGAGTATGCCCTCGAATGCCACTCAGAGGATGATTGAGTGAGGGCATTGTACTTGTAATTATGTAAATCACTAATATAAGGCAATGGATATTTCTTTATTTACTGGTAGTTACTGGCATTCCTAACTCGTAAATATACATATAGAAACTAGTCCGTGTATTTGAGAGCAAAACATTCCACTCCTTATTGGATAAGAAGGTCGGCACTGGAAAGGTTTATAGCTCAAATACTTAATCGTTCGCAAGTCGATGAAACTTGACTGGGCGTTAAGTTTATGTGAAGACTTGTATGATGTGTTCTTTGACATGGAGTGTGCCTGTCGAACACTAATGGTTAATGGGAGCACACGTTATAGGTATGCTAATTGGATTAGTATACTCAAACCGACTCACCCTCGATTCGTCACACGGATTTCACTCCGGGACAGTCAATGACGGAATCGAAAGGTTGTGATAGGTATTCGTGAACCTTCGACTTGAGGATTTAGTAGGGATGTGCTTGTGACGTCAAGATTTTTATTAGAGTAGTTCGACCCTGTAAATCGGAAGGCGGGGGTCAACCTCGACGTGCATCTTGACGGGCAAGTAGCAGGTCCTACTGAATACCAAGATAGAATTATTTCTCCCGTTAGTGAGCGGGTTATATGTCCTATGAGGTTATTGGCAGATGAGATCATAAGTCTTTGGCCAAAGTATTGGAGCTAGTTGTATTAGATACACGACAGCTCGATGACCTCGATTTGCATTAACGCATGCATAGCGTCAAGTACAGATAGGGTTTGACTGACCGTCACCCTATAACTTGATCGGGACATTTGAAAGAAGGGTTTATACGTTTACTAGTATTCACGACAGAATGGTTCTTGAATGATCCCAGTCATTCGTTCTCAGTTGGGGTACAGTGTAGGCCGCCAGGCTGGTTAGGTGGTGCTACTACTCTTTGGTTCCTCCCATTGCTGACTGAGACGAACCTACCGAGTCGCGCAATAGGATTGACGACAGAATGAATCAAGTTAATTCTCTCATTATGTGTATTAGATATTGGATATCTAAATTTGGGACATTAGATGTCTAAATCGATTTATTGGATAAATTGATTTACGGCCTAATGAATTAAATATATCACTGGGTGATTAATTTAATTCATGGATATAATTATTTCTTGGATAAATTAATTATGTCATAATGTATTTGATATGATGAAATTGATTGGATTAATTAAACTATACAAATACATCAGGACGGAATTGGAGTTTATCTATTTGGACTCTCGGGAGTCCGAAACGAACCGAACTCATCCGTTTCTACATGGGCCGCCCCCCATTTCTAGCCACCTTCCTTTTGGACTATTGTCTCCATTCTTTAATGGATGATAATTGTGGAGGTGGGGTTGATTCTCATTTGATGAGTTGTGACATGTGAAGAAGTATTGAATAAAAGGAACAAAGACTTCATCTCACCTACACTTGACAATTCATACGTGAATCATCATTAGTAAGAGAGAGAGAACATTGAACTCATTTTCATATCACTCAAGTCTTCTTCTTCATCTTCTTCATTTTTGTTCTTGAGTTTTCTTGGAGAAAATTCAAGTTACATTGAGAGAGAGATTATACACTTAGAGTGTAATAATAAAAAGCTTCATCACCTAGCTCTAGCCGTATCCTTGGAGGATAGCAAGGTGTTGTCATTCGGTTCGTTTTTCCGGCGCGTGGCAAGTAGAGATGCGGTGCTTTCGGCGTTGGATCGTTCAAGGGCTTGAAGCGGAATATATTCGTAGAGATCAAGCAAAGCTTGGGGAATAGCTCAAGAGAAGGTTATCCATCTAATCAACGGACTACAAGGGTGAGTTTCTATATCTCTTGTGAATTCGTTTTTGATATTCGTATATACGTAGCTCGATCGATCCTCGTAGGGATTCGGATCGAATTAATTTTCGTTTTACCGCTTCCGATGGGCCTTCGATTTAGGCACCGAATCCCAACATATTAATGCACTAGCTTTGATTTTGTCATACGGTGCTTCGCCTGCTTTTTCAAAGATAGTAGCACTATAGTCTTTAGCGGCAAAAGTTGTCTCTATGTCAGAAACTCATCTATGGTACTGAAGTCCTTCTGAGTCCAAGATGTCAAATTCGGGATGAGTTGGATCAGCATCTTGAGACAAGAAAAAAAAGAAAATGAGTTTCACAGTATATCATGGGTACTTTTCATGATAAAATTTTCAATAATGAGGATCGTTATTATTTTTCAGAACCAAAATATGGTCAAAAAAGTACTTTCGATGCTATCTATGAATTTTTTTTATCATGGTTTAGTATGTGATAATTAATATAAAATAGGTCCTCTAGGTTCTACTAATGATGAACCTAATACACATGTCATATCTACCGAAGCATGCAACACACACACACACACATATATATATATATATATATATATAAAATCACATAACCCTATGAATATATCTATACACGTATATATGTAGTCAAAGGGGTGTCTTATGGTGCAATATTCGTTAGTTCGTGTGAATTATTTTAATCCAAGTTGCTTTAAGCGATTCTCTTTGGTTTAATTAAAATTATTAATGCATTATGCTTTTAATTGATTTAATTAAGCATAAACAAATTTCGGAATATAATATGCAATCAAAGGTAATTAAAAGCATGTAAAAACGCATATTGTAGATAGTTGGGTTCGTATTATGTACCTTACTTCGTGAATAAGGCAGAAAATAATCTGAAAACGGGACTGTCGGCGGGTCGGGTTGGGTCAGCAACCGGGTTGGGTCTGCCCAGCAACCGGGTCGGGCCGGGTCTGGAAGATGGGCTGGGCAAGCGGGCCGGAAGCTGGACGAGCGGGCCCGAAAGATTGCAGCGAACGGGTCGGAGACGATGATTGGATAGATCGGGGATTGTCAGAGGCGAGTGACTGGACAATTCCGGCTGGTGATTTCAGGTCGGAAAATCGGAGGGGTCCGCGGAGTTCTGATCTGGTGCGGTGGGGAGGGAGGTCGCATCTGGGTCCGAGAAGGATTTTCGGGGGGCAAGCGACGGCAACAGCGGTGGCTCTGCGATTTCAGAGCGACGATACGAGCGGAACGGCGGCCGATCTGGGATAAGGTTTCGGCCGGAGAAGGGGGGATCTGGCCGTTGAAAGGGATGACGACAGCGATCGGGATTAGGATTTCTGCAATAAAAAATCTAATTTTTCTTTTTTTTTTCAGAATTTTTCAGAAAAAATGGGAGGGGATTTTTTCTTGCTTAGTTGGGATTTTTTCAGTCTATGCGTATGTGGTATAATAGATTGAGCGAGTATCTTTTGAAAGAAGGATATAAGAATCATGTTATCTGCCCTTGTGTTTTCATTAAGAAAGCCAAAAGAGGATTCGCAATCATAGCAGTTTATATTGATGATTTAAACTTAATTGGGACTCATGAAGAGCTCGATAAAACTGCTACATATTTAAAGAAAGAATTTGAGATGCAGGATTTGGGAAAGACAAAATTTTGTCTTGGTTTGCAAATTAAACATATCCGTGGAGGAACGTTTATTCACCAATTCACATATACAGAAAAAATGTTAAAACGCTTTTACATGGATAATGCACATCCATTAACATCACCTATGGTCGTTAGATCTCTTGATACAAAGAAAGATCCATTTCGACCTATTGAAAAAGGTGAAATGATACTTGGTCCTGAAATACCGTATCTAAGTGCAATTGGAGCGTTGACTTATCTAGCTAATAATACTAGACCAGATATTGCTTTTTCTGTCAATCTTCTCGCAAGATTTAGCTCTGAAACTTTGAGACATTGGAATGGTGTTAAACACATTCTACGTTATCTAAAGGGTACCATTGATCTTGGATTATATTATCCAGAAAATTCTGATAACACTCTACTGGGGTATTCGGATGCTGGATATTTATCCGATCCACATCAAGCCAAGTCCCAAACTGGCTACATTTTCACATGTGGTGGAACTGCCATATCTTGGAAGTCGGTGAAGCAAATCTTAACCGCAACATCCTCAAATCATTCTGAAATCATTGCAATCCACGAGACAAGTCGCGAGTGTGTATGGTTGAGAGATATGACAAGTCACATCCAAGAGTCATGCGGATTAGCTTCATCAAAGGACAACCCAACTGTTTTGTATGAAGACAATGCTGCTTCCATCGCGCAACTCAATGAAAGATACATCAAAGGTGATAGGACGAAGCATATTTCTCTCAAACTCTTCTACACTCACGATCTTCATCAACATTCAACAAATTCGCTCAAGTGAAAATCTGACGGACTTATTCACCAAGGCATTACCGACATCAACATTCAGAAAGTTGATACACAAGATCGGCATGCGCCGACTCAAAGATCTACAATGATCTTAATATCAGGGAAAGCAGTTGCACTCTTTTTCCTTCGACTAGTTTTTGTCTCAGTGGATTTTTCTAGCAAGGTTTTAATGAAGCAATATTTTTGTCTTAGGGATTGGTCAATCAAGGGGAAGTGTTGTAAATATATCTTTTATATATCTACCCTAAAACCCTAACTCCCTACTTGTATAAATAGAGCCCTTTAGCTTCATAATAAAAAAAAAAAAAATTCTCATTCTCTTCTCTATTCTCCAATCTCTTTAGTTCATAACATAACAAAATAACAATAATAGGTCTGTTATTGTTTGATCTCAATTACTCTGTGCAGATCCTTGTTGTGGGCGCTGGTATTTGTTATTGCTGGAAGTGAATCACTGGCGTTTAGTTAGAGGTATGACTTCTATTAATTGTGTATTTTTTGTTTGCCTTTTACCCCGGAAGAAGTTAAACATGCAATTCTTGATATGGCTCTGGATAAATCTCCCAGGCCTGATGGTTTTAATTTTGGTTTCTACCGGCGGTACTGGAGTACGATTGGAGGGGATGTCACAGAGTTTATTCTTCGATGCCTTAACGATAAATATTTTCCACCGGGTTTGAACGACGTCACTATTGTGTTAATTCCAAAGAAGAAGGTTCCGGCTTACGGTGGCTGACCTTCGGCGATTGCTCTAAGCAATGTCATATATAAGATAATGGCCAAGTTATTAGCCAGGAGACTGAAAGAGGTTTTGATTGAGGTTGTGTCGGAATCACATGGTGCTTTTATCTCTGGCTGACTGATTTCGGATAATATAATCCTGGCCGGGGAAGTGGGTCATTACTTGCGGAAGAAGAAAACTGGAATTGCGAGGTGGTCCAAGATCAAGCTGGACATGCCGAAAGCTTATGATAGATTGGAGTGGACTTTTGTCAGGGGGATGATGGAGCGGATGGTTTTGCGCAGGATTTTGTTGATCTTATTATGTATTGTACCACCACAGTCAGGTATCATGTGTTGATTAATGGTGATAAATGTGGTCCGATAGCTCTGACTAGGGGCTTACAGCAAGGGGATCCTTTATCCCCTTACTTAATTATACTCTGTGCGGATGAGCTCTTGGCTTCGTTGGCTGCCGAGAAGGAAATGCGGATTACATGGTTGTAGAGTTACAAAGGGGGCTCCGTCGGTTACGCATTTGTTCTTTGCTGACGATAGTTTGTTTTTCTTTAAGGCAAACGATGCAAAGGCTTCTCGTGTTAAATTTTGTCTTGACGAGTATGAGAAAGCTTCAGGTCAAGTGGTGAATTTTCAAAAGTGGAACGTGTGTTTTAGTGGGAACACTACCAGCGAGGATAGAGCTTCGGTTTGTCAGGTGTTGGCAGTGAATGAGATGGCAGATTTTGGGCGGTATCTCGGGTTACCGTCATTTGTTGGGAGATATAGAAAGCATGTTTTTTACTATATTGAGGACCAGGTGTTGCAGCAGTTTGATGGGTGGAATAATAAAATTCTATCCAAGGCTGGGAAGGAGATTTGGGTTAAAACTGTGGCGCAAGCAATGCCCACATATACTATGAGTGTGTTTCTTCTGCCGCTGGAATTTTGTGATGGAATGGAGAAAATTATGAACAAGTTCTGGTGGGGTAGTGGAACAGCGGGTCGAATGGGACTGCATTGGATGGATTGGCGTAGGCTGAGTAAACCGAAAGAGTATGGGGGGTTAGGCTTTCGCAGATTGTGGGAGTTTAATTTAGCCTTACTTGGAAAGCAAGCGTGGCGATTGTTGACTAAACCCGAGTCGTTGGTGACGAGGGTGTTGAAAGCTCGCTACTATCTAAGGACTAATTTTTTAAATGGGCCACTCGGTAGTAATCCTAGCTATATTTGGCGAAGTATTTGGGAGACACATTATTTGATGAAAAGGGGGTTAGGGAGGCCGGTTTTGAGTCGTACGGATACAGGAGTTTGGGATGATCCATGGCTTGCGGCTTCGGATCATGCGTTTGTGAGCACGGTACCGCCCCCGGAGATGGTGGAAACCCGAGTAGCGTCGTTATTTCGGCCTGAAGTTAAGGCTTGGAATATGGAGCTGTTAAATGAGGTGTTTTCAGATGAGGAGGTGCAGGCCATTCTTTGGGTGCCTATTTCACGGAGTGATAGACCTGACAATTGTACATATTCTGTTAAGAGTGCGTATAGATACAGATTATTGGTATCATCTTTTTATGAATTGTGCATTCACTGTGAGAATTTGGCAAAAATTTAATTGTGGTATTAAAACCAATGAATGAGAGGTGTCTCTGGTTAATTGGCTTTCGGTTTGTTTTGCTGCGGTGAATGGAAATGGTTCGACTGATATTGCTTTTGTTTTAAATGAAATTTGGACGGCTAGAAATGAGCTTGTTTGGCAAGGACGAAGGCGGTTGGTGGAGGAAATTTGGGGGGCTGCTTTGGCACAATGTCGACAGTGCCGTGCCGTCGGTTTGGGAGCCACCGTCACCGGAGTTGATGAAATGTAATGTTGACGCGGATGTTTTTGAGGGAAATGGAGTGGTGTTGCGCGTTGGTGGTTGTTGATCATCAAGGGGGTTTTGTGGCAGCTGCTAAAGGTGGCATCTATTGTGTATTTGGGATCTATTTTATCTTATTGTTTAATGCTTTTGCGTGGTTTTAATAATGTTTCGGTTCGTCATGTTAGAAGGACTACTAATTTAATTTTATTGGTCATACTTTAGCTCATTATCGTAATTATTCCGAATATCCGAGAGAGGGAGATTGGGTGACTCTCCACCTACTTGTATCCGAAATTTCTTTGAGCGTCATTAATGATATTCTTGCTTTTGCTTTCAAACAAAAAAAAAATTGTGTCTTTTTTTCGTATAATGTATATGATATTGTTGTTTAATTGTCGTAATTTCTTTATAGATCTATAAAAAAGGAAATACTCATTCCACAAATACCCTACCATTTTTATAGAATTCTATTTTTGATAGGATAACAATTTAAATAAACACTTGCAATGCAGTGAAGGTGCTAGTTATATTAATAGTCGAATTTTAATCTTACTTTTTAATAAGTGAAAGTATATTGATAAGTGGATTGATATTATTTAATTTAAAAAATAAATCTCAAAACCCGAAATTTTATAGAGGAATAAAATACAAAGCTATCGCCTTAAATTCCCCATCATCACCTACTCCCTCCCTCATAGTGAGCAAACTAAATATCTCAAAAGAAAATAACTGGTCTTGTTCTAACATAAAGCAATCATTTTGGAACGAATCATTGTGCGCGGTAGTTCAGAATATTTAAGAACTTGAGAGTCGAATACACATCTCCTGAGTTAACTGGTAGCATAGCAGTTCTGTGGAGACGGAACTATTGTCTCGGGAACTAGTTAGGTGTAAACTTGTAACCTTAATATAAAAAAAGTATCTCAAAAGAAATCATTCACAAAAAAAAATTCATTGAAAAAAGTCAAGAGTAAATCCTTAAATGTTAGTAATTGTGAATAACAATAATATTTACAATCTTTGTGCGTGGTAGTTGGGAATATTTAAGAACCTGTCAGTCGGATATATATCTTGTAATTTAACTGGTAGCAGTTTTGTGAGGCCGAAATTGTTGTTCTGAGAACTAATCAATTATAAACTTGAAACCTGATTATAAAAAAAAAGTATCTCAAAAAAATCATTTAGAAAATATTTTTTTATTGAAAAAAGTCAGAGTAAATCCTCTGGAGATTGTGCTTCTAGATAAAAAAATACATGCTGTTAAATGTTAGTAATTATGAATAACGATAATATTTATTCACTGTATTTTGTCCACTCATACTTTTACTATATCTATTTCGTTTAAAACTTTGCAAAATGATGTAATTTTCATGTTTTTTTAAGTAATAATTGAATTTGATAGATGGTATATTGGGTAATTAGTAATGATGGATTTATCACGAAGATTAAGATATAAAAAATATGATAAGTATGTACTTTAAATTACATGATATAATCATAATATTATTATGATTATTTTATCTGTAAAGCAAGTAGTACAATACTCCCAAAACACGAGTGGGTTTGGGGGTGTGGTCCAGAGTGTGTCTCTATCATTCCTCAAATAAATTACTCCCTCCATCGGGTTTACAGTTTTATGTTTAAAATATTATGATTATTTTATCTGTAAAGCACGCAACACAACATCTCCAAAACATGCGATGTGTTTGGAGGTGTGATTGGGGTGTTACCCTATCATTTTCCGATTTATTCTTGTGACAAGCGGTAATTAATGTTGAAAACAAAATGTGTTAGAGTGACTTAGGAGGTCCAAAGCAGGTGCGAAGCAATGGAGAAATTATTGCATATCCCCGTAAAACCACGTGGGATGGTTTTACTTTCACCTTGGATGCTTGACACGTGTCAAAGGCAAATATGAACCATCTGATTATCTTTTTTCAGTTTTCTTCACACTTTTTTTTCTTGAAGAAAACACTCAAGATACGAGAAAGAGGAGTGAACTGAGACAGATGGGAGTGACGGCGACAGCGGTTCTACTTCCAACGGCGAACGACGGCGACGACGACGAAAGCACCAATATTAACAGTGCTTCGATATTTTCCATTTCTTAAACCCTCTCTTAGTTTTGGTTGCTGATACAGATGAGAACGGGAGGTTGGTTCTACTTACAACGGCGACGGTGACGGAAACGTTCAGTCATTTTTTTCTTCTGGCCTCTTTATCAGGTATATTATAAATCTTAATTTTCAATTGATAGGTTTTGGGGTTGTGTTTATTTGTTGATGATAAATTGTTATGTTTCAATCGGAGAATGTGGTAAGAGAATTTATTCTGATATAAATTGTTGGGTTTGAATTGGATAATTTGATAAATTATGTGGGTTCATCTAATTATGGGTTTGAATGATTTATGTAGTTAAGATGAATGTGGATGGTGAAAATGAACCGAATGTGGATGGTGAAGATGAACTGGTGATAGTTAGTGGTACTGAAGGTTGTGAGGATAATTTGTTTGGAAAGACTGTGGTGGATGAAGAATCAGCGTACAATCTTTATAATCACCATGCATTTAGAAAGGGTTTCAGCATACGAACACTACAAAAGAGAGAAAATAAGAAGGGGGTGGTGACTGCTTTAAATTTTTGTTGTTCGTGGCAAGGATTTAAGATGGACCGCGACTTAATTGATAAGAAGATCGGTAGACAAGATTTTCGATCCGGCTGTAAGGCTTGTATTCGTTTTTCGAGAAAGAATGACTTATCTCCATTTGAGGTTACTTTGTTTGTAGCGGATCACAACCATGATTTTGTTCCCATAGAGGAAAGACATTTTCTTCGATCAAGTAGAAAAATATCTAGAGCTCAAGCAAGGGTGATCCACAACATGATTGCCGCAGGTATTAGTACGAAGAAAACGTACACACTTTTAGCTGAAGAGGTCGGTGGTCCAGAACATGTTGGTTTTACGAAGAGAGATTGTTATAACCTCGTAGCTTCTGAAAAAATTACTCTTCTTGGTGCAAGAGATGCACAAACCTTAATTCAAACATTTAATCGTAAGCAATTGGAAGATCCGACATTTTTTTATTCTATCCAAGTCGATCAAGAAAATAGGATGACAAATTTTTTTTGGACGGAAGGGGGATCACAACTTGATTACGAATGTTTTGGGGATGTTGTTGTGTTTGACACAACCTTTCGAACTAACAAGTACAACATGAAGTGTGCTCCTTTCATTGGCATTAATCATCATTGGAGGAATGTATTATTTGGTTGCACATTTTTGAAGGATGAAAACACCACGGCATTCATTTGGTTGTTTGAAATGTTCTTACAAGCCATGGGAAACAAAAAGCCACAAATAATTTTTACTGATGAAGATGCTGCAATGGCAGCTGCCATTAAGGTGGTTTTTCCTGAGATTTGTCACCGTCTATGCTTGTGGCACATCTCAAAAAACGCGAGTAAGAAAACTGGAAGTTATATGGCTATTTTTGAGTTTAAGAGATTATTTAACAAATGGCTTTATGGTTGTGAATCTGAGGCTGAATTGGTACACACTTGGGAACAAATGAAAGTGATGTTCAATGTTGAGAACATAAAGTGGCTAAATGACAAGTGGTTGATACGTGAGAAATGGTCTCCAGTGTTTAGTATGGATTTGTTTTCTTGTATGATGAAGACTTCTCAGAGTATGAATAGGGTTTTTCGAGACATGTGCAAGAAAACAATGACACTAACTCAATTTGTTAATGAGTATGAAAGACAGAGTAATGACATGAGATTAACTGAATTGGAGGAAGATCATCAATCTGGCAAGGGGAAACCTCCGATGATTATAAAAAACAGTAGTATTTTGAATCATGCTGCGCTTATTTACACTCGAAAATTGTTTAAAAGGTTTGAAAAGGAGTTTATTTCTAGTTTGTCAGTGAGTATTTTAGAAGAAGAATTATATGGTACATTCAAATTGAGTGCAGAATGTAGTGATAGAGTGCAGACCGTCAAGTATGATGCTAGCGATTGCACTATTTGCTGTTCTTGTAAAATGTTTGAATCTTTAGGACTGTTGTGCCAACATGCTTTGCGGGTGTTAAATGTGAAGAATGTTACTCATATACCGAGGCGATATATCCTAAAAAGATGGACTAAAGATGCAAAAAAATGTCCGTAGGTATGAGTGAAGATTCGGCGGCAAGAAGAGAAATTTTTTCAACCACGGTGGTTCGTAATTCCATTATGCGAAGAGCATATAGTGCAATTACTAAGGCTTCAGAGGATGAAACAGTTAGTAGACTTGTATCCCTTAAAATCACTGAGATTGAAGAGATTGTTCGTAAAGAGATTGTAAGGTCACAACTAGTGGATGATTGTAATGACGACAATATTCTTGATGAAACTAATGAAAGACTAGTATTAGACCCTCACCGGGCATGACCAAAAGGGTTACCTAATAGAAGATTAAAAAGTTGTTTGGAAAAGCAAAGAAAAAATTCTTCGAGGAAGAATAAGAAACAAAAAACCATACCGACAAATAATGCACCTTCCCCTCATTTTTTTCATCCATTTAATCAGGTAGCCCTTTACATTGTCTGCCATGCTTTTACACAGTTTTTACACCTACGTATATAGTAATGACGTTTTCACACTTGTTGCTTGTTTTAGCAAGTTAATCCCACATGTTCCCCTGGTTACTCTAATTTCGAGCTCACTGGAATTCTAAATTCAAGTTTTACGGCTTTGCTTCAAGGGACTAGCTTACCTTCACCATACCTTAACGAGGTACGCGTGTTGCTTGTTTTAGCAAATTAATCCCAGTGTTGTTTGTTTTAGCAAATTAATCCCACATGCCCACCTGCTTACATTTTTCTTAATATTAATCGAATTTGATTATAGAATTCAAGCGCGGGATACTCTCCAGGTCAATATCAACATGTAATGTTTTCAAATCTTAACCAGGTATATACTTAGTTGTATTTTTTTCAATAAACTTATTTAATTTTTAGTATATATCTAATTTTTAATCTAATTGTAGAACTCAATTGCGAAAAATTCTTCCGATCAATATCACCCTGCTATGTTTTCAAATCTTAGAGAGGTTTGTATTTTTTATATTTTTTGGATAAACTTATCATTTTTTTCTTTTTTATTAATATTTATCTGATTCTTAGTTAAAATTGTAGAATTCAAGTGTGGCATACCCTTCAAGCCAATATGGTCTTGCAATATTTCCAAATCTTAGCCAGGTATGTTTTATTTTGTATGATTGATATTTGTATCATTTGTTTCCAAATCTTATTCTTGTAATTTTGAATATAATTTTTTTCTTTTGTAGAACTCAACCACATGCACTCGCTTAAAAGATTCTGAATCTGGTCAACAATGATTAAATGATCTTAAACCTTTTATCATTTGGAATATTTTGTATTTTTTATGATTTTTTGTATTTAGAGATTAAGAGTGTTGGACTAACACATTATAATGATTGTAAGAGGTCCTTTTTTATTTTGAACAAACACATTTTAAGAATTCATATGTTTTTTCCTTTTTAGTTATCTCAATTTTTTAACAAGGATTTTTTTTTTGATAGAGTATTTGGCTTCACCATATTAATCAAAAACAAAAAAATTTAACAGAATTCTTGGTTCTCTAAATCATCAAAAGATAACAATTAAACTTGGTAAGCAAATAGTAGAAGAAAAAATTTGATTGTTATTGAAAAATAGAAGAAAAAAATCGTTGCATATTAGTAAAAAATAGAAGGAAAAAATGCACACAACAGAAACCAAACAAAAGTTAAGAAGGAGAAAAAAAATCAGGCAATAAAAAAGTACAGGAAAATAGTTTCTCACATTGTCTAAACCGCCACGTGTCAGTTTATGAGTGGATGTTAAACCATGTCACCCATCCCACGTGGTTTTACGGGTATATGTAATAATTTCCCAAAGCAATGGCGGAGTTAGGGGGTCAACCGTCAACCCTTCTCTTAACCTCGTATTAGTTAATGTAGTGTTAAAGAACAAGTATTCTTTAAAGCTTGACAGATGATGAATATTTGCTCTATTTTAGATAATAATTATTATAAGTAATGATGATAAATATTTGATAAATATTAAAAAGTAAAAAGTATTGATAGTGAGTATGCGGTAAAGATTAACAAGTAAAATGTTGTTGTTTGATTTGATTGTGTAAAAGTGATAAATGTAAATTCGTAAAGAAAAAAAAAGAGGTAAGTATAAAATTTTGAGCGAGACGGAGGGAGTAAGTGATACACGCAAGAGTAGTCGAGTTCTTGGAATAGGTAAGCGTGAAAATGAAAGATTACGAGTTCGATTCTCCTACCAACACTCGAAGAGTAGCGGTTGCAGATTCCCCGTTATCAAATAAAAAAAATGATATAGGTGAATAAGAATTAAAAGGAAGTTAAGAAAATAAAATGTATATTATTCATATATCGTTATTTATATACATTAATCATTACTTAGAATAAAGGCATATGTGTAATATATGTATTTCCCTAAACTTTTTCCAATCCTCTCCCTAGACATACCAGTACTTTAAGGGCTCGTTTACTTCAATGGACAGGATGGGATTTCACCCTGTATCCCACTAAAAAAACTTGTTTACTTGAGCATATTAGGGCCCGGGATAAGTTCAAAGCCGAGGAGAATATCTCACCATTGGATGATATATGGTCGTATTGACTACTTGGTACCCTCTCATAGTCACTCATATTCATATTGATGTTTTATTTTTAGGTTGAACTTTGATTAGAATTTATCTCTCAAGATATAATGATAAGAAAACTTCAAAATTTAGGAACAATCAAAACGCTCTCGCGGCGCACGATAGTGAATGCTTTGCTAACGTGCGCAACAAGCCATGACTGGCCGACGAGGTCGCCCGCAGAAGAAACCGATAGCGGCGCTGGTGTGGAAGGCTACTCCGGTAGCTTCTGTGGCAGGAAGTGGCTGATCTACCATGCATACACCAATTGATTCTGCGATTCCAACGCAGCAGATTTCGGAGGTATCTGCGCATTCTGAAGCTGGAGGTGGTGAATCGGAGATCTTGATTAGCGACAAGGAGAAGACGAGCTCGACTGTTCAATGCAAACTTGAGCTGAATCAAACTCCGGTTCTGAATCCTCAGGTAACAACATTTATCACAACTAATAAAGGATTGCAATTAGATTCATAGCTCCTACATTGAAGGACGGGGTTCCGGTACCTTGTTTGGAGAGGAAGGATATTGAATTTGAGGCATTGAAATGACAACATGCTTTGATTCTGTATGTCATAGGTGATACTCCTACCATAAGATATCTAAGGACTTTTTTTGCTAAACAATTACTGATTGAGAATCCTGAGATTTTATTTCACAACGATGGATATTTAATTCTGAGGAAAAACATACGGTTTTAGATGAAGGACCGCACACGATTGTAAATCGCCCTGTGATTGTGAAACCTTGGGAGGTGAATTTTAGTTTTGAAAGAGAGATATTGAAGGAGGTGCCGATTGGATTCAGCTGCCTAAATTACCATTAAATTGCTGGGGGGGCTTAGTCGTATTGGGAGTATTTTGGGGAAACCTTTGTATGCAGATGAATACACCTCGACTCAAACTAAAATTTCATATGCTCGCATGATGGTGGAAGTGGATGTCACTTGACCATTAGTTCATCAGATCGTTATTGAAGATGATCAATGGGAGAGAGTTGAGCAGCAAGTAGTGTATGAATGGATACCTCTATCTGTAAAACATGTCTTACTAGAGGACATGATTGTAGTCTAAAGAAGAAGCCAATGTCTAAACCTGCTGAGACAAGAACACAGCCTGTGCAACAGAAGAAGGTGTGGGTGCCTAAATGTAACACCCCCAAGTTATTCAGGGTATATTACAGCGCCGTGAGCCCCGCCGTGGAACCCACACGGCTATTCTTACGCGGAACTATAAAATATGACCGAGAAGGTCCAAGTACAATGTAATGGAAGACAATAAAAATGGTATTCAAAACCATATCCAATACATCCGAATACAATATATCACAAATTAATACCACGGCAACACATGTCGGAACATCAAGGAAACCGAAAACTGTACATGAGTACTCAAAAACCATTCCAGTACAATAACACTGAATCGAGGAAACACAAAATATAACCAGAGACAAGACACAGTATCACACTTGCCCATCATCTTCATGTCGATCCGATACATGCCTATCCACTCTCTTGGAACCTGAAATACATGAAAAGTATTTCCCCCATAAAGTGGTTAGCCGTCGAATATCTAGTGCAAGTATATCGAATATGAAACACAATACTCCTCGACAATAAAGTAAAAGTAATCATCATCTCATTAATTCAAGACTAGTATTCCGAAATAACTAAATCTCATAGCATCACATCAATACATGATTAACCGTGGAACTGCACCAGATGCTACGGAACCCTCAGAGGACCCGTCGGTCCGTACCAGAGTGGTTAACCCAAAATATCCGCAGAATCACACCAGAGGCTACGAAACCCTCAGAGGACCCGTCGGCCCTTCCTAGAGTGGATATAAACAATCATGCCAATCATATATCTTACTTTCAAAGTCGAGAACATACAATCATAAACATATACTTGCCTTTGCGACATCGAGAAATTGTAAGAAAAAGAGTATGAGTTCGGTAGGTCCAAGAACGCACTTCCGGCACCTAACGATTTGCAAGGAATATGATAATAAATAATCCATACTCAAATCACACGAAGAAACTCCCGAAACCTGCCTACGATTCACGAAACTACAAGGGTAAACATCTAGAGGTTGGAAAATCACCCAAACCCTCTCAAGTCCGAAAACAGCACAAAACAATCTATATAATCGTAGGGGAAAGATGGGTACGGTATAGATACATCATAATCTCAAAGATCTCAAGCTCCAAAATGGATAAATCGGACGAATCTAAGAAAATCCCCAAAAATTTCCAAAACTAGGGTTCTAAGGATTTTACCTTGATTTGGAAGATGGAAATGGATTAGATGTTGTGTAATCTTTGTTATCCAACCAAAGATGATGATTGTTGAAGAAACACCGCCTCAATTCGCCCCTAATCTCCTAATCCGAGTTCTCCCGTCGCAAAGAGTGAAAAATATGAGAGTTGACTGTCCCTAATATAGTCTGCCAGGTTAGTGCGCGCTAAAAAACGGAGCTAGCGTGTGCTAACGGGATCACCCGGTAGTCCAGTGGCTACTGTCCTGAGACGTTAGCGCGCGCTATGCAACATCCTTAGCGTGCGCTAACTGGTGTCCTGCCAAAGTCTCAGTTCAATGTCCCACTCCGCTAGCGTGTGTTAACACTGAGCACTAGCGCGCGCTACGTAACACATATAGCGTGCGCTAGCCGCTGCCTAGCGTGCGTTACCTGCTAGTCCGTTAGCGTGCGCAACGGACGATGTCAGCGCGCGCTACTGACCACGAATAGCGTGTGCTAGCGAACTCCTAGCGTGCGCTAACTGCTAGTCCAGAGAGCAGAATTAGCTACTGCCTCTTCCAAGCCTGGACCGTTAGCGCGCGCTAAGGCTCAAAGCTAGCGTGCGCTACTCAAGCAGAATTAGCGTGTGTTAGCCTAGGCCTAGTGTGCGCTATCTCTCTGACCCAGAACACTTTCGAAGGTCTAAAAAACACGATCATGATTCAAACAAGGTAAAAAACTCTAAATCAACATCAACAACATCACAAAGTGTTGATAGAGCGACAAAATAGGAAGAATGACAAGGTCAAACAGTCAATAAAAAGTAGGGGTATTACATTCTCCCCCTCTAAAAAGAAATTTCGTCCCAAAACTTAAGAAATAAAAAGCTCGGAGAATTCTGATCGCATCTTTTCTTCCGTCTCCCAAGTCGCCTCCTCGACTCCATATCTCGACTATTGCACTTTAACCAACGAAATGATTTTGTGCCGAAGCTGTTTCTCGCGACGTTCAAGGATCTTCACTGGTCTCTCCAGAAAGGTAACATCCCCAGCTACGTCAATCTCACTATAGTCGATAACATGGGTTGGATCCGGCACGTACTTTCTCAACTGAGATACATGAAAAACACAATGGACATGACTCAAAGCTGGAGGCAACGCCAAGCGATAAGCTAAATCTCCAACCCTATCCAAAATTTCAAAAGGTCCAATATACCTTGGACTAAGTTTCCCCTTTTTCCCGAAGCGGAAAACTCCTCTGGTCGGCGACACCTTGAGTAGAACATGGTCTATCACTTTGAATTCTAAAGGTCGACGACGAGTATCAGCATAGGATTTTTGACGGCTCTGGGCGATCAACAACCGGTCCCGGATAATAGAAATCTTCTCCTTAGTCTCCAACAACATGTCCGGTTCCGTCCCGACTAGCTCCGAAGCCTCGTCCCAACATAATGGCGATCTACAACGCCTACCATAAAGTGGCTCGAATGGTGCCATTTTGATCGACGCATGCCAACTATTATTGTAGGCAAACTCGATCAACGGCAAGTGAAGCTCCCAATCATTACTCTAGTCTGGGGCACAAGCCCGCAACATATCTTCCAACATCCGAATTGTCCGTTCTGTCTGACCGTCTGACTGAGGATGAAAATGCGTGCTCAATTTCAACTTGGTGCCCAAGGCCTGATGAACGGCCTGCCAAAAATGCGATACAAAAGGACCATCTCGGTCGGAAAAAATGGTCTTAGGGGCACTGATGAGTCAATTTTTGATCGTCTCATTCCGTTCTATCGAGTCGCGCTTTCGTTTGTTTTTAAGTGTTTTTGCTCTTTTTACACGTGGTATGTTGTGTTTTTGTTTTTTAGGTATCCGGACGAAGATTGTGGTGAAATATGCACTTTTATGGCCAATATTGGAGTTTATGACGATCAAGAGCAAAGAACGGGGCCTAAAACGATAAAGATTGAAGCAATGTCGGTCGTATTTTCTAATTTCCAGATTCATTGCTTCGAACTAGGATGTGTTCTATATATGTATGGATTCCTCGTGAAATCAGCTTAGCAACAGTATATTATACGCTAAATTCTGAGGTGTATTGAGGGAGATATGGCTTCTAGACCGCGGCCGGGACACGCATCCAGTGAGATTTACATTTCTAGAGCAGTTCGACACGGGCAATGTCCCGACACGGTCGGGTCCATTGAACAGTGAACTTTTGTATTTTCCAGGATAGTTCAACATGGGCAATGTCACAGGACACGGGCCGTGTCACTTTTCGACGCAAGTCCATTTCTTTGATATTTTTACACGATTTGGATGGAATTTCTTGGTCTTTTGGCTTTATAAAAAGGTCTTGGGGGACCTTAAGAGCCATATTCTGATCTTGTGTGAGATATTGTGTGGGAAAAACACAAGATTTAGGGAGAAAAACACCAAAAAGGGAGGAAAAGAGAGATTTTTCACCATCTTCCTTGTTTGTTCATGTTGAAATATACATTTGTGAGATATTATAAGTCCTTGTATCATTTGTTGTGAGTTCTTGAAGGAAGATCATCAAACCTTCATCAGGAATTCGATTTCGGCTTTTACAAGGGAAGTTTCTACAATGTTTTTTTTACAATTTCCATTATTATTGTTGGAATAATCATGTGTAGCTAATCTTTTCATATGGGTTTTTAGATTGAGCCACACACATGTCATCAATTGCTAGTTTCTATTGTTTTTCCGGGTAAAGTTTGGGATTGTTCCTCTTTGTTTGTTCTTCGCATAAGAACTTTTGATTTAGATCATCAAACCTATTTCATAGTTGTTATTATTGTCAAATCGAGGGTTTTTGTCGGTGTTCGCCATCAAACGACCCGATAGAAGCGATTGTCAATGTTCTAAACTTTTTTACGCAATCTTTTAGCGATTTACCTCATTAAAAGTAGTCGGTTAATTGATTGTTAGTTAGGTACACATCCCCATCAAAGGAGTGTCTCTTATTTTCGAAAAGAACAATCATGATTTTTAGATTTACCGCCATCAAACGGATTTCTTTTAATCATGAGCAGTCGATAATTCCAAACCTTTATTCTTTGTGTATCGGAACTAATAATTGATTACGTGTGTGTCGGTGATTCTAAACTCCATTATCATTCTCATAATTTTAATCTCTTAATTATCCAACCTTTGATTCGGTGTTGTTAACGTTTCATTTATTTTAATTTTCTGCGTTGTGATTGTAATCCTATCAAATCTTTGGTGTATTTTACTTTATTTTACTTTTGTCAATTCGACTATTTGCCAAACATAATCGAACTTCAAACCATTTCCATCTCCTCGAGAGATCGACCTCGGAGTTACTTGCCACTTCCTACAAAAGCGATTTGTACACTTGCGAGTTTTAATTTGTCCATCAGGCACCATGCAATCTCACGATCTCAGCTATAAAAATTCGAGCCAATCTCTCCGGTCCCCAAGTGTCCTTAATACCTAGGAAGTACGCAGACTTGGTCAACCGATCGACGATTACCCAAATCATATTCATTCTGGCTCTAGTTCTCGGCATCCCAGTGATAAAATCCATAGAGATGTCTTGCCACTTCCACTCGGGATTGGGAAGCGGCTTCAACAACCCCGCCGGTTGTTGATGTTCAATCTTGACTTGTTGATATGTCAAGCACCATAGTACAAACTCCGTGACATCTTTCTTCATATTATTCCACCAAAATTTTTGATTCAAGTCCTTGTACATCTTACTCGTTCCGGGATGGATTGTGTAAGGCGTAGCATGAGCTTCTCGGAAATTCTCTGCCTCAACTCTAGATCATTCGAACACAAAGTCTGCCTTAAAATCTCAAAATACTATCCTCGTGGACCATAAAATCAGGGTTTTTTCCTTTAAATACAATTTACTTCAGTTGAGAGATCATCGGGTCACTCCACTGTTTCCCTTTGATATGGTCAACTAAGGACAAAGTAATTTCAAGAGTGCACAACTGTCCTTGCCCTCTTTGAAGCCAAATTTCTATTCCTTGCTCGATTAAATCTTGATGAATCTTCGTCTGAGCTGTAAGAACCTCGAGCATCTGAAGCGATGCCAATTTATGGATCAAAGCGTCCGCGACGACATTGGCCTTTCCCGGATGGTAAAGAATTTCCAAATCGTAATCCTTGATCAATTCCAACCAACGTCTCTGCCTCATGTTCAGCTCTTTCTGACTGAAAATATACTTCAAACTCTTGTGATCGGTATAAATCCGACAGGTAGAACCATACAAATAATGCCGCCAAATCTTAAGTGCGAAGACAATTGCGGCCAACTCCAAATCATGAGTAGGATAGTTCCTCTCATACGGCTTCAACTGTCGTGGCACAAAAGCTATCGTCTTATCATGCTGCATAAGCACACATCCAAGCCCTTGTCCCGAAACGTTGCTAAAAACTGCAAATCCTTCACTACCATGTGGTAAAGCTAAAATCGGCGCTGAGGTCAAACGTCTCTTCAGCTCATCGAAGCTCTGCTCTCTCTGAGTCGTCCAAACAAACTTTTCTATCTTCTGGAGTAATTTTGTAAGCGGTCGAGCAAGTTTCAAGAACCCCTCGACAAACCGACGGTAATACCCAGCAAGACCCAAAAAGCTACAAACTTCTTTAACATTTTTAGGTGGTGCCCAATCTAGCACTACTTCAATCTTTTGCGGGTCTACACGAACCCCTTCGGCCGAAATCACATGTCCGAGAAACATAACTTCTTCCAACCAAAACTCACATTTTGAGAATTTTGCGTAGAGGTGTTCGGCTCTCAATATCTAGTATCAAACGCAAGTGTCGGGCATGCTCCTCATTATCCTGAGAATAAATCAAGATATCGTCAATAAAGACGACCACACACCTGTCGAGGTACTCGATAAATATTTTGTTCATTAATTGCATGAATACTGCCGGTGCATTAGTCAATCCAAAAGGCATGATCACAAATTCATAATGTCCGTGTCTCGTCCGAAACACAGTTTTCGGAACGTCGGACTCCTTCACCTGGAGCTGATAGTATCCTGACCTCAAATCAATTTTTAAGAACACTGCGGCTCCCTACAACTGATCAAATAAATCATATATAGGAGGCAATGGATACTTGTTCTTGATGGTCACTTTGTTTAGCTCACGGTAGTTGATGCATAAACGTAGTGAACCATCCTTCTTTCTCACAAAAAGAACAGGCGCGCCCAAGGCGAAGCGCTCAGTCTGATGTACCCTTTCTCCAGAAGTTCTCCCAACTGACTCTTCAATTCTTGCATCTCGGAATGTGCCATCCGATACGGTGCCTTAGAAATCAGAGCCGCGTCAGGCTCTAAGTCCACAGAAAATTCTATCTCTCGATCTGGCGATAATCCCGGGAGGTCGTTCGGAAAAACATAGGGATATTCATTAAGAATTGGAATCGAAGAGAAATCAACTTCGTTCCCTTCAGTCTTCAAAGCATAACACCAATAGCCCGTACAACCTTTATTCAAAAGTTTTACGGTCTTCATGTGGCTGATAAGCAACTTAGGTTGGCTCAATTTGCATCCATGAATGAGTACTCGGACTCGTCTTTAGTCATCATAGTGATGACCTTAGTGCGGTAATTCATAATCGCTTGGTGACTATCAAGCAAATCCTCGCCGAGGATCACATCCTCGCCTTCCATATCGACCACAATCATATTCGATAACCAATCCACACCAGCTATATTCACTGAAAGCTCTCTAATCTCCCGATTCCTCACGATTCTATCCCCGCTAGGTAGTTTCACAATGAAAGAATCGCAAACAGTCATACAAGTTTTATTCAAACGGCGTACACACTCCAAGGAGATGAAAGAATGTGTAGCACCTGAATCAAAAAGTACACGAACTGGATGAGATAAAATATGAATGATACCTGAGGCCACTGACATGTTGGGTTCGTCTGCTCGACGCATCTCATAGACTCGTGGGTGTGTCGAATCGACGCTAGAATCTCCCTCTCTAACATTCTGACTCCGTCCCCGGCCTCTGCCGTAACTCTGCTGTGATTGACCAAATGATTGCCGCTGATTCATACCCTGATCTATTGGCGCTGGGGCAGAAGCCTGAGTGTCCAGAGTCTGATCTGGTTCGAAACAATAAGCTGCTCTATGTCCCATCTGCCCGCAAGTGTGACACTTCAAAGGTGGGAAATTGCACTCCAGATTAACGTGGCCTGGACGACCACAATTAAAATAAGTCACCGGGCGAACTGAGGTGCCCGGAGTAAAATGGAAACTCATCCTTCCTCTAGCATAACGTGACAACTGCCTGGTGCAACGGTTAGTCTCATGAGGTCTCTGGAAGTTGCATCCCTTAGAGCCAGAAAAATTTCCCGCGATCTTCTGCTTCTTCGGTTCTTCGGTGGTATCATTGTCGGGGCTTAACATGTCATGGGCCAAAGCCCTGTCCTAATATTCCTTCAAAGTGGTGCAAGCAAACCCAGCCATGTACTGCCGTAAATCCATATTCATCCGCATATCAAAGTAACGGATCTTGTAACGCTCGTCTCGCACTTGATTCTTCATGTGGATCAACTGTTGGTTGTACTCCACTATCGCCTGCGAAACCGGAATGTTCTGCGGCTTAGCCTCGAAAAGGCTCGGATTCTGCCTTCTTGCACTGGCCAAGGACAAAACTCGACCTCCAGTAGCTCTTTAAACTCTCCCCACGTAGCAACATGCACTACACCAGAATCGCGATTTTGTGGATCACAAAATCACAAATGGCAAAATAAATACAAATGATCTGTCATAAAATCACTAAATATCACAAGTTCTTTTGTGATCACAAAAATAAATACAAAACAATGACAAAACCTCATTTATATGACTTTGCAATACCACTTTCCATGGCAGTCACAAATATCATTTATGACTGTCGTTAGCAGTCACGAATTTCCACTTTTGTGATAGTTATTAGCAGTCACGAATTTCAACTTTCGTGACTTCCATGGACAGTCACAAATATTATTTTTCTTGACTATCTTGTGACTGTTTTTAGAAATCACAAATGTTGAAAAAAATTATAAAAAAAATAGTAAACCCCATTTTTCCCTGAATGCAATCTAATTATTTTTCACAATGAATTCATAATACAATCTAAACATATTTCTCATAGTATTCACACAACACTCTAATTAATTTTTACAAGACATATAAAAATCACAATATAATCCCTTGATCTGAAAAGAAAGAATTCAAAACTCTGTATAGATTTTTATCAATCCTTCCATATAAATGAAGATAAAATATAGATTATAACACTCTAAACTAAAACTCCAACATGAATTAGTGCTTAAGGTTGATCATTTCCAGAAGCGGAGACATGTAGACTTGGTCCAAGTGGTGGAGACTCACCAAACTTCAATATATAAGCTATTTCATAACCCCTTTGAAAAGCATTTCACCTTAGCAAAATAAACAATACTTGCATTTTTTCCTAGAAGGATCAATAAATGTGTAGCAAAAGCAAAGCAATGTTCATAGTGATGCTTGGCAGCAAAATGACTTCGGGAATAAACAAATTCATATAGCTACCAGGGGGGATAACGAAAATAACAAGAATCAAGTTCAATATTACAGTATTACTTACCAAGTACACACAATCACATTGATGGCAATCTCCCAACTACTCATTGCTGGATATTTATTCCGTTTCTCCAATTGCGTCGATAAATATCCCACCGAGTTTTTTAGTACCTTACTATTTCAAGTGGTCAAAGACCCCTCTAAACGAACCATAAAGAGGTCGAGACCTTCTGAAACTAACGATATCTTGTATTCGAACAATACTGTTAGATTCAGCAGTTTGAGAATCGTCTTCCAGGTACTGCGAAGAATGTGCGCTCCCATATACACGGACGCTTAAACTCTTCTTCCGAGTGGCACCGAACTTAATGTGCTCGTTGAAGAAATCTATCAATTCCTTTTGAGATAGTTGCCTTAGCGCTTCGACCTGTTTATATCAAGCATAGCTATATCTACGAGACAAAATAATCCTGTAACTAAATAAACATCTCAATTTATTTCATAATTTCACAAAAAAATGGGAATTTCATGCGACAGCTCTTTATGGTTCATTTAGGACCAAATTGTCATATAATTATAGGACTTTCTTGCAAACCGTGCATTTCATAGGACCAAAAGTGAGGCGTTATGTGTTTACGAGACATTTTTTGCAAAATGTTCCTTTTACAGGACATTTTGATAATCGTAACAAAGTTACAGGACTAATTTTGCAATTTCGCCAAACATGAATTAGGAGGTTGTAAAACTCCAAGGTCGCATATAAAGATATTAAACGACTCCATATTAGGTGGCTTACTAATCGAAAAATGATTTAGAAAAGAAGCTCGAAGGAGCTATATATATCATGTACTGACTAATAAATACTGCATTAGTATAAATCCAACGTCATACCTCGCGTTCTCTCCTGTCGAACTTGAGGGTCCCGTCAGATATTTATCGCCAGTAATAACCAAATTCTTCTCGTAAATTTTTGTGCTTCTCAAGCTTCATTTCAATAAGTGCATTGACATTGCTCTGAGTAAAGTGCAGGGAAACTACATGTCAGTAATAAGGTGTTTCTCGCGAGAAGTTGAATATGTAAACAATGGTCCTCAGGTTTCATAGAAAGCAAACACAAGTAACTGATTCTAACATATAATTGCGGTCAAATGGATTTTTTTCAAAAGCAATTTCGCATCTCAAGAATTTGCATAAATCAAATTATGCAACTCTGACAATGTTATTCATCTTCAAAAATCTTCAGATATCCTTTTTCGATATATTTATAATGGGATGATAGTTTCACTAATAATTCGATGTTATTTTCAAGACCCTTGCAATAACTGAATTCATCAACTTGTATACAGTTGAATCCAAGCATATCCCAACACAAAATATAAAATGGTTCCAGTCAAGTAATGGGATACTTGGGAATGGGATACTGACGATAGTTCCAGTCAAGTAATGGAAACCCAAGTTAACTATGGACATAGCACTAAGGATGCAGAGCAGGAGTACGATCAAATTCCTGAGAGAAAGCTGTATCGTGAGTTTTGGATGGCTAAGGCATTGGGAAAGATTGCATCAAAGTTGTGTAGGCTAGGCAGATATCATGAAGGGTCATCATCATCATCATCAGCACCTTAATCCCAACTATGTTGGGGTCGGTGGCATGAAGATTATAGTGTCGTTTAATTGTCTAAAATTAGTTAACACCATAACTCATGCAAATAACAAAGTGGCAAAGTTTTACGCCGGATGCCCTTCCTGTCGCAACCTTCATATGAAGGAAAAATAGAACGAAATTCCAAAACCGTCAACATCATAGGTTTTTCCATTTATATGGAAAATATCATGAGACGGCGATGAGTTTGAGATAATTGCTATTGTCATGTCACAATACGTGATTGATATTGTAAAATCAACACATACATCATGGAACATGACCAGATATCATGAAGGGTGCTTGTAGAAAAATATATAGAGTTAAGGCAGTCCAATCTACCACAAGAAAGGTAACAACGCAAAGAGTTGGATATAAATGAGCCTAAAATTTGCCACACTCGAGCAAAAACTCCCGGCTAATGTGGCTACTACTTCCCCACAATAATCTACTAGTCAAACCGAACCAAGCACTAACGACCACTTGAGGGACTTTTGGAATGGAAGGTTATATGGTTCCTTAAAAGTTGAAAGAAAGGGGATGAATAAAATTAATAAATACCCAGTGTAAGACGAAAACACAACGGCCATATAAGTTTAGTGATGGGAGTATCTCATTGCTTTATATTGTTTGATGTTAAAGTTTTCAGCTTTCTTTCAGATTAAATTTCTGATATCAATTTCTTAACATTGTGTAGGACCTGAAAAGTTGCAATTGGCAATTAATTGCCAAAAGAATGCATATTATTGTTTCAGTCTAACCTCAGTCGACAACTGTCCCGATTTTTATTCTTTTCCTTCTTATATGCAAGCTCGTCATTATAGAGAGATTCACTGAAAAATCAACATCTTACCTTAAACACATCACTTGCCATTTCGTAGAACTTGGTTTCAAACATCTTAATAAATGACTCAACTCTTGAATCATTTTCCCGAGGACCCTATCAAGCACAACCAATAGAGACAGATAAGCAGATGATACATCAATAAATAAGAGGCACATAAATATCAAGAATAAAGTAAAAAAAACACATGATATCCTCTGACACTCTTTTTACATTGTTGGTGGAATGTATACCTTGGCCTTAGGTTGAATAATTAATTGTACACCACGCACACCAGAATCATTCCTACAGTAAATCAGCTCTAGGTTATGTCATAATACGCTTACATGAAATAAAGAACATAAATAAAGGGAGTTTTCCAACCTCTGCATAAGTACAGTAATATAACCAAGTTGCTCAATTGATCTAAGCTGGTGAAAAGCAAGTTGCTTGGCAATCAGAGTAAAAAGTTGTAGTTTAACATTCATCTTGAAATCATCCGGGTCCACCGACATATCTCAGAACATATATTTGTATTCATACTTGAAAATACCACATTATATATTTGTATTCATCTGTTTCTCCTAGTTTCTTGGATACTTCGGAACTTATCTCTATTTCCAAGCATTATTTGTTCGAAGAAAGGCATTCAATATCTTTTATTTCTTCGTCATCTACTACATTCTCACCAACTTCCGGTATCGTTGGATTTCTTCAATTTCTCAAGTGAATCAGTCTTGACTCTTAGTTCTGCTTTGAGTTTTTCAATTTCAGCTTCAAGCTCTTCATAAGTATTAGTCATTGCTTTGTCTTTAAACATTCAAACAACCTGTTCACCAGCAAGGCATAAGAAAAAGAGATTCAATACCGAAACCAAGATTTTTTTGTAGGAGAAACGAAATGGAAATACATTGCAGATAAAGAAGCAGACATTGGTTCTTCCTATCAAATTCAATCTCTATGTGACAAAAATGGAGGTTCTTCCTAATAATATTATATATGATTAATGATGGAAATCAAAATTATTCATATAATGTTAATATTAATAAGACACCCTCTAAATTAAAATTACATTAAAACATCCAAATTGTCACTTGGTTGCCTAATCATAAGACAGGGAACACAAACCCTCTTAGAATGAATTACCTTTTTTTTTCTTAGAATGAATTACATATATCAGAAAAAATTACAATAACATCGAGATCACATATAATCTGATATTATAAACCAAATATATTAGATTCAATTGAAAACACAACAGGTACAATTGATTTAAATATTAATTAGTGTCTAACGTGGAAATGAAAAAATGCAAAACAATACTACAACATTAGCATGGCTCGAAATGTTTAATTAAGCAGGAACTCATTTCCATTTCGATTTTCATATAGATAAGGCGTGTCGAAAAGTCTATCGTTGCTAGCCTAAATTGCATGCAATCATCTTCATCATTGAATTTGAATTGATAATGTGCAAAAGCGGGAAATCTGAAACCAGTGCTACTGCCCAGAAATTAAAGAGATAACTTACTTGAACAATAAACTCTCCTTTCTATAGTCTCTGAATTCCACCTACCCTAATAAAGGCGGAGACATTATCATATTATACAAAAATAAAATAACGAAAAAAATCAACATTGGTATATGGTAATACATTTTCAAATAATAAAGACTTCTGATCTTGATTATTAGAGTTCTTACAATTTATATTGCCTCTTTATCTGCGAGGCCATAAAGAGCAAAAGCAGCATTATGTTGCAAAGAACTGCCAATAAAATAAAAAAAAGGAAGAACCCCACACAAAACCAAATTGATACAAATTTAACAATTTGGTTAGCTTTATTTTATCAAACACATAGTTAGCAAACGTAAGCAAGCAGAAAAAAATGTTTTCACCCAAAATAAAATCATCAAATTCTTTATATAAAAAACCTAAAAGTCATAACAAAATCTAAATCAGACATTTGGCCATAAAATCAAATAAAAGCAATATTACCCTGTATTTTCAGTTTTCTTCTTTTTTTTCTTCATAGTGCATTGCATTTCTGAATATTCTATCCAGTGATTAGCAAAACAAATTACCTTCACCAAAACCAACACAAAATCAAACCTTTAGAATCAATAACCTAACTTTCAAACAAAAATCAGTCTATCAGTTTCTCAAACAAAATCACTACATAAAATACATGAAATTCACGATTATTCATAAAATACACAAAAGTTTCAATTTTTAGCATATACACATTTAGATCAGGTTGCTAGTAAATGAGAAAAAAAAAACAAATATACACATCCATACGTCATAATCTCCGGAAGGAGTGGAATTTGATTGCTCAGATAGACCTCCGTGGCCCACCATCAATCGGATAGATACTCGGATTGGCAGAGAATATTTGTGTTCTCTAAAAAGATTCAATTTGTTGGAGTTCAAGAGAGAGAAGGAGAGGTATTTTGCAATCTGAAGATGTTGGCAGAGAAGAAAGATTTTGGTAAGAATGAAGATCTTTTGGCAGATCGCGATTTGTAACCTGAAGATTTTTTTTTCTTTTGCTTTTGATAAATCGGGTGTAAGAGAGAGCCGAGGAGAATATGAACGAAAGAGAAAAAAGAGGAAGAGAAGCTAGAGTTTCCCAAAATGTATTTATACATAAAACTGAAAAGTTTATCACTGTTCAAGATAGTCGCAAAGATTTGGATTTGTGACTGCTCAAGACAGTCAGAATACTTGTGACAATCATTAATAGTCACAAGCATTTAGATTTTTCACTGTTTGGTCTTTGTGACTGTTATTAACAGTCATAAAATTGTGACTGTCATTGACAGTCAAATCCAGCGAGTTTCAAAGTCACAAAAACCTATTTTTGGTGTAGTGATGATCCTGTGGCTTGATAACTTTCCACCACGTCGTGGCTTCATTGGTAAGGAAGTACTGAGCAATCGGTACCTTCCTCGCTTCCGGACAATCAACCGCTTCGAAGACTTTCTCTAACTCCGCTAGCCAATCCTCCCAACCTAACGGGTCTGTGGCACCGCTGAACTGCGGAGGGTGCATACGGATCACATTTTGAAGCAAGGCATCTGTTGTTGGGTTCGGATTATTCAACTGAACGGCTTGGGCCAAGATGGTCATCTGGTTAGCCAATTGTTGAAGGACATTCGCAACTCCAACATCTGCGTTGTTCCCTTGGCCAGTAGACTGGTCATGCTGACTTTCGGTGTCAGGATGCACTGAGTTAGATAAGCTGGGGGTGGTCGACCCCGCAACGGAACTGAGGGAAACGGGCGCGCCACGGCCTCGTTCCTGTCCCCTACCAGCAAACATTCTGAAGAATACACAAGGCATGTGAGTACAATTCAATCGCACGTCGTCAGCACGTCATCAAAGTGACTGATTCCCAAGAATACCAAATCGGAAGCAAAGTGATTAAGGAAACACCAGAAGAGTAAGAGGTCTTACAAGTACTGATCGCACTATGATGATGGCAAAGTCGTGATACTATAGACAAATGATGACTCAATCGACCCAAAAGACCGACACCCTAGGTATCCATAAACCTAAGCTCCCATACCATATTATGTAACACCCCCAAGTTATTCAGGGTATATTACAGCGCCGTGAGCCACGTCGTGGAATCCACAAGGCTATTCTTACGCGGAACTATAAAATTTGACCGAGAAGGTCCAAGTACAATGTAATAGAAGACAATAAAAATGGTATTAAAAAACATATCTAATACATCCGAATACAATACATCACAAATCAATACCGCGAGAACACAGGCCGGAACATCAAGGAAACTGAAAATCGTACACGAGTACTCAAAAACCATTCCAGTACAACAACACTGAATGGAGGAAACACAAAATATAACCGAAGACAAGACAGAGTATCACACTTGCCCATCATCTTTATACCGACCCGATACATGCCTATCCGCTCTCCTGGAACCTAAAATACATGAAAAGTATTTCCCCTATAAAGGGGTTAGCCATCGAATAGCTAGTGCAAGTATATCGAATATGAAACACAATACTCCTCGACAATAAAGTAAAAGTAATCATCATCTCATAAATTCAAGACTAGTATTCTGGAATAACTAAATCTCATAGCATCACATCAATACATACATGATTAACCGTGGAACCGCACCAGAGGCTACGGAACCCTCAGAGGACCCGTCGGTCCGTCCTAGAGTGATTAACCCAAAATATTCGCGGAATCGCACTAAAGGCTACGAAACCCTCAGAGGACCCGTAGGCCCATCCCATAGTGGATATAAATAATCATGTCAATCATATATCTTACTTTCAAAGTCGAGAACGTACAATCATAAACATATACTTGCCTTTGAGATATCGAGAAATCGGAAGGAAAAGAGTATAAGTTCGGTAGGTCCAAGAACGTACTTCCGGCACCTAAAAGATTCGCAAGGAATATGATAATCAATAATCCATACTCAAATCACACGAAGAAACTCCCGAAACCCGCCTACGATTCACGAACTACAAGGGTAAATATCTAGAGGTTGGAAAATCACCCAAACCTTCTTAAGTCCGAACACGGCACAAAACAATCCATATAATCGTAGGGGAAACATGGGTACGGGGTAGATACATCATAATCTCAAAGATCTCAAGCTCCAAAATGGATAAATCAGACGAATCTAAGAAAATCTCCAAAAATTCCCAAAACTAGGGTTCTAAGGATTTTACCTTGATTTGGAAGATGGAAATGGATTAGATATTATGTAATCTTTGTTATCCAATCAAAGATGATGATTGTTGAAGAAGGACCGCCTCAATTCGCCCCAAATCGCCTAATCCGAGTTCTCCCATCGCAAAGAGTGAAAATGATGAGAAATGAGAAGTGCAGGGGTTGACTGTCCCTAATATAGTCTGCCAGGTTAGCGCGCGCTAAAAAATGGAGCTAGCGTGCGCTAACGAGCTCACCCGGTAGTCCAAAGGCTACTGTCCTGAGACGTTATCGCGCACTATGCAACATCTTTAGTGTGCGCTAACTGGTGTCCTGCCAAAGTTCCATTTCACTGTCCCACTCCGCTAGCGTGCGTTAACACTGAGCACTAGCACGCGCTACGCAACACATATAGCGTGCGCTAGCCGCTGCCTAGCGGGCGTTACCTGCTAGTCCAGAATGTAGAAATACCTCACTGTCTCTTCCGACTCAGCTCGTTAGCGTGCGCTACGGACGATGTCAGCGCACGCTACTGACCACGAATAGCGTGCGATAGCGAACTCCTAGCGTGCCCTAACTGCCAGTCCAGAGAGCAGAATTAACTACTGACTCTGCCAAACCTGGACCATTAGCGCGCGCTAAGGCTCAAAGCTAGCGTGCGCTACTCAAGCGGAATTAGCGTGCGTTAGCCTAGGCCTAGCATGCGCTATCTCTCTGGCCCAAAACACTTCAGAAAGGTCGAAACAACACGATCATGATCCAAGCAAGTTACGAAACTCTAAATCAATATCGACAACATCACAAAGTGTTTACAGAGCGACAAAATAGGAAGAACGGCAAGGTCAAATAGTCAATAAAAAGTACAGGTATTACACTAAAGGGAACATGAATAAGGTTGATCCACAGAAGGAAGTGGTTGAAATAGAAAATATCACTGAGGAGGAAGCTTGGTCTAAACCAAGAAGAACTTCCAGTCAAGTGGTAACTAATGTGGAGAGTAAGCCTGTGCTAGTTGAGAACACCTATAAGGTATTAGAGGATCAAGCTAATCAGCTCTTAGATAAAGTGTGCGGGGACCATATCCCATTTGTTCTCATATGAAGATTATATTGTGGAATGTGAGGGGTTATAAAAAGCCCTTAAAACAGAAGGAGTTGAGACTCTTTCTGCAAAAACATAGAGTAGATTTAGCTTATTTTCTAGAGACTGGAGTGAAGAAGGAGAGGTTTATACAGATTTATGGCAAGATAGTTAAAGATTCAGAATGTCTTAATAATTACTCCCATGCAGAGAATGGTAGGATTTCGATCTGTTGGAACCCTAGAAAGGTCTGAGGTAACTGGGGTGGGAATCGTGAACAAGCCATTCATTGTGAGGTGACAGATCTTATTAGAGGCCACTAGTTTGATCTAGTGGCAGTTTATGCTTTAAATACAGCTGAACAGAGGAAAACAGTGTGGAATTTTATTACTCATATTGTTCAAACTGTATCTGGACCATTACTTGTTGGAGGGGATTTTAATGCTTTGTTGAGGGTGAAGGACAAATTCCAAGGGAATAATGTCACTAAAGTTGCTATTAAGGATTTTAATGAGTGTTACTCAGAGTGAATTATCCCCTTTGAGGATGACAGGAAATGAATTTACATGGTGTAACAATCTAGATGGGCCTACCAGAATCTACTTTCTTATAGATATATGCTTAACTAATCGAAGCTGGAATTTCCAGTATAGTAATGTGGTGGTGGAGATCCTGGAGAGAGGAGTTTCTGATCACTGTCCCCAGCTATTAGCTATTGAGGATACAGCAATCTCAAGACTCCCCATTCAGATTCATTAATGTGATAGCTGAGCATTCTGATTTAATGTGTATCTTGCAATTTGGATGGAGAGAACATTGCCATGCCAATAAGATTCTAAATGTGTGGTACAAATTGAAAAACATGAAGCCTGCTTTTAAACAGCTGAACAACTCTCATTATAGGAATGTTGCAGCTAGGATAACTCTTTTGAGAACTCAAGTGTGTGATACTCAGGCTCAATTAGCTCAGAATAAGATGGATGAGGAGCTAATTGAGAGGGAGAAATCTTTGCTTCATGATGTGGAGAAATGGAGCAACATAGAAGAAAACATTTGGAAACAAAAATCTAGGGCTGATTTGAGTGACTCAAACACTAGATTTTTTCATGCTTATGCTAAAGCAAGACAGAGCAACAAGGCCATTAAATTCCTCACTAGAGCAGAGGGATTTAAGTGTCAAACTCAGAGTCAAATTAAAGCAGAAATAAGGAGCTTCTACCAGAACCTCATAGGAAGTGCTCCTCACAGTTTGCCTATGGTTGAGAAACAGGTTATTGAGAGAGGAAAGCTTCTCACTCATGAACAGCAACTCCAGCTCTATGCTCCATTCAGTAAACAAGAAATCACTGGGGCTCTGGTTACCATGAATGTGTACAAGGCTCATGGGCTTGATGGGTATAATGTGTTCTTTTTTCAGAAAGCTCGGAAGGTCATTGGTGATGAGGTGGTTACTGCTATTACAAAATTCGGTACAGGGTGTCTCCCTCAACCTATCAACATTACTCTATTGTCTTTATTGCTAAAAATTGAACATTCTAGTTCTGTTAAATAGTATCACCCTATTTGCTTGCTGCAGTATATTTTATAAGATCATATCCAAAGCTCTTGCAAATAGACTGCAAAGGGTGTTGGTGGACATTGTGAGTGAAAATCAGTCTGCATTTGTGAAGGGCGGGGTGATTTTTGATAACATTTTGTCAAGTCATGAGATTATTAAAGGGTATGGAAGGAAGGGTTTGTCACCTAGATGCATGATCAAAACTGATATTCAAAAGGCATCCGACTCAGTGGAATGGCCATTTCTCAAATACTTGTTGCTAGAGTTGAAGTTTCCATACCAGTTTGTGAATCGGGTCATGAAGTGTTTATCTACTGTATCCTGTTCCATCTCAGTGAATGGGTAAATCACTGAGCCTTTCTCTGCTAAAAGGGGTTTGAGACAGGGGGATCCCATATCTCCCTATCTGTTTGTTATCCGTATGGAGTACTTGCACATAACTTTAATTGAGCTTCATTCTGACAAGGAATTCAAATTTCACCTAAGGTGTAAAAAGCTGGGTCAAGTTGAGGTGTTCTTTGCAGATGATCTGCTGTTATTCTCAAGAGGAGATATGCCCTCAGTTAGTCGGTTAATGAAGGCCTTTTCTAAATTTTCAGAGGTGTCTGTTGAGAGCAAATCAAGCTAAAAGTTGTATCTATTTTGGGGGAGTAGATGCAGATACTCAAAAGGTGATTCTTCAGGAGTTTGGGATGGTGAAAGGAGACCTCCCTTTTTGATACTTGGGGGTCCCGCTGTCATCTTAAAAGCTGTCTATACTGCAAAAAAGAGGCATACTAAAAATTACTAAAAAATATACTATGAAAATATTAATTAATGGGTCAGTAAGATTTTTATAGATTTTATGGCTGTGTTTTGTGAAATAATCTATAATCAGAGTTCAACCTGAAAGAAACAAAATACTCTATCCGTCCATAATAAATTTATCGCATCGCGAACGACATGGGTCTTAATAAAGTACTGGTAATGTCTGAGTGGAGTAAAAGTTCTACTATAAATGAGTGGTTGGTATTGAGAGTTGAGTGGATCCTACTACTGCAAAAGGAAAGTGGCAAATTTTATATGGACGGACCAAAAAGAAAATTATGGCAAATTTTTTGTGGACGGAGGGAGTATTAATTAATAAGAACTGAGGGAGTAATTGACTCTATTAAATCACTCATGAACATCTCATGAACCCAATTTACGTATGAAATGGTGATATATGTTTTATTTTTGTGATGTTTTTGGTTTTATATGTTTGTTTACAAAAATATAAATATATATCATATTTAGGTAAATGTAATAGAGATCTTACTGCAATTCAAAGGTTCTTATTTTTATTATATATTTCTTAGCAGAAATTTATATATTTACCATTTTATATATGCATTTATCCGGAAGGGAAACAAATAAAAGGGTAATAATCCAATTCCACCGAGAAAAGTTATCAAAAGAACGAAACATAAGATAAAATTAATCTTAACAATAAATTGTTATCATATCAACTCATTTTTGGTCCAATCTCATCTGAAAATGTAAACGAGCCCTAAAAGAATGTAACAATATGATTTTTCTTAAAAAGGTTTTATGCCCAATCTTGTATCCATTCAAATAGTACTAAAAACGAAAAAGATGTTGAAAGTTATATTTGAAAAGGATTATTTGAAATAAACAGATCAGTGAATGAAAATTATTATTTATCGAAATCCTGCAAAAAATTGGTTAGCAGAACGTAAAATTGCGGAGCACGTAAACGAATGGAAGAGTCGTTGTTGAGTCCAGAATATCTGTCTCCTTAAAGCAAATTCGCCCTCACCATGGTGTACGACGTCTGCCTTCCAGGATAAAACAACAGCTCGATCCAGTGAACCGATGATCCGTTGACCCTCAGCGAACTAGAACAACTCTGTATACTATCACCGACTCAAAGAAGGCAAAAACAAGGAAGGAAAAACGGACAGAAAAAAGGCTCTCAAAATCGTAAGTCTAAAGGTATTTATAGGTGAAGGCTGGGGGAGGTTGTGTATTGGAGGAACTCTAAACCGATCAGGATTGGTATCTCAATACTTATCCAGATCTGTTTAATTCTATAATTATCAATTAAATTGATGTTTATCCGGATCGAAAAAATTCGAAATTTCTAATTGAGGTATTTTCAGTAAAATAATTTTTTACCGAATAAAATTGCAGTAAAAAGATAACTTCGAGACGCCCAGACATTTTGCCCAAATCGCCCTTCGACCGAGACCGACCCGACCCGAACCGAACCGAATCGAGCCGATCCGATCCGAGCCGAGCCGAGCCGTATGGACGGCGACGACGACGCGCGTATGTGTGTGTGTGCGCGCGCGAGGGGCACCAAGTCACACATCCACTCATGTCTCACTTTTGAACAAGACTTTGTCCACATCTCCTTATATACTCACAATTTTTCCCTTCTTTTCCAATGTGGGATAGCATCCCAAACCCATTTCTAAAGGGTTCACTTTGGAACATTATATCTCATTTATACCTCAATCATTTTGAGTGTTCTTACATGTTTTGAAAACCTTGTACGGAGTACTACGTATTCCAACTAAGTCCCGACTTTAACTCGTAGTCGAGCCCACTCAAAATTTCTTCTCAAGTGGGCTGCTCAAAACAGCCTATTTTTCTTAATTTTTCCAACAATCCCCCACATGAATGAGATTGATGGTCCAGCAGCACACGTCAGACACGGAGTTGACTTGGTGATAGTTACTACGTTTAGGCATTGCATAGGATAGGTAGAGTATGCTCCTTGAACCTTCCCTCGAAAAGATATATTTACTGGCTAGACAGTGTGACTAGATGCCTTTGAACGGTCTGATCGCTTGTGTAAGTGATTGTATATCCTTCACAAGTGCCCTTCCTGATTTGTTCTGTTCTCATTATTGTGTCCATTTTGGCCGTGGACACCGCCCTGGTTTTGCGAGAGTTTCTAAAGAATTGTGCCTTTGCAATTCTCCTTTGAAGCAGCCCCTCTTCTCTCTAACATAGGTAATTCTATTTAAGTATTTTGAGTAAACTCGTATTTTACTCCATCCGACTATACGCTGTCGACTTGAGAATCATTAAAAGCATAAGCTTAATCTCTCCCTACGGGTATCACTGTTTTCATCCTAGGAATGGTCGGTTCGGGGTAACCCCCACAGTGATCGTGCCCAGTTTTATGAATTGGTTGTCCCATTGAACCTAGATCTTGGGATCTCCAATCAGCTTAGGTTGCGTATCCTCCATAAAACCATTAGCTTAAGGCAATAGACTCATTCCTCTTGATGATTTATCAACAAGGTCTCTTGATAACCCTTTGGTTCGCGGATCCGTAATGTTATCCTTTGATGACACATAATAAATAGTGATAACTCCTGTTGATATCAATTGTCTAATGGTATTATGTCTCCTCCTTATGTGACGAGACTTACCATTGTACATTACGCTCTGTGCCCTGCCAATCGCAGATTGACTATCGCAATGAATACATATTGCGGTCACAGGCTTTGCCCATCTTGGAATATCTTCTAGAAAATGGTGTAGCCATTCTCCCTCTTCTACACATTTATCTAAGGCTATAAACTCAGATTCCATTGTTAACCGAGATATAAGTGTCTGTTTCGAAGATTTCCATTTCATTGCTGCACCAGCTAGTGTGAATACATATCCACTTGTTACTTGGAGTCTTTTATATCACATATCCAATTTGTATCACTATATCCTTCAAGTACTGTTGGATATTTGGTATAGTGCAGCCCATACTCATGAGTACCCCTCAAGTATCTTAGTACCCTTATGATCGCCTTTCAGTGATCCTTTCCGGGGTTGCTCGTGTATCTACTTAGTCTACTAACTGAGTAGGCTATATCTGGTCTTGTACAACTTATCAAGTACATCAGACTTCCTATTATGCGTGAGTACTCAAGTTGAGATACTCCTTCACCCTTATTCTTCGATAGTCTCAATGTCATATCCACTGGGGTTTTGGTTGTGCCGGAGTCATATTTATTAGACCTTTCAAGGATTTTATCCACATAGTGGGCTTGACTTAGTATGAGACCTTCCGACGTTCGTGTGATTTTAATCCCTAAAATTACATCTGCGAGTCCCATATCTTTCATATCAAATCTCGACCTGAGCATGTCTTTGTTCGATTTGATTATTCTTTCATTACTTCCGGTAATGAGCAAGTCATCTACATATAGACACAAAATGACATAGCCATCTTCTGTGTCTTTCACATATACACATTTGTCGGATTAATTAATTTTGAAGCCACCACTCAACATGACAAGATCGCATTTTTCATGCCACTGTTTTGGTGCCTGCTTCAATCCATACAATGATTTGACTAACTTGCAGACTTTCCTTTCTTGTCCAGGAGCAAGGAACCCTTCGGGCTGTTCCATATAAATTTCTTCTTCCAAGTCCCCATTAAGAAAGGCAGTCTTAACATCCATTTGATGAACTTCTAAGCTTCGTAATGCGGCGATAGCAAGTATCATTCTGATGGAAGTTATTCTCGTCACAGGAGAGTAAGTATCAAAATAGTCTAGGCCTTCTCGTTGGTTATAACCTTTCACTAAGAGCCTAGGCTTATACTTATCAATTGCTCCATCCTTAAGCTTCTTCTTGAAGATCCACTTTTTTCCTAGTTTCTTACACTTATGTGGCAACTCCACCAGTTCCCAAATGTGATTCTGTATAGAATCAATTTCCTCTTTGATAGCCTCCTTCCAAAGAGGTCCATCCGTCAAGCTTACAGCTTCTTTGTAAGTCTGAGGTGCCTTTTCGAGCAAGTAGGTGATGAAATCTGGGCCATAAGATTTCTCCATCCTTTGTCGCTTGCTCCTTCTAGGTTCGTCTTCATTATCTTCATCCATTAGTTCAGAAGTCTGTTCGAATGAGATAATGGGTTCACTTGCAGTCTTACAAGGAAAGATATTCTCAAAGAATGACGCATTCCTTGATTCCATAATTGTATTCTTGTGAATCTCAGGCACATTGGATTCATGTACAAGAAATCGGTAAGCATTGCTGTTGTTTGCATATCCAATGAAAATGCAGTCAACCGTAAGTCAAGATTTTCCACTTGTTCGGTAATGAGATATGCTACATTACCATCCTTTCTCTTTAGTTTCTTTGGCAGCCTGCAGTCAGCCGCCCTATGTCCCATCTTTTCATAGTTGTAGCATTTACCAAGGAATTTTTCTTTCTTTTTACCAATTCCTCCTTTAGGTCCCAGCTTGGTTCCCTTTCCATTGTTGCCTTTCTTGGATGTTTGTCCAGTTTCCACAACATTTGCCTTTGCCACAGCAGCATTTACCTTCTTCTCTGATCCTCGGTTGTCTTTTTCTATGCCAACTCTAACGATCAAATCTTCCATGCTCATCTCCTTGCGCTTGTGCTTGAGATAATTATTGAAGTCTTTCCAAGTTGAGGGCAGTTTTTCGATCACAGCAGCCACTTGGAAGGATTCGCTAATGACCATTCATTCAGCATGGATTTCGTGAATGATCACTTATAGCTCTTGTACCTGACTGACCATTGGAATCCACCATCTTATAGTCAAGAAACCGCCCAACAATCCACTTTTTGGCACCGGCATCCTCGATCTTGTACTTATGATCTAGTGAGTCTCATAGTGCCTTGGCTGATGTAGCAGTGCTATACACGTTGTATAGCGAATCAGCAAGGCCATTCATTACATAATTCTGACACAGATAGTCGGAAGTTTTCCAAGCGTCAATGGCCATCAAAGTCTGTTGGTCACTGTCTTCATTATATTTTGGCGCGTCCTCCTTAAGGAATCGAGACAAGCCTAGAGTGGTCAGATCGAACATCATCTTCTGCTGCCATCTCTTGAAATTCTGGCCGTTGAATTTCTCTGGTTTGTCCGCATAGTTGACCGGAACCGAAATCGAATTAGTTATCGGAGCCGAGGGGAAGTGGTTCGCTGAACCCGATCCAGTTAGAGGCGCACCTCCAGTCGCGGAACCCGGTCCAATTTTTTGAGGCGCACCTCCATAAAAGTCCGTAGATAGAGTTGGGTTTGAAGCATCCATGTTAACGTAACTTTCGAAAATAGATCTGTTTTAATCAAGTAAAGAAAAAAAATTTGCTTTAAGATTGTTGAAAGTTATATTTGAAAAGCGATTACTTGAAATAAATAGAAGAGTGAATGAAAATTATTATTTATCGAAATCCTGCAAAAAATTGGTTAGCAGAACATAAAATTGCGGAGCACGTAAACGAATGGAAGAGTCGCTGTTGAGTCCAGAATATCTGTCTCCTTAAAGCAAATTCGCCCTCACCACGGTGTATGATGTTTGCCTCCCAGGATAAAACAACAGCTCGATGCAGTGAACCGATGATCCGCTGCACCCTCAGCGAACTAGAACAACTCTGTATACTATCACCGACTCAAAGAAGGCAAAACGAGGAAGGAAAAACGGATAGAAAAAAGGCTCTCAAAATCGTAAGTCTGAAGGTGTTAAAAAAACGAGCCCCTCAAGCCGGGTATTTATAGGTGAAGGCTGGAGGGGGTTGTGTGCTGGATCAGGATTGGTATCTCAATACTTATCCAGATCTGTTTAATTCGATAATTATCAATTAAATTGATGTTTATCCGGATCCGAAAAATTCAGAATTTATAATTGAGGTATTTTCAGTAAAATAAATTTTTACCGAATAAAATTACAGTAAAAAGATAACTTCGAGACGCCGAGACATTTCACCCAAATCGCCCTTCGACCGAGCCGGCCGGCCGGCCGGCCGGACGACGACGGCGGCGCGCGCGTGTGTGTGTGCGCGAGGGGCGCCTAGTCACACATCCACTCGTGTCTCACTTTTGAACAAGACTTTGTCCACATCTCCTTATATACTCACAATTTTTTCCGTCTTTTTCCAGTGTGAGATAGCATCTCAAACCCATTTCTAAAGGGTTCACTTTAGAACATTATATCTCATTCATACCTCAGTCATTTTAAGTGTTCTTACATGTTTTGGAAACCTTGTACGGAGTACTACGTATTCCAACTAAGTCCCGACTTTAACTCGTAGTCGAGTCCACTCAAAATTTCCTCTCAAGTGTGCTACTCAAAACAGCCCATTTTCTTTCATTTTTCCAACAAAAGATACTAAAAACGAAAAAGATCATAAAAACTGGTGAACTTATATACTTTATTATTCCCGTACTTTAATTAACTGGTTTTAATATAGGTGCTATTTATTTTAAATCCTCTACTCTAATTAATTTTAAAAATTCCTCCAATCAATTAATATTGTAATTTATACACCAAAGAAAGCAAGTTAAAGAATCTTATATAAAATTTAATTCGATATGCTTTATTAACAATATATAATCGGCGCCTGGCATGGTTGGAAGTGACAAGACACAATCAAACGTAATGGGTGCTTGTACAAATGTAATGCTTCATATGTTCTATTTGAAAATTTTACTTCTACGAACATATCACTTGTTTGAATTGCTAACTAAAATACATAGGGGGTCGTATGGAAACATGGAATTGATTTCAAATTTTGGAATTCAATTCCAAATTTTGAAATCTTGAAATTCAACTCCAAATTCTATGTTTGAAAAATCCAATAATTTCAATTCTAGAATTTCAAATCTTAATATTCTATTTGGAAATTCATAAAATTTCAAATAGAATCACTGTTTGGCAATTAAATGCAATTATAGTTTAGGAATTCAATTTAAATATTCAGCTTAAAACGTCTAATATTTGTTTCGAATTACACAATACTAAGAAAAATATTTTAACATCCGAATAAAATAGAAAATACTAAATAAAAGGTACAACTAGTCACTTATACATAGCACCACCCACTCTAATTTTTCATCATCTGGTAGACTCTTGAGCATTTTAAACTCTTCGACTGTACAATTCATAATCTTTTTCACAGCCCTCAAAACTTGGCTTCGGGAAGTACCATTAACAGCAGATACAACATCATATATCTCTTTGCTAGAAGGTCTTTCAGGACCTTTTGCTTTACTCAGGTACTCACTAAAAGACTCGACAAATCTACTAATGGCATCATCAAGACGATCTCTCTTCAACCTCTTGTTTGACTCTCTAGAAACTGTCTCTGAACCACTGTCAACTTCATTCTCATTCTCCATTGCAGTTGCTGACTCTTCATGTTGTTCTACACCATCACCAGTAGCTCTATCTGAGGCAAATAACGTACATATGTCATCCCAATTATCGATGCACTTGTTCTGATATGTAGAAGCATGAGAATTCTCATGTACAAGCAAAAAATCGAGGCACCAGGTTAGTGTTTTTAACATAATCTGAATGTTCAAAGTCTAAAATAAGTACTCCCTCTGCCCGCCACCCATGTGCAACAATTTCCTTTTCCGTCAGTCCGCAACCTATGTGCATTGTTTATTTTTGGCAAAAAAAAATATACTACAAGTGGGCCCCTTACTCCACTCATAACACATCATATCAACTAAGTCAACTGAAATATTAAAACCTGTGCCGATCAAAACAATGAATATGGTTGGCGGACGAAGGGAGTATATAATTTAGGATTGACAAGCTGAATCATCTGAGAGGAGCAGCCACTGCTGTAATGCAGTTAAATGGTCCTTCAAAGAGATGTCCAATACAATCCAATGGTATATCGACATAGAAATGCATTATCAGATGGAATAGTGAATATGTGTTTGAGCTTACTATATGCCTTAAAGATTTTAAAGTTTACAGGCAGGGGGATTAGGGATTTGAGTTCATGGCCTTGACATTAAAAGGGTGATAGCCTTTGACACTTGGATATATGGGTTGCTACTGAATTCTTAACAGTTTAAAGACCAGTACTCAAACACTTTTTCTATCAGAGTATATATTATCTACTTATAAAGAAAGCTTAAAGTAGTACCTCGCAATATGTCATCCATTCTTTGAGATCTTCTATGGGAATAACCACCATCTTCTTTTCTTCATCCTACTTGAATTTGGTGTATGTTCGAATATTGGGAATAATAGCATAATGTTTCTTCCATACTTTGATCTAATTTTTGACATGGTCTATAGTAACGGATAAACCTAATTAAAGTCTCAATTTATCATCCATTGCTTGGTAAGCTTGTGATTTGAAGTCATCTGACCGCGCTGTCGTGACACGTCAAAATTAGTTATTTATATTTTTCCTTGGCTTACTTCTACTAACTAGTAGTATCGGCAAGTAAGGGTCGATCCCACGGAGAACGGTAAATCAATTATACTAATTAAGGATTAAGTACTTTGTGTAATAAAAAAGGGGGGTTTGTTTTTGATCTTAACTAAAATAAATTGCGTAAAATAAAATAAAATAAATAAAGGAAATAAAAAGTTAAAAATATTAATTGAGGAATAATCTAGTCCTTAGCTCCGTTATCCACCGTTTCGAATTAATTCAAGTTTCAATGCAGCGCTTATCTCTTCTCTAATCTCATGAACTCCTATTCCGAAGCCAACAACAAGCTCTGTTGACCCCAATTATTTCTTAAGTTTATTCAATTAAAACAAGCTCTTTAATCGAACCTATCTATGCGGTGGATTCAAAACAAGCTCTTCAAATCTCGCTCGCTAGATGCATTAAAAACCAAAATAATGGAATAGGCAAGATATTAAGTTCATAAGCTCGACTTAAGGGATCTCGATTTTGTGTTACTCAATTGGAAAAAATCAATTATTTGCTACTTGTGAAATTAAAATTGCAACAATTACGGATTACAACTCAATTTCTAGAATAAGACATAAAACTCCTAATCGAGTTGGCCAAACCAAATCAAGAAATTAAATGGCATAGTCGTGAATTCAATAACACAAAAGTAATTCAAGAGAATTCGAGTTGAGAATACGCTGCGGGATTAAAACATGAATAATTCAAATACGGTTTCAAACTTCACTAAGAACTAGAATAGAAAATTAGCCGGACATGCTGGCTTTAGAAAACAGCAATTTAATGATAGACATGAGAAGAAAGAAATTCAAACGGTGTAGTCTTCTTCTTCGCACGTCGGACTCGGCTCGGTTGCTCCGGCGAGAAACGGTTCAGTCGCTCCCGTTCTCCTTCTGCTCCAGCCGTTCTCCTTCTGCTCCAGCCGTGAATTGATGTTCCAAAACTGAAATTAATTCCAGCTCTCCTCTCCTTTTATAATTATTCCTTATCTCTTAGTTTCCTTCTTTAATTGAGACTCCTTCCTTATTGAGTTTTAATTTCCTTGGAGTCTTTCTTCTCAAATCTATTCCAATTCCTTTTTCCAGCCTATGGACCGATTTATTGCCTTGTGGAACTGAATGGGCGATTTTTGAGTCGTTTCTTGGGCCTCAAGTAAGATTATTTTCGTAACAGGACTGACACTGGGTCAGCGATCTGACACTGGGACACCCAGTGTCGCGCGGCATTTTCTTCATTTTAAGCCCAAATCACCTTGGCTTGGTCCGTTTGATGATCCAAATTATTTCTTAAGCTTAAAAACTCCATCAAACACCTAAATTAAACAACAAATTGCCAAGTGAAGTAAATTGCACCCAAAATATAAATATATGGAAAATAACCAAGTGTGCCAACATAAAATTCATTAAAACCTTATAATTAACAATGATTTTAGCACACTATTTTCGTTCTATCAAATCTCCCCAAACTTAAACCAATGCTTGTCCTCAAGCATAATTAGAATGAAAGAATTTCAAGAAGCATGTATTGATAAATCCAAGATGATAGTCATATTCAAGGGAGAATAAATAATCATGAACAAGTAAGAAGAAAATTAAAGTACCTCAACCAATCTCAACATCTTCATTGGCATCAAGTGAGAGAAAATTCGATGGTCTCACAATCGGTCACTCTCGCTCAAGTAGATATAGGGATTATTAAGCAATCACTAACGTCAAAACATGGTGTGTCATTACCACATACTTGCACAAAAATCAAATCTCCACTACTTAGATGAACTCATGCATATAATCAAAAGGGCTTTTATGGTTGTAACGGGGCTTAGGTATAGGTAGGATAAAAAGGATAAATAAAGGATTCGTTGGTCAAGACTAATCATGAAATTAAGTGCATAACAAATCCTATAAACAATGAAGCACCATCCTTTCCTTGAGCACCCTTTTAGGCACATGTAATCGCATAGCCACGAAAGATCAATAGAGGTCAGTGGCTTTAACAACATTTGAGGGGGGTATTTTTACGGCCGCCCCCCTAATTTTTTTTTTTGTTTCGGCCTTTATTTTTTTTTTTCTTAATTTCAACAACCTTTTTCTTTTCACTTCACCACCCACTTTTTGATAATTCCTCGTCCTTCCCTCGACTTGTTATACACCTAATTCACAACCAAATCTTGACCAAGGGTTCAAACGGATGAATTTTCACCAAAAATTAGATAATGGCTAATCAAATGTGCTGGATCAAACAATAAGGCTTAGGTCCAAATGGGCTTCTAATGGCGATTATGTCGAGGTGGGAAAATATAAGCCAAGTGGGTTATTCCTAATTTGCCTTTATCACTTTACTGCATGAGAACACTAACATAGTCTTGACATGAATAATTAATTAAGTTTTAGCATGAACACAACACGCTCGACCCCACAAGAAGAAATAGTGAGCATATATATGTATAATTATTTATATATATATATATATATATTGCTCTACGGCTAAAATATCACGAATAAAAAGGGCTTCTGCCATGAATCCCTCACACTTTTATCCAAATCCAAAATCAAGAGTAGTGAACTACCCTTTTTAAAATCAAACTAGTCAATCATATCCATTTCTTATGTCAGGCCATACTTAAATCCCCAATACACGAACTTGGTTCAATCACACAAATTTAGCTAAGGACACAAAATTAAATTCATCACAATTTCCAATTCAATTAATCATTCCGACTCCAATTTCCCCAAACTTAAAATTAAGTACACAACTCTAAATAAAATAAGAAAAAGAAGAAGAAAAATAAAAGATAGTAAAAAGTCTAGAGTAGGAATCACCAGGATAATGAGGGAGAAGGGCTTCCAGCTGCTCGGTTCGGTCCTCCATCCCATGTTTCTTGTGCATCTCCATCGCATTAGCTTCGACACCTTGACGGTGATCTCGAACGGGTGGCGGTGTGTGGTGTTAGGCTGCAGAAGAGAGGGGAAGAGAGGTTAAATTTTTGACACCGAGCGGGGGCGAGGGTAGAGAAAGAAGGGAGAAAGAGACGGGATTTAAGGATAAAAGAAATAACTAATAATAATAAAGGTAACAACTAAGTAGTGGAAAAATAATAAAGGAAATAAAATTTTAAAAGAAATAAGCAATTAAGAAAATTAAAAAAAGGGCAGAATAATATTCTAATTTATAAGAAAATATTACTTGAAAAAAAATGACTCCTATCAAGCAAATAAAAAAACGAAGAAGAGAAAAAAAATGCGAAAATTCAAAAAGAAAATTGGGTTGCCTCCCAACAAGCGCCTTTTTTTTAAGTCGTTGGCTGGACGAAAACTTCCCTTTTTAGTGAACACACCAAGGAGGTTTTGGTATGGGTTTCAATAAATGTACGAGTGATGACTCATCTTCTTGAACCACACCAAACTTTCTCGGAGTGTTTATTGAAAACTTTCCTCCCTTGCGATGCTCATCGAAGGCCAACTCTGGTTCACTTTTTCCATATAATTCCTCATATATTGGCTGTAATTCCCTTTGAAGCTCCGCAAAATCATTTTCTTTATCATTCTCCAAGTTTTTAGTAAGCACCACTTCGAGTCTACCCCTGCAATGCAACTCAAACACTTCCTCGACAAGAGGGTCAATCACGCTTAATGTAAAAAGAGAGCAATCTTCCTCATGAAATTTCATAGCATCATAAATATTAAATCGTACGATTTGGTCATCAAATTCCATCGTGAGAGATCCTTCACGAACATCTATTTTGGTATTGGCAGTATTTAGAAATGGCATTCCTAACAAAATAGGTGTTGAATTTGATGACTCGTTTTGCATATCAAGAACATAGAAGTCGGCTGGAAATACAAGTTTATCGACTTGAACAAGAACGTCCTCAATTACTCCTTCGGGGTACACAAGGCTACAATCCGCCAATTGTATAATTATCTTTGTTTCTCGAAGAGGTTCTTGATTTAAGGAGGTTTATATAGAGCGTGGCATAACATTTATTGATGCTCCCAAATCTAGCATAGCTCGTTCAAAACCCATATTTCCAATCCGACAAGGAATAGCAAACATACCTGGATCTTCCCGTTTTTGTGGCAATTTCTTTTGGAATAATGCGGACACATTTTCTCCCATTACCACCTTCCCATTCCCCTTCAATCTCCGCTTGTTGGTGCATAAGTCCTTAAGGAATTTTGCGTATTTTGGAATTTGTTGAACTGCGTCGAGTAAGGGAATGTTGATCTCAACCTTGCGAAATACGTCTAGAATTTGCTTCTCTTTATTCACGACCGCTGCCTTTTTTACCCTAGATGGAAAAGGTAACTCATTACCCTCAAAAGGAATAGTTTTAGAAGAATTTACCTTGCTGCCCAGCGGTTCTGCATTGGGTGCTGATTCTGCACTGGGTGTCCCAGTGTTGATCTGTTCAGTGAGTTTTTCCTCCTCGTTTTCAGATTCCTCCACTTTCTTAGGCTCCCCAAGCTGCTTCCCACTCCTTAAGGTTATAGCACTCACGTTCCTTGGGTTCAGCTCAGGTTGTGATGGCAATTTTCCACTTTTTTGGCTATCCATGCGGCTCATCGTGGTGGCTAGTTGACTCACTTGATTTTCAAGAATTTTGATACTCGATTTAGTGTCATGCCGGAACTGATTCATGCCCTGTTATAGCTGCATAGTGTTTGCCATAAGGGTCTTCATCATCTCCTCCAAGGATGGTGTCGGATTTTCGGTGGGCTACTTGTAGAATTGTCCCCTATTTTGTGGAGGTGGCTCCTGCTGGTTCTTCCATCGAAAGTTAGGGTGATCCCTCCATACTGGGTTGTATGTGTTTGAGTACGGATCGTTCTTCCTCCCATAGGAATTTTTGGTTCCAATTTCATTGGCGTGTGCCTCAATTTCATCAACCAAAATCCGACAATTCTCCGTTGTATGCTCCGTGGTTTTGCAAAGATGACAGGGTACGACTGGTGTGCTATTACCTATAGCAAGTTTTCTAACAAAAGTAGTTAGCTCATTCAATTTTTCCTCAAGGGACGAGTCATGGATCTCCTTCACCATCCTGATCGGTGCATCGCGACATCTAAATTGTTGTGAATTGGCCACCATGTTGGATATGAGAGCCCTTGCGGCCGTGGAGGTTTTGTCCACTAGAGCTTCTCCACTTGCCGCATCTATCGTGTTTCGCTCCATCAGATTAAGTCCTTCGTAAAAATATTGAATAAGGAGCTGCTCGCTAATTTGATGTTGCGGGCATCGAGATACCAATTGTTTGAATCGTTCCCAATATTCATGCAACGTTTCTCCGGTCATTTGCCTTGCACCACATATTTCCTTCCTTAGGTTGGCCACTTGAGAGGCTGGAAAATAATTTTGTAGAAATAAGCTCTCCATCTCGTTCCACGTTGTGATGGTGGCCGACGGTAAATAAAATAACCAATCCTTATTCGAATCTTTTAATGAGAATGGGAAGGCTCTAAGCTTGATTTGTTCTTCGGTGACACCGTTCGGCTTCATGCTTGAACAAACGACATGGAATTCCTTGAGATGTTTGTGCGGATCCTCTCATGATAAAAATGCAGGTAGCAAGTGAATCAATCCCGACTTTAATTCAAAGGTGTTTTGTTGTCAATAGCTGGGATCGTGATGCACAGTGGTTGTTGAGGTAGCTCTGGGTTGGCTAATTGCTTCAACGTCTTTTCAGCGTTATTTGCCATGATTCCAATTTCGTCCTCTGACTCGCTGGGTGATGTTTCGAAAGAAAATGGTAAATGCTCAAGTCTTCTTTAGTTTCTTTTACTTTCCGCCTGAAAACTCGATCTCATTTGGTGATTTCTGGAAAGTATTGTAAGTCTTTATCCCCTGGGGACCTTGTACTCATGCAAAGCTAAAACAAACAGATTAGTGCACAACTGATAATTATAATGAATTTCTAGAACTAACACTGGGTCACCCAGTGTCGAAATTGCAGAAAATTTTTAACCCAAAATAAGTAAAATTAATTTAATACCGTTCCCCGGCAATGGCGCCAAAATTTTGACCGCGCTGTCGTGACACGTCAAAATTAGTTATTTATATTTTTCCTTGGCTTACTTCTACTAACTAGTAGTATCGGCAAGTAAGGGTCGATCCCACGGAGAACGGTAAATCAATTATACTAATTAAGGATTAAGTACTTTGTGCAATAAAAAAAAGGGGGGGTTTGTTTCTGATCTTAACTAAAATAAATTGCGTAAATAAAATAAAATAAATAAAGGAAATAAAAAGTTAAAATATCAATTGAGGAATAATCTAGTCCTTAGCTCAATTATCTCCCGTTTCGAATTAATTTAAGTTTCAATGCAGCGCTTATCTCTTCTCTAATCTCATGAACTCCTATTCCGAAGCCAACAACAAGCTCTGTTGACCCCAATTATTTCTTAAGTTTATTCAATTAAAACAAGCTCTTTAATCGAACCTATCTATGCGGTGGATTCAAAATAAGCTCTTCAAATCTCGCTCGCTAGATGCATTAAAAACCAAAATAATGGAATAGGCAAGATATTAAGTTCATAAGCTCGACTTAAGGCATCTCGATTTTGTGTTACTCAATTGGGAAAAATCAATTATTTGCTACTTGTGAAATTAAAATTGCAACAATTACGGATTACAACTCAATTTTTAGCATAAGACATAAAACTCCTAATCTAGTTGGCCAAACCAAATCAAGAAATTAAATGGCATAGTCGTGAATTCAATAACACAAAAGTAATTCAAGAGAATCCGAGTTGAGAATACGCTGCGGGATTAAAACATGAATAATTCAAATACGGTTTCAAACTTCACTAAGAACTAGAATAGAAAATTAGCCGGACATGCTGGCTTTAGAAAACAGCAATTTAATGATAGACATGAGAAGAAAGAAATTCAAACGGTGTAGTCTTCTTCTTCGCACGTCGGACTCGGCTCGGTTGCTCCGGCGAGAAACGATTCAGTCGCTCCCTTTCTCCTTCTGCTCCAGCCGTTCTCCTTCTGCTCCAGCCGTGAATTGATGTTCCAAAACTGAAATTAATTCCAGCCCTCCTCTCCTTTTATAATTATTCCTTATCTCTTAGTTTCCTTATTTAATTGGGACTCCTTCCTTATTGAGTTTTAATTTCCTTGGAGTCTTTCTTCTCAAATCTATTTCAATTCGTTTTTCCAATTTATGGACCGATTTATTGCCTTGTGGAACTAATTGGGCGATTTTTGAGTCATTTCTTGGGCCCCAAGTAAGATTATTTTCAGAATATGATCGACACTGGCCACCGAATCGACACTGCCACCCAGTGTCGCGCGGCATTTTCTTCATTTTAAGCCCAAATCACCTTGGCTTGGTCCGTTTGATCCAAATTATTCCCTAAGCTTAAAAACTCCATCAAACACCTAAATTAAACAATAAATTGCCAAGTGAAGTAAATTGCACCCAAAATATAAATATATGGAAAATAACCAAGTGTGCCAACATAAAATTCATTAAAACCTTATAATTAACAATGATTTTAGCACACTATTTTCGTTCTATCATCACCATCGCCCTTGTTTCCTTCATTTATTTGGTCAAATAACGTTGAAGTGGGTATGGCATCCATTTGAGAATTCCAAGTCACATAACTTCTTCTCCAATTTGAAGCGACTCGAGGAGCCATGTGATCTTTTCCTTGTCTTTTCATCACCAACCTGACATAGAACAGGTCAGCAACATGAATGACAAAACACCCCCTGTAGTTATAAAATCTGATAGAAGTAACCCTGAAACAGGTCAGCTTGCAAGATAAATCCTCATGAGGATGCTGAATCTATTTCCACATAATTTATAAACAAAAAATTCCACAGTTCTGGAAGCATTACATAAGAACAATAAGTTAAAACTTTGCAATTCATAAACAATCAACATATGACATATTATCAAAATGGTTGGAGTCTTGCATCTACGTTGTACAATAAGTTAACATGTGTTTTACATTTTAAGGCAATAAAGACTAGTCTAATAATTTCAAATCATTATCAAAACAAATACAAAAACTAACACCACCTAGACTAGAGAAATAAAATTAACTATATATTTATATAGCTCTAGCCCTTCACGCTATATATTCTTCAAACATTTTTTTGGCAAGACTATCTCTAAACTCATTCCACTCATTTGTTGACCGAGCGGTTGAAATAAAATCAACTTCATCATCTTCCACATCAATTGCTTCCATATTCAACAAGTTTTGTTCTACCTCTTCCATAAATTCAGCTTCTTCCATGTTTTCTTCTCTTAAAACATTATGGAGGATAAAACAAGTGTTAATGATTCTAATTTGAATCTTTTTTGGAAAGAAGCTAGCATCTCTAAGTATACTCCAATGTTTCTTCAACAACCCGAATGCTCTTTGAATAATATTTGGAGCTGATGAATGACGCAAGTTAAAAAGCTCCTTGTAATTTGTTAAGAGTATTTCCTTGCCACAAATTCAAATGGTATCGAGTATCCTTATAAGGAGCTAGAAAACCTTCACCATTAGTATTGCCCAAATCCACAAGAAAATATTTATCTGCATCATAATTTTAAGTGTATTAAATTTAGACTATCTAAAATTGAGTAATAATAATCGAAGGATATTTTAACTCTTACTTCTCGGTACTTTAAGACCATTAAGCCTCCGGAGGACATCACGGAAGACACGAGGATCGGAAGCAGATCCTTCCCAACCAGGCAAAACATATGTGAAATGGAGGTTAGGATGACATGTTGCTAGGACGTTAGTAGTATCCCCTTTCCTAGCTCGATAGCATGGTTGATCCTCAATAGGGACTATCATCTTGATGTGTGTCCCATCAAGAGCTCCAACAATACCCTAAATATAAATTATCAATTAATAATAAATAATAATCCTAAGAATTATATAATTGATAACAATTTTTTTTACCTCAAACCACTACCACTTATTATGATTTGTGAAGTTGGTGGTATGGTCCACGTTATTGATATAATACTTTCCAAGTTTAAGTACCGATTCAAGTACTACATGAAATTGACGACTCACGGTCTCTCTAGAACGTGCAAAGATGACTTGCATTGTCCTATTCTTCATATCATGCCCAAGGATATGAAGAAATTGTGCTACAATTTCTTTTACCGTGACATTCCTTGTAGTCACTTGACCCCTCTTAGATTGCAAAAGATGACATAACTTCTTGAAACGACGTATGCCAAGACGCAATTGATCCCGACATATCCTATTAATATTCAAGGTATTCATCTATGTAGCTCTATTTTGAGCACGCTCGCATTCATTCTATATTAACTCTTTCACCCCCATACGTTTGACCATACGATGTCGCTGCTACAACAATAAAACCCGCAACTATCATAATTAACTCCATATCTTCATCATTGTCCCTAAGACGCTTTCGTGAATCTTGTATGCTCAATTCATCAGACATTGTATTTTTCAGGTACTACAAATATACTTCGATAGTTAGGTATATAACAACAAATGAGATAGTCTGTATCATTACTAACACACCTTTGGATTATCTAAGCATATAACCTATGCACACATTTCAGATTTTAAAAAAATATATAAAATAAACATTATCAAATATAAAGTCTATAAACAAATTACTTTGATCTCCACTGCAAAATTGTTATAAACACATATCCGAAATTTTTTTGTTACCAAAATACCCGAAATTTTTTAAAACAAAAAACAAGAACCACTAGAAATATTAATAATAAAGTAAAATATATCGGTCGAACAAATTAGAAAACACATACGTAGATAATTACTTCCACTCGCAAAGAAGCAAGGATGAGGAAGAACTGACAGGAGGAAATGGAAGAAATTAGGAATTTTACGTAAACAGGAAAGATGTGCGGCACAGCACAGTTGAAAAGCCTCAATCGATGTGCGGCTAGGGAAGAGCGGCTAAGAGGGAGAGTTCGGGGTCTGGGGCGTAGTGGGAAGAAAGTCTTTCTGGATCTGGGAAGTCGACGGACGAAGAAGAGCTCCCAGGTCCCAGCAAGAGAAAGGCAAGTGCTCTGCGGGAGGCGATGGGACGGGTGGGAATAGGATTAGGGTTTCTGTTTGTTTTTAGTTTTTACATCGAGCGCTTTTAATATGAGTTTATTTGTCATTTGAAATGATATGAGCTGATATCTCATTTGAAATTCTAAAGTATGGGCCGAGATTTAAATGTTGTGGATTGGAGTCAATTTCAAATCCAAATCCATATGTTTATGAAACACCTGATTTGGGCCAAATCCAGCATTTCAAATGAAATGCTTGTTTCCAAACAGGCCATAAGATAGGTTTTTTATGAACACTTCTTCAATTTGTACCTAATTCATTAGTCCTGATTTCTTTTGACCACACACATATGAATAAGATTGTGAGATGTAAAAAATTTAAAATATGATTACTTTATTAAGATAAAATTATGTATTGAAATGCGCCTTTACAATTATAAGTGTAATACAAGATTAAGAATAGGTGGACACCAGTTAATTTTATACATTTACGTTATAACTTGATACTTCCTCCATAGGGGTATGGAGTGAAATGATATAAGTGTAAGAAATAGGAATGATTGTGAGCCATTAATCCTTGGAGATTAATGACCCAGATTTCGTTCTGGTGTGCTAATACGGGAAACTAAGAGTGCTAACGAATTTAATTATTGGGGGTACCAATGTAATTTGATTAATTTATCTTATGGGAAGTTACTAAAATCGTAGGAAGTTCCTATATTCATGGGATTTCATATTTTAGGTTAATATCTATTTTTTATGGGATTTCATATTTTTTAGTCGTTCAAATATTTTATATTTTGGTGTATTTATTTTTATTTTTTTAAAAACTAACATTATCTTTTTTTCTATTTGATTTTTATTTTTAAAAATCGGAACTGTTGTGCTAACCATTTGTTTTGTGTGTCTTTGCAAATTGGAAAACAGTGCGATTCCTGGTTATATTCCAATTATGTGATTTTTTGTTATGCTTTATTGTGTACAATACAGTCAATTTTGATACAATGTGTTGTGCTTTATTTTTTTGGAAGATAAATAATCATACTCGTTTTCAAGTATAGGTACAAAATGATTTTCGCGTCATTTACTAAAAAAAATACAATAAATACAATAAGACTCCATTTGTAAATGCCATAAACTCCTATGCAAGCATTACATACCATATATGCTAGTATTACCTATTAAATGTGCTAATACAAATAACATTTTAATGCTAAACTCTACTATTAAAACATTAACAGAAATAAAATGTATTAACAATGCAAAATTTTACAGATTTAAGTGCTAACTATCACATAAATGACATCACGATAATTATCAAAACAATATTATCAAATGTGCTAAAATTTGGGAAGAGATAAGAAGTGGGATATGAAATCCCATGATTGTAGGAAATACCAAACATAAAATCCGTATAATTACAAAAATATCCCCTCAAAAATATCCCGCGTAGCACACTTAGGCTAACTCTTTAGCACAACGTGCACAAATCGCAGCCATTAATCACCAAAGATCAAAGGCCCAGAATCATTCTTATTTCTTACGGAAAAAAGCTTTCCTACCTGAACCTATCCCCTTCCTCCATTCCTCTCAACTCTTCACACTTACTTTTTTTCTTTTATCTTTTTATAAATTTTACATTTATCACCTTTACACAATCAATTCAAACAACCAGTTTTTATTTTTCAATCTTCACCACACACTCATCATCAATATTTTTTACTTTTCAATTCCACATATATTTATTGATGTAGTGGATGAAATTGCTAGTCATTATTTGGAAAAGGGGCTTTTTGAAATATGTGAAAAATATTTATTGGCGAATTTTGGGATGAGCTCAACTTTTTCTTACCGAAATCGTCCCACTGAACAATATTCACAGCTACGCGGTGAAGTGCGTCGTTTTTTGGCCAAAAAATATCGTTAGGCCTTCCATTTTGTGTTTTTCTGTTTTTAGGGACTTAATTGTAATTTTCTAAAAGTTTGTGTACTTGTTATTAAATCCCGTAAGTTTAACCCTAGCTTCCCTAGGGTATATATATGCGTGTAAGACATTTATTTCGGACGATCAATGAATTGAATTTTTTTTCTATATTTTCTTGAAATTCTTAGATCGGTTGAATCTAGGGTTTTTAGAAGGTTGTATTCCAAGGATGACTGATTCGCTGGAACACGGTTGTTTTTCCGTAATTTTCGCTGCATCATTTATTATCATTTTTTTGTTGAATCATCCTTACTTACATTAATTATTAATTAAAATATACAAAAAATACACCAACTGTCAAACCGTGATCGGGACACGGGGAATATATCTTAGTCATAATTAGTCCTTGAAAATAAGTTTTTTTAACTGTCACGGGTGTTCCATATGATTCATTTCTAGCTACATCAAAATCATGGTGGGGTAGCCTAATGTAATTTCGAGCATGACTTTTTTTTTTTTTTTTGGTTAAAATGATCACAAGAAAACAAGAAATAAGTGGTTTTAGGGTAAAGGTTAGGTGGTATGGACATTGTAAATAAGAGCAATGATACATATACACATATTCATACACACATTCATACACACTTAACATCTCATCCATTCATTTAATGTGGTCCCACAATAAACAAATGAGTCCCACAATATACAAATGGATGAGATGTTAGTGTGTAGGAAAGTGTGTATAAATGTGTGTATGTGTAGCATTTCTGTTGTAAATAATACCCAACAAGAAAGAGTTTGAAGTTTTGGGGAATAAAAAGAGAGTTCCTACTCTTAAAGTCCTTCAAATCCGGTAACATGATATCTCTGTCGGTTAGTTTAATTAGAGAGTTGGCTCTTTTTAGGCCCTTTGGCAATGAGTTGAAGTGTAAGACTATCTCTAATAGCTAAGTACCCTAGTATTGACACATGAGGGACTTTTATTTTTTTTAGGCCCTGTCTCGGTTACTGTTTCTAAACATTGTTTTATAGAGGATTTTAGATAGGAAAACTACGTTTATTGTCCTAACATATGGATCTTTTTACGTCAGTGTCCTAACTTAAGTATAATTGCAAATTGCCATATAACGTATTCAAAATTTTAGTGTCCGTGTCCCAATGACCGGAATCCGGCCAATTTGTCTATGTGGCACACCGAAAATTTAACGTGACTTGATTACATCATTTTAATAAAATAAAATTGGCCACATCAGCTCCAAATTATCAGTTATCACTTCAAAAATTAAAAAATAAAACAGAAAAAGTAAAATTATAAAATACAATTGTAAAATAAAACTATAAAATTAAAAAAATATTTTTTAAATGTGGTCAATTAAAATTTTATAATTTTATATTTTGTAAAATTAAAATTATAAAATAAAACTGTAAACTAAAATTATAAAGTTAAAAAATTATAATAAATTATAAATATTATAAATGTGGTCAATTTTATTTTATAATTTTTTAATTTTTTAATACTTTAAAAAGTAAAAAATAATTATAAATTTGTAAAAAATGAAATAAATAAAAAATTGTAAAATTATAAAATAAAATTGTAAAATTATAGAAAATAAAATTTTAAAATAAAATTAAAAAATTAAAAAAATTATAATTTTATAATTGACCACATCAGCTCCAAATCATCAGTTATCAATTCCACACATGTTGGAAATTTTTATCAAATTATAATTTTTTTATAATTTTTTTATTTACTATATTTTTTACAAATTTTTTAATTTTTTTAATTTATTACAATTTTATAATTATTTTTACTTTTTAAAATATTATAAAATTATAAAATTATAAAATAAAATTGACCACATTTATAATATTTATAATTTGTTATAATTTTTTAATTTTATAATTTTAGTTTATAGTTTTATTTTATACTTTTAATTTTAAAAAATTATAAAATTATAAGATTTAAATTGACCACATTTTAAAAATTTTATAATTTTTAATATTTTTTAATTTTAAAATTTTATTTTACAATTATATTTTATAATTTTACTTTTTCGATTTTATTTTATAATTTTTTATTTTTTTTTAAGACTGATGATTTGGAACTGATGTGGCCAATTTTATTTTATTAAAATGATGTAATCAAGCCACGTCAAATTTCCGGTGTGCCACATAGGCAAATTGGCCGGATTCCAGTCATTAGGACACGGACATTAAAATTTTGAATACGTTATATGGCTAGGGGTGGGCATGGGACGGGATGGGTCGGGATTGGGCGAATCCCGTCCCGTCCCGAAAATAAATTACCGGGACGGGATGGGACGGGATTGCGTATTTTGAAATTCATCCCGCACGTCCCGATCCCGTTCGGGTTCGGGTCGGGATCGGGACGGGACGGGATGTCCCGCACATTTATTGATCTTGACAGAAACTGCGAAAAAATGAATGAGACAGCTATAAATTTTGGAATTATCAAATGAATGAGGTAGAAATTTAAAAAAAAAGTCCAAACTAGTCATTCCAAAAAAAAGTGGCCCCCAATATCCATTAGAAACTTAAAAAACACACAGAATAAAATAGATAGTAACGTAAACACGCGCAAAGGACAATAGATCAATAATCCAACTGCATAGTGCATATTACATCAACATCAACACGTGAAGATAAAATTCAAATTGAAAGTGCATAAAGCATCAACTTAAAACTGAAACTTTGATGTTCCATACATCATACATCAATTTAGGGTTTACATGATTAAATGATATATAAAAAATTGATTATATTAAATATTACGGGACGGGACGGGATTGATCGGGATGGTCCCGGTCCCATCCCGGCCCATTTGAATAGTAACAGAGCGGGACGGGATGGGATGGGATTGTTATTTTAAGAAACTATCCCGTCTCGTCCCGCTAGTTTTCGGGACGGGATCGGGATTTCGGGTTCAAGTGCCCAGCCCTATATATGGCAATTTGCAATTATTCGTAAGTTAGGACACAGACGTAAAAAGGTCCATACGTTAGGACAATAAACGTAGTTTTCCTTCTAGATATTGTTAGACTAGGATACTTAGATAGTAGGAATTTTAGATTCTTATAGAGGTAATAGGATTCTTCCTGAATTCTTTCCTTCTAAATAACCCTATGTAAGGAAAGAGTCCTCGTTGTAAAGTTATGTAAAAGCCCATCAATCAGTATTATCAATACAGTCTGATTGTTTGATTGCTCATCTTCTACCACGTATAATTTTCTGTAACACCCCATAATTTTTACATATATTTGTTAAATTATTAATACTATTTAATTTTCCAAATAATCTTCCAAAAACTCTGCCCTAAATTAGAGCGTCATATTAACTTTTCGCGGTGAATTCCTAATTATCTGATTAAGGATCTGCTATTTTGAGCTTAATTTCAACATTTTTTAGTTCGGTTTAATTCAGTTCAATTCAATTCATTAAGTTGAATTCATTTCAGTTCACTCCACCTTTAAAATCGATATTATTAATCACTACTATTATTATTTGCATAATAAATAATATTATATATAAAATTATTTTTTATTTTTTTTTTATTTTTTATTATTGTTTATATTACCAATAATATTATATATAATAATGATTATAATATTTATTTTATTATTATTATTATTATTTTTATTCTTTAATATAAATAATAGATTGTTATTGTTGTATATATTATTTCTTCATAAGATCCATTACTAGGATATCATATTGATATTAATTAATATTACATCAATATTATATATATTATTAATGATAATCTTATTATTATTATTTGTTGTTGTAATATAAATAATTATTATTAAATATATTGTTATCAAATTTTTATTATTAATTATTATTATTATTGTAATGATTATTAATATCATTATCAATAATAGTATATTTTATTTATAGTATATTAACAATTTATTATTATTATTGATATCAATATTATCAATCGTATTATATATATTTTGTAGTATTATTAATGTTATTATTATTGTTTTTGGTGTTGTGATATAGCTAATTTTATTGTTGTTGTATATATTATTATTATTTGTATTAATCTTATCAATAATATTATAATTTATTGTTATTATTGTAATATATATTATTATTATTGTAGATGTTATATATATATATTGTCTATATTACTTATTATTATTATTGTTATTATTATTATTATATAATTCATAATTTTAATTTTGTTCAGTTTAGTTCAATTCGATTCAATTTAAATAATTTAATTCAGCAAAATTCGATTCAATCTCGTTCAATTCAATTCAATTTAATTTAATGAAATTCTATGTTCTCTCGATGCAGTTAGACTCATTTATATTATTTTCCCTAAACCCCACAACCATCTCCTCTCCTACACTCAATTCTCTGGGTAGATAATGAGAGGTAGTCGGTCTTTTGACTTTTCCCTTTTCTTTAGTACTAGGGGGAGCGACGCGCTGTGCGCGTCGAACATTTTTGTTTTGTGTTTGTTTGTGTGGTTAGTTATGTGAAGAAATTGTTCGAAACACAAAATTAAATTTCAGTTATTTACTGGAGTTAGAAATGAAGAAGACATTTTGTTGTGTTTGTTTGCGTGGTTAAATATGTGAAGAAATTGTTAGGAACACAAAATTAAAACTGTTTATTAATTTATTGGAGTTAGAAATGAAGAAGGCAGAAATACAGTAGTTCACGTTGGTGAAACACACTTTAATAAATGTATATGTAGACATATAAATGTGTTCATTTAAACACGATGAGGGAGAACATTTTCACGTAAAATGGTTCAGATAAACTGAGTGAACCTTTAGTATCATATTTGTTGTCATCAAGTACCGCATGTATAACAGATATAACGTGCCTGCAAAACCATGACTGGATTGTTAGGTGATTCGCCTTCTGAATATTCCCTGAAATATAGCAATTTTAAAATCACGAAACAAGATCATGGTTAGTTCACCTCTTAAAAATGATCTATGTTGGTTGAATTATTCAAGTTTTGAGTAGAGGATTGAGAGCATTCCAGGAAATAGTCCGGTACTAGTAATGCTAAATTTAAACGGGATAAAAGTTCTCTGAGAATGACCGATATTTGAATGCATGATAGCTCCAAAAACCTTACTTGTGGCAGAAATGAAAGAGAAAATGTTATGAGGCACAAAAAAACCTCTGGCCACAATTTAGCAGCCCATATTCTAAAAAAAAAAATCTTGCTATGCGGGAAATTTAGCAACCCAGATTTCTGAAAAGATAACAATATATGATAGTCATAAAACACATTAACTTTGTATGTGTAGATTACAACAAACAGATGAAAAAACTTTAATCATGTAGATTCAATAATACTGAAAAAAAAAAGCAAGAGACTTTCGAAGTACGTGAGTCGTACTTGTCCTTGTGAGAGGCCTTCTATATATATATATATATAGTAAACTCATTTATAAACAGTTGAAGTAAAAATATTTGGGCAATTATAGGCAGATGTTTATAATACAGAAAAAGAGAATGAAAAGCCTGTACATGTATAAAATATAAAATTTGAGATGAAAAAAAAAGAAGAGAACGCTCCTCAGCGAGGACAAAAAGAAAAGAAACACGAGTTCAACCATCGCTTTAAACTTTTAGAGTAGTAGAATTCACAAATATTAAAATACCTAGTATAGTAGAACAAAACACGACCTTTTAACAGAGAAGGCCAATATTAAAAAGAGTTCCCGGGAAAAAATAACCGAGACTCAAACGCATCTACAAAGAAGTACGTATCCAGCAAAAAGACAGGCAATGAGAAAAAAATAGAATTGCACATTATAAACCTCATAAAACACAACAACTTCAAAAGATATCAAGAGATCACAACAATCTGATCAAAACAAGTCCCCGAGGAGCATGTGGTGTTGATATAAATCTACACTGTTAGACCATAATGAGATCTTCAAACAACCCCCGGTTGTCATAATCTGATATAAGCCCATATATTAACAGAAGTCATGAAAACATAACCATAATAATAATAATAATAATAACTTCCAAAAAAAAAGGGTCTCCATAAAATTCATGTAAATATCACAAATGACATCCAAGTTGAAAACACCCTATATCATCTATGCACACGAAAATATAAATATGAAATGAAATATAAATTATTTTCCATGAATAAAATAATATCGACAAAAGTCAAAACGACCAGAAAAAAGAGATTCAATAGAAATAAAAACTAAACTTGTATTCAGATAAGAAACAAACTCATATTGATAGTTGTACATCTCACTAATCGGTAGAGAAATAAAAAAATTGCAACAGAAACCCTAATCGGTAGAAAAATATATCGTTAAACCTGCAACCAATCTTAATAGGGGGTACAAATACAGGAAATCGATCGAAATAAAAAAGGGTGAGATTAATGTCCGGCATAACCAATTCGCTAAAGTTGCAAATTTAAAACTTAGTAAAAATCAAACCGTAATTGAAATTTGCAGCAAGTTTTGTATTTCTATTGTACGATAGATAGGAAAGAGAGAAGGGATATATCCCTTGTTGCATCGAGATTTATACACCTCGACAGGCGATCGGCACAAATACCGGGCGACCGAGCCAGAGTCGAATAGACCAAGGCAGACTTGCCTACAGAACGGAGATCCCAGATCAAACCTAAGTGCCGAGCGATCGACATCTAAGGCGATCGTCTCTTGGCACCTGGCGATCAACTCTGGTGCCCGGCTAAGGACGACCGCCTCATGCTACGCAAAGCCAACATCCATCTAGTCGGCGAAGGCCGAAGCTCGGGATAGAGACCCACATGCAGATCCGGAAAAGGCCCCGCAGAACATGGATCGTTGACCACAGCCTGTCACCATCTTATCACCTACCGACAGCGCCCGCCGAAAGGTACAAGGTGGGACCTCCCGGGACAGCGACTCAGGACGCATGCGTACTTCTCACTGGTCCGCACAGCTGGCTGCCAGCAGCAGCCGCGGATTTTAAGGCAACCAGCCCATGTGCTAGAAGATGGTTGCCCCCTTATTATATTACAAGAAAGGCGATCGCCCGTCAGGATTAAAGACATCCCAACTCCTATAAATAGAACACTCCCAGCTTTCGGAAAAGCGGTCGTTGGCTTCACTCTCTTGGCTACGCTATACACTTCAGACATCTTTTTATCTCTCACTCTCGAAACCTCTTAACTCATAAGATGGTCGGCAGAGACGAGAGCAAGAACTCCCTGCAGTTCAAGAACTCACAGAGCAGCACTCAAGAGCTAGATAACTAGGGTCTTTTACACTCTTTGTAATTGTACTCTTTCATTAATATTTGTACTCCAACGTATTAGTATTAATAACATCTCGCGAGAGCATTCAAGCCCAAGCCTAACAAACCCGGCAAATCTTGTGTTATTTACACCCCCACGGACGTGCTCTCGCACTTTGTTTGCTGCCCATCCATTCCAGCAATATCTATCTCTGGATAATATTTTGGGTAGCAACAATTGGCGCTAGAGGAAGGGGTATCTTAACCTTCATTTTTATTCCAACCGTCTCGAAGAACACTCACTGTTATCCGGGGCATATACTTGAAGAAACACTCACTGTTCTTCAGAAGAAAAACCTTCAGAGTCATGACATCGGCCAGCACATCGAAGAGAGCCACTCTCCGATCCGCCGAACGCCTTATTCCGGCTCAATCCGAGCCCCAGCCTACGGCAGAGGGTATCCGCGGCGTCGCGAGACTCTCGATTCCGCACCTGAGGGACGGCCCCAGCCTTTCGCTCGACCAGTTCCAAACCGCGGAACAGATCGAGGAAGCTATGGCCATCCTGAGGGAGCGACGAAGAGCATTCGACACGCCCGCAATTACCCCATCGGCCATCCACCGCGCGGGCAAACGGAAGCTCAAGGGGTTACTTGATGAGCGATCGTCAGGAAGCCCCAATTCACGAGCAGAAGCACTCACGAGATGGGACGGTTCTATTTTCAACCGCCTAGGCAGCGACCCATCATGGCGGCCGGGGTATTCTGGCCCCAGCCACGAGACGACGGAGCCCGAATCCGTCACCAGGAGTTCAGCTTATCCAACTCCCAGAAGGCAGGACAACCATCTGGCTCCTCCTCGCCGAAGAACCGAGATCGGCGGCGACGACCTCATCGCCTACCGCGGAGTCAGGAGATCGGTACATGATCGCCTCGGCTCCCGCTCCGAGAGCCAAACCACGAACGACCAAGCTACGGCGATGGCCGTAATGCAACGCCAGCTCGATGGCATGAAGGCGCTCCTAGAAACTGGGGCAGGCGCCAAGAGAAAGATCGCTGGGCCGAGCGAGCCGCTCGCGGTCCAGATCGAACTCTCCCTCGTGCAGCCAAGGATCACTCCTCCTAAAACACCTTTGTACGAGGGGAGATCGGATCCCGAGACTCACCTGAGTAAGTTCCGGATCTACATGACCGGATGCGGGGCATCGTATGCGACCAGGTGCTGTATGTTCCCGTTAACACTGGACGACCTGGCCCATAGGTGGTACATCTCATTGCCACCGCAATCCATCAGTTCCTTTGAACAACTGGCGAGCGACTTCGCAACGTACTTCGCCGCCAAGATCGCTCGACCAGAAGGTCCCCACCGCATGATGAAAATTAGGCAAGGGTATGAAGAGTCCGACGCAGACTACATCGACCGAGTGGATGAGATAATCCTCAACGGCGAGCCCGTAAGCGACGAGATCGCCCTGTACTCGGTCCTAGGGGGATTCAATGGTCTTTCGCCCATGTTCAGACACCTTACGAAGGACATCCCACCGACCTACGCAATCTTCCGCGCCAAGGCCGCAGACTGTTTGGCCAGGCGAAGGTTGCTCGCCCTTCGCCAGGACGATGGGGCAGAGACGGCGATCGCCAATTCCAACAAGGCGGTCTCCAAGCCGCCCGGTGATTTCAGGACCTTCGAGGATGTGGGAGCCCATCTCCACCACAACCTCAATCTATCTCCGGCTCATATTTTCTACGCCATCCAGGGGCACGAGCGGCTAAGCAAGCTAAAGGCGGTAAAGGACCATGGTCGTCTGGACCGCAACAAATTTTGTGCTTACCACAAGAGTCCCGGCCACAACACCGATCAATGCCGCGACCTCCTCAGGCAACTCTGGAGATTGTTCGAGGAGGGCAAGTTGGGCAGTCTAATAACGTAGCCGGAGCCCCGGGCGGAAAGAATCAAATGCCGCGATCGGCGTCAGAACGACGATCACCAGTCTTCCAACCCGATCGCCAGAATCAAACAACATCTCCAAAAATGGAGGACTCGCTCGTCATCTACAGTTCATCATCTAACATGATGGACTAAGGTACGAGATCGCCTCCCTCAGCACAACGTATACTGTCGAGGATCGCCATCTAACTTGACAATCCGAGGTAGAAGAGTGCAGCCATGGTCATGGAAGTCGATGGAACCGACTGCTTTGTCTATGCAAGGTTCCTTTGGGCTGCGATCGCTCGCCCTTCGTTTAAATACGAGGCGGGCGTAGCCGAAGGAACCTCCAAACAAATCAGTGGACACGCTCGCCCGACCTCAAAGGTTCATCATCTAACTTGGTGGACCCGGACAATGCGACGCGTCCCTACCCCCGTCACAACGTATACCGTCGAGGATTGCCATCTAACATGGCGATCTGTGGTAGAAAAGTGCTAACAAGCCGCGGACGTGGAGTTGATTAATCCGACGATGCCCCGCGCAAGGACTCCTCCAGACCAAGACCGCACGCCCTTCGTTTAAATACGAGGCGGGCGCAGCCTAACGGAGGACCCTCACAATAAAGTGAGTCGCGAGACAAACCTACAGGTGGAATGTCCCTCGCGCACAAGACACGGTCATGGAGGTCGGTCCATCGAACTCCGCAACTGTGCACGATTCCTCAAGGTCGAAACTATCGGCCGTCCACGAGGGATCTGCAAAATTAAAGATCACAAGAACAACACCGAAGATAGCTCGCCAAGCGATCAGATCGCCCAAATCCGAGACCAAAGTCCGCTCAATGGATCGCCCGTCTTTATCTTAAACGATCGCCAGTGGAACCACCTCACCCCATGTCTTCAACATCGGAGCAAGCTGGGGGGGAAATTGTTGCGTCGAGATTTATACACCTCGACAGGCGATCGGCACAAATATTGGGCGACCGAGCCAGAGTCGAATAGACCAAGGCAGAATTGCCTACAGAACGGAGATCCCAGATCAAACCCAAGTGCCGAGCGATCGACATCTAAGGCGATCGTCTCTTGGCACCTGGCGATCGACTCTGATGCCCAGCCAAGGACGACCGCCTCATGCTACGCAAAGCCAACATCCATCTAGTCGGCGAAGGCCGAAGCTTGGGATAGAGACCCACATGCAGATCCGGAAAAGGCACCGCAGACAATGGGTCGTTGACCACAGCCTGTCACCATCTTATCACCTACCGACAGCACCCGCCGAAAGGTACAAGGTGGGACCTCCCGGGACAGCGACTCAGGACGCGTGCGGACTTCTCACCGTCCGCATACAGTGCCGGCACAATGATCGTGGACTTTAAGGCAACCACCATGTCTTTGAAAGAAGTCGCCCCCTTATTATATTACAAGAAAGGCGATCGCCCGTCAGGATTAAAGGCATCACAACTCCTATAAATAGAACACTCCCAGCTTTCGGAAAAGCAGTCGTTGGCTTCAATCTCTTGGCTACGCTATACACTTCGTACATCTTTTTATATCTCACTCTCGAAACCTCTTAACTCATAAGACGGTCGGCAGAGACGAGAGCAAGAACTCCCTGCAGTTCAAGAACTCACAGAGCAGCACTCAAGAGCTAGATAACTAGGGTCTTTTACACTATTTGTAATTGTACTCTTTCATTAATATTTGTACTCCAACGTATTAGTATTAATAACATCTCGCGAGAGCATTCAAGCCCGGGCCTAACAAACCCGGCAAATCTTGTGTTATTTACACCCCCCATGGACGTGCTCTCGCACTTTGTTTGCTGCTCATCCATTCCAGCAATATCTATCTCCGGATAATATTTTGGATAGCAACATCCCTCTAAAAGGCAGATGTACGAAGAAGGTGAAGCAGACCAGTGAGGAAATGAGGCCATTATGTGCAGTAGGACGTGGAAGACCTGATAGGAGGCGGTGGGGGGACGATATATTACGAGGAAGTGGGATAGTTGACGCGTGTAATAGATGATGCGTGTGAAGAGATGGAGATGTGGTGATGAAGAGTAATCGTAAACCATATAGAAAACGTTCAATCTAGGAGTAACACCTTCGACCAAACCCTCATTCACTCTTTTAAAGTAGGTAGGATATAGTAAATGACGGGAATCCACAACCTTAGTCGCGTGTCTTCGCACCTCATTTGGTTTCTAACATTCGTAAATATGGTCGCGCGCTTTCACGTCTTAGAGTTTACTTTAGTATAATTTGGTATTTTTTAAATCTTGATTTATAATTTTGCAAATAACACCTGAATTACATAATATATATGTTCACTTACTAAAAGAGTGGTGGAATGCAGAGTTAGAAGAGAAGTTGAGATCTCAGAGAACCAATTTGACTTCATGCCGGGGAGGTCCACTACTGAGGCCATTCATCTCGTCAGACGCCTTATGGAGAAGTTTAGAGAGCGGCGTAAGGACCTCCATATGGTGTTCATAGATCTAGAGAAGGCTTATGATAGCATTCCGCGCGATGTTATTTGGAGGAGTCTAGTAGAGAGGAGGGTGTCGTTGTCGTTCGTTAGGGCGATCCAAGACATGTACTCCCAATCTAGGACGTGCGTTAGGACCCCATTTGGTGACACCTAGTATTTACCGGTTGAGATAGGGCTGTTAGGGATATGCCCTCGAATGCCACTTAGAGGATGAGAGAGTGAGAGCATTTGTTTTATAATTATGAATATTTAATAAGGCAATAATTATTTCTATATTATTGTATATCACTGGCATTGTGATTTGGTATATAGAATAATAGTCCTTGCATTTGAGAGCAAACATTCTACTCCTTATGGAGATAAGGAGATAGCCACTGGAAGTGTTTAGAGCTCGAATGCTTAACTCGTTCGCAAGTCGATAAAACTTAACTGGGCAATAAGTTTAGACAAGACTTGTATAACGTGTACTTTGACATGTAGAGTGCCGGTCTTCACTAAGGGTTAGTGAGAGCACACGTTATAGATATGCTAATGAGATTAGTATACTCGAACACGACTCACCTCGATTCGGTCACATTGATATCGCTCAGGGTTTGTCAATGATTGGATCGAAAGGTTGTGATAGGTATACGTGGACCTTTGACTTGAGGTTTCAGTAGGAGATGTGCTTGTGACATTAAGTTAGTCATTAGAGTAGTTCGATCCAATCGCCAGTGGGTGGGGTCAACCTCAAAATGCAACTTAGTGGGCAAGTAGCAGTCTCTACTGAATATCAAGATAGAATTCTTTCTTCTGTAGGTGAACAGGTAAATGTCCTATGCGGTTAATGGCAAATGAGATTATAAGTCTTTGTCCAAAGCATTTAGAGCTAGTTTTATTTGATACACGAGAGCTCGATGATCTCGGTTTGCATTAACAAAAAGCATAGAGTCAAGATACAGTAGGGTTTGACTTTACCGTGACCCTAATACTTGACCGGGACATATGATTGAAGGGTTTATACGTATACGGTATTCACGACATAATGGTTTTGAGTGATCCGATCATTCGTTCTTAGTTGGGTTACGGTACGGAGCACTAGACTGGCTAAGTGTTACCCGTACTCCTTGGTTCCTCCCATTGCTGACTAAGACGGACCTACAGAGTCGCGCACAAGGATATTTGATGGATAAATATGTATTTACTATCTCTTAATTAATATTGTATATTGGATATCTAATTTGATTTATTTGATAAATTGAGCGGTCTAGTGAATTGAAATTAATTACCGGGTGATTAATTTAATTCATAAATAATTATTTCTTAGAAATATATTATTTTAATTTTGTATTTGATAAAATTAATTAATTAGATTAATTAATTAAATATAAATACATTTGGGATAAAATAAAGTGTATTTAACGGACTAGACACGAGAACGTCCGGTACACGAACCGAGTGGCTCGGCTCGTTTTCTCACCAAACAATGTAGGCCGCCCTCCCCATTTCCTTCCATGTGGTGTGTGTGGTGTGTTTAAATTGTTTAATGGATTGAAGACAAAAGGATGAGATTTCATATCTCATCATTTTGATCTCATCTCTATTATATAATGAAATAACTTCTCGTCTTAGAGAAAAAGTGGAAACAAACATACATACACTTCAAGGAGAGGCCTGCTGGCCGTGAGTTGAGTTTTGGAGGAAGAAATTTTTTTATTTTTTTTTATTTTTCTTGTTCATCTTAAAGAAAGAAAAGGAAGAAGAGAAGAGAAGAAAAATATTGTGTCGATTCCTAGCCGTGTTCTTTGAGAACGAATTGACATACTATTTTTCCGATCAATATCCAACGCGTGTAACGTAGAGACATTCGGCAATTTCGGTGTTGGATCATTTAACAAGCTACAACGAATTGGATTCGTGTTCGTGTCGGTAACCGGAGAAAGCTTGTTCGGGTTTATCCTTCGAAAATTATATTATCAAAGGACTACGAGGGTAAGTATTCTTCGATTCTCTTCCTCGTTATTTATATTCGTTTATATGATGCTTGATCGGTCCGTTTTGGGGTTTGGTTTTATCCGGTTGGACCGGTTTATTTTACGCTGTGTAATTCGATTTTAATCACCGAAACCCAACAGTGGTATCAGAGCGAGGTCTATGCGATCGTATATTCGATATTTGTATTTGGTTTGCTTGGTTATTCTTTATGATTTAGAATCATAATTGTTTTAATTGTTGATGTTTAATTGTTCATCTAAAAATTATTTTTCATGATTTTATGTTACAATATAAATCATCTTTTGAAAAACTGATTTAATTGTGTAATATAAAAATTAGAAAAATATTATTTTTTGGATTCGGGACGAAAAAACGAGCCGGAAAATTGGCGGACTTTGGCAGCCTCTGGCCGCTGGTCAATGGCCGGGCAAATTCTTTTCAGGCCGCGGCTTGGCTTGGCCTTGTGTTTTCCGACTCTGTTTTTATATTTCGTTCGGTAAATTAATTTCCCACAAATTAGATTTAATTTGACTAAAATATAATTATGGTAATTTTATTTTAAGGGAATTAATTTAATGAAATATTTATTTTGTCCGGAGCAAATTAAAATTAACAGTTAAGTGAATTAATTGGATTAATTCTAATTGTTGGATTAATTTTTGTTGATTAGATCAATTTTAGATTAATCATTATTGCCATTTATTTTAATGTAATTGTTGCATTAATTTTGAATGGGGATGTAGTTCGTGGACCTAGTTTTGAATCGTTTGTTTTGTTCGATTGGGTTGTAAAGGCCGTTTTGAGCCTATTTATTTTACTAGAAAATTTGTATATGATGCAATTTTTCAAATGTAAAATGCTTATGTAATGACGAAGACCGGAGTAAGGTCCGCTCGAGAAGACGAAGATTCAAGACCGAAGACATGTAATTAGATTACGATGTTTTTGTTCTAGGAACGGTCCATGAACTGCATGTTGTTAGTTTTAGTTTGTGTATGTTTTCATATTGTATGACAAACAAACAAACCGTCAAAATCGCGCTTATAAACGGATTAATGTGCAAAGTGTAACATATAATCGCGTTAATACTCTCACTTACAAACACTAAGTTTTAGAGGTTACGAGGTTTCCTACCCTCCGTCAAACTCATGGAAAATTGAAATCTAAACCGGAATATTATTCTTCCGAGTATGTTGGGGTAATATTTTTGGGGAAAGTTGATAAATTCCTAGAGTGCATTAGATGCCTTTGGCCGTGACAAATCAAACCCCTATAAACCGTATGGGGTGCCGGGTAAGATTCAATTGTCAGACTAATAGGAGTTGACGGTTTAAACTTAGATAGTTCAGCGAGCCATGGAAATTGAATGGGTTGAGGGCAAGTGAACTAGGGGTAAAAGAAGATCGAATCATCCATTAGAAGTGTTGGTGTTAGACACCACTTTATAAAGAATAATAGAATAGAAACCGTATGGGTTGCCCTCTATTAAACTTTGTAAAGAAATCGATCACCACTATGAAGTCACCCAAGACTTCCGGATTTAACATGGGAGTGTGTAAATGCCGATAAAATAGTGGGAGCCGAGTTATGAATAAAGAACGCCCTTAAATTCTTTACTCGGATCATAATTAAACAATCACTAACGAATCTTAAATTATTCTCTGCAGTTAAAAAAACTCTCAATATGACAATGAACCCACTCGCTATACTACTTGAAAAAAACGTCCTGACTGGTCCGAACTATATGGACTGGCTTCGGAACAAGAGGATTGTCCTAAATATGGAAATGCTGGGACACGTCTGGGAGGGAGACATCCCAGCGGCTCCTGCAAGAACCCGAGCCAATCAGGAAGATGTCGATGCCCATGAGAAATGGGTAAAATACGACATAAGAGTGTGAGGGTACATGTTAGGCTCAATGACCAATGAGCTTCAACGTGCCCATGAAAATATGACGTCTTTGAGAGCCATCTTAGCACACCTGGCTGAGCTCTATGGAGAGCATAGCCGAACTGCTAGATATGAGATATCGAAGCAATTATTCGGCGCCAGGATGAAGGAATGAGAGAGGGTTGGGGACCATGTCCTCAAGATGATCTCGATGATTGAGAGATTGGAAGCTCTTGATTTTCAGATGTATGCATCTCTCCAAACTGACCTTATCCTGCAGTCACTTCCTGACTCCTTTTTCCAATTTGTCATAAACTTCAATTGCAATGAGATTGCATGTAACTTAGCTGGGCTAATGAACAAACTGACGACTGCCCAGTCTCAGATGAAGACAAATGGAAAGGAAGATGCACTTGTAATTTCTTATGGGACTTGGAAGTCCAAGAATAAGAAGAAAAAGAACAAGAAGCAGTTAGATCCAATAGCCAAGATCGACAAAGGAAAGGGCAAGGCCCCAATGGTTCCAAAGAGCAAGGGGGCCAAGAAAACGGATGTATGCCTCAACTGCCGTGGCCACTGGAAGAGGTACTGTCCAAAGCTTGACCATAATGCGCCTTCAGGTACGGAACTACTGGTTTTAGAAACGAATTGTTCTGTAACTGTATATTCTACTTCTTGTATACTTGATTCCGTTGCGAGTTCTCACATTTGTACAATGAATCAGGATCTGGAACGAAGTAGGAAGCTGGATTCAGGGGAGGTGATGGTCACCGTTGGAAGTGGCATAGTGTCGAGGCTTCTGATATCGGATCCCTTATGTTGGATTTAGAATCTGGTTTTATTCTTAATTTAGATGATGTACTTATTTTGCCCAAGGGGCACAAGAATATTGTATCAATTCCGGTCATGGACCGAAAGGGATTTCACTTCTTTATAGGAGATGGATCCTGTCGTATTTATTTCAGAAATAAATTGGTTGGTACTGCTACATTATTAAATGGTTTATACCATTTGAATCTAATAAAACAACCGTGAACACTATGACTAGGAAGCGTGGTAGGGATGAAACAAACCAAGCATTTAAGTGGCATCATCGACTTGGTCATATTGGTCAGACCAAGGTTCATAAGATGGAGAAAGATGGCCTTACGGGTCCATTGGGATTAGATCCCTATCCAACTTGTGAATCTTGCCTTCAAGGTAAAATGACTAAGTTACCCTTCGCAGGTACTTTTGAAAGAGATGCTGAGAAACTTGGATTGATCCATACCGACGTCTGTGGCCCTTTTGAAGTGGCACGAGATGGCTTTCATTATTTCATTACATTCACTGATGACCATACCAGGTATGGATTCGTGTACTTGATGAAACATAAGTCTGAAGCTTTTGATAAATTCAAGGAATTTAAAGCCCTAGTTGAAAATCAAACAGGTGACCATGTTAAAACTCTTCGGTCAGACCGAGGTGGTGAGTACATGAGTACCGAATTTGATGAGTTCTTAAAAGAACTAGGAATAGTGTCACAATTCACTCCTCCAGCTACTCCATAATTAAATAGTGTATCAGAAAGAAGGAACCGAACATTGTTGGACATGGTTCGCTCCATGCTTAACTATACTGATCTACCGATTTATCTGTGGGGTTACGCGCTCCTTACTACTGCGCATATCTTGAACAGATATCCTTCCAAATCCGTTCCTAAGACTCCACATGATATGTGGAGAGGTAGGAAACCAAGTCGTAATCACATTAGGATTTGGGGATGCCCTGCTTATGTCAAGAAGACTAAAGTAGAGAAATTGGAAGCTATGTTTGTGAAAGGTCGTTTCATAGGATATCCAGGGTTCCATGGGATATTTATTCTACATGCACGAAGATCATAGGATCATCATTGCTATACAAGCACACTTCCTGGAAGATCAGTTTATTCAGGAAGGAGGGGCAGGTAGAAATATTTCTTTGGAAGAAATAAAAGAAACACCAAATGAGACACATATACAAGATATTAGAACAGAACCTTGTGAAATACAAACACAACCTCACAAGTCTAGTAGAATTTCTTAATTACCTGAGAGGTATGGCTATCTGCATCAAGAAGAACTGGGTGTCCATGAGATGACAGAAAGTAGTTAAGAGAATGATCCTTCTACATACGACCAAGCGATGGTAGATGTTGACTCCGCCAAGTGGCAAGAAGCTATGGAAGCTGAGATAGACTCAGGTCTGGACTTTAGTAGATCGTCCTAAAGGCATAGTGCCTATTGGAAACAAATGGATCGATAAAAGAAATACTGATGGAGATGGCAAGGTTGATACCTATAAGGCCAGGCTTGTGGCAAAGGATTATTCCCAAAGAGAAGGGATCGATTACTTCGAGACCTTCTCGCTTGTAGCTATGATTAAGTCTATTCGCATGATGCTTGCTATAGCAGCACACTTACATTAGGAAATATGGCAAATGGATGTGAAAACGGCATTCCTAAATGGATTCCTCGAGGAGGAGATTTATATGGAACAGCCTAAGGGATTCATATCTCAAACTAATATTCATAAAGTATGCAAACTTCAGCGTGCCATTTATGGACTGAAGCAAGCTTCGTGGAGTTGGAATCTTCGTTTTAACGAGACAGTCAAAGAGTTTGATTTTTTCCAAAACGAAGAGGAGCCCTGTATTTACAAAAAGGTTAGTGGGAGCAATATTGCATTCTTAATACTATATGTAGATGATATTCTACTTATAGGAAACGACGTAGGAATGCTCAGTTCTGTGAAAGCTTGACTTTCTAAAGAGTTCTCAATGAAAGACTTGGGAGAAGCTGCCTATATTCTGGGTATTCGTCTCTACCGGGATAGAGCGAAAAGAATGATAGGTCTTTCCCAAGCCCTCTATATAGAAAAGATCCTTAAGCGATTTAGGATGGAAGATTCTAAAAGAGGGTTCCTTCGTATGCAACATGGTGCAAAACTTTCCTTAGAGATGTATCCTCAAAGTGAGGAAGACGGAAAGGAAATGAGTAAGGTTCCATATGCTTCGGCAGTAGGTAGCCTCATGTACGCTATGATTTGCACTAGACCGGACATTGCCTATGCTGTGAGCGTAGTAAGTCGATTTCAGTCAAATCCAGGGCAGGAACATTGGACTATTGTAAAGAACATTCTTAAGTACCTAAGAAGGACTAAAGACGTGGTTCTTACATACGGCGGTGGAGAAATTAGAGTGATGGGCTATATAGACTCAGATTTTTCGGGGGACATGGATGCTCAGATGTCCACATCAGGGTATATCTTCACAATGAATGGTGGTGGTTTCTTGGAGAAGTGACAAGCAAAGTTAGACTGCTATCTGTACATGTCAAGCCGAATATCAGGCAACCACAGAGGCTACTAAAGAAGCTTTTTGGATTAAGAAGTTCACTGAGAAACTTCAAGTGGTTCCTAATACGGAGAAGCCCGTGACGCTGTTTTGTGACAACGACGGAGCTATTGCACAGGCTAAGGAGTATAGGTCACACCACAATACCAAACATATTACGAGAAAATATCATTTTGTGAGAGAAATGGTTCAGGAAGGAAATGTTATAGTGCTAAGAGTAGACACAGCAAATAACGTTGCTGATCCGCTTACCAAGCCACTATCTGAGAAGGTCTTAGAGAGACATCTGGAGAGTATGGGTATTAGATACCATAATTTGTGGCATTGAGTGCAAGTGGGAGATTGTTAGGGATATGCCCTCGAATGCCACTCAGAGGATGAGAGAGTGAGAGCATTTGTATTGTAATTATGAATATTTAATAAGGCAATAATTATTTCTATATTATTGTATATCACTGGCATTGTGATTTGGTATATAGAATAATAGTCCTTTCATTTGAGAGCAAACATTCTGCTCCTTATGGGGATAAGGAGATAGGCACTGGAAGTGTTTAGAGCTCGAATGCTTAACTCGTTCGCAAGTCGATAAAACTTAACTGGGCAATAAGTTTAGACAAAACTTGTATAACGTGTACTTTGACATGTAGAGTGCCGGTCTTCACTAAGGGTTAGTGGGAGCACACGTTATAGGTATGCTAATGAGATTAGTATACTCGAACACCACTACAAAAAAAAACATTATTTACCGACGCCAGTAAAGGCGTTGGTATTTTTTGACACCCGTGAATTTGGACGATCCCCGACGGCTTTAACGACGCCATAGCGCGGGTGTCTTCCCGCGAAATTTGCCGACGCCAGTACCGACGCCGGTAGTTGTCGGAAATATACCGACGGCGCTTTTGCCGTCGTTAAATGGCATGATTATTTTACACAATTACGTGACTTATATGAATTAACGACGCCACTCCCGCCGTCGGTATTTGTTAAATTTAACAACGCCTTTACCGACGCCAAGCTATCTGTTCAATTTTACAAGGCCATTACCGACGGCCCGTTGGCGTCGGTAAATTTTAATACATACTCATCCCTCTACCTATTCTGATTCGACCTAAAATCGTTCTAATTCATCTCTGCAAAACGCCTCTCTCCCCGCACCTCTGCAAAACGCCTCTCTCCCCGGCGACCTAAAATCCCCGACGGAGATATCTGCGCTTTCTTCCTCTGGGACACGGAGCTCATAAATAGAGAGTTTAAAAAACCAGAGATACGATCAGATCTTAGATCACACCCCCAATCATCACGCTATCCTCTTTCGATTTCCCAATTCAGGTAACATCTCCGTTTCCTTTCCATTTTTGATTGTTTTCCGGACACTTTTGGGTTCCTTGTTTATTTATATTGAACATTTTGGCTTTTTTTTAAAAAATTTGTTTGTGGGTTTAGTAATTAAGTCTGATCGATTGAAATTTCAGTTGTTAGAGCTGCGCATATTTTTTTTTTTCGTGATTTAGTGTTCACTGATCCAACTCGAGCTTGTAATTGCTGATTGACTTGTGCTTGTAGGATTGTGTTTAGCTTGTACTTCTTGTTAGGGTAGAGTTAGATGAGCTTGAGCTTGTGGGCTATATAGGACAGCTTTGTGGCTATTTGATTAACTGTGATTGCTCATTTGGGACTGCTGTTGCATCATTTTTGAGCTTTTTGATTAGATTGGCCTTTAGACTAAGTTTAAGCCTGTTCTTTGGGAGTTTTTAGCTTGTTTAATTAAAGTTAGTTACAGTAGCTTAAGCCTGTTTGCCTTAGTTAGTAGTTTTAGGGTAGATTAGTTCTTTCTAAATCTCTTTCAAAAGCTTGTTGTAAGCTGTTTTCACTTAGCAGCCTTATCTGAGCTTATTATAGCTTTTCCTCTAAAAAGTTTTCATAAAAAGTTCTTAATGTTTGCTGTTAATCATTTTTTTGCATAAAGAAAAAAATAAAAAAAATAATAAATGGCAAAAAACATCACTGCTGGGGTTTGATCTTGGGCCACCCAGCTCACCCCACACACACATATCCATCAAGGGTGTGTTTAGTTTAAATCCTTTTAAACACTTTCTATTTTTCTTTTATAAATAAGCTAGTATACTGTTATACGTATTGCAAGCTTTTTCATATACGTTATGATGTAATTACGGTTTTCAAATGTCACTACAAAAAATACAGTATTTACCGACACCCTTTATTTTACTTGGGATTTAGAGAAGCAAGCTGAATAATATTAAATATAAATATCTTTTTTTGCTTTAATTACAAATACTCCCATAAGTGGAGGTTTGTTTTGCTTGACGATATATGCCTCTGTTTTATATTATGAGATCTCTGTAATCCTTAAAGATAACCATTTTTTTTAAATTTGTGATTAGACTAAATCTGATGAATTTGTTTGGGATAATCACAAAATCTACCCTTGAGGTTTGTGTAATCACGAAACCCCCCTAGAGAAGTTCCATAGTTACGAAAAAAACCTTGAGTTTTGTAGTCTGTAAATTAAAGGGTGGTAACTGTAAGAGTTTTATGACTGTAAGGGTTTGTTTTCATAATGTTCTTCATAAGACGAAAAAAACCTTGAGTTTTTTTTTGATCATTTTGTTACAATTTTTAGAATGGGTGACAACCGTGACTGGATGTATCGCCGGAAACTTGATGGCTCTTGGAATCCTGCATTCCTCTCTGGACTTAACAACTTTATCGAGTATGCAAGTAGTCAGCCGCACTGCATGTCGGGTGACCAAATAAGATGTCCATGTAAAAAATGTGATAATATACAGTTTCATGATACAGAAAAAGTTAAGTATCACATTGGGAAATTTGGGTTCATTGGGGAGTATAAAACTTGGATTTTTCACGGCGAAATTGAAATGGATGAGGGATGTGAAGATATGGATGAAGATGTGAATATGGATACCAACGAGTTGGGATCCAATTGCACTGCGATGGTCATGGAGCATGTCGAGCCACAATTTAATGTTGAGAATGTGGAAGAACCACCAAATCCTGAAGCAAAACGAATATATGACATGTTGAATGCTGGAGACAAAGAGTTGTGGCCTGGTTGTGCTAATTACTCCTAATTGTCTTATATGACTCGTTTCATGAGTTTGAAAGCAGAGAACCACTTATCAGAAAAGTGTTTTAATCAGTTTGCAGAGTTCATGAAAGACAGTCATCCAAAAAAGGGAATCTATGACCCGATAACTTCTATAGTACAAAGAAATTATTGCATGGGTTGGGATTACCTGTAGAGAAGATTGATTGTTGTCCAAACAGCTGCATGCTTTATTGGGACCATTACAAAGACAGTGAGAGTTGTATATTCTGTGGTACATCACGCTACAAAGATATGTGTCGTGCCTCAGGAAGCCGTAAGAGGAAAAAAGTGGCAGCCATGAAAATGTAATACTTTCCTCTTATTCCCCGATTGCAAAGGCTATACATGTCAAATGCTACCGCGACAGATATGAGGTGGCATGCTTCATGTTCTGGTTCAAATGATGGAATTATGCGTCATCCTACAGACTCTCCAGCATGGAAGCACCTTGACACTATTTATCCATATTTTGCTGCGGAGGCTAGAAATGTGAGATTAGGTCTTTCATCTGATGGTTTTGCACCTTTTGCACAATCAGGGCGACAATATTCATCGTGGCCAGTTATAGTCACACCCTATAACTTACCACCTTTGCTCTGTATGAAGGAACAATTCATGTTCCTAACAATCTTAGTACCAGGGCCACGCAATCCTAAGATGCAATTGGATGTGTTTCTTCAGCCGCTCATAAAGGAGTTGGTGAATTTGTGGGAAGAGGGTGTTCCAACATTTGACATCTCATTGAAGCAAAATTTTCAAATGCGAGCACTGTTGTTGTGGACTATTAGTGATTTTCCAGCGTATTCAATGTTGTCTGGATGGAGTACTGCTGGAAGATTGGCATGCCCTCATTGCATGGATGAGACTGAAGCGTTTAATCTTCCTAAGAGTGGTAAACAAACATGGTTTGATTGTAGTCGGAAATTCTTGGAGCCGGATCACATGTTTAGGAGGAACCGACGAGCATTTAGAAAGAATATGACATGTGAAGTACCTACACCTGAGAAAAGGTTGGGCGCTGAGATATTGAATCAAATAGAGGCACTGGGTCTTGTGAAAGTGACAGAGGACTACAATGACACAAACAAAGAGATATCCAAGAATTCTAGGAGCGGGTGGAAGAAAAGAAGCATCTTTTGGGATCTCCCATATTGGAAAGAACTTCTGATTCGTCACAATTTGGATGTCATGCACATTGAAAAAAATGTGTTTGACAGTGTGTTCAACACTGTGCTTAATGTGCCGGGAAAGACCAAGGATACCACCAAGTCTAGAGATGAGTTGCAATTGCTCTGCATCAGACCTGAATTGAAGAAAAATGAGATGACAGGAAAGTATCCGAAAGCTTGTTACTCACTTGACAGAGATGAAAAGAGAGTACTATGTGAATGGATATCTCGTCTTAAATTTCCTGATGGCTACATGTCCAATATTAGTAGATGCGTGGATAAGAAACAACTAAAGATGAGAGGGATGAAAAGTCATGAGTGCCATGTGTTCATGCAACGCTTGTTACCTATTGCGTTTCGTGAACTTCTTCCTCAAGCTGTTTGGAAGGCAATTACAGAGTTGAGTATCTTCTTTAAAGACTTGACATCTCGGACAATAAAAATAGAGGACATGTGTAGACTTCATGAAACAATTCCAGTTACTTTGTGCAAACTTGAGCGTATCTTTCCGCCTAGCTTCTTTGATTCAATGGAGCATCTTGTTATCCATATGGCTGACGAAGCCCGAATTGCTGGTCCAGTACAATATCGATGGATGTATCCATTTGAGAGGTATATGAAGACATTGAAAGATTTTGTAAAGAACAAAGCCAAAGTTGAAGGATCCATCACCAATGCCTACTTAATGAAAGAGGCATCAACATTTAGCTCATACTACTTTGAATATTGGGTGACTACGAAGATTAGAAGTGTGCCTAGAAATGGTGAGGGGGGAGCCGATGAAAATGATGATCCGAATATTGGATGGCCGTCCTTTTGGCAAAATGCCTTCACGATATTTTTATGCCAAAGAGTATAATGCAGCACATATATATATTTTATCTAATTGTGCCGAGGTTTCAGAGACATACTTGACGTGAGTACCCTTGTGATATTTATTTAATGAAGAATATATTCATTCATTAAATATATAATAACTCGTGTGTTTTTTGAAGATTATTTGAAGATCAAATTCGAGCAACTAATCCGAAGATAACGGAAAATGACTTACAAACAAGAGTTGAAAAGGAGTTTGCAAGTTGGTTCAAAACATATGTAAGTGTGGGGTCTCGTATCAAATTATTTATAGACTAATTTCATATGTAGAAAGTTACATAATTAACATACTTAATAATTGTCATAGGTTAATGATCCTTCAAGTAATGCAAGCCAATGCATTAAGGACCTTGCAGAAGGGCCATTGTACGGGGTTCAAATTTATTCTGGGTGTTTAGTTAATAGATACAGGTTCCACACGGTTGACCATGGGTCAGATAAAAGTACTATGAATAGTGGTGTCTGCATAAAGGGCGAGGTTTATAATAGTGATGAGCAAGATTTTTGCGGGCGATTAATGGAGGTGTGTGTGGTTGTAATATCCGCATTTTTCTTTCCCTTGTAATTGTATTCCCGGTGTAATTCTCGATTGTAGTGACCCTCGTGTATCCTTCAGTGTAACTTTTCCGTCATCTTTTGATCTGATTCTCGTAATTGTTGTGCGGAACCGCCGTTTCGGGGTTGCCGTGGATTCATTCTATGCTATGATGCGTTTTGAGGTGTTCCGTTTGATGTTTCGTTCGTATTCTGGTGTAGTGGACCGTTTATGTTCTGTACCTAGCGCACGCTAATTTTTCTGCATAGCGCGCGCTAGAAGTTCCTTCGTAGCGCGCGCTAGCGAGTGAACCCTGGGGGTGGCAGTTCAACTCCCAGGCCTCTGGACTATCGGATTAGCGCACGCTATCTTGTCTAGCGCACGCTAATGTCGGGAGACTAGCGCACGTTAAGTTGTTCAGTAGCGCGCGCTAGTGTGACTGTCCAGTACTGGGCAGTTTACTACTGAACTCAATCAGATGCTAGTTAGCGCACGCTACGCTTGTAGGGCAGCGCACGCTAACGGGTCAGGTGAGTTTTGGGCATTTGGCTACTGGACTCGGCTGATGTTCAGGTAGCGCACGCTATTGGTCGATAGCGCGCTAGAGAGGTTATTAGCGCACGCTACGCATGTATGGTAGCGCACGCTAACGGCCAAAACACAGCTCCGGATCGGGACGCTAACGGTAGGGTTTGTAATCTTATCCGTTAGCGCACGCTAACCTTGAGGTTTTAGCGTGCGCTAACACTCCTCAACTATATAAACCAGGAGTTGACCGAGATAATCACAAAATCTCATTTCTTCCTCTCTCCGCGGCGAAGGCGATCCCGGCGATTCTCTTGGCGATTTCTTCCTCCAATCATCTCATCCAACATCCTTCTTGAGTTCTTGAGTATTACATCAACAACAACACGAATCTTTCGTCCTAATCCACGGTAAATCTCTTAGAACCCTACCTTTGGATAATTTGGGGGTTTTGGGATTTCCTTCCGATTCGTTCCGTTTTGTTGGTGGATTCATGATGAATATGATTAATCTTGTTGGTATAATTAGTTTTCCTACGGATTCATGGTATATTTTCATGGTTTTGCGAAATCGAGAGGGTTTGGTTGTGGTCCGCCCTCGTTGTTATTTTTGTATGAATATACATGAATCGTAGGCGGGTTTTCGGGTGTATTCCATTTCCATAATCGTTTAGAAGTGGTTGTGATTGTACTATTCGAATCGTTAGGTTCATTCTCGTCGGTTCCACACGGTCGTGCTTGATTCTTCCGTTCCGTTCGTGTCGTCGTCTATTTAATCGAGGCAAGTATCCTTATGAACTTACAATCTTGACATAGTAGTTTTGTATGAGAAATTGTGTGTGTGTGTATGCTCACTACGGGTTAGACTCGACGGGGTCTCGGTAGGGTTCCACGAAGCTGTGGGACCGCGAGCTTGCTTTTAACCACTGTGGGTTAGATCCGACGGGGTCTCGGCAGAGATCCACGAAGCTGTGGGTCCGCGGTTAATTGTGGTGCATTTTTACAAATGTGGTTTGATCATTGGTATTTCCGGAAATGAGTGTTTTGGAAACTATGATTTCTTGATGGCATGCATTACTATATGTGTAAGATGTAAATTGTTCATTTGGTTACTTGTACTAGCGTAATTGCTAACCCCTCTGGGGACCCGTTTTGGGGAAATTCGTTTTATGAATTTCAGGTCAGGTTCATCGGGACGAGCGGGCGCTGGACCAGTACACGGATGATGGTCATGCGTGATGATTGTGCATAAGTGACGTCTTAATGTCTTTTTGTCTTTTCATCTTTTGTGGCTTTTGAACTAATAGTTGTACTCGAGTACTTAAGAGTTCTTGTTCGTCCGGATTGTATTGTTGCCTATATGTTTGTGTTGATTGATGATGTTATGTCTGACCGGTTGAACCGGGTGGATTATTCTATTTTGCGTCTTTATGACATGGTGTTGGTTTGTCATTTATGTGAGTCGATGAGTATGATGTTGTTCAGCTGTAACACCCCCAATCCACTCAGGGATATTACACGCCGTAGACCCCTTCCCACAAGGAGCTACCAGGCGGGAGACTACAAATCAAAACCCACATGCGGTCAACTTGACCAAAACATAATACCGTAGACCGATTAGGTCTCTCAAAACATAGCATAACCGTACATCTGATGAAACTAAATTACAACTCGATCACATAGTACATAAAATGTCCATCCCCTCAAGGATGACAAGAACTCAAACTGACATATCAGCGACATTGACAGACTACAACTGTGACTAGTATCGCTGCATTGCATCATCCTCCGAGCCAATCCTGTGGTTGCTCACTCTCCAATCAGAACACCTGGAATAAATAACAAAATCCCCAACGAGGGGTTAGCGATGGAATCGCTAGCAAGTAACCAAGCTATACAATTATACATCAAGAATACAACCGTTATGAAAATAACATTTCGACAAGGTAGTAACACGATCCCCGAGTCTAAAGTCTTTTGAAAATTTATTCCTTTAAAACAAACCATGGGGATTACTCCAGAAATCATTGTAAGAGATTATTTAGAGACTTCGGGGGTCTCAGTGTAAAATCCTGAAATATGAATGTTTTTCCTTTTCAAAAGGTTTTCTTTCAAAATCATACAAATGATTTTATTCTCAACTCAAACCTCAAGACCAAAACCATATTCACCAATATAATCGGGATTCAAGATTCAAACATAAACAATTCAGAGATATCAAATCAACGATCAAAGCGTCTCTGTGGCCCGAAGGGTCCACCCGGATTAGCTCATCAAGAATAAACTAGAACACACACATAATTTATCTTGACATCGCACTCGCAAGTGACGATACTCGGAGCACTCTCCGGACCTACCCGATTAGATAACCTTATGGTCAAATCGTAACATCTGGCCGTACTCGCAAGCACGCGCCTCCGAGGCCTCGACGGACCCTACCCGGATAACACCATTCAAGCATGCCCATAAGTTATCATGACATCGCACTCGCAAGTGAAGATTCTCGGAGCCCTCCCCGGACCTACCCGAATTGATAACCGTATGGTCACAACGCACGTCGTCGGCCGTACTCGCAAGCACGCGCCTCCGAGGCCTCGGACGGGACCCTACCCGGACAACATCTCAATTCGCTAAGATACACAACAACAACAAAGGCACAATATTCACTACAACCGAAACACGTAACATATAAGTTAATGTAACATAACTTCCACAAAGGCACAACATCCACAGAAACCATCATTCGGAAAAAGGCCAACGAGCAAATAATACAAGTATTACGCGATTCCACAATTCTTCAGTTAACTACTCATTTCTAGTATTTATTTTAACAAAATAACATGAAGAGGTAGTTATCATTATTCTTGAAACTAAAGTTTACGTTGGTAATTACCTTCATAAAATCACGTCTTCATTTAAAGTAAGTTACGGTTAAATATACCGTCACTAACGAGTCCACGTTAAATTCACGACACATCACATTCTCAAAGTATAAAGAATATAGACGAGATACTCGCCTCAAGTCCAACGCACGCGGAGCAACGGGAAAGCTCGACTTAATGACCGCTACCGAACACTCCGAAGAACACGATTCAACCGGGAAGCTCGGACCCCGAAGAAGACAACGAAGCGGGAGGGTTCCACTCGAGTTCTTCACAAGAATTCGACCCTAACAATATATAATCCATAAATCAACAATCATACGAGGAAGGATATTCGTAGAACGCCCGAAAACCCCTCTATGACATTCTACCGGACACCTTCAAGGCGTCGACCAAGAACTCGACCAAAATAACGAATCGATACGATCTAACCATGGAATAACAAGAGAAATGATATAATACATCTAAATAATCATCAATCTATCATAATCCTAAGTTAAATCGGATTAATCGGACGAAAACAACCAAAATACCCAAATTCCCCAAAACTAGATTTCTAGGAAATCTGACCTGATTCGGTAGATCGGAGGATGTTATAGGACGGATGATTGATGATATGAACCTCAAAACTTCATGTATTCATCGTCCAACAACATCTCTAGATGATTCACACACCCACAGCCGCGTACGGGAAGAAAAAGGATGAGAAATGGCTGAAGAAAAACGCTGCCAGGCCTTTTATAGGCTGACTGCCGGCCGGGTTACGTACGTAACCGGCCAAGGGTTACGTACGTAACCGAGTCACTGCCCCAAAACTGCCGGCCCGCTACGTACGTACCGGCCAGGGCCTTACGTACGTAACCGGCCCTTACGTACGTAACGGCCGAGCACTAACGTACGTTACTCGGCCAGGGCTGGCCTGGCCCGAGCATGCCCGGCCATGGCTCGGCCGGGACCAATTCCGACGGCCCGAACGACCCCGAAACCCGAACCTGAGTACGAATCGAAGATACGGTTACGAAGTACTCGCAAAGACGAATCCGAGCACTAAGAGAACACACGATTCCGACCACCCGAAGGCTCGAAATTCGACAATGGAAAGTAATTACCCCAAACTTTGGGAAATTACGAAAACGGCCCAAAACGCCCGGAAATCACGATACGTGATCGAATAACCAAACCGAAGTTCACAACACGTCTAACAAAGTTAAACGGACTTGCGGGAAACTCGAAACAGCAGTTTCGGACGAGATTCGCAAGAATCGAACTCAAGTGCGGAAAAACCGCTAAAAAGCACGGAACTCAACAAAACGACACCGAAACGAGCTCGGATGACAAAAGTGCAGAATTAATCAATCTCGAAATGACGAAACGGTCATGAGCGAGTCGTCAAAACGGACTTTTGCCGAAAAAAAGAAATTACCGGAAATCGAAATTACGGGTATTACATTCTACCCCTCTAAAAAAAAGTTTCGTCCCGAAACTTAAACTAAAAAAAAAATGAAGTCACAAACAACAAAGCACGGCCGACAAAATCTCAACGGTCCCGACGAACCGATCCCGATACCGATGCCGAAACACGATTCTGGGAAACCTCATGGAATAATTTACAATACTGAACTCTGTGGCCCTCGAGTCCACAATTATAACAAGTAATCCGTTGCGAAGGACAATTAGCTTGCACATGACCGACAACATTGCAGTTAAAGCACCTCCCAGTCTGACTAGGAGTCAAAGAAGACAACTTGGAACTCTTGGTTCCACCGAACGAAGAAATTGAAGGTTTCGCCGTACGACTACGCGAAACTCGATGAGAAGAATTCCCATCTATTGCACCGTCCGAAAAATCTCCAGACGTCCTCTGTCTCTTCGACTCATGCGAAGGCCCAGTAGATAACGATGCCATCTCGTACGCCATGGCTCGATTCTGATACTCTCTCAAAGTAGCACAAGTGAAACCCGACATGTACTGTCGAATCTCTGGTTTCATCCGCATATCAAAATGACGGATCTTGTCCTCCTCGGTCCTCACCTGATTCTTCACAAAGGCGAGCTGTCGACTATAATCGACAATAGCCTGCGACACGGGTACATCCTGTGGCTCAGCTAGGTAAAAATCTCGGATCCTCTGCTCTCGGATCGGTCTCGGGCAAAACTCCGCTTCCATCAACTTCTTGAACTCTTCCCAAGTAACAGCATGATCTTGAGGCTCAACGGCCTCCCACCAGTTAGCGGCGTCATCAACGAGAAGGAACTGGGCGATAGGAATCCTCCGCTCCTCGGGACAACCAATCGCCTTGAAAATCTTCTCCAATTGGATAAGCCAACCGTCCCAGCCCAAAGTATCACCCGCTCTGCAAAGCGAGGGGGCATCTGAACCACTTCTCTAAGCCACCGAGTCGATCCAACATCCTCATTCGCAGTATGGTTACGCCGAACCACACAGCTAAATGTGTCATGCAGTGCCACTGTTGGAGCACGGTGGCAACACCCGATACTAATTCCATTACGGTAGTACGATCCTGGTCGCGCGGAGGGTTACCACGACCTCGACCTCTCGGCATCTTGAATGGACAACCGTTTAGAACAACAAAACAACCACCACATAATCAATATAGAGCAACCAACAATAACACAATAAAATACTCATTCCGAGTTGTAACACGAATACATGAACTATCAACCGCAACGAGAATTCAAATTCATAAATCATTCACTTAGCCATGTTAACATAACGTCGACCTTTACCAAGTTTATCACGGTCAAAACCACAAACATATCATCGTGGTCGAATATGGGTAATATTTTAAAAACAATTTTTTTTTCAAGGTGCTCGTCGAATGATAGTATTTTAAAATTCTGAATTTGAAAAATTTCTTTGGCGAATTTTAGAAAAGAAAAGTTTGATCAAAACTACGAATCTATTATCATCTCTGTCTCGTTTTGAAAACAATGTACAAGACATTCTAAATTACCACATCCGGATAACGTCAAAGAAACAACACAATTAAACCGAACTAGGAAATCATCGTATCTGGGCGTACACCCATAACTTGCTAACAAGAATTGTGACAATATATAATACGTCAATAATATCCACACAGGTGAAGCAACTAAGTGCAATACTAATATCGCAGTTAGGGTTCATGATCGTCACAGACGGACCATATGATTAGATCGATAGAGATTGAGCAACAGAAAATGATCACCTATAGAATTGTATGACAAAGTCTTGTAAAAATTTTCCGACGGGCAAAACAACATAACAAACATATAACAGAAATTTTTCAAAATTCTTTTGGTCTCAACCGAAGGTGACGGTAATATTTTGCAGTGCCCGAAATACATTAATATACATTTTTCCTCATATCGCCTGATGGTGTCATTTGAAAATACAGGATTAACTCTATCAAAACTCGACCGATTTCAAAATTCACACGGGCTGCTGGTTTAATCGAACCATAAATATATTTTCAAAATCAACTTTCACAAAAATGTTCTGACCCTTATGGCCCCTCAAAAATATATTCTCAAATCCACCCGCAGCGGAATAATTACGATAGTCCAGACAAAGTGATCGAACTAAAAACCACCTGCTCAAACGACAAACAAAATCACAAATTCAACCAAACACATTTCGGGCGCATCAAGTTAAAACATATATCCAGACTATCATTTGAGCTTTTCACCGAATTAACTGTCGGCACACTTTCGAAACCCATCAAGGTTCACAAATTTCACAACATACCACCCCACACGGCGGTTCAAAGTCAAAACATCAATACGTCCAGTCATATCCGTATACCGTGCGCCACAAGCATCGATTACAACTCCCTTACACAACACCGTGTAAATAAGGACACACATCACATTTAATTCGCACACGTAAAAACATGAAATACAGGTACCTCACATAAAGGAGGAGACTTACGTCCACAGGCCGCACGGAGATAATGGCTGCAACACGATACTAATCACAACGAACCACAATTGATCACAACGGATCGCAATGATCTCGCTTGTTCACAACTGCTCACCCGGGTGACACGACAAGACACGACTCCGACAAGACACGACTCGACAAGACCCAACTAGACCCAACTGCCTAGGTTTTCGCAAACCTAAGCTCTGATACCATTTATGTAACACCCCCAATCCACTCAGGGATATTACACGCCGTAGACCCCTTCCCACAAGGAGCTACCAGGCGGGAGACTACAAATCAAAACCCACATGCGGTCAACTTGACCAAAACATAATACCGTAAACCGATTAGGTCTCTCAAAACATAGCATAACCGTACATCTGATGAAACTAAATTACAACTCGATCACATAGTACATAAAATGTCCATCCCCTCAAGGATGACAAGAACTCAAACTGACATATCACCGATGCACTGACAGACTACAAGCCGTGACTAGTATCGCTGCATTGCATCATCCTCCGAGCCAATCCTGTGGTTGCTCACTCTTCAATCAGAACACCTGGAATAAATAACAAAATCCCCAACGAGGGGTTAGCGATGGAATCGCTAGCAAGTAACCAAGCTATACAATTATACATCAAGAATACAACCGTTATGAAAATAACATTTCGACAAGGTAGTAACACGATCCCCGAGTCTAAAGTCTTTTGAAAATTTATTCCTTTAAAACAAACCATGGGGATTACTCCGAAATCATTGTAAGAGATTATTTAGAGACTTCGGGGTCTCAGTGTAAAATCCTGAAATATGAATGTTTTTCCTTTTCAAAAGGTTTTCTTTCAAAATCATACAAATGATTTTATTCTCAACTCAAACCTCAAGACCAAAACCATATTCACCAATATAATCGGGATTCAAGATTCAAACATAAACAATTCAGAGATATCAAATCAACAGTCAAAACGTCTCTGTGGCCCCGAAGGGTCCCACCCGGATTAGCTCATCAAGAATAAACTCGAACACACCCATAAGTTATCTTGACATCGCACTCGCAAGTGACGATTCTCGGAGCCCTATCCAGACCTACCTGATTAGATAACCTTATGGTCAAATCGTAACATTTGGCCGTACTCGCAAGCACGCGCCTCCGGAGGCCTCGACGGACCCTACTCGGATAACACCATTCAAGCATGCCCATAAGTTATCATGACATCGCACTCGCAAGTGTAGATTCTCGGAGCCCTCCCCAGACCTACCCGAATTGATAACCTTATGGTCACAACGTACGTCTGGCCGTACTCGCAAGCACGCGCCTCCGGAGGCCTCGACGGGACCCTACCCGGACAACATCTCAATTCGCTAAGATACACAACAACAACAAAGGCACAATATTCACTACAACCGGAAACACGTAACATATAAGTTAATGTAACATAACTTCCACAAAGGCACAACATCCACAGCAAACCATCATTCAGGAAAAAGGCCAACGAGCAAATAATACAAGTATTACGCGATTCCACAATTCTTCAGTTAACTACTCATTTCTAGTATTTATTTTAACAAAATAACATGAAGAGGTAGTTATCATTATTCTTGAAACTAAAGTTTACGTTGGTAATTACCTTCATAAAATCACGTCTTCATTTAAAGTAAGTTACGGTTAAATATACCGTCACTAACGAGTCCACGTTAAATTCACGACACTTCACATTCTCAAAGTATAAAGAATATAGACGAGATACTCGCCTCAAGTCCAACGCACGCGGAGCAACGGGAAAGCTCGACTTAATGACCGCTACCGAACACTCCGAAGAACACGATTCAACCGGGAAGCTCGGACCCCGAAGAAGATAACGAACGGGAGGGTTCCGACTCGAGTTCTTCACAAGAATTCGACCCTAACAATATATAATCCATAAATCAACAATCATACGAGGAAGGATATTCGTAGAACGCCCGAAAACCCCTCTATGACATTCTACCGGACACCTTCAAGGCGTCGACCAAGAACTCGACCAAAATAACGAATCGATACGATCTAACCATGGAATAACAAGAGAAATGATATAATACATCTAAATAATCATCAATCTATCATAATCCTAAGTTAAATCGGATTAATCGGACGAAAACAACCAAAATACCCAAATTCCCCAAAACTAGATTTCTAGGAAATCGACTGGTCGGTAGATCGGAGGATGTTATAGGACGGATGATTGATGATATGAACCTCAAAACTTCATGTATTCATCGTCCAACAATATCTCAAGATGATTCACACACCCACAGCCGCGTACGGGAAGAAAAAGGATGAGAAATGGCTGAAGAAAAACGCTGCCAGGCCTTTTATAAGTGATGCCGTAGGGTTACGTACGTCGTAACGGCCAAAGTTACGACGTGCATCAGTCGCCCCAATCGCCGGCCCGCTACGTGCGTACGGCCGGGGCCTTACGTGCGTAACGGCCCTTACGTGCGTAACGGCCGAGCACTAACGTCGTTACTCGGCGGTGGCACTGGCCCGAGCATGCCGACCATGGCTCGGCCGACCAATTCCGACGGCCGACGACCCGAAACCCGAACGAGTACGAATCGAAGATACGGTTCTGAAGTACTCGCAAAGACGAATCCGATCACTAAGTGTTAACACGATTCCGACCACCCGAAGGCTCGAAATTCGACAATGGAAAGTAATTACCCCAAACTTTGGGAAATTACAGCATTAAAACGCAGGAAATCACGATACGTGATCGAATAACCAAACCGAAGTTCACAACACGTCTAACAAAGTTAAACGGACTTGCGAAACTCGAAACAGCGATTTGGACGAGATTCGCAAGAATCGAACTCAAGTGCGGAAAAAGCCTAAAAGCACGGAACTCAACAAAACGACACCGAAACGAGCTCGGATGACAAAAAGTGCAGAATTAATCAATCTCGAAATGACGAAACGGTCATGAGCGAGTCGTCAAAACGGACTTTCGCCGAAAAAAAGAAATTACCGGAAATCAAAATTACGGGTATTACATCAGCCTGGTGGGTCCCATATAGGGATTCACGGCGCTGTAATATACCTCGAATATCTTGAGGGTGTTACAGTGGTAGAGTATAATGGTGAACCTACTAAAACAATTATGTTATTCAAGTGTGAGTGGTTTGACTTATCACCTCTAGGGACTTCGGTGAATACAGATTTCAATTTGGTTTCAGTAAACCACACCCGTAAATACAAGAAGTACGAACCTTTTGTGTTAGCAAATCAAGCTACTCAAGTGTATTATGCTTCCTATACTAGTATGAATCAAGCTAAGAAGGATTGGTGGGGAGTGTGCAAGGTCACACCTAGATCTAGAGTTGAAGTAGCTTGTGAACCATCCACCTCGTCATTACATCAACCATTTCAAGAGGATGCCGCAGTCATGAGGACTAGAGGTAGTCAAGCTACTATAGATGATGAGATATCAATATCGCATCCACGAGGTGGACTTATTGATATTGATGATGTGGATGAGGCATCAGATGATGGATATATAATAACGTCAGATGAGGAAGATAGTAATGATGATGATGATGATTCTGATCATATGTTATAGTCTTTACGATCATGTCAATATTATGATTTTCAAGCTAATGAATATTCTGTTTTAGATTGTTATATGAAGTGCACTTGAAAATTTGATTTAGATTGTGGACAGTTTGATTTATTCTTCCTCTTCTTTCGATCTTTATTTATACGATGTTGTCTTGATGATTTTATGTAGATTTTTATTTGATGTATTGTCGCAATGTGTGCTGCGTACATGTTGATTTTTGCTTAACTTGTACTCTACTCATTTGCTTTGTCTGTAACTAACATTTATTAGTGCTAATTAGTGATATACATTTCATGTGTAATAGTATTTTTCTGTCTACACTCTTGCAAATGACCTGTTCATCGAAAGCCTTCACTCTGTTGCATGCTAATTGCTGTATAAGTGGGTTTAGTTTTCCTTTCAGACAAATATGGAACATGTAGTTTAATGAGAAATTTATGTGAAAATTGTCATGTATTTGTTGTACTGATTAAACTTCAGGACGTAGGTATATATAGAGCCGAACCTCGAGATATATGTCTGAATTCAGCTATGTGATCCTTTGAAAAAATAAGGTTTATATATCACAATTCGATATGCAGCATCGTTATCAGAAGCTCCCTTGCCATCTATGAAACAATACAAACCTCCCTCAAGTAAGACTAAATTTAACCCAAGGGGGCTATTTGTAATTTTCGGAAATCTGGGGGTCCTACCAACTAGAGGATTTAAATGGAAGAATGTTTCTGGTATGATAATGTAAATAGGAAGCAGCTGAATCCAGCAATTATTGTTGATTGCCTAGATATTTTCGATTCATTGGTGTTAAGTCTTGTGACATCCGAAATCAAAAGAAAAATATCTGCTTTATATGATGTAGTAGTACTTGTTAATTGAACTCCTTTACTTATTTAGCTTCATAGTGCTTGATGTTGTCTTAGTTTACTTTCATGTTATTCATACATGAAACTGAAACCAATATTGTATATAATTGATCTTAAACATAAATGCAGATCTCAGAGGCTTTGTGTTGTCTAACTCTCTCCACTACTTGTTTAATTTTCGACCCTGAATAGCTTATACACATTGTTTTGTTATATGGATCTCTGTGGTATGATCTATTTGAGTGATCTAACAATGCGAGAGTCTGTGGTATGAAGCAGCAATTTTAGATGTTCTCGATGAGGAGAGGTGGTGGCGGGCGCCGCAGTAGCACGGGCTCCTCACGAGCAGCTCCCGGACACTCTTCACCAGCGACGGACTCCCCACGAGAAGGTCCTGTTAGGTCTTCGTCTGCTCTACCCGAGACTCCGCCGATTGTTCTACTCAGGACAGGCGAGGCAGGAGACTAGTGCACACATTTCTGAAGATGAGGATCGGGAGGTTATAGCTTCTGAGGCAGCCTCAAGTGTTGTTTCCTGTAGAAAGATTGCTCTTGAAAGAGATACTAAAACTGGGTTAGTTATTTACTGTTTAATTGGTATAAAAGTATTTCCGAATAATTACAAAAAGAAAAGTAATCTTACAAATTTGCAAATACCACCTTCACAGTTGCTTCTATTTCAAAAATTGCTTCCCCAAGAGGGGTGGGGTGGGTGGGCGTTTTTGTTAGGTAAATACACATATCGAGAGGATATTTGTAATTTTCTAAAAGGTAATTGGAGTTTTTGCAATTAGGCTAAAACTATTATTTGTAATTTTCTCAAAGTCTTGCTTGTTCGTACCATCTGATGTTCTGGTTTTGTATTGTTCAAGAGATCCTTGAGGATACTTATGAAAGGAGTAGCTCCAATTCCAAGTCCTACCAGGAGTAATACATCATAGTTTTGGTAGTCTTGTGCAGGTGCTCCGTAGGGTCCATCAACAAGCAATTTAGGCAGACTGCAAACAATAGTGTGTGTTATTCCTGGGAGATTCTGACTTAATGACTTTGAGAATTTCTAATTCTAATCATTCAAAATTACCCTCTCTGAATAACATTTTGAGCTATTATCTTCAGTAGCACACAACGTCATTTAGCAGCTCATTGACATTTTGAAACTTATGTTTGATAGTAACTATGATGCCGGACAAAATTGAGCTCTCCATTATATTCCTTGATCACAGGAGTGTTATTCCCTTTACTGCCATGTCATCTCCAAAATGGAGAAGTTTTATTCTTTATGCATGGCTTTACTTGATTTACTTATTGCATCCTTTCATACTTGTACAAATCAGCATGAAGAATGTGAATCTTCTTAGTATCGGATGAGTATTTTTTTACCCACATACTTGTCTGGCAAGTTATCATGGTTTCAAACGTGTCAATGATCCATATATACTAGAATGCATATGGTGGTCCATCTCATGTAAATGAATCTTTTATCAAGTTGCAACTCATATATACCCAATTCGCCTTGCCTCGTCATAGTAGCCAATAAAGCGCAATATCTCAGTGCGGACCCCTTTAGCACTATTTACATATTAGAGTTGAAAAAGAGCACAATAGCGCATAGCGCAAATAATACGCTTTTTTTATTATTTTTTTCTGCATTAACATTTTGATGACTCTTTCCATGTCCTTATGGAGTCAGAGGTTTTGTTCTTTGGCTCTAGGATATAATGGAATAATGAAAATGGCCATTAGACTATCTACTCTTTCCAATGTGAAGAAGTAAATAGCGTTTGCACCTCAAAAATGTTTTTATCCGGACTAGTATATAGAAGTGGCACATCCTTGGAACCTGATCTAGAAGTAAGTGAAAAAGCAACAAAGCAGTCAGTAGTCCAAAACTTTACTTTTCAAGACCTCGGCAAGTCTCACCATAACCAAATACTTGCTGAAGTGACTGAGCCAGTGAATTATTCATACGGATATGAACATTCAGATAATTGTCTCCTGGTGCTGAAGTAAGACAAAATTGATGCCTGGAGAAATACAAAATTCATTCAATTTAGAAAATATTTATGCCCTCCCCTCACCCCCAACACACAGACACACACTTGGGGCACACTTGTGTCAGACTTTCATACGTTCCCTTTAACTTATATTTAAAGAAGAAAACAAGTACTAAAAAATAGAAAACAAATGTTGATTAAATGCTATAACTAAGTATTGTGATGATCTAAATGATTAATTTGGTTTTGGTTACAGAGAGATAGTGATTCATCCCCAGATTTTCAGGGTGTGCACGAGGAGTTTTAAAAGAGTTCCCAATCCGACAGGCTTCAACTGGAAAGATACTCCTAATAGCGTAAAGGCCCAGTACTATACCTTCTTTAAGGTAATTTGTAATCATTATGTAAACTAATTATATTCAATTGGAAAGTTAGTTTTATTAACTTGATATGCAATATTTCATTGAAATTTTTCACGTGGCCTGTTGAGTGGGAACAAGAAGTCTATGATTTTTGGGAGTCTCGTGCACGGGTTAGGTTCAGCAATTTCCTAGGTGATGCAAAAAAGAAAAGGGATCAAGGGAGGCCGAAACACATCCCTACTGATTGGTGGGAAGGTTTGTGTGCTTACTGGGATACTCCCGAGGTGAGAGATGTATCTACGAGGGCGAGAGGCAACCGAATGGCTGAAGTGGATGGCCCTGGTACCGGGATAAGCAAGCACAGTGGAGGCTCTAAGTCTGTTAGGGTACTTGCTCGAGAGTTGGTTAGTAATTATCTAATTATTTTTGCTTGTATATGTAAGTGTGCATCGTAATAATTTCGAAGTTTTTTTAATAAATAGGCAACGAAGAACAATCTTCCATTAGAGCAGTGTGTTTATGCCTCTTTTCGGGCTATCCACATGAAAAAAGATGGAACTTTTACGACACAGGAGGATGCGGATATTGATATATATGCATTCGATTCATCTACGGTATTTTGGAATACATTCGATTCACACTTGTTGTTTTGATTGTCATGGAAACAGTGTATTGTCAGTTGGTATATGGAGGATGCATTTGAGTTTTTTTATTATAGACAACAGTGGTTGTCAGTTCATCGTGTTATGATTATAGACAACAGTGGTTTTTTATTATCATGCATTTATTTGGGTAACAATCATGTATGTGACCTTTGTGAAATCTTTTGTGAAAAATCGGACTTGTGAAGAAAAATCTGACCTTTCTATACACAATATCAACTGTTCTAGTTCATTCTCTTTCCCTATTTTGTGAAGAAAAATCTGACCTTTGTGAAATCTTTTTTTTCTTGTGAATTTCTCACATATACAATCTAAAACTACGGCCAATAGGGTGGAAGTTGTGTGTTTACAGTAACTCTCCTCTAATAGCATAGCAGAAAGCTTCTATGCCTCGTGCCACTACGGTGTCGTTAAAGCGTAGTAACGAGAGTTAGATAACAAGATACTCAAACTAAATATTGAAAGTAGCACATTATTTTTCTTTTTGGTTTGAGATACTGAATTTTTCTTTATTCTCATAATTCCCTCAATAGTTCCTGTTATTTCTGTTTTTCTCCCAACATCCGGACTGGACAAGAATACAAAACCTTTGATTCTAAAATGTCGGCCATGGAGCTATTGTAATATGTAGTTTTTATGTGATATGTTCATTTGTTTTCACATCCATTATTTTACATGCTGTCGGTTGTTTCATTTGTTTCATTTTATAATAAATAATATAATATAAAAAGAATCCAGGATCTTGCAGTGTGTGTGATGTATATATATATATATATAGTGTTGACAATATTAAATAACTCATTATTAGTTGCTGATGTATTAAGATAATATGAACTAGTGTATTAATGAAGCTGCTTACCTCCCTTTATTATGAAGCTGCTTCACTTCTGCCCAAAAAAGCCTTTTTTGATTTAACCAAATGAATGTCAGATTTTATATTTTTGGTGTGAAAATAAAATGAATATCAGATTTTATTGCCATGGTCAACTATGCATTTTTATAAGGAACGGAGGGAGTATTAAATATCTTCTCTAATATAGAATGCAGACTCTGCAATCTAATCCAAAAATGTGTTATTTGGAAGTATTCTTTCATTTTTTTATTGATCTTACTGCGAGTCAGATGTGATTATGCGAGTTTTTCTTATCCATTTCTGCTAGCTACAAAAAGGAAAACTTGGCTTTTCTCCTTGCAATGTAATTAGAATATTGGGCATGTTTTTCTTCTCAGACTAGGGTTAAGGAGCTTGCTGCAGAGCAAGGAGAGGGAGCAGATTTGAATATGATCTATAAGACTATACTGCAGGAGAAGGAGGCCGCCAAAGAATATGTCAAGAAAAACAGGATGTATGGCACTGACAGTCTAGCTCCCAGCATCATAAGCACAGGCTCTAGCGGCGGTGGATCAACGACCTCACAGTTTCACGCATCTGAAGAGATCCACACTCGATTCACATCCTTAGAGGAGCAGCTGATAGAGGAGCGCAGACTAAGAGAAGAGCAGGCAAAGGTGATTGAAGAAGAGCGCGTGAAGAGACAGCGCCTTGAGGAACAGTTGCAAGCTATTCAAGAAATGCTGACACAACAAAATCTTCCACCTCCGAGTCGCCCTTCTACTTCACCTTGATTTAGACTACTTATTTCTTTTTTTACTGTATGATGAAATGATGACAACTCTTGATTGTGTACGACGATACAACTATGACGATTGTGTAACATTGAGACGTTTTTGATATTTATGACTAGTTTGTTTTATTATTCAGAAATTGAAAGCAGATAATGGAAATAATTAAAAATTCAGAATATTTGTCAAAAATAAAAAATACCGACGGCAAAACTGCTGTTGGAAAATTACTGACGCCCTTTTACCGTCGATAAAACGCGTCAGGATTTACAGTTTTACCAACGGCAGCGAGGCCATCGGCATTAGTAAATTAGCGACGGCTACATTCCGTCGGCAAAGGCGTCGTCATTATTCAGTTTAACAACGACAGGCCCGACGTCGTTATTGCAAAACTAACGACGGCAACACGGCGTCGTAAAACCCGTCGGCCATGGCGTCGGTAGTGGCGTCGGTATCCGTCGGCAAAACCGTCCCAGTTTCAGGTCACCCGGGGATTGCCCGACGCCAACGGCGTCGGGAAGCCGTCGGCAATTTAACAACGCCAAGAAATGGCGTCGGTAATTTTTTACCGTCGAGTAGTTTTCCAACGCCCGTTTGGCATCGGTATTCAGTTTACCGACGCCCTTTGCTTATTTTGCCGACGGATTTTGGCGTCGGTAAATACTGTTTTTTTTGTAGTGCACGACTCACCTCGATTCGGTCATATGGATATCACTCAGGGTTTGTCAATGACTGGATCAAAAGGTTGTGATAGGTATACGTGGACATTTGACTTGAGGTTTCAGTAGGAGATGTGCTTGTGACATTAAGTTAGTCATTAGAGTAGTTCTATCCAATCGCCGGTGGGTGGGGTCAACCTCGAAATGCAACTTAGTGGGCAAGTAGCAGTCTCTACTGAATACCAAGATAGAATTCTTTCTCCTGTAAGTGAGCAGGAAAATGTCCTATGCGGTTAATGGCAAATGAGATTATAAGTCTTTGGCCAAAGCATTTAGAGCTAGTTGTATTTGATACACGAGAGCTCAATGATCTCGGTTTGCATTAACAGAAAGCATAGAGTCAAGTTACAGTAGGGTTTGACTTTACCGTGACCCTAATACCTGACCGAGACATATGATTGAAGGGTTTATACGTATACGGTATTCACGACATAATGGTTTTTAGTGATCCGATCATTCGTTCTTAGTTGGGTTACGGTACGGAGCACTAGACTGGCTAAGTGTTACCCGTACTCCTTGGTTCCTCCCATTGCCGACTAATACGGACCTACGGAGTCGCGCACAAGGATATTTGATGGATAAATATGTATTTACTATCTCTTCATTAATATTGGATACTGGATATCTAATTTGATTTATTTGATAAATCAAGCGGTCTAGTGAATTAAAATTAATTACTGGGTGATTAATTTAATTCATAAATAGTTATTTCTTAGAAATATACTATTTTAATTTTGTATTTGATAAAATTAATTAATTAGATTAATTAATTAAGTATAAATACATTTGGGATAAAACGAAGTGTATTTAACGGACTAGACACGAGAACGTCCGGTACACGAACCGAGTGGCTCGGCTCGTTTTCTCACCCAACAATGTAGGCCGCCCTCCCCATTTCCTTCCATGTGGTGTGTGTGGTGTGTTTAAATTGTTTAATGGATTGAGGACAAAAGGATGAGATTTCATATCTCTATCATTTTGATCACATCTCCATTATATAATGAAATAACTTCTCATCTTAGCAAAAAGTTGAAACAAACATACATACATTTCAAGGAGAGGCCTGCTGGCCGTGAGTTGAGTTTTGGAGGAAGAAAAAAAAATTTATTTTATTTTTCTTGCTCATCTTAGATAGAAAGAAAAGGAAGAAGAGAAGAGAAGAAAAATATTGTGTCGATTCCTAGCCGTGTTCTTTGAGAACGAATTGACATACTATTTTTCCGATCAATATCCGACGCGTGTAACGTAGAGACATTTGACAATTTCGGTGTTGGATCATTCAACAAGCTACAACGAATTAGATTCGTGTTCGTGTCGGTAACCGGAGAAAGCTTGTTCGGGTTTTTCCTTCGAAAATTATATTATCAAAGGACTACGAGGGTAAGTATTCTTTGATTCTCTTCCTCGTTATTTATATTCATTTATATGATGCTTGATCGGTCCGTTTTGGGGTTTGGTTTTATCCGGTTGGACCGGTTTATTTTCCGCTGCGTAATTCAATTTTAATCACCAAAACCCAACAAGGGCTACACCAGTGGTCGGCGCTAAGCCCTCTTCTCTTCGCTCTGATCCTTGATGTCATTTCGCGGGGGATACAAGATGACGTCCCGTGGTGCATGTTTTTTGCTGACGACATTCTGTTAGTGGCGTAGTCGAGGAGGGAGGTGAACTCGAAGTTGGAGCTCCCAGGGCTTGCGTGTGAGCCGGTCTAAGACCGAGTATCTCTGGTGTAACTTTAGTGGTGAGGCCAACGAGAAAGATGTAGAGGTAATGATTGTGGATCAGACCATACCCCGTACGGATAAGTTCAAGTATTTGGGTTCGATCATTTAGAAGGAAGGTGAGTGTGAAGAGGATGTCACTCATCGCATCAAGGCGGGGTGGCTAAGGTGGAGAGCAGCGACAGGGGTCCTGTGCGACAAGAAATTCCCTCTAAAGTTGAAGGGTAAATTCTATAGAGCGGCAATCTGACCTGCAATGTTGTATGGGTCTGAATGTTGGGCGATGAAAAAGTCGCTTGAGAGCAAGTTGGAAGCGGCTGAAATAAGAATGTTACGCTGGTCGTGTGGTCGCACAATGTTAGATAGAATCTCGAACGGGGTTTTCAGGAACGCGCTAGAAGTGGCGCCCATTTCAGCGAAAGGTAGGGAAGAGAGATTGGGATGGTTTGGCCACGTACGCAGGAGGCAGGCATCTGCTCCGGTGAGGAGGGTCGAGAGTTTATTGGCTGCCGGGGAGAGGAGGAGAGGCAGACCGAGGAGGACGTGGGAGGAGCAATTGAGATTAGATTTGAAGGCCTTAAACCTTTCCGAGACCATGACTGTTGATAGGTGCACTTGGAGGCGCCAGATTAGAGTTGTGGATTCTTTAGTAGGGAGTGGTGCTGTAGTTGAGAGCCTCAGGGTTGGATTGTCTCGGTTAGTTTTGACCTAGAGCATTGCATTTTTATTTTTATTGTATATTTTATCCTATTGCCTTTTGCGTGTGGTGTATTTTTGTCAGGGAGCTGTGCGTGGAGTCAAGCTCTCTTCTGTTTGAGCAGCGTTCATCGGGAGTGAAGTAGCCAAATTCCTCTTAGGTAAGTCCCATGTGGATTAAGCCATGGGCTCAGGTATGGTATTGAGCTTTTTCGAATCATATGCTTCCCTTTGTATTTTTCACTCAATATTTTACTGTGCACTAAGCTGGGGGTCTTCACGGAAACAGCCTCCCTATCGTAATAAGTAGGGGCATGATCTGCGTACATCTTACCCTCCCCGGACTCTGCTCTGAGCGGGATATACTGGGTATGTTTGGTTTGGTTTGATTTGGTTTACTGTAGTAAAATTCTTATTACAATACACTTAAATTAATATTTCACTTTAACAAATAACATGTTTTTTATATAATTTTTATAGCAGTTATATTCCGCAAATTATCATTTTATAAAATAGACAGAGAAAATATTTTTACTAAAACTCTTATAAATAGGGGTGGGCACAAAAAATCAAAATCCCGATCCCGTCCCGGTCCCGTCCCAAAATTACCCGGGATGGGACGGGATCCAAAATTAAAAACACTAGGCCCGTCCCATCCCGTCCCATTAGAGTAACTACGGGACGGGACACGGGACAAAAAATATGAGACCCGTAAGGCCCGTCCCGTCCCGCTAAATTTTTAACCCTTTTTAAAATCATATATTTTTATTATTTGTAACCCTTTTTTAATTAATTTTAATAATAAACTATTTTTATTTTTAACTATCTATATTTTAATAATTGTACACAAACCTAATCAACCGATATAAAGTTAATCTGATATTTTTCAAAAAAATGGATATGTTGTATTCAATGTTAATAATTGTTATTTTAAAAGTTTAATTTAGGCTATTAAATTAGTTTGTTGGATATTTTTCCCGAATTTAGATGTATAAAATTATAGATTTTCTTACCTTTTTCTAATTTATATTTTGAACTTTTTATGCGGGAATAAACCCGTCCCGTCCTGTTAAATCCGTCCCAACCGAATAAAGGCGCGCGAGATGAAATTTTGAAATCGCGTCGTCGTCGTCCCGCTTGTTATAACGGGGCACGGACGGGGATGGATCTTTGAGGATCCCATCCCGTCCCATGCCCACCCCTACTTATAAATGTTTTTAAGGCACTCCCACGATATGATTTGAATTTTGGACCACACTCTACAACATGGGGAACTGGCGAAGCCACAGGCCGGCCGGGTCGATTCAGTTAATGTTCTAAAGATTGCTAGGGTTTAAGACGATTGAGGTACCGCATATCGATTAATCGAATAATAAAAGTACATACTTTAATACAGACTTTTACATGATTACTTCATGTTATATTCTACTAATTAATTAATAAATAAATATTATTATAATATAGAGATGATAAGCACTTTATATAATTTAACCTTATAATATAGATACAAACATGTTTTAGTATAAATTTTTTTATTATAAGATTATATTTAGGCGGGTTTTGATAAAATTCGCTGAATCAGATCAATAGAAGATTAATTGAAGGATTGATAGGCCTGAAAAAGCTCTGTATGTAGAGATTAATTGAAGAATTGATCGGTTTGGAAAAACTTTATAGAAGAGAAACAACTCATGACATTATTTTATTTTTCCCCTTACCAACACAATTATTACTTATCAAATTTATAAAAATGACTTGATGCGTGCTAGTGTAAGATATATAACTACCCCCCCCCCCCCCCCCTGTTCTTCCCCCCAAAAAAATATAACTACCCCCGGGCCCCTCCAACCTCAACAACACCCCCACCCCCCACCCCCAACCCCCATCCTCCAAAGGAAAACAAACCAAAAAAACAAGATCTCAAAATTATATATCAAATACTCACCTTACTAACTATATATATATATATTATATTCAACATTTTATAGATACTATATCACTGTAAATATGATAAGAGAGACATTTTACTCTGTGATCTTGGGTTCCGTCCATGGAATATCTCCACATAATGCATCTCCTGTTAATCAATCGACATGTGGCGTGAATGTGGGGTGCTCCACATAGTGTAATGGACGGAACATCTGCATCCCACATAAACACCACGTGTCGATGGATTAGCAAATAATACACTATGTGATGATGTTCTATGGGCAGAAAGGTGACCTTGGAATACGAGGTAATATTTGCCTACAAAGTAATCAACTTAAATAATACGCATCTCAGGAAAGAATGATATATATATATATATATATATATGCACACACCGCATCTCAAAAAAAAATTGGAAAAACAAATATACAAGTATGAATATATACATATATATTAAAAATATACCTTTTTATTTTTTTAATAAACGTCATCTGGATTTTAACAATTCAAACTTTAACCATTTATTTTTCAGCTGCTTTTTAGAATAGAAAATTATATCATTAATTTCATTGTCTAAAATATTCCACAATTTTTTTTTTATATTTATTCATGATATAACTACAAATTTATTTATGATAAAAATTCTTTTCTCGAAAAACAAAAACGACGTTATCACAAAAAAAATGTCTATAACAGAAGTCCTAAGTAGTAATTAATTAATATGAAGCACAAGAAAATCAGACCATGTACAAGTAAGTATATAAATATGTGATCTGATGCTCCAAATTTCATTGAATGGATCAGGCCATTCTTTTCTTTCTCTCTCTCTCTCTCTCTCTCTCTCTCTCTCTCTCTCATCGACCACCGTCTTCTTCATTCCCTCACAAGAAACACTTATAACCAACTCAATGAATTTCTTGAAATTCCCTATATATTACCAACAACAACAACAACAGTCCATAAAAGAGGACGACGAATATAATTTCTACGAGACGATCGAATGTTTGCCCCTTCTGAGCACGCTGACGGATAAGAAAGAAGCACTCAAGGAAGAAGAAACACAAGAAAACATTGATCAGAATGTGACAGTGGCTTTGCACATAGGTTTGCCTGATATAGGTGAAGTTGATGATGATGATGATGATGATGATGATCATGTTGATCATGATTACCATAAAAAACATTATTATAACAATAATAATGGATCATGTAATAAGATTAGTCCGGAGAGGAGATTCTGGATTCCGACACCAGCCCAGATTCTTGTTGGGCCTATGCAGTTTTCTTGTCAGATATGCAACAAGACCTTCAATAGGTACAATAACATGCAGGTTAGTCTTAATTTCTTCCCCCATGCCTATGTTCTTTGTTTGGATTGTTGTGGAGTATAGGTAAAGTAATTAACTTGACTAGAATATTCATGCAAGATGGAAAAATTTAGAATACTGGGTGTGTTTTTTCTTTGTATGAAGGTTGCGCCGTAAATATGGCTTTTCAAGAAAAATCGAAAAATCGCAAAAAACGAACCGAATCGAACCGCAAAAACGGGTACCGAACCGGTTAGAGGAAGCGGAGCGGGTATATGGAGGGTACAAATTATGGTGGACCACCGGTCCACTTATAGGGATATTTTGAATTTTTTTTATACAGGTATACTAAAAATTCTTATTTATTTTTTATTTTGTTATAATCTTGAATTTTAATCCGATATCTCATCTACATTTTCGAAAAAATTATATAAAATTTAGTGATATTTTATATTTTACGTGGGATAGATTATATTGTATTTTTATGATAACAATAAAATGACTCATTTTCATAATTTCGCGTTGGGCCGATTTTATATTAGGAACGGCCCTGGGCCCGTGGCTTTTTTATTTTAAAAAAGAAGATAATTTAGTCCCACACAAATAAATGCCTTTCATTTAAAATAAAATTTCTTACTCATTCATTATCCAATGTTGATAAAGAAAAAATCTATATCAAACTAATTGTCTTTTCATCATTTATAATTTAAAATGGATATTGTATACCTATAAATATAAAAAATGAAAAATACAGTGTGCTATATATAAATAATAAAAATAGTGTACAAAATGAACATATTATACACTAAAAGCAAAGAACAACAGAAAATATTGTAGCGATAATAATCGAAGCAATGTTATGATAATAATAATAATAATAATAATAATAATAATAATAATAATAATAATAATAATAAAAGCAGTGAGTGTAACAAGAACAACAAATGAAATATATCAAGAATAGTAAAAACAATATAACAAGAATAATAAGTCAAAATGGCAGTATGCTGAATATATAATAGTAGTGCCAAAAATTCAAAATAACAATATGGTGACACATAAGTGCAATAAGTTAAAATTTATATGTTGTCGCGTAGGCATTCAGTGATTTACGGGTGGCGATTCTTTCTGATTAAGCTATATGTTAGGTATGCTGTGTATGTCTAAGTATTGATATTTCCTTAATATTTTTTGATATATTTTTATATGTTGAGTATACGGATTATGTAGACATATTATGCTGATGTTAATTATATAAATATACTACTTTAAAATACCCCAAACGATCTTTTGCCCAAAAAATTACTGATTTTTCTTTTACATTTTTAGATTTGCTTTTTATGTCGTATACCAGTTCTGTAGACATATAGACTATTATTTCTTACACAAATATACTGCTTTATGATGCCCAACCATATTCTTTTTCCTAAAACAAATACTGATTTTTTAGGTATGGTTATATATGTTTTGAGTATGTTGCTCTCTGAACTATACACTGCAATACTATGTTAAAATATTATTATTTACTTTCGAACTATTTTTATGCTATTAATTTTCATGTGTAATGCTATTTTGTGTTATGCGTTGGTGCTTTTTATGATTTTATACTGCTTTGAATTGGTTTGGCAATCGAATAATTCACTTAGAATGCTTTTGTATGTCCACTATACTTCTTATGTAAATATATTATACTGCTGCTTTTATAAGAATATACTGCTTCGTTTGTCCAGGCGGTGTTCTTCTTACACTGCTTTTATTAATATTGTTGCATGGCTTTCATTATTATTGTTGTACCAGTGTTTCTACTGTTATCTTTTGCTTTTATATTATAAACTATTTTTATTTTTTAGATTATTTTTTTATTATTAAAATACATTGTTTTTTTTTTGTTTTTTACATGTTTAAATATTCAATATACATCTTAAATAATAAATCATGAAAATATGACTAATTTGAGATACTTTTTATTTAAAACGAATAATAAATAAATAAATTATATTTTACAACGAATAATAAATAAAACGAACTAATTTGAGATACTTTTATTTAAAATGAATAATAAATAAATTATTATATTTTACATGGAAAAACTTTATTTCCTGCCATTCACACGCCAATTACGATGATATAGAAACAACAAACTCAAAACACTTCGATCACACTCAAAACAGTTCGATCACAACAAGTTTGAAAAGAAAAAAAAAATCTTGAATTTGCCACTGATTGAAAGACTCGAAACACATTAATAACCTCAATTTGTCCATGCAGATGCACATGTGGGGGCACGGCTCTGAATACCGAAAAGGCCCCGAGTCACTAAGGGGCACCCAACCAGCCGCCATGCTAAGGCTCCCTTGCTATTGCTGCGCCCACGGCTGCAAGAACAACGTAAACCATCCTCGAGCCAAGCCCCTCAAGGACTTCCGGACCCTCCAGACCCACTACAAGCGCAAGCACGGCTCCAAGCCCTTCGCCTGCCGCAAGTCGTGCGGCAAGAAGTTCGCCGTCAAGGGCGACTGGCGCACGCACGAGAAGAACTGCGGCAAACTTTGGATCTGCACGTGCGGGTCCGACTTCAAGCACAAGCGTTCCCTTAAGGACCACATTAGGTCGTTCGGGAATGGGCATTCCCCCCACCCTTCGCTCGAGGGGTTCGAGGACGATAAGGAGTGTGTCACGGCCTGCTCCGAGGACGAGCCCTAACAAAAACATCACATGTTCTACATTTTTTTTCCTTTTTTCTTTCTTTTTTTTTTGGTAGCGGACTCGCCCGACCCGCGAGTGCTCGGTAGCAAAAAGTTCTCGGACCGCGTGATTGGGTACGGTTGCATGCATGAGCATGAGGATCTTTTGTTCTGCAATGGTGTATCATTTTGTATTCTAAATATTTATTAATACACGCATCGGAGTGTATTTATAATATTTCGAATACGAGATAGATACATAATTTGGAATAGAATGTTCAGAATGTGCATATAAAAAGGGATCGGTTTGCTAGAGAGCACTAGCTAGGTGGTGAATATATATGTGGTTTACGTCTTTAATTAATAATATTTTTGTAACACCCCCAAAACCTTACGGGAGTATTACACGCCGTGGGTCATGTAGCCAGGCATGAAATTAAACCATTCTGGCAAAAAGTAGATGACGGTAGTATTTTTCAAAACTCACAAAAGCCTGTGAAAACACCAACTACCGTCAAGATAATCAGGGCGAAAAACTCGGTTAAGGGAATCGGTTTTGAAATCAAACTCGATTGGCATAAAGCCGAAAGCCATTTGAAAGAACTCACACGGCGGATAAAAATACGATCCAAGATACATATACATCAATAATAATATACACAAACAAAATACACGATTCCCCAACAATATGCCATAGCCAGTATCGTCCGAATCCTCGCTTCACGACCGCTACCATCAAAGTTCTCAATACCGAAAAACAAGTCCCACAACGGGGTCAGCAATAATGCCCGACAAATAACCGCAAGTACATAAACATAAATATTCACATGCCATGCATCATGAGAATAATAACCTCAACGATAACCTTACCACTTCCGGTAATCCAACGATTCTCATCAAAATCCCAATATCACGATAATACCACATAATACCTCAATACTGAATACCTTCCCGTACACAATCTTCTATGTACGATTACCACAAAACATACCTCTATCCGGACTTCCTTCCGAAATGTATACCATAGACCAAGAATATCCAAAATGACATCAACAATATCCGAATACTACAATCTTCCCAAGATTGTCCAAGTATCTCAACAATCATCAACTGTGCATTCTAATCCTTTTAGAACATCACTGAACATTCGTCAATATGCAATACAACATAAAATACTTATGAAATGTAAATGGAATTACTCATCAAAATATTACAACCGAACAAGTAAACACTTGCCTGGATACACGACAAAACCAACACCGAACTCGTCGCCCTCATCTACGAGCTCTTCAAATTTCCGATCGGAATCTAAGGCTTTTCACCGCGGCAAAATGATTATACCTATTGGTTAATCAACCTAGAACAATAATCATATCAATAATCAAACCAACTTGGTAACAGTGATCATAACATATTCAATCCGGAATTCAACCTCATATCAAGATTCATCTCATCTAAATCAACCACTATCATCACTATGATTTAGAATATCATCTTAAATCGGTTAAACGAATTATCAAATCATCATAGTCATCATATGGCCTCAAGAACATCAAGAACTCTATGATTCCATAATCATAATCATCATAATCAAGGCATTTGATCATCAATTCATTATCTCCCCTTAACAAAATTCCCATAATTACCAAGAATCATCACAACAATATCAATTCAACCATCATTCATACGAAAACGTGTAGAATTTTCCAAGGTCTACTCATTGAGACATTTCATCGAACACTTTGAAGGCATAGTCCAATTCAATCGATTATTCAAAGGAATACTCGAATTTGTTCCACAAAACTTCAAGGTTAATGAATGATTACGAGTTTACAACAAAGTTCCATCAATAATCTGAATCAAAACGAATCAAATCGGCCAAAACACCAAGAAACCTCAAGAACATCCAAAAACCAAAAGTTTAGGTGTTCTTACCTTCGATCCGGGTGGAGATGATGTTAATCCATGAATAAAACTTCCAAAACATGTTGTTACATGATGATCTTACTCAAATCCATCCACTTTTCTTTGAAGAAATCGCGAAAAAGCGAAGAAGAATGAAAAATGCCCAAGATGACTCGGTCGGGCCTTATATAGGCCGAGCCTGCCGGCACCTTACGTACGTAACCGGCGAGTGCTTACGTGCGTGGCCGGCCGTGGCCTACCCTCTTGCCCGGTTTGGCGACATCCTTACGTGCGTAGCGGTGCTTACGTGCATGTAACGGTCCCTTACCGTAATGGTCGGTACCTTATATGCGTTATCGGCCGATCCTAGCCCCCAACGAGTCACCGCCGACCGCGATCGGCCATCCATGCAGTCACCGCCGACCATGATCGGCCATCCTGGGCCAGTCACTGCCGACCATGCTCGCCACTACAGTCCTCTCGGCCACGACTCGGCCGGTAGCCCATGCGTCGTAACACTTATTCCGTTGCGTCGTAATACGTCGTTGACTTGCTACTGATATTATACTCGTATTACGTCGTAATACACCTGTATAACGTCGTAAATCCATCCATTGACTCACTGTCCACATCTCCGAAAGCCGCCGACCACGGGCCCCAACTGTCCGATTCCTCTTGTTACGTCGTTATGTACACTATATAACGTCGTAAGCTAACACATTTTACGTCGTAAGCTCCAAGGCTTAACGTCGTAATGGCTTTATACTTAGCCAAAAATTCAAGCTGTTCTGTCGACGTCACGACATACTAAATACGAACATACGGCAAAATCAATACATATACTCAATTCAATAACATTATCAAACGTTCACAACGTCCTCGAGCATAATTAACCATCCATGATATCCAATATATAAACGAAAAATATATTCGAAAAATCAGGGTATTACAGTTTTGATGGTAGAAGGTTAATTTGTATTTTATGTTTTTATGAATTTGTGAAGCTGATGAGTTTTCTTCGATGTGTTTGGTCTTAAAAATAATGGAAGAAAATTTGTCAGCTTCGAGTTAATATTTGCAATATTGTTTGTCACCTTTGTTTTGTTTTTGGTTTATGTCCTATATTTTATATTTTGTTTTTGGTTTATGTCCTATATCTATACTATATAATACTTATCCCCTTAATTTAATGTGGAAGGGGGATTTAATTGTAACTTTTAATTGTAAATATATGAAGAGACTATTTTAATTGTAACTTTTAATGTAAATAAACTAATTTAAATACAAAAGTTATGATAAACATCACAATGCAAATGCACCTTCTAATACACAAAGTGATTAAAATGAACTTTTAAATGATAGTATAAATTACAAGATGGTTAAATTTTAGCTATGAAATCTTAGATACAATTGGTGCATCGCACGGGTTGAATAAACCAAAAACAACCCCGGAGCAACATACGGGTTAGTAAAGCCTCATTTCATATAATTAATTACATAGACTAAAATAAAAGGACAATAACAATAAAAAACATATAAACTTCTCTAAAAGGCATTTAAATTCTGCCATCTGCTCATTCAACCGTCTGCCCCAACATTACGTACAAAACACGTGCACCTTCTAATACACAAGGTGATTAAAATGAACTTTTAAATGATAGTATAAATTACAAGATGGTTAAATTTTAGCTATGAAATCTTAGATACAATCGGTGCATCGCACGAGTTGAATAAACCAAAAACAACCTCGGAGCAACATACGGGTTAGTAAAGCCTCATTTCATATAACTAATTACATAGACTAAAATAAAAGAACAATAACAATAAAAAAAAACATATAAACTTCTCTAAATGGCATTTAAATTCTGTCATCTGCTCATTCAACCGTCTGCCCCAACATTACGTACAAAACACGTGCACCTTCTAATACACAAGGTGATTAAAATGAACTTTTAAATGATAGTATAAATTACAAGATGGTTAAATTTTAGCTATGAAATTTTAGATACAATCGGTGCATCGCACGGGTTGAATAAACCAAAAACAACCCCGGAGCAACATACGGGTTAGTAAAGCCTCATTTCATATAACTAATTACATAGACTAAAATAAAAGGACAATAACAATAAAAAAACATATAAGCTTCTCTAAAAGGCATTTAAATTCTGCCATCTGCTCATTCAACCGTCTGCCCCAACATTACGTACAAAACACGTGCACCTTCTAATACACAAGGTGATTAAAATGAACTTTTAAATGATAGTATAAATTACAAGATGGTTAAATTTTAGCTATGAAATCTTAGATACAATCGGTGCATCACACGGGTTGAATAAACCAAAAATAACCCCGGAGCAACATACGGGTTAGTAAAGCCTCATTTCATATAACTAATTACATAGACTAAATTAAAAGGACAATAACAATAAAAAAAACATATAAACTTCTCTAAAAGGCATTTAAAATCTGCCATCTGCTCATTCAACCGTCTGCCCCAACATTACGTACAAAACACGTAGATATTCAACCAAAGACCGTGCATCACACGGGTTGGATAATGCCTCGTGTATATATATATATATATATATATATATATATATATATAGGGAAAAGGGAAGGTGTGGATGTCATGTACCTAAGGTTCGATACAATACACCCCAAAACTACGTAGTTTTGATTAAAACACAAAATAAAATAAAATAAAATCCCAAAATCGAATTCAAGCAGCGACCAGATTTCATCCAAAATCGACCAGAACATCGACGACCTGTCATTCCCTCAAAATCGAATTGCTTTATCTCCATATTTCAATTCGATCAAACAGCGACTAGAACGACGACCAAACAACGATTTCAATTCGATCAATTCAAGCGATTTTGGACAGCAAGCGATTTCAAGCAATTCGAACATTCGATTTCAAGCAATTCACAATAACAATACCAATTCGATTTTGGACAGCAAGCGATTTCAAGCAATTCAAAACAGAAACATACAGACACATACAGAAACAGAAACATATAGAAACAGAAACAACAATTTCACAAAAACAGTACCAATTATACTTGACCAAACCGCAATTCGATTAAGAAGAAAACATACAGAAACAGAAACAGAGCAAGTCCCACTTCAGAAACAGAAATAGACAATCATTTTCACAAAATCAGTACCAATTGCATCCAGATAATAAAGTACATTTAGCAAAAAAAAATAGACAAGTTCAGACCCAAATAATCAGTCTTTGCCTCTACACATATCTCATTCAGCTACTAGTTACTCCAGCAAAAGTATCACTCTTTTCCTTTCAAGAAATCCTCTACCTGATTCAATAGAAAAAAAGCCTTAAATATAAGAGTGCAAACGAAAATGAACAAGTAACAAAGTTAGCTATCACAATTACCTTTTTTTGGGACACCCGGTGATGTAGTGACCTAATTCTTTACAGTGAGAACAAGCCTTCTTTTTCTTCACTTCTAAAGAAGATTTGATCCTGCTTGCGCTCTTTAGATGTCCTTTTGTCTTCGTATGAACAATAGGATCTCGAATTGATATTTGAGGCATCATGTCTACTTGAGAAATCATAGAAGAATCTTCATATGCATTCTGAAGCTCTGTTGGCTTTTTTCGGATCATTTGATCTTCTAAAATTTTGACTAATAAACTATTTAGTCTCTTAATCTCCGCATGTGAATCCTTTGCTGCTTCGATTGCTTTAGTACAATTAACATGAACACACAATAAGTTTAAAGCACTAACTACACTTTCACCACTCATTTCTTCGAGTCTGATACCTCTGTTACCAACCTTGTACCTAGCATTAAGTGTCCACCTAGGTAAAATATAGTGATGAGGAAGGGTTTCAACATGTTTCTTCTTCATAACATAGAGGATATGTTTGCATAAAATCCCATAGGTTTCAAACTTTGCACACGAACAAGTGGCAACAATCTCATTCAAGAAACAAAATTTAACGATCCTCCGAAATTTTTTCTCAACATTCACTTGCCCAACCCTATAACTGCTTTGTTATGTACTCTTACTCAAAGTTTGTGTGTTAGGTTATTGGTTGCTTCATTCCATTCCTTCTTGAAAAGCTCAAAAATCTTTCTAGTATAAAATTTACCTGCAAAAATTAGTATATGCAAAATTAATATATGAACAAATATATAAATATAAACAAAATTAATATACCTGCTTTTGCTTCTATTGGATGAACAGACGAAAGAATAGGCATCGACTTCATAGTCTTGAAATCTTCATCTTCTTCGGCGGCCCTTCGGCAATCAACCGCTCTGTCATATTGAATTACAAATTCATTCAACATGGTGTGCGAATTAACATATCCATCAAAAAATGAATGAATACTCTCACTTCGTCCGCTTGTTGTCATGCCAACAAGAAACACATCTTTCAAAAAAGCTTTAACCCAAAATTTTCGTTGGTTATACATGTTCGTCATCCATTCACTACTTTGTAAATTATACTTATGGCATAGAACTTCCCACTGGCTTTCAAATACTTATGTTTCATCACTTTTGTTAGTGTGGTGGTCAAATCATGAATGTGTATATCACTAAATTTGTCAACGACCCATTTCCCATCTTTCATTTTTGAAACTTGAAGCTCAGCTTCACACCCGGTCCTTGAATCTCTTCGACGTTTCTTCGTATCCACACCAGAACTGTAAACTTTCACTCTTTTAAAGCCTTGTTTATTGCATACATATGTTTTTCGATATGGCTCATTCGTTATCCTATTTTTATGCACCCAATGAAACCGTATACCAAATCCATGTAAAAAAACATATCAGTTGTAAAACCCATACACATCCTCAAGCTTATCAAATACTTTTCCAACAATAGTTTCATCATCAAATTCATTGTCATCAAAATCAAAGTTAACATCAACCTGACTATGGTTCTCGTATTCATTTTCTGAATCCTCATGGTTGACCAAATAACCATTTGCATCAATGTCTTCGATTAAATATGTTTCGGTTGTCTCCTGTAAACCGATGTTATCCTAAGGAAAAAAACAGGTGTTGATTCTAAAGTTTACTAAAAACATATTTCAAATCCAAAAGTTTAATAATCTTTAATTCCTAATGGAAAAAAAAATTAAGCATACCTTCTCAATTTCGATGTTGTGTTGATTGAAATTGATTTCTGATATTGTGTTGATTGAAATCGATTCAAGTGGTGATTCTAGAAATCCACTCCCTGGTGATTCCATTTTGAGTATCTTTGATTCAATCCAATGATGTAAAAACATGGACTCGGTCAATGATGATGATGATTTAATCAATGATGGAATCGATTTTGAGATGATGATGCAATCGATTATGATTCAAGCAATGAAGATGATGATGCAAAAAATCAATTTTGAGAGGCTGGAATCGATTCAAGTGATGAGGATGATGATGAAATCGATGATGATGTGCAATCGATTTTGAAATCGATTATGGAATCTGATGGAAAACGATTTGAAGAATAGCTTCGATTTTGATCGATTTTGTGCAATCGATTTTGAGATGGTTGGAATCGAAATGTCGGGTGTTTGATCGATTTGGATGAAAATGGTGGTGGATCGAAAATCTGATCGCTGCTTGAATTCGATTTTGGGATTTTATTTTATTTTATTTTTTGTTTTAATCAAAACTACGTAGTTTTGGGGTGTATTGTATCTAACCTTAGGTACATGACAGTCATACCTTCCATTTTCCCAATATATATATGGGTAGGTTCTGGTGAGAATAAATTTTTAGTTGAGAAATAAGAATCTATTCATACCACTGATTTAACTAATTTTAATGATCTAGATTAAATGAATGAAATGAGGGAAAGATCCTTTTCATATATTAATGATCAATTTATCAAATGGGGAATCAATCATTAATTAAGAAATAATCCAAATATTCACATAATTTGAACCAATGACTGAAATGTGTTCTTATTTCCCAAAATAAATCCATTCTCATATAATTCTCTCTCTCTCTCTCTCTCTCTCTCTCTCTCTCTCTCTCTCTATATATATATATATATATATATATATATATAGGGGTGAGTTCTAGTGAGAATAGTACTTAAGTTAAGGAATAAGAATGAATTTGATCCATATATCTTGATTAAATGAATGACCTAGATTTATTCTCACAAAAATGTATGCATAGAATGTAATAATTTAGTGCATCGATATTTTGATGCATATAATGCAGAGCTTTAATGCATTGCAAGTTTGATGCACGAAACGCATATATTGCATGCATAAATCAATCTGGACCGTACATCACACACAGATTAATGATTCAGATTTATTCTCAATTCACAATATAAAACCATTCTCATATGATCATAAATATATATAGGGGTGGGTTCTGGTGAGAATGGTACTTAAGTTAATAAATAAGAATAAATTTGATCCATAGATATTGATTAAATGGATGACCTAGATTTATTCTCACAAAAACGTATGCATAGGATGTAATATTTTAGTGCATCGATATTTTGATGCATATAATGCAGAGTTTTAATGTATTGCAAGTTTGACACGAAATGCATATATTGCATGCATAAGTCAATCTGGACCGCACATCACACGCAGATCAATGATTCAGATTTATTCTCAATTCACAACATAAAAACCATTCTCATATGATCCTAAATATATATAGGGGTGGGTTCAGGTGAGAATGCAATTTAAGTTAAGAAATAAAAATGAATTTTAGATATCCTAGATTTATACACACAAAAACTTTGATGCATATAATGCAATATTTTAATGCATCGATATTTTGATACATATAATGCATTGCAATTTTGATGCACGAAATGCATATATTTCATGCATAATTAGTACAAAGCTCATGCATATTCGCAATTCGCAGGATAAAAATCATTCTCATTTGATCATATATATATCTGAAATAGATCATATGTAATCTAATTAGATTGTGAAATCTAGAAACTTTTGTAGGCCATTGATATTAGTGATCTAACGGCTGTAGATGAGTAGAATTATATGCATTTATATATTTTTATTGCATTATTATCGCATATACTAGCGACCAGCTTAATGCAACAAATAATAACAAATATGCAATGAAATTGCTTAATAATGCAATTGGTTTCTAGATTTCACTATTAAGAGAGTTTCCACCATAGTGAATCCCTATATATATATATATATATATATATATATAAATATAAAACCAAACCAAACCAAACATACCCAGTATATCCCGCTCAGAGCAGGGTATGGGGAGGGTAAGATGTACGCAGACTATGCCCCTACTTATTACGGTATGGAGGCTGTTTCCGTGAAGACCCTCATCTTAGTGCACAACAACATATTGAGTGTAAATAAAAAGGGAAGAATATGATACGAAAAAACTCAATACCAGGCTTAATCCACATGGGACTTACCTAAGAGGGATTTGGCTACTTCACTCCCGATGAACGCTGCTCAAACAGAAGAGAGGTTGACTCCGCGCACAGCTACCTGTCAAAAATACACCACACGCAAAAGACAATAGGATAAAATATACAATAAATGTAAAAATGCAATGCTCTAGGTCAAAGCTAACCGAGACAACTCAACCCTGAGGCTCTCAACTACAGCACCACTCCCAACTAAAGAATCTGGAACTCTGATCTGGCGTCTCCAAGCGCACCTATCAACAGTCATGGTCTCAGAAAGGTTTAAGGCCTTCAAATCTAATCTCAGCTGCTCCTCCCACGTCCTCTTCGGTCTGCCTCTCTTCCTATCCCCGACAACTACTAAACTCTCGACCCTCCTCACCGGAGCGGATGCCTCCCTCCTGCGAACGTGGCCAAACCATATCAATCTCCCTTCCCTAACTTTCGCTGAAATGGGCGCCACTTCTAGCGCATTCCTGAAGACCCCGTTCGAGATTCTATCTAACATTGTGCGTGTAACACCCCCAAGACATTCAGGGCATATTACAGCGCCGTGGACCCACACTGTGGAATCCACCAGGCTAACGTACCAAACAAGATATTCGACAACGACAAACCATCATAAATAAAATGACAAGCTAAATAAAAGACTATAACCGACAAATAAAATTCTGACATCAAAACCATTATCCCAAAATGGGAACACAACATTAACAAATTTAAATCGGAAGTACTCGAGTACTTAAGCAAATTTTATAATACAGAATCCCAAAATCAGACATCAATAACAATTCGACTGACAAGACACCAATAATCAACTTCTGAACAATATCATGCTTGCCCATCATCCTCATACGGCTCGGGTACTCGCTTGTCCCCACGATCAATACCTGAAATACAAAAAGTATTTCCCCCATTTAAGGGGTTAGCGACAACTGCTAGTGCAAGTACAATCCATTTGAACTACATTCTAATCAGATGAATATATGCGCCAAAAAGTCATTTTAGAAAACATTTTATATTCCGGAATATTTATGATGTACAAACACAGAACACATTATCTCCAACAAATCATAATTCAAAGTTAACCGTTGGCACGAGACTCACGGCCACCGTACCCCGCAGAGCCCCGTCGGACATCCCTGGGTGGCTAACCACAGTTCACGATACGCACACTCACGGCAGTACGTATCTCTAGAGGCCCCGTCGGACCATCCCTAGGTGAACATACACATAACCATCCACAACAACCACGATACAACCATAATTCAAATACTAGAACATGTAAACAAATGTAAAGTACTTGCCTTTGCGATATTCTTGAAGAAACGGAAGTGAAACGCGACTACGAACGGTCCGGGTGGAAAGCGACGGTTCCTAAACGAAGGATCAACACAGTTCAGTCCCAACGGATAACAATACTCTAGTGGAAAACACCCATAACCTCGATTACATAATACGACGATGGACGATCAATTGATACGGGCGAGGGTTTACGCAAAATCTCCCCGTATCGATAATTCGCCGATTAAAATCAAGGAAATTGGATTTGGAATCATTCAATAATCACAATCGGCGAAGAATATCATAACATACTGGAATAATTCGAGTCCAATTAGCAAAACCCAGAAAACCCCCAAATTTGACGAGTTAGGGTTCTAGACGAAAATACCTTGATTTCGGATGATGGATGACGATTATGCTGATGATAGTCTGTTAGCACGACTCTACGGTGACGAAATTTGAAGAGAACTCCGAATAGAACCGGTGGAATTCGTCTCTGAGGTCGCACGTCGAAGAAACGAAGGGAAAAGAATGAAATCTTTGCTCAAATCGCTACCGGGCTTATATAATCTGTGAAGTTAGCGCACGCTAATCGCCATATGTAGCGTGCGCTAACGGGCCGCGATAGGTCCAGATGGCTCGCCACCATTCGTTAGCGTCGCTAACAATAGGGGTTAGCGTATGCTAGCGCCATCGGTAGCGCACGCAAGGGAAACAGGGTAGCGTGCGCTACCTACACAGCTTCAAAGATCGGCCGATGTCACATCGCCAGTAAGTCATTGCCGAGGTATAAAATACGAAACGCACGCAGCGAGACCGGAATCCGGGAACATAGACGCGAAGCATACAAGACAACGGAGCTAAGCGCTGAAAGAAAATACAATTCCGACCACCGGAGGGTCCGTAATACGACAACGAAACTAAGATTCCCTAAACTATTAGGAAATTACAAAAATGGCCCAAGTGCCCGAAAATCACGAAACGACGTCAGATTTACAAACCGAAAGTCTCCACACGACCAACTCAACCATACGAACTTGTACAAACCAAGAAACAACGAAAACGAATGAGTTTTACAAGAATCGAACGTTCATACGGCAAAACATGCCATAAAACGAAATTACGTGAAAACATCGTCAAAACTCATCCAAATGGAAAAACTCCAAGAACAAAATAGATTCAAAATGTCGAAACGGTTACAAGCGAGTCGACAAAAATAGACATACACCAAAAATGGAAACAGCTAAAAATGGAAAAATCACGGATATTACATTCTCCCCCTCTAAAATAAAGTTTCGTCCCGAAACTTAAGAATCAAAAAGCTCGGGTATCTCGAACGCATATCCTCCTCTAGCTCCCACGTCGCTTCTTCTACTCCGTGCCTCGACCATTGCACCTTAATCAAAGGAATGGTTTTGTGCCTTAACTGCTTGTCACGACGCTCCAAAATTCTGACGGGCCTCTCTTCAAACGTAATATCCTTCTCGATCTCCACGTCCCCAAAGTCAATAATGTGGGACGGGTCCGGAACGTACTTCCTCAACTGGGAAACGTGAAATACACTATGAACATGACTCAGCGACGGAGGTAACGCCAAGCGGTACACTAACTCACCGACTCTCTCTAATACCTCGAAAGGTCCAATATATCTCGGGCTGAGTTTCCCCTTCTTCCCAAAACGGAAAACTCCCTTCGTCGGAGACACTCTCAACAGAACATGATCTCCCACTTCAAACTCCAAAGGTCTACGCCTAACATCCGCATAAGACTTTTGTCGACTCTGAGCAGCCAACATCCTCTTTCCAATCAATTCAATTTTCTCCCTCGTCTCCAACACAAGGTCCGGCTCGGTGCCAACCAACTCGGACGGCTCATCCCAACATATCGGTGATCGGCAACGTCGGCCATAAAGTGCCTCATACGGTGCCATCTTAATCGACGCGTGCCAGCTATTATTATAAGTAAACTCAATTAAGGCCAAGTGGTCCTCCCAGTTACTACTCCAGTCTAACGCACACGCGCGCAACAAATCCTCGAACGTATGAATGGTACGTTCGGACTGCCCATCGGTCTGGGGATGGAACGAAGTGCTCAAACGTAATTGTGTCCCCAATGCCTTATGTACCGCCTGCCAAAAATGCGATACAAATCGGCCATCTCTATCCGAAATAATGGTCTTCGGCGTACCGTGAAGCCTCACTATCTGAGTGATAAAAATACGAGCCAACTTTTCTGGACCCCAAGTATTCTTAATGCCCAGAAAATGTGCCGACTTAGTCAGTCGGTCTACAATCACCCACACCATATTCATACCAGTCTTCGTCCTCGGCAAACTCGTGACAAAATCCATAGAGATATCCTCCCACTTCCACTCCGGGATGGGAAGTGGTTTCAACAACCCGGCTGGCCGCTGATGCTCAATCTTGACTTGCTGACAAGTCAAACACTTAGCCACAAACTGAACTACCTCTTTCTTCATATCGTTCCACCAGAAATTTTTCCTCAGATCTTTATACATTTTACTCGAGCCCGGATGGACTGAGTAAGGTGATGCATGAGCCTCTCGCATAATACTCTGTCTCAATTCCGAGTCGTTCGGAACACACAACCGACCTCGGAATCTCAACACACCATCCTCATGAATAACGAATCCCGGGGCTTTCCCCTTCCCTACACTCTCTCGAAGCTGAATAAACATCGGGTCCTCTAACTGTCCCGACTTAATGTCCTCGACCAGAGATGAAGAAATCGCAAGAGTACGCAGCTGCCCGGAACTCTCTGGCAGTACAATCTCAATGCTCAACCTCATCAACTCTCGCTGAAGTCCCGACTGGGCCGTGAGCAACTCAAGCGCCCGAAGCGATATCGATTTCCGGCTCAAGGCATCTGCTACCACATTAGCCTTGCCCGGATGATAAAGGATCTCAAGATCGTAATCCTTAATCAATTCCAACCATCTCCTCTGTCTCATATTAAGCTCCTTCTGCGTGAAAATGTACTTCAGGCTCTTGTGATCGGTGAAAATCTGACACGACGAGCCATACAAGTAATGACGCTAGATCTTCAACGCAAATACAACTGCGGCCAACTCAAGATCGTGTGTAGGGTAATTCAGCTCGTACTGTTTCAACTGACGGGAAGCATAGGCAATCGTCCTCCCGTGCTGCATAAGTACGCATCCGAGCCCTTGGCCCGAAGCATCACTATAAACGGAGAAACCATCATTACCACTCGGTAAAGCCAAAACGGGAGCGGTCGTCAACCGCTTCTTCAATTCCTCAAAACTATTTTGCCTCTCATCGGTCCACACAAACTTCTCTGACTTCTGTAACAACTGAGTCAGCGGTCGAGCGAGCTTAGAGAACCCCTCGACGAATCTGCGGTAATACCCGGCTAATCCCAGAAAACTGCGGACCTCTTTCACGTTCTTGGGCAGCGCCCAATCCAACACTGCCTCTACCTTATATGGGTCCACACGAACACCCTCGGCCGAGATCACATGACCGAGAAACATAACCTCCCGTAACCAAAACTCGCACTTTGAGAACTTCGCAAAAAGATGCTGAGTTCTCAAAATGTCTAACACAATATGTAAATGACGGGCATGCTCCTCCTCGTTCCTCGAGTAAATCAGAATATCGTCGATAAAGACGACTACACATTTATCGAGGTACTCGATAAAGACTTTGTTCATAAGCTGCATGAACACGGCTGGGGCGTTGGTTAGCCCAAAAGGCATAACCACAAACTCGTAGTGACTGTATCTCGTCCGAAAGGCCGTCTTCGGAATATCGGTATCCTTCACTCGGAGCTGATAATACCCCGATCTCAAATCAATCTTCGAAAACACGGTTGCCCCTTGCAACTGATCAAACAAGTCATCAATCCTCGGGAGTGGATACTTGTTTTTGATGGTCACTTTGTTCAACTCTCGGTAGTCGATACACAAACGAAGTGACCCATCATTCTTCTTCACAAACAGGACCGGTGCGCCCCAAGGTGAAGCACTCGGTCGAATATACCCCATGTCTAGCAACTCTCCCAACTGTTTCTTCAACTCAAGCATCTCGGCAGGCGCCATACGGTATGGCATCTTAGAGATCGGTGCTGCACCCGGCTCTAAATCGACTGTAAACTCAACTTCTCGATCCGGCGGCAAACCCGGCAACTCGTCTGGAAAAACATCAGGATACTCACACACTACCGGAATAGACGAGAGCTCGACTCCTCCTTCTTCCGATCTCAAAGCGTAACACCAATAGCCCGTGCAACCTCCTCGAAGAAGTCTCACCGCCCTCAAGGCGCTTATCAGTAATCTCTGGCTACTCCGCTTACGCCCCACAAAAGAATGCTCGGTACCGTGAGAGGCTAACATCGACACAGTCCTCGATCTATAATTCATGATCGCCCCATGACGGTCCAACCAATCCTCACCCAGAATCAAATCCTCATCTCTAATATCTACTGCAATCAGATTAGAAGGCCAATCCCTCCCCGCGATACTCACAGAAAAATTTCTAATCTCACGGTCCCCCACGATACTATCCCCGCTAGGAAGTTTAACAACAAAAGGCTCACAAGCAACAAGGCAATCAATATTCAGACGACGCACACAATCCATAGATATAAAAGAATGTGTAGCACCAGAATCGAACAATACGGAAACAGGATGATCAAGGATGTGGACGGTACCTGTAGCCACCGTCGCGTCGGGATCTCCGGCTCGCCTCATCTCATACACACGGGGCGGAACAGACCCCGCACTAGAAGCTCCCCCTCTAGAAGGCTGACCACGACCTCGGCCTCTACCAAAACTCTGCTGCGGCTGAGGAACTGTCGGTGCCTGATTCACACTCGGCTCTCCCGCAGCTGGGGCTGATATCTGAGTAACTGGAGCCCGAGCTGCATCCGTACAAAACTTAGCACGGTGACCCATACGACCACAAGTAAGACACTGAATCAGAGGCCTATCACACTCACTCATCATATGGCCCGGACGACTGTAGTTGAAGCACTTAGGACCACGAACGGAACCAGCAGGAGCAGACCTAGAACCGTTTCCTCGACCAACTGATGGCGACTGACTCCCGAAGACTCGCGAACCAGACTGAGCCTTCGGATACCCTCCCGACTTGCCTCCCGAAAACTGACCGGAGGTCTTCTGCTTCTTTCCTTCAACGGCCGTCTCTGTCGCAGAAAACGACATCTCGTAAGCCATCGCTTTATTCTGATATTCCTTCAAAGTCGTGCACCCCAGACCAGACATGTGGTGGCACACCCTCGGTTTCATCCGCATATCAAAGTGGCGGATCTTATCAAGCTCATCGCGGACTTGGTTTCTCACCTAATGCAACTGTTGATTGTAGTCTTTGATAGCTTGAGATATAGAAACATCTTGGGGTTTAGCCTCAAAGAAGGCTCGGATTCTCCCCTCTTTCACTGGCCAAGGACAGAATTCGTCTTCCATCAGATCCCGAAACTCTGCCCACGTAGCTGCTCGGTCATGCGGTTTTACCGCTTGCCACCACGTTGCTGCCTCCTTGGCGAGGAACTACTGAGCAATGGGTACTTTCCTCTCCTCGGAACAATTAGCAGCCTCAAACACTTTCTCCATCTCGAATAGCCAATTCTCCCAACCAGAAGGGTCGGAAGCACCATCAAACTGCGGAGGACGCATACGAATCACGCCCCAAGTAGCTTATCACACGGATCCAAGAGGGCGGAACCGGGTTGGCATTAGCGTGGCCGACTAGAACGGCCTGAGTCCGCAGCGTCATCTGGTTTGCTACTTGCCGCAAAATGTTGGCCACCCCAACATTCTCATGTGCACACGGAGCTAGCGGTAGTCCTGTGACCTCCTAACTAGGGGAATACTGCTCGACAAGGAAGGCATCGCGGAATCGGTTCCCGAGTGATCGGACATGGCCGCCCCACCGGCCGTGCCACGTCCCTACCGCGTCGCGACAAGGCCCGCGTCCTCTACCAGCAGGAATTCTGAAGAAGCAACGGGTAAGTACAATTCAAACGCAAAACACAATAAGATACCAAGACAGGAATAGAACATAACGATGAAATGAGTCAAGTTAGGAAAACTTACGAGCGCCGGCGTACTGAGATGATGGCATAGCAGTGATACTGTCCCAAAAACGACACTTAACTAGACCCAAATAACCGACATCCTAGGTATCCATAAACCTAAGCTCTGATACCATCTTCTGTAACACCCCCAAGACATTCAGGGCATATTACAGCGCCGTGGACCCCACACTGTGGAATCCACCAGGCTAACGTACCAAACAAGACATTTGACAACGACAAATCATCATAAATAAAACAACAAGCTAAATAAAAGACTATAACCGACAAATAAAATTCTGACATCAAAACCATTATCCCAAAACGGGAACACAACATTAAAAAATTCAAATCGGAAGTACTCGAGTACTTAAACAAATTTTATAATACAGAATCCCAAAATCAGACATCAATAACAATTCGACTGACAAGACACCAATAATCAACTTCTGGACAATATCATGCTTGCCCATCATCCTCATACGGCTCGGGTACTCGCTTGTCCCCACGATCAATACCTGAAATACAAAAAGTATTTCCCCCATTTAAGGGGTTAGCGACAACTGCTAGTGCAAGTACAATCCATTTGAACTACATTCTAATCAGATGAATATATGCGCCAAAAAGTCATTTTAGAAAACATTTTATATTCCGGAATATTTATGATGTACAAACACAAAACACATTATCTCCAACAAATCATAATTCAAAGTTAACCGTTGGCACGAGACTCACGGCCACCGTACCCCGCAGAGCCCCGTCGGACATCCCTGGGTGGCTAACCACAGTTCACGATACGCACACTCACGGCAATACGTATCCCTAGAGGCCCCGTCGGACCATCCCTAGGTGAACATACACATAACCATCCACAACAACCACGATACAGCCATAATTCAAATACTAGAACATGTAAACAAATGTAAAGTACTTGCCTTTGCGACATTCTTGAAGAAACGGAAGTGAAACGCGACTACGAACGGTCCGGGTGGAAAGCGACGGTTCCTAAACGAAGGATCAACACAGTTCAGTCCCAACGGACAACAATACTCTAGTGGAAAACACCCATAACCCCGATTACATAATACGACGATGGACGATCAATTGATACGGGCGAGGGTTTACGCAAAATCTCCCCGTATCGATAATTCGTGGATTAAAATCAAGGAAATTGGATTTGGAATCATTCAATAATCACAATCGGTGAAGAATATCATAACATACTGGAATAATTCGAGTCCAATTAGCAAAACCCGGAAAAACCCCCAAATTTGACGAGTTAGGGTTCTAGACGAAAATACCTTGATTTCGGATGATGGATGACGATTATGCTGATGATAGTCTGTTAGCACAACTCTACGGTGACGGAATTTGAAGAGAACTCCGAATAGAACCGGTGGAAATCGTCTCTGAGGTCGCACGTCGAAGAAACGAAGGGAAAAGAATGAAATCGCCGCTCAAATCGCCTACCGGGCTTATATAATCTGTGAAGTTAGCGCACGCTAACTGCCATATGTAGCGTGCGCTAACGGGGCCACGATAGGTCCAGTGGCTACTGCCACCATTCGTTAGCGTACGCTAACAATAGGGGGTTAGCGTACGCTAACTGATTATCGATAGCGCACGCAAGGGAAACAGGGGTAGCGTGCGCTACCTACACAGCAGTTCAGCACTGCTGATGTCACATCAGCAGTAAGCTGCTGTCGAGGGTATAAAATACGAAACGCACGACGAGACCAGAATCCAGGAACATAGACGCGAAGCATACAAGACAACGGAGCTAAGCGCTGAAAGAAAATACAATTCCGACCAGCGGAGGGTCCGTAATACGACAACAAAACTAAGATTCCCTAAACTATTAGGAAATTACAAAAATGGCCCAAGTGCCCGAAAATCACGAAACGACGTCGGATTTACAAACCGAAAGTCTCCACACGACCAACTCAACCATACGAACTTGTACAAACTAAGAAATAACGAAAACGAATGAGTTTTACAAGAATCGAACGTTCATACGGCAAAACATGCCATAAAACGAAATTACGTGAAAACATCGTCAAAACTCATCCAAATGGAAAAACTCCAAGAACAAAATAGATTCAAAATGTCGAAACGGTTACAAGCGAGTCAACAAAAATAGACATACACCAAAAATGGAAACTGCTAAAAATGGAAAAATCACGGATATTACAGTGCGACCACACGACCAGCGTAACATTCTCATTTCAGCCGCTTCCAACTTGCTCTCAAGCGACTTCTTCATCGCCCAACATTCAGAGTCATACAACATTGCAGGTCGGATTGCCGCTCTATAGAATTTACCCTTCAACTTTAGAGGGACTTTCTTGTCGCACAGGACCCCTGTCGCTGCTCTCCACCTTAGCCACCCCGCCTTGATGCGATGAGTGACATCATCTCCACACTCACCTTCCTTCTGAATGATCGAACCCAAATACTTGAACTTATAACCTTTAACAAAAAGATTATATTAGCTTTGACTTCACCTTTAACAAAAAGATTACATTATCTTTGATTATATGTTTTCCTTTTTATTTACCACACAAGATTCTGTTGTGCACTAAACTGGGGGTGTTCACGAAAAATGCCTTCCTATCGTGATAAGTAGGGACATGGTCTGCGTATATCTTACCCTCCCCATATATATATATATATATATATATATATATATATAAAGGGGTGTATGGTTTACACCCCACCTCACCCACTTTGATAAAAAAAAAAAGATAATTTATCATATGGTGGGGTACTCCTGAATTGATGGGGGCCACAAAGCATATAAATAAGGGAGAGAGGAAGGGTTGAAGAAAAAGAAACGAAAATGGTATTAGTTTTGTAATAAAAAAAGAGGACAGTCGCAATCAGCATTATTCTAGAGAAGATAAAAAAAAGGAGTTATTTACTTAAAGATATGTAGTTTTAAAATATATCGAACATATAAGTGTACTTTCAAATATATTTACTAAATAGATATAGTTTTCTATTTAAGTGGGTTTTTATTGTTTTTTTTTACTTTTTTTTAAAATCATTAGTTTTTCTGCTTTTCTAAACTGTTTTTTACTGATTTTTTTTTAATTGTTTTTTTAAGAAAAAAATATATGTAATATTAATATTAAAAGCCGTTGAAGTGTTTTTGTGTTATTGAGCGAATTTGTTTACATTATAATTCATTTTGATTAGTTTGACAAACTTAATTGATATTTTTATATCTATTGCTAGATCTAGGGTTATAATAGATACTCGTTAAAATTCTAAAGCACAACCCAGTAAGCGCGGGCCTGTAACCCAAGCGGGGGACCAAGAGACGAACAGGTCATGCTAGAAAACTTACCTCTAGATCGGGGGTGAGGTCGAGCCTCCAGGGGGTACTCAGGACAGGGAACAATCCCCCCTCTTCCCTGGGGGAAGAAAAAAAAAGTAGCTACAATTGATTTTATTCAGTTGGCTAACACAAATTCAGGATCCATTGGGTCGAGGTTGTGATGGAAATATCCTGTCTATTTCCATCGTTTTTGTTCTCAATGCATATAAGAACAAGATTTGAAGAGATTGTTTTGAATTAAATAAACTTAAGAAACGATTGGACTCAACAGGACTTGTTGTTGATTTCGGAGTTCAACCGAGATCAAGGAAGGATATGTGTTGTTATAAAGTGATTATAACAAAACGGAACTAAGAACGAGATTTTTCTTCTTAATATATTTCTTTCTAAATTTTATAAAGTGATTATAGTTGTTACATTTTGTTTTTTTATAATAGGCAATTTATTTTCTCGTTAACTATTTGTATTCTGATAACACACCGACAAAACATATAATTAGAAATTAAACTATAAGTAAAGACAAAATAATTAAGTTGGCCAACTGACCTTCAATTTAGTTGGAGGTCAGGGGTTCAATTCCTAGTGGCAACACTTTGGAATTGAATTTCTCATGGCCCAATGATCCCTTAGTCTTTGACTAAGGGTTAGAAGCCTCCCAGTCTGTTGGTGGAACAATTAAATATTGAGGGCTGGCGGCAGTGTGGAGGCCGGATCTCGGTGGGAACTGCGCTTGGATTTGGGGGTCAGATGGAGCAATCACTTGGGACGACTCCTGTGCGCGGTAGTTGAGGATATTTAAGAACCCGGGAGATACACATCTCGCGATTTAACCGGTAGCGATCTTGTGGTGACCGTTATCCTATGACTAAATTTAGTCAGTGTAAAGTTCTAACCAGTATAAAAAAAAAAACTAAAATAAAGAATAAAATAAAATAAACTAAAACTAAAAAAGAAAGAAAAAGCCAAAAACAAAAACAACAAAAAGACAAAATATAAAAAAAAAAGAAACTTAATGATTGGTGGGGTGTCCCTCCTAAATTGCTGGGTGGGGTATAAACCCACATAGCCATATATAAAATATAAAACTAGCTCTAAGTGGAAGATGCGAGGAAAAAGAAGAGTTGACTCGTTAAACTTGACTTGGGCAAAAATGTGTAGTATATAAATTAATGAGAGAATGTCTTTCTTTGTTCAAATAAATTCATATATAATAAAAAGAATAAAGCTAATTAGAGAATATCTTCTTACCTACCAAAGACCGCTTCCAAGCTCCCGCAGACAATAAAGTAGAATATAACGACTCCAGGATATCTACATAGGATGGCATATTGAATCGTATCGACATTTTTTATCCATATTGCATATCATATCGAAAAATTTTGTATAGAAAAATTTATAAGGATGTACTGAAACTTTTGATATAGCAAAATTCGATATACCAAAATTTATGTATGGCATTAGTCCATACCGATATCGTATTGAAATTTCGATATATCTAATTATATTTAAATATAAGATACCGATCTTACTGTTGATTTTCTATACCATTAAAAATTTGGTATACTGAACTACCGAACAATCAAAATATTAATTTTTTTGAAATTATATATATATATATATATATATATAGAGAGAGAGAGAGACCGAATTTTTTCGGTATTTCTAAAAAATTTAATTTCCATACCGTTACCGTACTGAAAATTCGGTTTCGATACGGTAATATTTCGACATTTCAGTATTCTTTTCAACCCCTAGAAATCGATGTCCACCAGTTCGATTTGAGGTAAATAAACAATGTAAAATTGAAGTTTTTTTTTTTTAAAGTTAAAATAAATCAATAATAAAGATAGTAAAATAAATTGAAAGATTATAAATTTGGAAGCCAAAACTTACATCCAAAGTTCAAGATGTAAGTGTAAATATGTGAGTTACCAATGTGGGAGGAATAATTGAAAGATTATACACCCCCAAAACTAGTCAACAATCATACAAAAAACTTAATGATGATCACTTTGAAATTGTTTTTTTTTTTAATTTTATTTTTCCACAGATTACCAAGAGATTATGAGTTGGGGTAGTTGTGGGAAAAAGAAAAGTTGGTCCCAGTTGGATGCCAAGGACTACTTTTTGTTGTGGAGTCATAAGTCATTTTAACAAAGACTTGGAGTGAAGTCATCCATATATAATTCAACACAGCTTAGTGTGAACTGAATCTCCTAGCTTTGAAATATTGAAGTTTTTTTTTTTTTTTTCACACACGCACACGAGGATTGTCACTGTCCCGAAATCTGCAAAGAGGCTCACCCCGATCTAGAGGTAAGTTTGTCAAGATAACTCGATCGCCTCATTGTCCCACTTGGATTCTGCCCGTCTTCTTGGCGCAGGAGTTAATAGTTTAAATGGGACATTACCTAAGGGCTCCAGCGGTTCCCCCAATTATTGAAGTTTAAGTAAACTGAATACAAACTTCATTTGTCATGATATATTTGACCAATAATTCAATTAGTATCTAAGGTTCTTAGCTTAATGTCCTTGTAGTTTTTCGACCAGATTAATCTCACATAATTTTTTGATAAATTTTGTGAGGAATTTTTTCATCAGATTCTGGCGGAAGTTTTCGACCAGACTAATCTGACCGGAGATAAAACGATTTCGACCGGACGAATATCTGACCGGACTAATGTGATAAAACGATTTCGATCGGACTAATCTGACGGAATTTTTCGACCGGACTAATCATGTATAAACTATTTCCACCAAATTTTATTGAAATCTTAAACTGAAAAGTAAGTTGACTGAATATAATGTCAAATTTGTATGTCACATTTATGTATAGTAGGAACCGTCTCGTATGTGTATATATGTGTGTGTATGTATGTATATATATATATATATACTTTAGGTTTTGAGAAATACACTATTTGCCTACTTTCACTTTTTCCCACTAATGATCATCTGTACACATTTTTCAAAATTGAATATGATTTATTTTGATAATATTTCTCTATTAGAGTAGTGATGGAGAAAAAATTTCAAAGAAAAAGAAGAATTTCGAGTGTGATTGGCCATGAGATGAAAATACACAATAAATTTTGATGTGATATATTTTTTTTCGAAAGGAAAAATATAATAAAATGCTGGAAATCAGCCAGCACTAGAAGAGAGTAGGAACTCCGAAAAGGACGACCAAAAAACATCACAAAACAAATGAGATTTAGCATGAGAAGCTAACTCATGAGCAATAACTAGACGTGCCCAACGCCGGGTTCGGGTCCGGGTCCGGGTCGGACACGCCGGGTCGCCGGGTCGGCAGGACAGGACTCGGACCCCACCCGTACATATGAAATGTACGGGTTGGCGGGTCGACGGGTCGGCCACGGGTCCGGGTCCGGGTCCGACCCGTCGGGTCACGGGTCCGACCCGTCTCAATTTTTTTTTTGAAGTATATAAAACTTTTATTTGTTATCATTTTATACACGAAAAATAACTATAAGTGAACAAAAAATTATTTGAAAAAATTAGCTTGTATTTAATTTTAAGTTTTTACTTAAAATTAAATTGCCTACGTATCTCGTGAGGAATCAAAGCTCCGCGTAGTTCTTTTACATGAGAAGAGTTAAAAAAAATTGGCTTGTATTTAATTTTAAGTTTTCACTTAAAATTAAATTGCCTACGTATTCTCGTGAGGAATCAAAGCCGTACGTAGTTCTTTACTTACCTGACTTACCTTACTTACCTTTAGTCGAAGTCGATGTCGTCGTCGTCTTGATCATCGGTTTGACTCATTTGACTAGACTCTCCTTCAGTAGTGCCTTCTTGATAGGCATCTTGGTCCGCTAATAGGTCATCCCACTTATTTTCTTGATCTCGTAAGTCGGCTTTTGTTGCGTCTTTAAGTATCATTTGAGCCTCGAGATTTTTTGGCGTCATTCGGGATCTCCGCTCGTCCAACATATAGCCTCCTTCACTAAAAGCACTCTCAACGGGGACTGTGGATGCGGGCACTGCAAGAATTTCTTGTGCCATAATGGAAAGTATAAGAAATTCGGTTCTCTTTCTCTTCCACCAATCCAACAGATCAAATGTACCTGCATTGTCATCCTCCGGCACAAAACTAGTTGCATAATATCGACTAAGGTCATTTGTTTGACCGACGTTACTACCACCCCTATTTCTTGCTATATTATAGAGTTGTTGTTGAAATGGGTTAGTGGGAGTTCTGTCGAATTCATGTTAAATGTATTTGTAGTCCTAGTTCTTGTTTTTTGAGTTTGAATCTTATCACCATATTTAGAAGAATATTCAGAAAAAACAGTTTCTAAACTATTTTTTAAATCAATTTTTACTTGTTCAACGTCAGGAATATTTTCAAATAAAGTTTAACTTTCAACGCTATCCACAATATTAGGAAATCCCCAATTTTTAAGAATATTATAATATATTTCTAGTAGTTGTTGTACTACCGTAATAGATACTTTCATGTATAGCATCATATTCAGCTTCTTGACTTTCATTTTCAAAACCGGGTGGAGTTTCGTTTTGGGGCTCCCGAATAATTATTCCAGATGGTTTCTTCGATTTGTCCCAAAGACCCAGTTGCTCGAACTTGGACATTTTGGATTTTTTGGGAGATGTAGTGTAACACCCCCAAGTCGTTCAGGGCATATTACAGCGCCGTGGACCCCACACTGTGAAATCCACCAGGCTAACATACCAACAAGACCTTTGCCGACGACAACAATCATCAATAAAATGACAACTCAAAATAAAAGACTACAATCCGACCAATAGAATCCAACAACAATCCATTTCCCAAAACGGGAACACAACATTAACAATTTTGCAAAAGAAGTACTCGAGTACTTAAACCAATTTTTATAATACATAAATCCCAAAATCAGACATCAATAATAATAGCAACCGGACATGACACCGAAAATCATTTCTTGGACAATATCATGCTTGCCCATCATCCTCATACGGCTCGAGTGCTCGCTTGTCCCCACGATCAATACCGAAATACAAAAAGTATTTCCCCATTTAAGGGGTTAGCGACAATCGCTAGTGCAAGTACAATCCATTTGAACTACATTCTAATCGGATGAATAATGCGCCAAAATCATTTTAGAAAACATTTTATATTCCGAATATTTACGATGCACAAGCACAAAACACATTTTCTCCAACCAAAACAATTCAAAGTTAACCTTGGTACGTGACTCACGGCCACCGTACTCGCAGAGCCCCGTCGGACATCCCTGGGTGGTTAACCACAGTTCGCGATACGAAACTCACGGCAACGTATCCCTAGAGGCCCCGTCGGACCGTCCCTAGGTGAACATACACATATCCATCCACAACAACCGCAATACAGCCATAATTCAAATACTAGAACATGTAAACAAATGTAAAGTACTTGCCTTTGAGACATCTTCGAAGAATCGGAAGTGAAAAATGACTACGGATGATCCGAATGGAAAACGACGGTTCCTAAACGAAGAATTAGCATAACTCAGTCCCAACGGACATCAAAAATCGAAAGGAATACTCCCAAAACCCCGATTACAAATCACGACAATATACGTTCAATCGATACGGGCGAGGGTTTGTGCAAAATCTCCCCGTATCAAAAATACATGGATTAATTCGAGGAAAAACGAATTGGGAATCATCCAATAACAACAATTGATAATAAGTTTCGCAATATACATGAACAATTCGGAGTCAATCACGAAAAACTCGAAAAACCCCCAATTTATACAAGTTAGGGTTCCTGAAGAAGATACCTCGGATTCGGACGATGGAGGATGATTACGCTGATGGTGATATGCTACTATGATTCTACGGTGATGGAATACGAAAGATTCTTCGATCAAAACTGAAGAAATCGCCTCTGGAGTCGCCCCGTGAAGAAAAACGAGAGAAGGGATAGAAAATGAGGTCTTGGACTCCGCCCATTGCTTTAAAACAATGGTCACATGGCAGAATAGGGATACTTACGGCCGTAACATGGCCAACTTACGGCCGTAACTTCGGGTGTTACGGCCGTAACACCCTATCGACAGCAGATTGGCATTCTTTGTCCAAACGAGTCCGGACGACCCCAAAACCCGGACCTGCTATCTAACCAAAAATACGACTACGAAGAATATTCGATGACGAGTCTAACCATCACAAGAAAATATCAATCCGACTACCCGGGAATCCAAAATACGACAATGAATATGAAATTCCCTAAACTTATAGGAAATTACGGAAATGACCCAAGTGACCGAAAGTCACGAAACGACGTCGGATTTACAAACCGAAAGTCTCAACATGACCAACTCAACCATACGAACTTGTACAAGCCAAGAAACAATGAAAACGAACGAGTTTAACGAGAATCGAACGTTCATACGGCAAAACATGACATAAAATGAAATTACGTGAAAACATCATCAAAACTCGTCCAAACGGAAAAACTCCAAGAACAAAGTAGATTCGAAATGTCGAAACGGTTACAAGCGAGTCGATAAAAATGGGCATACACCAAAGATGGAAACTGCTAAAAATGGAAAATTACGGATATTACATTCTCCCCCTCTAAAATAAAGTTTCGTCCCGAAACTTAAAAATCAAAAAGCTCGGGGTGTCTCGAACGCATATCCTCCTCTAGCTCCCACGTCGCTTCTTCTACTCCGTGTCTCGAACATTGCACCTTAACCAAAGGAATGGTTTTGTGCCTTAACTGTTTGTCACGACGTTCCAAAATTCTGACGGGCCACTCCTCAAACGTAATATCCTTCTCGATCTCCACGTCCCCAAAGTCAATAATGTGGGACGGGTCCTAACGCACTTCCTCAATCGGGAAACGTGAAATACACTATGTACATGACTCGGCGACGGAGGTAAAGCCAAACGGTATGCCAACTCGCCGACTCTTTCCAATACCTCGAAGGGTCCAATATATCTCGGCCGAGTTTCCCCTTCTTCCCAAAACGGAAAACTCCTTTCGTGGAGATACTCTCAACGAACGTGATCTCCCACCTCAAACTCCAAGGGTCTACGCCTAACATCCGCATAAGATTTCGCCGACTGAGCACCCAACATCCTCAGTCAAATCAATTCAACATTCTCTCACGTCTCCAACACAAGGTCCGGCCTGCCAACCAAATCGGACGGTTCATCCCAATATATCGGTGATCGGCAACGCCGGCCATAAAGTGCCTCATATGGTGCCATCTTAATCGACGCGTGCGCCTATTATTATAAGTAAACTCAATTAAGGCCAAATGATCCTCCCGCATTACTCCAATCTAACGCACACGCGCGCAACAAATCCTCGAACGTCTGGATGGTACGTTCGGACTGCCCATCGGTCTGGGGATGGAACGAAGTGCTCAAACGTAACTGTGTCCCCAATGCCTTATGTACCGCCTGCCAAAAGTGCGATACAAACCGGCCATCTCTATCTGAAATAATGGGCCTCGGCGTACCATGAAGCCTCACTATCTCAGGCAATAAAAATACGAGCCAACTTTTCTGGACCCCAAGTATCCTTGATGCCCAGAAAATGTGCCGACTTAGTCAGTCGGTCTACAATCACCCACACCATATTCATACCAGTCTTTGTTCTCGGTAAACTCGTGACAAAATCCATAGAGATGTCCTCCCACTTCCATTCCGGAACGGGAAGTGGTTTCAATAATCCGGCTGGCCGCTGATGCTCAATCTTGACTTGCTGACAAGTCAAACACTTAGCCACAAACTGAACTACCTCTTTCTTCATATCGTTCCACCAGAAATTCTTCCTCAGATCTTTATACATTTTACTCGAGCCCGGATGGACTGAGTAAGGTGACGCATGAGCCTCTCGCATGATATTCTGTCTCAATTCCGAGTCGTTCGGAACACACAACCGACCTCGGAATCTCAACACTCCGTCCTCATGAATAACAAATCCCGGGGCTTTCCCCTTCTCTACACTCTCCCGAAGCTGAATAAACATCGGGTCCTCCAACTGTCCCGATTTAATGTCCTCAACCAGGGATGAAGAAATCTCAAGAGTACGCAACTGCCCGGAACTCTCTGGCAGTACAATCTCAATGCTCAACTTCATAAGATCACGCTGAAGTCCTGACTGGGCCGTAAGAAACTCAAGCGCTCGAAGCGATACTGATTTCTGGCTCAAGGCATCTGCTACCACATTAGCCTTGCCCGGATGATAAAGGATCTCAAGATCGTAATCCTTAATCAATTCCAACCATCTTCTCTGTCTCATATTAAGCTCCTTCTGCGTGAAGATGTACTTCAGGCTCTTGTGATCGGTGAAAATCTGACACGACGAGCCATACAAATAATGACGCCAGATCTTCAACGCAAACACAACTGCGGCCAACTCAAGATCGTGCGTAGGGTAATTCAATTCATACGGTTTCAACTGACGGGAAGCATAGGCAATCGTCCTCCGTCCGCATAAGTACACATCCGAGCCCTTGGCCCGAGGCATCACTATAAACGGAGAAACCATCATTACCACTCGGTAAAGCCAACACGGAGCGGTCGCCAACCGCTTCTTCAACTCCTCAAAACTATTCTCGCCTCTCATCGGTCCACACAAACTTCTCCGACTTCGTAATAATCGAGTCGCGGTCGAGCGAGTTTAGAGAACCCCTCGACGAATCTACGGTAATACCCGGCTAATCCCAGAAAACTGCGGACCTCTTTCACGTTCTTGGGCGGCGCCCAATCCAATACTGCCTCTACCTTATGTGGGTCCACACGAACACCCTCGGCCGAGATCACATGACCGAGAAACATAACCTCCCGTAACCAAAACTCGCACTTTGAGAACTTCGCAAAAAGATGCTGAGTTCTCAAAATATCTAACACAATATGCAAATGACGGGCGTGCTCCTCCTCGCTCCTCGAGTAAATCAGGATGTCGTCGATAAAAACGACAACACACTTATCGAGGTACTCGATAAAGACTTTGTTCATAAGCTGCATGAACACGGATGGTGCGTTGGTTAGCCCAAAAGGCATAACCACAAACTCATAGTGACCGTATCTCGTCCGAAAGGCCGTCTTCGGAATGTCGGTATCCTTCACTCGGAGCTGATAATACCCCGATCTCAAATCAATCTTCGAAAACACAGTTGCCCCTTGCAACTGATCAAACAAATCATCAATCCTCGGGAGCGGATACTTGTTTTTGATGGTCACTTTGTTCAACTCTCGGTAGTCGATACACAAACGAAGTGACCCATCCTTCTTCTTCACAAACACGACCGGTGTGCCCCAAGGCGAAGCACTCGGTCGAATATACCCCATGTCTAGCAACTCTCCCAACTGTTTCTTCAACTCAAGCATCTCGGCAGGCGCCATACGGTATGGCGTCTTAGAGATAGGTGCTGCACCCGGCTCTAGATCGACGGTAAACTCAACCTCTCGGCCCGGCGGCAAACCCGGCAACTCATCTGGAAAAACGTCAGGATACTCACATACTACCGGAATAGACGAGAGCTCGACTCCCCCTTCTTCTGATCTCAAAGCGTAACACCAATAGCCCGTGCAACCTCCCCGAAGAAGTCTCACCGCCCTCAAAGCGCTGATCAGTAATCTCTGGCTACCCCGCTTACGCCCTACAAAAGAATGCTCGGAACCATCGGAGGCTAACATCGAAACAGTCCTCGTTCTATAATTCATGATCGCCCCATGACGGTCCAGCCAATCCTCACCCAGAATCAAATCCTCATCCTTAATATCTACCGCAATCAGATTAGAAAGCCAATCCCTCCCCGCGATACTCACAGAAAAATCTCTAATCTCACGGTCCCCCACGATGCTATCCCCACTAGGAAGTTTAACAACAAAAGGCTCACAAGCAACTAGGCAATACACATGCAGACGACGCACACAATCCATAGATATAAAAGAATGCGTAGCACCAGAATCGAACAATACGGAAACAGGATGGTCAAGGATGTGGACGGTACCTGTAGCCACCGTCGCGTCGGGATCTCCGGCTCGCCTCATCTCATACACACGGGGCGGAACAGACCCCGCACTAGAAGCTCCCCCTCTAGAAGGCTGACCACGACCTCGACCTCTACCAAAACTCTGCTGCGGCTGAGGAACCTGCTTGCTCGATTCACACTCGGCTCTCCCGCACTGGAGCAGATATCTGAGTAACTGGAGCCCGAGCCGCATCCGTACAAAACTTAGCATGGTGACCCATACGACCACAAGCAAGACACCGAATCGGAGGCCTATCACACTCACTCATCATGTGTCCTGACGATCAGCTTGAAGCATGTAGACCACGAACGGAACCAGCAGGAGAGCAGACCTAGAACCGTTCCCTCGACCAACCGATGGCGATCGACTCCAAGACTCGCGAACTGTGACCGAGCCTTCGGATACCCTCCGACTTGCCTCCCGAAACCGACCGAGGTCTTCGCTTCTTTCCTTCAATTTGCCTCTGCCGCAGTAAAACGACATCTCGTAAGCCATCGCTTTATTCTGATAATCTTTCAAAGTCGTGCACCCCAGACCAGACATGTAGTGGCGCACCCTCGGCTTCATCCGCATATCAAAGTGGCGGATCTTATCAAGCTCATCTCGGACTTGGTTTCTCACATAGTGCAGCTGTTGGTTGTAGTCCTTGATAGCTTGAGAAATAGGGATATCTTGGGGCTTAGCCTCAAAGAAGGCTCGGATCCTCCCCTCTTTCACTGGCCACGGACAAAATTCGTCTTCCATCAGCTCCCGGAACTCTGCCCACGTAGCTGCCCGGTCGCGCGGTTTCACCGCTTGCCACCATGTCGCTGCCTCCTTGGCGAGGAAGTAATGATCAAAGGGTACATTCCTCTCCGGGAACAATTAGCGACCTCAAACACTTTCTCCATCTCAAATAGCCAATTCTCCCAACCGGAAGGGTCGGAAGCACCATCAAAGCTGGAGGACGCATACGAATCACGCCCCGAAGTAGCTTATCATTACCGGATCCAGAGGGCGGAACCGGTTAGCATTAGCATGGCCGACTGTAACGGCCTGAGCCGATGGCGTCATCTCGGTTCGCTACTTGCCGCAATATGTTAGCCACTCCAACATTCACATGAGCATTACCGTAGCTAGCGGTCGTCCCGCCGACCTCCGGAACTAGGGGGAACACTGCTCGACAAAGAGGGCATCGCGAATCGGTTCGAGTGATCGGACATGGCCGCCACTGGCCGCGCCACGTCCCCTACCGCGTCGCGACCGGCCCGCGTCCTCTACCGCAGGAATTTCAAGAAGCAACGGGTAAGTACAATTCAAACGCAAAACGCAAAAGATACTAAGACAGGAATAGAACAGAACGGTGAAACGAGTCAAGTTAGGAAAACTTACGAGCACCGGCGTACTGAGATGATGGCATAGCAGTGATACTGTCCCAAAAACGACACTTAACTAGACCCAAATAACCGACAGCCTAGGTATCCATAAACCTAAGCTCCGATACCATATTCTGTAACACCCCCAAGTCGTTCAGGGCATATTACAGCGCCGTGGACCCCACACTGTGAAATCCACCAGGCTAACATACCAACAAGACCTTTGCCAACGACAACAATCATCAATAAAATGACAACTCAAAATAAAAGACTACAATCCGACCAATAGAATCCAACAACAATCCATTTCCCAAAACGGGAACACAACATTAACAATTTTGCAAAAGAAGTACTCGAGTACTTAAACCAATTTTTATAATACATAAATCCCAAAATCAGACATCAATAATAATAACCGACAGACATGACACCGAAAATCATTTACTGGACAATATCATGCTTGCCCATCATCCTCATACGGCTCGAGTGCTCGCTTGTCCCCACGATCAATACCTGAAATACAAAAAGTATTTCCCCCATTTAAGGGGTTAGCGACAACTGCTAGTGCAAGTACAATCCATTTGAACTACATTCTAATCAGATGAATAATGCGCCAAAAATCATTTTAGAAAACATTTTATATTCCGGAATATTTACGATGCACAAGCACAAAACACATTTTCTCCAACAAAAACAATTCAAAGTTAACCTTGGTACGTGACTCACGGCCACCGTACCGCAGAGCCCGTCGGACATCCCCGGGTGGTTAACCACGATTCGCGATACGAAACTCACGGCAACGTATCCCTAGAGGCCCCGTCGGACCGTCCCTAGGTGAACATACACATATCCATCCACAACAACCGCAATACAGCCATAATTCAAATACTAGAACATGTAAACAAATGTAAAGTACTTGCCTTTGAGACATCTTCGAAGAATCGGAAGTGAAAAATGACTACGGATGATCCGAATGGAAAACGACGGTTCCTAAACGAAGAATTAGCATAACTCAGTCCCAACGGACATCAAAAATCGAAAGGAATACTCCCAAAACCCCGATTACAAATCACGACAATATACGTTCAATCGATACGGGCGAGGGTTTGTGCAAAATCTCCCCGTATCAAAAATACATGGATTAATTCGAGGAAAAACGAATTGGGAATCATCCAATAACAACAATTGATAATAAGTTTCGCAATATACATGAACAATTCGGAGTCAATCACGAAAAACCCGAAAAACCCCCAATTTATACAAGTTAGGGTTCCTGAAGAAGATACCTCGGATTCGGACGATGGAGGATGATTACGCTGATGGTGATATGCTACTATGATTCTACGGTGATGGAATACGAAAGATTCTTTGATCAAAACTGAAGAAATCGCCTTTGGAGTCGCCCCGTGAAGAAAAACGAGAGAAGGGATAGAAAATGAGGTATTGGACCTCGCCTATTGCTTTAAAGCAATGGCCGTTACGGCCGTAATAGGATACTTACGGTCGTAACATGGCCAACTTACGGCCAGACCACGGGTGTTACGACCGTAACACCTCTTACCGACAAGATTGGCAATGTCATTCAAACGAGTCCGGACGACCCCAAAACCCGGACCTGCTATCTAACCAAAAATACGACTACGAAGAATATTCGATGACGAGTCTAACCATCACAAGAAAATATCAATCCGACTACCCGGGAATCCGAAATACGACAATGAATATGAAATTCCCTAAACTTATAGGAAATTACGGAAATGACCCAAGTGACCGAAAGTCACGAAACGACGTCGGATTTACAAACCGAAAGTCTCAACATGACCAACTCAACCATACGAACTTGTACAAGCCAAGAAACAATGAAAACGAACGAGTTTAACGAGAATCGAACGTTCATACGGCAAAACATGACATAAAATGAAATTACGTGAAAACATCATCAAAACTCGTCCAAACGGAAAAACTCCAAGAACAAAGTAGATTCGAAATGTCGAAACGGTTACAAGCGAGCCGATAAAAATGGGCATACACCAAAAATGGAAACTGCTAAAAATGGAAAATTACGGATATTACATGTAGCAATACCCTTTCCCTTGCCAGAACTCGACATAATGATTAAATGCGAAAAAAAGAGAGAGATTTAAGTAGTATAGCAATTAGCAATTAGAGTTTGAGAGATAGATTATATTGAAGGTGTGAAAAAAATGTGTTGAGTAGTGAAGTATTTATAAATAGGATTTTTTTTTTAAAAAAAAACTGCAGTAGCCGTTAGACCCGCCGGGCCACGGGTCCGACCCGCCGGGTCTAACGACCAAATTTCAAGTTTTTTTTTACTTTTCCGCCGGGTCGCCGGGTAGGCAAAACATAGACCCGGACCCCACCCGTGTATACCACGGGTCCGGGTCGACGGGTCCGACGGGTCAGTCGGGTCCGGGTCCTGCACGGGTCAGCCGAGTCCGAGTCATCGACCCGGCGGGTTGGGCCTGTAGATCGTAATAATTTATTCATTCCCCAAAAATATGCGTATGCCAATGTGTCTGGTGAGAGCTAGAAAAAAGCAATGAGGCAAATTGGACCCGGTCATTGGAAGATCCAAAACCTCCCCAATGGTAAATAGGGTGGAACGACTCGACTCATCATGTGTTGCGGGACAGGTCGGGTCGAACCTCAAGCAAAGATATTATTTTAAAATTAGTAAAAATATCTTATATTTTATTTTTAAGTATTATATGTAAAACTTGTCATTGTTAATATAAATATATATGATATATTAATACATGGATAAAAAAGTATGTGAATATATAGTATATATATGTAGAATATGTACTACATATATTTAAAAAATAAAACAACCGTGTAACACCCCCAAGTTATTCAGGGAATATTACAGCACCGTAAGCCCCGCCGTGGGGCCCACAAGGCTACCATACGCGGAACTGTAAATTTTGACCGAGAAGGTCTACACACAATGAAATGAAAAATAATACAAAGGGTATTCGAAACATAACCAATGTATCCAAAGACATCACAACACGAATCAATACCTCGGCAAACACAGACCGGAACATCAAGGAAAATGGAAAACAATACTCGAGTATTCAATAACCAACTCAGTACAACAACACTGAATGAAAAACTCAAAACATAACTGGAAGAAAGACACAATATCACACTTGCCCACCATCTTCATGCCGACCCAATACCTGCCTGTCCGCTCTCCTGGAACCTGAAATACATAAAACGTATTTCCCCCATAAAGGGGTTAGCCGTCGAATAGCTAGTGCAAGTATATCAAATATGAAACACAATACTCCTCGACAATAAAGTAAATGTAACCGTCAATTCATCAATTTAAGACTAGTATTCCGGAATAACTAAATCTCATAGTGTCACATCAAGACGTATATGAATGCCGTGGAAACGGTTCGTTCATATCATCCGACATCAAGACGGATATGAATGTCGTGGAAACGGTTCGTTCATATCATCCGTCATCAATACATATATGAATTCCGTGGAAACGGTTCGTTCATATCATGCCATCAATATATCTATGAATGCCGTGGAAACGGTTCGTTCATATCATACCATCAATATATCTTACTTTCAAAGTCGAGAACGTACAATCATAAATATATACTTGCCTTTGAGACATCGAGGAATCGAACGGAAAAAGAGTATGAGTTCGGTAGGTCCAAGAACGCGCTTCCGGCACCTAAACGATTCGCAAGGAATATGATACTCAATTATCCAGACTCAAATTACACGAAGAAATTCCCGAAACCCATCTACGATTCACGAAATTACACGGATAAACAACTAGAGGTTGGAAAATCGTTCAAACTCCCAAAAGTCCGAAAACGGCACAATCAAATCCGTAAAATCGTAGTAAAACCATGCATACGGTATAGATACATCATAATCTCAAGGTTCTCAAGCTTCAAATCGGATAAATCGGACGAATCTACGAAAACCCCCAAAATCCAACACAATATTCAAAGTGTTCTTGAATAATCCTTCCATAATCCAATGAATAATCAAACATGCCCATAATTATGCGTATATCACTTCATACACCATGATCTTAACATCCAAAACATCATTACTCAATACAAAATCGAAATCCAAGGTGTTGAAGAAATTACCTCTTGAAGATCCAAGCACTATGATCCGAAGAATACGCGATATAACGATGATCCGGGCTTCCCAACCGAATGAAATTGATAAAATCCCAACACACAAGTGATGTATGGTGAGAAATTCCTCCCTTCAAGCTCTCTCTCCCGAAATGTAGAAGAAGAAATGGAGAAATGAGCTGCATCTCGCTCAAAAAGCATAATTATACAGTTGACCGCATCGTGTGCCGCGACTTCACCAAGTGTGCGGCACATGCCCAAAATCGCTCCTGGGGCTCGTCGGTGTGCGGCTCAAAGAGCGGCGCGCGGCACAAGGTACAGATGGGTTTTGGTCGAGAATGCAACACGAGTGTGCCGCGGCCCGGACGGGTGTGCCGCGGCAGGTGACTCAGCAGGCATGCCCGGCCGACATGTGCCGCGGCACACAGTACAGTCTACTCGGCCAAAAAATTAAAAAATGTGTGTGCCGCGGCGCACACTCCTTGTGCCGCGGCCCACACCCCCCTTGGGTCCTAAAATGAAGAAAATAGACCCGGGAAGAGGATAAAAGCAATAGGACTCAATATCTGGGAAACAATAACACAAAATGGAGGTACGGAAATCCCAAAACGGTGATTCCAAGCAATAATTACAAGGGTTCGCCCAACAAAACACCATTTGAGCAATGAGGAGATTTGAAATGACATGAATTTCAACCGGGTATTACATTCTCCCCCTCTAAAAAGAAGTTTCGTCCCGAAACTTAAGAAATAAATAGTTCGGGATATTCCACCCGCATCTTCTCTTCCATCTCCCAAGTCGCCTCCTCGACTCCATGCCTCGACCATTGTACTTTAACCAGTGGAATGGTCTTATGCCGAAGTTGTTTCTCGCGACGCTCAAGGATCTTCACTGGTTTCTCCGGAAAGGTAATATCTTCGGCTATGTCAATCTCACTATAGTCGATAATGTGGCTCAGATCCGGTACGTACTTTCTCAACCGAGACACATGAAAAACACTGTGGAAGTGACTCAACGCTGGAGGCAACGCCAAGCGATAAGCTAAATCTCCAACTCTGTCCAAAATCTCGAAGGGTCCGATGTACCTCGGACTAAGTTTCCCCTTTTTCCCGAAGCAGAAAACTTCTCTGGTCGGCGACACCTTGAGCAAGACATGATCCCCCACCTCAAACTCCAAAGGTCGACGACGAGTATCAGCATAAGATTTCTGACGACTCTGGACAGCCAGCAATCGGTCCCGGATAATAAAAATCTTTTCCTTAGTCTCCATCAACATATCCGGCTCCGTCCCAACTAGTTCAGAAGCCTCGTCCCAACATAATAGCGACCTACATCGCCTACCATAGAGTGCCTCGAAGGGTGCCATTTTGATCGACGCATGCCAACTATTATTGTAAGCAAACTCGATCAACGGTAAATGAAGCTCCCAATCATTACTCCAATCTAAGGCACAAGCCCGCAACATATCTTCCAACGTCTGAATTGTCCTCTCCGTCTGACCGTCCGACTGAGGATGAAAGGAAGTGCTCAATCTCAACTCCGTACCCAGAGCCTGATGAACGGCCTGCCAAAAATGCGATACGAAACGGCCGTCTCGATCAGAAACAATGGTTTTGGGGGCACCGTGTAACCTCACGATCTCAGCAATAAAGGTTCGAGCCAGTCTATCCGGTCCCCAAGTATCCTTAATACCCAAGAAGTGTGCAGACTTGGTCAACCGATCGACAATTACCCAAATCATATTCATTCCGGCCCGAGTTCTTGGCATGCCAGTGATGAAATCCATAGAGATGTCTTCCCACTTCCACTCGGGAATGGGAAGCGGTTTCAATAACCACGCTGGTCGTTGATGTTCGATCTTGACTTGTTGACACGTCAAGCACCGTAGTACAAACTCCGTAACATCCTTCTTCATGTTATTCCACCAAAAATTGCGCTTCAAATCTTTGTACATCTTACTCGTCCCGGGGTGGATTGAGTAAGGCGTAGCATGAGCTTCTCGGAGAATTCTCTGCCTCAACTCTAAATCGTTCGGAACACAAATCCTGCCCTGAAATCTCAGAATACTATCCTTGTGAACCATAAAGCCAGGAGCTTTTCCTTTAATCACATCTTCTTTCAGTTGAGAAATCATCGGGTCACTCCACTGCTTCCCTTTGATGTCGTCAACCAAGGACGAAGTAATTTCGAGAGTACACAACTGTCCCTGTACTCGCTGAAGCCAAACTTCTATCCCTTGCTCAATTAAATCCTGACGAATTTTTGTCTGCGATGTAAGAACCTCGAGCATTTGAAGAGATGCCGATTTGCGGCTCAAAGCATCCGCAACGACATTGGCTTTTCCGGGGTGGTAAAGAATTTCCAAATCATAATCCTTTATCAACTCTAACCAACGTCTCTGTCTCATATTCAGCTCCTTCTGACTGAAAATATACTTCAGGCTCTTGTGATCGGTATAAATCCGGCACGGTGAACCATACAAATAATGCCGCCAAATTTTGAGTGCGAAGACAATTGCGGCCAACTCTAAATCGTGAGTAGGATAATTCATCTCATAAGGCTTTAATTGTCGTGACGCAAAGCTATCGTCTCATCATGCTGCATAAGTACACACTGTGCCTTGACCAAGCGTCACTATAGACCGCAAAGCCCTCGCTACCATGTGGTAAAGTTAAAATCGGCGCTGAAGTCAATCGTCTCTTCGCTCATCAAGCTCATTGTCTCTCATCCGTCCAAATAAACTTTTCGGTCTTCTGGAGTAATTTCGTAAGCGGCCGAGCGAGTTTCGAGAACCCCTCGACAAACCGACGGTAATACCCAGCAAGGCCCAAAAAGCTACGAACTTCCTTAACATTTTTAGGCGGTGCCCAATCTAGCACTGCCTCAATCTTCTGTGGGTCTACACGAACCCCTTCAGCCGAAATCACATGGCCGAGAAACATAACTTCTTCCAACCAAAATTCACATTTCGAGAATTTTGCATAGAGGTGCTCGGTTCTCAAAATGTCCAAAATCAAACGCAAGTGTCGGGCATGTTCCTCCTTATCTCGAGAATAGATCAAGATGTCGTCAATAAAGACGACTACACACCGGTCGAGGTACTCGATGAATATCTTATTCATTAACTGCATGAATACTGCCGGCGCATTAGTCAACCCAAAAGGCATAAAATTCATAATGCCCATATATCGTCCGAAACGCCGTCTTCGGAACGTCGGACTCCCTCACCCTGAGTTGATAATACCCGGATCTTAAATCAATCTTCGAGAAAACCGCAGCCCCTTGCAATTGATCAAATAAATCGTCTATACGAGGCAAAGGATATTTGTTCTTGATGGTTACTTTGTTCAGCTCACGGTAGTCGATGCACAAACGTAGTGAACCATCCTTCTTTCTCACAAAAAGAACAGGCGCGCCCCAAGGCGAAGCGCCTGGCCGATGTACCCTTTTTCCGTAAGTTCTCCCAACCGAGTCTTCACTCCCGCATCTCGGAAGGTGCCATCCGATAAGGTGCTTTAGAAATCGGAGCCGCATCGGCTCTAAGTCCACGGTAAATTCTATCTCTCGATCGCGGTAATCCCGGAGGTCATCCGGAAAACATCGGGATACTCATTAACAACCGAATCAAGAGAAATCGACTTCATTTCCTTCCGCTAAGGCATAACACCAATAGCCCGCATAACCTTTATTCAAAAGTTTTACGGCCTTCATGGCACCGATAAGTAACTTGGATCGCCCGACTTACGTCCCAAAAATGAGTACTCAGATCCGTCTTTAGTCATCATGGTGATAACCTTGGTACGGTAATTCATAATCGCTTGGTGACTATCAAGCCAATCCTCGCCGAGGATCACGTCCTCGCCTTCCATATCAACTACAATCAGATTCGATAACCATTCCATACCGGATATAATCACCGGAAAATCTCTAATCTCCCGGTTCCCCACAATTCTATCCCCGCTAGGCAGTCTCACGATGAAGGGATCGCAAGCAGTCAAACCATTTATATTCAAACGGCGTACACACTCCAAAGAAATAAAAGAATGTGTAGCACCCGTATCAAAAAGTACACGGACAGGATAAGATAAAATATGAATGGTACCTGAAGCCACCGCCGCGTCGGGTTCGTCTGTTCGATGCATCTCATAAACCCATGGTTGCACCGAACCGACGCTAGAGTTTCCCCCTCCAGCGTTCTGACCCCGTCCCCGGCCCCTGCCAAAATTCTGCTGAGGTTGACCAAAAGATTGTCGCTGATTTATACCTTGATCAAGTGGTGCTGGGGCAGAAGCCCGAGTGTCCAAAGTCTAATTCGGCTCGGGACAATAAGCCTCTCTATGTCCCATCTGTCCGCACGTGTGACACTTCAATGGTGGAAAGTGGCATTCCGAGTTAACGTGGCCTGGACGACCATAATTATAGCAAGTCACCGTGCGATTTGTGGTACCCGGAGTAGGACGGTAACCCCTCTTTCCTATATTAGAACGTGACGACTGTCCGGAAGAACGGTTAGTCGTCTGTGACCTCTGAAAGTTGCCACCCTTAGAGCCAGAAAAATTTCCCGCGACTTTCTGCTTCTTCGGTTCTTCAACGGTATCGTTGTCGGGGCTCAACATATCATGGGCTAAAGCTCTGTCCTAATACTCTTTCAGTGTGGTACAAGCAAATCCGGCCATGTACCGTCGTAAGTCCAATTTCATCCGCATATCAAAATAACGGATCTTATCACGCTCGTTACGCACTTGATCCTTCACATGGATCAATTGTTGGTTGTATTCCACGATCGCCTGCGAAACGGGAATATCTTGTGGTTTAGCCTCGAAAAAGGCTCGGATTCGGCCCTCTCGCACCGGCCAAGGACAAAACTCGGCCTCCAAAAGTTCCTTAAATTCATCCCACGTGGCAATACAATCCTGTGGCTTGATGACCTTCCACCAGGTAGCGGCCTCCTTAGTGAGGAAATACTGAGCAATCGGTACTTTCCTCACCTCGGGGCAATCAACCGCCTCGAAAAATCTTTTCCAATTCCGCTAGCCAAACTTCCCAGCCTAACGGGTCTGTGGCACCGCCAAACTGTGGAGGGTGCATACGGATTACATTCTGAAGCAAGGCATCCGTGTTTGGGTTCGGATTATTCAGCTGAACAGTTTGGGCTAAAATGGTCATCTGAGTAGCCAATTGTTGAAGTGCATTCGCAACTCCAACGTCCGCGTTGTTCCCCTGGCCGTCCGACTGGTCTTGCTGACTTTCGGTGTCAGGATGCACCGAGTTCGACAAACTGGGATTGTTCGACCCCGCAACTGAACTGATGGAAACGGCCGCGCCACGACCTCTTCCTCGTTCATGGCCACGACCACGGCCACGGCCCCTACCAGCTGACATACTGAAGAACACATAAGGTACGTAAGTACAGTTCAATCGCACGTTATTAAGGTGATCGATTCTCAAGGGTACCAATAAAAAGAAGCATAACGAATAAGGAAACACCAGAAGAGTAAGAGATCTTACAAGTACCGGTCGCACTGTGATGATGGCAGAGTAGTGATACTGTGGACAAATGACAACTCATTCGACCCAAAAGACCGACAGCCTAGGTATCCATAGACCTAAGCTCTGATACCATATTATGTAACACCCCCAAGTTATTCAGGGAATATTACAGCGCCGTAAGCCCCGCCGTGGGGCCCACAAGGCTAACATACGCGGAACTGTAAATTTTGACCGAGAAGGTCTACACACAATGGAATGAAAAACAATACAAAGGGTATTCGAAACATAACCAATGTATCCAAAGACATCACAACACGAATCAATACCTCGGCAAACACAGACCGGAACATCAAGGAAAATGGAAAACAATACTCGAGTATTCAATAACCAACTCAGTACAACAACACTGAATGAAAAACTCAAAACATAACTGGAAGAAAGACAGTATCACACTTGCCCACCATCTTCATGCCGACCCGATACCTGCCTGTCCGCTCTCCTGGAACCTGAAATACATAAAACGTATTTCCCCCATAAAGGGGTTAGCCGTCGAATAGCTAGTGCAAGTATATCAAATATGAAACACAATACTCCTCGACAATAAAGTAAATGTAACCGTCAATTCATCAATTTAAGACTAGTATTCCGGAATAACTAAATCTCATAGTGTCACATCAAGACGTATATGAATGCCGTGGAAACGGTTCGTTCATATCATCCGACATCAAGACGGATATGAATGCCGTGGAAACGGTTCGTTCATATCATCAGTCATCAATACATATATGAATGTCGTGGAAACAGTTCGTTCATATCATGCCATCAATATATCTATGAATGCCGTGGAAACGGTTCGTTCATATCATACCATCAATATATCTTACTTTCAAAGTCGAGAACGTACAATCATAAATATATACTTGCCTTTGAGACATCGAGGAATCGAACGGAAAAAGGGTATGAGTTCGGTAGGTCTAAGAACGCACTTCCGGCACCTAAACGATTCGCAAGGAATATGATACTCAATTATCCAGACTCAAATTACACGAAGAAATTCCCGAAACCCGTCTACGATTCACGAAAATACACGGATAAACAACTAGAGGTTGGAAAATCGTTCAAACTCCCAAAAGTCCGAAAACGGCACAATCAAATCCGTAAAATCGTAGGAAAAGCATACATACGGTATAGATACATCATAATCTCAAGGTTCTCAAGCTTCAAATCGGATAAATCGGACGAATCTACGAAAAAACCCAAAATCCAACACAATATTCAAAGTGTTCTTGAATAATCCTTCCATAATCCAATGAATAATCAAACATGCCCATAATCATGCGTATATCACTTCATACACCATGATCTTAACATCCAAAACATCAGTACTCAATACAAAATCGAAATCCAAGGTGTTGAAGAAATTACCTCTTGAAGATCCAAGCTCTATGATCCGAAGAATATGCGATATAACGATGATCCGGGCTTCCCAACTGAATGAAATTGATAAAAACCCAACACACAAGTGATATATGGTGAGAAATTCCTCCCTTCAAGATCTCTCTCCCGAAATGTAGAAGAAGAAATGGAGAAATGAGCTGCATCCCGCTCAAAAAGCATAATTATACAGTTGACCGCATCGTGTGCCGCGGCTCAGCTGAAGTGTGCCGCGACATGTGCCCAAAATCGCCTCCTGGGGCTCGCGGTGCCGCGGCAGCTCAAGAGCGGCGCCGCGGCACAAGGTACAGACGGGTTTTGGTCGAGAATGCAACACGAGTGTGTCGCGGCCCGGACGGGTGTGCCGCGGCAGTGACTCGGCAGTGTGCCGCGGCCCGGCCGACATGTGCCGCGGCACACAGTACAGTTTACTCGGCCAAAAAATTAAAAAATTTGTGTTGCGGCGCACACTCCTTGTGCCGCAGCCCACACCCCCCTTGGGTCCTAAAATGAAGAAAAAAGACCCGGGAAGAGGATAAAAGCAATAGGACTCAATATCTGGGAAACAATAACACGAAATGGAGGTACGGAAGTCCCAAAACGGTGATTCCAAGCAATAATTATAAGGGTCCGCCCAACAAAACACCATTTGAGCAATGAGGAGATTTGAAATGACATGAATTTCAACCGGGTATTACAAACCGAGGGTAGGACATGACTGGGCGGATACCCATGAGATAAAAGTGAAATATAATACTCTCTTCGTCTACAAATTATTTATCATTTTGATTTTGCACGGATTTTAAAAACTTAATTGAATGTATTGTGTGAGATTTTGTGGTTTTAAAGTAAAATGTGTGGATATATTTATTAAAAAAATAAATAAGGATAATTCTTTATGAACGAATCATAAAAAAAAGAGGCAAATAGTTCATGAACGAAAGGAGTAGTATTGATATTAATAAAAAAAAAATTCTACGTATAAATTTTTAGATTTCAATTTATCTTTTTAAGAGGCGAATAGTTCCGGAACCAAAGGAGTAGTATTGATATTAATAAAAAAAAATTCTACGCACAAATTTTTAGCTTTCATTTTATCTTTTTTATTACTACATTGTCGGTAGAAAATAGCTTGTACTCCCTCCGTCCCAGCTAACATGAGTATTTTGACTTTATATGGTCAATAATTTCTAAGTTTGACTAAGAATTAATCTCAAAATATAATGGTTGTTCCGGGAAATCCTTTCCTTATTGGTGTCTTACCTAATACTGGTTGTAGGGGGATAGAGTTATGGAAGGTTCTATACTCTTCCAGAGGTAGTAGGATCCTATTAGATGTCTTACCTTAATTAGGAATCCTATGTATGGAAGGACTCTCATTGTAATGCCTATATAAAGGCCCCTCTATTCATTGTTATCAATACAATTGATTTGCTGTCTTTTACTTTCTCCTCAAACACGTTATCAGCACGTAGCTCGAACAAAAAAAAAAGAAGAAAAATCGCCGCAGCCTCGCCCTGCCACGCCTTGCCGCGCTCAGCCGCTGCCGCTCAGCCTGCCAGCCCACTCGCCGCGCGCTCGCCACCGCGCTGCTGGGCTAACGCTAACGCCACTGCTGCCGCCATTGCCGCCCGCCAGCCGCGCGTCGCCCAGTGCCGCCGCCGGACCACCGCTCCAGCCGGAAAGCCGCCGATCCAGTCCAGCCGGGAAGCCGCCGCCGATCCAGTCCAGCCGGAACATCACCGCCGGACCGCCGCCGCCAACCGCCGCCGCCGCCGACCGCCGCTGACCACCGCCGCCGGCCAGCTCCAGCCCAGCCAAGTCCGACCCGGTTCTGACTCTCGGACCAAAACCCGAACATCCAAGCTTACTACAAGCACTATAAACAGTACTTGACTCAAGAGTCAAATTACATGGAGGAAGATAATGAGAATACGGAGGTGAACTATACTGAGATCCCTCCTCTCACCATTGCGGACAAAGACCAACATATGGATGTTGTCGACTTTGACTAGATCATTGTAGTTTGACTAGTTTTATGCTTTGATTATGTTTTGTCTTGTTTCTAGTTTTCGAGAACTACTTTAGATTTTCTATGAATGTAATAAAGTTGGCCATGATGAATAAAATTCTTTTAATTGCTGTGATTGTGCAAAAATGAATTTTATTTTTCCCTTCGAAAGCATGTTTGGTTTATCACAAAATAATTGCTAGCAATGAATTGCTTGGTTAATTTGATACATTGGTTGATTTCATCAAAAATTTTGATCAAGACTAGGCGCATCCTCCTTGGTATTTGTTTATGCTTTGAAAGTTCAAACGGAATCAGTGGTTTTTAAACAGCCTTAGCTGTACCGACATTCCTACTTTCTCTGCAAGTCTACCAAGTTGGAGTTACCGAAAGGATCATTAGTCGAGATATAAATCAAACACCAAGATGCATTTTGAAGTATTTAAACACTCCTATGGCCATATTGTCATAGTATTGTATCAACAATAATGCCTTTGAGAAAGGCTTCAACCTTGCTCCATCACTCAACAATAGGGAAATACCAAAATAGCAACTTAAAACGAGCACTGAGATCTGAGTTTAATGATCCAGAAAGTTCACGACCTATGGACAGAAAGATACGGAAGTCTAGTTTTCAGAACAACTGACCGTTCGTCCATAGCCTTCTTAACGAAGAAGTTATTGCTGTTTTAGTTAACAAAGGTCAAGCTGCGCGGAAATTATTTCCAGCGATTGTGCTAACTTTGATCATAACCAACTCGGTCGAATTTCCCCAAACTCGAATTTAATGAGTTTTCGCTATGTATTTCATCATAAGACTAATCGAGTTTCATGTCTTATTGTAGATGTCTCGTGGCGAAATTGAGTGCCTTGCTGATAGTGGAACAACCCACACTATTCTTCGGAATAGGCAATTATTTAAGGATATTGTGCCATATATATCCTTAGTGACAACAATGATTGGTTCCTCCCAAGTAATACAAGGGAGGGGACCTGCTCATTTCTTGCTACCTAATGGTACGTATATTAATGTCACAAATGCTCTCTATGCCCCAAGAGCAAACCGAACCTTGCTAAGTTTTAGGGACATTCGTGCCAACGGTTATCACCTTGATACACATTGTGAGAATGGGACAGAATTTTTGTGTGTTACTCTGGTAGAATGCGGAAGACGCCGCGTTCTCGAGAAACTTATGAGTCTAAGTAGTGGTTTATACCAAACTACAATAAGGGTTATTGAATCCTATGCTGTGAGTCACGAACTGTGTGATTCCGAATCATACCAACTATGGCATGACCGACTCGGTCACCCTCGACGCGACATGATGATTCGCATTTTGAAAAACTCATATGGTCATCCGTTTTTCAAGTCCAGAAAATGATTGGAAGCACCACTCGATATCGGCATTGATGTGAGTGAGCTTGATACCGTATCACCGGGACTAAAGATCGCACGCCCTGATAAGGTTGATGGTGCATCTCTCGTAAATCCCGAGGCTTCCGTGGCAATTTATAATGCCCATAAATCGTTTTGTAAAGCCTGTTCACTAGCAAAGTTGATACCATCTCCGTCCTTTGCTAAAGACTCAACACAAAACATTCGCTTCTTACAAAGAATTCAAGGGGACATTTGTGGACCTATTCAGCCAGAGTGCGGACCATTCAGATACTTTATGGTTTTGGTTGATGCATCGACGCGATGGTCACACGTCGCTCTGCTATCCACAAGAAATGCTGCATTTGCTAAACTCCTAGCACAAATCATCAAGTTACGGGCTAACTACCCCGACTTTCCAATCTCGTCATTAAGATTGGACAACGCTGGTGAGTTTACGTCAAAGCCTTTTGACGACTATTGCATGTCGATAGGGATTGAAGTTGAACATCCCGTCCCCCATATTCATTCGCAGAATGGCCTTGCCGAGGCTATGATTAAGCGGTTACAGCTAATCGCCCGAGCATTGGTATTGCGCACCAACTTGCCGATTTCTGCCTGGGGTTATGCAATTTTGCATGTGGCTATACTTATTCGCTTTAGACCCACTGCCAATCAACCGTTTAGTGCGTACCAGTTGGTAACTGGATATGAGCCTGATATTTCACACTTACGTAGACGTGCTGCCGGGCCGAAACCGTCGGTTTCGGGCCTCGAACCGGCGGTCCTCGGTCCCCAAAACACAGGACCGAGCCCGGACCGTAAACTAGCTCGACCGCCCGTGCCGGGCTAGAAACCCGCCGGTCCAGGGTCGGGCTAAAACCGGCGGTCCCGGGCCGGGCTGCCCAGTTTTTTTTTTTAACTTTTATTATTATTTTTTTTATTTTATTCTTGTATATTTATTACTTTTATGAATAGAAAATGATAATTCTTAATGTTTTGATTTTTTTTAAATATTTAAAAACTCATTAAATTGTTGAAAAATGAATAAGGAAAATTACAAAAAATAAGTTTGCATTAAGAATGAGGAAAATTACAAATGAATAAGGACACAATAATTTTGCAAATGAAAAAGGACACAATAATTTTGCATTAAGAATGAGGAAAATTACAACAAATAAGTTAAGCACAATTTAAGGAGTTCTACACTTGAATTTTTGAAATGAAAAAATAATAATAATAAAGGACTTGAGCTCTCTACTCCACATCCGATCGATCCGTCTCGGTGAAGGCTTCATCTTCGCTCTCATTTGCATCGTCCCATTCCGATTCTTGAGCTCTAAGGTCGGCCCTACACCAATCATCGAGCAACATGGTAGCTTCAATGTTCGCCGGCTTCATCCTTGATCTTCTTTGATCTAGCATAAGTCCTCCGATGCTAAAGGCTTGTTCTACGGAAACGGTGGATGCTGGGACGGCAAATAACTCCGTTGCAATGATGGAGAGTATTGGGTACTCCTCTCTCTTCGACCACCACTTGAACACATCAATCGACGGACCACTATCTTCAACACCAAATACAAAACGAGTTTGCAAGAACATATCTAATTCACTATTACCTTGCCCCATTGGAAGTTCATTGCTTCTATTTTGCATCATTCCATGCATTTGTTGAACTAAAGGATCACTTTCATTCATCTCAAAAGTAAAATCACATGAAGGCATCATAGAAGAAGGCATTGTAGAAGAAGGAAACTCACTACCATGTTTTAATCTATATTCTTGAAAAATAGATCTCAAACTCCTATCAAGATCTATCTTGATTTGTGGCACAGAAGGAAGATCAAAGAAGACCCCTTCACCATCAATTACAACATCACTCAAGTCCATTTGAGCAAAAGCATCATAATAAATACCAAGCATTTGACAAACACCATCATACTTCCATTTAGGATCTAAGCACTTACCAAGTAATAAAACCATAGGAATCTCCCTAAAATACTTGAGCCATTTTTGAACCATAAAATAAATCACACCTTGCATGTTTGGCCTACTAAAACAACTCTTAAAAGACAAGGCAATATACATGCAATGTTCCAACACTTTAACGGAAGTACAATAATAAACACCCGATAATTGTTTAGTAGCATTATAAAAAACTTTTAACAAACGATACAAATCCATACATGAATCCCAATGACTATCATTAAGAACTAATTGCATGTTTGAGAACTATTTCCTAAAAAAATCGCATAAATAACTCTTATACTCTAGTGTACTATTAATCATCTCATAAGTAGAGTTCCAACGATGAGATACATCTAATTTGAAACAAGTATAAACAATACCCTTTGCACGACAATATTTTTGCCATTTTTTCCCCAAAGTTTTTGATTTGTGCAAATACTTAACGGCATTTTTAATAGGAACAACAGAATCTTGAAAAATACTAAGCGCATCTTGAACACATAAATTTAAAATATGACAAATGCATCTAGAATGAAAATATTTTCCTTCAAATGATGGTGCACATGCTTCAACAAGTTCCGGAATACTAGCGGTGTTCGCCGATACATTATCAAAACCAACGGAAAATACCTTGTTAACCAAACAATACTCATTCAAAACCGTAATAATAATTAAAGCAATATTTTGAGCCGTGTGAGGCTCTTCAAACTCCCTAAAGGCAATCAAACATTTTTGCATAATCCATGTTGCATCAATCCAATGACAAGTAATTCCCATGTAACTATTTTTATTATAAGCATCGGTCCAAACATCGGCACAAATAGAAACTTTTTGAGACAAACGAACTAAATATTTCATTAAATCTTGTTTTTTGTCAAAGCATTGTCTCCTAATTCTCTTAAGCATTTGAGTTCTAGCTACCTTGCTAACATTGGGCCCCAAATCATCTTTATAAGAAGCTTCATACATTATTCTATCCGCATAATTAAAAGGTTGTTTTTCCATGGCACAATATCTAGCACAAGCATCTTCATATCAAATTTTTTCAAATTTAAATAAAGCGGAAGAAGACATACCCGTTGCCGAAGTTGAACTAGTAGTACCTCGAATTTGCGTTTGAGTAGTAGATATTCCGTACTCGAACGGATGAAACCCCTCCATGTGCCTTTGTAGTGTTTCGTAGCCTCCCTTCTCGATCCATTTGTAGTGCTTTGTGCAATAGTTGCAATAAGCAATGAATCTTCTTCGACCATCGGATAAAGGAGGTTCTCCTTCGTTGATAGGAGCCAATTCTCTTTTAAAATGTTTAACGAAGATTTCGGACTTTAGAGGCTTAGGCTTACTTGTTGGCGGAGGAGGAGGTTGGTTTTGTTTGATGGATTCAAATTAAATACTCTCAAGTGTACGAATCGCTCTTGTAGTAAGCAGCAAGTAACTCCGAGGTCGATCTCTCAAGTAATTGGAAACGGTTTAAAATTCGATAATGTTCGGCAAATAGTCGAATGAACAAAAGTAAATTAAATTAAAATACATCATTGGTTGATTATGATTACAATTACTAATGCACAAAATTAAATTGAACTAAGTGATAACAACACCAATTTGATAGTCGGATAAATGAGAGATAACAATAATGAGATTAATATGGGAATTTAGAGTAACCGACACACACGTAATCAATTATTAGTTCCGATACTAAAATAAATAAGGTTAGGAATTATCGATTGCTCATGATTAAAAGAAATCCGTTTGATGGCGGTAATTCTAAAAATCACGATTGTTATCAACGAAAATTAAGGGTTACTCTTTTGATGGGGACGAAACCCTAGCTAACAATCAATTAACCGACTACTTTTGATGAGGTAAATCGTTAAAAGATCGCGCGAAAAAGCTCGAGAACATTCACAATCATTTCTATCGGGTTGTTTGATGACGAACACCGACAAAAACCCTCTATTTGAATAATAATAACAACAATGAAAAAGGTTTGATGGTCTAATTCAAAGTTCAAAAATGAAGAACGAACAAGAGGAACAATCTTAAACTTTTACCCGGAAAATCAAAAGGAACTAACAATAAAAAACATGTGTGTGGCTATATCTAAAAACCCATATGAAGTGTTTAGCCACACATGATTAATTCAACAACAATAATGGAAATTGAAGAACAAAACATGGTAAAAACTTCCCTTGAAAATGCCGAAATCGAATTCCCGATGAAGGTTTGATGATCTTCTTACAAGAACTCACAACAAAATTATACAAGGAATTATTATATCTCACAAAAGTATTTTTTCACTCCAAGAACATACAAGGAAGATGATGAAAATCTCCCTCTTTCCACTCTTTTGGTGTTTTTCCTCCCTAATCTTGTGTTTTTCCACAAAATATCTTTTCCACAAGACAAGCACACCTCTCAAGGGGTCACTCCACTTTGTTTTATAGCCAAAAAAAAATCAAGACAAAGGCTTAAAGGTGTGCAAAAATGTCAAGGAAAGTGACATGAACCGAAAAGTGACACGGCCCGTGTCCTGGGACACGGCCGTGTCGTACTGCGCTGGATAAGAAAAAGGTAACTATCTTGAGACTCGGCCGTGTCCCATGACACGGCCGTGTTGTACTGCGCCAGGAAGTGTAAATGGCCGATAGTGACTCGGCCGTGTCCCAAAAGGCACGGTCGAGTCGTTCCCTTCCGGAAAATGAGATTCTTGCTGGAATGAGACCCGGCCGTGTCCTGTGACACGACCGAGTTACCTGATGTGGCTCGAGTCGCCTGGTGCAGCCTAGTTGAGTCGCCTGGTGCAGCCAAGTCTGGTTTTTGGTCTTCTTCGGCTAGATCCTTCGTTCTTGTATCAATTCACCTCGGATTTTAGCATATGATATACCGTTTCGAAGCTAATTTCACGAGGAATTTATATCAAAGGAGAATACATCTCGATTCGGAGTGGAGATTCTGGGATTTAGGAGATTTGACCGATATTGCTTAAATCTTTCGTCGTTTTAGGTCCTGTTTTAGCTTTTGATCGTCATAAACTCCAATATTAGCTATGAAAGCGCATATTTCACCACATTCTTCGCTTGGTTACCTATAAATTAAAAACACAACATACCATGCATAAAAGAGAACAAAAATACTAAAAAGCAAACAAAAACACGACTAGATAGAACAGAATGAGTCGATCAAGAATCGACTCATCAAATCCCCCCAAACTTGAACTTTGATCGTCCCGAGCAAATCATTTTAAAATAATCACTCACAAAAGGGGAACTCAACTGCCAAAATACCTCAAAAGATCCTTTTTGAAAATTTCATCAATACTCACAAGTAAAATAAGTCGAGTTCTACAAAGTTTTAAACCTCCGGGGTGCTTCCTCAACATCATAGTCAATACTTGGCAATATACGCCTCACCGGTCAAGTGTATTCACTCACTCTCAAAGTGATATGTATAAGTATATGCTCGGAACTCATTCAATGAAATAAGGAACCCCATAAGCTTGCCAGTCGTCTTAATCTCTACCACTGTTTTGTGTATGCAAAATTTTTGTGAATCAAAAAGGGCATTACTCGGCTTGAAATGTAGGCTTTGGTCCAGGTAGGATATATATGGCTAAAGTAACTTGTCTCGAGCAATTTCTAGAATTTAAATCACCATAGTCGCTATAGAAGCTCAAGATTTTTTTTTTTTTTGAGATTTGCTTCTTTCATCCCCTTAATTATGAGTAACAAGCAATATCGAAAGTGAAAAACGCAGCGTCACACCCTCTTTATTTCTCCGATTTTTTTTTTTTTTGGCTTGGGTTGTTTTAGGATCCGTTTTACGCGAATGTAAACGATGGGTCACATGAATACACCCGGTTACTAGGATCAAAATATACGCAACTACTTCCAAGCATACTCATATCTAAGGGATCCGTTTTACGCGAATGTAAACGATGGGTCACATGAATACACCCGGTTACTAGGTTCCCAAAAATAGCGGAGTAATTATTTTCACCAATTCCACACTCCCGACAATATATATGGCACCCAATGTCACCACAATCTTTGCATCCTCGTCAAAAATATTTCTAATTGTTCAAGTAGGGATCGAAGGATTATAGTAAATGAAAGCTCGATATGTGGTTTAACAATGAAATAGACAATGACCTCAATTGGGTTTATTTAAGAAATGATTAAATGTCGGGTTGGCCAAAATCGAAGGGTAAAGATCAAAGGCGCCAAAAATCATTTTCACTCAATTTGCACACACACACCAGTGGTTTTAAACAAGATACCAAGGCAAGTTCTAGAGTTTTAAATCAAGAATGAAACACTCGACAATGAAACTTGCATTTAAGAAAATGCACGAAGGCTCAATAGCTCACAAGTAGGTTTGCTCATACTTCCAAGATATTAAAACCACTTATTCAATTTCACACCCGTTTCGATTATCAACAATTTTTCTTCAACAAATTATTCTCGATTTGTATATCAGAACAACGAAATAAATCCCGAGGCATTCCAAAAAAAATACACACTTCAAAGTTTTCTTCAAGTTTGCGAAATAAACACACCAAGTAAAAACACACCAAGTAAAAACACACCACAAATAAGTGCAAAATGTTCAAAGCAAACAAAAATAATCAAACAAGCAAAATAGTATCTGAAAACAAATAAAAACGAGAGTAATGAAGTATTTCTTGACTGATCCCCCCCAAACTTGAATTAAAGAATATACGAACGAAGGGGGTATAGTATTTAAAAAAAATTCATTGGTCAAGAAATACTTACGACCGGTTTTACTGCTCGGGTGGAGGGAAGTGGCCTTGCTGGACATGCCAATCGACCATTCGTCTCACAAGAGACAATATCTGGCGTCGCTCCTGTCTAGCCTCCTCTCGGTCCCGTCTAGCCTCCTCTCGGTAGGCTTCGAACTCCTCCCTCAATGATGGGCGCGATGGGGCACGTCCAATTTCGGCCCGCCTTGACGTCTCGGGCCGATCTCTCGTGATTTCTTCCTCTTCTTCTTCACTCTCTTCTTCTTCCTCGTCATCCGGGCCTCTTTCATAAGCCTCCTCCTCCTCCATCCTCTCGGCTCTATCCTCATCCATAATGCGCCTAGGTCGAACGTTTCGGTCGACAGCGCTGTGACCCGGGGGAGCCAAGTCGGCTGCCCACCGTGCCCGACGGTGTGCCTCCGTAGCCATTTGAAGATTTCCCGTATCCCGAATATTATTTATGGTTGTCAAAGGTGGATTTGGGAGGAGGAAATGGTCGTTATCCGTCTGCATGAAGACCATGCGATGTTCGTAGTCCAGGATATTCATCATCTTCATCACGGAGATTGAGAGAAGCATATTTCCAGGAAGGGGGGTCCTCTGGGCTAAGGAAATACCGAAGTGTAGTACGATAGGGGTAATCAAACCCCCTATCCATATCTCCCCCTTGGGCTTTATCGCGACATCCTCAAAATGCTCCGCTACCATGGCCCCGGTTGCCAGAATCGAGTCGTCGAGCATATGAGTCAGGATATACAACTCCCTCAGTGAAATGGGCCCGGTTTCCTTTCGGCCATATATCGTACTCGCAATCACCTTGTGTAAGTATCTGAGCACGGGATTGCGAATGTTCGATCCTTTTGCCGATCTTGCCATGTAATATCGCGCCTCACTCCCCGGGTATTCTACCATGGCCCTCCAGTAAGTTTCACAAGCGAACCGATTTATCGGGTAATGGCCCTCGTGTCTTGCATGATATATTTCCTCCAACTGGACGATAGTCAGTGTCTCTTCGTTGTTGTTGATCCGGAATGTCATTTCGGACGGTTCTCGGGTTACCGGATCTCTTCTTACAGTTAGAGTGCTTAGAAACTCCATCGTTAAACACCTATATGTCGGCCATCGTTGAGTCATCATCCACGCCCAATGCACTCTTTCAAGGAATTTCATCACATCTTCCCTTATCCCTATTGCATTCATGCATTCGTCATCGGGCCATCTTGTAGGGAGCATTTTTTTCTGTCCAAGCATTTCCCACCTCTCATATTGCGTTTCCGGTAGATTGATTCCATAAGATTCTGGGGTTTCCACAGCCCTTTGAATAGTCCTTCTTGCCGGCTGCACTTGTTCCCCGCCATTCCTACCCCTTCCGCGTTGAGCATTTCCACGTCCTCTTCCTCGTGCCATTTTCTGCAAAAATTTAATCTATCATTATCCAAGTATTTCAGAACGTATCCCTCCCCCAAACTTATAGCAAGCAATAAAATTCCCCCTATCGATCAAAACGTCTCCCAAGCAGAATTATCGTTTAAATTCATCATCTTTATCATGGAAAACTATCTCTTAATTACAAAAATTTTCAATCGAAAAATTTAATCATCAATGCATGAAGAATTATTCAAAATCCCCAAATTTCATCAACTTCAATCTACTCAAGAACCCTAGATAATTAAGGACTATCGATTCAAATCATCATAGCATGTTCATAAAGAATAATCATCAAAAACATGAGAAACATACCTCGATATCGGAGAATTTGAAGAAACAAGAAAAATTAAACCCTGGTCCAAATTCGTCCGAGTTGCTCCTTAGAAGAGTGAAATTGGTTGAAAGATGATGATTATATAGTTGATTCTTGTATCTCTTCTTGATTTTGCATAAAATTTCCTTAAAAACGAAGAGAAAAATCGATACTGCAGCAGCTAGGGTTCGCAGGTTTCGCAGGGAGGAAGAAAAATAAAAGTTGGAGAAGATAAAATTGGGGAAACGGCCGTGTTTCCTTTTTATACTGACCGACTGACACGGCCGTGTTGAATATGACACGGTCGTGTCGTGCTGTGCGTAATAACTTAAAACCTACTGTCGGCCGACTCGGCCGTGTCCTATGACACGGTCGTGTCGTACTCCCTCGGAAACCCAATTCTCACTGTTTTGAGGCCCGACCGTGTCCTGTGACACGGCCGTGTCGTCCTGTTCGAAATAATCAAATTCTCACTGTTTTGAGGCCCGGCCGTTTCCAAGGCAACTCGGCCGTGTCCTTCCTGTCCAGATTATTAGTTTCTGAAAACGTACTGGTTTTCTGCAATTTTAATACCCACAGTTGAACCGGTCAATTTTGAATCGGATAAAAACAAACAAGGAAAATAAATGCGAAAAACAAAAGACAAAATATCTAACTAAAACGTTGGGTTGCCTCCCAAATAGCGCTTTTTTATAGTCATTAGCTCGACTTCTTCCCGTTTTGCTCAAGCTTCAACGTCGTGCACCTCTATGCACTCGAACGCATTGATTTCTTCGATTCGTCCGAAATACGGCTTCACTCTATGCCCATTTACTTTAAAGTGCTCGTTCTTCCGAGGATCAAGAAGTTCAACCGCTCCGTGCGGCCATACATTAACGACTTTGAACGGTCCGCCCCATCGCGATACCAATTTTCCGGGCATGAGTTTGAGACGGGAGTTATGTAGCAAAACATCCATACCAGGTTCGAGAGATTTACGAACGATACGCGCCGGTGCTAATTGGATGCATGAAATGGCGGTGTTCACTACGGGCTTTGCATAGTCCCTCATAAGATGTTCGACCTGTAACACCCCAATTCACAACTGGGATATTACACGCCGTAGAACCCTCGAGAGGTCTACCAGGCTAACACATGACATATAAACCACAATGTAGTCCCGAATAATGCACTCAAAAGTAAATAAGGCCGTGGCCTCGGCCAAAACATTTTTAACGTAATACATGAACAGAGGTTAAATACCAATTTATTGCCCACGCAGGGGACTTAAACCAAGTTTCAAAACAGACAGTCTAACTTCAATACTCGACAATGCAATGACAAAACATAAAAATGCAGACTCGAGCCACATCATCAAGCCAGCCCATCCTTCGCGTGCGTGTCCCGTGCCTGCCCCTCAGCCCTCCCGGTACCTGAAATGCATAAGACGCATTTCCCCCATTTAAGGGGTTAGCATTCGAATAGCTAGTGCAAGTACACAATTACACAACATTATATACAAAAACGGTTTTACACAATCATCTCAAACATAAGTCATTTGCCACATATATATATATTCCGGAATACTACATTGGCAATCACATCGATTTTCAGTCATCACGATATCACAAAATCACAACTGGTATCCCGTGGCCGTACCCCTTAGTATCGACCCCCAGACATCCCGTCGAACACTCCGGGTGGGATACCACTTTCGCGGCCGCACTTTAGTATCGACCCCGGACATCCCGTCGGACACTCCGGTGGAAGTTCAATCACGCACGCACCCAAGTCCACTTCGCGGCCGTAACCCTTAGTATCGACCCCCGGACATCCCGTCGGACACTCCGTCGGGAAGGAAACACAACTCACGCACCCGAAAATCACAATTCATCATTCATTTCGAAAATCACAACATACATAACGAAATGTAATACATGTACTTGCCTTGAACACGATGAAACAAGGGAAACAACGAAGGAATAGGTTTTGGTCCGAAAAATCCTCCCAAATCCGCTCCTAACACAACAACGGTATACAACAAGTCTCAATAATGCGGAAAGGTAAGAACTAATCCTTATTCTACCCGTTGGGACAATTCATCGGACACCAAGAGTGCATAAGGAAATGAAATCGGTCAATGGTATAACAACGGGATTTCATCCCAATCAAAAACAAGAAAACCATGGGTCGCGTGAATACTATCAAAATCTAATAACAACATCGGTTAATTCGAATTAAAACACAAGATCACCACCAAACCCTCCCCAAAATCATACTAGGGTTGAAGGAATTCTTACCTCTTGAAGATTCAAGCCCTATAATCCGAAGAACACGTGCTAGATCCACAATCCGAGCTACACGATCGAAGGAGGATGAAGAAAATCAAACACTCAAATGATTTGTGAAGGAAAAACCCTCCCTCAAGCTCTCTCTCTCTCGGTTGTAGGTGAAGAAAAGGGAAAAAAATGAGCTGAAATGCTCAAAAAACGAATTTAAAGGGTTTGACTACCCTGCCGGACACGGCCCGTGCCAATCGGCACGGTCGTGTCGCACAGCTGGCCGACAGGGACTCGACCGTGTCCTGCTTGACACGGTCGCGGCGCGGAGGGCCTTCCGATAGCGACCCGTCAAGCGGCTGACTCGGCATGACTCGGCCGTGTCACGGAACACGGTCGGGCGTGTCAGCGATCGGTTCGAGCTTATCCGGAAGAGTTCGACTCGTCCGTGCCAAACGACGGTCGAGTCCGTGGGCAGATACTTCGGCATTTCGGACGAGTGCAGCACGGGCCGTGTCGGACGACACGACCGAGTCCGGTCGGCGGTGATCGGCCAGTGAAAAATGAGCGGGTGAGCGAAAACGATCATAACTCTCTCGTCGGACTCGATTGACTCACCGTTTGAACCATTGGAAAGCTAATACGATGCTCTATAATATTGCAAAGATTTAGAATTTTTGGAGTTACCAAAAATTAATGGTGATCTAACAAAGTCGAACTCATAAGAGGAAGTTGAAACAATGAACAATAATGATACACAACTCGAAGTTTTTCCGAACGGTGAACACGGCGAATGAACATGATTGATGAATGATTAAAATTGAGTGAAAATACACTGAGTGACAATTACAGATCGATAATTCTTGAATGAAAATGAATGAATTACAACCGGGTATTACATTATCTCCCCCTAAAAATAAGTTTCGTCCCGAAACTTACAACATGAATAACTCGGGGTATCTCGACCTCATACTCTCCTCCGTTTCCCACGTGGCTTCCTCGGATCCATGCCTCGACCACTGCACTTTGACCAAAGGAATGGTTTTGTGCCTGAGTTGCTTCACTCGACGCTCTAAGATCTGAATCGGCCTCTCCTCGAAGGTAATGTCGGGCCCCAACTCGATCTCTCCAAAATCAATAATATGGCTAGGGTCCGATACGTACTTCCTAAGCTAGGAAACATGAAATACGTTATGCACGTGGCTCAGGGACGGCGGCAATCCTAACCGATACACAAGCTCTCCAACTCTATCTAAAATCTCAAACGGCCCGATATATCTCGGACTAAGTTTACCCTTCCGACCGAAGCGGTAAACTCCCCGTGTCGGCGACACCTTAAGCAAGACGTGATCTCCCACCTCAAACTCCAACGGTCGGCGACGTGTATTGGCATAAGACTTCTGCCGACTCTGGGCCGTCAGCAATCTACCACGAATCAGGGTAACCTTCTCCCTCGTCTCAACTATCATGTCGGGCTCGGTACCGATTAGCTCAGACGTATCATCCCAACACAACGGCGATCTGCACCTCCTCCCATACAACGCTTCGAATGGTGCCATTTTGATCGAGGCATGCCAACTATTGTTGTACGTGAACTCGATCAACGGCAAGTGTGTCTCCCAATCATCCTTCCAATCTAAAGCACAGGCTCGTAACATATCCTCTAGCGTCTGTATCGTCCGCTCAGACTATCCGTCTGTCTGAGGGTGGTAGGATGTACTAAGTCTCAACTCGGTTCCCAAAGCTCTATGAACAGCCTGCCAAAAATGTGATATGAACCGGCCATCACGATCCGAAACAATACTCTTAGGGGTCCCATGCAATCTCACTATTTCCGCAACAAACACTCGTGCAAGCCTCTCCGGCCACCAAGTGTCCTTAATACTTATAAAATGAGCTGATTTGGTTAGTCGATCAACAACGACCCAAATCATGTTCATTCCCGTCCGAGTCTTAGGCATACCGGTAATGAAATCCATAGAAATGTCCTCCCATTTCCACTCCGGAATAGGAAGTGGTCGTAAAATCCCCGCGGGTCGCTGATGCTCGATCTTAACCTGCTGACAGGTCAAACACCTCGACACAAACTCGCTAACGTCTGTCTTCAAATTACTCCACCAGTAGTTGCTCCTCACATCCTTGTACATTTTACTCGTACCAGGATGTATGGAGTAAGGTGTGGTATGAGCTTCACTCAAGATCTTCTGTCTCAGCTCAACAACACTCGGTACACATAGTCTGCCGCAAAATCTCAAAACTCCATCATCGTGAACCACAAATCCGGGGGCTTTCCCCTTCCTCACATCCTCCCTCAACTGGACCAAAAACGGATCATCATACTGCTTCGCCTTGATATCATCAGTCAAGGACGAAGTGATCTCTAACGCACATAACTGACCCTGAATTCTCTGAACCCAAACCTCGATATCCTGACAAATAAAATCCCGCTGGATCCTACTCTGTGGTGTAAGTACCTCTAACATCTGCAACGCCATCGGCTTCCGGCTCAACGCATCAGCCACTACGTTAGCCTTACCCGGATGGTAAAGTATCTCGAGGTCGTAATCTTTAATTAGTTCCAACCACCTACGCTGTCTCATATTCAATTCTTTCTGACTGAAGATATACTTCAAGCTCTTATGATCCGTAAAAATCTTACAAGACGACCCATAAAGATAATGCCTCCGGATCTTTAAGGCGAAAACGACCATGACTAACTCCAAATCGTGCGTGGGATAATTCACCTCGTAAGGTTTCAACTGGCGGGACGCATAAGCAATGACTCTATCTCTCTGCATCAAAACACATCCTAGACCAAGGCCCGAAGCATCACTATACACTACGAAGTCCTCGTTCCCCTGAGGCAATGCTAAAACGGGTGCGGTAGTCAGACGTCTCTTTAACTCGTTAAAGCTGTCTTGCCTGTCTGCAGTCCACTCGAACTTCTGAGTTTTCTGGAGCAACTGAGTGAGTGGTCTAGCGATCTTAGAAAATCCCTCAACGAATCTGCGGTAATAGCCGGCAAGACCCAGAAAACTCCTCACCTCCTTCACATTCTTAGGCGGCTCCCAAGCCATCACTGCCTCTATCTTCTGCGGATCTACTCGAATTCCCTCCGCTGAAATCACATGCCCGAGGAACGTCACTTCCTCGAGCCAAAACTCACACTTAGAGAACTTCGCGTACAATTGCTCAGTCCTCAAAGTGTCTAATACAATCCGGAGATGAAAGGCGTGCTCCTCCCGATTCCGTGAATAGATAAGAATATCGTCGATAAAAACGACTACGAATTTGTCTAGATACTCAATGAAAACTTTGTTCATCAACTGCATGAACATCGTGGGCATTGGTTAGCCCGAAAGGCATAACCACAAACTCGTAATGGCCATATCTCGTCCGAAAGGCAGCTTTCGGAATATCGACGTCCCGAATTCTCAACTGGTAGTAGCCCGATCGCAAATCAATCTTCGAAAAGACTGTCGCCCCCTGAAGCTGATCAAACAATGCGCTCGGTCGAATATACCCTTTATCTAACAATTCTGCCAACTGGTTCTTCAACTCTAACATATCCGACGGTGCCATACGATACGGTGCTCGAGAAATAGGGGCTGCATTCGGCTCAAGATCGATAGGAAACTCCACCTCTCGCTGCGGTGGTAGCCCCGGCAAGTCGTCTGGGAAAACATCGGGATACTCACCAACAACTGGAATTGACGACATGTCAACTCCACCATCTTCCGCCTTCAGAGCGTAACACCAGTAGCCGACACAACCCTGGTTCAGAAGTTTCATCGCCTTCAAGGCGTTAATCACGCTCCCCGATCTACGGCCATAGAAGAGAGTATGTTCGGTGCCATCCTCGGCCACGATCGAGATAGTACGAGTCCGATAGTTCATGATAGCACCGTGACGCTCTAACCAATCATCCCCGAGGATTAAATCCTCACCCTTGAGGTCGATAACAATGAGGTTCGAGGGCCAGTCTCGGCTCCCGATCCTCACGGGGCAATCCCTAACTTCCCGGTCCCTAACCATGCGATCCCCGCTAGGCGTACCCACCACAAACGGTTCACATTCAAACAAGCAGTTAAAGCCAATACGATTCACACAATCCGATGCAATAAAGGAATGGGTAGCACCCGAATCAAAAAGCACGGAAACTGGATGAGTAAGGATCTGAGTGGTACCTGACGCCACCGGAATGTCCGCCTCCTCTGTGCGCCTCATCTGGTACAATCGGGGGTGGACTGAACCCGAGCTCGAGGCTGCGCGGCGATCCGGCTGTCCCCGACCTCTACCGCGACCCGAACCCTGCGGAACCTGAATAGTTGGAGTGTTATGATCCCTCTGATCGGTAGTGGTAGTCGGAACTATAGCGGCCCTGGTGGCTCTCTCACAATGAGTCGCCCGATGTCCGGTCTGCCCGCAAGTGTAGCAAGTAACTGGAGGAAAAGGACAATCCTTCATCTAATGCTCATATTGGTTGCAGTTAAAACAAACCCTGCCACCAGAAGCAACGGCTCAATCAACGAGCAGTTACCACGAGATCCACCGGCTGATGGAACGGCCTCTTCCCGGTATGGGAGCGAGCGAGACCTCGAAATCGACCACCCTTCCCGGCCGAGAATCCACCGGTAGTCTTCTGCTTCTTAACTTCCGAAACCGACTCTGATTCCGGAACCGCCATCTCGATCGCTAGGGCGCGATCCTGGTATTCCTTCAAAGTGGCACACATGAGCGGTGCCATACTCTGCCTAATATGCGGCTTCATGCGCATATTGAAGTAACGGATTTTATCAGCCTCCGATCTCACTTGATCTCTTACGAACCCCAACTGCTGATTGTAAGAAATGATGGCCTGAGAAATCGGCACATCCTGAGGTGTAGCGGTGAAAAACTCCACAATTCTGCGCTCCTTAACTGGCGGTGGACAATATTCTGCTTCCATAGCAGCCCTGAACTCCTCCCAAGTGGCCCGACGATCTCTGGGCGCAACGGCCTCCCACCACTCCGCAGCTTCCTTATCCAGGAGGTACTGGGCAATATGTACTCTCCTGTCTTCAGGACAAGCTACGGCATCAAAGGTCCTGGACAACTGAAAGAGCCAATTCTCCCAACCGAGGGAGTCAGAAGATCCGGAGAAACGAGGAGGGTGCATCTTAGTCACCGTCTGAAGCCACTTACTAGCCTCCTCCTCCGGTGTCGGGGGCGGATTCTGGCGTCCACCCTGAGCTATCTGAGCAAGTTGGGCTACTAATCGCCAAATACGGCAGAGCCGGCGTCGGCATTATTACCCGACGGCACTGAGTGAGAGGCTGAGTCCGCAGAGGACTGAGAAAGTGAGCCCTCCTCATTATCAGCACCCCGACCACGGCCTCAGCCGCGTCCCCTAGCCGGTCTACCACGACCTCTCAACATACTGAAGGAAAATAAGAAAAGGACAAGATCAGAAAGATTCACAATTCACAAAGTTGGTAACACAAGTCACGATTCCGAACAGTGCAAGAAAATGAATTACAGAGATATAAGAGTTCGAGGAGACTTACAGCCACGGGTCGCACGAAAAGACGGTAGCATGATGATATTAGGCTCAATGACTGACTCTAATGACGCAACTGACGGACCCAAAATTCACCGACAGCCTAGGTATTCAAAACCTAAGCTCCGATACCATAAATGTAACACCCCAATTCACAACTGGGATATTACACGCCGTAGAACCCTCGAGAGGTCTACCAGGCTAACACATGACATATAAACCACAATGTAGTCCCGAATAATGCACTCAAAAGTAAATAAGGCCGTGGCCTCGGCCAAAACATTTTTAACGTAATACATGAACAGAGGTTAAATACCAATTTATTGCCCACGCAGGGGACTTAAACCAAGTTTCAAAACAGATACCTAACTTCAATACTCGACAATGCAATGACAAAACATATAAATGCACTGAGCCACATCATCAAGCCACCCATCCTTCGCGTGCGTGTCCCGTGCTCGCCTCAGCCTCCTTGACTAAATGCATAAGACGCATTTCCCCCATTTAAGGGGTTAGCATTCGAATAGCTAGTGCAAGTACACAATTACACAACATTATATACAAAAACGGTTTTACACAATCATCTCAAACATAAGTCATTTGCCACATATATATATATATTCCGGAATACTACATTGGCAATCACATCGATTTTCAGTCATCACGATATCACAAAATCACAACTGGTATCCCGTGGCCGTACCCCTTAGTATCAACCCCCAGACATCCCGTTGAACACTCCGGGTGGGATACCACTTCCGCGGCCGTACCCCTTAGTATCGACCCCCAGACATCCCGTCGGACACTCCGGGTGGAAGTTCAATCACGCACGCACCCAAGTCCACTTCCGCGGCCGTACCCCTTAGTATCGACCCCCAGACATCCCGTCGGACACTCCGGGTGGAAGGAAACACAACTCACGCACCCGAAAATCACAATTCATCATTCATTTCGAAAATCACAACATACATAACGAAATGTAATACATGTACTTGCCTTGAACACGATGAAACAAGGGAAACAACGAAGGAATAGGTTTTGGTCCGAACAATCCTCCCAAATCCGCTCCTAACACAACAACGGTATACAACAAGTCTCAATAATGCGGAAAGGTAAGAATTAATCCTTATTCTACCCGTTGGGACAATTCATCGGACACCAAGAGTGCATAAGGAAATGAAATCGGTCAATGGTATAACAACGGGATTTCATCCCAATCAAAAACAAGAAAACCATGGGTCGCGTGAATACTATCAAAATCTAATAACAACATCGGTTAATTCGAATTAAAACACAAGATCACCACCAAACCCTCCCCAAAATCATACTAGGGTTGAAGGAATTCTTACCTCTTGAAGATTCAAGCCCTATAATCCGAAGAACACGTGCTAGATCCACAATCCGAGCTACACGATCGAAGGAGGATGAAGAAAATCAAACACTCAAATGATTTGTGAAGGAAAACCCTCCCTCAAGCTCTCTCTCGGTTGTAGGTGAAGAAAAGGGAAAAAATGAGCCAAATGCTCAAAAACGAATTTAAAGGGTTTGACTACTCGCCGGACACGCCCGTGCCAATCGGCACGGCCGTGTCGCATACCGCCGACAGGGACTCGACCGTGTCCTGCTTGACACGGTCGCGGCGCGGAGGGCCTTCCGATAGTGACCCGTCCGACGGCGACTTCGGCATGACTCGGCCGTGTCACGGAACACGGTCGGGCGTGTCAGCGATCGGTTCGAGCTTATCCGGAAGAGTTCGACTCGGCCGTGCCAAGCGACACGGTCGAGTCCGTGGGCGAATACTTGGCATTTCCGGACGAGTACGGCACGGGCCGTGTCGGACGACACGACCGTCCGGTCGCGTGATCGCCAAAAGCTGAAAAATGAGCGGGTGAACGAAAACGATCATAACTCTCTCGTCCGGACTCCGATTGACTCACCGTTTGAACCATTGGAAAGCTAATACGATGCTCTATAATATTGCAAAGATTTAGAATTTTTGGAGTTACCAAAAATTAATGGTGATCTAACAAATTCGAACTCATAAGAGGAAGTTGAAACAATGAACAATACTGATACACAACTCGAAGTTTTTCCGAACGGTGAACACGGTGAATGAACATGATTGATGAATGATTATAATTGAGTGAAAATACACTGAGTGACAATTACAGACTGATAATTACTGAATGAAAATGAATGAATTACAACCGGGTATTACACGACCGGAGGTTGTTGCGGCATGTTATAGTTCGCCTCCATACCATATTGAGGTCCGGGATAATAATTCGCTCCATATTGCATTCCGACGGGTGGTTGTCTCGGATAAAAGTACCTCCCTTGTTGAGCTTCCGGTATCCATTGATTGCGCCCAACATTATCATATCTCGGAAACCTTGGTTGACGAATTTCTTCCTCATCTATATTTTGTGCAACATTATCAACCCTTGGCAAATAGTCGAATGAACAAAAGTAAATTAAATTAAAATACATCATTGGTTGATTATGATTACAATTACTAATGCACAAAATTAAATTGAACTAAGTGATAACAACACCAATTTGATAGTCGGATAAATGAGAGATAACAATAATGAGATTAATATGGGAATTTAGAGTAACCGACACACACGTAATCAATTATTAGTTCCGATACTAAAATAAATAAGGTTAGGAATTATCGATTGCTCATGATTAAAAGAAATCCGTTTGATGGCGGTAATTCTAAAAATCACGATTGTTCTCAACGAAAATTAAGGGTTACTCTTTTGATGGGGAAGAAACCCTAGCTAACAATCAATTAACCGACTAGTTTTGATGAGGTAAATCGTTAAAAGATCGCGCGAAAAAGCTCGAGAACATTCACAATCGTTTCTATCGGGTTGTTTGATGACGAACACCGACAAAAACCCTCTATTTGAATAATAATAACAACAATGAAAAAGGTTTGATGATCTAATTCAAAGTTCAAAAATGAAGAACGAACAAGAGGAACAATCCCAAACTTTTACCCGGAAAATCAAAAGGAACTAACAATAAAAAACATGTGTGTGGCTATATCTAAAAACCCATATGAAGTGTTTAGCCACACATGATTAATTCAACAACAATAATGGAAATTGAAGAACAAAACATGGTAAAAACTTCCCTTGAAAATGCCGAAATCGAATTCCCGATGAAGGTTTGATGATCTTCTTACAAGAACTCACAACAAAATTATACAAGGAATTATTATATCTCACAAAAGTATTTTTCACTCCAAGAACATACAAGGAAGATGATGAAAATCTCTCTTTCCACTCTTTTGGTGTTTTTCCTCCCTAATCTTGTGTTTTTCCACAAAATATCTTTTCCACAAGACAAGCACACCTCTCAAGGGGTCACTCCACTTTTTTTTATAGCCAAAAAATCAAGACAAAGGCTGAAAGGTGTGCAAAAATGTCAAGGAAAGTGACATGAACCGAAAAGTGACACGGCCGTGTCCTGGGACACGGCCGTGTCGTACTGCGCTGGATAAGAAAAAGGTAACTATCTTGAGACTCGGCCGTGTCCCATGACACGGCCGTGTTGTACTGCGCCAGGAAGTGTAAATGGCCGATAGTGACTCGGCCGTGTCCCAAAAGGCACGGTCGAGTCGTTCCCTTCCGGAAAATGAGATTCTTGCTGGAATGAGACCCGGCCGTGTCCTGTGACACGACCGAGTTACCTGATGTGGCTCGAGTCGCCTGGTGCAGCCTAGTTGAGTCGCCTGGTGCAGCCAAGTCCGGTTTTTGGTCTTCTTCGGCTAGATCCTTCGTTCTTGTATCAATTCACCTCGGATTTTAGCATATGATATACCGTTTCGAAGCTAATTTCACGAGGAATTTATATCAAAGGAGAATACATCTCGATTCGGAGTGGAGATTCTGGGATTTAGGAGATTTGACCGATACTGCTTAAATCTTTCGTCGTTTTAGGTCCCGTTTTAGCTTTTGATCGTCATAAACTCCAATATTGGCTATGAAAGCGCATATTTCACCACATTATTCGCTTGGTTACCTATAAATTAAAAACACAACATACCACGCATAAAAGAGAACAAAAATACTAAAAAGCAAACAAAAACACGACTAGATAGAACAGAATGAGTCGATCAAGAATCGACTCATCATTGTTCGTCTTCTTCGTGCTCTTCGTCCTCTTCATGTTCATCATCATTTGTTGATCCACGAAATTCGTATCCCGTGCTCTCCATCGTATGAACCATCTCTTCAAATCGGGCATCTACTTTGGCTTGAATTCGTTCGGCGACTTGTCTAGAAATTTCCTCCGCCAAATCGGCCCTTCTAGGCCTTTGAGGTTGAAAATTTCCTCCTCCACTTCGTTGGCCAAGTTCAATGGCCTTGCCCTTGCCCTTGTTGTTGTTGTTCTTTGAGGTAGACATGGAGATAGTAGAATAGAGAGTATAGTAGAGAGAGTAGAGATTGAACTTTTAGAGAGAATTAGAGTGTGATTATTGGTGAATTTTGAGTTAGGAAGATGTAGTATTTATAGTGGGGATGGGTAGGGAAAAGGGGGGATTAATGGGGAAGTTTGGGGGGTGGAAGGTGGCTGCCAACGGCTATTTTGTGGAAGGAGCCGTTGGCATGGTAGGTTGGCAGCAGTCCTTTTTTTCTGATTTTCCCGTTAGGCCCGTCGGTCCGGCCCGGCCCGGCGGGCCGATGCAAACCGACGGGCCTTTTAGGACCGGCAGGCCCTAATCGCCGGTCCTCGGTCCCAATTCCCCCGACCCTAGCCCAGCCCTAGCTTTTCGGTCCCGGTCCGGTTCGGACCCGTTGACCGGCAGTCCCGGGCTAAAACCGTTGACTTAGGGCCGGTTCCGGGCCAAAACCGACGGGCCTGAAAGCCCAGGTACGTCTACACTTACGCATTTTTGGTTGTGCAGTCTATGTGCCAATTACGCATCCACAGCGTACTAAAATGGGTCCGCAAAGACGATTAGGTATATATGTTGGCTATGAATCGCATAAAATTGTCCGCTATTTGGAACCTTTGACAGGAGATCTGTTTACTGCAAGATTTGCAGACTGTCACTTTGATGAGACAAACTTCCCGTCGTTAGGGGGAGAGAGGAATCGACCGATTCCAGTTGAACGCCAGGAAATTGTCTGGTGTGCTCCCTCCTTGGCTCATCAAGCTCCCCGCACGGCTCAATCCGAGCTAGAGGTGCAACGTATTCTCAGTCTTTAGAAAGTTGCGGATTCGATGCCCGACAACTTTACTGATACTGTGAAAGTGACAAGATCTACCATTCCCACTGCGAATGTTCCTGCAAGGTTGGAAGTTCCAGTTATAGGGCAAGGTTCAGCCGCCCAAAGGAATGATGCCCCCGGCGTCAACCTTAGTGGTGGGACGGATGCTTCGGCTGCTCTTATCCCTGCTCGAAAGAGGGGGAGGCCAGTGGGTAGAAAGGATACCGAACCTCGAAAGAGAAGAGGAACGGAGGCACAAAATCCTCTCGTCATCGACACAGTGACTCCGTCACACGAGATTATCTCTGACTATGGATATGTCCTCGAATCAACAATGGAACAATCGACGGATGCATCGGAAACTTTGTTGATGTCAGAAAATAAAGAAATCTCGATGCAATGTACGAGTGAATACGTACTATTGTACAGGTCGTCCACGCTAGTCGATGATGCTTTTGCCTACTCCGTCGCTCAAGAAATTATTGAAGACGATGATGCTGAGCCACGCTCGGTTGCTGAATGTCAACAACGAGCCGATTGGCCGAAATGGAAAGATGCAATGCAGGCTGAACTAGACTCAATGGCTAAACGTGAGGTATTTGGCCGTATCGAGCCAATACCCGTGGGCGTTAAACCAGTTGGACATAAGTGGGTCTTTGTTCGTAAACGCAATGATAAGGATGAGGTCATGCGTTACAAAGCTAGACTAGTTGCCCAAGGCTTCTCGCAGCGCCCTGGCATTGACTACGAGGAGACCTATTCTCCCGTTATGGACATCATCACTTTCCGCTACTTAGTCAGTTTGGTAGTGTCCGAAAAACTGAACATGCAGCTTATGGATGTGGTTACAGCGTATCTTTATGGGGATCTAGATATGGATATTTATATGAAAGTCCCCGAAGGGATTTCATTGCCCAAATCAAGTAGCTCTAAACCACGGAGCGCTTACGCGGTGAAATTGCGTCGTTCACTGTATGGGTTGAAACAATCTGGAAGGATGTGGTACAACCGCCTACATGAATACTTGGTTGGGAAGGGATACGAGAACAGTTATATCTGTCCATGCATTTTCGTGAAAAGAAGCAGTCTGAGATTCGTGATTGTAGCCGTCTATGTAGATGACATGAATGTTATCAGTACCATAGATGAGATCAATGAAACGGCCTGCTACCTTAAATCCGAATTCGAGATGAAAGACCTGGGGAGGACTCGATTCTGCTTGGGCTTAGAGCTAGAACATCGAGATGATGGCATACTCATTCATCAGTCTGCCTATGTCCACAAAATGCTCAGGCGATTTAGTATGGACAAGGCACATCCTCTTGATACCCCCATGATTGGTCGAAGTCTGGAAATGAACAAGGATCCGTTTCGTCCCAAAGAGGAGGATGAAGAGGTCCTTGGAGCAGAAACACCGTACCTTAGCGCAATCGGTGCGTTATTGTATCTGGCTCAATGTACTCGTCTAGACATCGCATTCTCTGTGAATCTATTAGCGAGATTTAGCTCCGCTCCCACGATAAGGCATTGGAATGGAGTAAAACACATCTTTCGATACTTAAAAGGCTCTAGTGATCTTGGATTGTTCTTTCCCTACGCAAGAGAGAGCGATATTCCGAAAGGAACTGTTGAGGTTAAGACGATGCATACCGACCGTCGATCTTCATCTGATATTGCAGCTGAGCATGGTAGCTTGACTACCAGAAGTGCTAATGCGAGCAAGCTTACTGATCGGTCAAAAACTTATCTTAAAAACAGGAGTTCTTGAGTCGCTCGCAAATATATACGAGGTAGAAATAGTTTGTGGTAAGTTCTACCAAGGTCTTTTCTCTCGAGGATTGTCCAACAGGGCTTCGTATAATATTTTGTTACAAATTGCGAGAAATAAATACTAAAATATACTAAAATATATTTTTTTGGTTTTTAAATTAACTAAATTAAAATGCACTATATTTTAAACCAAACTATTTTTAATAAGACTATTTTTATTAAGACTATTTTTAATAAAACTATTTTTATACTAGACTATTTATATTAAGACTATTTATACTAGACTATTTATATTAAGACTATTTATACTAGACTATTTATACTAGACTATATTTAACTAGTGAAAATGAATAGAATTAAAATGAGTTGGGAATTTATAAAATCTAGGGGAATACGGGTTCATTAAATTAGGTTTTTAATTAAGTATCGGAATTGATTTATACGGATATAAAAGAAAAAACGAATGTTTATCGAGTAATCAACTTTTCACCTCCGTACTTTCGTAATCAAAGATGTCTTAATCACTGTCACTTTTTTAAGATGTTGATAACAAGATTAACACTTGATAGATTGAAAAAATGTGTTTCCAATACACTTAACAATCAATCAAGGAGGTTTAACTAGTAGAAATAGGATATGATCAATCTCTATTTAAACCAATTAGTCCTTTCATTTCTCTAACTTGACTATTTTTAGGATAAACGATCGTTCATCGAGTAATCAACTTTTCACCTCCGTACTTTCGTAATCAAAGATGTCTTAACCACTTTCGCAATCTTAAGATGTTGATGACAAGATTAACATTTGATAGATTGAAAAGATATGTTTCCAATTCACTCAACAATCAATCAAGAAGGTTTCATTAGTAAAAATAGGATATGATCAATCTCTATTTAAACCAATTAGTCCTAAAAATAGTTTAAATCAATCAAATACTCAATATATAACCTAATAGAAATCCCCCTTCCCCTAGGAAGAAAGATTAGCTACTCATTGGTTTATACAAACTAAAATTATAATAGAAATAATTGATATATATATATAATATATATATATATAGAAACTTTTAATTACTAGAACTTAATGACAATAGATAAAACTTACTTGAATATGATGAATCAAAGTGCAAGAAACAAACTTCAAAATATAACTTCAAACTTGTTTAAAGGTTACAAGCTTACAAAAATTGAAAGTAAAATACTAAGTGCTTATTGATCAAGCACTTTTCAATTACAAACTAAATGAAAGAAAAAAACTTCAAACCAAAAATAAAATACAAACTAAAATTAAAAGTTCTAAAGAAAATATATTGCTAAAAGAAAGGAGTATTTCTTAGCAAGAAGATGATTTTAGAATTGGTAATTGGTGATTTTGCAATGGATGAAGATGTCCTTTTATAGGTGATTTTCAAGAATACAATTGATTATTTAATTCAAAATATCTATTGTAATATCATTTTTTTAATTCTTTGTTCACACTTCACCTATGTCTTTGAATTTTCAGATTTTTGACCAAAAAAATATCTTGTGGTTGAGTTCACAAGTTGGTCAAAAATGGACTAATTTTGCATGGCATCTGCTGAAAAACGGCGATGAAAAACGGCCCAGTTTGCCCCTTGTTGTGCGCCGTTTTTTGGTGACTCGGTCTCTTCCGGAATACGCGCGAGGACACGGCGCTAAATGCCGGCCGTGTGTGAAACGGGCCAGGACACGGCCCTTGTTGCGCCGTATGTGAAACGGCCTACATAACACGGTCCTGTTTGCGTCGTGTTGTAGGTCGTTTTGCCTTGAAAAATTTCCGTCGTTGGATTTGATCTTGTTTTCCGTCCTTTTTGATGCTTCATGTCGATGTCAGAAATAACCATTTTTAGCTCATGTTTGGACATATCTGTAAAATATATATTTTTAATCACAAATCAGTACAATTATGCCCGGAAAAATGAATATTTTGTATATGAATTTTAGATCAATTATGCACTAATCAAATACCCCACACTTAAATTCTTGCTAGTCCCGAGCAAGACTCTTGCTCGGACGACCCGGGTTCGATCCCCGGCAACGGCGCCAAAATTTGATCGGTCAAAAACTTATCCTAAAAATAGGAGTTCTTGAGTCGCTCGCAAATATATACGAGGTAGAAGTAGTTTGTGGTAAGTTCTACCAAGGTCTTTTCTCTCGAGGATTGTCCAACAGGGCTTCGTATAATATTTTGTATAGATTGCAAGAAGTTAATACTAAAATATTCTAAAATATATTTTTTTTGGGTTTTTAAATTAACTTAATTAAAATGCACTATTTTTAATTTAAACTATTTTTAATAAGACTATTTTAATAAGACTATTTTTATACTAGACTATTTATATTAAGACTATTTATACTAGACTATTTATACTAGACTATTTATACTAGACTATTTATATTAAGACTATTTATACTAGACTATTTATATTAAGACTATTTATACTAGACTATTTATACTAGACTATTTATATTAAGACTATTTATACTAGACTATTTATACTAGACTATTTTTAAATAGTGAAAATGAATAGAATTAAAATGAGTTGGGAATTTATAAAAGCTAGGGGATTACGGGTTCATTAAATTAGGTTTTTAATTAAGTATCAGAATTGATTTATACGGATATAAAAGAAAAAACGAATGTTTATCGAGTAATCAACTTTTCACCTCTGTACTTTCGTAATCAAAGATGTCTTAATCACTTTTACTTTTTTAAGATGTTGATAACAAGATTAACACTTGATAGATTGAAAAGATGTGTTTCCAATACACTTAACAATCAATCAAGGAGGTTTCACTAGTAGAAATAGGATATGATCAGTCTCTATTTAAATCAATTAGTCCTTTCATTTCTCTAACTTGACTATTTTTAGGATAAACGATCGTTCATCGAGTAATCAACTTTTCACCTCATAACTTTCGTATTCAAAGGTGTCTTAACCACTTTCGCAATCTTAAGATGTTGATAACAAGATTAACATTTGATAGATTGAAAAGATATATTTCCAATTCACTCAACAATCAATCAAGAAGGTTTCATTAGTAAAAATAGGATATGATCAATCTCTATTTAAACCAATTAGTCCTTTCATTTCTCTAACTTGACTATTTTTAGGATAAACGATCGTTCATCGAGTAATCAACTTTTCACCTCCGTACTTTCGTAATCAAAGATGTCTTAACCACTTTCGCAATCTTAAGATGTTGATGACAAGATTAACATTTGATAGATTGAAAAGATATGTTTCCAATTCACTCAACAATCAATCAAGAAGGTTTCATTAGTAAAAATAGGATATGATCAATCTCTATTTAAACCAATTAGTCCTAAAAATAGTTTAAATCAATCAAATACTCAATATATATAACCTAATAGAAATCCCCCTTCCCCTAGGAAGAAAGATTAGCAACTCATTGGTTTATACAAACTAAAATTATAATAGAAATAATTGATATATATATATATATATATATATAGAAACTTTTAATTACTAGAACTTAATGACAATAGATAAAACCTACTTGAATATGATGAATCAAAGTGCAAGAAACAAACTTCAAAATATAACTTCAAACTTGTTTAAAGGTTACAAGCTTACAAAAATTGAAAGTAAAATACTAAGTGCTTATTGATCAAGCACTTTTCAATTACAAACTAAATGAAAGAAAAAAACTTCAAACCAAAAATAAAATACAAACTAAAATTAAAAGTTCTAAGGAAAATATATTGCTAAAAGAAAGGAGTATTTCTCAGCAAGAAGATGATTTTAGAATTGGTAATTGGTGATTTTGCAATGGATGAAGATGTCCTTTTATAGGTGATTTTCAAGAATACAATTGATTATTTAATTCAAAATATCTATTGTAATATTATTTTTTTAATTCTTTGTTCACATTTCACCTATGTCTTTGAATTTTCAGATTTTTGACCAAAAAAATATCTTGTGGTTGAGTTCACAAGTTGGTCAAAAGTGGACTAATTTTGCATGGCATCTGCTGAAAAACGGCGATGAAAAACGGCCCAGTTTGCCCCGTGTTGTGCGCCGTTTTTTGGTGACTCGGTCTCTTCCGGAATACGCGCGAGGACACGGCGCTAAATGCCGGCCGTGTGTGAAACGGCCCAAGACACGGCCCTTGTTGCGCCGTATGTGAAACGGCCTACATAACACGGTCCTGTTTGTGCCGTGTTGTAGGTCGTTTTGCCTTGAAAAATTCCCGTCGTTGGATTTGATCTTGTTTTCCGTCCTTTTTGATGCTTCATGTCAGTAATCTGTATAATAACCATTTTTAGCTCATGTTTGGACATATCTGTAAAATATATATTTTTAATCACAAATCAGTACAATTATGCCCGGAAAAATGAATATTTTGTATATGAATTTTAGATCAATTATGCACTAATCAAATACCCCACACTTAAATTCTTGTTTGTCCCGAGCAAGACTCTTTATTAATCACACACAAAATAAAAATAAAAATAAGACATAAAATAAAAAATAAAAAAAAATAATACACACAAATTTAAGAAAAATAATTATATATAAAGATAAAAAGAGATCAAAATGCCATTAATACACAATAACCAACTTTATACAGTAGATAGAAATGAATCAAGATTCAAAATAAATCTACTAACGATTTTTAAGTTAAAACACGATTTTTATTTTTGTAATTCCAAAATGCAAGGTTTTCCCCCAAAAGGTTGATTATTTCTTTCCCACTCGTGACTTCACACGACTCCCTTTAATGGTTGCTCTCGATCACTCGTTTATTTTTCGACTCAATATGAAGAAGAATTTCATTGGCGTCATCAAATATTGTGATTTTTCACGAAATTGAGTGTATTGAAATTCAGCCGCTAATTAATTCAAGTCTGTTCATAAACTACATCCCTTAGTGATAGCTTTCACACCGTTATTTGCTAACGTGTAGCTCTTTTCACCAACACAATTTCTATCTTTTTTTTAAAAAAAAGGTGATAGCTTTCACACCGTTATTTGCTAACGCGTAGCTCTTTTCACCAATTTTTCTGTGAGACGGCAGCTACGCACAAACAATGGTTAGTCCTTTATTTTTCGCAAAATTTTAAGACCCCCAAAATTAGGCAGCTGTTGCTGCTCAACACTTCTCCTTTTTGTCATTTTTTTTTAGGTGATAGCTTTCACACCGTTATTTGCTAACGTGTAGCTCTTTTCACCAAGGACTCCTTTTTTTTTTAGGGAATAGAATTTTTGCAGAAAATCATTTATTAGTTAAGCATGAAAAATCAAAAAGTCCTCAAATTAAGTAAATTCCAGTTCTATTTTTCATCAACCGACTGATTCTTCTTTTCTCAAGGTAACGAATGACTCGATTTTATATGATAACTACAAGGTTTGGAAAGAGAGATTAAGGCTCAAAAATTTTGGAATATACAATTTTTTTTACCGGTTAAAATAATTTTAGAAGCTTGTATATAGCTAATTTATTGGTGTTTATGGCCAGATCTAGAAATCTCACAAATCAAAATAATATATATATATATATATATAATAATTAAGGCAAATCACCAAAATAATCAAAACTAACACACCAAAATAATTAAAACATACCAAAATAATTAAAACATACCACCCCCAAACTTGAAAAAGAAACCGTCCTCGGTTTTTTAAAAAAAATAATAATAATAATAATAATAATAATAATAAGCAAGAGAAAAAAAATACTCCCTCTTATGAAAATTGATGCTTGAGCTATGCCTTTTTGTATCTGCATGAAAAAATATACGAGGCAAACAACAACAACAACAAAAGTATACCCGAAAGTGTAACACAATTTTTAAGATGCGCATCAAGAAAGTCCGAAGAGTCGTCTTACGCTGCCATCAATGCTTTTATTAAAAACAAAAAGAAATACGTCAATAAAAATAACAATACATAAATCGCGAATAGATGCGCGTCAAGAGATCAAGAAGAAACTCCTTAAGCTGCCACCATTTAGCACGATTATTACACACAACAGAAAGTAAAAATAACAAGAGGTCTGATATGGGGTATCAAAGGGAGAGGAATGAATCCACTTTTCGTTTTCTCACGGTAAAATCTTCCATCCAGACAATTTTAGCTAGAGCTGGATCTGGTTGAGGAACAAATTCATTGAGTTTTTTGATTAGTTCTTCTGGTGTGGTTGCAACGACTATGATTCGTTTAGCACGCTCGGAAATAAAACCTTTTCACAGAGTAGTCGATGAAAGATAACAAACCATCAAAGAAACCATTGACATTAAGGCACCTATTGGTTTTGATGAACATTTAGTCACTCTGTAACCACATGAAAAAGTTCCTCAAGAGTGCCAAAACCACCGGGAAGGGTGATAAAGGCGCCAGAATTATTTATCATGTGAGTTATGCGATCTTGCATATTTACAGATCTAAACTCATCTCCAATAGTTGACCCGGTGATTTTACTTTCAGCCAGAGGTTTTGGAATTATTCCCAACACTCTTACTCCTTCCATATAGGCAGAAGCAGCAGCTCGTCCCATTAATCCTAGACTTCCTCCTCCGTAAACTACATGAATACATTTTTCTCCTAAAGTACGACCCAAGTTGTGTGCTGCTTCAGTAAAGCATGCATCTTTTCCATAACTAGCTCCACCAAAAATGCAAATTGTGCTAAATTTTTTTGATGAAGATGATGACTCCATTTTTGAAAAGAAATTATTAAGAGAGAAACAGAGAAAAGTGCAAGTTTGAGGGATGAATAAAAGAAATAAGCACAATGTTTATTTATAGAAGAAAAAGAAGGTAAAAATTGTTTAACAAGTTTGTGATTGCGTTGATTGCGCTTCAACTACTCAATAGAATAATGAATGCATTTATCGCGTATCACATTTTTTATTCAGAAAATCTCACCATACGAAAAAAATAAAAGATACTCACGTGTATGTACAGTAGTTGTGATTGTGGCTCATATCTTCCTCTGATTTTACGTTCAGAAACGGCTTAAACGCCTTCTATGAGTCGGGGAGAAGCTTCCCATCCAATTTTCTTACAAATTGGCAAACAGGGTCTTTTAGCGTCAGATTCCCAAGACGTTGTTCATATTCTGGTTTAAATTTATTCCACAAATATCGAATTCCGTAATGTACGAGTCCACTAGGATGCGTGTCAAGAGAAATTTCGATATCATCTAAATTCTCTTTATTCAGACCATCCTTAATGAATTGAATTTTATCTTCTCTGTTTGTAGATGGAATTCCTAAAGATCGACATTTTAAATTACAGTTCCATCTAGCACATTTATAGCAAACGACTATCATCTTTGCTCGTCGTTTCTTTGCATATGAACTTTTTCCAAGCCCTGGTAAAAATCTAGTAGGTGTTTCCGTGAATTCACCTGCTATTCTCACTTTGGCTTCAATTATGAACCTAATATCAAAAGGTATGCTTTTATTCCTAAGCAACCTCATCCTTTCAATTCTTGCTTTGTAGATTTTTAAAATTACTTTTTTGCTTAGAAAGGGAAATCTTTTTTCAATATTATACAATGTTTCTTCCATGACAAAAAAAAATAAAAAATGATAAAATATCTACAAATATCAGTTGTTTGTGGGAAACTGAAAAATTCGACTTTGATAGTCACGGAGTACCGTTATCCGCCACTTGACCGGACAGAAGAATAAAAGATGCAGAAATAAAGAAAGATAAAATAACAAGATATAAACAAAAATATACAAAAAAAAATTATATTTGGCCTAAAACAATCCCCGGCAACGGCGCCAAAATTTGATCGGTCAAAAACTTATCTTAAAAATAGGAGTTCTTGAGTCGCTCGCAAATATATTCGAGGTAGAAATAGTTTGTGGTAAGTTCTACCAAGGTCTTTTCTCTCGAGGATTGTCCAACAGGGCTTCGTATAATATTTTGTTACAAATTGCGAGAAATAAATACTAAAATATACTAAAATATATTTTTTTGGTTTTTAAATTAACTAAATTAAAATGCACTATATTTTAAACCAAACTATTTTTAATAAGACTATTTTTATTAAGACTATTTTTAATAAAACTATTTTTATACTAGACTATTTATATTAAGACTATTTATACTAGACTATTTATATTAAGACTATTTATACTAGACTATTTTTAACTAGTGAAAATGAATAGAATTAAAATGAGTTGGGAATTTATAAAATCTAGGGGAATACGGGTTCATTAAATTAGGTTTTTAATTAAGTATCGGAATTGATTTATACGGATATAAAAGAAAAAACGAATGTTTATCGAGTAATCAACTTTTCACCTCCGTACTTTCGTAATCAAAGATGTCTTCATCACTGTCACTTTTTTAAGATGTTGATAACAAGATTAACACTTGATAGATTGAAAAAATGTGTTTCCAATACACTTAACAATCAATCAAGGAGGTTTCACTAGTAGAAATAGGATATGATCAATCTCTATTTAAACCAATTAGTCCTTTCATTTCTCTAACTTGACTATTTTTAGGATAAACGATCGTTCATCGAGTAATCAACTTTTCACCTCCGTACTTTCGTAATCAAAGATGTCTTAACCACTTTCGCAATCTTAAGATGTTGATGACAAGATTAACATTTGATAGATTGAAAAGATATGTTTCCAATTCACTCAACAATCAATCAAGAAGGTTTCATTAGTAAAAATAGGATATGATCAATCTCTATTTAAACCAATTAGTCCTAAAAATAGTTTAAATCAATCAAATACTCAATATATAACCTAATAGAAATCCCCCTTCCCCTAGGAAGAAAGATTAGCTACTCATTGGTTTATACAAACTAAAATTATAATAGAAATAATTGATATATAATATATATATATATATATATAAAAAAACTTTTAATTATTAGAACTTAATGACAATAGATAAAACTTACTTGAATATGATGAATCAAAGTGCAAGAAACAAACTTCAAAATATAACTTCAAACTTGTTTAAAGGTTACAAGCTTACAAAAATTGAAAGTAAAATACTAAGTGCTTATTGATCAAGCACTTTTCAATTACAAACTAAATGAAAGAAAAAAACTTCAAACCAAAAATAAAATACAAACTAAAATTAAAAGTTCTAAGGAAAATATATTGCTAAAAGAAAGGAGTATTTCTTAGCAAGAAGATGATTTTAGAATTGGTAAATGGTGATTTTGCAATGGATGAAGATGTCCTTTTATAGGTGATTTTCAAGAATACAATTGATTATTTAATTCAAAATATCTATTGTAATATCATTTTTTTAATTCTTTGTTCACACTTCACCTATGTCTTTGAATTTTCAGATTTTTGACCAAAAAAATATCTTGTGGTTGAGTTCACAAGTTGGTCAAAAGTGGACTAATTTTGCATGGCATCTGCTGAAAAACGGCGATGAAAAATGGCCCAGTTTGCCCCGTATTGCGCGTCGTTTTTTGGTGACTCGGTCTCTTCAGGAATACGCGCGAGGACACGGCGCTAAATGCCGGCCGTGTGTGAAACGGCCCAAGACACGGCCCTTGTTGCGCCGTATGTGAAACGGCCTACATAACACGGTCCTGTTTGCGCCGTGTTGTAGGTCGTTTTGCCTTGAAAAATTCCCGTCGTTGGATTTGATCTTGTTTTCCGTCCTTTTTGATGCTTCATGTCATGTCAGAAATAACTATTTTTAGCTCATGTTTGGACATATCTGTAAAATATATATTTTTAATCACAAATCAGTACAATTATGCCCGGAAAAATGAATATTTTGTATATGAATTTTAGATCAATTATGCACTAATCACTTACCCCTTATGCAGAGAATCCTAACGACACGTTAGTTGGATTTGCTGATGCCTGTTATCTCTCTGACCCGCATAAAGGACGTTCCCAGACTGGTTATGTGTTCACCATTGGGAATACGGCGATATCTTGGCGATCTACCAAGCAGACACTGGTTGCTACTTCCTCGAACCATGCAGAGATAATTGCATTGGCTCCGGTCAGTCATAAACCATATACGAGGAACGTGTGGATTAGATCCCACTACAGCAACCCCTACTTGCATCTTTGAGGACAATGCGGCATGCATTGAGCAGATGAAGTTAGGTTTCATTAAGGGTGAGAATATCAAGCATATCGCGCCGAAGTTCTTTTATAATCAGCAACAGCAGAAATTGCTGAATATCGAAGTGAAACAAGTGAGTTTCGATGAGAATATCGCAGACTTATTCACTAAGTCTCTGCCGAAATCTACATTTGAGAAACATGTGAGAAGCATCGGCATGTGTCGATTATCCGAGCTCAACTAATGATAGCTCGATGGGATGAGCTGTCATGTATACCTCAGGGGGAGTATACTTCACATGATTCTGACATTTGTAGTTGGTGCGTTGTGCTCTTTTTCCTCACCAAGTCTTTGTTTTTCCCACGGGGTTTTATTTGACTTGAAAAGGTTTTTTACCGAGGCAACATCTTATGCACCATGTTAGTATTAGTGTTCGACACAGGGGGAGTGTTCTGGGAAATTCTTTTCCTTATTGGTGTCTTACCTAATACTGTTTGTAGGGGGATAGAGTTATGAAAGGTTCTAGACTCTTCCAGAGGTAGTAGGATTCTGTTAGATGTCTTACCTTAACTAGGAATCCTATGTATGGAAGGACTCTCATTGTAATGCCTATATAAATGCCCCTCTATTCATTGTTATCAATACAATTGATTTGCTGTCTTTTACTTTCTCCTCAAACAATGGTAAAATATTTATTAAAATTATATTATGAAAAATATTATGAATCTTTACCATCTAAAGTTTCATAATATAATTTTGTTAAATATTTTACCATTATAGTTTGAGATTAATTTATAGTCAAACTTGAAAATTATTGACTATATAAAATCAAAATACTCATGTTAACTGAGACAGAGGGAGTACAATATCTTTATTGATTTGAAAGCTTGATAAATTTTTTAATCGGGCCTCCAAGGACTCAGCCACGGCGCGCCCTGATAGTAATAATTATTTAACAGAATGTTATTAACTGTTTAAGGACTTCTGCTTTAACATGGATTTATCATTAGATTTTAGTAATTAATAAATTTGTCCGCCCGTTCCCGGTAATTTTCTGTTTTATATCGACGGTATAAAAACGGTGATAATGGTGATATAAAAACGATGAAGCTCTATAAATTACTTTCATAGTTTTTTTCCGAGAATATTTCAAAATCTCCCTCTATAAATTATTTTCATACATCATTTTACGGTGCTTCGATTATTTATGTATTAAATTTGCATGTTTCGATTGACACATAAGTCACAACTAATTAAATGATAAAAAAAATATATCCTACAAGATTTGAACTCTATTTGATATAAAATATTCAAGCAAACATATATACAAATTTTTACCAAATAAACTAGATGGTAATGAGATGCTACAACTTTATAGTATATATGCTTAAGTCCTACATATCAAAATAAAAGATAGTAAAAATAGAAAACAAAAAAGAAATTTTTATATCATAAATCTACCAAAATAATTCAAGAACTTATTTAAAATTTAATTCTAATTCTACATAAATTATAGTGCATATTAAAAACAAGAAATAATTATCGTAACAATCGTTCACCTTATGAATTTTTCTAATATTTGTTCTATCATCAAAAAATTATTATAATTCAGTTGAAGTTAACGTCACTCCTACATATTTCAGAATGAATATTCTTTTTCGTAATACCTAGAGTTCTTGTTCATAAATTACAGGATTTTTCCTTAGTTTATCTGAATGAATTTTCTTCAAAATTTTTCTTTTGAAATTTCTTCTCAAAGATGGAACAATAGGATTTTGAAATTTCTTCTCAAAGACGGAATAGTAGGATTTTAAACCATAAAAAAAATTGTATTTTTTAAGAAAATATAAATTGAGATAAATTGTTAAATTTAATTTCGCTATATCAGCCAAGCAAAGCAATTTTGATGGGTGATATAATCTAATATACGGAAAACTAATATTTACATCTTACCCATTTTATTACTTTTTACAAATATATGGTACTCTTGACCTATAGCCGGTATATTCTCGTAATAACCAAACATGAATCAACCGCGTGAGATCATTGGATGTGCTACTATATTGCTCATATGGTCAATTGGAATAAGTGCTTTTGATCTTTCATCGTGGTATTTATCCCAAAAGCCATTTTTTCCAAGTGTCCCATTATAGAGGTGTATTTCGAACCGAACAAACCGAACGGTTTCCTTAACGAACGTTTGTTCAAGGGTTCGGTTTATTCGGTTCGTGTTCAATAAAATGCAAACCGGTTGATTGTCTTCAGTTCGTTAAAATTTCACATATTTCGTGTTCGTTCGCCAGTATTTGATTTTTCGATCCGTTTTGATTGTTCGTTTGTGTTGCAAAATATAGAAAAAGAGCCGAAAGTACAAGCAATAATAAAAAATAAAAAAAGATAATTTAGAAATTAGGGGTTCTGGAATGGAGGCTTTATTTTGTATATATATTTATTAATTATTGTGAATTATTTATTAATTATTGTAAAATTATTAATAAATGTATAAAAAACCCTTTTGTTCGCGAAATGTTCGCAACTAACGAACATATATTATTTCGTTCGTGTTCGGTTCGTGTATGTAACGAACATGTTCGTGAACTGTTCGAGTTTGACCGAACCGACACAAAACTAAATGTTGACCGAATGTTTTCGCGACGTTTTCACGAACATTCAGTTCATTTACACCCGTAGCTCCCATAAATCATCAAGCAGAAAACGGTATACATTGGTGTGATATTTATATTTATTGCATGGACAATAATGTATTTTACATTTATACTATCACTGTCGTGTTTCTGCACAAACCGAATAAACTCTCATCCCGTCCATGACTCCTGAATCCCATTTTTATAGGTCAATCCAATTTTTATCGATCCTCAAATATAAATAACACCATACACATATCTTTAGTACTTATATGCACCAACATATACACAATACATCTTTGTATATCATAAAATTACACAACATCTCGATGGTTATAACACACTTCAAGTTCCACCCCTAATTAAAATCTCAATGAACATAATTAAACCAACAGTAATACATAAACAATATTCTTGTCTAATTATTTTCTTCCTAATTCTTGTCCGATATTAATTACATTAATTGTCCGATATTTTTATTTGTACCACCAATCCTATTGTTCTTGTGAAACAATGTAACTGAAAATTATAGAGGATGGATTGATCCGTACACATGGAGCAAGGATACAATCATTATCGGACAATTAATGTAATTAAATAGTATTTACATGTATAAATGTTTCTTGACTTTTAATTGTATTTGTACATAGTTTGTTCTTATATTTATCTCTTATTTTCTAATAATTTGTGTAAACGCATAATAGATAAAAATATAAAAAAGGCCTATTAATTTCAATAATAACAAAGTAAAGAATATGGCAATGGTACGTAGTAAAGACATTAGATATATTATTATAAGTGTTGTATAAAAAAGAACAGGACGACGTACAACGACATTAATTAGAGATAATAAGAAGAACCATGCACAAAACATATTGCATGGTGTACGATACAAAATTAAAGCAACAAAGTGACAAAGGTGACAACTTATTCAGGCATCATCATTAATATGATGGCGGGATATATTATATTTGAAGGGCAGCACACATCGGAGCAGAATCATCAGTGGTTGCATGGCTTCCGAGTACATGGACCGGTCAGACCGGTATTTAGTGTCAGATCCCTGCATAACAACAAACATTATATATATATAGTGTTGAAATGGAAAGAATTTAACACTAGAATTGGTAGCCGAAAATGATTCTACGTATGTAGTATTCGTATTTAATTCAACATGGATGGATGGGTGGAAGTAGGGATGCTCACACATATGAGATATGTGTCACGTTGACAGGAACGGGGCCTGAGAGGGAATTGTTAGCCAGGACACTGTCCTTGCAAAGAAACAACAATTTACAATATCAGCAGCTCTCCTTATTATTATGATATATAATTGTCCTAATTATTTAATTAATTACGAAAATGAAAATATCAAGTCAAAGAATATATATATATATATATATAAAACGTACAGAGTACGCAAATGTGTCAGCCTTGTAAGATCCCCGATATGTGGACTACTACCTGATAAACCAGCACTACCAAGAGCACTGACAACAGAAATTGATGAAAAGAAGAGATTATATAATTAGCACTTCTTCATCATGACTTATAAAAATAGGGAAACTAATATATATATATATATATATATATATATATATATATAAACTATACATCATTCCTTCTTACATTTTTATTACTTGACTAGCAGCATTGCAGGTGATCCAAAACCAGGAGCAATGGTTATTATTAGCTTCGTCCCAGGACCCCAGATTACCATACGTATCATTTACGCTGTTCTTAAAACCAAGTAAAATATCCGCTGAAAAATTCAAATAACAAAACTCAGAAGCCTGCAGAAACATCATGATTAATGCAATATAATGTTCAAACAGGCAGAAAACATCAAACCAAAAAGTCACACAAAAGATAAAACAAAACAAAGATATACTCATATAATTAGAACATGCATGAGCTCGAAAATTACAAACCTTCATCAGCTTCGACGTCAGCGTATACATCCGTTAAAGGACGATGCAGCAGTATTAAGATAAAGAGGGCCACCACCAGAGACACAACACTCACTCTCTCCATTTCCACAATACAAAAACGAAGGATTTTATTAGTTACTCTTTCTGAGATTTGGATGTCTTCTTCCCTACTTTTATAAGGGCAAAAAAATCATCCAAGGCAAAATGTCAAACTTACTGTGTTGGAAATCCGGTCCTTGATTTTGCGCCTAATCGTAGTTGCTACTTTGCCGGATTTGGTGCATGCACGCGTAATCTTCTTCTTTTTTCTTTTTTCTTTTTAAAAAAAATAGATTTAATTAATTATATTTTCCTTTCATAAGAGAATATAATATTGTAATGACATTAATTGTAATTTTTATTCAAGTTGTATATTTGTATTTTCATAAAGGTATTATTCAAATGTATTTACGGTATTCATAAAAAAAATTACTTAATTATTACGCAAATATATATATATATATATATTATATTGTTCTTGTAGTGTTCATGATTAAATTATTGGTGTTATATTTAGCTTTAGAAAGTATTTTGTCCAGCATCGGTACCTTTTTTTTTTTTTTTTTTTTTTTTTTTTTGAAAAAGACCCCAATTCCCTGTCATTACTATTGGAGTATTTGAGTTAGTTAAGGAGTTTAGTTATTGTACTTCCTCTTACATTTTTTAAATCAGTCGGTAAATCATATACCTATTGAATCATAACTTTCTTAATGTGATGTTATCTAATTTGATCAGGGAGAGCTTAACTAAATGGTTTTTATTATTTGTTGAATCTTGAATTTTTTTTCACAAGTACTTGATTTCATCCTAATATCATTTATGAACAACAACAACAACATTACCTCGATGCATCAACGGCCCGGGGTAAGTGAGATCGGACTGTGATCTTTTACCTGTCTTAACACAGAGAAAATTTTTAGGATGATCCAAAATGAAAATTGCATCGAATCGTATTGGAATGACTAGTATTTCATCGTAAAGCAGTCGTAGGTTTAGTGAGTCATTTTATTTTATTCCATTATAATCTAGAACCAAAGAATAAGGAGTATTTGGCTCCATTGGATACAATGGAAAATCTTGGTAGCAGATCATGGACGTATGAACCCAATTTCGGATGGTCATCTCTCAATTTATGATGAGATCAGCGTAAAAAATTATTTGCATCATCTTCTGATACTTTCAGGGGCGAAGCTAGGACTTCTAAAAAATGAACGTCGGATTACATTTATATATTTAATTAGGTTATAGTTTGGTCTCTGGAGAGACGATATTATATTTATTTATTAAAAAGTGGAAAAGATACAACATGCAATCTAAATTAATATATAAAGAAGAAAATAAATTCATAAATGGTTTTCGAGATTTTCCAGGACTTGGCTCTGTCCCTGAATATTTTTTGGCTTTTTGGTTTATACCCCATCAATTTAGGATGGACACCTCACTTGAGTAACTTTTGACCAATTTTTTTGGACATGCTTCTCCTTTCTTAGATCATACTTTTTGACTTTACTTGTGTAGACATTTTTTTCTTATTCTTTTTCTTGATCAAGTTTTATAAATTTTGGTTGTAATGTGGGGTTTAAGAAATTAAAATATCAAATAATGTATAAAAGGTTTTTATCTGTGGCACAAAAAACAATATCAGTTTACTAAATTATTTTTCTATCATACTAAAGATGGGGAATTCTAGGGTTCATCATTCCTTGTATTTGGTTAAAATAGACTACCTTAAGGTGTACTTAATTATAACATTTGGATTAATAGTAAATTTATTATAAATGATTGTACTACATCTTAACCACATATATTATAATTGTAGTACATTATATATATATATATATATATATATTTGGATAAATTTTTTTTACACCAAAAGCTTTCAAAAATTTTGAAATCACACAAATGTTGTGGATAGCGTTAAGAATTTCCGTCAGGAAAATAAAAAGTAAAAAAAATTCTGAAAATTTCGAATAATCTAAAAAATCTGAAAATAAATAAAAAAAATCCGGAACATTTGCAAAATTTGAAAAATCTGACAAAAAACCGGAAATTTTATTTTTTAAGAAAAAATTATCTGAACTAAGTATTAAAAATAAGATATTTTATTTAAAATTCAAAAATAAAAAGTAAAAAATAAAATAAATTCTGAAAATTCTGAAAAATTTAAAAAATCTGACAAAAAAATCAAAACTTTTATTTTGTTTTTTAAAATATATGGAATAACATTAAAAATGATAATTTTTTATTTAAAATTCGAAAATAAAAAATAAAAATTAAAAATTCTGAACATTCTGGAAAATTTAAAAAATCTGAAAAAAAATCGGAACTTTTATTTTTTAAAAAAATTATCTGGAATAATAATATTAAAAATCAGATCTTTTATTTAAAATTTAAAAATAAAAAGTAAAAGTTCTTATTTTTAATATTATTATTTTCAGAATTTTATTTTAAATTTACCAGATTTTTATTATTATTCAAGATATTTTTTCTTAAAAAATAAAAGTTCTGATTTTTTCGGATTTTTTTAATTTTGCGGAATTTTTCAGAGTTTTCAGAATTTTTTTTATTTTTTTCAGATTTTTTGGATTTTCCAGAATTTTTCGATTTTTTCAGATTTTTTAAGATTTTCCAGAATTCCGTAGTGGAATATAGACAAATTCATAAATAAAAAATTACCGAATTAGAAAAAATAAAAAAAAAATAGTTTGGTGTGAAATTTATTTTTTAATATAAAAAATAAAAGGTTAAATACGTAATTTAAATTCTAAAAGTACGACTCTAACATAATACTTGTACTAGATTTACAATAAACATATGGTTAAGATTTAGTACTACTGATTTCATTATATTTACAATTAATCTAACGGTGAGAATTAAGTACATTTTAACTTGATGTATATTCACCAAGTACATTCTTGGTGGACCGCAGAACTACCTTACTAAATATTTTTTTTACTCTACTACAGCTTTTCCATCCAAATAAATAACTAGTGTAAAAAAGCTTGCCACTCAAAACCTTTTAAGACCATTTGTATATGACAAATAAATACAGTAGTAATTTAGTAACTGAAACTTGAAAAAATATTGCCATATTGCCATCATTATAGTTTAGTAACTGAAACTTATAGCAATTTAGCAATTTAGTAACTTATAATTTCGAAAAATAAATGCACTTTTCTAAATATAAAATAATTTAATAAACTGATATTGTCTTGAAGAATGTATAAAACCTTTTATACATAATTTGATATTTTAATTTCTTAAACCCCACATTACAGCCAAAAGTTTTTTAAACAATGAACTGAACATATTCTATTAACATATAATATAACTCTCATATAATATAAAATTATAAAATTTGATCAAGAAAAAAAATAAGAAAAAAATATCTAAACAAATAAAGTCAAAAAACACAAGTATAATTCAAAAAATTGGTCAAAGTTACGGGTATAAACCACATGACCCTATTTTTTTTCCGTAATTTATCCGGCACGATGTACCACTAATGATGTGTTCCTGGATCTGCCTCTAATATGGTACAAACCCGCATCTGAAAACTTTGATAAAGAGTTGTAGCATATGAAAATGACAATTTGGCCCTCAATTTTGGTAAGTTAAAAGAACAGCAGGGGCATTCAAGTCATATTATGAAACATGTAACCCTGGCATTAAAAATTTCACACTCAACCAAAAAGATCTTGTTAAGTGAATTTTGAATTATCTCATGGATCCATAGGGGGATCCAGCATCCGAAAACTACTGGTGCGCCGACGCACCACAAAAAAAATAACGGACGACCGAATTTTTTTTTCTACATTCTTCACTTTTTTAATAAAAAAAAACTACCAAAACGACGTCGTTTTAACTGAAAAGACGTCAAAATGACGTCGTTTTGGTTAAAACGACGTTGTTTTGTATTTTTTTTTGGTGGTGCACGTGCACCACCATGCCCTAGTATAGATCCGCCCCTGCATGGATCCCAAGTCAAAGATCCCAAACAAACAACTGTAGTTATGATATGTATACACTATCAGAAAAAGCACTTTAACTGACAATCAACCGGAGAACGGCCAACGGCCGACCAGTATCATCGGATAAATGTCAACATTTTAGCCGATGACATTTGTATTGTCGGCTAAAGTACTTTCATCGATGACTCTGTTTTTTGTCGTCGGCTAAAGTTTAGACATTTAGCCGACGACTAAGAACAGTTTAGCCGACGACCCTCAAACTTTAGCCGACGACAAGTTGTCGGCTAAAGTCCTACGTACTTTTTGGCAGAATATCACCATCTAACACTTCAAATCACACCATTTACAACAAATTCAAAAATTACACAGCAAGAATACTAGAAACAACAATTTTATCTAGTTTGATCATTCAATAAGTTATATTTAAGGTATGTTTATTGAACTTTGACTTCAATTATTCACTGTTGGAGATTTAGAAAAAATGAGTTTTAATGCAATTTGAACCAATTTAATGATAGTAAAATATTTAATTCTTGGGAATTAAATATTACATTGTGAATCTATATTTCGGGAAGATAAATGTAGGATTTTATTTTTCTCAAAACCAATTTTCGGTGAGTGAGAAATAAATGATTAAAGTTGGTCATTTAATTAAAATGATGAAGAGTTAAAGTGGGACATTAAAGGTCATCCCACATCGGAAAATTAAAGTATTCTTCTTAAAAAAAAGGAATTAAAGCCTTATTGACTAGTTTATTAGTAAGAAAGTGTATAAGTAGTTCAACAATCTTGTGTTATTTTTATTCCGCATTTTAATATCGCTTCCGCAATCGCAAAAGAGTTCATTGCTCTTAACCGCACCATTCAAGGGGCAGTATCATACCCGATAAATTCTCTCCAGTTGGTATAGCATATTTGTGATTGACTCTTCGTCTTTCATCATAAAAATATTTGTAAAAACCCTTATCGAGTAGTGAAAAGGCCAAGAAAATATTACGATCACTACCTCTCGAATGGAAGGGCACGGTTACGGCAATTATGGAATCTAAAGATCTCAATACTCTTGATTTTAGCGCCTTTGTTGGTTCGCTAATAAATTATAAGATTGTCCTTAAATCTCAGAACGTGAAGCCGGAACCGAAGGAAAGATCTATAGCTTTAAAAGCAAAGAAAATATCAAGAAATGAAGAAGCTATCCCGGTTGATGACGATGATGAAGAATCGGCATTTTATGCCAAAAACATCAATAAGTATCAAAACTTATTAAACCGAAGAAGAAGAGACTTCAACTCGCAAGTCAGGAATGAGTCAAATTGGTTCGACGAAACAACAATTCTTCGATGGGATTTAAACCTACAAAAATACAAAAAACTATATACAGATCAAAGTTTTCAGCTTTGTCCGTTTTGTTAATTTTCTTCTTTCCGTTATTCCTCCTCTTTTTCTCTTTTAATCTTTTCTCCCTCAGAATACTTTTTCTTCATTTTTCTTGTCATTCTTCTCCCCCTTTTTGTCATTAGCAAAAAGTGTATGAAAATCATAAAATCAATGAGAAATTAAATATGAAAAGAAATGGGTAAAACCCCCCTGAAAAATATCTCCCGTTTTAAAAAAATAACTCCCCGTGAGTTAAATACCGATTATTAAAATACCAATTGATGAAATATATTAATTTTGAATTTTGGGGATCCAACCGACTCTTGGTCGTTTTCATTAGGTAAATAGACGATGTTTAGTATTATGGTTCCTTTTGAAATCCATATCTTCTTAATTTTTATTATTTGTGTTGGGCTTTTATAATTCGAAATATGATGCCCGATTTTTAAACATTTACCATATTGGGGTATTTTCAAATTTAAAGATTCTTTTTATCACTTGGTTTGGATCTTAATCCTTGTTTATTTAACGAAAATTTTTGAACTGAAAGCAAATTTTCAAAATTGTCATTTCCACAGGAAAATTTGTTCGTTAAGTCTTTAAGTTCGTTTTGAACTTTTAATAAATCATCTTTCAAATTATTTTCTTTTTCAAGACATAGAGAATGATCGATCTCAATAAATTTCCCTTTTTCTTTTAATTTGGAGATTTCGTCTTCCAAAAATTTATTTTTCATCTTTAAGGATTTATTATCTTTCAACGAATTTTGAAAATCCATGTGTAATTGTTCGAAAACATCGAAAAATTCGTCGTGAAATGAGGTACTTACCCGGCTTTCGTCGTCACTATTGTCAAACGAGCTCCTTGCCATTAGTGCGCAATTATTTTGAATATAATCTTCTTCTTCATCCTCGTCACTCCATGTGGCTATCAACACTTCCTTCAAATGAACGTCAGATTACATTTATATATTTAATTAGGTTATAGTTTGGGAGACGGGATTATATTTAGAGAGGAGTAGGAATGTAGCCATATGGACCCCTTAGACTACAAATTATGTCATGCAACTTAATATTGTCAAATTGTACCAAATTTCACAACTTGTAGACGATTTTGCCCTTCAACCCACCTATTTTATCTCATCCTTTTGCTTCCCCTGTCTTCCTCTCTCTCTTCTTCATTGCCAACCCCTGCTCCTCTCTCCCTCTCTCTCTCTACTGTTGGAACATTTTGTTCCATACATAAATTAAAAGTGTTTTGATGATTAAAGTTGATAAGCAAAACAAAACAACGAAGAGGCGAAGCCAAGAATCGAAGAAAACGAAGACTCAAAATGATGTTATGTGCAAGTTTAACGTGCGTAACGAAGCCTGCTTAGCGTACGTAACATTGCAAGGATAACGTACGTAAACCTAAGTGTATAACGTACGTAACACATGTTCAAACCAAGTGAACGTTGGAGGAGTCAAAGTCAGAAAAGCATGCAACGGACATATGACGTCAGCAATGACATAAGCCTTAACGTACGTAATGGATGGTATGCTAACGTACGTAACCAAAATTATGAAACTCCCTGAACTGTTTTGTGAAGAGGCTTACGTACGTAACCTGTCGAGGTTAACATACGTAATCGAACTTACGTACGTAATGTAGAGAAGATAGCGTATGTAATGATGGTTCTGGCAGCTAACGGCTAATTTGATGATGGAGCCTATAAATATCATTATATGGTATTGTTTCAAGCACAACAACTTCAAGCATTCTATACATTTATCAGAGATTTATATTGATATTATTGTTGTTGTAATATTGAGCTTACATTGAGTGATTGAGTGTTATATACAAAATCATACACGAGCGGTAAAAGAAAAGATATTATTGGATTCAGTGTTATTAGGATCAAGGATCCGGCATTATTAGAATCGCAATCGCTATCTTCGTGAGGTTTATCTAGTACCGATAGAAAGCTAGAGAGGTTGATTCCTTGTCCTACGAAAAGGAAAACGGTTTAACTTGGACCGACGCAAAGACAAGTACGAGTGGTTTATCACGGACCAATAGAAGACGTGATTGTAACGGTTATCTCTCGACCAATAGAAGAGAGGTGCAGAGGTTTTTCTTCAACCTATTGAAAAAGATACCGAGAGAGGACGTAGGCTCTTTTATAGCCGAACCTCTATAAATCCTTGTGTGCTTTAATTTTCCGCACCTTTATTTTCGCTTCCGCAACACGGCGCAATATCCGATCTTGTACCCAACAATTGGTATCGGAGCAGTACTCCAATACACGGCTTAACATCCGAGAAGTCGATCCAAATGGCGTTCCAATTCTCTCCAATCGAAGGCCTCGCTCTAAACCGACCACCATTTTTTGATGGCTCGAACTTCATGACATGGAAGAAAAAGATGTCAATATTCATCCGAGCATATGACATCGAGCTTTGGAAGGTGATATGCCTTGGTCCGAAAATTCCTCTCAAATCCGACGGTACGCTTATATCTTTCGAAGAATATGATGACGCGGATTGGAAAAACGACCATCTAAATTGTAAGGCCACTCAATTTATATTGTGTGCCTTAAATACGGAAGAGGTCAATCGTATCTCATCGTGTGAATGTGCTAAAGAAATATGGAAAATTCTTGAAATCACACACGAAGGGACGACTCAAGTCAATGAGACGAAAATCAATATGCTTCTCCACGACTACGAGTTATTCATGATGAAAGGTGACGAGTCCATCACCAACATGCTCGACCGATTTTCGGTTATCACAAATGGACCAGCTTCATTCGGAAAACCATTATCTAGTAGTGAAGAAGTCAAGAAAATTTTACGATCACTACCTAGCGAATGGGACGGCACCGTGACCGCGATTATGCAATCCAAAGATCTCAATACGCTCGATTTTAGCACCCTCGTTGGTTCGCTAATTAATTATGAGATTGTGTTAAAATCATGAAGTGTCAAGCCAAAGCTGAAGGAACGATCTGTTGTGCGGCGATTTATACGCCTCGACGGCGATCGGTATAAGGGCCGAGCGACCGAGTTCACGACCAAATGAGCTACGGCGAACTTGTCAAAATAAAGGTAACAATCCACCTTCGAGTATCTAGCGATCGACTCCCAAGGCGATCGCCTTATGGCACCTAGCGATCGACTCTGGTGCCCGACCAAGGACGACCGCCCTGCGCCACGAACAAAGCCATCGTCCGTCAAAGTCTACGAAGACTGGATCATGAAGCAAGGACCCATGTGCAGATCTGCAAAAGGCGCCGCAGAGCAAGGATCGTTGACTCCAGCCCATCAACAGCTGTCAGTGACAAGGACGGCCTCACCTACCGACAGACCCGCCGAAAGGTCCTAAGTAGGTCCTCCCAAGACAGCGACACAGACGCATGCTGGCCTCTCATTGGTTCGCACTTCTGGCAGCCAGCAACTTCTGCGGATTTTAAGGAGACCAACCCATGTGCTAAAGACGATCGCCCGCTTATTATAATACAGCAGAGGCGATCGCCCAGCGACTCCCAGTCCTATAAATAGAGAACCTCCAGCAACTGGAGAAAGGTTCCGAAAAAGGTTCAGACATTCAGACTCCTCTTGACATTCTCTCTTGAATCTATTTTAGGATTTCTTTCTCAGCACCTCTTAATCTAAAGACGGTCGGCAGAGGCAAGAACTCCCTATAGTTCAGATTCGAAGAGATTCACAAGCTCAGAAGCTCAGATACTCAGCTAATTCAGACAGTGTGAAACCGTCGATTTCACACAGTCAGTACAACACTCCATCGTTGTTACAAGAACTCACTGAGCATCATCTCTGGTTCTTCCGGCAATCTTCAGCACTCGTTAGCTAAGATAACTAGGGTCTTTACACTCATTGTAATTGTACTCTAACATTAATATTTGTACTCCCAAGTATTTGTATTAATAATATCTCGCGAGAGCATTCAAGCCCGGGACTTACAGCCCCGGCAAATCTTGTGTTATTTACTTCCCCCACGGACGTGCTCTCGCATTTATTTGTTACTCGACCATTCCAGTAATATCATATCCGGATAATATTTTGGGTAACAACAATTGGCGTTAGAAGGAGGGGGCATCTACCTTCATTTTTATTCCGACCGTTTCGAAGAACACTCACCGTTCTCCGGAGCATATACCTGAAGAAACACTCACTAGAGAAAAACCTTCAGATTCATGACGTATCCCACCACATCGAAGAGAGCCACTCTCCGATCCGCCGGACGCCTTATTCCGGCTCGATCCGAGCCCCGACCTACGGCACAGGGTACCCGCGGCAACGCGAGACTCTCGATCCCGCACCCAAGGGACGGCCCCAGCCTTTCGCTCGACCAGTTCCAAACCGCGGAACAGATCGAGGAGGCTATGGCCATCCTAAGGGAGCGACGGAGAGCATACGCGGCGCCCGCTATTACTCTCTCGGCCATCCGCCGCGCGGGCAAACGGAAGTTCAAGGGGTTACTGTTCGAGTGATTGTCAGAAAGCCCCGATTCACGAGAAAGGGCTCTCGCGAGGCGGGACGGTTCCGTCTTCAGATGCTTGGGAAGCGATCCATCATGGCGACCGGGGCATTCTGGCCCCAACCACGAGACGACGGGATCCGAATCCGTCACTAGGAACTCGGCCTACCCAACTCCGAACCAATTACAGGTCAACCGTCTGGCCCCCATCCTCCAAAGAATCGAGCCACGCGGCAAGGAAATCATCGACAGCGGAGCCAGGGGGTCAGTACTTGATCGCCTCGGCTCCCGCTCCGAGCGCCTAGCCACGAGCAGCCAGGCCGCGGCGATGGCCGCTATGCAATGCCAGCTCGACGAGATGAAAGCGCTCCTGGAAACTGGGTCAAGCGCCAGTAGAAAGATCATCGGACCGACTGAGCCACTCGCGGTCCACATCGAGCTTTCCCCCGTGCAACCAAGGATCGCTCCTCCCAAAACACCTTTGTATGAAGGGAGATCGGACCCCGAGGCTCACCTAAGTAAGTTTCGAATTTACATGACCGGGTGTGGGGCATCAGACGCGACCAAGTGCCGAATATTCCCGTTGACCTTGGGCGAGCTGGCCTATAGGTGGTACGTATCACTACCACCGCGATCGATCATTTCCTTTGAGAAACTGGCGAGTGACTTCACGTCATACTTCGCCGCCAAGGTCGCCAGACCAGAAGGCCCCCACCGCATGATGAAAATCAGGCAGGGGGAAGACGAATCCGATGCAGATTACATCGACCGGGTGGATGAAATAGTTCTCACCGGCGAGCCCATCAGCGATGAGCTCGCTCTCTACTCGGTCCTAGGGGGATTCTATGGTCATTCACCCATGTTTAGACACCTCACAAAGGACATCCCCCCGACCTATGCGATCTTCCGCGCTAAGGCTGCCGACTTTCTGGCCAGGCACAGGATGCTCACCCTCCGCCTAGGCGAGGGGACGCAGCCTCCCGTCCGAAAGACAGCGATTGTCAAAACTAAAAAGGCGGTCGTCAAGCCACCCGGTGATCTCAAGACCTTCGAGGATGTGGAAGCCCATCTCCTCCACAAGTTCAACCGAACTTCGGCCCACATTTTTTACGCCATCAAGGGGCGCGAACTGCTAAACAAGCCAAAGGCAATAAGGGACAACGGTCATCTGGACCAAAATCAATATTGTGCTTACCACAAGAGTCCCGGTCACAGCACCAACCAATGCCGCGACCTCCTCAGACAACTCTGGAGATTGTTCGAGGAGGGCAAGTTGGACAATTTATTGGCTTAGCCGGAGCCCCATCGATCTCCCGATACGGTCGCCAGAGTCGAAAACGAACAGGCCGGAAGACTCAAGCGAGTCGACCCCTCGATCAACCTCGGCGACCGGATCCATATGCTTCAATCAAGAGGAGGGAACTTCAGAAGTCTCTCCCCGATTCCCGCCTCATCGAATCAAGGGCTACTGCCTGAGCAAACGCTTTGAAAAAGAGGATGACTCGCTCGCCATCTAAAGTTCGTCATTTGACATGATGGACCTAGGCAGCGATCGCCTCCCATAGCACAACGTATACCGTCGAGGATCGCCATCTAACATGGCGGTCCGAGGTAGAAAAGTGCCGCCATGGTCGTGAAGGTCGATGAAACCGACGATCCGTCCATGCAAGGTTCCTTTGGGCTGCGATCGCTCGCTCTTCGTTTAAATACGAGGCGGGCGTAGCCGAAGGACCCTCCAAAACAAATCGGAGGATGACTCGCTAGACCTCTAAAGTTCGTCATCAACATGAAGAACCTAGACAAGCGATCGCCTCCCCTTACACAACATATACCGTCGAGGATCGTCATCTGACATGACGGTCCGAGGTAGAAGAGTGTCGACATGGCTGTGGAGGACGATGGAACCGTTCTCTGTGCCCGTTCAAGGTCCCTTTGGGCCGCGATCGCTCGCCCTTCATTTAAATACGAGGCGGGTGTAGCCAAAGGGCCCTCCAAAACAGATCTGTGGACACGTTCGCCCGCCCTCGAAGGTCCATCACTTAACATGGTGGATCCGGACAATGCGACGCGTCCCTCCCCCCGTCACAACGTATACCGTCGAGGATCGCCATCTAACATGGCGGTCCGAGGTATAAAAGTGCTAACAAGCCGCGGTCGTGGAGTCGATTAATCCGATGACGCCCCGTGCAAGGACTCCTCCAGACCAAGACCGCACGCCCTTCGTTTAAATACGAGGCGGGCGCAGCCTACGGAGGACCCTCACAATTAAGTGAGCCGCGAGAACTTGGCCATCAGACGGAATGTCGCTCGCGCACAAGACATGGTCGTGGAGGTCGGTTCCATCGAACTCCGCGATCGTGCACGGTTCCTCTAGACCGAGATGGACGGCCTTCCTCAAGGAATCTGCAAAATCGAAGACCGCTCACTCAACGATTTATTTTCGTCCCCTTACTTTCACTAAGTAAACAAAAACAAGCGGGCAGGGCGGAGCTATATATACGACGATCGTCCCTATTCAATTACATACGGAGATCGGCATTTTTCAGATGTATGTGCAGCGATCGGCTTTGTTGTAAAAGTTATCAATATGAGTTTATCAATTCACTTGGAGCTATACACGCAACAATATTTCCTCACATATTTGTATAAAGTCATGCAAAGACTCAGAAAGACAATCATTCAAGCAATAAATCTAAGAAGCAAACTTTCATTTCATTACTTGGAATGCAAAAGTACAAACACGGTCGCCCGAAGACAGAATTACAACAAAGCTACAAAAATTACAAGCCAAAAACAAAAAAACAAAAAGAAGGACGCAGAACCTCAGGCTGCCCCTGCCTGGCCTTCACCTTCGACCACTGGATCGGCCCGCGCTCCCTCGCCGGCCTCCGAAGCTGCCTCCCCGTCCTCCGGGGCATTTGGATGAACGAGATTTTCAGGATTCGGGTACCAGCTCAGGTCTACGCCGATATCCGAGAGGTCCAAGATCGGCACGGAGAAGGCATGATGAAGAGGATGCTCCAGCGCGTATGTCTTGAAGTTTTCAGCCAGAGGGCCAACCTCCAGCCCTCCCTTCTTAGCGGCGCGGAGCGAATCAGCGAACGTCATGTAGTAGGCAAACTCGCTGACGAACTCCACGTTGAGAAAAGGATCGGCCTCGGTCACCTCCAGCTTTCCTTTCAACTCCGCAACCGCCTGTTGCGCACCCTGAAGCTCGGCCTCCTTAGCAGCCGTCTCTCCCCTCGACGATGCCAGCTCGCTAGTCAGACGAGCGACGGTCACCTTCAGCTGATCGGCTTCCTTTTGAGCAGCCGCGTACGACCGACGGGCCTCTGTCATCTGATCCCGAAGCCGATCGACCGTCGCCCGGGCCCGCTCAGAATCCTGTCTCGCCAGCTCAAGATCTTGACTTGCCCGTTTAGCCGCTTCCAAGGAATCCTTCTCCATAGCTACGATCCTGTCGGCAAACTCGGAGTTCTTTTTGCAAGCAGCCTCGAGGTCCGAATTGAGATGGGCAGTAGAGGGCCGCCCCTCATAGTCCTTTACAGCTTGAGCGGCCATCGTCGCCGCTTGGAGGGTCAGGGCAAGAGTCGCCTGCATTGCGTCTCCGGACCGCCGGCGCGCGATCGCATCCAGGTCGGTCGTCCAAGCCTTCGGTAGGGAAGAGATAGCCCGGGAGACATAGTGAGGGACATCGCAAGCCTCGCGGGGAGACCTGCTCGCCAGGAAGTCCAACACCATCGGCGAGGTGTTCGGGTCGGCAAGGCGGACCCTGCAACAAGAACAAAGGGGTCAGTACATCTCCTACGCAAGTGACAAAACTCAACAGATGAACCAAGCTTACCTTTCGACCTTCTCGGGGTCGCGGCCGAAGAACGGTTTCCCGCGAGGGGTCTCGGCCTCGGCGATCGCCATAGTTTGCAGATAAGCCGACGAAGGCGTAGGCTCGTCCACCAAGGGAACCGTGGTTAGCGGAGGTGCGGCGATCGGCGTCTCACTAGCAGGGGCAGAGACTGGGGATTCCCCCGACCTCTATCGCTTGCGGTTCAGCCGAAGTCCCTCCTCCCGAATCACCTTCTCCGCTGCGATCGGCTCTACATGAGGCCTCACCTCCGGAATAAGAGGTAGCGCCACTGGAGGAACTCGACTCGACTTCTTTTGGCGCAGGCGACACAAAACTCCGGGGTTTGACATGGCGATCTCTGGCGGAGGCTCCAGGAAGCGAGGGAAACGGACCTCTGCAATAAGAAACGATCAAACAACGGTTAGACACATTCTTCAAACAGGACGATCGGCAAGCAAAAGGAGATCGTAGAAATTTATACCTGGGACCGAAAGGTGTTGCGGAAAACGGAATAACCGAGCAGACAGCCAATGGCTCTCTTTGTTAATCCGGCGAGCGTCTAAATCGTCATCCGGAAGACTACCTATCCGTTCCCAGACGACCAGAAAATCAAAAGGTAGCTCGTCAGCCGCCGGAATATGGAAACCTGCAAAAGGAAGACCAAATTAGATCAGTTCAGAACATATCCGAACAAAGGGAGAGTCAGAACCCTTACTCGGATTCCTCTCCCGAAAGCCAGTGGGAATATCCAGCTCGCCCATGGGATTGTCGCTCGTTGATGACTTCCATGCACCGCCGACCCAGAACCATTTCGCCGGATCGCCCTGCACCTTGTTCGGGACCCCAAGGATCACCCGACCGGAACGGCCTTGAATATGATAGCCGCCGACAGACCCCTTATGAACCGTCAGCTTGAATAAGTGGTTCATCTTCGATGGCGAGGGAAGGCGGTACAGTCGGTGACCGCCGAACAAGGTGAGGGCGCAAACGATCTGGAGCCAGGCGTTCGGCGTTAGCTGAAGGAGCGCCACATTCCAAGCGACCAACAGATGGGAGACAGCAAACGCCAGAGGGAACCGCAGCCCGGCCTCCATTATTGCCTCATTCACGGCGACCATACCCTCTGGAGGTTGGTCGGCTCGCTCGTTCTCGGCAGGCGCAAAAAGATCCACATCTGAAGGGACGTGATACCTCGCCCTCCAGATGGCCAGGTCCTTCCTGGTCGCCGAGCTCCCGATCTGGCCGAGGGACCACTGAGAGCGTTGTGCGGCCCGGAACAACGACCGCTTCTCGGATTGATAGGGATGGGCGATCGAGTACTCCCGATAGTCGAACTTGGGACACGGACCGGCCAACCTCTCCATGATTTCTGCGAAGGCCAAATAGACTTGGCCAAAGGCGCTATGTTGCTCCCAGTACGCCCTCACCGCCAAATCCTTCTCCATCAGCAAACGTTTTTGCTCAGCTGCCGCCTCCCTGGCGGCGTTGGCCTCGTTGAATAGTGCCTCGACTTCCGCGGGGTTAATACCGACGCGGATGGCCTCGGCAGCCGTCTCCATATGGAATCACGCGGAGGGTCCTTCCCAGACATTCGAAGTCCCGGTGACGGAGGTGGTGCCCATTCTAGACGATGAAAGTACCCCAGACATTCTCAAAAAGAAAAGGGAGGAAAGGGAGTGTTTCTTACCGAAGGGCTGAGTCGATCGACGATCGGCAGGCAAAAGCTTCAGAAAATTTTCGGCTATCTTCCTCTCCGATGAAATCGCATAAAGTTTCTAACTCTGTAACACAGACCCTTTTTATAGGAGAAGGCGGGGGCTTCCGTGCAAATAAGGAGAATCTCGAGGGCTGAAGTGCAACCGTCGGTTAGAGTCGCAATCAATGCATCCATTGAAACCCGCGTACGCGTCGTTTTAAGGACACGCCAGACGAGGAGTCTTAACTAACCGTTGGTCTCCCCCAACAGGAACCCGACACGTGCCCGAGAGACTTTTCCACGACCGCTGTCTTTTGCCGCTCATTTCAACGACCGACGAGGTCGTCCAAATTCAAAACCAATCCGCTCAAAAACAATCGCCCGTTACGTAAAATGCTGAGTCACTCGTCAAAGTTAAGCGATCGCCAAAAGAACCACCTCACCCCACGTCTCCAACATCGGAGCGAGATGGGGGGCAATTGTTGTGGGGCGATTTATACGCCTCGACGGCGATCGGTATAAGGGCCGAGCGACCGAGTTCACGACCAAATGAGCCATGGCGAACTTGTCAAAATGAAGGTAACAGTCCACCTTCGAGTATCTAGCGATCGACTCCCAAGGCGATCGCCTTCTGGCACCTAGCGATCGACTCTGGTGCCCGACCAAGGACGACCGCCCTGCGCCACGAACAAATCCATCATCCGTCAAAGTCTACGAAGACTGGATCACGAAGCAAGGACCCATGTGCAGATCCGCGAAAGGCACCGCAGAGCATGGATCGTTGACTCCAGACCATCAGCAGCTGTCAGTGACAAGGACGACCTCACCTACCGACAGACCCACCGAAAGGTCCTAAGTAGGGCCTCCCAAGACAGCGACACAGACGTGTGTTGGCCTCTCATTGGTTCGCACTTCTGGCAGCCAGCAACTTCTGCGGATTTTAAGGAGACCAGCCCATGTGCTAAAGACGATCGCCCGCTTATTATTATACAGCAGAGGCGATCGCCCAGCGACTCCCAGTCCTATAAATAGAGAACCTCCAGCAACTGGAGAAAGGTTCCGAAAAAGGTTCAGACATTCAGACTCCTCTCGACATTATCTCTTGAATATATTTTAGGATTTCTCTCCCAGCACCTCTTAATCTAAAGACGGTCGGCAGAGGCAAGAACTCCCTACAGTTCAGATTCGAAGAGATTCACAAGCTCAGAAGCTCAGATACTCATCTAATTCACACAGTGTGAAACCGTCGATTTCACACAGTCAGTACAGCACTCTGTTGTGCGCCGATTTATACGCCTCAATGGCGATCGGCATAATGGTCAGGATCCAACCAAAGAAGACAGATGTTGGGCAAGCGTTTAGCGGTCGACGTCTAAAGCGATCGTCTTTTAGTATCTGACGATCGCCTCTAATGTCCATTTGGAGACGATCGTCCCATGCCACGTGTGAATCCGACACCTGTCAAAGTCTGCGAAGACCGAATCTCGGGTGAAGACCCACATGCATATCCGCAAAAGGCGCCGCGAGAACAGGCCCTACTCCAGCCCATCAGCAGCTGTCACTGATAAGGACGGGCTCACCAACCGACAGGCCCGCCGAAAGGACCTAAGGTGGGACCGCCCAGGACAGCGAGAAGAGGCACCTGCCGCCTCCTTATTAGTTCGCGCATCTGGCAACCAGCAGCAGCTGGGGACTTTAAAGAAACAGTCCCATGTGATGGGACGATCGCCTGCCTTATTTAAATACAGGAAACGGCGGTCGCCCGAGACGGACAGGGACATCCCAGCGACCCTTTCTCCTATAAATAGGAGGCCTCCAACATTGGCAGAGGGAGGGTGAAAAACGTTAACACAATGACAGTTTACAACGTGAACACATAACACTAAAAGCAAACAATACGGAGAACTCTCCATCTTTGTAACAAGAACTCACAGAGCTTCAACTATGGTTCTTCCGGCAATCTTCAGCACTCGATAGCTAAGATAACTAGAGTCTTTACACTCATTGTAATTGTACTCTAACATTAATATTTGTACTCACTAGTATTCATATTAATAACATCTCGCGAGAGCATTCAAGCCCGGGACTAACAACCCCGGCAAACCTTGTGTTATTTATTTCCCCACGGACGTGCTCTCGCATTTTGTTTGTTACTCGACCATTCCAGTAATATCATCTCCGGATAATATTTTGGGTAACAACAATTGGCGCTAGAGAAAGGGGCGAACCTTCGTTTTTTATTCCGACCGTCTCGAAGAACACTCACTGTTCTCCGGGGCATATACTTGAAGAAACACTCACTGTTCTTCAAAGAAAAACCTTCAGAATCATGACGTCTGCCACAACCTCGAGAAGGGCCACCCTACGATCTTACGGACACCTTATTCCGGCCCAGACCGAGTCCCAACCTACGGCGGAAGGCGACCGCGGCGACGCTAGACTCTCACTCCCGCCCCCAACGGACGGCCCCAGCCTCTCACTCGATTAGTTCCAAACTGCGGAACAGATCGAGGAGGCCATGGCCTTCCTAAAGGAGCGACGGAGAGCATGCGACTCACCCACCATTACTCCATCAGCCATCCGCCGTGCGGGCAAGTGGAAGCTCAAGGGGCAATATGTCGATAAATCGTCAGAAAGCCCCGAGCCGCAGGAAAAGGCGCTCGTAAGGCGAGACGATTCCGTCTTCAGCCGCCTAGGGAGTGATCCCTCATGGCGACCCGGGAATTCGGGCCCCAGCCGGGAGACATCGGAGTTCGAATCCATCACCAGGAGTTCGACATACCCAACTCCCAGAAGACAGGCCAGCCAACGGGCTCCCACTCACCCCAGAATTGAGCTCGGTGGCAGAGAACTCGTCACCTACCACGGGGCCAGGAGATCGGTACACGATCGCCTCGGATCCTGCTCCGAGAGCCAATCCGCGAGCAGTCAGGCTACGGCAATGGCCGCAATGCAGCGCCAGCTCGACGAAATGAAGGCGCTCATAGAAACTGGGGCAGGCGCCAAGAGATCGATCGCCGGACCGAGTGAGCCACTCGCGGTCCAGATCGAGCTCGCCCCCGTACAACCGAAGATCGCTCCTCCTCAAACACCTCTATATGAGGGGAGATCGGATCCCGAGACCCATTTGAGCAAGTTCCGGATCTACATGACCGGATGCGGGGCATCGGACGCCACAAAGTGACGAATGTTCCCATTAACACTGGGCGATCTCGCCCATAGGTGGTACATCTCACTGCCACCGCGTTCAATCAACTGTTTTGAGAAACTGGAAAATGACTTCACGTCGTATTTCGCCGCCAAAGTTGCTCGGCCAGAGGGCCCCCACCGCATGATGAAGATCAGGCAGGGGAAGGACGAGCCCGACGAAGACTACATCGACCGGGTGGATGAAATAGTACTCCGGCGAGCCTATTAGCGATGAGCTCGCTCTCTACTCGGTCCTAGGGAGATTCTATGGCCATTCACCCATGTTCAGGCACCTCACGAAGGACATCCCCCCGACCTACGCGATCTTCCGCGTCAGGGCTGCTGATTTTCTGGCTAGACAGAGGATGCTCACTCTTTGCTTAGGCGAGGGATCTACCGGAGAAGGGAATGCGCCATCTTCCATCCCGAAAAAGGCGGTCGCCAAGCGCAGAAAGGCGGTCGCAAAGCCGCCCGGTGAGTTCAAGGCCTTCGAGGATGTGGAAGTCCACCTCCTCCACAACCTCATTCTGTCTCCGGCCCACATTTTCAACGCCATCAAGGGGCGCGAGTGGCATAGCAAACCATAGCCGATGAGGGACAACGGTCATCTAGACCGCAGCAAATTTTGTGCCTACCACAAGAGTCCCGGCCACAACACCATCCAGTGCCGCGACCTCCTCAGACAACTCTGGAGACTGTTTGAGGAAGGCAAGTTGGATAACTTGGTTACCAAGCCAGAACCCCGGGCAGAAAGGACCGGGGGGCGCGATCGCCGATAGAACGACGGAATCACTCCCAATCCGGTCACCAGGATCGAGCAGAACGAGCCAGAGTACTCAGACGAATCAATCCCTCCGATCAACCCCAGCGGCCGGATCAATATGCTTCAGTCGGGAGGTGGAAACCTCGAAGGCCTTTCCCCGGTTTTCACCATGTCGAATAGAAAGCGGAAGGCCGAGCTGAGGGCGTTCGCAGGGGTCTATGTCGTGGTGCCCCCAGAGCCGACCATCTCCAGAGACACACTCATCACTTTCTCCAACAAGGATAGGGAGGGAGTGCAGTGCCCCAAAGAGGATGCATTGGTAATCTCTGCATGTATCCTTGGGAAAATGGTCGATCGCGTGCTGGTTGACAATGGGAGCTTTTGCATTATCATATTCAAATCTGCTCTTGACCATCTCGGAAACCTGACCAAATTCATCAAGCCATTTGATACCGTGCTTCAAGGTTTCGGCGACAATACGGTCCAAGCCTATGGAAGGATCAAGCTCTCTGTCGAGCTAACATGTTATTACGATCCCAAGGTTAGGATCACTAGGAACCTCAATTTTGTAATCATAGATAGGCCCAACATCTATAATGGGTTCCTATGTCGTCCCTATCTAGAAACCTTCGAGGCGGTCGCCTCTTCTTTCTTTTACTGTATCAAGTTCCCCACTGCCGACGGGACGATCGGTACTGTAAAAGGAGACCAGCTAATAGCAAAGAAATGTTTGAATTACTCATGTGTCATAACTTCCTTAAACACTTCCCATGCTATTTATAACATTGAGACGATCGACAATCAACCGATGGGGATCGACGAGCCAAGCACCTCGTAGCAGCCCGACTCTGAGGACGGCATCTCACATCGATTAACGGACGACATCGACCTAAGGATCGGTTTCGAGTCAAGCCTCGACATTGATCCAAGGATCGAGTCCGGAAATCATTCCAAACGAGAAGCGACCGTCCCCTTCGAAGAGTTAGAAAGTATAACGATAGATCGCCCGGAGCGGGAAGTGCAGATCGGCACAAGCGTCGGTCTCGAGTTAAAAAATGATCTGATCAGTTTACTATATAAGAACATCAGAGTCTTTGCCTGGTCGCATCAAGATATGGTTGGCATTAGTCCTGAATACGCTTGCCACTATCTAAAGATCGACCCGACAAGGAAGCCTGTTCACCAGAAACGTAGGAAATTCGGTCCTGAGAAGTACGCTGCGCTCGACGCAAAAGTCAAAAAGCTGCTCGACAACAAACTAATCGGAGTAGCTACCGAAGAGCCATAGTGGGTAGCCAACGCGGTGCTCGTCAAAAAGGCGAGCAACTCATGGAGGTTATGCATCGATTTCACCGACCTCAACACGGCATGTCCAAAAGACCACTTTCTGATGCCTCATATTGACCACTTGGTCGATAGCACGGCAGGTTACGAAATGATGTCGTTCATGGTCGCCTTCGCCGGGTACCATCAGATCCCAATGGCTGAGAAAGACATAAAACACACGTCGTTCCACATGGAAAAGGACGTGTACTTTTGGATCCGAATGCTGTTCGGTCTGAAGAATACGGGGGCGACCTACCAGCGACTTATCAAATGGATGTTCGCCGATCAGGTCGGCAAGACCATGGAGGTTTACATTCACGGAATCGTGGTCAAGAGCCTCAAAAAGGAAGATCACCTCAAAGACCTTGCCGAGACGTTCGCTATCCTCGAGAGGTTCAACATGAAACTGAACCCCAAGAAATGCAACTTCGGGGTAAGCTCCGGGAAGTTCCTGGGGCACATCGTGAGCCAAAGGGGGATCGAAGCAAACCCCACCAAGATCCAGGCGATCCTCGACATGCAGGAGCCACGGAATGTCAAACAGGTGCAACGCCTCACAGGTTATCTAGCTGACCTTAACCGTTTCATTTCTCGGCTCGGAGACAAGTGCAAGCCATTCTTCGCCACCATAAAGAATAAGAAGTTTGCATGGACAAAGGAAAGCCAAGTGGCGTTCGCCAAAATCAAGGAGTATCTGTCTAATCCCCAAATCTTGGTGAAGCCGATCCCCGGCGAGAAGCTATTCTTTTACGTGGCAGCCTCGGAGGTCGCGCTGAGCGCTATATTAGTGCGAGCAGAGGGGCAAGCCCACTTTCCGATCTACTTCATTAGTCAAGCGCTCCATGACGCGGAAACGTGTTACACGCCCCTGGAGAAGATCGCCTACGCATTAGTCATGAGTGTTCGCAAGCTGAGGGCCTACTTCTTCGAACACCAAGTGGAGGTTCTAACGACTCTCCCTCTAAGGCAAGTTCTGCACCGGCCAGACACCAACGGGCGACTCCTCAAGTGGTCACTAGAGATCTCCCAATACGGTATTACGTACGCTCCTTGCACGGCAATCAAAGGCCAAACTCTGGCGGACTTCGTGGTGGAATTAACGTTCCCGCCCAGTCCGACCTAGGTCGGCCGTCCTGCTTGGAAACTGTACGCTGATGGCTCGGCAACCAACTCGCGAGCAGGGGCAGGGATTGTCCTCATCAGCCCCGACGGCCAAAGTTTCACAAATGCTGTGCGTTTCGGGTTCCGTGCGACCAACAATGAAGCCAAGTACGAAGCCTTGGTGGGCGGGCTCGATCTAGCACTCGCCCTGGACGTTCGTTGCCTCCACATCTTCATGGACTCCCTCTTGGTCGTAAACCAAGTCAAGGGGGAATATGAGGCGCGCGGCGAACCGATGATCAATTACCAAGAATTGGTCGCCGAAATGTGCACAAAGTTTGAAGAAGTGCTGATCGAACAAGTCCCGAGAGAGCACAACTCCCAGGCCGATGCCCTATCCAAACTAGCATCGTCAGATGGGGCGGCAGACTTCTCTAACATCCAAATCACGAAGTTAGCAAAGCCGGCGATCGATAGGAGCCTGATCACCACAGTTGCCATCGCCGAAGAGAACTGGATGACTCCATTCATCAAATACTTGAAGGACGGAACGGTCCCCGCCGATCGTATCAAAGCTCGCCAGCTTCAGCTCCGTGCAACCAGATACACCCTATTGGACGACCGGCTTTACAAACGAGCTTTCAGCTTTCCTCTCCTCAAGTGCATTACGCTGGAGGAAGGCCGACTCGTTTTAGCCGAGATCCATGACGGGATCTGTGGAAATCACGCTAGAGGACGAGCTCTTATCCACAAGACGACCAGGCAAGGTTTTTTCTGGCCTACACTACAAAGAGACGCGATCGCCTACGCCCGATCGTGTCACATGTGTCAAGTGATGGGCCTGAACATCAAGCTCTCCCCCGAACAGCTCACTTCTATGTACAGTCCATGGCCGTTCGCCCAATGGGGCATCGGCCTCATTTGTCCTTTGCCTACGGCGCCAGGGGGATGTAAATTTGCCATCGTGGGGGTCGATTATTTCACGAAATAGGTTGTGGCCGAGCCACTGAAAAAGATCGGCCAAGAACAAGTAATCAAGTTCATTTGGAAGAACATCATATGCCGGTTCGGTCTACCCCAGGCTATCATCTCCGACAACGGGAAGCAGTTTGACGGTTTGGAAGTCATGCAATTCTGCGATAAATGGGGAATCAAAAAGTTGTTCTCAGCCCCTTACCACCCTCAGACGAACGGGCAGGTAGAGGCTGTAAAAGATCCTCAAACACACGATCAAAGCAAGACTCGAATCTAAACAAGGACGATGGGCGAGCGAGCTCCCATATGTTTTGTGGTCCTACCGAACGACGACCATAAACTCAACCGGCGAAACCCCATTCGCCCTCGCCTTCGGAACAGAAGCAGTGATCTATTCGGAGATCGCCGTTCTCAGCCACCGAACTGAACAGGAAGTGACGACGGACAATGATGTAGCCCGAAGGATCAACTTCGATATGCTCGAAGAACGACGACTGACCTCGGAAATCAAGAACACGATCCACAAAAGGAAATCCGAAAAATTCTTCAATTCGAAGGTCAAGGAAAGGCGATTCCAAGTGGGCGACCTAGTCCTCAAAAAGGTCCAGACTCACACGGGAGTATTTGGCCCGAATTGGGAAGGTCCCTTCAAGATATCTAAATGGCTGACCAGAGGAGCCTACGAACTCCAACACCCAGATGGCACTCCGGACCAATATCCCTGGAACGCCGTACATTTGAAGAAATATTACCAATAAAAACTTTGTATTCAGTTACCCAATGTACAAAGAGTTTAATGTGATTCTTCGATCCCCTCTATATGATTCGCCTCGACAAAACAAACAAATAAAAAGAGGACGACTCGCTCGCCCTACAAGAGGTCGTCATCTAACCTGACGGACCTAAGCAAGCGATCGCCCCTCCAAGCACAACGTATACCGGCGAGGATCGTCATCTAACATGGCGGTCCGAGGTTGAAAAGTGCAGCCATGGTCCTGGGAGTCGATGGAACCGACAGCTAGTCCATGCAAGGTTCTTTGGGCAAAGATCGCTCGCCCTTTCGTTTAAATACGAGGCGGACATAGCCGAAGGACCCTCCAAAACAAATCAGTGGACGCGCTCGCCCGCCCTCGGATCCATTATCTAATCTGATGAAACGAGGCAAGCGATCGCGTCCTACCCCCATCACAACGTATGCCCTCTTAGGCAGAAAAGTGCTAACAAGCCACGGTAGCGAAGTCGATTTATCCGACGGCGCCCCGTGCAAGGACTCCTCCAGGCAAAGACCGACCGCCCCTTCGCTACATTGCGAGGCGAAACGTAGCCTACGGAGGACCCTCACAATTAAGTGAGTCGCGAGAAGTTAACCATTAGACGGAATGTCGCTCGCGCATAAGACATAGTCGCAGAGGTCGATTCCATCGAACCCCACGACTGTGTGAAATCTTTCCAAGCCTGGACGCTCGGCCTCCATCGAGGAATCAACAAAATTAAAGATCGCAAGAAACAAACTAAAGATAGCTCACTAAACGAATTATTTTCGTTCCCTTACTTTCACTAAGTAAACAAAAACAAGGGGCAATGCGGAGCTATTCATACATGCGACCAGGAGGACGGAATCACACACGATCGGCTTTGTTCAAACACACATATGACGATCGGTTTTGTTCAAGAAATTTACAAGTAATAATTTCAAGTATATCAATACATTCGGAGCTATTCATACAACGGCCGCTCTCCAAACAATTGTGCAAAGTCGAAATGATGCGAAACATTCAGACAAGACGATCATACAAGCAAGACATTAGGCGTAATTATGTAAACACTTGTGTAAATTCATATGCAAAACATTTAGAGAGGCGATCGTACAAATAAAGAATAAGATGCAAAAACGTATTTTATTTCATTCAAGTCGTTTGTACATACACGCCCGAAGGCAAAACAAGAAGAAACTGAAAATTACAAGAAAAAAACATCATGACAGCGGTCTCACTCAGGCCGCCCCCGCCTGGCCTTCGTCCCCAGCAGATGGATCGACGTGCGCTTCCGCACCGGCTTCCGGATAAACAAGTTTGTCCGGCGACGGATACCAGCTCAGATCGATCCCAAGGTCGCTGAGGTCACGGATCGGCAGAGAGAAGTCCGGCTACAAGGGATGTTCAAACACGTAGGCTTTGAAGTTTTCGATCAGAGGGCCGACCTCAAGCCCTCCCTTCTTGGAAACGCGGATGACATCGGCGTAAGCCATGTAATATGCAAACTCGCCGACGTACTCCACGCTGAGGTAGGGATCGGTCTCGATTGCCTCCAACCTCTCCTTCAGCCCCGCGGCCGTTTTGTCCGCATCCTTGAGCTCGGCTACCTTGCGGCCAGTTCACCCTTCGACGACTCCAGCTCACCATTTAGCCGGTCCACCACCACCTTCAACCCGGTCACCTCCTCCTCCGAGGCCGCATGCAACCGACGAGCCTCCGTCATCTGGTCGCGCATCCGATCGACCACCGCCCGGGACCGGTCGAGCTCCTGCCTCATCTAGTCAAGATCTTGTTTAGCTCGCTTGGACGTCTCAGCATAATCCTTCTCTATGGCCACGATCCTATCAGAAAACTCGGCGTTCTGGTTCCGAGCAGCCTCAAGGTCCGAATAGAGGCGAGCACTAGAGGGCCGCCCCTCATAATCCTTTACAGCTTGAGCGGCTATCGTCGCCGCTTGGAGGGTCAAGGCAAGGGTCGCCTGCATTGTATCTCAAGACTGCCGGCGCGCGATCGCATCCAGGTCAGTCGTCCAAGACTTCGGAAGGGAGGAGAGAGCCCGGGAGACATAGTGAGGGACTTCGGTAGGCTCGCGGGGGGACCTGCTCGCCAGGAAATCCAGCACAATCGGCGAGGTATTCGGGTCGGCAAGGCGGACCCTGCAACAAAAACGAAGGAGTTATTATGCACCCTACACAAGTGGCTTAACTCAGAAAGATCAAACCAGTCTTACCTTTCGACCTTCTCGGGGTCGCAGCCGAAATAGGGCTTGCCCCGCGGAGTCTGGGCGTCAGCGATCGTCGTGGCCTTTAGGAAGGCCGCTGAGGGCGTAGGCCCCTCCGCCATTGGAACGGCAGAAATAGGAGGTGCCGCAACTGGCGGCACCACAATGGACGCCTCCGCTGCAGCAGTCGGCAGGGGCTCCTTTGGCCTCCGCCTCTTGCGGTTGCGCTGAAGCTGCTCCTCCTCCCGAGCTTCCGGCTCGATGACCGGCGCTATGAGAGGTCTCGCCTCAGGGACAGGGCGGGACGTTGTTGCAGGGGAACGGCCCACCTTCTTCCCTTGCTGGAGACGACTCATGAGGCCGGGGTTCGACATTGCAATCTCTCTCGGCGGCTCGGAGTAGCGGGGGGAGTGGATCTCTGTCAAAGAAGACATTCAACCAAGTGAGACATCTCTTTCAATCAAAGACGATCGTCAACCAGAAAGGGGATAGTAAGCGTTTATACCTGGAATCATCAAGTGGCGAGGGAAGCGAAACAACCGAGCGCCCAACCAATGAGCTTCGTTGTTGACCGTGCGAGCGTCGATGTAGTTGTCCGGTAGACCGCGGATTCGCTCCCAGACGATCATGAAGTCAAATGGGAGTTCGCCGGACGCTGGAACAAGGGAGCCTGCAAAAAGGAAACCAAATTAGATCAGTTCAAGGTGTATCCGAACAAAGGGAGAGTTAAAATGCTTACTCGGATTCCTCTCCCGAAAACTGGTAGGGATATCCAACTCATCCTCTGGTTTATCGCTCGCCGCCGATCTCCACGCTCCGCCAACCCAACACCATTTCGTCAGGTCGCCCCGGACCTTGTTCGGCACCCCGAGGACCACTCTGCCCATGCAACCCTGAATGTGGTAGCCGCCAACTGAACCGTTCTGCGCCGTCAGCTTGAAGAGGTAGTTCATTTCCAGCGCAGAAGGTAGACGGAACAGCCGGTGACCGCCCTTAAAGTCCGCAGCTGCTGGTGGTTGCCAGTTGCGCGAACCAATGAGGAGGCGGCAGGTGCCTCTTCTCGCTGTCCTGGGCGGTCCCACCTTAGGTCCTTTCGGCGAGCCTGTCGGTTGGTGAGGCCGTCCTTATCACTGACAACTGCTGATGGGCTGGAGTAGGGCCTGTTCTCGCGGCGCCTTTTGCGGATCTGCACGTGGGTCTTCACCCGAGATTCGGTCTTCGCAGACTTTGACAGGTGTCAGATTTACACGTGGCATGGGACGATCGTCTCCAATCGGACATTAGAGGCGATCGCCAGATACTAAAAGACGATCGCTTTAGACGTCGACCGCTAGACGCTTGCCCAGCATCTGTCTTCTTTGGTTGGCTCATGACCATTATGCCGATCGCCATTGAGGCGTATAAATCGCTGCACAACAATTGCCCCCCAACTCGCTCCAATGTTGAAGACGTGGGGTGAGGTGGCTCTGCTGGCGATCGCTTGTTTTAGGCGAGCGACTCATCTTCTTATGAATCAGACGATCGTCCCTCGGACGAACTGATTTCGAATTTTGACGATCTCCTTGGATGCTGGAGAGAGCCGGAAGTGGAGGCGGGCTTTTGAAAAGTCACCGGGACATGCGTCGCGCTCCCGTTGGGGGAGTCCGACAGTTATTGTCAGATTTTTCATCTGGAGTGCCCTCGAAACGACGCACACGCGGGTCTCGAGGGCTGCATTAAATGCGGCCCACCGACTGTTGCACTCCAGCCCTCGAACTTCCGCCTATTTGCCCAGAAGTCCCTTTTCTCGCCTATAAAAGGGCTAGGGCTACTGGGTTTCAGTCCTTTATGCGCCCTTGCCTTTAGACGAAGACTCTGCCGAAATTCCTTGAAGCTTCTTGCGCCGATCGACATTTTCTCTAGGTAAGAACAAAAAATTTTCTTCCCCCTTTTTTATTCGAACATGTCTGGAGGAGGATCCAAAGCGTATGAGGTGGGTAGCACTTCCGCCGCCGCAACGTCGCCTGCCCGAGATGAAACCTCCGCGGCTCTTCACATGGAGACGGCCGTCGAGGCCATTCGTGCGGGAATTGCACCCGCAGAGGTTGAAGAGCTTTTCAACGAGGCTGACGCGGCGAGGTCGGCGGCGGAGCAGAAGGGCTCGCCGGTAGACGAGGATGAGGCGGTGAGATTGTATTGGGAGCAGAACAGTGTGTTCGGCCGGGCCTTTCTGGAATTCGCCGGACTTATGGAGAGGCTGGCCGGACCGCATCCTCAGTTTGATTTCGGCGCATACTCGGTCGCCCACCCCTATGAACCCGTGAACCGGACGTCATTTTGGGCCGCGGAACTCTCCCCGTGGACCCTCAGTTAGATCCGGAGTTCGGCGACCAGGAAGGACTTGAGTCGTTGGAGGGCGGGGTTCCACATCCCCTCCGATGTCTCATTGTATGTGCCCGCGGAGAACGAACGCGCCGACCAACCTCTCGAGGGTATGGTCGCCGTTAATGAATTGATCTTGGGGGCCGGATTGCGGTTCCCATTGCCGTTCGCCGTGTCATACCTGTTGACCGCCTGGAATGTGGCGCCGCTCCAACTGACGCCGAACGTCTGGTTGCAGATCGTCAGTACCTTGACACGTGATGGGACGATCGCCCGCCTTATTTAAATAGAGGAAACGGCGGTCGCCCGAGACGGACAGGGACATCCCAGCGACCCTTTCTCCTATAAATAGGAGGCCTCCAGCATTGGCAGAGGTAGGGTGAAAAACGTTAACATAGTGACAGTTTACAACGTGAACACATAACACTAAAAGCAAACAATACGGAGAACTCTCCATCTTTGTAACAAGAACTCACAGAGCTTCAACTCTGGTTCTTCCGGCAATCTTCAGCACTCAATAGCTAAGATAACTAGAGTCTTTGCACTCATTGTAATTGTACTCTAACATTAATATCTGTACTCACTAGTATTCATATTAATAACATCTCGCGAGAGCATTCAAGCCCGGGACTAACAACCCCGGCAAACCTTGTGTTATTTATTTCCCCACGGACGTTCTCTCGCATTTCGTTTGTTACTCGACCATTCCAGCAATATCATCTCCGGATAATATTTTGGGTAACAACACACTCCATCGTTGTTACAAGAACTCACAGAGCATCATCTCTGGTTCTTCCGGCAATCTTCAGCACTCGTTAGCTAAGATAACTAGGGTCTTTACACTCATTGTAATTGTACTCTAACATTAATATTTGTACTCCCAAGTATTTGTATTAATAATATCTCGCGAGAGCATTCAGGCCCGGGACTAACAACCCCAACAAATCTTGTGTTATTTACTTTCCCCACGGACGTGCTCTCGCATTTGTTTGTTACTCGACCATTCCAGCAATATCATCTCCGGATAATATTTTGGGTAACAACACGATCGTTAGCCATGAAGGCTAAGATGTCGAGAAAGAAAGAAGAAATCCCAGTGGAGGAAAGCGACGAAGAAATGGCATATTATCCCAAAAACATTAATAAGTTCCAAACTTTATTAAACCGGAGGAAGAAGGACATCTCGAGCGAATCTAAGAAGTTCGACAATTCTTGTCGACTATGTGGAAAACCATGCCACTTCGCTAACCATTGCCGAACTAAACCCAAGAAGGAGGTTCTCGTGGCAACTTGGAGCGATGAAGACGAAGACGACGAATTTATCAATCAAAATAATCTCGCTCTCATGGCCCGGAGTTCGTTCGACGAAAGCGACATCGAAAGCCAAGTAAGTACATCCTCTCATGACGAGTTATTTGATGCATTTGAGTTATTACATACGGATTTCCAAAATGCTTTATCCGAGATCAAATCCCTTAATCTAAAATTAAATCTTTGGAAATTGAAAATTCCAAAATTATCAAGAAGGAAAAATTCGTTGAAATCAATCATTCGAAATGCATTGAAAATGAGAATATTTTGATGGATGATCTTGCTAAAATTCAAACCGAGCTTAAAGATTTAATGAAGAAATTTTCTCTCGGGAACGAGGAATTTGAAATTATGGTTGGTGTTCAGAAATTTGCTTTAAATAAAGAGGGGTTGGGATTCAAACCACGTTCTAAAAGCGAATCCTTAAATTTCAATATACCCCGATGTGAAAAATGTTTAAAACTTGGGCATCATATTTCAAAATGTAAAAGCCCACGACGAACGATTAAAGTTAAGAAAATTTGGGTTTCTAAAGAAACAATTATTTCAAATATCGTCTATGTTTCTAAACAAAAACCAACTATCGGTTGGGTCCCCAAAAATTGATTTTTGATGTTTTACTCAGGGGGGAGTATATTTTTTTTTTTTTAAATGGGAGATAATATTTTCATGAGGAGTTTTTACTCTTTATGCATTTATTTATCATAAATTGGTATCGTGCATAATTTATATTTTGGTATCATTAAATTCAATTGTTTTTTTTTGATGAAAACAAAAAGGGGGAGAAGGAGAGAAAGGAGTAAAATGGGATTAACCCTGAAAGGGGGAGAAAATCGAAGAAAAAGAAAGCATTCAGAAAGGGGGAGAAACGAAGGAGTCGAAAATGACAGAAAAAGAAAAATGAGGAGACGTCGAAAAGACGATGAAATTTTGACAATGAGGAAAGAAAATGAGAAAAGAAAAGAAGGAGTCAAAAAAGAAATGGGAGAAGAAACTAACGAAACGGACAAAGTCGAAAACTTTGGTCTGTACACATATATATATATATATATATATATATATATATTTGTATTTTTGCAGGTAAATCCCATTGACGAAGGGTTGTTTTGTAATCATCAAAAAGGGGGAGATTGTTGGAACATTTTGTTCCATACATAAATTAAAAGTGTTTTGATGATTAAAGTTGATAAGCAAAACAAAACAACGAAGAGGCGAAGCCAAGAATCGAAGAAAACGAAGACTCAAAATGATGTTCTGTGCAAGCTTAACGTACGTAACGAAGCCTCCTTAGTGTATGTAACATTGCAAGGATAACGTACATAAACCTAAGTATATAACGTACGTAACACATGTTCAAACCAAGTGAACGTTGGAGGAGTCAAAGTCAGAAAAGCATGCAACGGACATATGACGTCAGCAATGACATAAGCCTTAACGTACGTAATGGATGGTATGTTAACGTACGTAACCAAAATGACGAAACTCCCTGAACTGTTTTGTGAAGAGGCTTACGTACGTAACCTGTCGAGGTTAATGTACGTAATCGAACTTATGTACGTAATGTAGAGAAGATAGTGTACGTAATGATGGTTCTGGCAGCTAACAGCTAGTTTGATGATGGAGCCTATAAATACCATTCTATGGTATTGTTTCAAGCACAAAAACTTCAAGCATTCTATACATTGATCAGAGATTCATATTGATATTATTGTTGTTGTGATATTGAGCTTACATTGAGTGATTGAGTGTTATACACAAAATCATACACGAGCGGTCAAAGAAAAGATACGATTGGATTCGGTGTTATTAGGATCAAGGATCCGACATTATTATAATCGCAATCGCTTTCTTCGTGAGGTTTATCTAGTACCGATAGAAACCTAGAGATATTGATTCCTTGTCCTACGAAAAGGAAAACAGTTTAACTTGGACCGACGCAAAGACAAGTACGAGTAGTTTATCACGGACCAATAGAAGACGTGATTGTAACGGTTATCCCTCGACCGATAGAAGAGAGGTGCAGAGATTTTTCTTCAACCTATTGAAAAAGATACCGAAAGAGGACGTAGGCTGTTTTATAGCCGAACCTCTATAAATCCTTGTTTGCTTTAATTTTCCGCACCTTTATTTCCGCTGCTCCTCCCTTGTCCCTCGCCGTCGCCGCTCTTCTGATGCCGCCGCTGCTCTCTTTATGCCGCCGCTCTTCTACTCTTCTTCCCCAGCCCAGAATCTCAGACGTCGTCCATGTTCTCAGGTCACCACCATCTTCATCTCCGGTGAGCTTCAATCCATGGATCTGACTCCGACGAGATCGATTCCGACCACCTCTACCACTCCTTCTCCGACGAGATCTCTCTGCTCCTGAGATTAATGGTGTCCTCATGCGGCACCCCTCCCATTCGATTTTATTTCTCTTTCTTCATCTTTCTCTCTCTAGAAAAATCCTAGATCTAGCTTGAAATATTGCTATTTTCATATTTGTTTTTGATGATTTACAAGTTTTCATATGATTCCTGGTGATTCGTGGTATATTTGGGGTGATTTCCGACCGATTTGGATGTATTGGTGTTTTAGATCTAGTTTTTGCATGTCTGCATACGTGGTTACGAATTTACAGTTGTTACGATTTATTCATTTCGTACTGGGTTACCATGTTACAATTTTATCATTTCGTATCACTATGCCTTGATTTTTTGTTAAGATTTTGTCATTTCGTATCAGTATGAAGTTACGAAATTCGAATTTCGTAACACATTTGTGCCGATTTAAAATTTTCGTATTGGAGATTTGGTATACATGTTGCGAATTTCGTAACTGCTAGGATTGGTGAATTGATACGATTTGTGGTTGAACTGATGGTGAATTCATACGAATCTTGTTATTATCGCCTGTTTTTTCTCAGATCTATTACACATGTTACGAAAATTGCAATTTCGTATTGGATATTTTGTGACGGTTTTAGATTTTCGTATTGAAATAATGATACGAAAAGCAAAAATAAATGATACGAAATGTGATTAGGTTATAACTTTGTTACGAATTTAGAATTTCGTATTGGATATTTTGTATCCTTGTAATGAAATTCGTATTTCGTATCGTCATTTTTATGATCATTTTGTATCTTCATCAAATGCATACATGCTATGGCCTTCTTCACAAAATCCACAAAATCATAACACAAAAACAAAATCGTAAAAAAAACGTTTTGTTACGAAATCATAAAATCGTAACACAAAAACAAAACCGTAAAAAATTATTTTGGTTTGTAGGAAAAAATAATTTCGTAATGAAATTAATAAAATCTTAACAAGTCGTAACACCAAAATAAAATCGTAACAAATTGTTTCGTTACGAAATCCACAAATAATAATAAAACAGTTACGAAAACAATAAATCGTAACACAAAAATAAAATCGTAACAGCATGACGAGAGAGAAAAGGAGAAAAAGTGAAAAGTAAGGGTAAAATGGTCTCAAATCACTCAAACTAGCTAGAATTTGACAATATTAAGTTCTTTGATAAATATTGTATTCCACCTAATTAGAGTGGCTATATAGTTGTATTTCCTCTTATATTTATTTATTAAAAAGTGGAAAAAATACAACATGCAATCTAAATTAATATATAAAGACGAAAATAAATTCATAACCGGTTTTCGAGATTTGCCAGGGACTTGGCTCTGTCCCTGAATATTTTTCCGTAATTTATCTGGCCCGATGTACCACTAATAATGTGTTCCTCAAATAGCATGGTACAAACCCGTATTTGAAAACTTTGATAAAGAGTTGTAGCATATGTAAATGTCGATTTGGCCCTCAAATTTGGTAAGTTAAAAGAACAGCAGGGCCATCCAAGTCATATTATGAAACATGTAACCGTGGCATTAAAAATAAATTATAAGGGTTTTAGTGTCTATACCAAAAATAAATACCAAAAATGTAACCCTGGCATTCAAGTCATATAATGATACGTCTTTCCATATTTACGTGACTATACCAAAAATAAATTATCTCCTCGCATCGCTTCTTGCATCTTTATTGGCTACAAAAGCAATTATAAGGGTTTTTAGTGTCTCGATCCTACTACTTCACGGATTTATATTACACGCCATGCACAATTGGACGATAATCATTTTCCATTTCATGGCTCCTCAGCAAATCACAATCTTACCACTATAGACTTTCTAGCTTTGATGAGCCTATCTCCATACCTCGCAGCTCAACTACGCACAACACACATGAGCTACCGACCACCAGCTCGCCTACTCTTCCTGGACCATGTCAACTCTGCCCTACCTCGGGTCCCGCTTCCATTGACCCGATTGTCACGACTACTACCACGCCACATGCAGATGTACCATCTTCTCCTTCAACTCAACAAATTCATACTCCACAGCAACAACATCGCCCAACTCATCCCATGCAAACTCGAGCTAAGTCCGGCATCTTTAAACCCAAACACATTGCTGATATTACTCATACTAAGCTCATCTCCGCACTTTTTGCCTCCAAAGCACCTAAGGGTTTCTTATCAGCACCCAAGCATCCTCATTGGCATGAAGAAATGTCAGCTCTTCGTAAAAATCAAACATGGAATCTAGTTTCTCCCCCCCTAAGACAAATGTTGTTGGCTCCAAATGATTTTTTCGCACCAAATACTTATCGTCTAGTTCTATTGATCGCCATAAGGCTTGTCTCGTCGCACAAGGTTTCACGCAAATTTCGGGATTTGATTATTTTCACACATTTAGTCCCATAGTCAAAGCATCTACCGTTCGCATCATACTTGCCCTTGCGGTACTTCAGAATTGGCCTCTTCATCAGCTAGATGTAAATAATGCTCTTCTCAATGGTCATCTCTCTAAGCCCGTTTATATGGAACAACCCCCTTCCCTTGGTTATGTTGATCCAAAATTTCCACATCATGTATGTCGCCAAAAGAAGGCCCTATATGGTCTCAATCAAGCTCCACGTGCTTGGCGTCTCAGTAATTTTCTGACGACACTTGGATTTTACTGCAGTCGAGCCGACACATCACTGTTCATACTGTTGGCCACTAAGTATACTGGATACAGTTTGGAAAATAGTTTGAATAACAAACTGTACGGATTCTAAATCTGAGTGCGTAGCGGAAGTCTTGGATACAGTAGGTTGCTGTGGATACAGCAACTAAGCGTATAGTGTATACTTAATATATCACAGTAATTTAAAACAGTAAAAGCTGAAGGTAAATAACACAGTAATTAAAGTGGTTCGAGGTAAACCCCTCTACGTCCACTGGTCCACCACACAGGAGTAAAAAGTTTATTATAATTACTGCGTACACAACTACGTAATTATAATCAAACCTATCCTTGTATCGTTCACACAGATTGATACAAAGAATGTCGCTTTCAACCGTTCACATAGATTGGTTAAAGCTTCCTTCTTGACTAGCTTCTTCACACACAGTTCCAAAGCTTCGTCTTTATTCGTCCCACACAGGTCAGAATAACTTGTTGAGTTCACACAGAGCTCAGTTTTTATACAGAGGTAAAAGGTAGGTAACCAGGTAAGAACAGCAGCTTTGAATATGAAGTTCTTGAGCTGATGATGGCTGTTCTTGATGTTGAGCACTGTATATCTCTTTCCTTCTTAATTGCAGTAAGCTTTGGAGATATGTTTGCTCTGATGATAACTTTTGATAGCTTGAGAGTTAGGTTACTGGGTAACTGATCTTCAATGTCTTCATAAGATATATATAGTCTCTGAAGAAAGTATCCATTGAGATGTATCCGTTTGAATGAGATTTCGTTTCAACGGGATTATGACACGATCCGGATTTCGCGGGATTCTGAAGATCTGAAGACTGGCAGTATTTAAATACCTTATCCTTGAGTATTTAAATACTTCTTTATTCAACGGGACTTGACTTCTGTTCCTTCTTTGTCCTGTTGTGAGTCAGATGGAAGATAACTGTATTTTGAGTATCGAGACAGTTTCCATACTTGGTCTTTTTACAAGTCTTCTTGCTGTACTGAAGAGCTTCACTTTATGCTGATTCGAGGCAGGTCTTCGATACAGGATAAAGCCTCAAAGCTTCGATACAGTTTCCTTTACTGTATTCAGATTGGCATATATGTCAAAACCTCTTTATCAAATATCATTCGATACAGGGATCGGGTATCCCGGCTGTTTCGATACAGGGTCTTTGTTTTCCCAACACATACTTCATCGGAAATCTCTCACTCTTTACCTCCTGCTTTATGTTGATGACATTATTCTCAGTGGCAACTCTCCGCCACTCATCAATAACTTCATCACACGGCTACGTAAAGAATTCACAATCAAAGACCTTGGCAAACTAAACTACTTTTTTGGTCTTGAAGTTACCTACACCACCGATGGCCTCTTCTTAAGCCAAACTAAATATGCTCACGATATCCTTACTCGAGCCGACCTCCTCGAATCTAAGCCAGTTTCTATGCCAATCGCTACTGGGAAGATCATGTCCTCTACAGGTACTCCTCACAACGACTCAACCCTTTATCGCTCGTTAGTCGGTGCACTTTAATACCTCAACATTACACGGCCGGATATCTCCTTCGCCGTAAACTCAGTCAGTCAATTTCTTCAAAATCTTATGATGGAACACTTTCAGGCTGTCAAAAGAATTCTACGCTACACATAAGGCACTATGAATTTCGGCTTATCTTTTACTCGAATTCCGGATGTTTCTCTTTTGGGATACTCCAACGCGGATTGAGCACGTTGCATCGATACTCGTCGCTCCACATATGGCTATTCTATTTTTCTCAATGGAAAATCTTGTCTCTTGGAGTGCCAAAAAGCAACCTATTGTCTCTCGCTCCAGTTGCGAATCAAAATACCGTGCCTTAGCAAATACCGCAGCTGAAATCCTGTGGGTTACTCACTTGCTTCGGGAAATTGAAGCACTGCCTCATGCACGGCCCACCATATTTTGTGACAACAGAATTGCTGTATTCCTTTCACAAAATTCGATTGCCCATAAACGCGCTAAACATATTGACATTAATTATCACTTCATCCCTGAACTCATTGCCGTGTGCAAGTTATCAACCAAATTCATCCATCCAAATCTCCAAATTGCGGATATTCTCACAAAGAGTTTATCTCGTCATATATTCCAATTCTTTCGATCCAAGCTACGAGTTGGACCCAACCCCAACGTCTCGCTTGAGGGGGTGATAGCATAACATAATTTTAGGAATTTGTTATTCTCTTTCCATGTATATGCGATATTCTAATTATTGTTGTATTTATCTCTATCCTATATATATGCCTACTCTTGTAACCCTAATACTTAAGTTGAGAATATACGATACTTTTTATTCTCTACATATAGAAAATTTATATCAATGTCTTATTGAAACTTTCGATATAGCAAAATTCGATATACCAAAATTTATGTATGACATAGGTCCATACTGATACCGTACTAAAATTTCGATATACCGAATTATATTTCGGTATAAGATACTGATCTTACTGTTGAATTTCTATACCATTAGAAACTTGGTATAACGAACTACCGAACAATGAAAATACTATTTTTTTTTTGAAATACTGATATATATACATAGAAATACCGAACTTTTTCGGTATTTCCAAAAATTTTAATTTCCTTGCCTTTACCGTACTGAAAATTCGGTTTTCGATAATATAAACTCGATATTTCGGCATTTGAGTATTCTTTTCAACCCCTAGATATCAATGTCCACCGGATCGAGTTTGAGGTAAATAAACATTGTAAAACTGAAGTTTCTTTTTTTAAAGTAAAATAAATCAATAATAAAGATAGTAAAATAAATTTGGAAGCCAAAAATTACATCCAAAGATTAAGATGTAAGAGCCTGTTTTGGCAGGTTAGGATATATTAACCGGTCGAAACACGTGTTTGGTAGCCTAGTTATCTAATTCTGCGGCCCGTATAAAAAACACGAGTCGGCTACTTTTCTTGAACAGTAGCTTAAGTTATCCCTCATTCCACAATTATCCCTCCTGCTCCACCCTCTCGCTCCACCTCTCCTGCTCCACCTCTCTCTCTCCACACCGCTATATCTCTGTGATGCTCCTACGCCGTTCACCGCCTCGCCGTGCCGTCACCATCCAGCGCCTCGCCGCGCCTCCAACCACTGCATCACCATCCAGCGCCTCGCCGCGCCGTCACCATCCAGCGCCTCGCCTGCCGTCACTCATCTGGGTCGAGGCCTCCAACCACTGCGTCCTCTCCCCCACCACGCCTCCAACCACTGCGGCCTCTCCGCCACTGCGTGAACCCACCGTCGCCTCCCCCTACCGCGCCAACTCTTCCACCGGAATTCCTTCATTTTGCTTTTGTCAAGAACTAAGTCAGATTTGGGTATTTTTTGCCAACTCCTCCACCGTCGACGTTTTTGAGAAGATAGTATTTTTTGTAATTGACAAGGACAAAAAAGTAATTTTACATGTTATCTAAGAAGAACAATAATTTTAACATGTCATATCCTGACATGGCTACCAAACGGGCTTAAGTGTATATATGTGAGTTAATTGAAAGATTAGACCCCAAAAACTAGTCAACAATCATACAAAAACTTAATGATGATCATTTTGATTTTTTTTTTAATTTTATTTTTCCACATAGAAGTGATTATCCAGAGATTACGAGTTGGGGTAGTTGTGGAAAAAAAAAAGTTGGTCCAAGTTATGCCAAAGACTACCTTAAGCACATGCTAATTGCTTCTTAACAAGCATTAACTTTTTTGTTGTGAAGTCATAAGTCATTTTTACAAAGACTTGGAGTGAATTAATCCATATATAATTCAACACGCTTAGTGTGAACTAAATCTCCGAGCTTTGAAATACTGAAGTTTAACTGAATACAAACTTCATTTGTCAAGGCAATGTGACAAAAATTCCAAAAGGTGTTCAACTCATGGCCTTCTTAAACATTTCAAAGGTTGTATTGATTTTTTTTGTCATAAATAAAATAAATACATATTATTATACTAATTATGTAAAAATACAGGCCCTTGATTCAAAAATAAATAAATAAATAAAAATTAAAAAAAAAAAAAATTGGCCTATTTTTTTGGGGGCCTGTGCAGCAGCACAGGCTGCACAGGGCCAAAGACGGCCCTGGTTTTACTTCTAAGATGTTTATATACATCTCATATGTAATCTATATGCGGTGTTGCTCGGAGGCAGAAAGTCACGGTTTTGAATTTCACCAACACCATTATGCCGGGTGTGTAAGTAAAAAGAAAACGATATATATATATATATATATATATATAGACAGACTGTTCACGTCATGATATATTTGACCCATAATCAATTAGGGCTCGTTTGGTAGCCATGTCAGGATATGGCATGTTAGGATATGACATGTTGGGATATAGCAAGTTAGATAAAGTGAGGATGATAGTTTGATGTTTGGTAGGAAAAATGTACTATTTAGATTAAATTATAAAATTACATTTTTATCCTTGTTATATTATATACTATATACATTTATAAGTTTATATAAATATATGATAATTCAATATATATATATATATATAAAAATCTGGAATAAAAATTTTTAATGAAAATTTATTTTTAAAAATCTGGAATAAAAATTTAAATAAAAATTTTCGAATTTTATTTTATATTTTCGACCTAATTTTATTTTTTATTTTCGAACTTTAAATAAAAATTTTTGATTTTTATTTTTTATTTTTGAAATTTAAATAAAAAATTTTTATTTTTATTTTTTATTTCGAAATTTAAATAAAAAATTCCGATTTTATTTTTGAACTAATTTTATTTTTATTTTCGAAATTTAAATAAAAAATTTCGATTTTTATTTTTTATTTTCGAACTAATTTTATTTTTTATTTTCGAACTTTAAATAAAAATTTTTGATTTTTAGTTTTTATTTCGAAATTTAAATAAAAAAATTCGATTTTTATTTTTTTATTTTCGTACTAATTTTATTTTTTATTTTCGAACTTTAAATAAAATTTTCAATTTTTAATATTTATATTTCAGATTTTTTTAAAAAAATAAAGGGGTAATTTTGAGATTATTGGGTTAAAATAAGCACTGTTCAATCAAGTTAGGGATATCCTAAGGTGAGGGGCAGTTCCAATATAGAGGAGCAATAGTGTTTTTAGCCGGGGCCTCACCTTTATACCGGGCCTCTAAGATAAGATATCTTAGCTACCAAACGCTTGTTTCGGCCGGTTAATATATCTAACCTGTCGAAACATGCCTACCAAACAGGCATTAATATCTAAGATTCTTAGCTTAATGTCCTTGTAGTTTTTCGACCGGACTAATCTGACGGAATTTTTTGATGAATTTTGTGAGGAAGTTTTTCATCAGATTCTGACGGAAGTTTTTGACCAGACTAATCTGACCGGATTAATGTGATAAAACGATTTCCACCGGACAAATATCTGATTAGACTATAATGTGATAAAACGATTTCGGTCAGACTATTCTACCTTTCGACCTTACTAATCATGTATAACCTATTTCCACCAAATTTTTGTTGGAATAGTTGTTAAAAATGAAAGTGGGGATTTTGTCCCACATTGGTTTGCTATCAAAGTAGGTGGAGACTTTTAGTCTATATAAGGAGTTCCAAGGTCTTTGATACAAATGCATCAATCACTACTTTGTCTTGTGATTACTTCTAGTTTGAAATTCCTTGCTCTTTATTTTAGAGGGGTGAGAGGTTTTCAAAGGCTTGTAATAGTGTAGGGGTTGGGAGTCGAGGGGGAGAGAAATACTGTGTGATTGTAGAAATTTGTCATATAGTGGAGTTTTTCTCTCTAGAGGCCCGTGGTTTTTCTCCGATTTTGGAGTTTCTACGTATATTCTTGTGTTATTTAATTTTCTCTATTTTCATTCTTTGGGAGGCTTGTTGGGAATTTTGAGACCGTTTTCCCAAAAACTGGTATCGGAGACAAGTTCGGGGAAGGTCTCGGTTTTAGAGATTCGTAGTATGCTCTGTGGTTGCAGCTTTGTCTGAGCTTCCACATCAGAAATGAATTTTCTATTTGGTCGTATTGGAAGGTGTCTTGGTGCTTTGAAGGTTCGTAGTATGCTCTGTGGTTGCAGCTTGGTCTGACCTTCCACATCAGAAACGAGGATTTGGTTGACTGTTTTGTGTACGATAGAATTATATACAAGCTGGGAGTGTTTATATCCAACGAAGGTTCTCGCTAGGAAAGACTTGGTATTTAAGCGTGTACGTTGTGACCCACCTCTCTTTCCTGGGAATCCTTTGTTGGGTATATTACTTATATAGGCTTGGTGTAGATTTTCTAGTATACAATACTGTTTTTGAAGATACAGATACGATGTCAAAGTACAGTCCCATGAGGTTCGATGTAGAGAAATATGATGGAAGAATCAACTTTGGTTTGTGGCAAGTTCAAGTCAAGGATGTGTTGATTCAGTCTGGGTTACACAAGGCGTTGAGGGGGAAACCAACCCCTGTTTCTAGTACGGAATCAAGCACCAGTAAATTCGATGATGAAGAATGGGAAGATTTGGATTTGAGAGCGGCAAGTGCAATTCGTTTGTCTCTAGCAAAGAATGTTCTTGCAAATGTGCATGGGATATCAACGGCAAAGAATCTTTGGGAGAAACTTGAGCAGTTGTATCAAGGCAAAGGCATCTCAAATCGGTTGTATCTCAAGGAACAGTTTCATACTCTTCGTATGAATGGAGATACAAAAATTTCAGATCATCTAAGTGTTCTTAATAACATCGTGTCAGAATTGGAGGCTATCGGAGTAGAAGTTGAAGATGAGGATAAAGCACTGAGGCTCATATTATCTTTGCCATCTTCCTATGAGCATATGAAGCCCATTTTGATGTATGGGAAAGAGACCCTGAAGTATGCAGATGTTACTGGAAAACTCTTGTCCGAGGAGAAAAGACTGGAGAGTAGCAACCATGCTTCGTCAGAAGGAACGATTATGATATGCAGGAACGTGAAGAAGAAGAAGTCACAGAAGATTCCGATATGCTGGAAGTGTGGACAGTCTGGACATGTCAAGAGTAATTGTCCAGGTGGAGCGGACTCGGCAAAATGCTCCAATTCTGCTAACAATGTCTCCATCGTTACTGACGGTGAAGAATTCTTTTGAGAATTTGGCATCCCCATGGTATGCCCGTTACCATGGAAAGGGATGTGTCTTTTTGTTAGCGGGTTCACGGATTTACACATGGGCATTGAGTTGGCATTGATGCAAGATGTGTGGTGAAGATTGATGTCGAGAGCTGATGAACTTCCGGGTGACCAACAGGGAAGTTGTACCATAAACATTTCAGCAAGTTTTTCGACATGTGCCGAGGGTTCTTAGAATGGTTGATTCTAAGTGGTTGAAAATTCTTAGAATGGTTTATTCTAAGTGTTCTACTCATATGGTGGAGTAGGTTATTCTCTTTTGAGGATGATGGTTCTTTGTGTTAAGAATCATGATTGTCGATGAAGACAATGGTATTTTCTTTCATGTTTTAACAAGGTGGAGATTGTTGGAATAGTTGTTAAAAATGAAAGTGGGGATTTTGTCCCACATTGGTTTGCTATCAAAGTAGGTGGAGACTTTTAGGCTATATAAGGAGTTCCAAGGTCTTTGATACAAATGCACCAATCGCTACTTTTTAGTCTTGTGATTACTTCTAGTTTGAAATTCCTTGCTCTTTATTTTAGAGGGGTGAGAGGTTTTCAAAGGCTTGTAATAGTGTAGGGGTTGGGAGTCGAGGGGGAAAGAAATACTGTGTGATTGTAGAAATTTGTCATATAGTGGAGTTTTTCTCTCTAGAGGCCCGTGGTTTTTCTCCGGTTTTGGAGTTTCTACGTATATTCTTGTGTTATTTAATTTTCTCTATTTTCATTCTTTGGGAGGCTTGTTGGGAATTTTGAGACCGTTTTCCCAAAAATTTTATTGAAATCTTAAACCGAAAAGTAAGTTAACTGAATATAATGTCAAATTTGTATGTCACATTTATGTATAGTAGGAACGTCTCGTACGTATATGTTTGTGTATGTGTGTGTTTATATATATATATATATAGTAGGAACGTCTCGTACGTGTATGTTTGTGTATGTGTATATATACATACATACATACATATTTTAGAAACCAAACCAAACCAAACCAAACATACCCAGTATATCCCGCTCAGAGCAGGATCTGGGGAGGGTAAGATGTACGCAGACCATGCCCCTACTTATTACAGTAGGGAGGCTGTTTCCGTGTAGACCCCCAGCTTAGTGCACAACAAAATATTAAGTGAAAAATACAAAGGGAATCATATGATTCGAAAAAGCTCAATACCATACCTGAGTCCATGGCTTAATCCATATGGGACTGACCTAAGAGGAATTTGGCTACTTCACTCGCGATGAACGCTGCTCAAACAGAAGAGAGGTTGACTCCGCGCACAGCTCCCTGTCAAAAATACACCACACGCAAAAGGCAATAGGATAAAATATACTATAAAAGTAAAAATGCAATGCTCTAGGTCAAAGCTAACCGAGACAACTCAACCATGAGGCTCTCAACTACAGCACCACTCCCAACTAAAGAATTCACAACTCTGATCTGGCGCCTCCAAGCGCACCTATCAACAGTCATGGTCTCGGAAAGGTTTAAGGCCTTCAAATCTAATCTAAGCTGCTCCTCCCACGTCCTCCTCGGTCTGCCTCTCCTCCTCTCCCCGACAACCAATAAACTCTCGACCCTCCTCACCGGAGCAGATGCCTGCCTCCTGCGGACGTGGCCAAACCATCTCAATCTCCCTTCCCTAACTTTCGCTGAAATGGGCGCCACTTTTAACGCGTTCCTGAAGACCCCGTTCGAGATTCTATCTAATATTGTGAGACCACACGACCAGCGTAACATTCTCATTTCAGCCGCTTCCAACTTGCTCTCAAGCGACTTCTCATCGCCCAACATTCGAAGCCATACAACATTGCAGGTCGGATTGCCGCTCTATAGAATTTACCCTTCAACTTTAGAGGGACTTTCTTGTCGCACAGGACCATGTCGCTGCTCTCCACCTTAGCCACCCCGCCTTTGATGCGATGAGTGACATCATCTTCACACTCACCTTCCTTCTAAATGATCGAACCCAAATACTTGAACTTATCTGTATGGGGTACGATCTGATCCGCAATCATTACCTCTACATCTTCCTCGTTGGCCTCACCACTAAAGTTACACCAGATATACTCGGTCTTAGACCGGCTCACTCGCAAGCCCTGAGATTCTAACTTAGATCTCCATAGCTCCAACTTCGACTTCACCTCCCTCCCCGACTCCGCCACTAACACAATGTCGTCAGCAAAAAGCATGCACCACGAGACGCCATCTTGTATCCCCCGCGAAATGACGTCAAGGATCAGAGCGAAGAGCAGAGGGCTTAGCGCCGACCCCTGGTGTAGCCCTATCTCAACCGGGAAATACTGAGTGTCACCAGCTGGGGTCCTAACGCACGTTAGATTTTGAGAAATACTCCCTCCGTCCACGATCTTCCTTTACAGTTTGACCCGACACGGGTTTTAATAATGCTTATTGACTTTGAGTAGAAATATATATTGAGTGTAATTTGGGTCCCACTTGGGTGTATGTTTATTAGTAATTTAGTGTAGATAAAGTAATGATGTTGATGTGTGAAGATAAAGGTGAAATTAAAAAAGTAATGATGTTGATGTGTATGGATAAAAGTGAAATTAAAAAGTTTCCTTATTTAGAAAAAGTGAAGTGTAAAGAAAGGTTGTGGACGGACGAAAATGACAAATGTAAAGAAAGATCGTGGAAGGAGGAAGTACATTATTTGCCTACTTTCACTTTTTCCTACTAATGATCATTTGTACACATTTTTCAACATTGAATATGATTTATTTTCATAATATTTCCCTATTACGCAATGATGATGGAGAAAAAAATTGAAAGAAAAGGAAGAATTTCAAAAGTGTAATTGGCCATGAGATGAAAATATCAAATAAACTTTGATATGACATATATACAAGTAAATTAATAATTAATTTTGCTTGATAGTCATTAACAAAGTAAATTGGACCTGGTGAGTAATGGTGAAATATATATCGTAATGATTTATTCCTTTTTTTTTTTGATACCGAGATTCCAAGCTTACACGTGACTAGTCCTCGGGATAACAGCTCCGGTCCCACAGTACTGCTACCAATTAAATCGCGAGATGTGTATTTGGTTCCCGGTTCTTAAATATCCTCAACTACCGCGCACAAGGAGTCGTCCCCCGAGTGATTGCTCCATGCTGGACCCCCTCAAATCCAACTGCAAGCTTCCACCGAGATCTGACCTCCTCCCACACTGCCGCTTGAAGCCCTCAATATTTAATTGTTCCACCAGCACGGGATGGGAGAGGGTATTGCCTACCCAAACTCGAACCACAGTTTAAAACTGGCCCCAGACCCACTAAATTTTTTCGAGTCCGCCCCAGACCCGCCCCACTCGATTCTGGGTACCCAATGGGTACCCGCGAATTTACCTCAAAATTGTTTCGATCGAAGACAAGACGAAGAGGAGAACCGTTGTAGCTACGGTTGATCGGAGACGGAGAGTCGGAGAGGAGAGAGTGATAAAAGCGAGCGAGCTGCTAACGCGCGGTAAAAATCTGTGGGTATCCGGGCCCGCGGTTTTTTTTTTCCATCCCTATGCCTGATAAAAATTAGGAACAACAATGAGGCATATTGGACCGGTTATTTGAAGATCCAAAACCTCCCTATACGGTAAATAGGATGAACAGTCGAGAGCCGGTCCCCATAGCAAAAATATTATTTTAAAATTAGTAAAATATCTTACATTTTATCTTTATAATTAATATTGCATACTACCTCTGTTCTTTTATAAATAACAATATCTGGACTTTCACATTTGTCAATGCACAATTTTGACTATTAATATCTTTAATTTTTTATTTTTAAGATTACAAAAAGTTGATATTTTAAAAGTATATTTCGAGATAAATCTAACAAGATCTCACATGACTATATTTTTTCATATGTATAAGTCACAAAACATGGTCAAAATAGAGTATGTGAAGAGAGTAATAATCAACATATTGTAATAATAAAAGAACAGAAGAAGTATAAAACTTGACATTGTTAATATAAATATATAAGATATATCAATTCATGAATAAGAAGTGTGTGAGCATATATATATATATATATATAATATGTACTAAATATATTTAAAAAAATAAAACAACTAGGGGGCGGGCAGGATTGTCGGGTACTCATGAGGTAAGTAGGCCCGAAAATTTACCACACGACACGAAAACGACACGAAAATTTAGTGTTTGTATTTGTATTTTGAGTACACGACACGAAAATACACGAACATGAAAGTACACGACCGAGATTTAGTGTCAGTTTTGTGTTTACCCTTTCGGTACACGACACGACACGAGGTACACGAAATAAATAAATAAATAAATATTTATATATATATATATATATATATATAATATTTTATATTTTAATTTTATAAAAACATACATTTTATGAATTCTGTTTGTACTAAACTTTAAAATTCGAAAATATAATGTGAACTTTCATAAATTTTTTTGTAAACATTCGTGTTTTCGTTGCCATTCGTTTTGTTTGTCTACTAAAATCTATAAAAGTAATATTAAAATATTAAATTGTTATTTTTTATAATATTTTAATATTTATTTTATATTATGTGTCTGACACGAAAACACGACACGAAACGACACGAATTTCTGCGGTACACGACACGACACGCCACGAATTCATTTATTGTCGTGTATGATTTGGACTTCTGGTACACAAAACACGAAAGTACACGACACGAACGATTGCCAGGTCTAGTAAAAGTGATATACAGCCTCCGTCCATCTCGCTGTGAATCGCTGTAAATAATATGAATTGATGGGATAAAAGAGTGGTGTGTTCTCTCTCTCTCTTTTTTTTTTTTATAACTAGGTGATCCCAGCTTAACCGGACTAATCCTAGTCCCTCAATGAACCCACTCCTAGCCATTGAGAGAAGTAAATCGCGAGTCGCTCGAGCAATTCCAGGGTTCCCAATGCCTTTTACATACACCTGCGCCTGAGGAAGCGTTAACTGATTAACAGCGCCTTAGGTTCCCAGCACAGTTCTCGGGAGAACAGCCACTGATTGGTCAGCACATCCGGGTTCCCAGCAAGGAAATACTCTCACACTGCCGCTTGACGCGAGATTAAACATTGATTAGCGGTTGCTTGAGCTATCCCCGAGGAGCTAGATGATCATAAAGAGAAAAACTTCATCTTTCACCTTCTTTGGTGGGGTTAGAACCCAAGACCTCTCCAAAGGAGTGTCTTGGGAGTAGGCGTCCTACCACTAGACCACCCACCCTTCCCTCTCTCTCTCTTTTCTAAATACTATACTTCCTCCGTTATCTTATTATTGCAACGTGTTGACTATTACACTATTCACATACTCTCTTTTGATCATCTTTTGTGATTTATACATACGAAAAAATATAGTCATGGTAGATCTTGTTAGATTTATTTCGAAATATATTTTCAAAATATCAACTTCTTATAATTTTTAAAAATAAAGATTTAAAATATTAATAATCAAAGTTATCTATTGGCAAGTGTGAAAGTCCAAATGTTGCAGTTATAAGAGAACGGGGGTAGTATTACATACACGTATTCATATATTTAAAAATATTAATTGTATTTCATAATTAATTAACTATTTTTACTTTTGCATTTGATCTCATCCACTCCCAAAATAAATCTTTTTGTATCGAATATTTTTTCACTACTATTATCCGACAAAATAAAATTTCATGGTTTTGAGTTTTCACTTTGTTATTTTCCACTTATACAGATAATAGTATGACAATATTATTTTACAATTATAAGAATGAAGTTTATGAGTGTGATTTGTTGTGGGATAAAAATAATAATGACGATAGTTGATGTGATATAAAAATAATAAAACAACGACTGAAAATAAAATTACTTATTTTTGACTTTACATCTTAACAATTTTTTTTATCTATACTATACTTATATATTTTGTAATATATTTATAGTAATAGTTTATTTGCAAAATTAGTCTTCTTGGTTAATGTTGGATGATTTAAATGGTAGGCGGATATTAGGTAGATATTGTTAATTATATTTATTTTAATTTTTAATATTTACATAAATATTGTATAAATTAATAAAAATAAAAGGTAATTTTAACAATATATAATTTAATAAATTTCAATTTATATTTTTTTAAAATATATTTTTAATTTATAATAATCTACATTACTATTAAACAAAAAAAATATAAACAGTATAAAAATTAAAACCAACAGAACTAACAAAAAAGTAAAAGAAAATAATAAATATATTGAACAAACTAAAAAAAATGACAGCTGGCCCGTGCCAGCTACCCCAGGCGATGGCGGGCGAGTGTGAGCATTCACCTGAGAGTTGGCTTCTCCCCGGTTCCGTTCATGGAGAGACTCATGTAGTGCATCTCTTTGGGATGACTATACACGTAGCGTGTATGGGCAGTGCAGATTGATCTGCTAGATGGGCGTCGATCTGCATCCAAGCAGAGAGATCTACGTGGGGGTGTCTGTGGACTGATCCGCTTCTCCCCCTTCCATTTTTTTTTAAATTATGGTTGGACATATTTGGATTTTCAAACTTATCTTTACAAACCCAAAACCAAAATCCACCCCCAATAGCCACATGTGGAGGTCTGTCTTTATATACGGTTCCGTCCATGATCATTCCCACATAGTGCATCCCCTACTAATTTATCGAGACGTAGTGTGTATGTGGAGTGCAGATGTTCCGTCCATGATGCACTATGTGGAGCACCCCACATACACGCCACATGTCGATAAATTAACAGGAGATGCATTATATGGGATGCTACATGGACGGAACCTTTATATACCACCCAAACATCCATTACTAAAGATGCTCTAAGGGGGCAATGGAACACAAAAGGCACACTTGAACCGAGCCCCCACTTTAGTTATGCCCACCAGGTCTTGTAGAAATATAGTACTCCATTCGTCTACAAATAACTTATCCGTCTGATTTTAGCACCAGTTTTAAGAAATTAATTGATTGTATTGTCCGATTGAATAAGAGTCCCATTTGTTTTTGTAGTTTCATGAAATATGTGGAGTATATTTATTAAAAATAGAAAGGGGTATATATTTTGCTGACAAATCAAAATAGCAAAAGAGGTAAGTAATTTGTGGACGGAGGGAGTTATGTTAAGATTAATATAAAAAAAATTCTACCTAAAATTTTGGTTTTAAATTTATCCTTTTTATTACTACATTGTGGCTACAAAATAGCTTATACAATTTGTTTAGGGATGAATTGTTTAGGGGTGAATTGGAAGTCCTTGTAATTTTTTTAAGAAAAATGATTTATAGACCTACATAATAGACCTACAAATAAGCCTACGACTATGATTGGTGAAATTAAAATTTTGATTGGTTAAATTGAAGAGAGAGAAAAAGTATTTGAAACTTGTCAAAATGTGAATGATGTAGGCCTATTTGTAGGTCTATATATCATAACTCTTTTTTTAATCGGGCGTCGGAGTTCTCAGCCACGGCCCTGACAGTAGTAACTTTTTTAACTGAGTGCTATTAACTGTTTAGGGGCTTTTTTGCGTTAAGATGGATTTATCATTAATATTTTATTAATTTGCCATATTTTTCTTGGTAATTTCAATTTTATCATCAGATTTTAGTCAAAAGAATTAAAATATATTAATGGACGGATCCTTGTATAATGGTGATATAGAAATGATTGCACGGAATAATCTACAAATGCTTGACATTGTATATCATAACATGACAATCGAAATTAAAATAATACTATATTTTTAAGTTATGTTTGACATCAATCAGAGCGATTTGCGATTAGACCGTCTGACTATGCAAATATTAATTTTTCTCGATAGTTTAAAAAATTTTAACCTCTTCCACACCATTTTATTTATATTTTTATTCAAATCGTCTGTCTAACGAATTAATATTATAATTTTACATCAAAACAATAATTTTCTTCTTGTTCTGGGAATTATTATTCTCGTGATGTGTCTTACCTAATACTGGTTGTAGATACATAGATGGAAGGTTGTAGATCCTTCTAGAGGTAGTAGGATCCTATTAGATGTCTTACCTTATCTAGGAATCCTATGTATGGAAGGACTCTCATTGTAATGCTATATAAAGGCCCCTCTATCAGTGTTATGAATACAATTGATTGACTCTATTCTGATCTTTTCTTTCTCTAAACACGTTATCGCACGTAGCTCAAAAAAAAAAAAAAGAAAAAAAGAAAAAAAATCGGCCAGCCTAGCCACCGCCGCCGTCGGACCACCGCGGCCGCCGTCCATTGCCCAACCGCCGCCACGCCCGGGCCGATCGCGCCGCCACCGCGGCTCAACGCATCAAGTCCGACCGGTTCGGGCGATGTGGTCAACGAGTCATTGGAGTTCATGGATTCCTACGATCGTGTTTTCAAACCGAAGAATTAATTTATTTGTTTATTTGCTTTCCTTTTTAAGTTATGTTAATAAGCCCGTCCGTGTTGGACTATATGGGCCTTGATTATCTATTTAAACACTTAAACCTAGATTATTAGGGTTGTTGATTATTGATTTGAAATAATATTATTGAGAATTGTCTAGTACACGTAGTGTCAAGGCGATTATCTCTTCGTGTTACGCTTCCGCTACGTCAGTTGGTATCGCGAGACCAGGCACGATGCCGCCCCGTCGCCAACCCGCTGGTCATGCTGCCGCCGCCCATGCCGACGCCCGTCGCGATGCGGACATGGCCGATCTCAGCCGCCAGATCGCAAGCGTGGCGGCCTCGTTGGAAGACCTCCGTCTCGTCGTTGTCAACTCACTCCCGGCCGCACAACACGGCCGCCGCCAATCCGTCGCGCGGGACACGTCGACGTCGGCTGCCGCCGCCGCTCGGAGCCTGTTCTGCGGATTCCGATCTGGGCGACGAGGAAACTATCGGCGACAATCCTTCGGCACTCGCGCGACCTCCGGTGCGTGTTCGCGGGGATGACGATCGCCGGTGGGAGTCGGGCTTTAAACTTGATATCCCCGAGTTCAACGGGCGCTCGATCCATGTGAGTTTGGATTGGGTTAATTGTGTAGAGGATTTAATGGAGTTTAAATGCATTCCGGACCACAAGAGGGTTCCCTTGGTCGCGGCGATTCGTGGCCGTGCGTCGTCATGGTGGCAACAGCTCAAAGCCACACGTCGTCGGCAAGGTAAATCACGTGTTGATTCGTGGGATAAACTACGTAAATATATGGAGCGGGACTTTTTGCCGTATGATTATGAGGCTACCTTGTTTCGCAAGTTTCATGCATTACGGCAGGGTGTTCGTTCGGTTGATCAATATACGGACGACTTTTATAAGTTTCTCTCCCGCATTGATGTTCGAGATACGCCGTCGCAGCTGGTCTCTCGTTATATTGGGGGTTTGGCGCGTTCAATCCAGGATACGATCGTCCTCTTCTCGCCGGCGTCGATCTCCGAAGCGCACCAACGCGCTTTGTTATTGGAGCAGCAGGCCACCCGACGATCACCTGCGTTTACTTCCGCCGGTCCCCGCCCAGCAGCCACCATGCCCGTGCCCCAGACTGATCGCACCGCAGCTCGCCCGCGGCAGCGAGGTGGCTCCTCCACTTCGGCCGTACGTTGCTTTGCGTGCGGTGAGGCGTGCCACCGTCGCGCGTCGTGTCCTCGTGTCCGTCAACGCACCCTTATGATGGATTCTTGGGAGACGACCCCATACACGGCCCCTCTATTTTTGATGATGATGAGCCGCCACTGATTTGCCCGAGGAGCATGTGATGGGAGATCTGGACGGTTGCTCGTCATTCGTCGTTCTTGCTTGGCTCGAAGATTTCCCGGAGACGGAGCCTCAGCGACATCATATTTTGAGTCCACATGTACTATCGGTGGTAAGGTATGTCGCTTTATTGTTGATGCGGTTCGTGTGAGAACGTTATATCTGTGATCTTTGTTGCTAAGTTAAACTTGATTCTTGAACCTCACCCATACCCTTATACCCTTGCGTGGATACAACGTGGCAATTCGATTACGGTGACCGTCGTGTTAATGTGGCTATTTCTATTGGGTCTAAGTATAAGGATAATATATGGTGTGATGTGGTCCCTATGGGCCTTTGCCACTTCTTTGTTAGGCGTCGTGGCAATTTGATAGGTCGATTATACATGATGGTCATTTGAACACTTACGCTTTGTATTTGATGGTGCTAAGATTGTGTTGCATCCGTCATTGCCTAAATTGCCTACCCCTGTTGATAATGTGGTTTTGTTATCTCGTCGGATTGTTTATCCGAGGGTAAATGCCTTCATTTTGGTTACGTTATTGGGTGTGGATGTTTAAGTCTGTCCCATTACCGCTCTGGTATCCGAGCACTTTTGGATGAATTTCTTGATGTTTTTCCATCGGAGTTGCCTTGGGATTACCCCCTCTCGGGACATCCGGACCATATCGATTTAGTGCCGGGCGCTTCTCTACCCAACAGGCCACACTATCGAATGAGTCGATTGAGCACGAAGAGTTGCGTCGTCGGTGGAGGAGTTATTGCGAAGGGTTCGGTCCGTCGAGTATGAGCCGTGTGCGGTACACTGCCCTTCTCATTCCTAAGAAGGACTCGTCTGGCGCATGTGTGTGGACAGTCGTGCAATTAATAAGATTACGGTCGATGCATTTCCTATTCCTCGGTTGGGCGATCTATTAGACAGCTCGGTGGCTCCACGATTTTTAGTAAGTGGATCTTCGCAGTGGATACCACCAGATTCGCATTCGTCCGGGGACGAGTGGAAAGCTGCGTTTAAGACGCGTGAGGGTGCATTCGAGTGGTGGTTATGCCGTTCGGCCTCTCTAATGCTCTAGCACGTTCATGCGTGTCATGAACCGATCCTCCGTTCTTTGATCGGCTCGTGTGTTGTCGTTTATTTCGACGACATTTTGGTGTACAATGGTCGGAAGCCGAGCACATTGTTCATCTTCGTGCGGTGTTGGACATTCTTCGTGCCGGCGATTCTTTGCTTCACCCAAGAAATGTATTTTCGGTGTTGATTCCGTGTTGTTCTTGGGGTACGTTATCTCGGTGTGGGATTCGTGTGGATGACTCTAAGATTGCCACGATTCGTGATTGGCCTTCTCCTACCCACAGTGGCCAGAGGCTCGGAGTTTTCACGGGTTAGCTTCTTTTTACAGAGGTTCATTGCCCACTTGATTGCTATTATGGCTCCTATTACAGTTGTATTGGCTCGAAGCCCTTTTCTGGTCCCCTGCTGCCGAAATTTGCTTTCCGTGATATTAAGCATCGCCTCATTCTGCCCGGTTTCTTGCTCCCGATTTTGGCGGCCCTTTGAGTTGTCTGCGATGCTTCAAGGCGGGCATTGGTGCCGTATTGAGTCGGTGTGGGCGCCTGTAGCGTATTTTAGTGAGAAGCTTGCGGGTCCTCGGAGTCGTTATAGTACTTACGACGTCGAGTTTTATGCGGTTGTTCGCTATTCGCCATTGGCGTCATTACCTTTTCCACCGTGAGTTCGTTCTCTATTCGGACCATGAAGCTCTGCGTCACCTTGCTTCACAGATAACTTGTCATTTCGCCATGCCTCTTGGGTGGCATTTCTTGAGAATTTACTTTTGTACTAAAGCATCGTTCGAATTGATCGAACGGGGTTGCTGATGCTCTGAGTCGACGTTCCCTTCTTTTGTCGGATATGCGTGTTGCGGTCTCGGGCCTTGATCTTTTACACGAGTCCTATGCCGATGATCGTTTCTTGACCTTATTCAGCTCGACTACGTTCGGGGATGCGGTGATTTCGTTGTTTTGGATGGATTTTTGTTTAAGGGTACTCGGTTATGTATTAGGACACTAGCCTCCGTCTCGCCTCATTTCGGAGACTCATTGTGCCGCCATGTGGGCGCGATCGCTCCATTGATCGCCGGCGTTCGTACTTTTGGCCTACACTTCGTAGGGATGTCTCTCGTTATGTGTCTCATTTGCCGAGTTTGTCGATTGAAGGTACGGCCACAAATGCAGGCCTCTACCGTCCCCTTCCGATTCCATCAGCTCCTTGGGTAGCGATCAGCATGGATTTCGTGGTTGGTTTGCCTCGTACTCAGCGGGGTTGTGATTCCATTTTTGTGGTTGTGGACCGTTTCTCCAAAATGGTTCACTTCATCCCATGCAAGAAGACCACTGATGCTGTTAATGTGGCCAAACTTTTCTTTCGAGAGGTGTATCGCTTGCATGGCCTCCCTTCGTCTATCGTCTCCGACCGGGACACCCGTTTCCTGAGCTTCTTTTGGAGGAGTCTGTGGCGTATGGCCAACACTCGATTGGATTTCAGTAGTGCTTATCACCCCCAGACAGATGGGCAAACTGAGACCGTTAACCGTTCTTTGGGCAATCTCCTTCGTTGCTTGGTGGGTGAGCATGTTCGTACTTGGGATGTGCAGTTGAGTCAGGCGGAGTTTGCCCACAACTTGGCCGTGAACCGTAGCACGGGTTTTGCCCCGTTTTAGATAGTTTATGCGATGTTGCCTCGTGGCCCTTCGGACTTAGGGTCCTTACCTTCTCCGGTTCGCGCGGACGTACGGGCTGTCGATTTGATTGAGTCGCTGCGTCATACACACCGTGCTACATATGATCAGTTGTTGGCTTCCACTTTGGCCTACAAGGAGGCCGATAAGAAGCGTCGTCACGTGGAGTTCGAGGGTGATTTTGTTTGGTTTATTCTTACTCGTGATCGTTACGGCCCATGAGTATCATAAGTGGCGGCTCGTAAGATTGGCCGTTGGAGATTCTTGCTCGGATCAATCCTAATGCTTACCGTTTGAAGCTTCCTTCCCATATTCGTACTTCGGATGTCTTCAATGTAAAGCACTTGATTCCTTATACGGGAGATAATGATGATGTTCCGTAGACGATTCGATTCGAGGGCGAACCTTTTCTTGGCGGGAGAATGATGTGGTCAACGAGTCATTGGAGTTCATGGATTCCTACGATCGTGTTTTCAAACCGAAGAATTAATTTATTTGTTTATTTGCTTTCCTTTTTAAGTTATGTTAATAAGCCCGTCCGTGTTGGACTATATGGGCCTTGATTATCTATTTAAACACTTAAACCTAGATTATTAGGGTTGTTGATTATTGATTTGAAATAAGATTATTGAGAATTGTCTAGTACACGTAGTGTCAAGGCGATTATCTCTTCGTGTTACGCTTCCGCTACGTCAAGAACCTTGGACCAAAAACCAGATCGGATTCCTCCATCCCGTTCGCGCCCGCTGTTGATCGACCCGACCCGACAGCTGCAACAAATCAGATTTTTACCCTCTCAACCGTATAGCAAGAACTACAAATTTAACGGTAAAAATATGATCCGGAACCGTATTTCTCGATGAAACTATACGCGAACAGAAGCAGATTTTTACACACAAAAAAAAGAGAGAGACGAGAATTTCCGCGTGTAAATTTTCTACACAGCGCAGTCGTACTAAAAAAATGTTTCCCGATTCGTTAACCGTCGGATCGATGTGAAATTTTGGCAGCAACTTCCCAACACAAATATCTGTATATTCAACGGTGGAGATCGGATTCTGAGTAATATTGTCTACTAAATATGCCTCCGAACAGAAGCAGATTTTTACGAGGAAATTTGGAGATCCGACCTCATCCAATACCGAGCTACTGCACCGCCGCGCTCGAGTCCTTTTTCGGCCGATTATCGAGCCCAGTAGCCCTTTTCGGGCGTTTCTCAACTCTCCATCTTTTCCTGCTTAATGATTCATTTGTTCATTGATTTGTACACTTATGAATCTTACATGTTTATGTTTTACGTGCATATAGGAAAATATATTGCTCGTGATGATGTGCAAAATATGGAGAGAAGCCATATTTATTATTCCGTTCAAGGATCAAAGTAAATATGGAACCGAGTATCACGAAAATATGTTGCTCATATGGAGAGAAGCTCCCGTTTAAGGACCAAAGCAAATATGGAACCAAGTACCCGTAAGATTTTATTAAGTTCCTGTTTTTCAATTCCTCTCGTTTGGGAAAAATTTTTTTGGGGGGAATTGGGTATTTGGGTTCTTTATCTCCCACGCTACTTTGCGGTGGATGAGACAATGAGATGTTGTATCACTCTCGGATGTCGAGGTAAACTGTGTGACGGTCCTGGGGGAGTCACGGATAATTGTTGAAAGTCGATATTTGTGGTTGTTGCATACACCACGTTTTGGGTGCGATTTGACGTCGCCGTTTTTGTCGATTTTAAACCAACAATTGAAAAAAAAAATGAACATTGTCGGTAATGGTAAAGTTATGACTTGTTCATGATTAGTCACGAATTTGTGACGTACAAATGGGACAAACATCGATTGCGACGGATATGTCGTGGTTAAAATCGATTTGTGACGGATTTGTCACGATAAATTGAGCGACCACCACGTTGGTCTTGACCCAATCCCATACTTGGAAAACTCCATCTTTCATCCTATTAAAATAAAATATTGCATGTGGGTGTAGTCATGCACCGTCTCCTTGCAATATAATATATGAAAGAGTGTAAGAGTAATTCTCATGAATTTCAACATGTAAAACAATGGCATATTGCGGTAAATACATGAATTCGTTAACCTCGATTATAGTTCGTATGACTATAGGTCCGAATACTTTTCCAAGTATTTGTAAAGGCATGTGCCTTATACATTTGACTATGTTTAGTCGATCTCATTGGATGGTCAAGACGAGTTGGTTATGGTATATTCATTATGTCTCATGGTTCAAAATGCTTAATTGTGATGCACCACGTTGTATCTATATAACATGGCTATATGACGTATACTTGCAAATTGAGAATTAAAATTCTTGGTTGATTTGATGCACTTTGGTGGATTTTGTCTACACTTTTGATCATGACTAGGCACATCCTCCTTGGTATTTGTTTATGCTTTGAAAGTTCAAACGGAATTAGTGGTTTTTAAACAGCCTTAGCTGTACCGACATTCCTACTTTCTCTGCAAGTCTATCAAGTTGGAGTTACCGAAAGGATCATTAGTTGAGATAAGAAATCGAACACCCTGCTGCGTTTAAATGCACCTATGACTGTCATTGTCATGGTTTTGCATCAACACTTATGCCATTGGATATGCTCTCAACCTTGTTTTCTCACTAAACTTGTGAAATACTAAAGCATCCACTTAAAACATGCATTGTGATCTGAGTTTAATGATCGGTGTGGTGCACAATATATGGATAGAAATATACGGAAGTCTAGTTTCCATAACATCTGACCGTTCGTCCATAGCCTTCCTAACAAGGGAGTTATCGCTGTTTTAGTGAACAAAGGTCAAGTTGCGCGGAATTTTATTTCCAGCGATTGTGCTAACTTTTGTCCCAACCAACTTGGTTCCCATCTTGAATTTGCAAGTGGTCTTATGACACATATTTTTCAACCTCTTTTTTGGCCGAATTTGCCATAGATGATGCAGTTTTTGGTATGCGTTATACGCTAAACTATCATCTTTCAAATGTTGAAAAACAGTTTTCTTGGGGAAGCCCAAAATACGCACCCTTATAAGAAGGTCGAGCGTGTGCATGGTAGTGTTACACCATGCTTGTGTCGTAATTTTGCCCCTTAGGCATATAACCTTGCCATGTTATGCACTCAATATGATAGATCATTTTGATCATATCAAGTATAAAATCTCTATGTTGTTAGAGTATTCGCTATGCTCATGATTGTAAAATTTTGCAAGCGAAATTGAGTGCGTATTAAGCTATTTTCAAGGAACATGATATTTTTGGATTTCGGTTTATAAATCCATTGTGACTATGATGAGTAGGTCATCACAATCAATGAGCGGTATGATGCTCAAGTTGTTGAATGCCGAATGGCATTTTCTAGTCACATATGTTCCGTAACAATTGAACCATGCTATGACTCGATGATATATATGCCAAAGTGTATCACTCATAGCATCTCATTATGATTTGTGAGAAATAAAATCTTATGCATCACTTGTATTGAATATGTGAAAGGAAAAATATTCATGAGTCAATATGGTCCGACTTGCATCGGTTTTTGTAACCAGAAGATGTATTGGGACATTGACACATTTAGGCTTTAATAGTCCGGAATTTGGACAATTTGATGATCCATATACCACGGTATTGTCATGGACATCATTTTATTTGAACAAAGAAACTAGTTGGATCAAAGACACCAAAGTACGTTGGTGGAGTCGTGAGCAGGGCTCATGACCAATGATGATATTTATGTCATCCGCGTCTTGCTTTCATAAGCATATGTGACGCCAAAGACCCCCCGATGATCCTTCTTAGCCATGTTCATTTATTAAAGCCTATTCTTTGGCACGATTAGGAGATGACACCCTCCTATGCTAAAGAGAATAATGTAGCGACTCGCATAAGCATGGTGCTGAGTCCTCCCCTTTCACCGAGTCCTTATACATACATGATCATAAGTATTAGCCTGGGTGGCTTATGATGCTATGATGGTGTTCACAAATGGTCGTACTCAAGTGATAACATTTATATGTTATGTTGTTCCTTTGACAATGATTGATAAGTTGATGAAACCTGAGTTATGGTTGTCCAACTTGCGGACCAGTCATTGTAAAGGTCGGTTCACCCACTTTTTAGACCAAGTCTTAAAGTGAAATTTTAACAAGTACTTCCTAATATCCAATGCTACCTTCTCACAAATTTTGATGCCATTTGGAGACTTGGAAGGAGGTGAACCACTAAATGAAGTTTTCACATACCACCAGCCATTCTAACGACTAGTTCGATGTCATTTCGATCGGTTTTTAACCACAAGGTTGATGGTTTTGGAATCCTAAATACCCGTTTATACATGCTCATGAAATTTTGAGGTGTTTGGGGCTGGTGAAGGGAGTGAACTCTTCAAGAAAGCACTAGAGGTTCGATAAAACCAACGGCCTATCATCAGTTCAATCGTTTATTTATGTTCGATCCCGGTGGTGCATGGTGGCGGTTTTGTTGGATTCTCAAGACCAGTAGCTACGGTTATGTAGCATAGGTCAACATGTCATATTCACCTATACCTATTATCATTCAAATGCTTAGTTACAAGTGTAACCATATGCATTTTGTTAACTGGATTGTGTTAACAATGAAAACCTTTATCGTCCACATGTTCATGTGCCAAAGTGCGTTACCACAACGCATTATGACGGGTTATAAATGATGAATATGACATGCGCTTTCACTGATAGTCCGCTTAAAATATACCTTGGCAGATGATCTCGTAAGTCACTTTCATGAGCCAGTCTTCCCGTCGCTAGGGGGAGATGCGAACGATCATGTTCGAGTAGAACGACTTGGAATTGTCATAGTTTGTCCCTACTGTGCCTCACCAAGTTCCCTAAAGTGACGAGATTAAATACATGCTGCAAACATGTCTGCAAGGATTGTGTCCGGTCATGGACGTTCGTCATCTATAAATGGTGATATGGTAACACCACAAATTGTGGTAGATGGTGTTACTAGGCCGTGGATCTCATAGAGTATTGGGATGCCACTTGGTTCGATAAATACTCTCGCTAAGAATGTATGCGAGTTTGGTACATGAAACTTGATCATATGATCAAATGAACTCATCCGTCTCATGTGATTCTGGATTATAGTCATCATTGGGGGACGCCTCAATGAATGCCAATCCATAAAGAGTACTCTATGAATAAAGCCGGTACATGAGGACGTAGAATGTGAGTTTAATCGAACCATACTTCGTTGAAAATCTACAACGTTGTAGCCTTGGCCTAAAATGGAAACATATGCGACTCCAGTATGAACAAAGTGATAGCCCTTTGTTGAAGTGGTACCGACACTCCAAAGATAAGATCTATCCGTATACTTTGTTAAAGCGAGTGAGAGAATGAGTTAAACTCACCTCATGGCGCGAGGTTTCTCATGAACGCACTGGAATTGACTACGATGACACGAAACTTAGTTGTGCTATCGTAATGGATGTTATAGCATCCACTATCTTTTCAGTTAGATAGTTTCCCAAAAACTGACGTGCAGCTTGTGGTTAAATCTTATCTTAGTGGGGAACTAAGTTAAGTGATGAAAGGATCTCGTGGTGGATCAGACTCAAATCAAGTGGCTCCTGACCACGGAGCGCGTCGACAAGTGATTGTCGGGAACGCATACTAAGTATATACTTGATTTGGAAGAGATATGAAGCTTTTGCGTGTAAAACTAAGGGTTTATAGTGATGTACTCTTATGAGACTAAGAGATTCCGTTAAATCCAAAGTTAAGAATGAAAGGATCTTGGGGACACTTGATGATGCGTATTCATCAATCAGTTTAAGGCAATCTAAGGGACGGTTTCCGTAAGAGACGATAAAGTAATGCCTATATGATTCCCAATGATTAGTCGAAGTCATCATAAGACTTAGCTCACTTAAGTGATGATGCAGTCTTAAGAGAAAATACGGTATTATGTACTCATGTTTGACTCGATGTACTCATTCGTAATAATCCGGTAAAGCCACTGTGATGATGGCCTAGGATGCGCTCACGCAATTTCTGTGATTGACAAGAAGCTTGAAGCTCGCTCTATCTCGATAAAAAGGACACTTGAAAAATGATACCCGAATCTGCCCAGAATGTGTTGGTCTATCTCCCATATGACCTACAGGGCAGCTCACTTGATGGAAAATGGTGAAATTGGTGCCATTGGAAAGGTTTGTGTCTACTTTCCAAGGAAACCAACCATTTGATCACATCCATCATGTTGAGTGACATATGACTATTGTTGCAAAGTAGGACAAGATATGTCCGGTAATTTGCTGAGTCAACTTCGATAGAGCTTTGTGATCTGCTCAGGTCGATCTAGGTTACGTACTGTATGTGAATGAAAAGCTATGGGTGTCGTTTTCATAAGTTCTTACAGTTTCGTTGATACCTATTGAATCGAAGAAGTTATGACTGATTTGGTGCATAGAGGTCAAGACTTTAGAAAAATTGATAAGTCTTTAGCGACTCTGCACTTTGGATGTGTCGCGCTCTTTTTGTCCTTAGACCAAGGTTTGTTTTTTCCCATTGGGTTTTCACTTGGTAAGGTTTTTAACGAGGCGACCTATGAGAACATCCATACAATGATGCGTTGTACTTCTGTTCAACTTAGACCAAGAGGTATTTTTCCCACTGGGTTTTTCCTTGGTATAGTTGTGAGGGCAACTTGGCATCCGACTCCTCTGATTTGAGGTACTCATCAAGGGGAGTCGTTATGTATACATCAGAGGGAGTATACATGACATGTTATGTTGGTGCGTTGCAATGTTTTCCTCATCAAGCCTTTATTTTTCCCATGGGGTTTGTTTTGGCTTGAAATAGGTTTTTACGAAGGCAACACCTTCTGCACCATTGTTGTATTAGTGCTCGACACAGGGGGAGTGTTCTGGGAATTATTATTCTCGTGATGTGTCTTACCTAATACTGGTTGTAGATACATAGATGGAAGGTTCTAGATCCTTCTAGAGGTAGTAGGATCCTATTAGATGTCTTACCTTATCTAGGAATCCTATGTATGGAAGGACTCTCATTGTAATGCCTATATAAAGGCTCCTCTATCAGTGTTATGAATCTGATTGATTATTTCTATTCTGATCTTTACTTTCTCCTTGATTAGAATTATTTTGTTTTTTCTTAAAGAAATGGACTCTTCGATATGGGCGGCAGAATTTAAATTTTAATTAAAATGTCACTACTCTCTATGACACGAAAGTTCAGTAAAATGTCCGCTTGGCTTGGATCCCGAATCGGACTGCAATTGGGCCTGAATCCGCTGTTCTACACCTTCGTTCACCCTTTGAGCAACAAAATCTCGAGGTCACCTCAAACCTTGAATTCTTTTGGAATGGCAACTCAGTCCGGGTCTGCAAAAAGACCCACTTGCACATCATGCTCCAAACCGACCCGCATTTGCCTCTGCAACCGTCTACCGACCCCGACACTCGATAACTCAGTCGCCATCACGATTCTCCAACAGTCTGGAGAAAAATCATCCTCTAAATTCCACCCGCATTGCGACCCTCGGTTTAAAAAATGTCGACGTGATTACGGTTTGGGATGTTAATTGTCAAGCCAGGTTCTTTATATATTTGCTCGACCGAGGTGGTAGTGTCGATCGGATCATATTGGATGAAGGCCGCCAAGTGTTTGATGAAATGCCGAATGAAGGAGAGGATGCCGACGAGTTTACTCGGAAGGCGACTATATTAAATAACAGCAAAGCAGGGCCCCATGATAGTGATTCCAGTCGACAGATCATGGCAAGGAGTAATTCTAGTGGCGCTAAAAGGCGTCACATGTGCGAGAAAGATGAAATGGTTACTGCAATTGGTTTCACCGTTGGAAAATACGGAGCCATGATTAGCTCCTCTATCAAGAGTAAGGTGGCACGAGACGAGTCTCTGGAAATTCTGAGTTTAGATGAGCTATTGGACTCAGATTTAGCCGTTGATGGCATAAGGAAAGGATTTCTTGTCGTGAAAAAGAAACTCGATAATGAAGAAACCAAAGAATTTGAAACAACAATCCATCCTGGATCGGTGCTTCTATTTCCGAGTGAGAGATCGGTCGATATTGATGCCGTAAATTTTGAAATCAAGAATTTGATAGTGTTGGACGGTACGTGGGCAAAGGCAAAGAGAATGTACAACGAGAACCCTTGGTTGAGGCTATTGCCGCACGTGCGCTTGGATTTAGATAAAAAGTCGAGCTTGTATGGCGAGGTGAGGCATCAGCCAAAGGCTGGATATTTGTCGACGATAGAGAGTATCGTGTATGCGATGAATGCTTTGGGGGAAGAAGATGACTCGGAGGGATTGGATGGTCTCTTGGACGTGTTTGAATCGATGATCGGAGATCAAAGGCGATGCAAAAATGAAAGATTGAGCAAAGGCTTTTAGAGGTAAGCATGCTATTATGGATTTTAATCTATGGTTATTCATTATGTAACCTTAGCTTTCATTGTGTGCAAAATTATGGAGGTCAAATGAATTGTGCAGTCTGGGTCCTAAACTGAATACATTGAGATAGACCCACAAATTATCAAGATTTGCTTACATATCTATACTTCTATTAAAAGAGAGTCGTGACACATGTCACTTTGTAAGTTTTTTTGATTTTTTATTTAAAATAAAGTTTATATATAGAGATGTATTCTTAAATTTTCAAAAAAAAAAAAAAATTCTAGATATGTATTGTGGGAGTTTAATTCCACAACTTACACTCATCTACCAATAAAAAAAAATCCTTCCTTTATTTTTTTAGCTTAAAATTTTAAATGTTTATAATTTTTTAAATAAAGTTTATTTTTAATGAAAAATATATCAAATTAATTTTTATTTCACAATTTTCAACTAGACATTCATATACAACAGTCCCAAAATGATTTGGGGTCGGCTAACATGAATCAAACTTTGAAACCGTAAATAATTGTTACATAAATAACATAAAAGGAAAAAAGAGGGAAAAAGTAGAGAAAAAAACAAATAAAAAAAGAGAATGAATGTTAAAAAAAAAATTGAAAAATCCTGAAAAATAAATTAAAAGATAACATGAAATAAAAGAAAATAGGAATTAAAAAAAAAAAAAAAGGAATCATATTCCATCCACCATCCGTATTCTTTCCCGCCACATTTGCCTCTCCATCGCCATACTTTCCAAGTAACTAGACATTCATATGAATATAATAAATTTGATGGATTAACAATAATGACGATTGCACAAAAAATATTATATTACAAAAAATATGAATATTTATTTTCAGTAAAATTAATTGATGCAAAATAAAAATATATTAACTCATTTATTGCTTACTTAGAAAATAAATTATGATATTTATTTAATTATAATAACTATCCATACTTAATATTAAAAGAGAATCGCAAAAAAAAAATTAAAGGACACGTGGCATCACCATATTATTTTTCTTTTTAAAAATCATAAAAAAATAGATATTTAGTTTGAAAGAGAAGTTAAAGGGTTATTCCATATATAATATCTACCAATTAAAAATTTCCTCTCATTTTATTCCTTTTATTTGGCAGTTGGTAGTGTTAATCCGTGTATCCCATGTTGAAATGAGTTTTTTTTTATAAACCTGCACCGTAGCTATAGGGATTCATGATTGACATATTTATTTGCTTGTAATTGTACTTATATATATATATATATATATATATATATATAGGGGCGCGTTCTATGCAGTACCAATATTAGATGCAGTACTTTGCAGTACTAATTTATGCATGAGTTTTGTACTAATTATGCATGAAATATATGCATTTCGTTCATCAAAATTTCAATGCATTAATTCTCACAAAAATTTGATGCATATAATCTAATATTTTAATGCATCGATATTTTGATGCATATATTGTATATTTTAATGCATTGAAATTTTGATGCACGAAATGCATATATTTCATGCATAATTAGTACAAAACTCATGCATAAATTAGTCTGTAAAAATCGCATCTAATATTAGTACTGCATAGAACGCGCCACTATATATATATATATATATATATATATATATATATATATGGGATGATTCTGGTGAAAATGAGGTTAAAATTAAGAAATATGAATGAATTTAGACCATATATTTTGATTAAATGGATGATTAAGATTTATTCTGGGAAGTATTTTTTTAATGCATCCACATTTTTATGCATATAATGCATAATTTTAATACATTAGCATTTTGATGCATGAAATGCAAATATTTTATGCATACATTAATCTGGATAGATCAATCTGTATTATTGGCCATCAAGCCCGGAGCCAGCAAGTAGGAGCCTGCTTGCAAAGAGAATATTAGTGAGTCTTAGCCATGATCAGACGAATGGTGTCAAAGACGAGAAAGAAGAAAGAGGAAAATGAGACATTCAATCATGATTTAGCGGGATAGACGATGCAAGGTATGCTTCAGAAGGCTTGAAGAGGTTTCCTATGCCTTGAAGAGGTTAGAGAGGGATATCAAATCCGTATCGAAAGATAGGCATAGATAGTCTAATCAAGAGGATTATGAGTGGAGCGAAGCACTTCTTCGCCTGGACCACTCCTTTGATAGAATATTCCAAATAAATTTTGGGGAAGAACCCCTCCAAGAACGTGTCGCGCCACCTCGTACTCCGTAGAAAACCCCTAGGCGTAGCGTATTTACAAGAACGAATCATCTCAATATTCAATGTTGTAATTAAGGGTTTGTATTCCCTTGGTCTAAGCAGCCAATCCAAATTTTCCGTATACGTTAAGGAACTCTATATACAATAATTTATATGTGGGTGAAGCCAAAAGCATACTATGAGGAAGGTCACTACTTCAGAACCGTCTTAATCATATAAATATGTAAATATGAGTCAAATCATTATCAGAGCTCTTGTAGATTTGTCAGTTTACCTACTAGAGAGCCGGTCTCAAAGAAAGGCCAATTTGAGAGACTTGTTGTAACTGGACCTTAATACCTCTCAATGAGAGCACTGGCATCTTCTGACTATCTAAACAAAGAAGGGAGTGAGTGGGCCATTGGCTATGCTATTAAATGCATTGTCGGAAGGATGGATGGGAGGCTAGAATACCCGAGACTAGCTTCCGGAAAGGAAAGAGTTCATTAAAGGTCTTGCAGAACCTTCCAATGAGATGTCTTGCGCTTCATAATGGCATTGGGAGGGCTCTGCTCTGTAGCCATAGTAGAGCAAGGAGCGAAGTTCCACTAAGCGAGAAGGGCCATACCAATCCTAATAGAAGAGGGCTCATTAGCTCACGAGTCACAGCCTGCCGCTTATTCGGATTCCCATAAGCAAGGTAAATAGAAGTGATGTCACCGTCTAAAGATTGGCGAGCTGCTTAGCTAAACGAAAGAGAATTTAGCATCAGCTCTATTACCGGATCTTTGTCTGGTGCTCTTATGGACCCATCATCTTTCACGTTGTCTGGCTTAAGAGTGACTTCTGTCTGGCCTTAGCCTTTCGCCGGAGAGTCTCCCCCCTGACCTTGTACATTGCCCCATACTCATGCTAGGATTCAGGATCCAGTTGAACCAGAAAGACTTCTTCTCTTGAGGAATCGGCCTCTTCTATCTCCTCTTCTTGGTTCACAGGTTTCGCTTTCATGAAGATGGATCGAATGCCATAGATCACAACGAATCGAGACTGCGGTCTTGAGAGTGGTCTTGTCTTTCTTTCGGTGCCATATCTTTTTTTCGTGCTTGGGAGATCTTATGAACTATAGATAGGCCTTTGCCCAACCTGGTGGGCATCTTCAGGGGCCAGGATGCGCAGTTCCCTAGGTTGGGGTCCTGGCTCCGCCATACATTCAATAAGTGAATGTTTTTTAGGGTGGTCTAATAGTTGAAGCTGCCACGAGCTCATTCGGACCCTCCCCCTGCCAATATAAAGATGATCGAGCCGGCATTGTCGGAGTCAATTCATGCAGAAAGAAAGAACAACATATCTAGATATTGCATACAGAATCCTCAGTTAAGGGTTCACCTGGAAAAGGTCTTCTTTTTCCCTTCAGACGACAGGAGACTCCAATGACAATTCAATATTTCTTTCCAGGGATGGATTCCCTGTCCAGCGCATCTCCTGCCCAATCTGTTGTTTAGACCTCAAGGTCTTGGAATTGTAATTTCATATAATAGAAGAAATGCATGCCGCTGCTTACCGAAGCTCAAGCCATCCATATTCCAGATATTGCATTATATGACCACTATCCTTATTTCGCCAAGGGGCCTTGTTGAAGGACCTATGCGAGTGCTAACGATTCCTATTCTCAACCACCGACCCGGCCCATAAATTGATTGATTCGTTGGATCCTTCCGTAACCTAATCCTAAAACTTCTTCTCCCTCTTGGAACATAGTTTAAATCCTGTCCACGAGCATTTAAAAAGTCATGCTGTCACTGCCCGGGCAAAGAAGAAGAAATAAGAGTGAAAAGGACATGCATGAGTTGGTCAGGCGCAAGCTAAAAAGCATATGGAAAGAGAGAGGGAGGCGATGAATCTAATCCATGATGGTCGACGAATGGCCTAGCCAAAGGAAAAAATGGCATTCAAGACAGATGTGAAAACTCATGTGAATGCGCGTGAACAAGAATGAGGGGCGGGTCAAATGATACAATAGGAGTCCTTTGGGGTAATAAATAGAATTCATCTTAAATAGCCATTTCTGAGCCGTGACATGATCCAGCCGGGGCAACTACCTTAAGTGAAGGACCAACGGACGAGCCAAAAGGAAAGAATCTCTCATCTCACACTCTTTTTTTCATATTTATGATGTGCACTCCCGAGCAGTGGAAATGGAAGTGCGAAATTGACATGTTCACTAGCACAGATTTGAAGTGTTCTGTCACATATAGAGCTTTAAGTGCCGTTTTCCTTATTTGATTCCTATTGCTATTGAGCAGTGGCTCTTCAAGAACTAGAGAAAGTAAAGGTCGTGCAGAGTCTTCTTAGTCGTCATTCCATATCCTCCTACTTGGGACAGTACCATAGGTTGGTTCCAGATCGAGCTATTAAACCACCTGATGGAACAGAACCGAAAATCTAGTAGAGGAAAAGGCAGGTTTTTTGCCCAAACGGAGTACTCTCTCTAGCTTGTAGCCAAGCAAGTTAGGCCTAAGGAACGGAATAACCAAGCATAATGTAAGGAAAACTCACTTTTGATTAAGATAGAAGATATAGGGCAGAAGAGGATCAGGCACGCAGAGCAGACACTCTCACTCGCAGAGCTACAACGAACTTCTTGGATACATTTACTGAAAACGAGAAATTGAGGCTTAAAAGCCGACTTTGAAGACCTTAGAAGCCCGTGAGGAGACAAGAAAGGCCTTTTAAGTAGTTTAAAAGCTTTGTTTTTAGTGTGACTTCCTTTTTCGACACAATAATGTAGTTAAGTTACCGTGTCCAGTAACGACAATGCAGTGACGAGTTGCGGCACAGAGTCGGCTTAGTTAGAGATTCTTTCAAAGAGGTTAGTTACCCGTCTTCGATTTACAAATTCGGTTTTGTGAGAATAGCTCTAGTTTTTTACCCGGATAGTAGGTATTCCTATTAATGGTCAAAGGGTGGGACTATTTCTTTCTTTTGAATTCTACTTAGCCAGTGGGGCTTTTCTCAGAACCGATACCAAGAGGCTCGAGAGACCTCAATAGTGGTATTTCCATCAGTTCTAACGGACCCCTCCCTATCTGATAAGGTATTCAACGACGTCTTCTGCAAGAATGGAAATTCCTCAGACATGGCCTGCTGCCACTGAGGTCCTTGCTGCCGATAGTTCATTTTGCGGCAATCTCCACTAGCACTCAGAGAGAATCAGCACCCAGTTCTGTGGCATTCATGGCCACCTTCTCCTGTTAGCCAGCCTGATTGGCAGGGTCGGATCACAAGCCTCTCAACTGTGGGGCCCGAAGCTAATATCTTATATATTTTTAAAATACAAAAGATACATCATCAAAAGTTATAAATAACAAAACATTAAAACTAGATGTTAAATATAAAAATACCAAACATCGCTCATCAAAGTGGAACAAGATTTTGGAAAGACGAAAAGTGTTGGTTGAAGAGGACCAAGATTTATATAAGCTCGTCGAATTGTATCTTGTTGATTGACAGGATAATCATAAACTTGATGGCGCAAGCCAGAGTCTCGTTCTAATGCACTAAGATCAATATCATTACTATTTATTTGAGCTTTTTTGCGAGAATTTTCAGTAACCGGAACACTAGGTGAACGGGTATTATCATCTAGATTTATTGTCTCTTCGGCATCTTGAGAAGAAGAACTAACATGTTTTCCTTTAAAAAAACCCATGAATGGTAGATTGAGTTTTCTTTATCTACATGTCAAATAAAATTAACAATTTTATCACATTTTAAACCAATTGCACTATCAAAGTATTAAACAATTTCATAAAAAAGAATACTAGGGCAGGCTACAAAAGAATCCCAAAATAAAATAGACAAAGAGTAGAGGGCAAAACCTAATCGATATCGACGTCTTCTTTACATTAATTTCTTTGGAGGTTCGATCTTAAGCGGTAGAACAGTCGAGCGGAGAATCGATGGCGGCTGCTGCCGGGCGATGCGAATCGATGGCGGCTGCGGTCTGGCGCCCTGGACTTACTCGTTCGGATCTGTACAAGAAGGATCAATAAAGCCGCTGCTGCAATTATAACTTGTGTTGTGGACTTAGGGCCTGTTTACTAGCAGCTTAATGAAGCTTATTGGTTTCTTATAGCTTTTTCGGACAGTTGATAATGTGTTTACCAGGAGCTTAATCAATAAGATAGCAGCTTAATGGGACAGTGATCTCCCAGCTCCTTATTCGGTAAGCTATCATCTTAATGGAACCAAATGACTATTATAACTAGATGTTGTGTTATATTATTATGATGTTGTGCAATTTATAATTGTATGGTGTTGAACTATTTTGGATACAAATATTTAATATATTTTTATATATATCGAGGGAGTAAAATGGTCATTTCTGCCATTCAGACAGTTGATTCAGCAATGCAGGTAAACAACATTTCATTTTTATCCAGACAGACAGCATAATCCAAACAGATAGCTTATTCCACTCAGATCTTAATGACAGGGTTGGTAAACAGCCCCTTACTCTTAGTGGACTTTACTTAATTCTATATCTGGATTATACTATTTTTTTTTTAAAAAAAGCCCAGAGACCTTGACCCCTAAAGGCCCCTTAGGGCCTCCACCCCTGTTGATTGGTCAAATGAAAACCCCTTCAAAAGCAAGCTGATTTCACACAAACTACAAACTAAGGGGCTGTTTACTTGTGACTTAATCAGCTTAATGGGTAAAATGTCTTATTCGCTCAGACGTTTGAAGGTGTTTACTTGTGGCTTAATGACTTATTCGCCCAGACAAAAATGACTTATTCATTAAGCATGAAAAGGGGTGTTGTCCCCATTAAGACAAAAAAATGACTCCCCTACCCCTAATTGAAAACCACACATTTATATATACAATATAAATAATGCAAGACAAAAAAATGACTCTACTGTCCCCATTATATATACTCATTTATATATACAATATAAAAAATTTAGGTTTTAATATAAAAGAGTGTAATATATATTATTCATATATAAATAATATACATTATTAATTTATATATAATATTTGTTACTATATATTATTGTATAAATAAACTTTTGTATCTACAAAATATCATATATATTATGAATATATAAATAAATATTATATATTACTCATATATTAACATTTATTCATATGTATAATATTTATTATATATGTTCTTATCTATTTAAAATATATTTCTATATATAAATATATATTATATATTATACGTATTATTTATATACGTATTAAATATTTTATATATTACTTACATATAAAATTGAATCATTTATGTATAATATTTTGTTTAAATTTAAATAATATATATATATATATATAGAAGATGAGTCAAATTTGATTTTTTAATAATTTTCAAATTTGTTTACTTTGTGTTTGAATTTGGCTACTTTGTGTATGAACTTGACTTCTTTGCGTTTGAAATTGGATTTTTAAGTACTTTATGAATTTTTGGATTATATCATTTATATTGCTTAAAAAATAAAAAACGATATATAGAACAACATATAATTCATATTCGAGAGACGGCCATTTCATTATATAGACAGTTTATTCGGATGAAAAAGTAAACAATATCATCAATTTACCTGCATGCACACATTTATCCGCATGCATAAATTTATCCGCATGCATACAATTTACCCGCATGATAAATTTGATAAACAACCCCTAAGTCCCCCATGTATCGAAACAAGCCGAAAACCCTTTCTAAAAATATTTCCAAAAGTAAAAAAAGTCTGGTCAGTGCAAGCCCTGATAGTCCAGCTCTTGGGAGTTTTGTTTCCTTCGATGCAGACTCCTCTTGGAAATTCTCTCACAGGCAATGGAAGTATCCTTTTTTTGCACTTTCACTAGACCGCGCAATTTCGTTCGTGTCGTGTATTTTCGTGTTGTGTACTTTCGTGTTTCGTGTACCAAAAGTTCAAACCCATACACGACACGAAATGAATTCGTGTTATGTTGTGTCATGTACCGCGCAAATTCGTGTCGTGTTTTCGTGTCAGGCACCTAATATAAAGTAAATATTAAAATATTACAAAATATAATAATTTTAATATTTTAATATTATTTTTATAGGTTTTAGTAGAAGAAATGAAAAGGATGGCTACGAAAACACGAATGTTTACACGAAATTTATGAAAGTTCACATTATATTTTTAAATTTTAAAGTTTAGTACAAACAGAATTCATAAAATGTATATTTTTATAAAATTAAATATGAAACATTGTATATATTTATTTATTTATTTATTTGTTTCGTATACCTCGTGTCGTGTACCCAAAGGGTAAACACAAAACCGACACTAAATCTCGATCGTGTACTTTCGTGTTCGTGTATTTTCGTGTCGTGTACTAAAAATGCAAACACAAACACTAATTTTTCGTGTCGTTTTCGTGTCCTCTTTTCGTGTCGTGTGGTAAATTGCCGGGTCCAACTTTCACTTGTCGGTCGTCGGAGAGTGAGAGCCTTTCGTATATTGTTGTTGAAAGAGTAGGTAATTGGTGTATTTACTAAGTTGATTTTGTTCAGGTATTTACGAGATGGCACACCTGTAGTTTCAAGAGTTTCTGTTCTTCTAAGCCTTCCTTTTCCGTTATTGCGTAGAGTTATGTATTTTCCAGAGTTGGTCTTTTTGGGCGGTGTAAACCCGTCTCTTTGGCATGATTGGACGATTTTTGAGGCAAGCATAGTTACATGCTTAACACCATAATCGCCGACACCTATGGATTTGTAGCCTCATAACCCCTACTTTCGGGGAAAGCGGCTACTTGACTATTTACCCTCGGTACCACTACTTAGGGGAAGGGGCTGCAGATAAGCAGAAACTGGGGAAGCTACGACCGGTAAAAATGCCAATACAAGTATCGGAAGACTTCCTTACCACCTCATGATTCTCGATAAAACGAAACCGGCCTTAAAGTGCTCTATTTTAGCCATGAAGAAGGTCTTGCAACGGAGAGAGATTTCACCGAAACATAATTCGAAGAAAGAGAGGGAGAATAGCTGCTAGATCAGATGGCAGTGGAGGGATAAGCGTTTGGGATTTTGAGTTGAGGATATGCCTGATCGGATTGGAATGGATAGATAATGCCTGTGTTAGCCGCCTCCAACTAGCTTTCTTTTCCTGTCTAAGTGAGAGAATGTGAAATTCCAATGGCTTCCTTTCAACGATGGATCAAGGGGAGTGATTGCAGTGAAAGAGTCTTCATGTGGTCGAACTCAAGCACACCTTCCCGACCGGTAGGAAATGGGAGCGAGCGGTACTGTATTTCGGTTAAGGAAGAGATGGTTGTTTATTTGATTTGTATTCGTTCGAGCGGCTCATCAAAGAAAGAAGCGAGCGATGTGGATCTTGTATTTTTTAAGCCCCTGCTGCAACATCTTCCTTGCTTATAGAAAGATAGAGACAGGGCCCTGCGGTGAAATCGATTGTGTTGGAATATCTGGTGTTACAAGACTCGTGTTGGAGCCAAATAATTAAACAATAACATGTTTAATTCAATTTTGTGTATTGGCAATCAATTGGGCCGATTACTAACTATTCCAATTAAACAATTTTAATTCAAATCTCAATAATTATCAAGTTCACAACTGAAGCCCAATACTCGAGAATCTAGCCGAGCTCGTTCCTTCAATGTACGAATTGTCTATAATAAATTCGTCTTCAATACACAATTCAAATATATCATTTCTCACTCACCAAATAATTGTTTCGAGAACATGAATATATTTCGATTATTTACACGACAAGTAAAATAATTTTCTATTATTTAATTCTCAACAATTAAATAATTAACCGTCATAAATAATGATTTTCGAACCATTATTTGCAACAGATTGAAGTTACGGTTCATAGCGAAAGCCCTTCGCATAGTAAGCTGGAGCTTCGAGGTTATAAGCTCACTCGCTAGCAACCAAACTAAATGGGATTTCATTCTTCGATTCCGAGTTCTCGGCATCATGACAGGACCAACCTTTTTCAAAGGTTAGTATCCGCTGTACTAACAAGCAGGGCCGATCCTGTACTTCGCAAGGTCCTAGGCGAAAGTAAAAAATTGGGCCCTTAAGAAACAATAAATAAATATAAAAACATAATAGAAAATATAATAATAATTTGTTGAAATAGAGAAAATTTCATACCTTATCTAAATACAACATGTCGAGCAGTTTTAGACGCAAAAGTATTTATCAAATATGTGTAATCTAACTCATCAACCAATTTTCTTTCAATTGATAACATAGCCAATCCATTCAACCTATCTTGCAATATAGTTGATCCTAAATAGGTCTTAATCAACTTCAACTTCGAGAAAGATCTTTCAGTTGTTGTAATCGTAACCGGTATGGTTAACAAAGCAAAGAACTAATCTTGTTTTCGATATGCACTGCTAAATATTTAAAATCAAAGCAACAATCAAATAAATCTTCTCATTCAAGTAACAAATAGTCCTAGTTAGTCCTAGTTCAATCTCACAATATGCTAAATGTTTACTCCAATTATGAGCTAATCACAATAGCACATTATTTAATCAACAAAGAATGTTTTCATGATTATGTCGCCAAACAAATCATCTTTATACATTTAAACAAATTCATTTTGCAAGTTTGTTATTACGAAATGCCTCTATATTTTAAAAGCGCGCATTATATCATTACTGCACTAGAAAATTGTAAATAAATTAGACAACCAATTCCTAACAGAACAGAAGCAATAAAAATTAAAATCAGTCTATATGAACACTGAAGGATAAAGAAGTAGAAACTCACTAGAAATTTCCTTAAACTTATCGTCACCTCTCGAGAATGATCTCACTCTAGAAACTTTGTTCTGTACTCTAAGCGTCCGAACGAATTTTCGGGACCAACGGCATCAGCACGCAGAGATCTTTTTTGTTTCTGAAAGATCACGTGTTTTTTTTTGCTTTCTCGCATAAATTTAGTATTAATAGTAAAAAAAAATTGGGCCCCAAAAATTTTTAGGCCCTAGTCCTGGGCTTCCCGGGGGTATGCTCAAGTCCGGCCCTGCTAACAAGGCATTCAAAGACAGGAAAGAGCCATGCAAGGGGATTCTGTTGATTAAGCCTCTTCTTTATTAAATATATTCTAACAGATAGTGGCAGTCGTAGTAACACGGGCTACATATGGGACTGAGTTTTTTTTTTTTTTTTTAGGCAAAAGCGTCCAGTGTGGAGGGGTTGAGGCAGGACCCACTAACATATAGATAAGAAGAAATCGAGCTGAGCTTAAATGTCGGATATTACTTAAATGTAGGTTTTTGATGCGGGTGAAGAACACCGCTACCAACGTGAGAGAATAGGAAGAGATTTACCGTCCGCAACTAGTCCGTCAACCAGTATCCAATCTGTCGAAATTCAAGGTAAATTACAGTTCGTTGTAATTTATAAATATAAATCAAACAAATAAATTAGTATTTAGATAGAGTTCAATTACCTGGCAAACGACGGTGAATCGAAATAATAAAGTTAGGGTTCGGCCACAAGAATCCACTTAGAATTTACATACCCGCCCGTCCGTCTCAAATTCAATTAAAAAGTGATTTACTACCCGACTGTGTTCTAAATCTATAGTGTAATATCCAAGACGATGAGTATAAAGTTCAGTCACTCGAATCCCTTTAAACTTTATATGTCTATTCTCATATCAAATCAGAGTAAAATGTAATTTTACTATTCATTCCCATCTCATACCCATATAGTAGAACCACCAATTATCCAAACTCATCTAAATTCATAAAATATTTAAACAATCAAATATAAGTTGTTACAGTAATGGATTATCCATCTCGATAAAAATCCGAATATTAAAATATAAACATTATGAATAAGCAATATAAATGATAAAAGATTAAAAATTAAATTTGAATTACTAATTTGAAAATAATACAATTTACGAAAATCCATTTAAAATTTAGATACTCGTATCCGTCCCAAACATTGTTAAAAATTGAGTTAACTATCCATTTACTCTGAGATTCGTATAAATACGTGTTAAATTATTTGAACTCGTTTAAATTTACAAAACATCTAATTACGACGGTAAATATAGGTTTAGATTAATTTTTTGGTACAAATGTCGATTTTTAAGAAGTTAGGTATATGAATTTTTAACCTATAAAGAATACTAATTATCTGAACTCATTTCAAATTATAAAATATCTTGCCTGAAACGAAAAATAGAAGTTTAGATTAACTTTTTGAGCCCACGTTTATTTTAGAAAAGTTGGTAGATGAGCTTTTTACCTAAAAAGACTTGTGTACTTAATATAAATCGATATTTTTGTCCTAAAATAACAAAAAAAGTTATCCTTACCGAAAGAACTACAAACTTATCATTTTCATACAAAAGTTATTTACAACTAATTTAATTTTTAACTAATATTAATATTTATCGATTTACAAAAAATTGTATGATGATAATTTTTAAATAATTAAGATTTTTGTAATATTAATCTCTTATTCAATAAATTCACATTAAAATTATTAACTAAATAAATATTTGAATATCCTTATTATTCATTTTACACAATCAAACAACTATCAACAATCATATGTTTACTAAATATATATACACAAATAGCTAATACAATCAACTAACTGAATTGGTTATCATGTATCAGCTAATACAATCTGCTATCAGTTGTCCACTAATCACCAAATGTAACCATATTCTTGTTTTGTATATATATCAAAGAGCAACTAATATTGCATACGATACAACAAAATAAAATAAAAGATAGTATTTAGTATATATAATATGTATAAGGATGATCACATTGTAAACACTCATCTATTTATGGATATATATACTTTATCCATTTATGGGCATACATACTCAAACATGGATAAAGATACTGATAATTTTATTTATTTCTATCATGAAACACCTCCACCGAGAACAATTAATGTCTTAGAGCTATAGTGGATTGCAAAAGAAAATTCAGTCAACCTCTGTTGTTAGCTTGTTGATGATGCTCACTCCAACTTTATTGTATTATTATCTCCTCCACTAGGGGAGACTTCTCGGAGATCTATATTTTACTTAATCTCTTGCTTGTTGCATACTTGATAAATGTATAATTTATGTGACTCCAATTATAGAGTTCAGCTATTTGACACAATGCTTTACTAATTGTTGAGAATTCGAATGTATGTACGAAAATCAGGATATTAATGTATATTTAATATAAATTATAAATAAATTGATTATTATATGATGATAAGAAATAAATTGATTATTATATGGTGATGAGAAATTAAAATTTGATCGGACAGTAAAAGATCAAAATGAGATACTCAAACAGGCTCAAGTGGTGACATGATAAGTAGCACTAGTGTGTCTGGGTACCACGTGGGTGTTGTATGTAATTGGAGAAGGCTAAGATGCAGGCGAATTATGTGATATCCATGTGAGCTTGTCCGAGGAAAGAAGAATACCATTTTTGGGTTCTTTGATTGGCTGGTGGCCGGGAGGTGAAAGTCTTGATCAAAATGGCGGCGATAGGTAGTGGCTATGTGATTAGTCAAGACATGATAAATAAGGGAAAGCTTTTGAAAGCCACGGATATCACGATTTCCCCAAATATACCCCCGACCACTTGGAAAGTCGTGATAAACGGGGAATTCGTAAGAAGCTCCGATTGCTTCTTATGGAGTTCCATTGTACATGTGCCACTAATCAAATGCGTGAATGAAGATTCATATAACATTCTCAAATTATTTAGGATAACTGCTGTAGCGTATATATTATTCTTATTGGTTGGAATTGACCGTGACTCTGTTGGTTTTCTTGAATTGTAGTGTTGATAATGAATTCGAGGCTAGTATTGGATATTATCTCTGTAAGACGAAATTGTCCCGTACAAAGTGCTAATGGTTCTTGACAATCGCCTCTAAGATACGACGACTTCCTAGTTTAAGTTAGCAGCACCTGCAAAACTTAAACCTTCAACAAACAACTCTGTGTTTTGAACTTTTGAATATTCAAAGAATGAAAGAACTCGAGATGCTCAAATGCTAATGATTATATGATTTTCGGATTTGATGTTTTTTCAATGTCTATGTTTTTTAATCGTCTTTTGATCATTTAGATGGGGTTTTTTATATAGAGTTTCAGGTGCCTCTTGGGACTGGCTGCATCCCTTGGTCCGAATCGATCTGGTGGATAGACGCGTCTGATCCAGTGCAGACACCCTTTGGTCGCGCACCTCTGGACAGTCATGTCCAGTCATGGTGCCCATCAGTGGACAAACGCGTCCACATCGCGCTTCTTGGCGTGTACGAGCCCAGTCACACCCACCAGGGTGTCAAGCCATGTCACCGAGCTAGTGCGACGTGCAATGTCGCGGTCTCTGGCTCGAACGGTGCTACGCACCATCCTCGGTGCATCTTGAGCTAGCCTTCGGCTAGTACAAACTTGGTCCACTATGGTACACCATAAGGAGTACCACATGATTACTCCTTACTTTGATGAAACTCTTTATAAGGTAGCTGCAATTGCAATCTTTTTCCAATGTGGGATGTGACTCTTCACATTATCTTTTCATTCACCCGAAATTAGTTTTGAGAAAAATTAAATGCTAATTTCATCTACTCACAATGTAGATTATGATTTCACAATTTATTTCCATTTGTAAAAAATAGAATCCTCTTAAATAATTAGTCAAAATTTGGCAAACTCATTTTATTAAACCAATATCCAACAATTCTAACATTTACCAGATTGATGGCCTCCAACTATTTAGATTTTTGCTCAATTGTTGATTAGGATTAACAAGCAGTCTCTTTCCATGCTCGTTGTCCTCTTCTTGTTCTTGCTCTTCTAGAACTCTTTCATCAAAATGAGGTATATACTTCACAGATTCTTTGATCCTTTTTTCATAAAAAGGATCAATAAATGCTTGCTTAACAAACCTTGGAATTTTTGTACATTTTGCTACATTCCTATTATCGCCCGCAAGATGATGCTTATGCCGTGTGATTCCACATCTTAAACATTGGAACGATAATTACATTGAATTCCTACAGTTGGATGTTTGTCATCAACTAATTGACCACGGCTCTATCCCGAATCTATATTTTTTTCGTACATTTGTCTTGTCATAGTTGACTGCAAATTAAAAAAATTAAAACAAAATGAAAAAGAAAAATACTCCCTACAAAATGTAAAACTATAAATCTGTCTTGCAAACATTTTTAGTTTTTTTTTTATTAAAAAACCTAAAATTTACAACTTCAAAAAATCAAGAGCAAAAACCTATTCATGAAAAAGATTACTCAAAAGTCAGTGGTATATTGTTATACAAAACAAAAGCTTTAAAGCTCTTAAACAAAAGAAAGCAAAAATGCCGGAAGTAAAAAGAAGTAGAAAAAATTGACGTCAGCTGCGATCTGCTTGGACAGAGACGACAGCGACGATCTGCTTGGATGGAGACGGCGGCGGCAATTTGCTTGACCGGAGACGGCGGCGGCGATACCTTGGAGTTAGGCAGCGACAGCGACAGCGATCGGTTTGGACTTTTTTTCTGCAGTGGTAGGACCAGGTATGTTATCTTTTTACAGCGGCAGGGTTGGGTTTGTGCTTTATATTACTAATTAGGATTGGGTTTTATTATTATTTATTTATGTTTTACAAAAAAATTTATCTTAGCGGCTGCTACGACCACTATCCTACTGCACAATAGCGCAACATTTTACGACTGCTACCCTAATCACACACATGCACCATCATTACCTTTTAACTTTTTAATATCCACCATATAATCACTATCGGTAGTTATACAATTTATATATCTATCACTTTCAATTATTTATTGTAAATACACAATTTCTATATCAGATAGTTAGTTGTATTGAGGTAAGGTGGGTTTTTTCTTTAGGGGTTCCCATCTTGGGGGAGGTCCCAGGTTCGATCCCTGCACACCATAAAAAAAATTCTCCGTGACGGTTTGAGCTTAGGCAAGGAGGACACCGGTGCGTGGGTAAGGATTCGAACTCGGGACGCTTGGTTAGGATTTCACTAGGCTTTCCACTGAACCAAACTTTAAAAAAAAAAAAAATTGTAGCCGGAATGAAAGCAGTAATAAATACTAGTGTTAATGGGCCATAACTTATATGCTATTCCTGGTTCTTATTATAAATTCTTTTAATTCACCATTATTTTAATGGCTCGTAATTATTTTAATCTACCATTATGACACGTATTATCTATAATCTATTATATAAAGGACAATGGTATTTTTTGATAGTGTATACTTAAAAAAACCACTTTACTCCTCTCCTCCCCTCCCCTTATGTTGAATTTAATGATATTATCAAATGTTCAACAATAATAAATTTAAAAAAAAGAACACCCTTAGAATAATAAATTAAAAAGAGACAACTAATCTTCAAAAAATAAAAAAAAAATTCTTTCCTAATAGGGTTTTCCGACGGAACTCCGGCATGTCGCCAACTGACCAATTCTTCTTCTCTCTCTTTTTTTTTTATGCAGGCCCACCAGCCTTCTTTCGAGCGGGCCATCATCGATGGCCGACAGTGTTTTCTAAACGACATGCTCAACTAGCTTGCTTTCCGACGGGAGCTGACCAATATTTTATTCTCTTAACAACAGGTCGTCAGCCTGCTTTCCGGGGACAGACATGCATTCTGACGACCGATCACTTTTTCCTTTTTCTTGGCCTGCGGTCATGCTTTCGGGCAGCCTATAAAAGAAATAGAATAATACTAACTTCTGCAACGTTTACTTTACAATACTCACACTCACATTAGAGTTGGTATATTCTACAACATGGTGCATAGTGCAAGATACACAAGAACTGTGATTCTAGTATAATCACAACTGTCGTATAACATAATTCAAGTGAAAATATGACGAATTAACCCACTGGCCTTTTCCAGCGAGAGCGTCGCCCGTAGACATCCAACGGCCGCCTAGTTTGTATTTTTCTATTGACAGGACACCATTCTGCTTTCCGGTGGTCGGCCTGCTTTCCTTCGACAGACCACTTTTTTTTTTGTCTCCCGAGATGCTTTCTGGCAGCCTATAAGAAAATGGACTAATACTAACTTGTGCAACATTGACATTACAATAGTCACACTAACATCAAGATTGATATATTCCACAAATGGTGTATATCATAATCATAACTGACGTATAACATAATTCCAGTGTAACATCAATCCAATTTTTAATCTCTCTTTTATTTTTACTGGTATTCTTTATTATCCTGCAACATAATCACAACTCGATGTATGTCATAATCACGAATGACGTACCACGCACGGTACATGCATGTTGCACGGTATACTTTTCCATCACATTATATATTACATCACACAACAATGAATTAACAAGATTTTTATCACACATCAATATTATTACCCACTCCCCTCCGGCTTTGCCCTCAATCCTACATGCTATAAAGATAGGCAAAATTACCAATTAGGGGTATGAACTTTTTCAAATTTTGTACTTATGGTACCAAATTTTTTTTTGTATCATTGGGGTATGAACTTGTTTTCGTTCAACCAAGTTAGGATATCCGTAAAAATATGTCAGTTAAATCTAACGGACTTGCTGACCTGTCCGTTAAGTGACACGTGTCACCTTCTTATTGGTCCACGTGTCTTTGGTTGGTTTTCTCTTCTTCGGTCATCTACTCCGGTGACGGCGAGTTTTTCGACCAGTTTTTTCTTGTACTTATTCCAGTAATTTTTTTCACTTATTTTTTTTTTCGGCCACGCAACTGCAACCACACACACACACACACACACACACACACATATATATATATATATATACACACACGTTGAAGAAAAAGCTTTTTGTTAACTGTAATTTATACCAGAAATCAGCTTATTAAATATAAAAGAATATCGGGACATGTTGTTTTACCGTTGATTTATGACGTGGATCCGTGTATATATATATATATATATATATATATATATATATATATATATATATAATGGAGGTATTTGACCGGAAAAAAGGGTGGCCGAAAAAGCTCGACGTCGTCGGAGAAGATGAAGGCCAACCGGAGACACGTGGACCAATCAGAAGGTGACACGTGTCACTTGATGGACATGTCAGCAAGTCCGTTGACTTTAACTGACGGATAGCCTTACTTGGTTGGACGGAAACAAGTTCATACCCCTAAATGATACAAAAAAATTTGTTACCATAAGTGTAAAATTTGGAAAAGTTCATACCCATAATTGATAATTTTGCCTTAAAATATTGGGCAAATTTAGACTCCAAGAATATTGTGTGGCAATCCGAATGTTTTTTCTTTTTCTTTTTTTTTCTTTTTTTAAGGAGGAAAAATTCTGAGTTTGCGCAGATTTCTTTGGCTAGCTTTTGTTTTTTAGAGCTTAAAAATTACTCGGAGAAAAATATAGGAATAAAGTAGAAACACCATTGGCCGGACTTCTTTTGTTTTGGCAATCCTGTTTCTTAGACATGCAGCCGTATCCTTCACGATGAAGGAACAAGTAAAGTTTCTTTTTATTCGTTTCCCACACATACTTAATTTAACCTGGTTTATAAATAGTGGGCCGAGCCGAACAATACTGGCCTCTTGCAAACACACGGTGCTAACTGCATGTTGAAGACATAAGAATGACAACTACTTTTTCTTTCTGTCCATTTACCAAACCCAAACTATTGATCATCCTAACAATAATAATCATATCGTTCGTATTAATTTCGGAAGCCAAAGGTGGTGCTGGCGGCCATGGTGGTGGTAGAGGCCACGGCGGCCGTGGTCGAATACCAAGAATCATCCCGCATGGCGGCGGAGGCGTACCTCACCACAAGAGTAACGCAACCGCTGTTTTTTTCACATGGTCATGGTTTTTAACATGCAATCTAGCTTATGTTGCACTTGTTTGTTCTGGTCTGTGGTTTTACAATTTTTTATAATTTTGTTAAATTTTTGCGTGTTGTTCTTCGTTGATGAGCAATGAAATTTATGTGCTTGTCACCACGCCCAGAAAAGGAGCAGAGGTTGAATTGTAATGAATAATGATTGGATAAATATTATTTTGAATATTGATTTAGGTTTTTGTAGATGGTTTATTTGATTTGGTATACCCACATTAATATATAAGGGGAGCCGTTGGAACCCTTAAGGCATTGTTCGAGGATGAAACCATTAACTCGAAGACTGGATCCAGTAAGCACGAGCCTGTAACTCAAACGAGGGACCACGAGACGAACATGTTATGTTGGAAAACTTATCTTTAAATCGGGAGTGAAGTAGAGCCTCATGAGGTACTCAAGACAGAGGATATCCTCCTCTTCCATGGGGAAGAGAAAAAGGTTTAATATATATAGCGTCCGACACAAATTTGATTTTTTATATGACAATCCAGGGTGTGTGTGGGCATGTGGGTGTGGGGTGGGGGGGGGGGGGGGTGTTCGCTTAAGTAAAAACTCTATTATGTTAGATTTAACCAAACTGTCACGCTATGGCTTTGGAAGCTTCTAGAAGGATCGAGATTGCTCTCCAGACTTCTTGTATTTACATGATAGAGATTGTAACATTCCGGAAGCCCTCCGGAATGATTATAGAAAAGGATAGAAGTATGTAGCTTGTCTTATGATCTCCTGTATGTTTTAGATACATGTAGATTATCGTATAAAGGACAAGGCGATATGAAGGACCCTTCGAGGTAGTGAAGAAAGTCGGAATGCGATCCTATCGACTCAATCTTCCGGATGACTTCAAGATTCATCCGGTCTTCCATGTGAGCCTCTTGAAACCATATTACAAGGACGAGGAAGACCCATACCGAAATGAGTCAGATCGAGCCTCGCTTGCCAACACGGTGTCCTTTAACAATGACATTGAAGAGATCTTGGCGGATCGACAAGTTGGAAAATAGGGAACGCCCCGCTGGACTGAATATCTGGTACGGTGGAGAGGTTTACCAGACAGTGAAGCTTCGTGGGAGAAAGAACAAGACTTGTGGCAATTCAAGACCAAAATTGAGGCATACAAGGCAAAGACTTGACGAGGACGTCAAGACTCAGGTGGGGGAGAGTTGTCACGCTATGGCTTTGGAAGCTTCTAGAAGGATCGAGATTGCTCTCCACACTTCTTGTATTTACATGATAGAGATTGTAACATTCCGGAAGCCCTCCGGAATGATCATAGAAAGGGATAGAAGTATGTAGCTTGTCTTATGATCTCCTGTATGTTCTAGATACATGTAGATTATCGTACATTCTAGAAGTTGTAGATGGAGTCCTATAAAAGGATCTCCAAGCCCCTCATTTGTACATCATCCAAGTTTGAGCAAGTTAATAGAAAAGTTCCTTTCAAAGAGCGGTTTCTCTCTCTAACTTTCTCTCTCTAAAATATACTTCAATCTTCCGCATACTTAAGCAAGAGGGTTGGGAAGCCTGCCTTAGTGGCCGAAGGACTAAGTTGCTAAGGGGCGCACGGCATAACTCGACGGACTGAAGTTTGCCCGTGACACATGATATCAGAGACCGGTTCTTGGTAAGGTGAGAGAATGAGCGGAAATAGCAGCATGGTCGAAGGGAACAACGCTGGCGACGATGGTCGCAAGACCAAGAAAAGTGGGAGGGACAAGTCCAGGGACCCTGAATCTTCGATGGAAGCTAGGGTGACCAAGATTGAGGTGGTTGTTGGAGAAACCATCGAACGGATGGACGTCCTAGATGAAAATGCCAGTGAAATCGAGGACAAGGTGTTGCTTGCTCTCAACGAGTTGAAGTCTACACTCCTTGGCGAAGTCGCCAAACTGCGGGAGGAGCTGACCACACGGATGGAAAAGATTGAGGAGGATTGTGCGTTATGCAAGGCAGCCGTGGCGGGTGGTACCTTGGCAAGGGAGACGCCGCGCATTCAGGCACCAGAACCTCCGAAATACTCGGGTAAGTGTATTGCTAAAGAACTTGATAATTTCTTTTGGTCTTTCGAAACCTATATGGATGTAGTACGTATAAAGGATGATGAGGACAAGATCAAAACGACGATCTTGTACCTAAGTGATGACGCTGTCTTATGGTGGAGACGGCGTCATCAATATATTTCACGAGGGTCATGTCGGATAGACACTTGGGAAGAATTCAAGGCGGACTTGAAAAAGAAATTCTATCCGGAAAATGCCGAGAGTTTGGCCATGAAGAAGCTGCGTGGCCTGAAGCAATCAGGGAGTGTGATGGAGTATATCAATGAATTCTCCTCACTCATGTTGGAACTTCCCGAAATGTCGGACAAGGATAGATTGTTCTATTTCTTGGATGGGTTGCAGTCATGGGCGGCCCTTGAACTGAGAAGACATAAGGTCCAAGACTTATCAGAAGCAATTGCTGCGGCTGAGGAAATTATAGAGTTCCGAAAGGACTTCACGCAGCAGAAGGACAAGAAGGTAGCCAAGGAAAAAGGTGGGGGAGACAGGCCTCACAAGACGGGATACAAGCCGACCTTCAAAGGAAAATAAAAGACCAATGAAGTCAAGATAAGGGAGTGATTCTTATGCAGGGGTCCACACTTCGTCCAGGTCTGCCCAAAAAAGAAAGCACTAAATGCCATAATAAGCCAACAGGAGGAACGGGCCGAAGAAATGCAAATGGTGTCAATGCAACTCCTCAATGCAATGAAGGTGAAGGAAGAAACAGTGATGGTACCCAAGGCGGAAAAGGTCAGGAATGGTCTCATGTACGTTGAGGCAAAGATAAACAAGGGTGTCACAAAGGCCTTAGTGGACACATGGGCCACACATAACTTTTTAGCTGAGGATGAGGCAGTCCGATTGGGCATAAGGGTTGCTAAAGAAATGGGATAGATAAAAATAGTGAACTCCACATCAAGACCCATCATTGGCGTGGCAAACAAGTCCCGGTCCAACTGGCGGATTGGCAGGGCAAGGTTGACTTCACGGTGGTCCGGATGGATGATTACCGAATGGTGCTAGGCATGGAATTCATGGAGTTAATGAATACGGTAACCATCTAGAATCCCCAAATTCTGAGCGTCACTCCAAACAAGGTAACTTTCGATATTCCCTTACTTCGTGGGAAGGTCTAGTCTCGTATGTTATTGGCTATGCAGGTATCGAAAGGGTGTAAGAGAGGGCAAGAGACATACCTTGCTGCCCTCAAGACGGACGACCTATGTAATATCCGAAATTTCTACTACTGTTGTTTAATGTTATTTTATCCGAGTTATATTGTATAGTGTGGAATCTGTACCATATGGATAAAATAATTGAAAGACTGAGACTGCTATACTTGTATAATTGTTGTACTTGGTCAACAATTGCATCTGAGGATATCGTGTATTAGATGTATCGTATGAGAATATTATTGGAAGGAGCATGTGTATTCTGTATGCCGTGTGTTCGTATTCTGTATGTCGAGACGTTGGACAAGAATAGCTGAAAATGGCTAAGTATAGCCTGAATAGCGCTAAAGGTAAAGGATAGCGCATGCTAGTACAGACCCGATCAGAAGGAATCTACGTGTGGACCCGACCACTTTCGGCGCATGTGCCAACGAGGTCAACGGATGTTTGTTATGAAGGATTAGCGCACGCTAATGCATATTGTTAGCACACGCTAATCAGATCGGTCTAAAGGAATCTTGGCTTTATCTGGTTACTTTCGGCATGTGGGGACATGGGGGTAGGTGCAGACTGTAGCAAGTCAACTATGAGTAGCGCACGCTATAGCTGAAGGCTTGCGTACACTAGATAGAGGCATTTACGTACACTATTGCATGGGCATTGCGTACGTAAATCATTGTATGCAGTAAGGCAGTAGCCTCTGGACTGCGATAGTGCACGCTAACAAAGACAGTTAGCGCACGCTAATAATAGTCAATATATATATATATATATATGTGCAGTTGGCCATTATTCTTCATTTCGTCCATTCTTTCCTTGCAACCGATAGAGAGAGTTCTTAGAAAGATGTTTGAAGCTCCAAACACTGGATTATGGTGGAGTTAATCATCCATAACAACATTTGAAGCATGGAAGTGAATGAGAATAGATTTAACCTTGGAAATCAATCCATTCCTTCAAAGAGGTAATTACTCTTCACTTTGGGATTTCGTTTTGGATTGTATATGATGTCCTTGAGTTGATAATCGTCATGTATATGAGTTAACAAGTATGATTATGAGATTGGTTACCAAGTTATGTTGATGTTATTGTTGATATACGGGTATTGATATGATCCGAATGGTTTCGAATTGTATTGTTTATCTTCAAAGAGATATGTTGGCTAATGTCTTCCTTCAATTCGGATCTTTGATGTTGTTGTTGTTGATTTCTTCATATGATGGTGATCATGGTGATGATTATGAATTCTTGGTATTCATATGTTGATATTAAGGAAGAAGAGGATCTATGAATATATTACTTGGATTATGAGTTGGATGATTGTTTATATGTTAAAGGATATCGGATTTTGTTGTTCTGATAGCTATGAACATGGTTTCGAATCACTTAGTGTTCTTGATAATCGCCAAATGTTGATCGATTCTTGTAAGGCATGCATCTATACAGCATTAGCGCATGCTAAGCTTACTGGCTAGCGCATGCTAATTAAAGCGACTTAGCGCACGCTACGTTAAGTGATTAACGTGCGCTAAGTGGACAGGCAGTGCAGTATATCCTGTTTCGGTTATGAATTCGTGATCGTTTAAGTTGGATTGATCAGACTTGTGATTAATCGAGATATTGTTGAGCCGTTGGGTTTGTGAATTGGTTATATCGATTGTTGATTGTTATCGAACTTGTTGTTTATCGATTATTGTAATAGGTTGAGACTATTGATCGGTGATTAGAACCATGCGTTGCGGTCGTGTTCGAGAATGTTCGTGAATTGCATTGATCGGGGCCGAGAAGCTTGTAGGTGACGGCAAGGAGTTGATAACGGCTTCATTGGTATCGAGGCAAGTTACTACTTGCACAGTTTATAATATTCGATGAATGATTTCAGTTTCATTCGTTTATAATTCGTATAGCAATGATTATTATTGTGAACCCTGGAGATTTGGATTTTACATTGTTTTCTGATCTTGGGAGTTAAATCATAATGTATATGATTTATTTCGGTTATTGGCATATTCGGGTATCGAGGTTACATTGTGATAAAGACGAGGATATGAGTATCTATAGTCCACGGTATGTTTGGATCGCCGAGCATTAAAGATAATCGCCGGTGATGATTTGACATCGAGATTTCTCCTGAAGGACTCGGGACAAGTATCTTAATTTGATTTCGGTTAGTGTTGATGATGTTGATCATGCGGGTTGTCATTCATGTTGCTGAACATGAGGTCGCCCTAGTTGTTTTATCATAGTGTCGTTCATGTTATTGATTCATATGTTGTTCATGTTGATGAACATATTGATTTGCATATGTGTATGTATAATTGTATTGTATATGTTGTGTTGATCCGATGGGATCGAGCGATCTATGCTGAGGGCGCTGGATCGGATGTCCACTATGCGTTGGTCCGACGGGATCATCATGGGGATCTATGCTGAGGGTGCTGGATCGTTGGATGGGTTCTCCACCATGTGTTGGTCCGACGGGATCATCATGGGGATCTATGCTGATGGCGCTGGATCGTTGGATTACCCAGTGATGTGTTGATGGAATCATATGGATTCGCATAATTGATTTTATTATGTGTTGTTGTGCATATGTATATTGTTGGTTATCCACCTCGTGTTGATCTTGTAAGATCACTTTGGGATCTATGCTGAGGGCGCTGGATCATGGGATTTCTATTGAGTATACATGATTGTTATTGTTTTTGTGCATATTGACGTGGTCATATGAGTATGCATTTATAGGTCTTGTGTTAAGACCGTGTCCCAATGATGTATTGATCTGATCTCGGATTAGACTGACGTGATTGTCGTGGCATTATACATCTCGAGGTATGTTCCGTATTTCCCTTGGTATTTGTATTTGATGGACAATCGGTTTTCGAGTTGAGATTTGATGATGTTACCCGACGGATTTGGGTTGGACAGAGTTAGTAGATTTGGTAACAGTGAGTTATGATGATGTTTTGAGAACCTTGGGTACTGTGCGAGATGTGAATTTTGGTAAAGTTATGACGATAAGAATACATTGGTCGTATTCTTATTTTGTATTCTCATTGGTATGTAATTATTAATGTGATGTGACGGTTATCATTGTTGGATATTATGGCTGATCCCGTCGTGGGCTTTCTTTTTAGTTTCTTGAGATATCGAGCTTGTAGCGGTCGTGAAGAGATGAGCTTCCCGGAGGATACTGGCTAGGGCATGTAATTGTGTATCGAGTTTCCTGATCAGTTCTTGTATTCCGTTCCTAGAGTATTTTTAATTGTTTGTCTTTTTCCGCTGTGTAAGTATTTTTAAATGGCCTTTTGGTATCTAGTAACTTAGGTTACTTTGGCAATCATTTTCTAAACTATTCTGTCGGCGCGTGTAAGCGATAGCTTAACATATGTTTTTAAACTGTTGAGTTTTTGCATTTCGGGCCTTGTGGTTCCAAATGAGATTTTACGACAGTTTTGATAAACGGATTTTATTAAGTCTTCGAATGTTTTTAAAAGACAGTACCATCGTTAGCCTCTTGGGCGTTTGTAAATGTTTGTGAAAATTTTCTTTAGCCTTGTGGGTTCCATCTCGGGGCCCACGGCGCTGTAATATTCCTGGATGGCTATGGGGGTGTTACAGAATATGGTATCGGAGCTTAGGTTGAGAAAACCTAGGCAGTCGGGTCGAGTCGGTTCGTGTTTTTGTCGCGTCATTCGAGTTCTCGATTGACAAATATTAGAGCCATGAGTTTTGTTGTTCACTCGGGCTTGTGCGTTATGTGATTTACCAGTGTAGTACTGGGGTTGTTGCTAACTTTTCCAAATGGTATTAATGTGTTTCTTCGGATAGAGCCGTGTTTTGTTCTCGAGTTGAACTGAGTTTGCAAAATGTGTGTTTTGTAAATGTCTATGTCGAGTATTTTATAGAGTTGAGACATGTGCCAGTATCACGGAAAATCGTCGGCTTCACGATCTGTAAGTATTGGGATTTTTGAATTGCATTAAGATTTATTGCCATTCTAAGTTGATATGCTTTGAGATTCAGAAAGATATTATGCGTTACAGTATGAGATGACAGAGTTGGGACAGGATTGATGATCTTGAGAAGTTATGATTTTGGAAATCAATATGTCGGTTAAATTTTGGAAATGGGGTTGTGTAGTCGGGAGAAGAACTGTGGATTGTTGAGAAGAACATGTAGTCATGTTAGTTCATTTTGTGATATATGAAATTGTTTTCGAGCATTTGAAAATGATACTTTTCAAAATGAATGTTTTACGGAAAATGATTTTTGGGCCGAGACCCAATCGATTTGAAATAGTTTTATAACTTAGGACTTGAGGTCCGAAAAAGGTTTTTCTACTTTTTAAACTTCTTGTAATGCGGAACGAGATACAGGCTGAGACCCTAATGTTTCAAAAGGCTTTTCTGTTTTCTTAAAACTCCTGAGATTTGTAAAACACTTTTGTCAATCGTTTATCTATTTCGTTTCTGCCTTTCGGAGTTTTGGTTTACTTGTTCAAATGAGACTTCTCGGGTAGTCTTTCGCTGTGTTTGATCTATTGATTATTCATTGTTTTGTCATAGCATAGTTGAGGTGATCCAGAATGGGTTAATGGTTGACGTTGCGAATCATAGGTAGAAGAGGAGTTTTTATCGTAGTCTATATAGTAAGATTTTGGAACTTTATCGTGTGGTTTTCTGATGGAATGTCAGTGGAACTGGTGACGAACCGAATTGGTATACAGGAGTATGGATGTGGTCAATCATTTGCATAGTTTTCATTTTAAAACTTCAAAATCGTGTGGATTATAAGGAAACTGTTATCGAATACTTGGCATTGCGAGCCAGTTTAACTTTTCGAAAATTGATTTTGTGGTCTTACCAAAATTTATGTTTTGAGCTTTGAAATTTTTGAAAGAACTTTCTAAAATTTGTCTTCTCGACAAGATTATATGATTTCGAACTGGTTTTGAAAACGTGATGGATATACATACGCATTTAGTGCATATCATGGTGAACTTATGAATGTGGCTCACAAATTGGATAATACATCAGTATGGTGCGATGAAAAGAGATTCGCACTTTAGTATGGTAGTTTGGTTATCCATGGATGATCGGTTGATTTATCGGATAAGAGAAATATGTTGCGTGTTGTAGATTCATGCACAGGATGTAATTTTGGAACTTTGGATTTTTTGAAACCGGTACATATGTGCTATGTGATTTCATTGGTATGGTAGTAGCACGATTTTACCATAGTGATTTTTGAATGATTTCTTTGTAAGTGTAGATTTTGGGGATGGTGACCCCATGCTGGTTGTTTTGGATATTGAGTGGTCGTTCCCACTCCATGTATGATTGGATATGTTCGTCGGTTTGTGATTGGTTGCTCGTATGCCGAGGAGTATGTTCACCAGTTGGGTATGTTTATTGAGATCCACTATATGTGATTGGTGTGTTGTTTTGAGAACTTTATTCGTTCGTATATCGGTTTCTGTGGTTCTGTGTTGATCGTGTTGGAGTTTACCATGTGAGAGTATTCTAGATTGTTGATGCTCCTTCGTTGGTAATATTGGTGTTTATAATGTCAATGATATTCTCGATTGTGTTTTGACATCTGGTTGGTCCTATTGGAGTTTATCATGTTGATGATATTCTCGGTTGCGTTTTAACCTTTGGACTGGTCGTATTAGAGTTTATCATGTCGATGATATCCTCGATTAATTTATTGGTTGATCATTGTTGGTGACCATCTGAGCGTTCGGCTTTTGTGCCGATGTTTCGGGATTTGTGTCGTTGTTTTGGGCAGTTGTTTCTCAGATATATCGTGCATTTTGGATTGTATCAGAATTGGGACTTGATTGTGCGATTAGGCAGACAGGATTTGACACGGATAGATTATTTTATCCGAAGATGATACATTTTTGTTGAGACTCATGGAATGTGATTGTAAGCGTATTGAGGCTTTACAGTGAAGTCGCTTGCTAGTATATCAGGAGATCGTCGACTTTGCGCATTTGTAAGTATGCTATTGTGGTTATTCGGTAATAATGATGATCGATCGTTGTCGTGATGGTTTCGGAATATTTTGGTTGAGCGGTTTGTTTGTTTTTCTATGCTGGATTGCAAGTTTCGAGGACGAAACTTATTTTAAGTTGTGTAGTATGTAATATCCGGAATTTCTACTACTATTGTTTAATGTTATTTTATCCGAGTTATATTGTATAGTGTGGAATCTGCACCATATGGATAAAATAATTGAAAGATTGAGACTGCTATACTTGTATAATTGTTGTACTTGGTCAACAATTGCATTTGAGGATATCGTGTATTAGATGTATCGTATGAGGATATTATTGGAAGGAGCATGTGTATTCTGTATGCCTTGTGTTCGTATTCTGTATGTCGAGACGTTGGACAAGAATAGCTGAAAATGGCTAAGTATAGCCTGAATAGCACACGCTAATATTCAATCTTAGCGCACGCTATCGTTCAGGTTCAGCACACGCTAAAGGTAAAGGATAGCGCACGCTAGTACAGACCCGATCAGAAGGAATCTACGTGTGGACCCGGCCACTTTCGGCGCATGTGCCAACGAGGTCAACAGATGTTTGTTATGAAGGATTAGCGCACGCTAATGTATATTGTTAGCGCACGCTAATCAGATCGGTCTAAAGGAATCTTGGCTTTATCTGGTTACTTTCGGCTAGGGCTGTTATCGGGTCGGTCCGGTCCGAATTTTGACTTACCCGATCCCGACCCGATAAGCTTATCGGATAAACCCGAACCGAACCGATAAGTCTATCGGTCCAAATTTCAAACCCGAGACCGTGGTAGTTACTGGCGGAGTATCCGGTCCAGCCCGATAAGAAAAATCAGTTTGGAACCGAACCGGATACCCGAACCCGAAACCCGAAATCTGGACATAATAAAACTTAAAAATTCTTCAATTTGCAATAAAAATAAAACAAGACCTAATTTTTTTTCCCATTCATTCTTTAAATTTATTAAAAAACTCAAATGATTTCTCACGTACAAGTAAATTCTAGAAATTTAAGCAAGAACTCGAAACTGCTAATAATTAGGTGAGAAACAAACATAAGAGATCAGCACAAAATTCAACTAGTGGAAAAGACATATGATTAGGGGTGAAAACTGGGCGGATATTTCCCGCCCGATCCGGATCCGTATCCGATCGGAATCGAATTCGGGATGAAAAATAGGTATCCGGTCGGATTCGGATACGGATCCGGATAGTTGAATTCGGATACGGGTTAGAATTCGGATACTGCAATATCCGCCCATATCCGAGTTTTCCCGTATTTTATCGGATAATATCCGGATACCAATCCGGATAATAAATCCGGATATCCATATTTATAATTTTAAATACTTTATATATATACCCCACCCAATGAAAAAAAGGAGAGAAGACGGAATCTTCCATTAGTGAAATCCAAGGCTGAGACTCCAGATTTGCGCGTTGTATTAGCGTTCACTCTAAGCTATATATATATTAGTAATAATTGTTAAAAACAATTAAATTAACATTCTTTATTCTTTGCTAAGTATGGAGCTTATGTTTTTTATGGGAGAGACTGAATAAGTAAAAATGAGGGAACCTTATTATGAAACGATTTTTAAAAAAATTACTATAGTTTGCATTAGAACTTTTATGAAATATTGTGTATGTAGTTTTTTATATGCTGCAATTACTTCCAAACGATTTTTGTATGAAACGTATTATCCGATTATATTTATTCGAATCCGGCCCGAATCCGTCCTGTATCCGTCCCGTGTCCGTATCCCGAATAATCCGAATTCGTATCCGTATCCGGCCTTCCCGTATCCGACTCCGAATCCGAGAGAAAAATATGGGTTAGGATACGGGAAGAGTACTATCCGCCCGTATCCGATCCGTTTTCACCCCTACATATGATGTAGTAAATTCGAAAAATATCAAAAAAAACTAGCAAATCAACACCAATTTCAACCACTGGAACTGACCAAAAAAAAATTCAACCACTGGAACCAAAAAAAAAAATCAACCACTGGAAAAAAATTCAAACAATTTGTTGTGCCTTCTGCCATCTTTTATAAAACATGACCTAAATTAATACTCCAAGCTAACAACATATCTTGACTCAAGTGGTTGAAGTAGTTGCTCCCATCAGTTTGGCTATCAAGATGTTCTCCAATCTCAACTCCCCCTATGGTCTCATCACCATCATCATCATCATAATTATCCATTTCAGCGTATGAACTGTGTATAAGAGACACTGAAGAATCTTCAATGACATAACTCTGTAAGTTCAAGATTTATTAAACAAATTTACAACATGATTATATAGCTTGACAGTTTAATCTGATTATTTATATATAATTTATAATTTATTATCATTCAGGAACTGAAAAAACTAACTCATTATAACTTCATTAACTTATAATCATGAATCCAGACCCAAACCCTAAAAATTGTTAACTGCATAACCCCAAAAATTAAATCCCCCAAAAATTTCAAACCCTAAACCCACCCAAAACATTTAACCCAATGAGAACCATAAACTTTAAAATAGGATTTGAAAGTGTAATTAGTATTTACAATCGAGACTTTTTAAATAACAGTCTGAAAATTAATCGAATAAAATTCAACAAATTGAACAAAACAGGTTTTATCATGTTTCATATGAATATAGAAAAAATAAATGACATTCAAGCAAGTATTATGTATTGATTATGATATAAGATGAAGATTGAAGACCATACAAGGGAGCCGAACTGGATTTCGAACTGTAGGCTGCCAAGGATTCCGAAGGTTGCCAAGGATTCCGAACTGGAGGCTGCCAAGGATTCCGAACTGGAGGATGATTCCAGAGCCAGCACACTTCCAGGCTTCCAGCGCCCTCTTCGTCCGGTCGGAGTGAAGGTCTATGAGCAAGGCTTCGGACGAGAGGTAGGTAAGGGTGAGAGGCAGAGAGTTTTTTTTTCGGTGAGGTGAGGGTGAGAGGCACGGAGTTTTTTGCAGGTGAGACTTGAGAGAAGATAATGACGGACAGTCGACAGGAAGGAGGCGGGTGGGAGTAAATGAAGAGATTAGGGTTTCCAAACCTATCTCTTCTTATATATATACCATGAGCCTAAGGAGCTATTTGGTGGTATGTATAATTAAAAAGAAGAATTACCGGGTATTTTTTCGGGTTAGCGGTCCGGTTTCTTATCGGTTTCGGTTTCAATTTCATTTTCCGTATCCATTCCGTTAACTTCTGGGTGAGTCCCAATTTCGGGTTTTCGGTCCGGTGATCGGGTGGGTCTCGGATTTATCCGGCCCAGTAACAGCCCTACTTTCGGCATGTGGGGACATGGGGGTAGGTGCAGACTGTAGCAAGTCAACTATGAGTAGCGCACGCTATAGCTGAAGGCTTGCGTACACTAGATAGAGGCATTTACGTACACTATTGCATGGGCATTGCGTACGTAAATCATTGTATGCAGTAAGGCAGTAGCCTCTGGACTGCGATAGCGCACGCTAACAAAGACAGTTAGCGCACGCTAATAATAGTCAGTATATATATATATATATGTGCAGTTGGCCATTATTCTTCATTTCGTCCATTCTTTCCTTGCAACCGATAGAGAGAGTTCTTAGAAAGATGTTTGAAGCTCCAAATACTGGATTATGGTGGAGTTAATCATCCATAACAACATTTGAAGCATGGAAGTGAATGAGAATAGATTTAACCTTGGAAATCAATCCATTCCTTCAAAGAGGTAATTACTCTTCACTTTGGGATTTCGTTTTGGATTGTATATGATGTCCTTGAGTTGATAATCGTCATATATATGAGTTAACAAGTATGATTATGATATTGGTTACCAAGTTATGTTGATGTTATTGTTGATATACGGGTATTGATATAATCCGAATGGTTTCGAATTGTATTGTTTATCTTCAAAGAGATATGTTGGCTAATGTCTTCCTTCAATTCGGATCTTTGATGTTGTTGTTGTTGATTTTTTCATATGATGGTGATCATGGTGATGATTATGAATTCTTGGTATTCATATGTTGATATTAAGAAAGAAGAGGATCTATGAATATATTACTTGGATTATGAGTTGGATGATTGTTTATATGTTAAAGGATATCGGATTTTGTTATTCTGATAGCTATGAACATGGTTTCGAATCACTTAGTGTTCTTGATAATCGCCAAATGTTGATCGATTCTTGTAAGGCATGCATCTATACAGCATTAGCGCACGCTAAGCTTATTGGCTAGCGCATGCTAATTAAAGCGACTTAGCGCACGCTATGTTAAGTGATTAACGTGCGCTAAGTGGACAGGCAGTGTAGTATATCCTGTTTCGGTTATGAATTCGTGATCGTTTAAGTTGGATTGATCAGACTTGTGATTAATCGAGATATTGTTGAGCCGTTGGGTTTGTGAATTGGTTATATCGATTGTTGATTGTTATCGAACTTGTTGTTTATCGATTATTGTAATAGGTTGAGACTATTGATTGGTGATTAGAACCATGCGTTGCGGTCGTGTTCGAGAATGTTCGTGAATTGCATTGATCGGGGCCGAGAAGCTTGTAGGTGAAGGCAAGGAGTTGATAACGGCTTCATTGGTATCGAGGCAACTTACTACTTGCACAATTTATAATAGTCGATGAATGTTTTCAGTTTCATTCGTTTATAATTCGTATAGCAATGATTATTATTGTGAACCCTGGAGATTTGGATTTTACGTTGTTTTCTGATCTTGGGAGTTAAATCATAATGTATAGGATTTATTTCGGTTATTGGCATATTCGGGTATCGAGGTTACATTGTGATAAAGACGAGGATATGAGTATCTATAGTCCACAGTACGTTTGGATCGCCGAGCATTAATGATAATTGCCGGTGATGATTTGACATCGAGATTTCTCCTGAAGGACTCAGGATAAGTATCTTAATTTGATTTCGGTTAGTGTTGATGATGTTGATCATGCAGGTTGTCATTCATGTTGATGAACATGAGGTCGCCCTATTTGTTTTATCATAGTGTCGTTCATGTTATTGATTCATATGTTGTTCATGTTGATGAACATATTGATTTATGCATAATTATATTGTTTATGTTGTATTGATCTGACGGGATCGAGCGATCTATGCTGAGGGCGCTGGATCGGATGTCCACTATGCGTTGGTCCAACGGGATCATCATAGGGATCTATGCTGAGGGCGCTGGATCGTTGGACGGGTTCTCCACCATGCGTTGGTCCGATGGGATCATCATGGGTGATGTAGAACATCTCGCAAGCCAATTCGAGGAACAAAAGGGCATAAACAGAAAAACCCATGTTTGACCGTATTAATCAAGTGTGAATCTAAAAGTTGGAAATCAAAATTCGAAACCGCGCCAAACACCTACTGTCCAGACCTGACTTTTGTGAGCTGTGTTCTTCTTACATTTCTTCCAGCCACGTTTTCTAGCTTGGAAAGTCAGCCACTTTCTTCCTTATTCCTTTTTCATATGTTTCTCATTCAAAGTCATGCTTTGCGGCTCATTCAAAGTCATGCTTTGTGGCTAGACTTTTCGTTTATATTTCCATATGTATTTTGTGTATTCACATGTTGGTTTCTCACTTGTTTGATATATATATATATATATATCATTAGGTTGCAATATTCAGATATTCGGTTTTTATCAATCAATATAAATCCTCCTTGTGAGTTTTAAGAGTTGTCTCTTAGTTTCCGAGTTTTACGTTTGTATTTCTCGTTTATAAAAAGGGTCTAGATGTTTGTCGATCCGTTCCACGCATAATCCTACTGCGTCAGTTGGTATCGGAGAACAGATTACCTGTCTCTTCAAAACTTTCGACATGGAAGGCCAACAACCACCAGTCGTTGCAAGAGCCGAGTTCAAAGAGTTAGTAACGGCCGTAGCCGCACTAACAGCCGCCTTCAACAATCGGGTCAACGTCAACAACAACAACAACCACCGCCCAAGACGAGACAGGTACGAAGGTCGTCATAGACCCCAAGCCGGTGACTGTCGTCACCCAACCACTAGTTCTAGCTCCGATTCCGAGTCGGAGCAAGAAAGAGAACAACCTCGAAAAGACCCCGACTATAGAATGAAAGCCGACATTCCATACTTCTATGGAAACATGGGATTTGAAGAATTTCTAGATTAGCAAATTGAAGTCGATCGTTTCTTCGACATCATGGAGATCCCCGAACACAAACAAGTCAAAATGGTAGCTTTCCGCTTGAAAAGCACCGCCGCCGTATGGTGGGATAAACTTGTATCTCAACGGCAACGACAACGGAAGGGCCCAATACGTTCGTGGAGAAGATCCAGACAACTTATCTCCGAACGGTTCTTACCGGAGGATTACGAGCAAATTCTCTACAAGATGTACTTGGATTGCTCTCAAGGATCGAGGACCGTCGCCGAGTACACCACCGACTTTATTCGTTTATCCGAGCGAAACGAAATTAACGAGACCAAAGGTCAAAGAGTTACACGTTATATAAACGGTCTTAAAAGTTCAATACAAGACAAAATTGGACTCCAAACCATTTGGATGGTAACCGAAGCTTCAAGTCTAGCCATGAAGGCTGAACTCTTGGAAAAGACCGCTCGAGTTTCGTCCTATCGTCGGTACACAACATCGACTCCCGCTGAAGCCACCAGTTCCGCAACCGACAAAGGCAAAAGTACCGCAAATAGCTCCACCGCCCGCAACACCAACCAAGCACAAAGCCCTACTGAAGCCAAAAGTAAGACCGAAACACCCAAGCCACCCAACCCTTATGTCCGACCATCGGGATCCAAATGATACCGTTGTGGCCAACCGGGCCATAGATCCAATGAATGCACCAACCGGAGGACAATCGGTCTTGCAGATGAAGACCAAAGCGAAGAGGAAGACGTGTATGAAGGATCCGATTTTGCAGAAGAAGAATTCGAGGAAAGAGTCAACATCGTACTTCAAAGAGTCCTCCTCTCTTCCAAAGAAGAAGGACAAAGGAAGAATCGTTTTCGCACCTTTTGCTCTATCAACAAAAAGGTTTGCAACCTAATTGTAGATAACGGGAGCTGAGAGAACCTTGTTTCTAAGAAGTTGGTATATTACCTCGATATACCGACCCAACCACACGAATCCCCTTACTCCCTCGGATGGGTAAAGAAAGGTCCTCAAGCCCGCGTCACTCAAGCTTGCAAAGTTCCCCTCTCCATTGGCAAGTATTATAAAGAAGATGTTCTTTGCGATGTCCTCGACATGGACGCGTGCCACATCCTACTCGGTCGGCCATGGCAATATGACAACGACGTTACGTACAAAGGAAGAGACAAGAAAGCCACCAACGTCCTATTCATCACCGCCGACGAACACCTCCTTGAAAACGATTTCAAGGAAACCCAACTTTTCTGCCCTATTGTTGTAAAAGGTCTAATGAGCACCGGCAAAGTAGATGAAGAAGTCCCGTAAGAAGTTAAAGAGATACTCAAAGACTTCACGGATTTAATTTCCGAGGACCTCCTGCTGGAACTACCGCCCATGAGAAACATACAACACCAAATAGACTTAATACCGGGTGCCAACCTTCCGAATCTCCCTCACTACCGTATGAGCCCAAAAGAAAACGAGATCTTAAGGGAACAGGTCGAAGACCTACTAAGGAAAGGTTTTATCTGCGAAAGCCTAAGCCCTTGTGCGGTTCCCATTCTTCTCATCCCAAAGAAAGGCAATCAGTGGAGGATGTGTATCGACAGTCGTGCCATCAACAAGATCACCATAAAATACCGGTTTCCCATTCCACGTCTTGAAGACATGCTAAAAGAATTAGCCGGCTCCAAGTTATTCTCCAAAATCGATCTTCGTAGCGGTTATCACTAAATCTGGATCCGACCCGGTGATGAATGGAAAACTGCATTCAAAACGCCATTCGGACTTTACGAATGGTTAGTCATGTCATTTGGCACCTCCAACGCTCCTAGCACGTTCATGAGAACAATAAACCAAGTCCTCCGCCCCTTCATCGGCTCATTCGTAGTTGTCTACATCGACGATATCCTAATCTATAGTCGAAACAAAGCCAATCACCTCAATCATATCCGACAAATCTTGACCGTACTTCAAGAGAATAAGTTGTACATAAATCTCAAGAAATGTACTTTCTGCACCAACAAGCTATTATTTCTGGGTTTTATTGTTGGAGAAGCCGGAATAGAGGTAGACGAAGATAAAGTCCGTGCAATCAAGGAATGGTCGACTCCAAAGACCGTGTCCGATGTTCGAAGCTTCCATGGCCTAGCAACATTCTATCGACGTTTCGTACGGGATTTCAGCACCATCACCGCACCAATGAGCGAATGCCTCAAGAAAGGAAAGTTTCAATGGGGGCCCGACCAAGATAAAAGCTTTGCCGAGATCAAACAGAAGTTGAGTTCTACACCGGTACTTGCCCTACCCGACTTCGACAAAGTTTTTGAAGTCGAATGTGATGCAAGTGGAATAGGAGTAGGAGCTGTCCTCTCCCAAGAAAAACGACCCATCGCCTTCTTTAGTGAAAAGCTAAGCGATGCCCGGCAAAAGTGGAGTACTTATGACCAAGAATTCTATGCCGTGTTCCGAGCTTTGAAGTAATGGGAACACTACCTCGTGCAAAAGGAATTCGTGCTCTTCACCGACCATCAAGCACTTAAGTTCATCAACAGTCAAAAGACGGTAAGTAAAATGCATGCACGTTGGGTGAGTTATCTCCAAAAGTCCCCTTTCGTCATCAAGCACAAATCTGGAGTCCTTAACCGCGTGGCCGATGCCTTAAGTAGACGCGCCACACTCATGATCACGCTTGCCCACGAAGTTATCGGGTTTGAAGAATTGAAGGACCAATACAAAGAAGACGACGATTTCCAGAAAATTTGGGAAAGATGCAACACGGGCACACCAACAGAAGATTACTATATCCGTGACGGCTACCTCTTCAAAGGTAACCAACTATGCATTCCCAATTCTTCACTGCGTGAAAAACTTATCCGCGACTTGCATGGAGGAGGATTAAGTGGTCACCTCAGCCGTGACAAAACCATCACTAGCGTCATCGATCGTTATCATTGGCCTCAACTCAAGCGTGACGTGGAGGCAATTGTTCGCAAGTGTTACATTTGTCAAGTAGCGAAAGGTCAAGCCCAAAACACCGGTCTTTATTTACCTCTACCAATCCCCGATGACATATGGCTAGATCTCCCGATGGACTTTGTTTTAGGATTACCTCGCACACAACGAGGAGTCGACTCAATCTTCGTGGTAGTCGACCGATTCTCAAAAATGACACACTTCATCGCTTGCAAAAAGACAGCCGACGCAAGCAATATAACCAAGCTATTCTTTAAAGAAGTGGTCCGTCTTCATGGGGTTCCAAAAACCATCACCTCCGATCGCGACACCAAGTTTCTAAGCCATTTCTGGATCACCCTTTGGCGCTTATTTGGAACCAAGTTGAATAAGAGCAGCACCGCTCACCCGCAATCAGACGACCAAACCGAGGTAACTAATCATACCCTAGGCAATATGCTTCGAAGTGTATGTGGGGACAAACCAAAGCAATGGGATCTTGCTCTCCCATAAATTGAGTTTGCATATAATAGTGCACAACATTCCGCAACCGGTCGCTCACCGTTCTCCTTGGTCTACACATCAATTCCGAAACATGTCGTGGATCTAGTCAAACTACCACACCTCCTAGGTACTAGTATTGCAGCAAAAAAACATGGCTAAAGATTTCCAAACCATTAAAGAAGAAGTTAAGCACAAACTTGAATTGACGGGAACAAAGAATAAAACCGCCGCCGATCTACACCGTCGCCGTAAAACTTTCAAGGTAGGCGATGACGTAATGGTTTTCTTACGAAAATAACGTTTCCCCGTGGGTACTTATAAGAAGCTCCAACCCCGGAAATATGGTTCATTCAAGATTTCAAGAAAGATCAACGATAACGCCTACGTAGTCACACTTCCTGACTCCTTCCACATATCGAACAATTTTAACGTCGCAGACATTTATGACTACTACTCGGATGACGTTCCCTTTTCAGAAGAGAACTCGGGGTCGAGTTCTTCAGAGGTGTAGGAGACTGATGTAGAACATCTCGTAAGCCAATTCGAGGAACAAAAGGGCATAAACAGAAAAACCCATGTTTGACCGTATTAATTAAGTGTGAATCTAAAAGTTGGAAATCAAAATTCGAAACCGCGCCAAACACCTATTGTCCAGATCTGACTTTTGTGAGCTGTGTTCTTCTTACATTTCTTCCAGCCGCGTTTTCTATCTTGGAAAGTCAGCCACTTTCTTCCTTATTCCTTTTTCATATGTTTCTCATTCAAAGTCATGCTTTGTGGCTCATTCAAAGTCATGCTTTGTGGCTAGACTTTTCATTTATATTTTCATATGTATTTTGTGTATTCACATGTTGGTTTCTCACTTGTTTGATCTATATATATATCATTAGGTTGCAATATTCAGATATTCAGTTTTTATCAATCAATATAAATCCTCTTTGTGAGTTTTAAGAGTTGTCTCTTAGTTTCCGAGTTTTACGTTTGTATTTCTCGTTTATAAAAAGGGTTTAGACGCTTGTTAATCCATTCCACGCATAATCCTACTGCGTCAATGGGGATCTATGTTGAGGGCGCTGGATCGTTGGATTACTCAGTGATGTGTTGATGGAATCATATGGATGCGCATCATTGATTTTATTATGTGTTGTTGTGCATATGTATATTGTTGGTTATCCACCTCATGTTGATCTTGTAGGATCACCTTGGGATCTATGCTGAGGGCGTTGGATCATGGGATTTCCATTGAGTATACATGATTGTTATTGTTTTTGTGCATATTGACGTGGTCATATGAGTATGCATTTGTAGGTCTTGTGTTAAGACCGTGTCCGTATGATGTATTGATCTGATCTCGGATTAGACTGACGTGATTGTCGTGGTATTATGCATCTCGAGATATGTTCCGTATTTCCCTTGGTATTTGTCTCTGATGGACAATCGGTTTTCGAGTTGAGATTTGATGATGTTACCCGACGGATTTGGGTTGGACAGAGTTAGTAGATTTCGTAACAGTGAGTTATGATGATGTTTTGAGAACCTTGGGTACTGTGCGAGATGTGAATTTTGGTAAAGTTATGACGATAAGAATACATTGGTCGTATTCTTATTTTGTATTCTCATTGGTATGTAATTATTAATGTGATGTGACGGTTATTATTGTTAGATACTATGGTTGACCCCGTCGTGGGCTTTCTTTTTAGTTTCTTGAGATATCGAGCTTGTAGCGGTCGTGAAGAGATGAGCTTCCCGAGGATACTGGCTAGGGCATGTAATTGTGTATCGAGTTTCTTGATCAGTTCTTGTATTCTGTTGCTAGAGTATTTTTAATTGTTTGTCTTTTTCCGCTGCGTGAGTATTTTTAAATGGCCTTTTAGTATCTGGTAACTTAGGTTACTTTGGCAATCATTTTCTAAACTATTTTGTAGGTACGTGTAAGCGATAGCTTAACGTATGTTTTTAAACTGTTGAGTTTTGGCATTTCGGGCCTTGTGGTTTCAAATGAGATTTTACGATGGTTTTGATAAACGGATTTTATTAAGTCTTCGAATGTTTTTAAAAGACAGTACCGTCGTTAGCCTCTTGGGCGTTTGTAAATATTTGTGAAAATTTCCTTTATCCTTGTGGGTTCCATCTCGGGCCCACGGCGCTGTAATATTCCTGGATGGCTCTGGGGGTGTTACAACCTAATTGTTGGCCAGGAAGTCCCGGTGGAAATCAAAGAGGTGTTATCCGAGTTTAAGGATGTGATGCCTCCCGAGTTGCCCAAGAAGTTACCACCAAGACGGGAGGTGGATCACGAGATTGAACTAGAAAAGGGGGCGAAGCCTCCTGCGATGGGGCCGTACCGGATGGCTCTGCCCGAGTTACAAGAGCTTCGAAGGCAGCTGAAAGATTTACTTGATTCCGGCTGTATTCGTCCTTCCAAAGCTCCATATGGTGCTCCGGTGTTGTTCCAGAAGAAACAAGATGGTAGCTTGCGGATGTGCATCGACTACTGGGCGCTCAACAAGGTCACTATAAAGAACAAGTACCCAATACCTTTGGTGGCGGATCTATTCGATCACTTGGGGAAGGCTAAATGGTTCTACAAGCTAGACTTGCGGTCAGGGTATTGGCAAGTTCGCATTGCAGAAGGAGCCGAACCAAAGACTACCTGCGTAATAAGGTATGGTTCATTTGAGTTCTTGGTTATGCCCTTTGGCTTGACAAATGCACCTGCAACATTTTGTACTCTCATGAACAAGATATTTCACTCATTCTTGGACAAGTTTGTTGTTGTGTACCTGGATGATATAGTATTCTACAGCGAGTCCTTGAATGAGCATGCTGAACATCTGCGCAGTGTTCCAAGCCCTACGGGAGAACGAGTTATACGTAAAGCTGGAGAAATGTTCGTTCGCCCAAACGGAGGTGATGTTCTTGGGGCATAAGGTGAAAGAGGGGAAGATCTTGATGGATTCAAAGAAGGTGCAGGCCATTGCCAAGTGGGAACCTCCTCAGAACGTCTACGAACTTCGATCGTTCTTGGGGTTGGTGAACTACTATCGGTGATTCATTGAGGGATATTCGGCGAGGGCAACGCCATTGACGAACTTGTTAAAGAAGAAGGTTGCGTGGTGTTGGAGCAAGATCGGTATTTGCGCCGTGTTGCGGAAGTGTAAATTAAATGTGCGGAAATTTAAATGACACAAGGATTTATAGAGGTTCGACTATAATCGAGCCTACGCCCTCTCTCGATATCTTTTTCTATAGGTTGAAGATAAAAATCTCTGCACCTCTCTTCTATCGGTCGAGGGATAACCGTTACAATCACGTCTTCTATTGGTCCGTGATAAACCACTCGTACTTTTCTTTGTATCGGTCTAAGTTAAACCGTTTTCCTTTTCTATCAGACAAGGAATCAACCGTTCTAGCTTTCTATCAGTACTAGATAAACCTCACTTAGATATCGATTGCGATTCTAATAATGCCAGATCCTTGATCCTAATAACACCGAATCCAATCATATCTTTTCTTTTACCTCTGGTGTATGTGTTGAATGTATAAACACTCAAACTAACAATATAAGCTCAATATCACAACAACAATAATATCAATATAAATATCTGATCAATGAGATGTTTGCTTTTCGTTGTTTTATGGAATAATACCAAGGATGTGGTATTTATAGCCTTCATCAACCAAACTAGCCATTATCTCTTCAGACTGCATTACGTACACTATCTTCACTATATTACGTACGTAAGCTATTTTACGTACGTTAACCTCAAAGGGTTACGTACGTTAGCATCGCCCAGATTCAGTCCAGTAGCATCCTTCTCCTGTGTTACGTACGTTAGCTAATCTTCATTACGTACGAAAGGTATACGTCATTGCTGACGTCATATATCCGTTGCCGCTTTTCTGACTTTGACTCTCCCAACGTTCTTCTGGTTTGAACACATTACGTACGTTAACATGTTTGCTTTACGTACGTTAATCTTCAGCCTTTATGTACGTTATGTAATCTGAGTTAAGTACGTTAGGCATGCAGATTCCAGCTTTTTGCACTTCGTCTTCTTCGATGCTTTGCTTCGCCTTTTTGTTGTTTTGTTTTGTGTATCAACTTAAATCATCAAAACATTATTATAGCATGTATGGAACAAAATGTTCCAACAATCTCCCCCTTTTTGATGATTACAAAACAACACTTCTGTTGTGTCGAGATTTATACACCTCAACAGGCGATCGGCACATACGAAAGGCGACTGAGTTAGAGTCGAATAGACCAAGGCAGACTTGCCGATCGGGGATCCCAGATCAAGCCCAAGTGCCGAGAGATCGAAGTCCAAGGCGATCGTTTCTTGGCACCCGGCGATCGACTCTGGTGCCCGGCCAATGACGACCACCTCAAGCCATGCAAAGTCAACGATCATCTAGTCGGCAAAGGCCGAAGCTCAGGACAGAGACCCACGCGCAGATCCGGAAAAGGCATCGCAGAACATGGATCATTGACCATAGCCTGTCAGCATCTTTTCACCTACCGACAGACCCGCCAGAAGGTGCCAGTGGGACCTCCCAGACAGCAACTCAAGACGCGTGCTGGCTCCTCATTGGACCGCACAGCTGGCTGCCAGCAGCAGCCGCGGACTTCAAGGCAGACAGCCCATGTGCTTAAGGACGATCGCCACTTATTATATTATCACGAAGGCGATCGCCCGTCAGTAAAAAGGGCATCTCAGCCCCTATAAATAGAAGGCTTCCTGCACTTGGACAACTCTCTGGTTTTTCCCACGGCTTGGATTTCACTCTCTTGGCAAATGCTATACACTTCGGGCATCTGTTCATCTCTCACTCTCGGAACCTCTTAATCCTAAGATGGTCGGCAGAAACGAGAATAAGAACACACAGAGCTTCGCTCAAGAGAAAGATAACTAGGATCTTTTACACTCATTGTAATAGAATTCTAACATTAATACTTGTATCCCCGAATATTCATATTAATAACATCTCGCGAGAGCATTCAAGCCCGGGACTAATAACCCCGGCAAATCTTGTGTTATTTACTTTCTCTACGGAAGTGCTCTCGCACTTTGTTTGCTATCCATCCATTCCAGCAATATCTATCTACGGATAATATTTTGGCTAGAAACAATTGGCGCTAGAGGAAGGGCATCTTAACCTTCATTTTTATTTCCTATCGTCTCGAAGAACACTCACTGTTCTCCGGGGCATATACCTGAAGAAACACTCACTGTTCTTGAGAGAAAAGCTTTCAAAATCATGACTTCTGCCTCCACATCGAAGAAAGCCGCTGACCGATCCGCCGGACGCCTCATTCCGATTCAATCCGAGCCCCGGCCCATGGCGGAGGGTAGCCGCAGCGACCCGAGACTGTCGATACCGCCCCCGAGGGACGACCTAAGCCTCTCGCTCGATCAGTTTCAAACCGCGGAACAGATCGAAGAGGCCATGGCCATCCTACAGGAGCGACGGAGAGCATTCGACACGCTCGCTATAACCCCCTCGGCCATCCGCCGCGTGAGCAAACGGAAGTTCAAGGGGTTACTGGCCGATCAATCGCCAGGAGGCCCCGATTCACAAGGAAAGGCGTCCGCAAGGCCGGACACCTCCGTTTTCATCCGCCTAGGCAGCGACCCATCTTGGAGATCGGGGCAGTCTTGCCCCAGCCACGAGACGACGGAGCCCGAGTCCGTCACCAGGAGTTCGGCGTACCCAACTCCCAGAAGGCAGGCCAACCATCTGTCTCCTCCTCGCCAAAGAACCCAGATCGGCAGCGGCGACCTCATCGCCTCCCGCGGATCCAGGAGATCGGTACACGATCGCCTCGGCTCCCGCTCCGAAAGCCGAACCACGAGCGACCATGCTACAGCAATGGCCGTGATGCAATGCCAGCTCGACGACATGAAGGCGCTCCTAGAAACTGGGGCAGGCGCCAATAGCAAGATCGTCGGGCCGAGCGAGCCACTCGCGGTCCACATCGAGCTCGCCCCCGTGCAACATAGGATCGCTCCTCCCAAAACACCTCTATACGAGGGGAGGTCGGATCCCGAGACTCACTTGAGCAAGTTCCGGATCTACATGACCGGGTGCGGGGCATCAGACGCGACCAAGTGCCGAATGTTCCCGCTAACGCTGGGCGACCTGGCCCACAGGTGGTACATCTCATTACCGCCACAATCCATCAATTCCTTTGATCAACTGGCGAACAACTTCACAGCGTACTGCGCCGCCAAGGTCGCTCGGCCGGAAGGTCCCCATCGCATGATGCATATCAGGCAAGGGGAAGAAGAGTCCGACGCAGACTACATCAACCGGGTGGATGAGATAATCCTCAACGGCGAGCTCGTAAGCGACGAGATCGCCTTATACTCGGTCCTAGGGGGATTCGACGGTCTTTCGCCTATGTTCAGGCACCTAACGAAGGACATCCCCCCGACCTACGCGATCTTCCGCGCTAAAGCCGCAGACTTTCTGGCCAGGCGAAGGTTACTTTTCCACCTATGAATAACGCGATCGGCGACCGAACGACGATCATCAGTCTTCCAACCAGATAGCCAGAATAAAGCAACATCTCCTAAAACGGAGGACTCGCTCGCCATCTACAGTTCATCATCTAACATGATGGACTAAGGCACGAGATCACCTCCCCGCACAACGTACACCGTCGAGGGTCGGCATCTAACATGACGATCCGAGGTAGAAGAGTGCAGCCATGGTCCTGGTGGTCTATGGAACCGACTGCTTCGGCCATGCAAGGTCCCTTTGGGCCACGATCGCCCACCCTTCGTTTAAATACGAGGCCGGCGTAGTCTGAGGGCCCTCCAAAACTAATCAGTGGACACGCTCGCCCGTCCTCAAAGGTTCATCATCTAACTTGGTGAGCCCGGACAATGCGATGCATCCCTACCCCCGTCTCAACGTACACCGTCGAGGGTCGCCATCTTCATGGCGGGCCGAGGTGGAAGCAGAGCTAACAAGCCGCGGAAGTGGAGTTGATTAATCCGACGACGCCCCGCGCAAGGACTCCTCTAGACCAAGACCGCACACCCTTCGTTTAAATATGAGGCGAGGCGCAGCCTAACAGAGGACCCTCACAATAAAATGAGTCACGAGACAGACAATGTCGCTCGTGCATAAGACACGGTCATGGGGGTCGGTCCATCGAACCCCGCGACTGTGCACGGTTCCTCAGCGACGAAACAATCAGCTTTCTACGAGGGATCAGAAAATTTGTTAAATGCAGGTACAAGACCGAAAATAGCTCGCCAATCGATCAGATCGCCCAAAGTCCAAGACCAAAGTCCGCTCAATGGATCGCCCGTCCTTGTCCTCAACGATCGCCAGCAAGAACCACCTCACCCCATGTCTTCAATATCGGAGCAAGTTGGGGGCAATTGTTGTGTCGAGATTTATACACCTCAACAGGCGATCGGCACAAACGACAAGCGACCGAGTTAGAGTCGAATAGACCAAGGCAGACTTGCCGATCGGGGATCCCAGATCAAGCCCAAGTGCCGAGCGATCGACATCCAAGGCGATCGTCTCTTGGCACCCGGCGATCGACTCTGGTGCCCGGTAATGACGACCGCCTCGAGACACGCAAAGCCAACGATCGTCTAGTGGGCAAAGGCCGGAGCTCATGATAGAGACCCACGCGCAGATCCGGAAAAGGCGCCGCAGAACATGGATCATTAACCACAACCTGTCAGCAACTTTTCACCTACCGACAGACCCGCCGAAAGATGCCAGTGGGACCTCCCGGACAGCAACTCAGGACGCGTGCTGGCTCCTCATTAGACCGCACAGCTGGCTGCCAGCAGCAGCCACGGACTTCAAGGCAGACAGCCCATGTGCTTAAGGACGATCGCCCCTTATTATATTATCAGGAAGGCGATCGCCCGTCAGTAAAAAGGGCATCTCAGCCCCTATAAATAGAAGGCTTCCTGCACTTGGACAACTCTCTGGTTTTTCCCACGGCTTAGCTTTCACTCTCTTGGCAAAAGCTATACACTTCGGGCATCTGTTCATCTCTCACTCTCGGAACCTCTTAATCCTAAGACGGTCGGCAGAAACGAGAACAAGAACACACAGAGCTTCGCTCAAGAGCAAGATAACTCGGATCTTTTACACTCATTGTAATAGAATTCTAACATTAATACTTGTATCCCCGAATATTCGTATTAATAATATCTCGCGAGAGCATTCAAGCCCGGGACTAACAATCCCGGTAAATCTTGTGTTATTTACTTTCTCTACGGAAGTGCTCTCGCACTTTGTTTGCTATTCATCCATTCCAGCAATATCTATCTCCGGATAATATTTTGGGTAGCAACAACTTCGTCAATGGGATTTACCTGCAAAAATTACGAATATATGTATATGTGTACAGACCAAAGTTTTCGACTTTGTCCGTTTCGTTAGTTTCTTCTCTCATTTCTTTTTTGACTCCTTCTTTCCTTTTCTTTTTCTTTTCGAATTTTCAAATTTTCATCATCTTTTCGACGTCTCCTCATTTTTCTTTTCAACTTCATCTTTTCAAATTTTTCTTCTCCTTTTCTCCTTTCAACTTCCATATTTCTTTTCAATTTCAACTTTTCGACTTTTCTTCGATTTCGATTTTTCCCCCCCTTTCAGGGTTAATCCCATTCTCCTTTCTCCCCCTTTTTGTTTTCATCAAAAAGTGTAATAAAAAAAATAAATATAATGATACCAAATATAAAATATGCATGATACCAAATGATAAATATAATTATATGTATGGATAGGGTATAAGCTCCCCTTAAAAATATTATCTCCCTAAAAAAATTATTACTCCACCTGAGTAAAATACAAATTAAATTTTGGGGATCCAACCGAGAGTTGGTTTTTGTTTGGAAATATAGACGATATTTGAAATAATTGTTCCTTTAGGAACCCAAATCTTTTTAATTTTAATCGTCCGACGTGGGCTTGTACAGTTAGAAATGTGATGCCCGATTTTCAAACATTTTTCGCAACGGGGTATCTTTAAATTTAAGGATTCGTTTTTAGAACGAGGTGTGAATCCCAACCCCTGCTTATTTAAAGTATATTTTTGAACCGAGAGCATATTTTCAAATTTCTCGTTTCCGAGAGAAAATTTCTTCGTTAAATTTTTTAGCTCGGTTTAAATTTTAACAAGATCATTCTTTAAAGTATTTTCGTTTTCAACACACTTTGAATGATCGATCTCGATAAATTTTCCCTTTTCAAGAATTTTGGAATATTCAATTTCCAATGATTTATTTTTAAATTGAAGGGATTTAATTTCGGATAAAGCATTTTGATAATCCGTATGCAATAATTCAAATGCTTCAAAAAGTTCGTCGTAAGAATTACTTACTTGGCTTTCGACGTCGCTATCGTCGAATGAACTTTGTGTCATAAGAGCGAGATTATTTTGATTGATAAAATAATCATCTTCGTCTTCATCGCTCCATGTTGCAACGAGAACCTCCTTCTTGGGTTTAGCTCGGCAATTCTTTACAAAGTAGCGTGGTTTACCACATAATCGACAATTATTGTCGAATTTCTTAGATTCACCCGAGATGTCTTTCTTTCTCCGATTTAATAAGGTTTGAAACTTATTAATATTCTTGGCATAGTATGCCGATTCTTCGTCGCTATCATCAACCGGGATTTCTTCTCTTTTAGACATCTTAGCCTTCAAGGCTATCGATCTTTCCTTCGGTTTCGGATTTGCATTTCGAGATTTAAGGATAATCTCGTAATTTATTAGTGAACCAACGAGGGCACTAAAATCAATATTATTGTGATTTTTCGATTCCATAATCACCGTAACCGTTCCGTCCCATTCAACAGGTAGTGATCTTAAGATTTTCTTAACTTTTTCACTACTTGATAATGGTTTTTCGAACGAAGCTAGTACATTAGTGATGACCGAAATCGGTCGAGCATGTTGGTGATGGACTCGTCACCTTTCATCATGAATAACTCGTAGTCATGGAGAAGCATATTGATCTTTGTCTCCTTGACTTGAGTTGTCCCTTCGTGTGTGATTTCAAGAATTTTCCATATCTCTTTAGCACTTTCACACGATGATATACGATTGACCTCTTCCGGATTTAAGGCACAATAAAGAAGTTGAGTAGCCTTACAATTTAGATGGTCATTCATCCAATCCTCGTCATTATATTCTTCGAAACTCTTAAGAGATCCGTCAGGTTTGATTGGAACTTTCAGGCCAAGACAAATGATCTTCAAAATCTCGATGTCATATGCTCGAATGAATATTGACATCTTTTTCTTCCATGTCATGAAATTTGCGCAATCAAAAAATGGTGGTCGGTTGAGAACAAGGCCTTCAACAGGAGAAAATTGAAACGCCATTTGGATCGACTCCTCGGATGTTAAGCCGTGTATTGGAGGTACCGCTCCGATACCAATTGTTGGAGCAAGATCGGTATTTGCGCCGTGTTGCGGAAGCGTAAATTAAATGTGTGGGAATTTAAATGACACAAGGATTTATAGAGGTTCGGCTATAATCGAGCCTACGTCCTCTCTCGGTATCTTTTTCTATAGGTTGAAGATAAAAACCTCTGCACCTCTCTTCTATCGGTCGAGGGATAACTGTTACAATCACATCTTCTATTGGTCCGTGATAAACCACTCGTACTTGTCTTTGCGTCGGTCCAAGTTAAACCGTTTTCCTTTTCTATCGGACAAGGAATCAACCGTTCTAGCTTTCTATCGGTACTAGATAAACCTCACTTAGATATCGATTGCGATTCTAATAATGCCGGATCCTTGATCCTAATAACATCGAATCCAATCATATCTTTTCTTTTACCTCTAGTGTGTGTTGAATGTATAAACACTCAAACTAACAATATAAGCTCAATATCACAACAACAATAATATCAATATGAATATCTGATCAATGAGATGTTTGCTTTTCGTTGTTCTATGGAATAATACCAAGGATGTGGTATTTATAGCCTTCATCAACCAAACTAGCCGTTGGCTCTTCAGACTGCATTACGTACGCTATCTTCACTATATAACGTACGTAAGCTATTTTACGTACATTAACCTCAAAGGGTTACGTACGTTAGCATCGCCCAGATTCAGTCTAGTAGCATCCTTCTCCTGTATTACGTACGTTAGTTAATCTTCATTACATACGAAAGGTATACGTCATTGCTGACGTCATATATCCGTTGCCGCTTTTCTGACTTTGACTCTCCCAACGTTCTTCTGGTTTGAACACATTACGTACGTTAACATGTTTGCTTTACGTACGTTAATCTTCAGCCTTTACGTACGTTATGTAATCTGAGTTACGTACGTTAGGCATGCAGATTCTAACTTTTTGCACTTCGTCTTCTTCGATGCTTTGCTTCGCCTTTTTGTTGTTTTGTTTTGTGTATCAACTTAAATCGTCAAAACATTATTATAGCACGTATGGAAAAAAATGTTCCAACATGTGGGAATGGACGGACGAGTGCCAAGCAACCTTCGAGGATCTAAAGGTGGCAGTCATGAATGACCCGGTGCTGAAGCTTCCAGATTACACGAAGACCTTTGAGATGCACTCGGATGCCTCCGACTATGCCATTGGAGGAGTTTTAATGCAAGAGGGGCATCCTGTTGCGTACAAATCCCGGAAGCTAAACGAGACGGAACGGCGATATCCGGTCCATGATAAGGAGATGACGTCTATTATCCATTTTCTTCGTACGTGGAGACATTACTTGCTCGGGAGTCACTTTGTGATCAAGACAGACAATGTGGCGACTAGCTATTTTCAAAACCAGAAGAAGATTTCCCCGAAGCAAGCACGCTGGAAAGATTTCTTGGCTGAGTTCGATTTTACTATGGAGTACAAGCCAGGAAAGACGAATGTTGTTGCGGACGCTCTAAGTCGGAAGGCCTCACTCATATCTATCACCCAAGTGCAGTGTGACCTAGCCGATCGAATAGGAGACGGAATAGCCCAAGATCCCTTGGCCAAAAGTCTGGTGGAACTGGCGAAGAAGGGCAAGACAGGGAAATTTTGGCAAGAAAATGGCTTACTCTTTACTGTTGGAGATAGGTTGTACGTGCCTCGATGGGACAACCTTCAAAGGGAAGTGCTAAATGAGTGCCATGATTCGAAATGGTCGGGACACCCAGGTACTCTTCGTACTAAGGCACTGGTTGAACAGTCATTTTATTGTCCTAACCTGCAGGACGACATTAACACCTATGTAAAGACCTGCTTGGTGTGCCAACAAGACAAGGTCGAACAAACTAAACCGACAGGACTGTTGGAGCCATTACCTATTGAAAAACGCCCGTGGGACAGTGTTACGATGGACTTCATATCGGCACTACCAAGATCGGACGGATGCGGGTCAATCATGGTGGTAATCGATCGGTTTTCCAAGTATGGGACATTCATACCGGCGACGAAGGATTGTAAGGCCGAGGAAGCTGCCCGATTATTCTTAAAACATGTGGTGAAGTATTGGGGAGTTCCTCGAAGCATCATTAGTGACCAAGACCCGCGATTTACTGGAAAGTTTTGGAGGGAGTTGTTCAAGTTGATGGGGTTAAACCTCCACTTCTCGACGAGCTTTCACCCCCAAACATATGGACAAATGGAGCGAGTAAATCATTTGTTGGAGATATATCTCCGACACTTTGTAAGTGCCAACCAAACTGACTGGGCTCGTTTACTTGATGTTACACAATTTTCTTATAACCTGCAGCGGAACGAGTCTACCCAATGAAGTCCATTTGAGTTAGTGATGGGGCAACAATCAATGACACCCCATGAGTTGGTTCGAAAATATGACGGAGCAAGTCCGGCAGCGTACAAACTTGCTAAAGGATGGAGCGAAGAACATGACATAGCAAGGGCGTATTTGAAAAAGGCTGCCAAAAGAATGAAAAAGTGGGCGGACGACAAGCGCCGTCCGAGAGAATTTCGAGTGGCGGAGCAAGTGTTGGTCCGCATGATTGGAAGGAACGTGAAGGCGATCCGTCAAGTGCACAAAGTCTTGACACGGCGATATGAAGGACCCTTCGAGGTAGTGAAGAAATTCGGAATGCGATCCTATCGACTCAATCTTCCTGATGACTTCAAGATTCATCCGGTCTTCCATGTGAGCCTCTTGAAACCATATTACAAGGACGAGGAAGACCCATCCTGAAATGAGTCAGATCGAGCCTCTCCTGCCAACACGGTGTCCTTTGACAATGACATTGAAGAGATCTTGGCGGATCGACAAGTTGGAAAACAGGGAACGCCCCGCTGGACTGAATATCTAGTACGATGGAGAGGTTTACCAGACAGTGAAGCTTCGTGGGAGAAAGAACAAGACTTGTGGCAATTCAAGACCAAAATTGAGGCATACAAGGCAAGGACTTGACGGGGACGTCAAGACTCAGGTGGGGGAGAGTTGTCATGCTATGGCTTTGGAAGCTTCTAGAAGGATCGAGATTTCTCTCCACACTTCTTGTATTTACATGATAGAGATTGTAACATTCCGGAAGCCCTCCGGAATGATCATAGAAAGGGATAGAAGTATGTAGCTTGTCTTATGATCTCCTGTATGTTCTAGATACATGTAGATTATCGTACATTCTAGAAGTTGTAGATGGAGTCCTATAAAAGGATCTCCAAGCCCCTCATTTGTACATCATCCAAGTTTGAGCAAGTTAATAGAAAAGTTCCTTTCAAAGAGCGGTTTCTCTCTCTAACTTTCTCTCTCTAAAATATACTTCAATCTTCCGAATACTTAACCAAGAGGGTTGGGAAGCCTGCCTTAGTGGCCGAAGGACTGAGTTGCTAAGGGGCGCACGGCATAACTCGACGGACTGAAGTTTGCCCGTGACAAAACACTAAACAAAAATTCCCTAATACAGGGGCGATGGCATCATTAGCATGAATGGTAGAGTACCTCACCAATTGGTCACGACAGGCAAAGGAAATATTAGGATCAGAAGCCTAACCGCTCTGATGCGCTAAACTTTAATATTGACTTGCGAAGCCGAGCCCCTCTAACGGGCAACATGCTCCTCTCCACCCAGTTGTGGGTCGAATGCATTTTGTAAATTGTCAATGGGGCTCTTATGTTTCACCTGAACTACAAAGATCATTTTTCGTTACCAAACATCCCATTGACGACAGTTAATAACATCTATCACTCGTCTCATTTCCAGATGTGTTCCGAGGCTAACCAATTGCTTACTAATAAGAATGTGCGGCCACGACATGATACAACTTTGGAGGATGATATGATGATGGAAGAGTATGAAAGAGGGCCGACAAAGGATGATTCTTGTCAAGCACATGAGGTGAAGCACGACATACCACGTCCAGAAGGGATTTGCATTCCGAGTTCATGGCTTTCATAGATGAGATATGTCAGTTGATGGCGGCTATAGCCGCCAAGACGAGATGTTGAGCTTGCTGCATCAGATGCTCGAGTGGTACGTCTAGCAAGAACACTTCCCGCCCCTTCCTTATTGAGGGCTTGTGAGTATTTTTGATCATTTTGTATATAAATTCTATACCTCCCTTTTAGTTAGCATATCATTTAATTTAAGTTTATGGGAGATATTTTGGATCAAGAAATATGTTTTATTTTTTTTAATTTTTGATTGCATGTAGTTTGCATCTTTGGTTTACCACTTTAGCATATTTTGATGTGTTTTTTTGGCCCTTTTTTTGGAAAGGGCGAGGTGGATGAGCTATCGTCTTATATGCCTTGAGGATTTTTTGGTTATTTTCAATATAAATTTGAGGATGAGTTTGTCAAGAAAATAGTTTCAGACATGATAGGTTGTGGAAATATCTAAGTGGTTTGATATTGTGAAAATATGGATAAAAAATAACTTGTGAGCTTATAAGCCTTTGTTGCGTCACTAAATATGCAAGTCTTATTATTGCGTGTACTATTCCTATTGTAAGACTCTAGAACTTGCCTTGTATCTTTTTCGTAACTACAAGTGCATGCAATTATTGAGTGATTTTAGGCGGTTTTAATTTAGTCCTTCAAGCCCTTTTGGCCTACCCAACGATAATTAACTCTCTAGTTAGACTTGTTAAGTCTTTAAGCCTATTTTCTTGTTAGTCACATAATGCTCTTTTCGTTCCCTTAATATTATTTTTCTCTATATTTGAGATGTCAGAATGATATTAGAGAAGGGTACTTCACGTGTATGATGACATGAGGAGACTTTTGAGATTTAATTTTGGCTCTGTCATTTATTTGTTTGGGATAATACTTAGCTTGAAGGAGGAAAAAAAAGTACATTATTGCCCGTTACATGATAGGTCTTAGCACATTGATAACTGACTTAGACTCTGTTCTTTTGATGAATGAATCGAATCAATTGAATCGAATCAATTGAATCGAATCAATCGAATCGAATGGATTCGAATCGAATCGAATCGAATCGAATGGACGAATCGAACTAAATCGAATCAATCGAATGAAAGGGTAAATAATAATAATTATAATAATAATAATAGTAATAAAAATAAAAATAATAAATATAATAAAATAATAATAAAAATAATAATATAATAAAATATAAATGATAAGTTGAGATCTATTTGATAAGGGTAAATTATAATAATATTAATCATATTAATAACAATAACGATAATAACCATAATAATAATAACAATAATAATAATAACACTGATAATAATGGTAAATAATAATAATAGTAATCAAAAACAACAACAATAATAGTAAATATTATTAATAATAGTAAATATTATTAGTATTAATAACGATAATAATAACTAAGATTATTATTATTATTAATAATAATAATAATAATAATAATAATAATAATAACACTGATAATAATGGTACATAATAATAATAGTAATCAACAACAACATTAATAGTAAATATTATTAGTAATAATAACAATAATAATTATTAATAATAATAATATTATTATTATTATTATTAATAATAATAATAATAATAATAAGAAGAACTAAACTGAACTGAACTGAAGTGAATGGACCTGAACTGAACTGAACTGAAAAACTGAAAAACTGAAAAATAAGTCCAAAAGAACATGGTCTTAGCATATATGTTAAAAAAAAGCTCGAGAAATAAGGCGAAATTATATGGTTGTTGACTTGTTGGTGTCATTATAAGAAAGAAGTGCTCTTAGGCCCTGTTTTTTTGGACTTATTTTTCAGTTTTTCAGTTCAGTTCAGTTCAGCTCCATTCAGTTCGGTTCAATTCAGTTATTATTATTATTATTATTATTATTATTAATTATTATTATTATTATTGATCTTTATTATTATTTTTGTTATTATTATTATTGATGATGTTGATTACTATTATTATTACTAATAATATTTACTATTATTAATAATAATATTTATTGTTGTTGTTGATTACTATTATTATTATTATTATTATTTATCATTATTATCATTGTTATAATTATTATTACTATTATTATTATTTGTGATGTTTGATACTTTTGTGACATTTGGGACATTTGGGGCATATTTATTAGTATTATTATTTTGTTATTATGATTGTAATTAATTATATTATTATGTTATTATTTTTTATTATTTATTATTATTTTACTATTTTTCTTATTATTTTATTATATTTATTATTTTTAATATTATTATATTATTATTATTTTATTTACTCTTAATATATATTTCAGTTCAGTTCAATTCAGTTCAGATCCATTCAGTCCAAAAGAACATAGCCTTACACTTACTTTGATTTAAGGAAGTTGAAAGAAGCATTTTTTTAAATTTGAGCTTCTATTGTACTAAGTGAAGGGTGAAGTAATATTGCTCAAGTCAAGTTACTTGAGTCATATTGATCGTACCCCAACCAAAGAGCTTATATTACAGCTAAATTAAAATTCTTTCTAATATATAAAGTTGCATGCAAATATAGTGGTAGAGACAGTAGAAGTTAGGCAAGCTTATGGTGGTTCTTACTTCATTAAATGATGTATTGAGACTATACACGTCTTTTCTATACACTTTTCAGAGTGAGTAAATACATTTGACTTTGGAGGTTTATATTTTCCAAGTATTTGCCATTATGTCAATGAAGCACCCTTGAGATTTAAAAATTTTAAGAGCTTGGCTTGTTCATTGTTTGATGTAGATTGCAAAATTTCATAATTATCCTTCATCTTCTGTGTTACGTACGTTAGCCAATCTTACATTACGTACGTTATCATAATCAATATGTCCGTTACATGCTGACTTATGCCATGGCGTCATCTCCAACGTTCTCCTTGTTTGAATTCGCGAACAACCATTACGTACATTAGCCATCCTTTCTTACGTACGTTATGATCCTTATATTACGTACGCTATATAGCACATGCTACGTACGTTAACCCTTGAACAATTCCAACGTTTTGCACTTCGTTTGCTTTGATGCTTTGCTTCATCTTTTTTGTTGTTTTGTTTTGTGTATCAACTTAATCATCAAAACCTATTATAGCATGTATGGAACAAAATATTCCAGCAATCTCCCCTTTTTTGATGATTACAAAACAACACTTCGTCAATGGGATTTACCTGCAAAAATACAAATATATGTATATGTGTACAGACCAAAGATTTCGACTTTGTCCGCTTCGTTAGTTTCTTCTCCCATTTCTTTTTCGACTCCTTCTTTCCTTTTCTTTTTCTTTTCGAATTTTTTAATTTCTCATCATATTTTCGACGTCTCCTCATTTTTCTTATTGAATTCCCTTTTTCTTATCATCTTTTCGACGTCTCCTCATTTTTCGTATCGACTTCCCTTTTTCGATTTTTCTTCGATTTCTCCCCCTTTCAGGGTTAATCCCATTCTTCTCCTTTTCTCCTTTCTCCCCCTTTTTGTCTTCATCAAAAAGTGTAGTAAAAATAAATAACAAATACCAAATTGATAAAAATATGCGATACCAATTAATGAATATAACTATATGCATGAATAGGGTAAAACTCCCCCTGATAAAAATATTCGTAAAAAATTATACTCCCCCTGAGTAAAATACAAATTAATTTTTGGGGATCCAACCTATAGTTGGTTTTTTTTTCGAGACGTGAACGATGTTTGGGATGGTGGTTCCTTTAGGAATCCAAATTTTCTTAATTTTAATCGTCCATCTTGGGCTTTTACAGTTTGAAATATGGTGCCCAATTTTTAAACATTTGTCACATCGGGGTATATTGAAATTTAAGGATTCGGTTTTAGAATGATGTTTGAATCCCAACCCCTGTTTATTCAAAGTATATTTTTGCACCGAGAGCATTGGTTCAAATTTCTCGTTTCCACACGAGAATTTCTTTGTTAAATTTCAGCTCGGTTTGAATTTTCAAAAGATCATTCTTTAAAATATTTTTGTTTTCAATGCATTTTGAATGATCGGTCTCAACAAATTTTCTCTTTTCAAGAATTTTGGAATTTTCAATTTCCAATGATTTATTTTAAGATTTAAGGGATTTGATCTCAGATAAAGCATTTTGAAAATCGGTATGCAGTAATTCAAATGCATCAAATAATTCATCGTGAGACGATGTACTATTCTGGCTTTTGACGTTGCTATCGTCGAATGAACTTCGGGCCATGAGAGCGAGATTATTTTGATTGAAAATCATCATCTTCGTCATCATCGCTCCATGTTACAACGAGAGCCTCCTTCTTGGGTTTGACTCGGCAATTATTTGCAAAGTGGTCTGGTTTACCACATAATCGACAACTGTAGTCGAATTTCTTAGATTCACCCGAGATGTCTTTCTTTCTCCGGTTTAATAAGGTTTGAAACTTATTAATATTCTTGGCATAATATGCCGATTCTTCGTCGCTTTCATCAACAGGGATTTCTTCTCTTTTTGACATCTTAGCCTTCAAGGTTATCGATCTTTCCTTCGGTTTCGGCTTTGCATTTCGAGATTTAAGGACAATCTCGTAATTTATTAGTGAACCAACGAGGGCACTAAAATCAAGATTATTGAGATCTTTCGATTCCATAATCGCCGTCACCGTTCCGTCCCATTCAACAGGTAGTGATCTTAAGATTTTCTTGACTTTCTCACTACTTGATAATGGTTTACCGAACGAAGCAAGTCCATTTGTGATGACCGAAAATCGGTCGAGCATGTTGGTGATGGACTCGTCACCCTTCATCATGAATAACTCGTAGCCATGGAGAAGCATATTGATCTTCGTCTCCTTGACTTGAGTTGTCCCTTCGTGTGTGATTTCAAGAATTTTCCATATCTCTTTAGCACTTTCACATGATGAGATACGATTGACCTGTTCTGGATTTAAGGCACAAAATAGAAATTGAGTAGCCTTACAATTTAGATGATCGTTCTTCCAATCTGCATCATCATATTCTTCGAAAGATTTAAGCGTACCATCGGGTTTGAGAGGAATTTTCGTACCAAGACTTATTACTTTCCAAAGCTTGGTGTTATATGCTCGGATGAATATTGACATCTTTTTCTTCCACGTCATGAAGTTTGAGCCATCAAAAAATGGTGGTCGGTTAAGAGCAAGGCCTTCGACTAGAGCATATTAAAATGCCATTTGTATCTTCTCCTCGGATGTTAAGCCGCTTATTGGAGGTACCGCTCCGATACCAATTGTTGGAGCAAAATCGGTATTTGCGCCGTTGTGCGGAAGTGTAAATATAAAGTGCAGAAATTAAGACACACAGATTTATAGAGGTTCGGCTATAATCGAGCCTACGTCCTCTATCGGTATATTTTTCTATAGAAAAAGATCAAAACCTCTGCACCTCTCTTCTATCAATCGATAGATAACCATTACAATCACGTCTTCTATTGGTCCGTGATAAACTACTCGTACTTGTCTTTGTATCGGTCCAAGTTAAACCGTTTTTATTTTCTATAGGACAAGAAATCAACCGCTCTAGCTTTATATGGGTACTAGATAAACCTCACTTAGATATCGATTGCGATTCTAACAATGCCGGATCCTTGATCCTAATAACACCGAATCCAATCGTATCTTTTCTTTTACCTCTCGTGTATGTGTTGAATGTATAAACACTCAAACTAACAATATAAGCTCAATATCACAACAACAATATAATGTATATCAATCTCTGGTGAATGTATCGTTTGCTTGAAGTTGTTGTATTGTTTGATACCAAGGATGTGGTATTTATAGTCTTCTTCATCAAACTAGCCGTTAGCTCCCTGACTCTTCATTACGGCCGTTATCACTGCAATATTACATACGCTATAGATATTACGTACGTTAACCTCTACTGGTTACGTATGCTAGCTTCTTCATAAAACAGTCCAGTGGCCTTCGTCTTCTGTGTTACGTACTTTAGCCAATCTTACATTACGTATGTTATCATAGTCAATATGTCTGTTGCATGCTGACCTATGCCATGACATCATCTCCAATGTTCTCCTTGTTTGAATTCGCAAACACGCCATTACGTACGTTAGCCATCCTTTCTTACGTACGTTAAGATCCTTATATTACGTACGCTATATAGCACATGCTACGTACGTTAACCCTTGAAAAATTCCAGCGTTTTGCACTTAGTTTGCTTTGACGCTTTGCTTCGTATTTTTGTTGTTTTGTTTTGTGTATCAACTTAATCATCAAAACCTATTATAGCATGTATGGAACAAAATGTTCCAGCACTAAAAATTTGAGATCCAGATCCTCAAAAACGGATCCGGATCTTCGGATCTGGATCGGATCCAAGATCTATTGCCATCTCTAAGACCAAGTGACACGATCGACGACACAGTCGTATGTCTGATCGTGTCACCTCTCAGAACACGATAACATTTTCTAGAGAGGTTGGATACGTCTGTGTCATATTGCAACATAATGGTATAAGGTTGCAATCCTGATATGGTAATGTTGGAAATTGGTTTTAGAAAAAATGAGTTTTAACTCAAATTAAACTAATTTAATAATGATAAAATATTTAATTCTTGGGAATTAAATAATAAATTGTGAATCTACGTTTCGAGAAGATAAACGTAGGATTATTTTTCTCAAAACCGCCGGTGAGTGAGAAATAAATGATTAAAATTGGCCATGTAATTGAAAAAGTGAAGAGTTAACCAGGTTGAAAACCCATCTGATATTTGTGGTTGAAAATCTATCTGATATTTTGGGGCTGAAAACCCATCTGATATTTGAGGTTGAAAACTCATCTGATATTTGGGGCTCAGAACCCATATGATATTTGAGGTTGAAAACCCATCTGATATTTGGGGTTGAAAACCCATCTGATATTTGGGGGCTGAAAACCCATCTGATATTTGGGGCTGAATAACTATGTGATCTGATATTTGGGCTGACACCTATCTGATCTAATATTTGGGCTGAAATCTATCTCATCTAATATTTGGGCTGAAAACCTATCTGATCTGGTATTTGGGCTAAAAACCTATCTGATCTGATATTTGGGCTGAAAACCCATCTGATCTGATATTTGGGGCTGAAAACCCACCTGATCTGATATTTGTGCTGAAAACCTACCTGATCTGATATTTGGGGCTGAAAACCCATCTGATCTGATATTTGGGCTGAAAACCTATCTGATCTGATGTTTGGGGCTGAAAATCCATCTGATCTGATATTTGGGCTGAAAACTTATTTGATATGATATTTGGGCTCAAAACCTATTTGATCTGATATTTGGGGCTGAAAACCCATCTGATCTGATATTTGGGCTGAAAACCTATCTGATCTGATATTTGGGTGGTGCTGAAAACTCAGCTGATATTTGGTCTCGACTGAAATGAAGCAGGTTGAGAACTTAGCTTCTGGAATATGACTCTTCACACTCCAGAATGTAACGTCCGAATTAAATGAGACTATTTATGGAGGTAACTCTTGATCTGAAAGATTAAAGAGAATTAATGGCACTTTAATTTGTAGTAACTTCCCACCTAATGGAGTGGAATTGGACCTATAAAAGGGGGTCTTATGCATTTCATTTCATAACACAGACCACAGAACGAATACAACATACCACATATTGCAACATATTTCTTTCTTGTTTTTCGTGCCCAGTTTCTAGCACTTAACGTTCGCCGGAGTTCTGAGTTTTGGAGAGCACCTAACTCAGAAACGTGTAGCAGTTGTATCTTGGAGACATATTGCCTGAGCCATCTGCTCATTGTCTAACGGAAAGAGTTCTACTCGCCTCTGCTAAAGTTGTAATTTTCAATTCAGCTTTTAATTTATTAAGATTGTATTAGGTTGCCTTTCTTTGTAATTTTCATTGTAATTACATTGTTGGAAATTCACAAAACCAACAATCGTAAGACAATTTTTATTTTTCTGTAATTTCCAATGGCAACCGATGCCTATTCTGCTGTCGCCGCTGCCGCTGCCAAAGCTACTGCACCTACCATTGCAGTACAGGCTGAGAAACTCGAGAAGTTCTTGGATGTTGATTTTAAGAGATGGCAACAAAAGATGCTGTTTTATCTCACTACCTTGGGGCTTGCTGTTTACCTCAAGGATGATCCTCCTGTGGTCAGTGAGACGGAAAATTATCGTACGAAGCATTTTGCTTCGATCAGTGGTGTAACGGCGACTTTATGTGCCGTAATATAATATTGAATGGGATGATTAATTCTCTGTACAACGTGTACAATCAAATCAAGACTTTCAAAGAGCTCTGGTATTCTTTGGAGAAAAAGTATAAAACCGATGATGTTGGTGCCAAGAAATTCGTGATCGGACGCTACCTGGATTTTCAGATGACAGACTACAAAACTGTTATCGAACAAGTTCAACAATTTCAATTGATTGTGCATGAAATTAATGCTGAAGGAATGATCCTTCCTGAACTGTTTATTGTGGGAACGGTAATTGAGAAGTTGCCTCCTAGTTGGAAGGACTTCAAAAATTACCTGAAACACAAACGAAAGGAAATGAGCTTAGAAGACTTGGTTGTTCGACTCAGAATTGAGGAAGACAACCGAAAGTCTGATTCTAAGTTCAAGAGAGGCCCTATGGAGGCCAAAGTAAATTTGCTTGAACATGGGTCCTCTAGCAAAAAGAGGAAACTGAACCATGTTCAGGACAAAGGGAAAAAGTTGTTTAAGGCAAAGAAGTTTACTGGAAATTGCCACAGCTGTGGTAAACTAAACCATAAGGCAAAGGATTGTCGATTGCCAATAAGTTCAACTGGTCAGCAAAACAAAGGCAAGCGAGTTGCCAATGTGGTTGAACATGGTGATGTTGACATGCTAGATCTGGAGCTGTTAGCTATGGTTGAGGAGCTGGACAAGGAGGTATCAGCCATGGTGATTGAAAGCAATGTGGTGGAGAATCACCGCGCTTGGTACGTTGATACTGGGGCTACTCGTCATGTTTGTTCTGAAAAAGACATGTTTTCTTCCTACATTGTTACTGATGGTAGTAAATTGCATATGGCAAACTCTGCTTCTTATGTGATTGCAGAACGTGGTCCCAGACGTCCGAAGAAATTTAGTTTCAGGCTCTCTACTAGTGTCATGGGTTTAGACTAGTTTTTGAGTCTGAAAAATTTATTATGAGCAAGTTTGGAATGTTCCTTGGTCGAGGTTATCTTGATAGGGGATTATTCAAAATAAATGTGATGCCTGTAAGCCATGAAGGCAAGAACAAAAATAATAATAATAATAATAATGCTCCTTCTTCTGTTTACTTGCTCGAGTGTTCAGATTTAAGGCATTCTAGATTGGGACATGTTGCTCTAAAATCAATTCAAAGACTAATTAATCTAGAATTAATTCCAAAAATCCATGTTGAACTTAATAAGAAATGCGAAGTATGTGTTGAAGCAAAAATGGACAAATTGCCTTTTCATTCAGTGGAAAGGAATACTACTCCTCTAGAATTAATTCACACTGATGTGTGTGACTTAAAATTTATGCAAACTAGAGGAGGTAAAAAATACTTCGTCACTTTTATAGATGATTGCACAAGATATTGTTATGTGTTTCTTTTGAGAAGTAAAGATGAAGCAATCGAGGCATTTAAGATGTATAAAAATGAAGTTGAAAATCAACTGAACTGTAAAATAAAAGCAGTCTGAAGTGACAGAAGAGGTGAGTATGTAGCACCATTTGAACAATTATGTGCCGATTCATGCATAATTCATCAAACGACTACTCCTTATGCTCCTCAGTCAAATGGAGTAGTCGAAAGGAAAAATCAAACCCTGAAAGAAATGATGAGTGCTTTATTAGTAAGCTCAGGGTTGCCGCAGAACATGTGGGGGGAAGCTATTCTTACAGCTAACCACATTCTGAATAAAGTGCCACACAAAGGGAAAGATAAAACTCCGTATGAGTTATGGAAAGGGCGCAAGCCTTCTTTCAAATATCTTAAAGTGTAGGGGTGTTTGGCAAAGGTTGAAGTACCTGAACCAAAACGAGTAAGAATTGATCCTAAGACAATTGATTGCATATTCATAGGTTATGCATACAATAGTAGTTCATATCGATTTCTAATTCATAAATCTGATATTCCTGATATGCATGAAGGAACTGTTATTGAGTCAAGAAATGCCATTTTCTTTGAAAATATTTATCCTTATAAAGAGAGAATTGTGACAAGATCAAATAAAAGAACTCTTGAAACTGAAAGTAGTTCAAATCCTATAAATGAAGAGCCAAGACAGAGCAAGAGATCTCTAAAGGATAATCATTTGGTCCTGACTTTGAAACTTATGCAGTTGACGATGATCCAAAGACTATACAGGAAGCTTATGCTAGTCCTGATGCTCCTTTTTGAAAGGAAGCTATTTATAGTGAAATGGATTCCATCATGCAAAATTTTACTTGGGAACGGTTGATCTTCCGCCTGGATGTAAGCCTTTAGGATGTAAATGGATCCTAAAGAGGAAATACAAAGATGGCTGGTCAATAGAGAAGTTTAAGGCCCGACTTGTTGCCAAAGGGTTTAAACAGAAAGAGGGTTATGATTTCTTCGATACATATTCAGCAGTAACCAGAATAATTTCCATTCGAGTGCTTATTTCTATTGCTGCATTGCACAATCTCGAAATTCATCAAATGGATGTGAAAACTGCATTCTTTAATGGTGAACTAGAAGAAGAAATTCATATGAAACAACCTGAAGGTTTCATTGCACCTGGTCAGAAAAGAAAGTGTGTAAAATGTTGAAGTCATTATATGGACTAAAACAAGCTCCTAAACAATGGCATATAAAGTTTGACACAACTATGTTGGAAAATGGATTCAAGATCAACGAATGTGACAAATATGTGTATATTAAAGGCACACCGGAGTCATTTGTCATAGTCTCTCTATATATAGACGATATGTTGATCATGGGTAGTAGCAATGACGTAATTGTGAATACAAAAAGTATGTTAAGTAGAAACTTCGACATGAAGGATTTGGGTTTAGCTGATTTAATTCTTGGAATTAAAATTATCAGAACGTCAGAAGGTATCTTCTTATCACAATCTCATTATGTTGAGAAAGTGCTCAAGAAGTTTAACGCTTTTGACAGCCCACCTGTTAAAACACTTGTTGATACCAGTATTCACTTAAGTAAGAACAGAGGTGATCCAGTGGCTCAAGTCTAATATTCAAGAGTAATCGGTAGCTTATGTACATTACAAATTGTACACGATCAGACTTGGCATTTACTAAACAAGTTGAGCAAGATCACAAGTAATCCGAGTAAAGAGCACTGGAATGCACTGACTAGGGTTTTAAAATACTTTAAGTACACCCTAAGTTATGGGCTATTTTATAGTAATTATCTTGCAGTTTTGGAAGGATATACTGATGCTAATTGGATTTCAGACACGAAAGACTCTCACTCTACAAGTGGGTATGTATTTACTATTGGGGGTGGAGCTATATCTTGGAAATCAAGCAAGCAGACTTGTATAGCCCGATCCACCATGAATCAGAATTTATAGCTCTAGATAAAGGTGGAGAAGAAGCTGAATGGCTCCATAACTTTCTTGAGGATATTCCATGCTGGAAAAGCCTGTGCCCAGTGTTATGATCCATTGCGATAGCCAAACTGCAATTGGAAGAGCACAGAACCTTATGTATAATGGTAAGTCTTGACACATTCATCGGAGACATAATACCGTGCGACAATTGATCAAAAATGGAGTTATATCTATTGACTATGTGAGGTCAAATATGAATTTGGCGGATCCACTCACAAAAGGTCTGAATAGAGATCAATTTCATAAACTGCTAGATGGAATGGGATTAAAATCCACATCTTGAAAGAACAATCATAGTGATAACCCAACCTTGAAGACTGTAGATCCCATAAACTTGGTTCAATGGGAAAATAAAGTTATGAAAGTTCTATTGAAAAACGCTTATAATAAATCCATCCCTATAGAGCAGAATAAGTGTCCTGTGATTGTGGTGAAGTTAAGTCTCTGGACTTTTAATGGTCCCTTGTCCTTGGAAAGGAGAAGTATTGCAGGGTACTTTATAAAAGGAAACCACCTATGTAAGTGTGAGGATGGTCCGCCTCGAATAAACACTTAGGAAACTAAGATGTTGTCCATGGCCAAAACGGACACAACTATGAGAATGGAAGGTGTTGAGACATTGTTGTGTAAGTGTCGTTGACTCGGTATACACCAAGGAGGATTAGTTCAAGACACAGTGTCCACTAATCCGCTGGTATATCCGACGATAATTTACTAAGGAAGGTTCAAAGCCACAAACTACCTTTCCCATGCACCAGCATTTTACGAAAACTGGGTATGTGAGTCTGCATTCATGCATGCATTTATTTCCACTCATGTGGGGAATTGTTGGAAATTAGTTTTAGAATAAATGAGTTTTAACTCAATTTAAACCAATTTAATAATGATAAAATATTTAATTCTTGGGAATTAAATAATAAATTCTGAATCTACGTTTCGAAAAGATGAACGTAGGATTTTATTTTTCTCCAAATCGATTTTCGGTGAGTGAGAAATAAATGATTAAAGTTGGCCATGTAATTGAAAAAGTGAAGAGTTAACCAGGTTGAAAACCCATCTGATATTCGGGGTTGAAAACCTATCTGATATTTTGGGGCTGAAAACCCATCGGATATTTGAGGTTGAAAACTCATCTCATATTTGGGGGCTGAAAACCCATCTGATATTTGAGGGTGAAAACCCATCTGATATTTGGGGTTGAAAACCCATCTGATATTTGGGGGCTGAAAACTCATCTGATATTTGGGGCTGAAAACCTATCTAATCTGATATTTGGGCTGAAAACCTATCTGATCTGATTTGGGCTGAAAACCCATATGATCTGATATTTGGGGCTGAAAACCCATCTCATCTGATATTTGGGCTGAAAACCTATCTGATCTGATATTTGGGGCTCAAAACCCATCTGATCTGATATTTGGGGTTGAAAACCCATCTGATATCATATTTGGGCTGAAAACCCATCTGATATGATCTTTGAGGCTGAAAACCCATCTGATCTGATATTTGGGCTGAAAACCTATCTGATCTGATATTTGGGCTGAAAACCTATCTGATCTGATATTTGGGGCTGAAAACCCATCTGATCTGATATTTGGGCTGAAATTCCATCTGATCTGATATTTGGGCGCTGAAAACTCAGCTGATATTTGGTCTCGACTGAAATGAAGCAGGTTGAGAACTTAGCTTCTGGAATATGACCCTTCACACTCCATAATGTAACGTCCGAATTAAATGAGACTATTTATGGAGGTAACTCTTGAGCTGAAAGATTAAAGAGAATTAATGGCACTTTAATTTGTAGTAACTTCCCACCTGATGGAGTGGAATTGGACCCTATAAAAGGGGGTCTTATGCATTTCATTTCATAACACATACAACAGAACGAATACAGCATACCACATATTGCAGCATATTTCTTTCTTGTTTTTCGTGCCCAGTTTCCAGCACTTAACTTTCGTCGGAATTCTGAGTTTTGGAGAGTACCTAACTCAGAAACGTGTAGCATTTGTATCTTGGGGACATATTGCCTGAGCCGTCTGCTCTTATACGGGCGCAAAATTGTCTTACGGAAAGAGTTCTACTCGCCTTTGCTAAAGTTGTAATTTTCAATTCAGCTTTTAATTTATTAAGATTGTATTAGGTTGTCTTTCTTTGTAATTTTTATTGTAATTACATTGTTGGAAATTCACAGAACCAACAGGGAACACTCTGTTTCTTTAAGCTTTGGTACTCCTTCAGAAGGTTATATATATTTGTTTAGGGTCTAAGAGTCGCTATTCAGCATATATGATTCTCCACGGGAAATCATAAGAAAGAGAGCAAGGCGCTAGAGCAACAAGAATGAATATGAAGAGAGATCGAGAGATCCATCCAAATTCGAGATTTATTATTGCCTCTTATGTTTTGTATTTTTTTAATCTTGTTAAAACAATATTGACAAAAATGACGAAGCAAAAGCAAAACTCATGTGGAAACCGGAAATAAGGTGCTACTGGACGAAAATATAATAAGATCAACGAGTTAAATACAAGCCGTTCGGAAATATAGAAAATAAATCGGAATAAAGTACACAGATATTACAATTACCTTCAAAGTTATATACTTTGAAAGCATAAAATCTTATAGACACTTTTTATAAGTTATATGAGAATAGAGTATATTTCACCTCGATATTTATATATATATATATATTTATAACCATAAAATTTTCAAATTAATTAAATTTATTCAGTCTCGTTCAATTTTGGAATCACCAAACCTAAACTTAAGAGGAAGTAATTCGGTTTCAGTTCGATTTTTGTTTTTGATTTCGTGATTTTTTCTATTCGATTTTACACGTTCCAGAATGGTTCGATTTGGTTCTTCGACCTGTTGGTCTGAATTTAATTGTATGATTGAACTGAGAAACGTTGGCACTGTATAGTGGAAATATTATTGACCACACAGGAAAAAGAGAAAAAAAGAAAAAAAAAAAAAAAAAAGGCTCCGCCTTTCGAAATACCGGCCACATATGAATGGGAGAAAATGCACCACGTATATCCATTCTTATCTAGCCCCAATTTTTAATATTATAGTATGGGTAATATATATATATATATATATATATATATATCGTTACGAATTTGAAACATCACATTAATTCTCTCTTAAATGTGTCAATTTCTTAATTTTGGATTTTTATTAATCTAAAATCTTGAGTCTTACATCGATTTAAAATGGTACATAATAATATGGATAACCTAAATAAATGAAATCCAGTGTCTTGAATCTCACATTGATTTAAAACAGAATTCCAACAATGGAACTTAAATAAATACTTAGAATTCAATGTGTATTTTCCAACCACATCATTTTTTGGTACACAAGCTTAATAATTTTTGTTATTGTGTTAATTTGTTCAATTATTAAGTTGGACAAACAAATAAAAAAACTTAATTTCGTCAATTATTCAATTAACATTAATTTTATTTATCTAAAATTTGAATTTCTCATCTGCTTGATTTAGTGGTTTAATTTTTATTGACACACACACATATATATATATATATATATATATATATATATATATATATATATATATATATATATATGTGTGTGTGTGTGGGGAGAGAGAGAGAGAGAGAGAGAGAGCAAAACGTGTTGGGGGCACCATTTTAACTCTCTCATACGTGTTATTTGTGATTTTTATATTCTTTTATCTAAAATATTCCATGTCACATTAGTTTTGAATGAGACTCCACCAATTAGAGAACTAAATAAGTATTTCTAATCAATGAATATTTTATCATCATATTTCACACAGACGATTAATTTGATCAATTATTAAGTTGGCCGAATAAATAGTATCTTTTTATTGGAAATAATTTTTTGCTAATCATTGAGTTGACCAAATAAATAATCTTATTTTTATTAGAAATTTTAATTTGGCTAATTTATTTATATTTAATTTAATTTATTCAATTTATCAATATCTAATAATTTAACCGAATTTAATTTTTTTTAAATTAGACGAACAATCAATTATTGTAATAATTTATATTTGATTATGTATCTATAAGTTCTAATAGATTTGGATAATTAGTTCATGTAATCAATGTATATTTTACCATCATAATTCTCATCGCCAATTAATTTGACCAATTATCGAGTTGTCCAAATAAATAATATTATTTTTATTAAGAATGTCATTTGGTCGATCATTAAGTTGGCCAAATAAATATTTTCTTATTAAAAAATAATTTGGCTAATTTATTGACGTTTAATTTAATTTGTTCAATTTATCAACATATAATAATTTAAGTGAATATGAATTTTAAGTCAGACGTAACAACCAACTATTATAACAACTTATATTTGATTATTTAGATTCTATATGTTTTAATAGATTTGGGTAATTAGTGCATATAACTATATAGATTTTCGAGGAGAACGTGTACTAAAATTATCTTTTAATCAAGTTTGAGACGGGATATAATATCTAAATGAGTTTCAGATGGCTGGACCCTAGCTAATAAGATTTTGGACGGTACGGTTATATAAATTATAAACTGGTTCGAGTGGCTGAATCTTTGCCTCATCTTTTTGGTTTTTCGTTGTGTTCTGCCGCCATGAGGAACTCCGAGTTGCTGAACCTAACTAATATGTATAACTAATGAGTTTTTTCTATTAATAAAATTGATTAAAAATTATATAAATAATGAGTTTTTTCCATTAATATATATATATATATATATAAATATATAATACCGTTACGCATCCGGAGCACCACATTAATTTTCTTAATTTTTTAATTTTTAAAATTCTTATTTATTTAAATCCTCTATTCCACCTCTATTTTACTTTTTTTTAGAACAACTGAACACACACATCCTCTAAATGCTCTTCCTAAATTTACACCTTATATCCACTACGGGACTTGAACCTACAACTATTCAGTTGGGGTGCACCTCCAATACACCTGGGTATCGCTGGCCGCTGGGGCAAAGACCCTTTGGTGTGTATTTTACTACTGCATAATTATTTTACATATCACTTTAATTTGGTCATCTATCGAGTTTATTAAATAAATTATTTATTCTCATTAGAAAATTTAATTTGGCAAATTATTAAGTAAACATCAACGACTCAGATATGTATGTATTTATTTTTTTAATAACTCGATTCTCTTCACTTTCAAATAAATATATAAAGTATTAATAGAAATACGGATTCGAAGTACCACGTTAACTCCCTTTCTCTTATATGATTTTTTTTTATTTTTTTATTCTTATTTATCTAAAATATTGAATTCCAAATCAAAGTATAGGTATATAAATTATAGAGGGTTTTTGAAGATTGTAAAACCCCAAATTTATACTAGGAATTTAATTTTTTAACTTTCATCATATATAATATCTATTCTTAACATTTACTCTACAATATTTGAGTTTTTATTGGGATTGATTAACCAATTACTATACAACTTATGTTTAGTTATTTAAGTTGAATAAATTTAAATATGTCGAGTAATTAACGGATATATATATATATATATATATATATATGTGTGTGTGTGTGTGTGTGTGTGTGTGAGTTTGTGATGTAATGGGTAATAAAGTCACATTTTAATCGAGTTTGCGATTGATATGGGTATATAGATTTAAACAGTTCTGAGGACTAAACCATACTCTCATTATTTCATTGTTACTATACGAGTTCTGGACTGAAACAAGTAGTAAAATTATCTTTCAATCGGTTTAGGACATGTACAAATACATATATTCTAAATAATTCGGGTGGCTGAATCACATCTTCATCATTTCTGCTTACTGGTGTGTTCCGCTGCAGTACGATTCCAAGTGGCAAAACACTAACAAAATTTTAAATTATTTTTAGGTTTTTATTTATTAATTACAATTTAAAGTATTACCCGTCGAGTTTCGACGGGATGTACAGTAGTGTAATATATAGTGTAGAAGTGATTTTTAGAATATATATTTTGATTCCCGTATTAAACTTCTGAAAATATACGGGTTGGTTTTTGATATTTATGGTGGACATGAGATATATTTTGATGTTATGGTGAATTCTATTTATTTGTTTTATTGGATGATTATAACTTTAATTTGCTTTCTAGTTAATTATGATAGTTTCTTCTTAGAGGCCATTTAGGATGTTGATTTGATATATTGAAATTAAAAGACTTTCATTCCAAGTTTATATCGCTCCTCGGGTATTCTTAAAATTAACGATTTTACACTCGCGTATTATTGTATTTTTTTCACAATTCTCGCTGCATCAGTTGGTAATCTGAGACAAATTACGATCATCGATGATGATTTCAGGGCATCAATTAGTCGTTATACTGCTTTTGATGCGGAATTGCACAAAGACGATCTTACGCCGGGAACTAGTTTTGAATTCAATAGGTATTGTAACAGGCCACCAATTTCCAATGATTGATGTGGATACGACTTAATTGACGATCTATTTCCAATATCACGTGAATCCTTCTCGGGTGAGATTGATGATTGTAGGTATGATGGTCCACCAATTTTCGACGAGGAGATTAATGATACGATTTCTCATGAGGAAATTGTTGATATTGGTTTAGAGGATATCCATGGTGGATATTATGAACTACCAATTTTCGCTGATGAAAAGACTGATAAATAATATACTGATCGATCCCTCGTATATTGTTGTTCCTTTTCATGCTTCCCGCTGCATCAATTTATTAGGAAGTTAATTTAGAATTATGAGGTAATACAACCAAATAGCCACTTTGATTAGGTGGACTACAATATTTGTCAAGCAATTTTATATGGACAAATTCTAGCCAATTTTAGTGTTTTTGGATCATTTTACCCTTACTTTTCACTTTTCCCCTATTTCCTCTTTATTTTTTCCCATTCTTTTTTCTTCATTTCTTTTCCATCTTCTCTTTTCTCTTTTCTCTTTTTTCTCTCTCTCTCTCTCTCTCTCTCTCTCTCTCTCGACAAATATTCTCTCCACTCTTCATTTCTTCATTTTTCTCTTTTCTCTCTCTTTCTTCTTCACCTTTTTTTCTTGCATTTTTTTCTTCTTCATTTTTTTTCTTTTCCTTTTTCCGATTTCGCGACTTGAAGTCAATTTTGAGGTATTGTTTTGTATTTTGTAGATTTTTAAGTTTAAAAATTTGTACATCGCACTGATATGGAATATTGAATTCGTAACTTGGAATTATGACAAACTGATACGAATTCATAAAATCGTAACATAGAATTATGACAAAGTGATACGAAATCATAAATTCGTAACAGAGAAACAAGGCATATTTATATGAACTGTAAAATTCGTAACATAGAATAATGACAAACTGATACGAAATCGTAAATTCGTAATAGAGAAACAAGTCATGTTTATACGAAATAAAAAAAATTATAATTCGTAATAGAGAAACAAGTCATGATGTAATGGAGCGCTTTTTCGGATCTTAAGACGATATCGGGGAGTTTCATGAAGGCTCCAAGTGTTGATTTCAGCGGATATCCTTTACTGTGTTCTCCCCACCAGTTAGCATAATCCAGTGGTCTTCTGATGTCAGATTCTTTCGACTAAAAGTTCATTTGTTCTACAATAAACAAACAATAAAATCAAATCAATAATTTGGAACATGTAAATAATGTTACGAAATAGCAAATTATGTTACAAAATTATAATTCGTAACACAGTTACAAAACACAACCTGTTACGATTTTATAATTTCGTAACTGATCAGAATTAGTTACGGCGTAACAAGAATTCACAACAAAAGCAAAGGAGTACAATGTTACTAAACTCGTATCAACAATAAGTGTTACGAAATTATACTTCTTAACCGGGTTAAAAAATAGGACAAAAATATGTACATCGCACAAATGTGTTACGAAATTTAAATTTCGTAACGTCGTAACAACATCTCACACGGCAGAATTAGTTATGAATTTTGAAATTCGTAACATATGTTAGGAAATTGATAAACATTTGTTATGAAATACGAAATTCGTAACAGTATAATTAATAGTGTTACTATATCTCACAAAAAAACCCAATAAGCTTAAAAATGATCATATGAATTACGAAATTCTTAACAGGATACAAAATATCCCATACGAAATTCTAAATTCGTAACAACCTTATTATGAAAATCACATTTCGTATTACTTATTCTTGCTTTTCGTATCATTACCCCAAATGTGTTACGAAATTTAAATTTCGTAACTTCGTAACCAGATCTCACACAACAGAATTAGTTACGAATTTCAAAATTCGTAAGATATGTTACGAAATTGGTAACATTTCTTACGAAATATGAATTTCATAACAACATAATTAATAGTGTTACTAAATCGCACAAAAAAACCCAATAAGCATAAAAATGACGATACTAAATACGAATTCCGTAACAAGGATAGAAAATATCCAATACGAAATTCTAAATTCGTAACAGAGTTATAACCTTATTATGAACACATTTCGTATCATTTATTCTTGTTTTTCGTACCATTACTTCAATACAAAAATGTAAAATCGTATCAGAATATTCAATACGAAATTGAATTTTTCGTAACATGTGTAACATATCTGAGAAAAACAGGCGATAATAACAAGATTTGTATGAATTCACCTATCAGTTCAACCACAAATCGTATTAATCACCAATCGTAACAGTTACGAATTCGTAACATGTATACCAAATCTCCAATACGAAAATTTCAAATCGGCACAAATGTGTTATGAAATTTAAATTTCGTAACTTCATACTGATACGAAATGATAAAATCTTAACAGTAAATCAAGGCATAGTGATACGAAATGACAATATTGTAACATGGTAACCCAGTACGAAATCAATAAATCGTAACAACTGTAAATTCGTAACCACATATGCAAACATGCGAAAAACTAGATCTAAAACACCAATACATATAAATCGGTCGGAAATCACCCCAAATATACCACGAATCACCAGGAATCATATGAAAACTTGTCAATCATCAAAAATAAATAAAAAATTAACATTATTTCAAGCTAGATCTAGGATTTTTCTAGAGAGAGAAAGATGGAAATGTAATATCAGTGTTTTCTATTTTCGGTAATTTCTATTTCTGTCGTATGTTTGTTTCGGACAACTCGCTTAGCACTGTTTTGGAATTCTGAACCTATTTTGTTCTTGGAGTTTCTCCGTTTGGTCGAGTCCCGATGATGTTTTTACGTAATTTCATCTTGAGTTATATTTTATCGCATGTGTATTCGATTCTCGTTAAACTCGTTCGATTTCGTCATTTAATTATTTCCATGAGTTCGTATGGTTGAGTGGAGCATGTTGTGAGTTTCGGATTGTTAATACGACGTTGTATCGTGATTTTCGGATGTTTGGGCCATTTTGTAAGTTCATAGATGTTTAGGGTGCTTTTATCTTCCTTGTCGTATTTTGGATTCCGGGTAGTGTATTTCTTTCAAAACTCAGCTTCATTGTTATCGATACCTCATGTTTACACTTTTGATTCTATCCTTGCGTTGCGTTTCGTCGTTGTATCGACTGTGCAGAATTAAGTGTTTAGCAGCGTGGGACTGCTGCATGCATAACGTACGTTATGCATGCTCCCTTACGTACGTTATAGAGGCATCATAACGTACGCTATACCCTATTGGTAACGTACGTTATGGTTTTCGCAAATGAGTACAGATTGTTCGTTAGGTACGTTAACCTGTGAGAGGTTACGTACGTAAACTTCATAACGTACGTTAACAACTCGTGTTAACGTACGTAACACTCTGTCAGGCGTTTTAAATCCTGACTTAACCTCAGTCGCGTTATTTCGTTCCTTCTCATCCCTTTGTGCGAGACGTGAGTTCCTTGAGCGATTTGGAGCGATTTGCCCAGAGCAATCCTTAGAGTTCCTCTCGAGATTGATTGTTCTGCTTCAAGCAAGGTTTATCATCATCATAATCATCCTTCATCCGTCCGAATCGAGGTATTGTTTGCTATATTTTTAACCAATCCGCAAGTGTACGGAAAATATGTAGAAAGCGGCGAGCAAGGTCGTATTCCACAGAGACTAAATATTTTTGTTGTGTTGAGTATTAGATTGTAGTGTTCTCGACTTTATCTAGACGATCGAAAGGTAAAATGGACGATTAATGAAATAACATACAATAATCACAATAAATTAAAACGATTGAAAATATCCGAATGGAAGCGAATTGCAAGAGTTTAGAAAGGTAGATTCCAAGGCTAGGTTTCCGTTGATTACTAAATTTAGTCGGGATTGGTTTCAAAAGTTCTAAGTGTGTTTCCAAAATGATAATCACAATAATATTCTAAAGTCCCTCTCGAGATGCATTAAAACGTAGATTAAACAACTTATAACAACGTCTCCGTTTACTATAAATTATCTAACTCCAAAATGTTCATAAGATTTAGATATCACCATAGTTCATCACCGATTTCTCAATCTCGTAATTTACTACGTCAAATACTCGAAATCTATTAATGCCCTCTTCTCTCGAATTATGAGCAATTAAGTTTAACATGTAAAAACATTGATCAAGTGTCTAAACATGAATCAAACCAAGTATTTGATAAAGAAATCACACTAGATAAATATAATTATCAATCCCTCAAAATCATAGTAAATCAACGTACTCCCATGCCCGAAATCTAAAGAGTTTAGCCAGACATGGAATTGAAAGGAAGATTAATAATCATCATGTTCATGCTAATAAAAACAACAAAATGAAGAAAAGATAGGAAGAAGATAAAACTCGTGGTGTGTCTTGATCGATCCCGGTTGAAGTCTTCAAATGTTCTTGAAGTGTTCTTCAAGAATTTCTTCAAAACCCCTTCTTCAAGAATTAATTAATTCTTTGTTATTCTCTCTCTCTAATCTCTCAATCTTCAGCATATCTCCTATCATGCCCCATATATCCCTTTTATAAAGATAAAACATTCACTTTTTCCACACCAATCTCTCAAAAATGTCAAAAGGTGATATTTCCACCGAAAAGTGACACGGCCCATGTCAAATGACACGGCCCGTGTCATAGTATGCTCAAAAGCCCAAAAACCTGCTGGACAGGGAACTCGACCGTGTCAAATGACACGGCCGAGCAAATGACACGACCGTGTCAAATGACACGGCCCGTGTCATACTCGTCAAAATAAGCACGAAAGGCCTGGGAGATAGACCCGACCGTGTCGATATGGCACGGCCGGGATAATGACACGGCCCATGTCGATTGACACGGCCGGGCTCGTGTTGACTCGTTTTGACACCGTTTTGACTCCTTTTTAAGCCCGATCTCTCGTTTCCGCATTGCTTGATATGTATTGGGGTTGGAGACTTCGTTCTTGCTTGATTTATGTCCATAAAGTACCTATAAAATCAATAAAATGTACCCAAGCGTGATCGAGTCCAATAAACATAATACGAGTATAAACGACACAGTTCTACACATTTTAGGATCTTAAAACCCGGAAAATCGATGTAAATATATGTGTAAAAATGAGTGTTATCAAAATCCCCCAAACTTGAACGTTGATCGTCCCGAGCAATGCACTTTAAAATAACCACTCTTAAGGGAACTCGTCCCTCAACATACCTCAAAGGATCATTTTGAAAATTTATCAATACGCCTCAAGAAATAAATAAGTCGAGTTCTATAAAGTATTCAAATCTCGGGGGTGCTTCCTTAACATCATAGCTAATACTTGAATAATACGAACCTCGCCGGTCAAGTGTATTCCCTCACTCTCAAAGTGTATAAAGGGATAAGTAACGCTCAAAACTCATTCAATGAAATAAGAATCCCCATAGGCTTGCCAATCGTCTACATCTCTACCACTAGTTGTGCATGCAAATTTGGTGAATCAAAAAGGACTTTAATGGTTGTAATGTAGGCTTTTTGGTCGGGGTAGGATACATATGGCTTAAAGTGACTTGACTTGAGCAAATTAGAACATTATCTCCTCAATCACTTCGCTCAATTAGAAGCTCAATAATCCCTTAGGATTTTGTTTCTTTCAACCCCTTGATTTGAATATCATGGCACTAAGCAGTTTTGAAAGTGAAAATCACAACCTTACTCCTCCTTATTGCTTCATACATCTCGTTTCTTTTGTGTCCACCATTTTTTTTTGTGGTGGACAACATCATCATTAAATCACACCAATCCTCCTTCAAATTTATTTTGATAATTCATTGCATTTTGAACCAACAATCTTCCCAATTGCTACCACATCTTTTCATTCTTTTGCCAATTTGTTCTAAATAGCTCAAGTATAGGGACAAAAGTTTATAATGAAACGGAAAGCTCATAATGTGGTTAACAAGAAATAGGCTTTAAGCTCAATCGGGCTAACTAGGGAAACAAATTTTTCGGGTTGGCCAAAAGGTTTGAAAGGTTGTCAAATAAAAATTGCCTTAAATCATTTTCACTAATTTGCAAGCACACTTGTAGTTTCGAATAAGATACCAGGGCAAGTTCTAGAGTCTTAAAACATGAATGGAACACTCGACAATGAAACTTGCATATTTAATGATGCACGAAGGCTCAAAAGCTCACAAGTTAGATTTGTTCATATTTCCAAGAGATTAGGCTATTTATTCAATTTCACACCCTTTTGATTATTCTACAATTTTTCCTCTTCAAATTATCCTCGATTTGTATATCAAAATAACAAAATAAATCCCGAGGCATCCAAGACAAGAGTTCATTCTTTCGAGTTTCATCAAAGTTCATCATCATCAAAACACACCAAGTTCGAAATAAAACACACCAAAATGAAACACACCAAAGTAAACAATTCAAACCAAAACATAAAACAAAATCCAAACACACCAAAGTAAACAATTCAAACCAAAACATAAAACAAAATCCAAACACACCAAAAAAAAAAAATCAAACAAACAATGTAGGTATTTCTTAACCCAATATCTCCCCCCAAACTTGAATTAAAGATTATGCACACAAAGGGGGTATAGTATTTAAACAACGAAAAACTTTGGGTCAAGAAATACTTACAACCGGTCCTAATGACTTGGCGGAGGATAATGCCCTTGTTGGACATGCCAATCTTCCATTCGTTGTAAAATTGCTTGCATCCCGGCTAGTCTTTCACGGGTCTCCTCTTGGAAAGCTTTGAACTCTTCTCGAGATATGGAACTTCTTGATTCGGCTTGTCTCGACGACTCGGGCCGATCTCTCCTTCTTTCTTCTTCCTCCCCCGATTCTCTTTCTTCTTCCGGGCCTCTCTCATACTCGAATTCCTCCTCCATTCTCTCCTCTCTCTCTTCTTCTCTCATCCTCTCGTTTTCATCCTCAAATTCCGTACGCCTAGTATGGACATTACGGGCAACATATCTTTCACTCGGGGAAATTAATCCAGCTGCCTTCCGGGCCAATTTGTGCACTTCCGTGGACATTTGTAGATTTCCTATGTCCCGAATACTAGAAATAGTTGTCAGAGTTGTATTCGGGAGTAGGAAGTGATCACCGTCATTCTGGAGAAAAATAACTCGGGAGTCGTAGTCCAGGATATTCATCAACTTCATGACTTGGATTGATAGAAGCATATTTCCCGGGAGGGGAGTTCGGTTTTGTAGAGGTACGTCAAGATGAAGTGCGATAGGGGTAATTAAACCCCCTATCCAAATTTCCCCTCTCGGTTTAGTGGCAACGTCCTCGAAGTGGTCCATAATAATAGCTCCGGTTGCGGGATTTGTTCCGTCGAGTATATGAGCTAGGACATAAAGCTCTCGCTGAGTTATCGGCCCCGTTTCTTTCCGCCCAAAGATAGTGCTTGCGATGACTTTGTGTAAATAGCGGAGAATAGGATTACGAAGAGATGATCCTTTCGCCGATTTTGGAATGTAGGGACGTGCACCGCTCCCCGGGTACTCAATCATTGTCCTCCAGTAAGTCTCACACTCAAACCGATTGATTCGGTATTCTCCGTGTCTTCGAGCGTCATATATAGTATCCAATTCGCCCGGACCCAATTTTTCGTTTTTGTTGTTGAGCCGAAATTCCAAGGCGGTCGGCTCATGCGTAATCGGGTCTCTTTTAACGGAGAGTGTGCTAAGAAATTCCAGTGTGAGACATCGGTAAGTGGGCCAATGTTGAGTCATTAGCGTCGTCCAGCTTATTCGTCCGAGTAGCCGCATAACATCTTCTTTTATCCCCATCGCAGTCATGCATTCATCGTCCGACCATCGCGTGGGGAGCATTTTTTCTGTCCCAATGTCTCCCATCGTGCTAGGCGACTCGGCGGAAGCTCAATTCCATACGTCTCGGGCGTCTCGACAGCCCCTTGAGTAGGTATTCTCTCTGGTTGTTCAATTTCTGTTGCGGGCCTTCCTCTTCCTCGTTGAGTTGCGCCTCGTCCTTGGGCATTTCCTCGTCCTCGTTGAGCATTTCCTCGTCCTCTGGCCATTTTCCTACAAGAGAATTATCAATTATCACTTATTCACACAAGCTCCGAATCACTATTTTTCGATAATACACGTACCCCCACAATATGTGTTTTCTTCAAAATATCCCAACCATAAATTTCAACCCCAAATGTAAGTAAAATCCCAAACATGTAATGACATCAATCATATATATCCATCATGTATGATAATCACCAACAAAATTTCAACTCCTTTAATTCATGATAAATTTCCCAAAATCTCAAAAATATAATCCATTCAAGAACCCTAAGTTGCTCAATAAATCATGTTCCACATAATTTGAATGCAATGAATAATTAAACCTTCCAAAATCGTGAATCATACCTTGAAGTTGGAGTGAAAATTGAAGAAAAAAACTTAGAAAAAAACGCGACCCAACCCGGATGTATTCGTCTGATTCTCACCCTGAAGCTTTAGGATTGTGGGATAATGATGAGCACTTTGTTTTTATGTGAGATTTGACACAATTTTTGCCTGATTTTGCTGGATTTGATGAGATTTGGGACTAGGGTTTATGATTTGGGGAGGAGGAAAGTTTTGGGGAAGAAGATGAAGTGTTTCGGCCGTACAGCACCTTTTTATACCCCCCGATCGACACGGCCTGTAATATCCGGTATTTTTCTTTCCCTTGTATTTTCATTTTTAGTATATTTCTCGGTCATAGTGACCCTCGTGTATCTTTCAGTATGTCCTTCCTGTCAACTGTTGAACTGTATTCTCGTTATTGTTCATTGTTTCAACTTTCCTCATATGAGTTCGACTTTGTTAGATTACCATTAATTTTTGGTGACTCCAAAAATTATAAATCTTTGCAATATTATAGAACATCGAGATAGCTTTCCAATGGTTCAAACGGTGAGTCAATCGGAGTCCGGACGAGAGAGTTATGGTCGTTTCAGTTTTTGGCCGATCACTGCTGATCGAACTCGGCCGTGTCGTCCGACACGGCCCGTGCCGTACTCGCCTGGAACTGCCGAAAGTTTCTGTCTCAGGACCCGACCGTGTCGTCCGACACGGCCCGTGCCGTACTCGTCCGGAAATGCCAGAACCGACTGCCGACACGCCCGACCGTGTTCCAGGACACGGTCGAGTCATGCCGAGTCGGCCGTCGGACGGTCACTGTCGGGAGGCCCTCACGCGCGCGACCGTGTCAAGCAGACACGGTCGAGTCCTGTCGGCCAGTGTGCAACACGACCGTGCCGATCGGCACGGGCCGTGTCCGGCAGGCAGTCAACCCCTATAAATTCATTTTTTCAACATTTTAGCCCATTTCTCCCCTTTTCTTCACCTTCAACCGAGAGAGTAAGCTTGAGGGAGGGTTTTTCCTTCACAAATCATTTGAGTGTTTGATTTTCTTCATCTCCTTTTGATCGTGAAGCCCGGACAATCAATCCAATGCGTGTTCTACGGATCTTAGTACTTTAATCTCCGAAGGTAACATCTCTAGAAACCTATTTTCGATTAATTTGGGGGTTTTGGGTTTTTCTTCCGATTAGTCCCGTTTTGTTGGTGGATTCTTGATGAATACGATTAATATTGTTAGTATCTTTAGTTTCCTACGGATTCATGGATATTTTGTGGATTTTTACGGAATCGAGAGGGTTTGGTTGTGGTCCGCCCTCGTTGTTATTTTTGGTATGAATATACATGAATCGTAGGCGGGTTTTCGGGTGTATTCCATTTCCGTATTCGACTAGAGTTGGTTGTAATTATGTTCTTCGAATCGTTAGGTTTGGTTCCGTTGATTCCTAGTGTTCGTCGGTGATTATCCTTTCCGTTCGTTGCGTCATCAAAATATTCAAGGCAAGTATTTTTGGAAACCTTTATGCTTAACGTGAAATGGTAATGTATATTGTGTGTGATTTGCTCACCTCGGGTGGGTCCGACGGGATCACGGAGGGAATCTATGGCTTCGTCCTAGATTCATGAGTTTGTTTCGCTAGCCAGCTCGGGAGGGTCCTTAGAGGCCTCGAGTGGGATTCGTGGCTTCGTCCCGGTCCTAGGTGACGTGTGGTGCTTGGTTTGTTTTATGAATGTGGCCAGCTCGGGAGGGTCCTTAGAGGCCTCGAGTGGGATTCGTGGCTTCGTCCTGGTCCTAGGCAAATTAATTGTGACTGTTTGTTTCCAGAAAAAGACATGTCTTGTTTTGGTTTTCGAAATGATATTGGTGCATGTACTATGGAATGTGTAAGCGATTGGTTTGCCTTGATTACTTGTACTAGCGTAATTGCTAACCCCTCTGGGGACCCGTTTTGGGGAAATTCTTGTTATGGATTTCAGGTTATGATTATCCGGACGGCGGGCACACAGACGATGCGAGGATGTTGGCCAGGGTCGTTGACATGTGCATTTGGGTCTTTCTATTTCTTTCGTCCACTTCGATTTGGTTGTTTTCTATATTTATAAACTGATAGACTGTACTCGCGAGTACTTAGGCCTTTCAAATTCAACTCCGTGTTGTACTACTTTTAAATTGTTACATTGTTGGTTGATGATCATTTCGCCGGTTGCTCCGGGCGTAACTTTTTATGTCTTATAATTAAATGTGTGTCCTCGCTAACCGGGATGGTTAGTCGAGTGGAGTTTTCTTGTTTGTAGCCTGGTGGGTCCCATGTGGGGGGTCCACGGCGCTGTAATATACTCTGAATATCTCGGGGTGTTACAGAAAATGGTATCAGAGAGCTCTAGGTTTATGGATACCTAGGCTTGTTGGTTATTTGGGTCTAGTCGTATTTGTTTTGCACATTGTCACACCGCTGCCAGCATCCCAGTACTTCCAGTGCTCGTAAGTTTTCTTATTCGGCTCTTTTGTTTCTTGCATTGTATTTTCCCATTTGAATCGTAGTTGCTTTTCCTCCCTTACTCATCATCGATATACTTCTGTTATCTCTCAACTTCAGTATGGATGCCGGAGGAAACCGTGGTCGTGGTCGTGGTTGTGGACGCGGCCGAGGACGTGGGGCAGCCGGTGGGGCGGCCACGTCGCATTCTTCGAGCCGGCGATCGGTGACCGTCACGATCATGCTTCTTCTCGGGAGCGCGCCGATCTTGGTATTGCGGGCTGTTATGCGGCAAATGGTTAACAGATGGCGGCTATAGCTCAGTGGTCAGGCCCCGATCAGGCCCATGCTAATCGGGCGGAGCGGATCGTTGGCTTGAGGATGTCATCAAGATGCATCCTCCCGGTTCGGGAGCTTCGGACCCGATCGGGTGGGAAGGATGGATCAAGGAGATATCCAAAGTATTCACTGCTACCAAGCGCCCCAGGACCGTAAGGTCCCTGTTGCTCAATACTTTCTCACGGGAGATGCTGCAGTTGGTGGGAGGCCGTTGGTCCCAAAGATCATGTTGCTTCGTGGGCGAGTTTCGGGAGTTGATGGAGACCGAGTATTGTCCATGGCCGGTCGACAGGCTCGAGTGCATGCTTTCTTTGATGCTCAACCACGGGATATCCCGTATCCCAAGCTATTGCCGATTTTAATAAGGAGTTGGGTTATGTGAAGACCTAAGTTGTCGAAGAGAGCGACAAGATTTTTCATTTTCCGGAGAATGAAACTGTCTATTCGGGACTATATGCAGGCTCGTCTGTACTACCTTGAAGGATTATCAGTCGAGCTCTTGCTTATGATATGTCGGTGACCGCTAGCGATTTGGCTCGCGAGCAAGAAGCGAGTCGGTCGGAAATTTTTCTGTCCCAAGAGTGGAGGCCGGCGAAATCTCAGCCGCAAATATTTCTACGGGCGGTTCGGCTCGTTTTTCTGGGAGCTTTCGGGGTGCCGCCAGAACCGTCGTCCGGGACCCCAGATGCTTTAACTGTGGCAAGCCAGGCCACGTGAACCGGGATTGTCTTCGTCCACCTTTGACTTGTCATACTTGTGGTCAGTCGGGCCACAAAGCTTCTTTTTGCGAGAAGCTCAGACAGTTTCGCGGTGCCCGTTCTTCTCACCCAGCACCTATTGAGCCGAGCGTGAACCAGGGCTCATTTGCTCCGCCGCCCCCACCGAGTGCCGGCCGAGGTAGGGGTCGGGGTCAGCCCGCTAGGGGAGGAGCATCCAGTGTCGGCTCTGCCCAGCCGCGTATCTACGAGATGAGGAGGACCGATGATCCAGCAGCTACTGTGGCGACAGGTACCGTTCATATCCATTCCCATCCTGTCAGTGTACTTTTTGATTCGGGTGCTACGCATTCATTCATTTCTCTAGAGTGTGTACGCCGTTTGAGTCTCGACTGCTTGTCACCTTGCGAGCCTTTCGTCGTTAAACTTCCTAGCGGTGATAGAATTGTCGGTGATCGAGAAGTCCGGGACTGTTCTGTGATTATTTGTGAGAGGGCTTGGCTCTCTAATCTTATTGTTGTGAGTATCGAGGGCGAAGATTTAATTCTCGGGAATGATTGGCTCGAACGGCATGGTGCAATCATGAACTACCGCACGAGAATCATCACTATGTTAGCCGAGGACGGCACCGAACACTCTTTCGCAGGGCGAAAGAGAAACCAGAAGTTTGTTATTAACGCCTTGAAGGCGATGAAACTCCTGCGGAAAGGGTGTACTGGTTATTGGTGCTACGCCTTGAAGGCGGATAATGGTGGAGTCGAGCTTTCATCGATTCCAGTCGTTAGTGAGTTTCCTGATGTATTTCCTGACGAGTTGCCGGGATTGCCACCGGATCGTGAGGTTGAGTTTGCTATAGAGTTAGAGCCGGGTGCGGCTCCGATTTCGAAGGCGCCGTATCGCATGGCACCTTCAGAGATGTCAGAGTTGAAGAAACAGTTGAGTCAACTTCTTGAGTCGGGGTATGTTCGACCGAGCGCCTCGCCTTGGGGCGCACCGGTCTTGTTTGTGCGTAAGAAGGATGGTTCGCTACGTTTGTGTATCGACTATCGTGAACTGAACAAGGTGACCATCAAGAACAAGTATCCTTTGCCGAGGATTGACGACTTGTTCGACCAGTTGCAGGGAGCGGCGGTATTCTCAAAGATTGATTTGAGATCGGGGTACTATCAGCTCCGGGTGAGGGAGTCCGACATGCCGAAAACGGCTTTTCGGACAAGATACGGACATTATGAGTTTGTAGTTATGCCTTTCGGGTTAACTAACGCGCCGGCGGTGTTCATGCAGTTGATGAACAAAGTCTTTATCGAGTATTTGGATAAGTGTGTTGTCGTCTTCATTGACGATATTCTTATTTATTCGAGGAACAAGGAAGAGCATGCCCATCATTTGCGGGTAGTGTTAGACATTTTGAGGACCGAGCAACTCTATGCGAAGTTCTCGAAATGTGAGTTCTGGTTGAAGGAAGTGATGTTTTTGGGTCACGTGATTTCAGCCGAGGGAGTTCGAGTAGATCCGCAGAAAATTGAGGCAGTGTTGGATTGGGCATCGCCCACAAATGTGAAGGAGGTCCGTAGTTTCTTGGGTTTGGCTGGCTACTACCGTAGGTTCGTGAGGTTTCTCAAAACTAGCTCGACCACTTACCTGATTGCTCCGTAAATCCGAGAAGTTAAATGCGGGACCGATGAGAGGCGATCGAGTTTTGAGGAGCTGAAGAAGCGTTTGACTTCAGCCTGGTTTTGGCATTGCCATGTGGCAACGAGGGTTTCGCCGTTTTAGCGATGCTTGGTCGGGGTCTTGGGTGCGTATTGATGCGGCCACGGCAAGACCATTGCCTATCTTGTCGAGACGATTGAGGCCGTATGAGCTTAACTACCCTACTCACGATTTGGAGTTAGCGGCGGTTGTCTTTGCACTCAAGATTTGGCGTCACTATCTTTTCGGCTCTGCATGTCAGATTTTTACCGATCATAAAAGTCTGAAATACATATTTACTCAGCGAGAGTTGAATATGAGACAGAGGAGGTGGTTAGAGTTGATTAAGGATTATGACCTCGAAATCCTTTATCATCCGGGTAAGGCGAATATCGTGGCCAACGCCTTGAGTCGGAAACCGATTGCGTTGCGAACGCTTGAGGTCCTTACGCCTCAGTCTGAGCTTCGGCGGGCTTTGATCAGGTTAGATGTTGAGGTTTTGCTGCCTGGACCTGTCGGGCAACTTTGTGCCTTAGAAATTTCGTCGTCTTTGATCGATGAAATTAAACTGAAGCAATTAGAGGATCCGATGATTACTCAAATCCGAGAGAACGTTCTTAAAGGAAAGTCTCCTGGGTTTTTGATTCACGAGGATGGTGTTTTGAGATTCCAAAGTCGGCTTTGTGTGCCGAACGATCTAGGGTTGCGACAGGGTATTTTGCGTGAGGCCCATTCCACACCCTATTCCGTTCATCCTGGCTCGAGTAAGATGTACAAGGACCTGAGGAGGAACTTCTGGTGGAATGATATGAAGGAGGAAGTCGCACAGTTTGTGGCGAGATGTTTGACTTTCCAGCAGGTCAAAATCGAGCATCGGCCATTTGAGTTATTGCGATCACTTCCGTTAGGAATGGAAATGGGAAGATATATCGATGGATTTCATTACGAGTTTGCCGAGATCGAGATCAGGCATGAATATGGTTTGGGTGATTGTTGATCGTCTGACCAAGTCGGCACATTTTCTGGGCATCAAGGACACTTGGGGCCCAGAGAAGTTGGCCCGTATATTTGTCGCACAGATTGTGAGGCTTCACGGTACTCCGAAGTCTATCGTTTCGGATCGTGATGGCCGTTTCGTATCGCACTTTTGGCAAGCGGTGCATAAGGCGTTGGGTACCCATTTGCATTTGAGTACCTCTTTCCATCCCCAGTCAGATGGACAGTCGGAACGCACTATCCAGACGTTCGAGGATATGGTGCGTGCGTGCGCTCTCGATTGGAGCAGCGACTGGGAGGAGCATTTGCCATTGATCGAATTCACGTACAACAATAGTTGGCACGTGTCGATTCGGATGGCACCGTATGAGGCACTTTATGGGCGGCGATGTCGGTCACCGATTTGTTGGAATGAGGCGTCCGATTTAGTCGGGACCGAGCCGGATGTCGTTTTAGAGACGAGGCGGAAGATAGAATTAATTCGAGAACGGATGTTGACGGCCCAGAGTCGACAGAAGTCATATGCCTATGTCCGTCGTAGACCTTTAGAATTTGAGGTGGGAGACCACGTTTTGCTGAAGGTGTCGCCAACGAGAGGAGTTTTCCGTTTCGGGAAGAAGGGGAAGTTGAGTCCGAGATTTATTGGACCCTTCGAGATTCTCGAGCGAGTCGGTGGGTTAGCATACCGTTTGGCGTTACCTCGGCCTTGAGTCATGTTCATAGCGTTTTCATGTTTCCCAGCTGAGGAAATATGTTCCGGATCCTAGTCACGTCATCGATTATGGCGAGATTGATATTGCTGAAGATATTACTTTCGAGGAGCGTCCTTTGAAGATTTTGGAGCATCGTGAGAAACGACTGAGGCATAAGACCATCCATTTGGTCAAAGTGCAGTGGTCGAGACACGGTGTCGAGGAGGCAACTTGGGAAACCGAGGATAGCATGCGTGCTAGGTACCCTGAGTTGTTTGTTTCTTAAGTTTCGGGACGAAACTTATTTTTAGAGGGGTAGAATGTAATATCCGGTATTTTTCTTTCCCTTGTATTTTTATTTTTAGTATATTTCTCGGTCATAGTGACCCTCGTGTATCTTTCAGTATGTCCTTCCTGTCAACTGTTGAACTGTATTCTCGTTATTGTTCATTGTTTCAACTTTCCTCATATGAGTTCGACTTTGTTAGATCACCATTAATTTTTGGTGACTCCAAAAATTATAAATCTTTGCAATATTATAGAACATCGAGTTAGCTTTGCAATGGTTCAAACGGTGAGTCAATCGGAGTCCGGACGAGAGAGTTATGGTCGTTTCAGTTTTTGGCCGATCACTGCCGATCGAACTCGGCCGTGTCGTCCGACACGGCCCGTGCCGTACTCGCCTGGAACTGCCGAAAGTTTCTGTCTCAGGACCCGACCGTGTCGTCCGACACGGCCCGTGCCGTACTCGTCCGGAAATGCCAGAACCGACTGCCGACACGCCCGACCGTGTTCCAGGACACGGTCGAGTCATGCCGAGTCGCTGTCGGACGGGTCACTGTCGGGAGGCCCTCCGCGCCGCGACCGTGTCAAGCAGGACACGGTCGAGTCCTGTCGGCCAGCTGTGCAACACGACCGTGCCGATCGGCACGGGCCGTGTCCGGCAGGCAGTCAACCCCTATAAATTCATTTTTTCAGCATTTTAGCCCATTTCTCCCCTTTTCTTCACCTTCAACCGAGAGAGTAAGCTTGAGGGAGGGTTTTTCCTTCACAAATCATTTGAGTGTTTGATTTTCTTCATCTCCTTTTGATCGTGAAGCCCGGACAATCAATCCAACGCGTGTTCTACGGATCTTAGTACTTGAATCTCCGAAGGTAACATCTCTAGAAACCTATTTTCGATTAATTTGGGGGTTTTGGGTTTTTCTTCCGATTAGTCCCGTTTTGTTGGTGGATTCTTGATGAATACGATTAATATTGTTAGTATCTTTAGTTTCCTACGGATTCATGGATATTTTGTGGATTTTTACAGAATCGAGAGGGTTTGGTTGTGGTCGCCCTCGTTGTTATTTTTGGTATGAATATACATGAATCGTAGGCGGGTTTTGGTGTATTCCATTTCCGTATTCGACTAGAGTTGGTTGTAATTATGTTCTTGAATCGTTAGGTTTGGTTAGTTGATTCCTAGTGTTCGTCGGTGATTATCCTTTCCGTTCGTTGCGTCATCAAAATATTCAAGGCAAGTATTTTTGGAAACCTTTATGCTTAACGTGAAATGGTAATGTATATTGTGTGTGATTTGCTCACCTCGGGTGGGTCCGACGGGATCACGGAGGGAATCTATGGCTTCGTCCTAGATTCATGAGTTTGTTTCGCTATCCAGCTCGGGAGGGTCCTTAGAGGCCTCGAGTGGGATTCGTGGCTTCGTCCCGGTCCTAGGTGACGTGTGGTGCTTGGTTTGTTTTATGAATGTGGCCAGCTCGGGAGGGTCCTTAGAGGCCTCGAGTGGGATTCGTGGCTTCCTCCCGGTCTAGGCAAATTAATTGTATTTGTTTGTTTAGGAAAAGACATGTCTTGTTTTGGTTTTCGAAATGATATTGGTGCATGTACTATGGAATGTGTAAGCGATTGGTTTGCCTTGATTACTTGTACTAGCGTAATTGCTAACCCCTCTGGGGACCCGTTTTGGGAAATTCTTGTTATGGATTTCGAGTTATGATTATCCGGACGGCGGGCACACAGACGATCTGAGGATGTTGGCCGAGTCGTTGACATGTGCATTTGGGTCTTTCTATTTCTTTCGTCCACTTGATTTGGTTGTTTTCTATATTTATAAAGCGATATTTGTACTCGCGAGTACTTAGGCTTTTCATATTCAACTCCGTGTTGTACTACTTTTAAATTGTTACATTGTTGGTTGATGATCATTTCGCCGGTTGCTCCGGGCGTAACTTTTTATGTCTTATAATTAAATGTGTGTCCTCGCTAACCGGGATGGTTAGTCGAGTGGAGTTTTCTTGTTTGTAGCCTGGTGGGTCCCATGTGGGGGGGTCCACGGCGCTGTAATATACTCTGAATATCTCGGGGTGTTACACGGCCCATGTCAAATGACACGGCCCGTGTCATACCTGCTTCGTTTGTAAGCTTTTGCCGCTGTCCAACTGACCCGGCCGTGTCAAATGACACGGACCGTGCCGTACTTTGCCAGAAAGTGAAAATTGACCTGAGTGCTTGACTCGACCGTGTCATATGACACGGCCCGTGTCATACCTTCTTGGATTCTTCAATTCGACTGGTTAACGGACCCGACTGTGTCATTTGACACGGCCCGTGCCGTACTACGCCAGAAAGTGAATTTATTTGGTTGCACGACCCGACCGTGTCATTTGACACGGCCGTGCCATCTTTGTCTGAAAGCAGCTTGATTTTGTCCTCGGTGTGTTTTTCCTGTGATTTGAACACCAAAATTTGAACCGGTTAGTTATACAACAAGAAAAAAATACAACAAAATGCGAAAAAAAAATTAAAACATGCAAATAAAATTTATTGGGTTGCCTCCCAACTAGCGATAAGTTTAACGTCTTCAGCCGGACGTTTTCATCTGAAAGTCTTTTATGGCTCGATTAAAGTTATTGCGGATACGGCTTCCTTTTGATAGGGATGATAGTAATGTTTGACTCGTTGACCGTTAACTTTAAATAGCTCTCCGTCTCTGCTCATGAGCTCGACTATTCCAGGTGGAAGTACTTTCTTAATCACGAATGGACCCGACCATCTTGATTTCAATTTTTCGGGGAACAATTTCAGTCTTGAATTATAGAGAAGTACTTGTTGTCCCGGCATAAATTCACGTTTAATGATCATCTTATCATGCCATCTTTTAGACCTTTCTTTGTAAATTCGAGAATTTTCGTAGCATTCATCCCGGAATTCTTCCAATTCATTTAACTCTAGCAATCTTTTCTTTCCGGCGGCCTCAAAATCTAAGTTTATTCTTTTCACCGCCCACATCGCTCTATGCTCCAATTCCAAAGGTAGGTGACATGATTTCCCAAAAATGAGTTGATAGGGCGATGTTCCCAAAGGAGTTTTATAGGCCGTACGATAAGCCCAAAGTGCATCATCGAGCTTGGATGACCAATCTTTCCGAGATGTATTCACCGTCTTTTCCAAGATTAGCTTGATCTCTTTGTTGGCCGCTTCGGCTTGTCCATTTGCTTGTGGATGATAGGCCAATGATTTCTTTGATCGGACCCCATATTTCTGAAGAAGTTTATCCATGATTTTGTTGACAAAATGCGATCCCCGGTCACTGATTAATGATCTTGGAGTTCCAAATCGGCAAAAGATGTTCTTCTTTAAAAATTTCATTACTACTTGAGCATCATTTGTTGGAGAACAAATTGCCTCGACCCATCGAGATACGTACTCGACCGCTAGGAGAATGTACTTATTTCCGAATGATGATGAGAATGGACCCATGAAGTCGATACCCCAAACGTCAAATAGTTCAACCTCAATTACGTTGGTTAGGGGCATCTCATGACGTCTTTAAATATTTCCTACTCGTTGGCATCTATCGCATTGTTGAATAAAGAGATAGCAATCTTTGTATAGCGTAGGCCAATAAAATCCGCTTTGCAACACTTTTGCGATTTATGCGTGTTGCTCCGAAATGTCCTCCGGTTGGTGATGAATGACATTGTCGAAGAATTTCATCCCATTCCTCTTGTGGTACACATCTCCTCACGATCATGTCGGCACATCTCTTAAAAAGTAATGGATCATCCCACATATAGAACTTAATATCATGTAGGAATTTCTTCTTTTGGTAATGAGATAAATCCGGGGTAGCACACCTGCGACCAAAAAATTAACAATGTCAGCAAACCATGAAAATTTAGCTTCTACCATAAAAAGCCGCTCGTCCGGAAATTCTTCTTTAATCCCTTCGATCTCCGGTTCATCCTCCTTTTTGTACTCGAGGCGAGATAGGTGGTCGGCTACCACGTTTTCACATCCTTTTCTGTCTCGTACTTCCACATCAAACTCTTGTAAAAGAAGAATCCACCGAATTAGGCGAGGTTTAGAGTCTTTCTTCTCAAACAAGTATTTAATAGCTGCGTGATCCGTGTGTACTATCGTCTTTGTCCCAATTAAGTATGATCGGAACTTATCAAAAGCAAATACTACGGCAAGCATTTCCTTCTCCGTTGTTATGTAATTTTGTTGGGCTCCGTCCAATGTTTTGCTTGCATAATAAATAGCCCGAAAGAGTTTTTCACGACGTTGTCCCAACACAGCACCGACCGCATAATCACTTGCATCACACATGATCTCAAAAGGTTGAGACCAATCCGGTGCCACTAGGATAGGAGCACTCACTAATGCCTTCTTTAGAGTCTCAAATGCCTGCAAACATTCGTTAGAAAGAATGAAAGAGGTGTCTTTTTCTAGCAATTTACTCAAAGGTTTAGTGGTTTTTGAAAAGTCTTTTATGAATCTCCTATAAAAACCCGCATGTCCAAGGAAGCTCCTAATTGCTTTTTCATTCTTTGGTGGGGGAAGTTTCTCAATGGCGACAATTTTCGCCCTATCAACCTCCAAACCGGCGGCGGACACTCGATGGACTAGGACAATTCCTTCTTGCACCATAAAGTGGCATTTCTCCCAATTCAACACGAGATTAGTGTCTTCACATCGCTGCAAAACTAAAGTAAGATTATGCAAGCAATGATCAAATGAATTACCAAACACCGAAAAATCATCCATGAAAACTTCCATTATATTTTCGATCAAACCGTGAAATATAGCCATCATACAACGTTGAAATGTGGCTGGAGCATTACATAAACCAAACGGCATTCGACGATAAGCATAAATTCCATAAGGACATGTAAAGGCCGTTTTCTTGATCTTAGGTGTTATATAGATTTGATTATATCCTGAATATCCATCAAGAAAACAGAAAAATTCATGCCCCGCCAATCTATCAAGCATTTGATCAATGAAGGGAAGAGGAAAATGGTCTTTGCGAGTAGCCGCATTTAAAGACCTATAGTCTATACATACTCGCCATCCTGTAACTACTCTCATAGCAATTAATTCATCTTTTTCGTCTTTGGTTACGGTCATCCCTCCCTTTTTTGACACCACTTGAGTAGGACTTACCCACTCACTATCGGAAATTGGATATATCATCCCGGCATCTAAAAGTTTTAATACTTCCTTTTTCACCACTTCTTTCATTATGGGATTAAGTCTCCGTTGATTTTGCACTTTAGGTTTAAAATTTTCTTCTAGCAAAATCCTATGCATGCATATGGAGGGACTAATCCCCTTCAAATCTGAGATAGACCACCCTATAGCCGACTTATGTGCTCTCAATACGAAGCAATTTATCTAGTTGAGTGGATGAAAGTGAAGAGGATACAATTACCGGATTGGATTTGTTATCATCCGAGAAACGCATACTTGAGGTGTTAGGGAGGGTTTTAAGGTCCAAGCTTGGTTGAGATGAATCCGATTGAGATGAAACGGACCCCAAATTTTTGTCCATGTCGTTGGACACGTTTGATTCGTCCATCGACTTGATTTACGCAACTACTTCATGCTCCCTTTCGTCTAAATCATCGAGCGTATTGCTTTGCGTTTTCTGTAGAATTCAATTGAAACGTAATCAAACAAGTCGAATCGTCAAACTCCAAAGTTGAATCACTAGAAAAACATGAATTCGTTAGAGCGAACTCTAACGGATCCGACGATAATGAGTGTAGGATTTTTTTCTTTCCATACGAGCTTATATGGTCAATAACATTGCAATATTCCGTATTATCATGAAATTTCATAGCTTTGAAAATAGAAAATAGAACATGCTCGTCGTTAATACGTAGTGTTAATTCTCCCCTTTCAACATCAATAAGAGCCTTTCCCGTTGCTAGAAATGGACGTCCAAGGATAAGTGGTAAATCTCCGTCTTCTTCCATATCAAGGACAACAAAATCCGCTGGAAAAATAAACTTGTCGACTTTTACAAGCACATCTTCAACAATCCCCTTGGGATGTGTTATGGATCGATCCGCCAATTGTAGCATAACCGTTGTGGTTTTCATTTCTCCGCCACCTAATTTCCTGAAAATAGATAACGGCATGAGGTTAATCGAAGCACCTAAATCACACAAAGCTTTATCTAATGAGACGTTTCCAATAGTGCATGGAACGGTAAAGCTTTCGGGATCCTTAAGCTTTTGAGGCAATTTGCGTTGGATAATAGCGCTACATTCTTCGGTTAGTTTAACCATCTCATGATCTTCCATCTTTCTTTTTCTTGACATCACATCCTTCAAGAACTTTGCGTAGTTAGGCATTTGTTCCAAAGTTTCTGCAAAAGGAATATTGATATTAATTTTCTTGAAGATGTCTAAAAATTTTGCGAATTGTGCATCTAACTTTTTCTTTTTGAAACGTTGAGGGAAAGGTAGAGGAACGTTAGGAGTAGAGTTAGGAGATATTTTAAGCTTCTCAGCCCCCTTAGTTGTATCATGCTTCCCTTCTTCCTTTTCAATTTCGAATTGATCCTCCTTGACTTCCTCACTTGGCATCTTTGGCCCTTCATAATTCGTTCCACTTCTTAAGGTGATCGCTTGGCACGACTCTTTGGGATTCACTTCGGTATTGCTTGGAAATTGTCCCCGTTGATGTTGACTTCCGACCACTTTAGCTAATTGTCCAATTTGAGTTTCGAGGTTTTTCATTTGAGCTCCCATGGTGGTAGCTAGTTGAGTGACATGGCCTTCGATTTTGTCTAATTTCTCCTCGTCTCGACTAAATCGGCTTTTCGTCTCCATCATGAAGGTAGCTAGAATATTCTCGAGATTCGACGTCGGTTTTGATTCTTCAATTATCTCCCCATTCAATACCTTGAATCCGGCCGGTGGTTGCAAAGCATTCTTTGGATTGGCATAGCTAAAATTTTCATGATTTCGATTTGAGGGATGGTAGAAGCCCGGCGGTGGATTATTTCGGTAATTGTTGTAACTCCGATTATTAATGTAGTGTGCCTCTTCCAATGGATCGGATGGTAGTGAACTTGAACTTCCTTTAGAAACTCCCTTCGAATCACCTCCTTTTGTTAGAGCCCCCAATTGAGTAGTTAGCATCGTCATTTGTGCGGTTAATGCCTTTATAGGATCCGAATCGGATATCTCAGCCACCCTTCTAATATTTGATCTTTCCGTTGGCCATTGATAGCTATTCATAGCCATTTCTTCGATCAATCCATACGCTTATTCAGCACTTCTTGCTAGCAATGCCCCTCCCATGAAGCATCAATAAAATTCCTTGTTTCCCCATAAGACAATTGTAGAAGAAACACATTTGTTGGTCTTCGGGAAACCATGTCGAGCATCGCCTTAGTAGATCTTTGAAACGTTCCCAAGCTTCATATAATGGTTCGGAATCCAGTTGATGAAATTGAGTAATCTCACCCTTTAGCTTCATCGTCTTGTTTGGTGGGAAAAATTTGAACAAAAATTTTTCGCTCAATTCTTCCCATGTCTTTATACTTCCGGGAGCTAAAGTTCCAAGCCAATTTCTTGCTTTCTCCCTCAAAGAGAATGGAAACAATCGTAAGCGTATGGCATCATCCGAGACTCCGTTCATTTTGATAGTATCACATATTTGCATGAAATGAGTGAGATGGGCATGTGGATCTTCGACAGCAAATCCTCCAAATTGATTTTGTTGAACCATTGAAATTAAGGCCGGCTTCAACTCAAAATTATTAGCGTTGATGGGGACATGAGTGATTCCTCCAAAGTTTCGGTCGAGTTTCGGTCGGAATCCATCCCGAATTGATTGCACCCTAGTTGGTGGAATTTCCATCCTTCTGCCCTCATTGTCTTGGATTACTGCATTCTCGTTTGCGTTGCCCCTTTCTACGTTGTCTCCTGCTCTCTCCATGTCTTTAAAAAGATCCCTTCTTAGTTTCCTTGAGGTAGCACTTGTTCTTCGGGCAAATGCTTCTACTTACGGGATGAAAGTTTCTAACGGCACTCGAGATGAACGAGTGTTCATGCACTCCCTGAGTAGAAATTGTATGAGTTAAGTAACAAATAAGAAAATGTCTAAAGTAAGACTAAAAACACTTATCGTAATATCAACACAAAAATTAATTTAGTCCCCGGCAACGGCGCCAAAAACTTGTTCGCTATATTTTTAACCAATCCGCAAGTGTACGGAAAATATGTCGAAAGCGGCGAGCAAGGTCGTATTCCACAGAGACTAAATATTTTTGTTGTGTTGAGTATTAGATTGTAGTGTTCTCGACTTTATCTAGACGATCGAAAGGTAAAATGGACGATTAATGAAATAACATACAATAATCACAATAAATTAAAACGATTGAAAATATCCGAATGGAAGCGAATTGCAAGAGTTTAGAAAGGTAGATTCCAAGGCTAGGTTTCCGTTGATTACTAAATTTAGTCGGGATTGGTTTCAAAAGTTCTAAGTGTGTTTCCAAAATGATAATCACAATAATATTCTAAAGTCCCTCTCGAGATGCATTAAAACGTAGATTAAACAACTTATAACAACGTCTCCGTTTACTATAAATTATCTAACTCCAAAATGTTCATAAGATTTAGATATCACCATAGTTCATCACCGATTTCTCAATCTCGTAATTTACTACGTCAAATACTCGAAACCTATTAATGCCCTCTTCTCTCGAATTATGAGCAATTAAGTTTAACATGTAAAAACATTGATCAAGTGTCTAAACATGAATCAAACCAAGTATTTGATAAAGAAATCACACTAGATAAATATAATTATCAATCCCTCAAAATCATAGTAAATCAACGTACTCCCATGCCCGAAATCTAAAGAGTTTAGCCGGACATGGAATTGAAAGGAAGATTAATAATCATCATGTTCATGCTAATAAAAACAACAAAATGAAGAAAAGATAGGAAGAAGATAAAACTCGTGGTGTGTCTTGATCGATCCCGATTGAAGCCTTCAAATGTTCTTGAAGTGTTCTTCAAGAATTTCTTCAAAACCCCTTCTTTTTGGAATGAAACCCACTTAATTCTTTGTTATTCTCTCTCTCTAATCTCTCAATCTTCAACATATCTCCTATCATGCCCCATATATCCCTTTTATAAAGATAAAACATTCACTTTTTCCACACAAATCTCTCAAAAATGTCAAAAGGTGATATTTCCACCGAAAAGTGACACGGCCCGTGTCAAATGACACGGCCCGTGTCATAGTATGCTCAAAAGCCCAAAAACCTGCTGGACAGGGAACTCGACCGTTTCAAATGACACGGCCGAGCAAATGACACGACCGTGTCAAATGACACGGCCCGTGTCATACTCGTCAAAATAAGCACGAAAGGCCTGGGAGATAGACCCGACCGTGTCGATATGGCACGGCCGGGATAATGACACGGCCCATGTCGATTGACACGGCCGGGCTCGTGTTGACTCGTTTTGACACCGTTTTGACTCCTTTTTAAGCCCGATCTCTCGTTTCCGCATTGCTTGATATGTATTGGGGTTGGAGACTTCGTTCTTGCTTGATTTATGTCCATAAAGTACCTATAAAATCAATAAAACGTACCCAAGCGTGATCGAGTCCAATAAACATAATACGAGTATAAACGACACAGTTCTACACATTTTAGGATCTTAAAACCCAGAAAATCGATGTAAATATATGTGTAAAAATGAGTGTTATCAGGTATATTTCCTTAGAACCCTAACTTTTGGGGATTTTGGGGTTTTGTTTTAGTTTTCACCCTTCTAGTCCGATTTGCCTCTTATGATTGTTAGATTTCGATAGCGTAATCACCATCCCTTGTTTCTCTTGTGGTTTTGCGGATTAAACTCGATGTTTTTCCCCCGTTGATAGTTTGGAATCGGTTTTGACCTTGTATTGTCCGACGAAACGTCCCAACGTGTAGAATTAAGACGAATTCTTACGTTTCCGCATTATTGAGATCGATTATATATCGTGGTTGTGTAGGATCGGATTTGTAAAGATTGTTTGGACCAAAACCTTGTCGTTCACCTTTTCCTTTCGCGTCATTTTATCCAAGGCAAGTACATGTATTACAATTCGTTATGTACGTTGCATTTTCGAAATGAATGATGAATTATGGTTTTCGGGTGCGTGAGTTGTGTTCCTTCCACCCGGAGTGTCCGAAAGGATGTCTGGGGGTCGATACTAAGGGGTACGGCCGCGGAAGTGGTATCCCACCCGGAGCGTTCGACGGAATGTCTGGGGGTCGATACTAAGGGATACGGCCACGGGATACCAGTTGTGATTTTGTGATATCGTGATGATTGGAACTCATTTGATTTCCAATGTAGTATTCTGGAATATTTATGACAAATGATTTCTGATTGAGATGATTGTGTAAAATTCGTATTTGTATATAATGTTGTGTAATTGTGTACTTGCACTAGCTATTCGAATGCTAATCCCTTAAATGGGGGAAATGCGTCTTATGCATTTCAGGTACTGGTCGAGCTGAGGAGTTGGCATGAGATGCGCACACAAAAGATGGACTAGCATGATGATATGGCTCGAGTCTGTATTTTTATGTTTTGTCATTGCATTTGTCGAGTACTGGAATTAGACTGTTTACTTCTAAACTTGGTTTAAGTCCTCTGCGCGGGCAATGAATTGGTATTTAACTTATGTTTCATGTACTCCGTTGAAATGTTTTGGCCGAGGCCACGACCTTATTTACTTTTTGAGTGTATCTTTTGGGATTTCATTGTGGTTTATGTGTCTTGTGTTAGCCTGGTAGACCTCACGAGGGTTTTACGGCTTGTAATGTCCCATTTGTGAATTGGGGGGTGTTACATTTATGGTATCAGAGCTTAGGTTTTGAATACCTAGGCTGTCGGTAAATTTTTGGGTCTGTCAGTTGCGTCATTAGAGTCAATCGTTGAGCCTAATATCATCATGATACCGTCTTTTCGTGCGACTCGTGGCTGTAAGTCTCCTCGAACTCTTATATTCTGTAATTCGTTTTCTTGCATTGTTCGGAATTGTGAATTGCGATACCAACTTTGCCAATTGTGAATCTTTCTGATCTTGTTCTTTTCATATTTTCATCAGTATGTTGAGAGCTCACTTTCTCAGTCCTCTGTGGACTCAGCCTCTCACTCAGTGCCATCGGGTAATAATGCCGACGCCAGGCTACTGCCATACTTCAACAGTTAGTAGCCCAACTTACTCAGATAGCTCATGGTGGACGCCAGAATCTGCCCCCGACACCCGAAGTGGAAGCTAGCAAGTGGCTTCAGACGGTGACTAAGATGCACCCTCCTCGTTTCTTCGGATCTTCTGACTCCCTCGATTGGGAGAATTGGCTCTTTCAGTTGTCCAAGGCCTTCGATGCCATAGCTTGTCCCGAAGACAGGAGGGTACATATTGTCCAGTACCTCCTAGATAAGGAAGCTACGGAATGGTGGGAGGCAGTTGCGCCCAGAGACCGTCGAGTTACTTGGGAGGAGTTCAGGGCTTCTATGGAAGCAGAATATTGTCCGCCGCCAGTCAGAGAACGCAGAATTGTGGAGTGTTTCACTGCCACACCCCAAGATGTGCCGATTTCTCAGGCCATTATCTCTTACAATCAGCAGTTGGGTTTCGTGAGAGATCAAGTGAGTACGGAGGCTGATAAAATCCGTTACTTCAATATGCGCATGAAGCCGCATATCAGGCAGAGTATGGCACCGCTCATGTGTGCCACCTTGAAGGAGTATCAGGATCGCGCTCTAGCGATCTAGATAGCCGCACCGGAATCAGAGTTAGGTACCGAGGCCAAGAAACAGAAAACGGTTGGCAGTTTTTTAGCCGGCAAGAGTGGCCGATTTTCGAGAGCACAGTCTTCCCCTACTCCTGGGAAGAGACCGTTTCACCAGGCTGGGGGATCTCAAGGTAATCGTTCAGTCCAGTCCGTTGCTTCTGGTGGGGGGGTTTGTTTTAACTGCAACCAATATGAGAATTTGATGAAGGATTGCCCTTCTCCTCCAGTTACTTGCTTTACTTGCGGGTAGACCGGGCATCGGGCAGCTCATTGTGAGAGGGCCACCAGGGCTGCTAGAGTTCCGAATACCACTACCGATCAGAGGGATCACAGCACTCCAGCTACTCATGTCCCACTGAGTTCGGGTCGTGGTAGGGGACGGGGTCAGCCGGATCGCCGTGCAGCATCGAGTTCGGGTTCAGTTCACCCCCGATTGTATCAGATGAGGTGCACAGAGGAGGCCGACATTCCGGTGGCGTCAGGTACCACTCAGATCCTTACTCATCCAGTTTCAGTGCTTTTTGATTCGGGTGCTACCCATTCCTTTATTGTATCGGATTGTGTGAGTCGTATTGGTTTTGACTGCTTGTTTGAGTGTGAACCGTTTGTAGTGAGTACGCCCAGAGGGGATCGTATGGTTAGGGACCGGGAAGTTAGGGATTGCCCAGTGAGGATCGGGAGCCGAGATTGGCCCTCGAATCTCATTGTTATATACTTTAAGGGTGAGGATTTGATCCTCGGGGATGATTGGTTGGATCATCATGGTGCTATCATGAACTATCGGACTCGTACCATCTCGATAGTGGCCGAGGACGGCACCGAGCATACTCTCGTCGGTTGTAAGCCGGGTAGATCGGGGAGTGTGATTAGCGCCTTGAAGGCGATGAAACTTCTGAACCAAGGTTGTGTCGGCTACTGGTGTTATGCTCTGAAGGCGGAAGATGGTGGAGTTGATTTGTCGTCAATTCCAGTTGTTAGTGAATACCCCGACGTATTTCCGGATGACTTGCCGGTATTACCACCACAACGAGAGGTGGAGTTTCTTATTGATCTAGAGCCGAATGCGGCCCCTATTTCTCGAGCGCCGTACCGTATGGCACCGTCAGAGATGTTAGAATTGAAGAATCAGTTGTGAGAGTTGTTAGATAAAGGGTATATTCGACCGAGCGCATCGCCTTGGGGTGCGCCTGTACTTTTTGTTAAGAAGAAGGATGGATCGCTTCGGTTATGCATCGACTATCGAGAATTAAACAAGTTCACCATCAAAAATAAATACCCTTTGCCCCAAATTGACGACTTGTTCGATCAGATTCAGGGGGTGACAGTCTTTTCAAATATTGATTTGCGATCGGGCTACTACCAGTTGAGGATTCGGGACATCGATATACCGAAAGCTGCCTTTCGGACGAGATATGGCCATTACGAGTTTGTGGTTATGCCTTTCGGGCTAACCAATTACCCATCAGTGTTCATGCAGTTGATGAACAAAGTTTTATTGAGTATCCGGACAAATTCGTAGTCGTCTTTATCGATGACATTCTTATCTATTCACGAAGTCGGGAGGAGCACGCCTTACATATCCGGATGGTATTAGACATTTTGAGAGCTGAGCAGTTGTACGCAAAGTTCTCTAAGTGTGAGTTTTGGCTCGAAGAAGTGATGTTCCTCGGGCATGTGATTTCAGCAGAGGGAGTTCGGGTAGATCCGCAGAAGATAGAGGCAGCTTGGGAGCCGCCTAAGAATGTGAAAGAGGTGAGGAGTTTTCTGGGTCTTGCTGGATATTACCGTAGATTTGTTGAGGGATTTTCTAAGATCGCTAGACCACTCACTCAGTTGATCCAGAAGACTCAGAAATTCGAGTGGACCGCAGTCAGACAAAGTAGTTTTGACGAGTTGAAGAGACGACTAACTACCGCACCCGTGTTAGCGTTGCCTCAGTGGAACGACGATTTCGTGGTATATAGTGATGCTTAGGGACTCGGGCTCGGATGCGTTTTGATGCAGGGGGATAGGGTTATTGCATATGCGTCCCGCCAGTTGAAACCGTATGAGGCGAATTACCCCACGCACGATTGGAGTTAGCTGCGGTCGTTTTCGCCTTAAAGATCTGGAGGCATTATCTCTATAGGTCGTCGTGTAAGATATTTACGGATCACAAGAGTTTGAAGTATATCTTCTGTAAAAAAGAGTTGAATATGAGACAGCGTAGGTGGTTGGAGCTAATTAAAGATTACGACCTCGAGATACTTTATCATCCGGGTAAGGCTAACGTAGTGGCAGATGCGTTGAGCCGAAATCCGGTGGCGTTACAGATGTTGGAGGTACTTACGCCACAGAGTAGGATCCGGCGGGATTTTATTTGTCAGAATATCGAGGTTTGGGTTCAGAGAGTTCAAGGTCAGTTATGTGCGTTGGAGATCACTTCGTCCTTGACTGATGATATCAAGGCGAAACAGTATGATGATCCATTTTTGGTCCAGCTGAGGGAGGATGTGAGGAAGGGGAAAGCCTCTGGATTTGTGGTTCAGGATGACGGAGTTTTGAGATTTCGCGGCAGACTATGTGTACCGAGTGATATTGAGCTGAGACAGAAGATCTTGAGTGAAGCTCATACCACACCGTACTTCATACATCCTGGTACGAGTAAAATGTACAAGGATGTGAGGAGTAACTACTGGTGGAGTAATTTGAAGACAGACGTTAGCGAGTTTGTGTCGAGATGTTTGACCTGTCAGCAGGTTAAGATCGAGCATCAGCGACCCGCGGGGCTTTTGCGACCACTTCCTATCTCGGAGTGGAAATGGGAGGATATTTCTATGGATTTCATTACCAGTATGCCTAGGACTCGGACTGGAATGAACATGATTTGGGTTATTGTAGATCGACTGACCAAATCAGCTCATTTCCTGGGTATTGGGGACACTTGGGGGCCAGAGAGACTGGCACGAGAGTTTATTGCAGAGATCGTGAGATTACATAGGACTCCTAAGAGTATTGTTTCGGATCGTGATGGCCGGTTTATATCACATTTTTGGCAGGCCGTTCATAGGGCCGTAGGGACCGAGTTGAGACTCAGTACATCCTACCACCCTCAGACAGACGGACAGTCTGAGCGGACGATACGGACACTGGAGGATATGTTGAAAGCCTGTGCCTTAGATTGGAAGGATGATTGGGAGTCGCACTTGCCATTGATCGAGTTCACGTACAAAAACAGTTGTCACGCCTCGATCAAGATGGCACCATTCGAAGCATTGTATGGGAGGAGGTGCAGATCGCCGTTGTGTTGGGACGATGCGTCCGAGCTGATTGGTACCGAGCCCGATATGGTAGTTGAGACGAGAGAGAAGATTGCTTTGATTCGCGATAGGTTGTTGACGGCCCAAAGTCGGCAGAATTCTTATGCCGATACGCGTCGCCGGCCGCTGGAGTTTGAGGTGGGAGATCATGTCTTGCTTAAGGTGTCGCCAACGCGGGGAGTTTACCGCTTCGACCGGAAGGGTAAACTTAGTCCGAGATATATTGGACCGTTCGAGATTTTAGAGAGAGTTGGAGAGCTTGCATAACGGTTAGGCTTGCCACCGTCCCTGAGCCACGTGCATAACGTATTTCATGTTTCTCAGCTTAGGAAGTACGTATCGCACCCTAGCCATATTATCGATTTTGGAGAGATCGAGTTGGGGCCCGACATTACCTTCGAGGAGAGGCCGATTCAGATATTAGAGCGTCGGGTGAAGCAACTCAGGCACAAAACCATTCCTTTGGTTAAAGTGCAATGGTCGAGGCATGGATCCGAGGAAGCCACGTGGGAGATGGAAGAGAGTATGAGGTCGAGATACCCCGAGTTATTCGCGTTGTAAGTTTCAGGACGAAACTTATTTTTAGGGGGAGAGAATGTAATATCCGTGTTTTCTATTTTCGGTAATTTCTATTTTTGTTGTATGTTCGTTTCAGACAACTCGCTTAACACTGTTTTGGAATTCTAAACCTATTTTGTTCTTGGAGTTTCTCCGTTTGGTCGAGTCCCGATGATGTTTTTACGTAATTTCATCTTGAGTTATATTTTATCGCATGTGTATTCGATTCTCGTCAAACTCGTTCGATTTCGTCATTTACCTATTTCCATGAGTTCGTATGGTTGAGTGGAGCATGTTGTGAGTTTCGGATTGTTAATACGACGTTGTATCGTGATTTTCGGATGTTTGGGCCATTTTGTAATTTCCTAGAAGTTTAGGGTGCTTTTATCCTCCTTGTCGTATTTTGGATTCCGGGTAGTGTATTTCTTTCAAAACTCAGCTTCGTTGTTATGGATACCTCATGTTTACACTTTTGATTCTATCCTTGCGTTGCGTTTCGTCGTTGTATCGACTGTGCAGAATTAAGTGTTTAGCAGCGTGGGACTGCTGCATGCATAACATACGTTATGCATGCTCCCTTACGTACGTTATAGAGACATCATAACGTACGCTATACCCTATTGGTAACGTACGTTATGGTTTTCGCAAATGAGTACAGATTGTTCGTTACGTACGTTAACCTGTGAGAGATTACGTACGTAAACTTCATAACGTACGTTAACAACTCGTGTTAACGTACGTAACACTCTGTCAGGCGTTTTAAATCCTGACTTAACCTCAGTCGCGTTATTTCGTTCCTTCTCATCCCTTTGTGCGAGACGTGAGTTCCTTGAGCGATTTAGAGCGATTTGCCCAGAGCAATCCTTAGAGTTCCTCTAAAGATTGATTGTTGTGCTTCAAGCAAGGTTTATCATCATCATAATCATCTGCCATCCGTCCGAATCGAGGTATATTTCCTTAGAACCCTAACTTTTGGGGATTTTGGGGTTTTGTTTTAGTTTTCACCCTTCTAGTCCGATTTGCCTCTTATGATTGTTAGATTTCGATAGCATAATCACCATCCCTTGTTTCTCTTGTGGTTTTGCGGATTAAACTCGATGTTTTTCCCCCGTTGATAGTTTGGAATCGGTTTTGACTTTGTATTGTCCGACGAAACGTCCAAACGGGTAGAATTAAGACGAATTCTTACGTTTCCGCATTATTGAGATCGATTGTATATCGTGGTTGTGTAGGATCGGATTTGTGAAGATTGTTTGGACCGAAACCTTGTCGTTCACCTTTTCCTTTCGCGTCATTTTACCCAAGGCAAGTACATGTATTACAATTCGTTATGTACGTTACATTTTGGAAATGAATGATGAATTATGGTTTTCGGGTGCGTGAGTTGTGTTCCTTCCACTCGGAGTGTCCGACGGGATGTCTGGGAGTCGATACTAAGGGGTACGGCCGCGGAAGTGGACTTGGGTGTGTGTGTGGTTGAACTTCCAGTCGGAGTGTCCAATGGGATGTCTGGGGGTCGATACTAAAGGGTACGGCCGCAGAAGTGGTATCCCACCCGGAGCGTTCGACGGGATGTCTGGGGGTCGATACTAAGGGGTACGGCCACGGGATACCAGTTGTGATTTTGTGATATCGTGATGATTGGAACTGATTTGATTGCCAATGTAGTATTCCGGAATATTTATGGCAAATGATTTCTGATTGAGATGATTGTGTAAAATTCGTATTTGTATATAATGTTGTGTAATTGTGTACTTGCACTAGCTATTCGAATGCTAACCCCTTAAATGGGGGAAATGCGTCTTATGCATTTAGTCTTGGTCAGTGAGGAGTTGGCACGGGATGCGCACACAAAGATGGTGGCATGATGATGTGGCTCAGTGTATTTTTATGTTTTGTCATTGCATTTGTCAGTCTTGGAATTAGGTGTTTACTTCTAAACTTGGTTTAAGTCCCCTGCGTGGGCAATGAATTGGTATTTAACTTATGTTTCATGTACTCCGTTGAAATGTTTTGGCCGAGGCCACGACCTTATTTACTTTTTGAGTGCATCTTTTGGGATTTCATTGTGGTTTATGTGTCTTGTGTTAGCCTGGTAGACCTCACGAGGGTTCTACGGCCTGTAATGTCCCATTTGTGAATTGGGGTGTTACAGGAAAAAGAGAAATAAAATCGAAAGAGAGAGTAGGGAAGATCCCGAACCTTGAGTTCTGTCGAGAATATTACGAGCTCCATGGTGGTTTGTGGGGTAGCAGCGGCGGTGATGGTTTTCGGCGAGATTTTGAATATTTAGATAGAGAAAGAGAAAGAAATGGAGAGAGAGATGAGAAGAGATGAGAAAGTGAAAGGTGGAATGAAAAAATGAAAAGAGAGGGGAGAGAGAAAAAGGATGAGATAGAAAAGAGAGAGGAGAAAGGTGAAAAGAGAGGAGAGAGAAAAATAATAAATGAAAAGAAAAAGGATGAGATAAAAGTAGGTGGATTGAAGGGTAAAATTGTCACAATTAAGTTAAATTGGTAGAATTTGTGATATAAAGTTGCGTAATGAAATTTATATTAAGAGTCAATGTATTTAGATTCCTACTCCACTCTAGAATTATAATTGCTCTGTGACAGAAATTAGGCACTACCTTTTACCTTGATTTAATCCACCTCCACATCTAGTCTAACCCCACGCTAGAGAAATTATTCTAGATCCGCCATTCATAGAACATAGATCTAAATAATGTTGACGCATTAAATAAACCCAACATATAGATCCAAATTTATCGTGGCATTAAATAACCCAATATATATCTATAAAAGCATGATGAGGAAGCAATTTTCTTTCAAGATCTAAATTGAATAATTACATAATTTCAATTTTTTTTCTTTTTTTTTTGCAAATCATTACTTAAAAAATGGAAATAAATCGAATTATACAAGAGTTTGAGGGCAAAACAATATTCATCACCGGTGCCACAGGCTATCTCGCGAAAAGTATTTCGATTTTTCTACTCTTTCCTTATTAATTACGTTCTCCCATTCATTTTATTTGTTATTATAATCTTTTTTGGGTGGACGTTATTATAATTTTTTAGATTACCTATTTTATACTATTTGTCATTCTAAGTTTTTTCCCCTTATTATTCCATATTTTACCCTATTTAAAATCCTCTCTAGTTAAATTTAGTCTATAAATTCGCAAGAACATAAAAATATCCTCAAATTATGTGAAAAACATAGAATGACAATTAAATAGAACGGGAGGGGGTATTTACTTTATGCATTTAAAAAATATTGATTGTAAATTCTATAAAAAATGATTCTAAAAAATTGATCGTAATCAAGTTCGATCTCTCAAAACGAAAGATCGTTATAACAATTTTTTTTTCTTATTTTGTCTTGCCACTTCAATGTAGTTGCAGTGGAGAAATTACTCCTGAGTTCAACCAAATGTCAGGAAGTTGCTTCTTCTCATAAGAGGTTCAACAGCACGTCCGGCTGAACAACAACTACGCGAAGAGGTAAGACTTCGTGGAATATATATATATATATATATATATATATATATATAGGAGTAATTTTTGAAATATATGCATTTTTGGAGTCGGTCGGACTCTGGGCCACGGCACAAACCCTCCGGGCCGTGGCACTATGCTTGAAGACGTTTTTCCTCACCTACACTGCTGGGCCGCGGCACATAGCTGCCGAGCCGCGGCCCCACGGAATAACTCAGCTTCTGGATGAGCCACTGTACTCTGGGCCGCGACCCCTGCCGAGCACACCCCTGCCGGCCCATGCCGAGCACCTCCTGCCGAGACCTGCCGATCACCATGGGCCGCGGCACATCCCTGCCGAGCCGCGGCCCCGTCATTTTGCCTGGCGCGACTGTACTCTGGGCTGCGGCCCCTTCCGGCCGGGCCGCGGCCCCCTGCCGAGTCCTGGGCGCAATTTGCCCTGTGTGCCGCGGCACACGGGTCAAAACCTGCAAATGGGTACTTTTTATGCTGTTTTTGGATCGGGAGTCTAATTATTATCATCTTCCACACTTAGAACAAGAGAGAGAGATAGAGAGAGAAACAAGAGAGAGTAATACAATTTTTCATTTTCCTGGAGATTTATCGGTCGGATCGTCGTGATCTTTTGACAAGAGCTTGGTAGCTATTGGGCAAATCTTTTCACCGGTGTAGATCGAGTTTTTTAGTCCGAAAGTACGGGTATTTCGTTAGCTCTTTGTGTAAGCTATTTACGGTTGTTTCTTTTCTCGATCTTGTTGTTGTTGTTGATTCAAAATACTTGAAGAACATTTATTACCAAGTATTTGACGATTGGTGTATACCCCTAGTTTGTATTAGGGACGATTGTGTATTTGTGTGTATTGGTGATAGTGGATTTAAGCGGCTTCAGTCCCGTGGTTTTTACTCTCGTCTTGAGGGGTTTTCCACGCTAAAATTTGTGTCTCGTGTTTATTGTTTTTCGGATATCATTTGTATTAATTTTATCGAGTTGTAATTGTTGCTCTACTCGTCGGTAACCACAAAGTTATGATTGAAGAGTGAGAATTTGTCAAACGAGGTTCTGCTTTATTCGTTGTAACGTGACGTTAGTCGGTATTTTTCCCAACAAAGTGGTATCGGAGCCACGGGATTTGTTGTTTCGTGGTGTTTAGTATCTCAATCGTAAGATGGAAGCCAACACGAGTAGAATGGTTAACTTGAACGGTTCAAACTACCACGTATGGAAGGGGAAGATGGAAGACCTTCTATACGTGAAGAATTATTATATGCCGGTTTTTAGCAAAGATAAACCGGAAGGGAAGTCCGACGCGGAGTGGACTATTTTGCATCGCCAAGTTTGCGGATATATTCGACAATGGGTGGATGACAACATTTTGAACCGTATTAGTGGAGAGAAGGATGCTCGAGAGTTATGGCACAAGCTTCGGCAATTGTATGCTCGGAAGACGAGGAATAATAAGTTATTCCTCATTAAACAAATGATGAATTTGAAGTTTCGAGACGGGACTCCTCTATCGGATCATTTAAATACATTCCAATGCATAATTAATCAACTTGCCGGAATGGGAATTAAATTCGAAGAGGAGGTGCAAGCTTTGTGGTTGTTAGGCACATTGCCGGATTCTTGAGAGACGTTTCGAACGTCGTTGTCTAACTCCGCCCCCGATGGAGTCATTTCGATGGAACTAGCTAAAGGGAACATGTTGAATGAGGAGGTCCGAAGAAAAGCACAAGGATCCTCGTCACAGTCGGATGTTCTAGTTACCGAAAGACGGGGGAGAGGTCAAAGTAGAGGTCCGAATAATAGAGGGCCACAAAGGAGTAGTTCTCGGGGGAAGTATGCCAACATCGAATGTCACCATTGTGGTAAGAAAGGGCATACTAAGAAATTTTGCCGACAATTGAAAAAGGAGAATCACCAAGGCCGAGAAAATTCACAAAAGAAGGAAAGCGATAGTAATGATAAAGCCGAAGTTAATACTACTACCGAAGAATTCTTTGTTTGTTGTGACTATGATATGGTCAACCTTGCGAGAGATGATTCGAGTTGGGTGGTCGATAGTGGTGCTACGTGTCATGTTACATCATGTAGAGATCTTTATTCCTCTTATACTCCGGGAGACTTTGGTGTAGTCAAGATGGGTAACGATGGGTTATCCAAGATTGTTGGAGTGGGAGATGTGCATTTGAGATTCGACACCGGAATGGAACTTGTTTTACGGAATGTAAAACATGTTACGGACATGAGGCTTAATGTTATGTCCATTGGTTTACTCGATAATAACGGTTATCATAGCAGTTTTGGCAAGGGGTTGTGGAAACTCACTAGAGGTTCCTTGATTGTCGGGAGAGGACAAAATGAAGGAAAATTGTACGTGACACTTCCGAAGGTCACGGCTAATTTCGTGAACACAATCGACAATAATGACATGGCCGAGCTATGGCATAAGAGGCTCGGTCATATGAGTGAAAAAGGAATGGTGCTATTGTCGAAGAAGGAGGCGTTTTCCGGGATTCACAAGGTACACCTTAAAAGATGCTCTCATTGTCTAGCCAGGAAGCAAAGGAGAGTTACTTTTAAGAGTCATACTCTTTCACGGAAGGAAAATGTTCTTGATATTGTTCATTCCTATGTTTGTGGTCCTATGAAGACGAGGACGCTCGGTGGTTGCCGATATTTTGTCACATTCATCGACGATCATTCTAGGAAGGTGTGGTCTTACACCTTGAAGACCAAAGATCAAGTGTTAGACACTTTCAAACAATTTCATGCCTCGGTGGAAATAGAGACCGCGAAGAAGCTAAAGTATATCCAGACGGACAATGGTGGAGAGTATACTGGACCCTTTGATTAATATTGCCGAGAGCAAGGGATCCGACATCAAAAGACGCCCCCGAAGACTCCGCAACTCAATGGTTTGGCTGTAATACCCGGTTGTAATTCAGTCATTATCATTCAGTAATTTCATTCGGTGATTTTCACTCAGTGGATTTTCACTCATTAATAATTATTCATCAATCATGTTCATTCATCCGTGTTCACCGTTCGGAATAACTTCGAGTTGTGTATCGTTATTGTTCATTGTTTCAACTTTCCACGTATGAATTCGACTTTGTTAGATCACCATTAATTTTTGGAAACTCCAAAAATTCTGAATCTTTTCAATATTATATAGCATCGAATTAGCTTTCCAATGGTTCAAACGGTGAGTCAATCGGAGTCCGAACGAGAGAGTTATGGTCGAAATAGATTAGTCACTCATTTTTCAGTTTTTGGCCGAGCAGCCTGTACCGGGTGCCGCGGCACATGCCGGCAGGGCCGCGGCACACTGCCGAGTCACTGCCGCGGCACATGCCGGAAGGGCCGCGGCACACTTTCGAGTCACTGCCGCGGCACACCTGTCCTGGCCGCGGCACACTCGTATTGCATTATCGGCCAAAACCGTCTGTACCGGGTGCCGCGGCACATGCCGGCAGGGCCGCGGCACACTGCCGAGTCACTGCCGCGGCACATGCCGGCAGGGCCGCGGAACACTTCCGACCACTGGGCGCAATTTTGGCCTGTGCCGCGGCACACTTCGGCTGGGCCGCGGCACACAGGGCAGTCAACCCCTATAATTTTGTTTTTTGAGCATTTCAGCTCATTCCTTCCATTTTTTAACCTACATACGAGAGAGAGAGGCTTGAGGGAGAGGATCTTCATCACCTATCACTTGAGTGTGGATTTTAATCATTTTCATTCGGTTGTGAAGCTTGGATCATCGATCTATCGCAATTTCTTCGGATCATTAGTGCTTGAATCTTCAAAGGTAATCTTCATCAAACCTATTGGATTTTCGATTTGTGTTGAGATATGATGTTTTGGATGTTAAGATCATGTTGTATGAAGTGATATATGCATGATTATGGATATGTTCGATTATTCATTGGATTATTGAAGGATTATTCAAGAACACTTTGAATATTGTGTTGGATTTGGGGGTTTTCGATTAATTGTTGTTGAAATCACGATTTTGGATATTCATAATAGATTATTGATTGTATTGAAGATGTTTTGTTGGTTTGAAACACTTCTTTGGGGATTTGATGTTGGTATTATTTAGGTTTGGTTATAATCAATCGAAGTTGGCCACAAAGTGTTCGATATAATGCCCCAATGAACTTGGTCTTATTGTTTCGACGTTTTGAGTTCGTTATATTCGTGTTTGATTCGTATATTGAACGGATTGTTGGTGATTGTATTATTCAAGGTTGCACGAGCGACCGATATCTCAATTAGGACGTTGTTCGTGGAAGGATAATTGTCACCGGTGTTGAGTAAGTTAATTCTTACTCGGTTAAAAGGATATTCATTCCTTTTGTTGTTGTTCATTCATAATCATAATTCATTCATCATTGTATTAACCGTATCAAAACTTGTCATTGTCAATTAATCACCTCAGTCACACGGAACGACGGTTCCAATCATTTCATTGAGCTGTCATTCATTTCACTATCTTTTCATCTCGGTGAGTCATTATTCATTTTCGATGTCACTTTTGCTATATCGTGGCATTAAGGTCATCTTGGCGTGCGGTTGGTATGTGTAGGATTTTCATGTCGGGCACATTTAAGTCGTGTGTTGGTTGTTGGCCTCACATTGGGTATGCACACAGTCGATTGCTTCGTGAGACTGATTAGGTACAAGACCACACGTGTATTCGATCGATACTCATTGGTGGCTTGTGCACGGACACATTTCCATCCCGGGCGTAGTGTGGCGCCACCCTTTGAGCCGTACTGTTAGTTGATTCATACAGCATGTTTGATTGCGTATGTTTTCAACAGGATTGGGTTATAATCTAACCGATTCATTTTGATCGAACTTGTGGTTTATACTACATATATATGATTGTGTTTATTCAACTCTTGAGGATTGTTGTTACGTATGGCGGCCCGTTTGGGGATATTGTTTTTCAGGTCATGTCAAGGCAAAGGCACGGGGAGAGCATGTTGACGGCGAGGAGTCCCAATGATACTAGAAGGGGGCCCCAGTCTTTTCGGTCATTTATGTTTCCTTCATTTATTCCACTGCAGACATTCCGTTTGAATACTCATTTCACTCACTGTTGTATATTTTATCTCCATATAAAATATACATGTATTCTGTATTATCCTGGATGTGTTGTATGAAACTCCCCATCGGAGTAATTATTATTGTAATGTGGTTCGGTACTACATTTACCCTGTGTAATTCATTCATTTTTATTCGCCTAGTGGGTCCCAGTCGGGGGTCCACGGCACTGTAATATCTGCCTAGTTTGGGGTGTTACAGAGTTGGTATCGGAGCATGGTTTTGAATACTACCTTCCGAGTCATGTCTCATTTGAAATCATCGTCATCGGACTAGTATCATTGGACTTTCGCATACGTGTGACCTGTGCAAATGCCGAGCCAATCAGACCAAGAACTGTAAGATTTCTAATGCCATGGTATAATTTCTGGCAATAATCATTCATTCATAATTCATCAGTTAACAATCCTCAATCATCATTTTCATTTTGACCAGGACGGTCATGTTAACTTATTAATCACTCAATTCATTCCATTACTCGGTTGTTGATCTGGAAGATCATATCATTAATCTTGTTAACATGTACAAGATAATCATTTCAATAATTTCATCAGATTATCATGTCACCTCAGTTAATCATTCATATAATCACTGTGTTAGAACGTGTATGCTCATTTTCATCATTTAATGACGTAATCATAACGTGATATTCATGCGGGAGATTTAATCATCATGTGACTTTCCTCCTTTAGTATGGAGAGGGCAAGAAGAGGACGTGGAGGATGAGGTCGTGGAGCGGGCCGAATCCCGAGTACTCATGTGAATACACGTGCGAATGCGAGGAATAATGCTAATTCATCTAGCAGCGACGCTGCTACTCATTCACCTGGACGTGATCATTCTCTATCGGGGAGTCGTACCCGGGACACCGCTCAGTCAGAAGGTGTTCGGGTTGACCCACTCGGTTTTATGCAGGGCATGATGGCCCAAATGAACCAGATGGCACAGCTGATGGACGATGCATAACTCAGTCAATCAGAATCAACAGACTCCTCCGCCGCCACCTCAGAGGCAAGAGAGGAATGTGAGTAGTATCATCGGCGACATCTCTCGCCAAAGGCCACCTACTTTTGAGGGCTCGTCTGAGCCAGCGGATATTATTCATTGGCTCGAACATTTCGAGAAATTATTCGCTATGGTAGAGTGTCCCGAAGGACACAAGTTTCAGTCGCGGCTTACTATCTGGGTAAGAGCGCTCATTCTTGGTGGTTGTCGTTGAAGCCCACCGAAGGATCATGTACTTGGGATCAGTTCAAGACTCTCATGATGGAGAGATATTATCCGGCCCCACTCAGAGAGGCCAAGCTGTCAGAATTACTCATTCCCGACCTCTCAGCAGACGAGGATGTTCTCGACATTGCCGAGAAATTTCAGGAACTTCTTCCGTTCGCCTCATCTATCATTCATTCCGAGGCGGATAAGATTAAGTATTTCAGCAAGAGGCTGAAATCCCGTATGAGACTACAATTGCTTAATCATAATTGCACCACGTTGGCCGAATTCATTGAGAAAAGCTCTTACCTATGAGCTTATTGCTAAAGAGATTGCTAAGCAGCAACCTTCGTCTGCTAGCAAGAAGTCGAAGAACCGTAATCAGTCTGACGGCAGTCAGGCCACTTTCAAGAAACCACATGCGGGCTCTACTTTTTCTGAGCGACCTACTATGACGTCTAAACCCACGGAATCTCAGTCACGAGCAGCCAGTTCGGCTGTCACCTGTTTCAACTGTGAAGAACAGGGTCATTTCAGCACCAAATGTCCGAAACAGGCTGTCATATGCCATAACTGTGGAATTGTTGGGCATAGGGCCCGTTTTTGCCGAAGGGACTCTAAACCTACTCCGGCGTCATCTCAGGCCCCAGGACATTCAGCGGTACAGAATCAGGCTACTCAGTCAGCGTCGTTCAAGATGACAGGAGCTAACAAAGGCGGAGCCAAGAGCTATCAGACGGGAGCGTCTGGTTCGGGGGCCGGCAAGCCCCGAATTTATGAGATGAAGAGGACCGATGATCCTGAGGCTCGGATGATATCAGGTACACTCGATATTCTATCTAAACCTGTGTGTACCCTTTTTGATACTGGTGCATCGCATTCTTTCATTTCCGAGTCATGTTTGAGTAGACTACGTCTGGGTAGTGCTACTAGTTGTGAGCCTTATGTCATTGGTCTACCTGATGGTAGACGAATTACCAGAAATCGTGAGATTCAGAATTGTCCGATTCAGCTTCATGGTCGTGTATGGCCAGCGGACCTAATCGTAGTAGATTTGCCGAGAGACGACGTCATCTTGGGTATTGATTGGATGGATCGTCATGATGCCATCATTAGCGTCCGTAAGCGTATGGTCACTATCATTTCAGACGATGGGGTCGAATGTGTGTTTCAGGGAGGTAATCCCAACTGTTCTGGAAGAGTTATTAATTTGATGAAAGCAGTGAGGTTACTCAATCAGGGGTGTGTTGGTTATTGGTGCTATATGACCAAAACCGAGAAATCATCAGTAATGTTGGCGGATATTCCGATAGTGAGGGATTATGCCGATGTATTTCCAGACGAGTTACCTGGTTTGCCTCCACAGAGAGATGTGGAATTCACGATTGAGTTGGAGCCCGGTACATCTCCAATATCGCAGGCACCGTACCGAATGGCCCCGACCGAAATGCGGGAGTTGAAGAATCAACTTGAGGAATTGTTCGAGAAGGGTTATATCCGGCCGAGTGCGTCCCCGTGGGGAGAACCAGTGCTGTTTGTCAAGAAGAATGATGGTTCGTTCCGTTTGTGTATTGATTACCGGGAGTTGAACAGGGTGACGATCAAGAATAAGTATCCTTTACCCCGTATCGATGATCTTTTGGATCAACTTCAGGGAGCTACAGTATTTTCCAAGATCGACTTAAGATCTGGATATCATCAGTTGCGGATTCGAGAGTCGGATATCGCGAGGACGGCGTTTCGAACACGCTATGGTCATTATGAGTTCGTAGTTATGCCGTTCGGGCTAACTAATGCACCTGCGGTATTCATGGAGTTAATGAATCGGGTTTTCATTGACTTTTTGGATCAGTTTGTTGTTGTCTTCATCGATGACATTTTGATTTATTCTCGTAACCGAGAGGAACACGAGGTTCATCTTCATCAGGTTCTCGACGTGTTGAGACGAGAGCAACTTTATGGAAAGTTTTCCAAATGTGAGTTCTGGATGTCCGAAGTGACTTTTCTCGGGCATGTAATTTCATAAGATGGACTGCGTGTTGATCCTCAGAAGACGGAGGCTATCCAGGATTGGTTACCTCCGAAGAATGTTAAGGAAATCCGAAGCTTTCTCGGATTAGCCGGTTATTATCGGCGGTTTGTGGAAGGATTTTCCAAAATTGCTCAACCCTTGACGAACCTTTTGAGAAAGGATAAGAAATACACGTGGTCCGATGCGTGTCAACGGAGTTTTGAGGAACTCAAGAGCCGGTTAATGTCAGCACCTGTACTTTCCTTGCCGCAAGGGACGGAAGGATTTATGGTTTATAGTGATGCGTCCGGACAGGGTGTCGGATGTGTGCTCATGCAGAATGGGAAGGTTATTGCCTATGCTTTGCGGCAATTGAGACCTTACGAAGTTAATTATCCGACCCACGACCTGGAGCTAGCAGCCGTGGTGTTCGCTTTGAAAATCTGGCGTCATTACCTTTATGGCGTCACCTGTCAGATTTTCACCGATCACAAGAGTTTGAAGTATATATTTACTCAGAAGGAGTTAAATATGCGACACAGGCGGTGGTTGGAACTAATCAAAGATTATGATATCGAGATCCTTTACCACCCGAGGAAGGCAAACGTTGTCGCCGACGCCTTGAGTCGTAAGTCCGTTCAGGAGCAGATGCTTGCTCGCTTAACAGTTCAGAAGGAGCTTCAACAGGAATTCCTTAGACCCAAGATCGAGGTCTGGCTTCAGCGAGTTCAGGGACAGCTTTGTATGTTAGAGATTTCATCATCTCTTGAGGAGGAAATCAGGGAGAATCAGGGTTCAGACCCATCACTGTTGCGCATCTGTGAGGATGTGGCTCAAGGGAAAGCCCCTGGCTTTGTAATCCACGAGGATGGACTTTTGCGTTTTAAGAATCGTTTATGCGTACCGGAGAATGACGAGTTGAAAAACTCGATTTTGAGAGAAGCTCATGCTACCCCTTATTCTGTTCATCCGGGGTCTAGCAAGATGTACAAGGACTTGAAATAAAATTACTGGTGGAGTAATATGAAGCGAGAAGTCGCGGAACTTGGTTCGAGATGCTTAACCTGTCAACAAGTCAAGATTGAACATCAGCGACCGGCGGGTATGCTGAAACCTCTCCCTATTCCCGAGTGTAAGTGGGAAGACGTTTCTATGGATTTCATCACGAGTTTGCCGACGAGTCGTCGTGGCATGAATACGATCTGGGTGATTGTGGACCGCTTAACTAAATCAGCTCATTTCCTTGAGATTAAGGATACGTGGGGTCCCGAGAGACTTGCACAGCTGTTCATCAAAGAGATAGTGAGACTGCACGGTACTCCTAAAAGTATCGTTTCCGATCGTGACGGACGGTTTGTGTCTCATTTTTGGAAATCAGTTCATCGTTCCATGGGAACTCAACTTAACTTCAGCACATCTTTTCATCCTCAGTCCGACGGACAATCAGAGAGAACTATTCAGACATTAGAGGACATGTTGAGGGCATGCGTCCTCGATTGGAAAGACGATTGGGAAGCCCAATTACCATTGATCGAGTTCACGTATAATAATAATTGGCATGCTTCGATCAAGATGGCGCCTTACGAGGCCTTGTACGGTCGTCGTTGTCGATCTCCCTTGTGTTGGGACGAACTATCCGAATCAATCGGCACCGAGCCCGATATGCTTATAGCCGCCCGTGAGAAGGTAGCTTTGATCAGGAGTAGGGGTGGGCACAAAAAATCAAAATCCCGATCCCGTCCCGGTCCCGTCCCAAAATTACCCGGGATGGGACGGGATCCAAAATTAAAAACACTAGGCCCGTCCCATCCCGTCCCATTAGAGTAACTACGGGACGGGACACGGGACAAAAAATATGAGACCCGTAAGGCCCGTCCCGTCCCGCTAAATTTTTAACCCTTTTTAAAATCATATATTTTTATTATTTGTAACCCTTTTTTAATTAATTTTAATAATAAACTATTTTTATTTTTAACTATCTATATTTTAATAATTGTACACAAACCTAATCAACCGATATAAAGTTAGTAACTGATATTTTTTCAAAAAAAAATGGATATGTTGTATTCAATGTTAATAATTGTTATTTTAAAAGTTTAATTTAGGCTATTAAATTAGTTTGTTGGATATTTTTCCCGAATTTAGATGTATAAAATTATAGATTTTCTTACCTTTTTCTAATTTATATTTTGAACTTTTTATGCGGGAATAAACCCGTCCCGTCCCGTTCCGTCCCGTCCCAACCGGAATAAGGCCCGCGCGAGATGAAATTTTGAAATCACCAATCCCGTCCCGTCCCGTCCCGCTTGTTATAACACGGGACGGGACGTGGGATGACCCCAGGACCGTCCCATCCCGTCCCATGCCCACCCCTAATCAGGAGTCGTTTGCTGACCGCTCAGAGTCGACAGAAATTATATGCAAATAATCGTCGTCGACCATTAGAGTTCGAGACGGGTGACCATGTTTCGGTCAAGGTATCCCCGAGCCGTGGTATCTTCCGTTTTGGGAAGAGGGGAAAGTTAAGTCCGAGATTCATTGGACCGTTTGAGATTTTGGATCGAGTAGGCGAGCTAGCTTATCGATTGGCCTTACCTCCGGCGTTGAGCCGAATTCATAATGTGTTTCACGTCTCTCAGCTGCGGAAGTATGTTGCCGACCCGAGTCACATACTTCAGTTCGACAAAATCGAGATCGCAGATGATCATTCGTATGAGGAGCGTCCCATACGAGTCTTAGAGCGGCGAACCAAACAGTTGAGAAATAAGTCGATTCCTTTGGTCAAGATTCAGTGGTCTAGACACGGAGTCGAAGAGGCTACTTGGGAAACCGAGGACAATATGCCGGAGAGTTATCCCGAATTGTTTGACCCTTAGTTTCGGGGACGAAACTCTTTTAAGGGGGGGTGTATGTAATACCCGGTTGTAATTCAGTCATTATCATTCAGTAATTTCATTCGGTGATTTTCACTCAGTGGATTTTCACTCATTAATAATCATTCATCAATCATGTTCAGTCATCCGTGTTCACCGTTCGGAATAACTTCGAGTTGTGTATCGTTATTGTTCATTGTTTCAACTTTCCACGTATGAATTCGACTTTGTTAGATCACCATTAATTTTTGGAAACTCCAAAAATTCTGAATCTTTGCAATATTATAGAGCATCGAATTAGCTTCCCAATGGTTCAAACGGTGAGTCCATCGGAGTCCGGACGAGAGAGTTATGGTCGAAATAGCTCAGTCACTCATTTTTCAATTTTTGGCCGAGCTGCCTGTACCGGGTGCCGCGGCACATGCCGGAAGGGCCGCGGCACACTGTCGAGTCACTGCCGCGGCACACCTGTTCGGGCCGCGGCACACTCGTATTGCATTATCGGCCAAAACCGTCTGTATCGGGTGCCGCGGCACACTGCCGACCACTGGGCGCAGTTTTGGCCTGTGCCGCGGCACACTTCGGCTGGGCCGCGGCACACAGGGCAGTCAACCCCTATAATTTCGTTTTTTGAGCATTTCAGCTCATTCCTTCCATTTTTTCACCTACATACGAGAGAGATAGGCTTGAGGGAGAGGATCTTCATCACCTATCACTTGAGTGTGGATTTTAATCATTTTCATTCGGTTGTGAAGCTCGGATCATCGATCTATCGCAATTTCTTCGGATCATTAGTGCTTGAATCTTCAAAGGTAATCTTCATCAAACCTCATGGATTTTCGATTTGTGTTGAGATATGATGTTTTGGATGTTAAGATCATGTTGTATGAAGTGATATACGCATGATTATGGATATGTTCGATTATTCATTGGATTATTGAAGGATTATTCAAGAACACTTTGAATATTGTGTTGGATTTGGGGGTTTTCGATTAATTGTTGTTGAAATCACGATTTTGGATATTCATAATGGATTATTGATTGTATTGAAGATGTTTTGTTGGTTTGAAACACTTCTTTGGGGATTTGATGTTGATATTATTGAGGTTTGGTTATAATCAATCGAAGTTGGCCACAAAGTGTTCGATATAATGCCCCAATGAACTTGGTCTTATCGTTTCGACGTTTTGAGTTCGTTATATTCGTGTTTGATTCGTATATTGAACGGATTGTTGGTGATTGTATTATTCAAGGTTGCACGAGCGACTGATATCTCAATTAGAACGTTGTTCGTGGAAGGATAATTGTCACCGGTGTTGAGTAAGTTAATTCTTACTCGTTTAAAAGGATATTCATTCCTTTTGTTGTTGTTCATTCATAATCATAATCCATTCATCATTGTATTAACCGTATCAAAACTTGTCATTGTCAATTAATCACCTCAGTCACACGGAACGACGGTTCCAATCATTTCATTGAGCTGTCATTCATTTCACTATCTTTTCATCTCGGTGAGTCATTATTCATTTTCGATGTCACTTTTGCTATATCGTGGCATTCCGGGTCATACTGGCGTGCCGGTTGGTATGTGTAGGATTTTCATGTCGGGCACATTTAAGTCGTGCGTTGGTTGTTGGCCTCACATTGGACTGTGCACACGAGTCGATTGCTTCGTGAGACTGATTAGGTACAAAACCACACGTGTATTCGATCGATACTCGTTGGTGGCTTGTGCACGGACACATTTCCATCCCGGGCGTAGTGTGGCGCCACCCTTTGAGCCGTACTGTTAGTTGATTCATACAGCATGTTTGATTGCGTATGTTTTCAACAGGATTGGGTTATAATCTAACCGATTCATTTTGATCGAACTTGTGGTTTATACTACATATATATGATTGTGTTTATTCAACTCTTGAGGATTGTTGTTACGTATGGCCCGGCCCGTTTGGGGATATTGTTTTTCAGGTCATGGCAAGGCAAAGGCACGGGGAGAGCATGTTGACGGCGAGGAGTCCCAATGATACTAGAAGGGGGCCCCAGTCTTTTCGGTCATTTATGTTTCCTTCATTTATTCCGCTGCAGACATTCCATTTGAATACTCATTTCACTCACTGTTGTATATTTTATCTCCATATAAAATATACATGTATTCTGTATTATCCTGGATGCGTTGTATGAAACTCCCCATCGGAGTAATTATTAATGTAATGTGGTTCGGTAATACATTTACCCTGTGTAATTCATTCATTTTTATTCGCCTAGTGGGTCCCAGTCGGGGGTCCACGGCACTGTAATATCTGCCTAGTTTGGGGTGTTACATTGGCGGAGAGAATGAACCGGACTTTGGTTGAGAGAGCTCGTTGTTTTCTCTCACATGCCGGATTGCCAAATTCGTTTTGGGGAGAAGCTTTGAACACGGCGGTTCATCTTATTAATTTGACGCTGTGTGTCCCTTTGGAGTTTGATGTCCCGGATAAGGTGTGGAGCGGTAAAGAGATCTCGTACCGCCACTTGAGGGTCTTCGGATGTAAAGCTTTTATTCACATTCCGAATGATGAGAGATCAAAGCTTGATTCCTAGACGAAGTCGTGTATTTTTATTGGCTACGGGCTTGATGAGTTCGGGTATAGATTATATGACCCGGTGACAAAGAGGCTTGTTCGGTCGAGAGACGTTTTTGTAGAAGATCAAATGATGAAAGATGTTGAGAATGGAGAATCGGCTCCACAATATGACTATGATCTTATTGATTTGGACCCCGTTCCTCCACAAAATGTTGAGACACCCGTTGGAGATGACATCCAAAATAATGAACAACATGATGACGGTGAGAACGATGAATTGAGGCAAGATGACACTGATGGAGCTCATCCCGAGCTACCTGTGACGAACATGCCATCTTTTGTTCCACATAGGCAGTCGACGAGGGACCGTCATCCCTCCACCCGTTATTCGGCCGATGAGTACGTCTTACTCACCGATGAGGGAGAACCCGAATACTTTGCGGAGGCCATGGAGGCTGAAAAGAAGAAGGAATGGATGGATGCCATGCAAGCCGAGATGAGTTCCTTGCATGATAATAACACTTACGAGTTGGTGAATTTGCCGAAAGGCAAGAGGGCTTTAAGAAACAAATGGGTGTATCGGGTGAAGTCGGAGGAGCATACCTCGTTGCCCCGATACAGACCTAGACTCGTAGTGAAAGGATTTAGTCAAAAGAAGGGCATTGATTTTGACGAGGTTTTTTCTACGGTTGTGAAGATAGGATCGATTCGATTGGTCCTTGGTATTGCGGCTAGCCTTGATCTTGAGGTTGAGCAAATGGATGTCAAGACGGCTTTTCTTCACAGAGACCTTGACAAAGAAATTTATATGAAACAACCGGAAGGATTTGAGGTCGAAGGAAAAGAGGATTATGTGTGTAAACTTTGGAAGAGTTTATACGGGTTGAAACAAGCACCAAGGCAATGGTACAAGAAGTTTGAGTCGGTTATAGGGGAGCAAGGCTATCGGAAGACGACTCTAAACCATTGCGTATTTTTCAATAAATTCGGAGATGATGACTTTATCATCTTATTACTCTATGTGGATGACATGTTGATTGTTGGCAAGAATGCCGAGAGAATTGCCGACTTGAAGAAAGAATTGAGTAAGTCCTTTGCCATGAAGGACTTGGGGGCGGCTAAACAAATTCTTGGGATAAGAATTACTCGGGATAGAGCAGCCCGGAAATTGCACATGTCGCAAGAGCAATACATCGAGAATGTGCTTAAACGTTTCAACATGGACAAAGCTAAAGTTGTTAGTTCGCCTCTTACTAACAATTTTAAATTAATGAGTCAAGATTTCCCTAAGGCGAAGGAGGAGATTGAGGATATGGATAAAATTCCATATGCCTCGGCGGTCGGGAGTTTAATGTATGTTATGGTTTATACTAGGCCCGACATTGCTCATGCCGTGGGAGTGGTGAGCCAGTTTCTATCGAATCCGGGTAAGAAGCATTGGGAAGCCGTAAAATGGATATTTAGATATTTGCGGGGTACTTCCAAATTGGGGATTACGTTTGGAAACGGGAAAGCAATGCTTGTTGGATATTCCGATTCGGATATGGCCGGTAATGAAGATAACCGAAAATCCACTTCCGGTTATTTGATGATGTTCGCAGGGGGAGCCGTGTCATGGCAATCAAGATTGCAAAAGTGTGTTGCCTTATCTACAACGGAGGCCGAGTATATTGCGGCGGTGGAAGCGAGCAAAGAGCTCTTATGGTTGAAAATATTTTTACGAGAGCTAGGCTTCCGACAACGACGTTACGTAGTTCTTTGTGACAGTCAAAGTGCGATTCATTTGGCTAAGAATGCGACTTTTCACAAGAGAACGAAACATATCGATGTGAGGTATCATTGGATCCGAGATGCTTTGGAGGATGGTTTGTTTGAACTTGATAAAGTTCATACTGATGATAATGGTTTCGATATGTTAACGAAGGCGTTAAGTAGAGATAAGGTGAAAGTGTGTTGTTCGATCGCCGGGATGGCGGACTCTTCCTATATTCCGAAAAGGGGGAGATTTGTAGGAGTAATTTTCGAAATATAGGCATTTTCGGAGTTAATCGAACTCCGGGCCACGGCACGAACCCTCTAGGCCGTGGCACTACGCTTGAAAAGACGTTTTTCCTCACCTGCACTGCTGGGCCGCGGCACACAACTGCCGAGCCGCGGCCCCACGGAATAACTCAGCTTCTGGCCGAGCCACTGTACTCTGGGTCGCGGCCCCTGCCGAGCACACCCCTGTCGGCCTATGCCGAGCACCTCCTGCCGAGACCTGCCGATCACCATGGGCCGCGGCACATCCATGCCGAGCCGCGGCCCCGTCATTTTGCCTGGCGCGACTGTACTCTGGGCCGCGGCCCCCTGCCGGCCGGGCCGCGCCCCCCTGCCGAGTCCTGGGCGCAATTTTGCGCTGTGTGCCGCGGCACACTTGGCCCGGGCCGCGGCACACGGGTCAAAACCTGCAAATGAGTACTTTTTATGCTATTTTTGGATCGGGACTCTAATTATTATCATCTTCCACACTTAGAACAAGAGAGAGATAGAGAGGGAAACAAGAGAGAGAAATATAATTTTTTATTTTCCCGGAGATTTATCGGTCGGATTGTCGTGATCTTTTGACAAGAGCTTAATATCTATTGGGCAAATCCTTTCACCGGTGTAGATCGAGTTTTTGAGTCCGGAAGTACGGGTATTTCGTTAGCTCTTGGTGTAAGCTATTTACGGTTGTTTCTTTTCTCGATCTTGTTGTTGTTGATTCCAAATACTTGAAGAACATTTATTACCAAGTATTTGACGATTGGTGTATACCCCTAGTTTGTATTAGGGACGATTGTGTATTTGTGTGTATTGGTGATAGTGGATTTAAGCGGCTTCGGTCCCGTGGTTTTTACTCTCGTCTTGAGGGGTTTTCCATGCTAAAATTTGTATCTCGTGTTTATTGTTTTTCGGATATCATTTGTATTAATTTTATCGAGTTGTAATTGTTGCTCTACTCGTCGGTAACCACAAAGTTACGATTGAAGAGTGGGAATTTGTCAAACAAGGTTTCACTTTATTCGTTGTGACGTGACGTTAGTCGGTATTTTTTCCAACAATATATAGTCATAAGAAGATCCTATAGTTAGCTTTCTACATGTCATGCTCTATGCCTACAACCACACGTTTATACTTTATATGTTCTCTTTTAGTTGCAATATTTTACTAGTTTTAGAAAGATGTAAACTATGTAAGTAAAAAAGATATAGTGGATCTGAATGAAATATAAAAAACTTACGGGTTAAAAAATGGATCGGACGTCGAAAAATAAAACAGAAACTTATAAGGGGAGTGATATCCCCTAAAGCGAGAATCGGCGGCACCAGACTCTTCGTCGTCATTTTTGCCAGGCTAATACCCCTTAAGCCGCTTGCCGTGTCCGAAAATAAATAGTTTTTGGGCAGGAATAAAGGGAGAAAAAGGATTATGTCAATGAAATTAAGAGGAAGGAGCAGATTTTATATGCGGGGAAGAGAAGGCGTGTTGTAACTTGTACGTGAATCATTTGTTAGAAGGCACGCGATTTTTAGAGATAAATAACGCTGAGGTGGCCGTTGTGTATTGGGTGAGTATTGGGACCACCAGGGCCGGGCGATGGCCCAGGTCATCAAAACCCAAGAGGCATCAATTGTAGGCCCAATGATGTTATTACTAGTAAAAAAAGAATTAAAGTGTTGTCAATTAAACTTGAACCATGAACCTTTAAGATAGACAAGCACTTCTTTACCACTAGGCTAATGATGCTCTTAGATGTTTTACTTTTAGTTAATTGTATTACTATTGTTGTCGATTCATTTATTTTTCTATAATTCTTTTTTTTTAAATATTTGTCTTGTTTTGATGACAACACTTATTTATCTAAAATAAAATAAAATTAGTCATATTCAATAATTAATACTTCTTATATATTTTTGCTTTCAAAAATTTTGTGATAATATTTAAACTCTACATGAAACAATTTAAATTACTAACTAATTTCAACTCGAAACCACAAATATCTTTTGTTATACTTTCTAAAATCAAGTCATGTATGAAATAATTATAAATTACTATATAGTTTCAACTAATTTTTTTGATTCACAGTCATGAAATATAATTATTGGAGGTTATTATTTTTTTATATATATTTTAGATATAGAATCTTGTGAATCCAGTTTTGTTGTCACCCATAGCGTGGTCTGTTGCGTAAAGCTATATAGGACTGTTTAAACTATATAACACTCGCTATTTATGTATGTTTAGATTATTAAAAATATGATACAAATATAGTATTAAGTTTTTCTATGTTTTAAGATGACTTAAACATCATATATAGTTGTATACTTTTAGTCTGAGCACAACTATCATTATATGCAAGTCTCTAAAGATCATTTAATAACTTGATATAACATTATGATACTATATAATTATAAGATATGTATTACGAAGAACACATTATCATTTAATAACAGTAACAAAAATTGGTCCTTAAAAATAATATGCTTTTTCGTTTTGTAGTTTTTAAATATGGGGGTATTTTTTGGCCTTTTCGCCCCGGGCATGAGAAACCATAGGACCGGCCCTGGGGACCACCAATATCTACACCCCCCAACTATTCATTCATCCTACATTTTTAATATGGGAAAACGATCTTTTTAACCTACTTTATTTTGTAAAATTATCAAACAGTGTTTTGTATTATAAATTATATATTTTTAATTTATATATTATTACGTCATTTATCAAATCAGTCATTAATCCTCTGCCCAATAAGACGATATTTTTTGTCTTTCTAATTCGCAAAGTTATCAAACAGCCTTGTGTACTACAAATTATATATTTTCAGTCCTTCTACTATTGAGCTGTTTATTGAGTCAGACTGCGTTCAACTTTTGGCCGTCCTCCGTTCAATGTAAATTATGCCAAAAATATACTTATAATTATTTAGTTTGCTGCAATATGTCTTATTGCTTGATACTAAAAAGTAAAATGTAGAAAATAAAAGAAAAAAGATAAAACGGTTACAAATAAATTTGCCTAAAATACAATTATAATTATTTATTTTGCTGCAATGTTTTCTTATTGATTGGTACTAAAATAAAATATTCATAACAAAAGAAAAAGACAAATCAGTTACAAATAAATTTGGATCAATGCAAAATAAATCAATCAAAATTCAATAACAAAAGAAAAATACAAACCAATTACGTATAAATTTGGCCAAATTTATTTTCTCAAATTTAATTTTAAATAGGTGAGAAATTTATTATGAAAAGTTGTGGAAACATGAACTACAGTACGTTAGAGTGGGGTGACTGTCCTGCACATTACAAGCCCAAAGTGCATTAATTATCTTTTGTTATAGTATTGTTAGTAGGCTCAAGATAGATCGAACGGTTTAGCAATTCTAAGTATCGAAAGCAAGTTTTTTTAGAAAATATTAACTGTAAAAAAATAATTGATGATTTCGCTTCAAAAAATGCACGAAGACATCATCTCAACTGATGTGTGTTTATGTTTTGTTAGTTGGGATTTTTTTTATGTCCCCCGTTGTATCATCCTATCAAATTCAATAAAAATCAACACGGGAATAAGACGTCTAATTTGATTAGGTCTCAATCCCTTACAAAAAATGTGTTCCGATTTAAAGGCATTTTTTTTTTGCTTTTCGTCGTGAGCATTGGAAATCTCAGAATCGACCTTACTTGTCCACCTAGAAATAAATTAAGACAAAGTTACATAGAAATAAGATAAGACCGCACATGGGGAAGAGTTGGTAGTCCAGTGGTAGGACGCCTACTCCCAAGACACTCCTTTGGAGAGGTCTTGGGTTCTAACCCCACCAAGGAGGTGAAAGAGGAAGTTTTTCTCTTTATGATCCTCTAGCTCCCCGGGGCTAGCTCGAGCGACCGCTAATCAATGTTTAATCTCGCGTCAAGCGGCAGTGTGGGAGTATTTTCTTGCTGGGAACCCGGAGGTCTTGACTAATCGGTGCATTTATTCTCCCGAGAAGCTGTCTTTGGGAACTCGGTATTAATCGATTAAGAGCTTCTCCTTGTGCGCAGAAGTGTACAGAAAATGCATTGGGAACCCTGGAATTGCTCGAGCGACTCGCGATTTACTTCTCTCAATGAGTTAGGAGTGGGTTCATTGAGGAATTAGGATTAGTCCGGCTAAGTTGGGATCACCTAGTTATCAAAAAAAAAAGATAAGATAGCACATGAATATGATGGATCTTTTTTTGTACTTACGGATTATTGACTTCGAGGTGTTTAGTCCAATATAAATTGAGCCAAAAATATATTTATAATTATTTATGTTGCTGCAATATTTACTTATTTTTGGTACTAAAAAATAAAAAAAATATAAAAAAGAAGAAGAAGACAAATCAATTACATATAAAGTTAGCCAAATTTTATTTTCTCATTTAGTTTGAAATACTCCATCCGTCCCGTTCGAAGTGCAACATCTGGTCCAAAGTATCTCTTTACAAGTGCAACATTTCATTAAATACTTCAAATCACATAGAACAATCACCTTTTATTTTTTAATCTCCACCGTACATTCAGCATCAATATATTTTACCTTTTATTTACACCACACACTCACCGTCAATACTTACAAAACTCTTACATCTATCATATTCAATCATTTTCCTAAAATACACTAATTTTATTCCAAATATTGAACTTCGGCTGGAACGGACAGAGCGAGTGAATATGATGGATCTCTTTTTGTAAAATATATTAATGTCAAAAGTGATTCCAATCTCTGGTGATGTTTCACATGAGAATTTAGGAATCACTAACTCAGAGTTGATTGATGAGATTTGTGGAGAAATAGACTTTATTATCAACTCTGCTGCAACAACCAGGTTTGATGAAAGCCCATCCAACTTGGAATCCACGTAGGCACTCCAGGCAGTTAAATCGGCCGAGCAGAATCTGAAGTCGGACCGGGCAAAACCCGATTTCCTCCCAGGCTCGTTAAAAACCGGACCGGACAGAGACGCCAAGGCCGACCCGGTATCCGAACCGGGAGGGCCGAGCGGAGAGAAGATAAAAATGCTCCGATTCAAGATTACAACAAGGCCGACCTGAGCGGCGGGAGACCCGAGGACCGACCCCAGCGGATAAGCACCGCCAGGAGTCGGCAAGGCAGGCCCGCATGCCAATTAATGCATGCAGTCACGCCCCTTCCCAAGGCGCTCCTTAGAGACCGCCACGTGTCCAAGACTTAAATGCAGACTGACAAGTGTTATAGGCATATTCCCCAAACATTCGCCAGCTGTCATCTGTCCACTGGCCCAGATTGTCTATATATAGTAGAAATGTACAGTGAAAGAGGATCTTTGGATTTTTAGCATTTATAAGAGAGAGAGAAAAGAGAGAGAATTGAGATAAGACTTGTAATTAACAAGCAAACAAGATAGACCGGCATAAAATATTCTGCTCGGCTCTACTCTATTTAAAGGTCATTAATAAAATTTAGTGATCAAACACCTTCCCTCTTGTTATATTATTTTCTACGTGTCTTCGATCCATTGTCCAGATCAGCACACGTGGCGTTGACCAATTCAGACGTCAACAAAAGGTATAGAAACAATTGTTTTATATTTATTCTCTTTCATTTATATTGTCCACTTTCATCAAAATATAATTTTATCAGAATAAAAGAGCACACTTTCAGATTAAAATATTGACATCTAGTTAAGATTTAAATAATACTCAATAACTCAATATTTTTTGTTATATAAATAAGAATAATAATTTATTAGAAAAAAACAAGTGAAAATATATAATTTAAAAAGAGTCGTACATCTATTAAACTGAGTACTTTATTATAATCTATAATTTAAAATGCATATTACTTACCTAAAAATGTTAAATAAAAATATTATGTTTAGATTAAAAAAGTACTTGGAAACTTTATTAGCACCATAATTTTTTCCTAGATATTTAATCTGGTAGTTAATTATTTTAATTTAATTATAATAAATATCATTATGACACGAATTATATGTATAATAAATATGTATATATAATTATTAGAAGGTAAAAACTAAATTTATAACCTATGAAGTAAAAAGACGAAAACGTACAATCCTACTTTTTTTTTCTTTCCCAAATAAGATGAGGATTGTTCCATATCCTGAGTATTCTCCTCCGGCTCTACCTCACCCTCGATTTAGAAGTAAGTTTTCCAGCATGATCTGCTTGCCTCGTGGTCTCCCGATTGGGTTACAGATCCGCGCTAATTGGGCCCGATTTATTTGAAAATATTGGGATTCGCCTAAATTTTTAAATACGGATGGGGAATGCATGAATCTCGTTTTCATGGGGTGCCTAGTGCAATTCACTGGGAGTGTTCCTTGATTTGTTATTCGGTCCACGATTAATTTTTATTAACCAACATATTCTTATTTGTTCTCATTTATAGATGAAATTAAAATTCAAGTTTTTATGATATCTCCAATCATTAACACAATAACAAATAAGCAGAATAAGACTTTTTTAGTCTATTCACACCGGAAATATGAAAATACCTAGGATTGGGAGTTTCGATTATTGAAAAAAAAAATAGTCGTACGATTCTCTCTCTCTCTCTATATATATATATATATATAGAGAGAGAGAGAGAGGGGAAAGAGATCATATGAAAACTAATTGCCTTGTGAAATGTAAAAATTTTTGTAGGCCATTGATATTAGTGATCTAACGGCTGTAGATGAGTAGAATTATATGCATTTATGTATTTTTTATTGTATTATTTGTTGTATATATTAGCGACCAGTTTGATGCAACAAATAATAACAAATATGCAATGAAATTACTTAATAATGCAATTGGTTTCTAGATTTCACCATTAAGGGTGTTTCTACCATAATCAATCCCGATATATATATATATATATATATATATATATATGTATATATATATATATATATATATATATATATAGAGAGAGAGAGAGAGACTACGTATTACTATTTTATCTGCAATAAAAGCCTTTATGTAACATAACATTCTAATTTGGCTCAACGAATTTATATAGTAGGAGAGAATTATGAAGTTAGAAGTTCATATAGTACTTTGGTTAAAAAGAAAGGAATAAATCATAATTTAAATATCAGGTATTTTGATTTTTTGGATATTTGGAATTAAAAACCAATACCTGTTGCCTGAAAGGCAGTTTGAAAATAAGATCCAATATTCAAAATTCTCAAGAATTGTTTTCAATAACCGAACCGAATCGAACCGTTTTCATCTATCCCTTAAAAAACACTACAGTTGGACTGATTTGAGTACACATTGGGTCACAAAAATGACAACTGCGTACCGGCAACTACAATGTGTACTGTTCCATTTGCAAGTGGTTCGATTCATATTTTTGTGGTTCGAAGCGGATCAATTTTCTCAATTATTCGAGTTTTCAGTTTTTTATTTTATTTTAACAGCCCTACAATTCATCCCAAAATAAAATAGATGGTTTCGTTTTTGATCCTCGAAGTAAAACCTCGACGCCATAATGTCCATCGTAATCCTTTCGTGCTCTTAGCAATTTATGTACTTTTTACTCAGATACGATGTCTCTCTGGATATTAATGCATTTGGAACTCTGGATATGTTGAACTTTGCCAAAAAATGCCCAAAGTTGAAGTTGCTTCTCCATGTATCCACAGGTTAGATAAATGTATTATCTATCTAATGAAACTAAGAAAATCTATCAAGTTTTCATAAATTTAGCTTGGTCTCGAATTCATTGATTTGGAATAATTATCACCAAATTTTTTTAAATATTATATGTTTATGTGAGATTTTGTGTGCGAGTCTCGTAGATTTTTATCCATTTACTTTGGACGAAGCTCTTCTTTTGTTTGTGAAAAATATTCTTTTCGCATTATTTATTGAATTGTTCATTTTATTTCTTACTTTACATTTGATGTTGTGATTGATGTTCTCATGTGGAGATAGTAATCTCGACTTGTTATCGAGACAACATTCAGCATCAATACTGGAAATCTCGACATGAGAAAACAATCTCAATGTTAAACTGCGATTCCTATGTCAAGATAGCATTCTCAAAATCGGGATCGGTTTTAACCGTAGCCTCAAAAACGTTAATATTTTGCGCTTGTAGCTTTTGTGCATCACTCAGGACCAAAACTTCTGCTAGAGGAATCATTTTTTATGGATAAAACACTCAAGGCCATTAAAGCCCCCTCTTTAGACATTGAAGCAGAGAAGATGTTAGTTGAGGAAACCAAAACACGACTTCAAGCTCAGAGAATGACAGACAGAGAGCTTACTTTCACTCTCAGAAAATTGGGTATTGAAAGGTTATACTTTTACTAATTCTACTACTAAACAAAACACATATATACGTAAGCAGCCAGAAGAAAAAAATGACTGATTTAAGCCATGTACTTTGGTCTAATTAATAGTTATGGACATTTACTTTTTTTAACATTTATAGATAACTACTTTAAACCGTTTAACACGTTGGGACAAAATAGTAACTCCGTCATTGATTTTTTTCACGAATTTCGGTCCACGACTCTGTGATCTCCTACCACGAGTCATTGTATGTCCCGTCGAACTCACAAGATTGAACCATGCCGTGTTCTGACCTCATTATCACTAACCATGTGTCATCATAGGCATCATCAAACCCACATGATGGAACTTCAACACCATATAATAAATCCTCACCCCATGGTCCCGCCATGTTTCCTCGTAGGCCTTGTCGAACCCACACAAGTGAACTTAGCAACGCAACGCACACAAACACGTTCAATCATACGACAATACACACTGAAGACATCACAACAATCATCACAAGACATATCCAACACAAACATTTCAATCAACAATACAACACAATACACATCTAAGTGTACAAGGAGCCCCATATCATCATCACAATTAATACAATTTAAAAAATAGAATTATTCAAGAACATTATCAACACCATAAGACATATATAACGAAGAATTTACAAACAATTCACACGAGCCACATTGAAATAAGATGCATGAACCATGTCCATCATAACTATTACATAACGTCAATTTACAAGATACAAGGGCAAGACACTTGCCTCGATAATCAATACGTGAATGATCCGAAGGAAACGGCTCGACTGAACGACCATGAAACCTTCGAATACCATGAAAAACACAACAACATAATAATCTCTGCAAATACCATAACCCAAAGGGAAAAAGAATGATCCAGATCTTGATTAGAACCCACTGAAATATTTAACCAACATTATATATATTCAAGGGTTTTCTCAAGAACACCCAAATCACAAATTTGGATTAATTTCTTAGTGTTACTCTGTACGTACTTTTTTTTCTTTAACGAGTATGTGAAACCATGTGTGTGTGTGTGTCTCTCAGGGCGAATATTTATGGATGGCCAAATACTTATACCTTTACAAAAGCAATGGGAGAGATGAATCTTGAAAAATTTAAGGGAAATGTTAACGTCTTCATTATCCGCCCAACAATAACATCAACTACTTTTAGAGATCCGTTCCCTGGTTGGGCAGAAGGTCTAAGGTATGTAATCCATTCAAATTTATGGTTAAATCTCGATAAATGAATGTTTGATAAACGAATAATTTCACCAAATGAATAATTTTCTCCGGTCCCAATTTTTTATAACATGTTCAAATTTTCTTTCGATAAATGAATAATTCCACTACATGAATATTTTTCTCCGATCCCGATCATATTCATTTATCGATGTTTTACTGTATTTAATTCTCTCATGCAATATTACTGAATACATATATATATCTTTAATACTAAGTAACTAGGTTGTTTATCGAGTGTTGCACGAAATGTTTTTTTTTGTCAGCGTAGATATATTGGTTAATAAAATAAATAGGAAGTTCTAAGGTACCGTATGAGTACCATACCTGTGTGTATATTCACCATTGAATTCATGATTAAAATCAGTGGCGGAAGCAGAACATTTATTTAGAGTGGTCCGGATCTATAGAAAATAGACAACTATATATATATATATAGTTTTTCTTATTTTATAGGGGAATTTCCGTCTGCCGAAGGAGCCCGTGGACCCCCTTGAACCCCTCCCTCCCTCCGCTCCTGAGTAAATTGATATGTTGTAGATCAAACGATGAATATACATGTTTTTTTATGGTACCCGTACGGCTACCGTAAAATTTCCCAAAATTATTATAGTCGACTGTTAAGTTGACTAAAAGAGAAAAATACTAGAACTCCTCATATATCCCCAGATATAATAAGTCAAATGACAAGTGAGAATTTTAAGCTAATCGAAAGAGCACGTAATTGCAGACACATCTACTAAGATATACTATAAAATACTAAACTTAATAGCGCATTTTCGACACCTCCACAAACTTATTATTATAATTTTATTAGACTCCGACGACATTCTTCCTCTAAATATTAACCCGTAAAGTGACAAAATAAATAATAAGTCGGATATATGTTTCTGATAATCTTCAAGGAAATAAGTAAATTGCAATAGATTCTCTTATTAATGCAAGATGTCGAGTGAAAAATATTTCAACAACCTGAACCAGACATAAATAGCAAAAAAGGGAATATATAAGCAAAAGAGCCAAGAGAAGATTGAACATAACACATTACATATGTTATATGAATGCATTACTATGAATATCTACTAATATTACTTAGAGCTTCATCACAAAGTCGAATTCATGCAACTTATACGGGGAGAGCTCAATATTACAAATAATAGTTCCATTTATGTAATTCACTTCAACTATTATTTAATTACCTCGTCAATTGCATGGTACATTAACAATAAAGATTAATATATTTTAATAATTCCAAGTATGGTAACTTATAGCACACGCAATATATTCTATTATATCTATATTATATTTATATATTTTTTAGTGTGCGCGTATAATTTATCAATTTTTTTTAAAGTTTGTTATAAATTATTATTGAAGATATATTTTTATTTAATAAATACAAATATGGAAGATTAGTCGATTGAATGAAATTCATAATAAAATTATATCAAACAAATTTTGATTTAATCTTTTCAATTATGCCGCCAGCCGTCAAATTTCGGCTGTTTTTTGGCACGACAGCTTGTCTAAAATACTACCTATTTTTTTTCAGACTTTTGGAACCCGCTATTATTTAATAAACTTAGATAAATGAACTTAGTTGATTGAATGAGATTTATATAAGAAAATAATGTTAAACAATTTTTGCTTCAATATATTTTTAATATATACCGGTGGGCAACGACCGTCAGCCATTTTTTTCTCTCTCGTCACCGTCGGCCAAAAAAATATTTACCTATTTATTTTTTAAAAGTTACCTTTATCTTCATTTTTGTGTGGATTGTGGTTATGGAGGTCCGTTTAATTTCCACCGGAAATGTATCGATCAAAGTTAACTTGCAATATTACAGGACTCTTGACAGCATCTTTGCCGCTTACGCGAAAGGAAAAATGAAAGTTTTCCTTGGTGATCCTCCTAACTCCACACCAGATTTTATAAGTGATCTTCAAGGATAGTGATATTTATTACATCATTGTTCTATCTAAGAAGTTCAAATTTGAAGCTTAGTGTGTTTAGATTATTAGATGTTTTGTTATATAACTATGAATATTTAGCCTAAATGGTATCGTGGTCTTTGCGGATAGAAGTTCGAATCAGGGCTCGTTTGTGATAGAGTTCGTTGAGAATTAGATTCACGACACGAGAGATTTTAGGTATCAGCGGATGCGAATAGTAAGAACTAGTACAAAATCGGTGTAATATATGAGAAATACAAAAAAGAAATATGTATTGATTCTTATAATATAAAAATACAACATACATTTGATCAACTTAATTTTTTTTGTATTATATGTCATTATATCTTAGAAATAAGTATATTTCAATTTACATATGCACAAAAGTACTTGTGTATAAGATGGTCAGTCATTAAAACAAGTCGCACGGAAATAACTATATTAAAACTCAAAAGTGACATAATATAAGAAATGGGTCACGTGTGGGTGTAAAAAATATAGCAATAGCTAGTAGATGTCGATCAACAAAGACTATTAGGGGTGCCGTGCTCATGTAAGGACTTCCATATGGTGTTCATTTATCTAGAGAAGGCTTATGATAGCATTTCGCGCGAGGTTATTTGGAGGAGTCTAGAAGAGAGGAGGGTCTCGTTGCCGTTCGTTAGGGCGATCCAAGACATGTACTCCCAAGTTAGGACTTGCGTTAGGACCCCAGTTGGTAACACCAGTATTTCCCGATTGAGATAGGGCTACATCAGAGGTCGGCGCTAAGCCCTCTTCTCTTCGCTCTAATCCTTGACGTCATTTCGCGGGGGATTCAGGATGGCGTCCCGTGGTGCATGCTTTTTGCTGACGACATTGTGTTAGTGGCGGAGTCGAGGAGGGAGGTGAACTCGAAGTTGGATCTATGGAGGTCTAAGTTAGAATCCCAAGGCTTGCGTGTGAGTCGGTCTAAGACAGAGTATATCTGGTGTAACTTTAGTGGGGAGGCCAACGAGGAGGATGTAGAGGTTATGATTGCGGATCAGATTGTACCCCGTACGGATAAGTTCAAGTATTTGAGTGTGAAGATGATGTCACTCATCGTATCAAGGCGGGGTGGCTAAGGTGGAGAGCAGCGGCAGGGGTCCTGTGCGATAAGAAAGTCCCTCTAAAGTTGAAGGGTAAATTCTATAGAGCGGCAATCCGACCCGCAATGTTGTATGGCTCTGAATGTTGGGCGATGAAGAAGTCGCTTGAGAGCAAGTTGGAAGCGGCTGAAATGAGAATGTTACGTTGGTCGTGTGGTCGCACAATGTTGGATAGAATCTCGAACGGGGCTTTCAGGATCGCGCTTGAAGTGGCGCCCATTTCAGCGAAAGTTAGGGAAGGGCGATTGCGTTGGTTTGGCCACGTCCGGAGGAGACTGGCATCTGCTCCGGTGAGGAGGGTCGAGAGTTTATTGGTTGTCGGGGAGAGAAGGAGAGGCAGGCCGATGAGGACGTGGGAGGAGCAGCTGAGATTAGATTTGAAGGCCTTGAACCTTTCCGAGACCATGACTGTTGATAGGTGCTCTTGGAGGCGCCAGATCAGAGTTCTGGATTCTTTTGTAGGGAGCGGTGATGTTGTTGAGAGACTCAGAGTTGGGTTGTCTCGGTTAGCTTTGACCTAGAGCATTGCATTTTTTACTTTTATTGTTTATTTTATCATATGGCCTTTTGCGTGCGGTGTATTTTTGACAGGGAGCTTGTGCGCAGAGTCAGTCTTTCTTCTGTTAGAGTAGCGTTAATCGAGAGTGCAGTTGCCAAAGTCCCCATGGGTAAGTCTCATGTGAATTAAGCCATGGACTCAGGTATGGTTTTGAGCTTTTTCGCATCATATGCTTCTATGTATATATCACTCAATATTTTGTTGTCTTATTTAAGTTGTGGGCCTTTGAAAGCAGCTCTCTATCGTTAAAGTAGGGCGTAGTGCTGCGTCATCTTACCCTGCAAACCTCTTGTGAGTGGGATATACTGGGTAGGTTTGATTTGATTTGATTTGGTTATGCTCATGTCCAAAAAAAAATTATCGATAGTCGGCCATGTGGCAACATCCGCAGGCAATCACTGACTGGTAGAATCATTCGTGAAAAATCAAAAATAAACGATGACTAATGGTAAAAGACACCAAGATGGGAGCATTAGTTTTATTCTTGTATTTGTTTATATTTTGTTTTTTTTATATCTAATAATTCAATATATTTAATGACATATTCAAATATTTTTTTATTTCTATTTATATGTTAATTCTTTATCTAATCAGTCTTATCAACAAATTCTTAGAGTAATTCATTAAAAATATAGTTTTTATTTCTTTAAGTACTTAATTTTAAAAAGTATCCATTAATTAATATATATAATAATACATATATATCGATATAGGGACAGAGGTAAGAGGGGTTTTACTGAGTTTGAGCCCAATGTTGCCCCGAAGTTTATTTTTTTAATAATAAACTATTTATTTTAGTTCGTTCTACTTCATAATTGCGATAATAGTCCAGCCTAAAATCTATATTTGTTGTAAAATCGGATATTTTATCACTTCACAATATATTATATATATATTATGATATATAAGCATAAAAGAGGATGAAATAAGATGAAGAGATTGAGCTTTTTTAGAATGAATTGTGTGTACAAAGCTCTACCAAAGAGCTCTATTTATAGCTCAAGATTACATGCTATACAACAAATTAATATTATTAATTATACAACATAATTGTCTTTATATTAGATATTTCAATCCAATAATTGATTGTTGATCCCACATACCATTATTGGTGATATTATAACACTCCCCCTTTGAAATATCTTATATCATGATATCTCATTTGGGAGCATCACAAGCTGCCTCGTTAAAAACCTTATTAAGAAAAACCCAGTGGGATAAAAACTTAATAAGGGAAAAAGAGTACAGTTGTGATGCTCCCCCTCAATCCAGCATGGGTAGTTCTTCTTTAAAGGTCTCGAAGATGATGCATTCCAATATTCTGAATGTGTTTCTTGAAAACATTCGTAGGGAGTGATTTTGTGAAGAGATCTGCCGCATTATCACAAGATCGAATATATTGGATGTCGATCTCTTTATTTCTTTCAAGTTCCTGAGTGAATGCGAAGAACTTTGGGGGGATGTGTTTGGTTTTATCGCTTTTGATGTAGCCTTCCTTCATTTGAGTAACACATGCAGAGTTGTCCTCGTATACTATTGTTGGGCCGTTATCGACTGGCAAGCCTGATGTTTCTTGAATATGTTGTGTTACCGATCTTAACCATCTACATTCTTTACTTGCTTCATGAAGAGCTATTATCTCAGCATAGTTTGAGGAAGTAGTCACGATTGTCTGTTTTTGAGATCTCCAGGATATTGCAGTTCCTCCATATGTGAATACATATCCAGTTTGTGACTTAGAATTATGTGGATCAGATAGATGACCTGCATCTGCATAGCCAAGCAAAACTGGTTTTGCATTGTTAGAATAAAACAAACCAAGATCAATCGTACCTCGTAAATATCTGAATATATGTTTTATTCCGTTCCAATGCCTCTTTGTAGGACATGAACTGAATCTTGCTAGTAAATTTACTGCAAAAGCTATATCCGTCGTGTACAATTAGCAAGATACATTAGGGCTCCAATTGCGCTAAGGTATGGTATTTCAGACCAACTTCCTCTTCATTTTCTTCCTTTGTCCGAATGGATCCTTTTCAATATTAAGTGTTACGCCGACCATTGGGGTACTCAAAGGTGTTGATTTGTCCATGTGGAATCTTTTTAATACCCTTTCTGTATAATTTGATTGGTATACTAATATTCCATTTTTAGTATGTTCCATTTGTAGACCAAGGCAGAATTTTGTTTTTCCCAAATCTTTCATTTCAAATTCTTTCTTTAAGTAATTCATTGCTTCCAAAATTTCTGCATTAGTTCCAATGATATTCAAATCATCAACATAGACAGCAATGATTACAAATCCGGATGTTGTTTTCCTTATAAAAACACAAGGGCAAATAGGTTTATTCACATAGCCTTCTTTGATCAAATATTCACTTAATCTGTTATACCACATGAGTCCAGATTGTTTCAACCCATATAAAGATCTCTGTAATTTAATTGTATAAATTTCTCTGGGTTTCGATGCTTCAGGTAACTTAAACCCTTCAGGAATTTTCATATATATATCAGCATCAAGTGATCCATATAAATATGCTGTAACAACATCCATGAGATGCATATTAAGATTATAAGATACCGATAAACTAATTAAATAACGAAAAGTAATGGCATCCATAACAGGGGAATATGTTACCTCATAATCAATCCCAGGTCTTTGTGAAAAACCTTGTGCAACAAGACGAGCCTTGTATGTTACAATCTGGTTTTTCTCATTTCGTTTCCTTACAAAGACCCATTTAGACCCACGCGGTTTCACATTTCTGGGTGTGACAACAATCGGTCCAAACACTTTTCGTTTTCTAAGAGAATTTAGTTCGGCATCTATTGCATCTTTCCATTTTGGCCAATCAGTCTATTTTGACATTCGAATATAGATATGGGTTCGGGATCGTCATCTCCAACTATTATATCACACGATGGAGTATGCAAATATCTCATCAATGTGATTATTTCTCCTATTCCATAAATTCCCGTATTAATATAATTAATAGATATCTCGAGATCATTTGTATTTTCGATTTCATTTTGATGACCTCCTTATTTGCCTCGACTTGTGTTTCAACATGATCATATTTTTCATCATTTTGTGCTTCTTTAGCACATTCATTTATATTGGCTATTTTTCTTTTAGGGATTTTTATCTTTGGAACCAACAGCCTTCCTCGCTTTAAGCGTGCTTTAGATGTACTTATATTTTCATCTTCTTTTGGAATTTCAATCCGAGCAGGAGTATTAATAGTGGCACATGTGACTTTGTCACTCTTTTCATATCAAGAATGCATCGGCAATTCATTTGCCAAACCTTGTAAATGTACAATTTTTCTTACATTTTCTTCCCATAATTTTGTATATGGATCCAAATGTAATAATGATGGTACATACCATGTTATGTCCTTTTCCACTGCTTATTACCTCCCCTAAGGTTGGGAATCTCGTCTCATCAAAATGACAATCAAGAAATCTTGCTTGAAAAACATCACTGTTAGAGGTTCAAGATATCTAATAATAGAGGGTGAGTCATACCCAACATATATTCCCAACCTTCTTTGAGGTCCCATTTTTGTTCTTTGTGGGGTAGCTATTGGTACATATACCGCACAACCAAAAACTTTTAGATGGGAAACATCTGGTTCCTGACCAAGTGCAAGTTGATATGGAGTATATTTATGATTAGCACTTGGTCTTAACCTTATTAGTGAAGCAGCATGTAAAATTGCATGACCCCAAACAGTAACTGGTAGCTTTGTTCTCATTATTAGTGGTCTAGCAATATATTGAAGGCGTTTAATTAATGATTCACTAAACCATTTTGTGTATGCACATGCGGAGCAGGATGTTATTTGTAATTCCAATTGACATACAATAATCATTAAATACTTGTGATGTGAATTCACCAAAGATTGTCAAGTCTCACATTCCGTATAGTATAATCAGGAAATTGTGCCTTTAGTTTAATTATTTGTGCAAGGAATCTTGCAAATGCCATATCACGACTTGACAATAAACAAACATGTGACCATCTACTAGATGCATCAATTAGAATCATAAAATACCTGAAAGGTCCTGATGGTGGATCAATAGGTCCACATATGTCACCTTGAATTCTTTCGAGAAATGTAGGTGATTCCTTTTCAAGTTTGCCTGGTGAATGCCTTATTATAAACTTTCCAAGAGAACAAGCTTCACATAGTTTATTATTTATGAGTTTTACACCTTTCATTGGGTGACCATGTGTACTATTAATTATTTTCCTCATCATCGTGGAGCCAGGATGACCTAGGCGTTCATGCCATAATGTCAATATTTTGGGATCCTCTTTTATTATTGAGTTACATTCAGTTTCATGAATATGTGTATAATGTAATCCGCGAGATAATTGTGGTAGTTTTTCCAGTATTTGTTTCTTTCCCAAAATATTAGCAGTAATGTACATATATTTCATATTACCTTCAGTTACTGTTTCAGTATCATATCCTTGACGGTATATGTCATTAAAGCTCAACAAGTTTCTCTTAGATTTTGGAGAAAATAAAGCATTATTAATGACAAATTTTGTTCCATTTGGTAATATGAATTTAGCATTACCTGTTCCTTCAATCAAGTCCGCGAGACCTGAAATTGTATTTATTACTGCTTTTGTAGATTGTACCTCAGTAAAATATTTCTTATTTTTGAGGATTGTATGAGTTGTGCCACTGTCCGGGATGCAAATGTCTCCAATACCTTCCATACTCAAACTCCTTAATGAATAAGAATATAAGACTAAAAGATGGTAAGTTAGCTTAATATAATAACATTTATTAAATACTTCATACAAACTTCAAATGAGATAATACATATTTCAAACAAGAGAATACAAATAAGAGAATACAAACAAGTACAATAAAGATGCAACAAACATGGAAATCACATATTTATTTATTTTTTTTTTTTTTTTTTTATTCCATGTCCATGTCCACGTTTGCATCCTCAGTAAAATCTGCACCTTCTAGGTAAGTTGAGTCGTCCTCAGGTTCATGTTCATGAAAATTGACTTCCTTTTCTTTATTTTTCAGAGATGCCTTATACATTTTACAAATATGGCCTGGCGTTCTACATGCCCTAGCCCAATGTCCCTTTTTCCCGCATCTGAAACAAGAATTTTCATTTTTATTGGATGAACCTTCTTGGACATACTTATCTTTGTCTTGTTGGTTTTTATTAATCATTTCATTTTTGGGAGGCCTAAAGTAATTTCCATAACCACGGCCACGACCTCGACCTCGACCATGAAAGTGGCGCGACCGCGTCCCGACCTAGACCTCTAAACCAACCATGACCACCACGTCCTTGATTAGTAGTTGTGGCATTTGCTTCAGAATCGCTATCACCCCTGTAGGGCGAGACCGATGATTTTTATCAACGAGATCATTATTCTTTTCAAAGAAGTAAGAGAGCCGCAATTAATTGAGTATTCGGTGTATCCCGCATTCGTATTGTTGTTGCAGTATTAGATGTGACGTATGGAATGTAGCATACGTCTTTTCCAATTTTTCACCTTCATTATGATTTTACCACAAAACTCTAGTTGTGATACAATTACGAACATAGCAGAATTATACTCGCTCACACTTTTAAAATCTTGGAATCTTAACTTGTTCCATTCATCAACTAGTGCGGGTAATAACACTTGCTTTTGATACCCAAATCTTTTCTTAAGATTGTCCCATAAAATTTTGGGATCATCCACGTTCATGTACTCTAGTTTTAATCCTTCATCAAGATGTTGCCTCATGCAATTTAATGCTTTTGCTTTATTCATAGAAAGCTCTTTTCATCTACCTCCGTTTCTTTCGTAGCATCGGCACATTATTTGTTAGAATATTTTGAGTCCTTTGCACTGAGATGGGTCTTCACATCATTTGTCCAAGACATATAATTGTCTCCATTAAGATTCAAGGAGCGAAATCGAGCTTAAGATTGGACATGGTTATCTATTACAAAACATAAAATTGAAATATAATTAACACATAGCTATTACATTTAATGATGTCAACAAAAGTATAATTCAAATTATTACTCAATACAAATACCATTCATGCTTAAATATTAATCACAACAAACCAACTAAAAACTAAAGAAGAATCGTGACCATCATAATGATGATCACATATGTCTCACTAAAGCAATCGACTTGAGTGTAGCAAATGATGAAATTGAAAAATGTAATAAGAGTGAGGAAAGTCATAAAATATTTACCCATTTTGTAAAAATTGGTAGATATTTTGGAGATGATTAATAAGTGTGGAGTATAATATGAGTATTTATAGATTTGATTTTGAAATATGGCCGTTTATGACCGTTGGAGATTTTTTTTTTTTTATTATTATTGTTAATTATCATTAAAATTGGTGAATATATTCTTATATATTTAATAAACTAACCGTTGGTAATTAGAGTTTGGGGAATGGAAATTCATATATATATTTATATATATATATATTATAATCTATACAGTTAGTTATAATAATATCACTACTCATATATATATATATATACATATGAATTATAATCTATATAGTTAGTTATAATAATATCACTACTCGATTATAAAATCTTTCATGACTACTAAAAATAAAATATCACTACTCGATTATAAAATCTTTCGTGGTTACTAAAAATAAAAATATCACTACTCGATTATAAAATCTTTCGTGGTCATATGAATGGGAATTTTGTATTCCTCCATTAGTAATCCTCTACAAAATATAGATGAAGATTCAACTCTTCACTAATAAATGGAACTCTTCAAATAAAAATAGGTGAAGATTTTTACACTTCACACAAATTCATTATTATTTAGGTCTTACATATATAATTAGTCCATAGTCCAAGAATCATCTTAAAAATAAGATTGAGCTTAGGTCCTTACGCATATAAATTTAAATTGATGATATTTACATAATTATAATATTTGTTTAAATATATTGATTATCATCAATAATGATATTAGATTAATACCATATCTAAATATTATTATTACATAAATTAAATATAAATAAAGTTAATTACATACCTTTAGAATTTAAGGATGATGTACCAATATATCGAGTCCGACTGCGGAATGGGATTAAATCGGTAGAGCTCGTGCTGATAACGTGTTGTAAAATCGGATATTTTATCACTTCACAATATATTATATATATATATATATATTATGATATATAAGCATAAAAGAGGATGAAATAAGATGAAGAGATTGAGCTTTTTTAGAATGAATTGTGTGTACAAAGCTCTACCAAAGAGCTCTATTTATAGCTCAAGATTACATGCTATACAACAAATTAATATTATTAATTATACAACATAATTGTCTTTATATTAGATATTTCAATCCAATAATTGATTGTTGATCCCACATACCATTATTGGTGATATTATAACAATATTCTATTAATCTAGGCGTAGAATTCTTTTATATGTGTAATTTATTGTATTCTTTAAGCTCAATATTGACTCTTTGTCAATTAATGTAGGTATCTCTTATTAAATTTCTTAGTTCATTCTTTAATTATGAATTGTGACTTGGAGATTTCAATTTTTTACAAACAAAAAAAAATCGCTGTGTAATTTTTTATTTTCGACATTGTTGGTATGATTAACTGCATTTTTGGTATTTTTATATATGCACTTAGAATTTATTAAACTTAACGCACCCTGAATTTATTTCTGATTCTCTCTCTCTCTCTCTCTATATATATATATATATATATATGAAAATTAATTACCTTGTAAAATCTAGAAACTTTTGTAGGTCATTGATATTAGTGATCTAACAGCTATACATGAGTAAGATTATATGCATTTATATATTTTTTATTGCATTATTGTTGCATATACTAGCGACCAGCTTGATGTAACAAATAATAACAAAAATGCAATGAAATTGCTTAATAATGCAACAGGTATAGATTGGTTTCTAGATTTCACCATTAAGGGAAATTCCACCATAATCAATACATATATATATATATATGTGTGTGTGTATGTGCGCGCGCGCCTGCGCATAATGTGGTAAAAGTTAATGATATTTTATAAGGCAAATAATATAATTTTTAGATTTATTAATAAATTATTCTAAGATACTTGTATTTAATGATACTTATGCTTTGTAAATCTATATTTTCGTTTATGTTATAATTTAGGGTTGATTGAAAAATAAATCATGAGATTTTAGGTATGTATCAATGCAACACAAACTTTTTTGATCGCGACATACACAAACTATTTAAGTTTGTGAAACTGATATACGTCGATTTTTTATGGCAAAAAAGTTATTGACAAGAATGCGAAAGCCGCTTATATACCACATATGCGCCAAATCTTCTATGATATATAAATAATACATGAAATTTCTATCCAATAAAAAAACACGATGTTTAGAAAATGAATCCTAAATATCTTAATTTTTACTTAAATTTAAATAGAAATTTTATATATTATCTAAGTGGCATATTTATTTTAATAATATACTTATGGTGAATATTCATTTTACTATTGTGAACATGACAATAATATATTTTTTTATTAAACAACAATACGTACTTTTGATAATATTTTCTTCGGCAAAATAGCTCTACTAGGAATTTTGATAATATTTTCTTCGGCAAAATAGCTCTACTAGGGACTGAAGTTTGCCATTTGTATCACTTAAGGGACTAAAGTTTTAAGTGTTTCAAACAAGGGACTAAAGTTTAATCCGTTTCACCCGTTAGGGACTCCGTTACTTTGGTCCCGTTAAGTTTTAACGGATTGTTGACATGACCGTTAAGTGCCTCGTGTCAGCATTTTATTGGTCGGTAATAATAAAATAATAAAAAAAAAATTCAGATTTTTGTAATAGTAATAAATAATAACAAAAAATATAGTCTAAAAAAATTAAAAAATCTGTATTTTTTAGAAAAATTGAAACTTTATTTTTTTGAAAAATCTAGAATATTAATATTAAAAATTTAATGCTTTTATTTAAAGTAAAAAATTAAAATTAAAAATTAAAAATATTTAGATCCGATTTATAATTAACTTTTAGTTTTTTTTTTTTTAGATTTTTAGATTTTTTGTAAAATAATATTTATTTATGAAAAATAATATCTCAATTTTAAAAAAAGTTTATATATTAGATCCAAATTTTTTAATTTTTTATTTTCGAATTTTAAATGAAAACATCCGATTTTAAGTACTGATATTCCATATTTTTTTTTAAAAAATTTTGAGAAAAAAATAAACTTTCATTTTAAAAAAAAATCCAGATTTTTTTAGTTTTTATATTTTTTTAGACTTTATATTTTTATTATTATTACAAAAATTTGAAATTTTTTATTATATTTTTAATTTTATTTTCAACTTTAAATAAAGGCATTAGATTTTTAATATTAATATTCTAAATTTTTTTAAAAAAATAAAGTTTCAATTTTCTAAAAAAATACAGATTTTTTTATTTTTTATATTTTTTAGACTTTTATATTTTTTGTTATTATTTTATTATTATTACAAAAATTTGAAATTTTTTTTATTATTTTATTATTATCAACCAATAAAATGCTGACACGTGGCACTTAACGACCATGTCGTCAATCCGTTAAAACTTAACGGGACCAAACTAACGGAGTCCCTAACGGGTGAAACGGATTAAACTTTAGTCCCTTGTTTGAAACACTTAAAATTTTAGTCTCTTAAGTGATAAAAATGGCAAACTTGAGTCCCTAATAGAGCTATTTTGCCTATTTTCTTCTTAATAGTTAATGACTGCTTTTTCATTAGATAACTATCTATACCCTGTAATCTTTGAGTTTGATTAAAAGTTTAATTTTCTAGATAAACAATATAGTGTATTGTAAAATTTAAAATTGATCGTCAAAAATCATCATTCATTACAAAATAAAGTTCATTATAAAAATATTTTAATCACATTCATTCTACATAGAACAAACTAACTTTAATATTGAGACTATTTAGTTAAAAATTTATTTGGACTAAATATTTAATTTACATATATTTGTGAAATTGACTTTTAAATAAATTAAAATAACATTTTAACTATATTTTGTGTTTTATCTTAGCAATTACAAAAATCTTATACAAATATAAAAGCGTATATTCAATGTTGTATATATGTTAATCACCTAAACAATGTGTAATTGATATTACACAAATTCTAACTATCATATTTAAAATCACATTTATATTATTTTTGTAATTGAGTTGATGGATTAATGACATAGGAAATTTGAATTATTTGATTGGTCAATAGATGAATGAGTTGATTGAATTTTTTTTTTTTTGAACGACAGAAGTTTATAAAAGAAAACTAGCAAAAGCTAGAACAAACTACATAGGGACAATAGAATTTAAGGGATTATTAATCCACCCTATCCAACTATATGAAAACTTAGGATTTCTAGATGAAATCCAAAGAAAAGATTGATACACAATGAAATCCTATAAGACCGCCTTCTTAGGAGGGGGAGACGAGAAGACCAACCTATTCCGAAAGCTCCATATAGACCACATGAGAGTTCCCCCAATCCCTTCCAATAACGACTTGGCCTTAACCGATAGATGCGAAGATCCGAGCCAAGAACACCATTCCAAATAATTAGAACAAATAGGAATATCTAAATCCACCCATCGAACCAATAAAACCCATAAAGTTTTTGCCATCTCGCAAGAAAAAAAGATGTGATTAACGGTTTCAACATCCTCGCCACAAATAGGGCACAAGGTAGAAGCGACATCGATGCCTTTTCTATCCAAGTTTACCCTAGTAGGAAGCTTATTAAGAGCCAATCTCCACAAGAAGACATTAGATTTAATGGGGATACATCGACTCCAACGAGTGGCATTAGACTCCGCTACAAGGGTGTTATCATCAATCCAACATCGCATAGAAGCAACAGTGAAACTAGACGAAGCATTTAGCGCCCAGACCCATGAATGAGTTGATTGAATTGTTATAATTTCTTGATATGTGACCATTTGGTTTCAAAGATAGTATACAGGAGGAGATACTTGTTTGTTGGGATTTAAAATCTTTATTTTTTTACTGTAGATATCAAATTATATCTGCAAAATTGGTTGGTGTTCTTTTACAATAATATTTTCAGCTGTATTTACTTAAAGGTTAAAGAGTATGCAATAATGTGGATATAAGATACGCGTTTTGGTATAGAAAATCGATTGATATTTGAAATTTGAATCCCAACACAATTGAATATTAAGATTCATAATCTTAAAGATCAATAATAAAAATCGAAAACTATTTCGAACTTGCAACTCCTTTTCCTGATATTTTTTCACATGACTTGTGTTTCTAATTTGTACAAAATTGCATCTGACATATATTTTCAGATGTTGAAGCTATTGGAATAGTCGTTAAAAATAAAAATGGAGATTTTGTCTCACATTGGTTTGCTATCAAAGTAGGTGGAGACTTTTAGGCTATATAAGGAGTTCCAAGGTCTTTGATACAAATGCACCTATCACTACTCTTTAGTCTTGTGATTACTTCTAGTTTGAAATTTCTTGCTCTTTATTTTAGAGGGGTAACAGGTTTTCAAAGGCTTGTACTAGTGTAGGAGTTGGGAGTCGAGAGCTTGAGAGATTAATCTATGTGATTGTAACAATTTGTCATATAGTGGAGTTTTCTCTCTAGAGGCCCGTGGTTTTTTCTCCGGTTTTGGAGTTTCCACGTATATTCTTGTGTTATTTATTTTTTTCAATTTTTGTTCTTTGGGAGGGTTGTTGGGGATCTTTGGGGCCGTTTTCCCAACAAGTGGTATCAGAGCCAAGTTCGGGGGAGGTCTCGATTTTAGAGATTCGTAGTATGCTCTGTGGTTGCAGCTTTGTCCGAGCTTCCACATCAGAAATGAATTTTCTATTTGGTCGTATTGGAAGGTGTCTTGGTGCTTTGAAGGTTCGTAGTATGCTCTGTGGTTGCAGCTTGGTCTGACCTTCCACATCAGAAACGAGGATTTGGTTGACTGTTTTGTGTACGATAGAATTATATACAAGCTGGGAGTGTTTATATCCAGCGAAGGTTCTGGCTAGGAAAGACTTGGTATTTAAGTGTGTCCGTTGTGACCCACCTCTCTTTCCTGGGAATCCTTTGTTGGGTTTATTACTTATATAGGCTTGGTGTATATTTTCTAGTACACAACACTGTTTTTGAAGATACAGATACGATGTCAAAGTACAGTCCCATGAGGTTCGATGTAGAGAAATATGATGGAAGAATCAACTTTGGTTTGTGGCAAGTTCAAGTCAAGGATGTGTTGATTCAGTCTGTGTTACACAAGGCGTTGAGGGGGAAACCAACCCCTGTTTCTAGCGCGGAATCAAGCACCAGTAAAGTCGATGATGAAGAATGGAAAGATTTGTATTTGAGAGCTGCAAGTGCAATTCGTTTGTCTCTAGCAAAGAATATTCTTACAAATGTGCATGGGATATCAACGGCAAAAGATCTATGGGAGAAACTTGAGCAGTTGTATCAAGGCAAAGGCATGTCAAATCGGTTGTATCTCAAGGAACAGTTTCATACTCTTCGTATGAATGGAGATACAAAAATTTCAGATCATCTAAGTGTTCTTAATAACATCATGTCAGAATTGGAGGCTATCGGAGTGAAGGTTGAAGATGAGGATAAAGCACTGAGGCTCATATTATCTTTGCCATCTTCCTATGAGCATATGAAGCCCATTTTGATGTATGGGAAAGAGACCCTGAAGTATGCAGATGTTACTAGAAAACTCTTGTCCGAGGAGAAAAGACTGGAGAGTAGCAACCATGCTTCGTCAGAAGGAACAATTATGATATGCAGGAACAGGAAGAAGAAGAAGTCACAGAAGATTCCGATATGCTGGAAGTGTGGACAGTCTGGACATGTCAAGAGTAATTGTCCAGGTGGAGCGGACTCGGCAAAATGCTCCAATTCTGCTAACAATGTCTCTGTCATCACTGACGGTGAAGAATTCTTTTGAGAATTTGGCATCCCCATGGTATGCCCGTTACCATGGAAAGGGATGTGTCTTATTGTTAGCGGGTTCACGGATTTACACATGGGCATTGAATTGGCATTGATGCAAGATGTGTGGTGAAGATTGATGTCGAGGGCTGATGAACTTCCGGGTGACCAACAGTGAAGTTGTACCATAAACATTTCAGCAAGTTTTTCGACATGTGTCGAGGGTTCTTAGAATGGTTGATTTTAAGTGGTTGAAAATTCTTAGAATGGTTTATTCTAAGTGTTCTACTCATATGGTGGAGTAGGTTATTCTCTTTTGAGGATGATGGTTCTTTGTGTTAAGAATCATGATTGTCGATGAAGACAATGGTGTTTTCTTTCATGTTTTAACAAGGTGGAGATTGTTGGAATAGTTGTTAAAAATAAAAGTGGAGATTTTGTCCCACATTGGTTTGCTATCAAAGTAGGTGGAGACTTTTAGGCTATATAAGGAGTTCCAAGATCTTTGATACAAATGCGCCAATCACTACTCTTTAGTCTTGTGATTACTTCTAGTTTGAAATTTCTTGCTCTTTATTTTAGAGGGGTAAGAGGTTTTCAAAGGCTTGTAATAGTGTGGGAGTTGGGAGTCGAGAGCTTGAGAGATTAGTCTATGTGATTGTAACAATTTGTCATATAGTGGAGTTTTCTCTCTGGAGGCCTGTGGTTTTTTCTCCGGTTTTGGAGTTTCCACGTATATTCTTGTGTTATTTATTTTTCTCAATTTTCGTTCTTTGGAAGGGTTGTTGGGGATCTTTGAGGCCGTTTTCCCAACAGAAGCTGTTGAACGTAATATCTTGCAACCATTGTCGAAACCACTACAAAAGTTCAAGACGAAAAGTCGATCGGGAGCTCTACAAACCTTACTTATTCTTCCAGGGAATGTAAGGCCCTGTTCTTTTGGACTTATTTTTCATTTTTTGATTCGATTGATTCAATTCAATCGTTCGATTCGATTGATTCGAGTCCATTCGATTCGATTCGATTCGATTCGCCTCCGTTCTTCTTCTTCTTCTTCTTATTATTAATCTTAATTATTATTGTTATTATTACTAATAATATTACTATTATTGTTGTTGTTGTTAATTACTATTATTATTATTATTATTTATCATTATTATTATTATTATTATTTACACTTAATATATATTTCGATTCGATTCGATTCGATTCGATTCGAGTCCATTCGATTCGATTCGATTCGATTCGAATCCATTCGATTCGATTCGATTCGATTCGATTCAGTTCATTCGATCCAAAAGAACGATGCAAGTGTTATTTTTTTATCTGAAGAATTTGTAATTAAAATATGATATATAACATCGTAACTGTTAAACCCGTAATGTATACAGATTCGATGATGCCAATACCGAAAATCTGCGACTGTCTTCGGCAAGAGAGAAGAACAGATCGGATCCAGAGATACTACGGTTCGATTTTGATCCAAAATCCATTCAGTGGGAAGATTATTTCATTAATACTCGTTTCCCAGGAATCGTGGAGTATGTACTGAAGCAATAATAATAAGGTTTGTTGTGGCTTTATCAGAATGTAACGTCAGAAAAATAAATTAATGTAAGAAAACTACACGATCGATTGCATGGGGCATATGATATGACCTCCCATCAAAACTCTTTTATTAAAAGGGGTGGGTTATTTAGACCCCCCTATTTTTACAAAGCAAACCCTCCCTAGGGAGGGTTTGTCCCCCTATGTTTTTTTTCTTTTTTTTTTTTTGTTTTTTTGTTGTTTTTTTTGTGTGTGATGTTTTTTTAGTGTTTATTTGTTATGTGTTTTTTGTGTAATGTTTTTTTTAGTGTTTATTTGTTATGTTTTTTGTGTTATGTTTTTTGTATTCGTCTAATGTATTTATATTTAATTAAACAATAACAACAATAACACGTTAAACATTAACACATTAAACAACTACAACTAGGGGTGTTCAAAAATTCGGTTTTTTCGCACATTAAACATTAACACATTAAATTCGGTTTCTACTCAAAATTAGGTTTTTTTTTTTTTACAAAATTCGGTTTTTTTGCACAATTCGGTTCCTAAAAGAACCGAAAACCCCGATTTTTACACATTAAATTCGGTTCCGGTTCCTAATTCGGTTCCTGAAGAAAAAACCGGTTTTTTCGGTTTCAGTTCCTATTTCGGTTCCTGAAAAAAATGGTCAAAAACCGAACCGGTTTATGTATTTAAAAACCGGTTCCGGTTCTTTAATTTTTTACCAAGAACCGAACCGGTCATAGCCCTAAGAATTAATGGTGTGGACTCACTGTAATGTTTTTTTTAGTGTTTATTTGTTATGTTTTTTGTGTTATGTTTTTTGTATTCGTCTAATGTATTTCTATTTAATTAAACAACAACATCAATAACACGTTAAACATTAACACATTAAACAACTACAACTAGGGGTGTTCAAAAATATCCGATATCCGATATCCGATCCGAAATATCCGAAAATCCGAAGTTTCGGATATCCGGAACTTCGGATTCGGATATCCGAAAATTCTTTTCAGAAAAATCGGATATTCGGATATCCGAAATATCCGAAAAATCCTAAATTTTTTATTTTTTTATATTTTAAATAATAGAAGGTATTCGAATATTCGGATATCCGATATCCATATCCGAAGTTTTTTGGATATTCGGATATCCGATATCCAAATCGAATATTTTTTGAATATAAGGATATCCGAATAAAATTCATATTTTTTAGGATATTCGGATATCGATATCCGTATCGAAATTTCGGATATCCAAATTTCGGATCGGATATCGGATATCACAATCTACTATCCGAACTTTCGGATATCCGAATGTCTGGATATCCGGTTTTGAACACCCCTAACTACAACAAATGTTATTATTCAACTAAACAACAACATTAACACATTATTTAAAAATAACACCATCAAATATAGTGCATTTACTATGTTTGTGCTCTTATATTTACAACATAAATCAAGAATCATTTACTATGTTTGTGCTCTTATATTTACAACATAAATCAGTAATCATTAACACATTCTTTTTTTTTTATTCTTTTGTTTTTTTGATGTGTGTTATGTTTTTTTTAGTGTTTATTTGTTATGTGTTTTTTGTGTAATGTTTTTTTTAGTGTTTATTTGTTATGTTTTTTGTATTTGTATATATTTCTATTTAATTAAACAACAACAACAATAACACGTTAAACATTAACACATTAAACAACTACAACTAGGGGTGTTATTCAACTAAACAACAACAACATGAGTAGAGTTATATTAAATACCAAACTTTTCTTACATACCAAGGAACTCATCCCCACCATCCATACAAAAAGAAATCAATGGTTGAGATTAAAAGCATTTAATATTTCACACATTTTTTATAATTTAAATATCTCTTAAACCGTTAATCGTTAAGCGAAAATAATTACACCATCGCGACGAGCATTTAATTATCTTTCTATAGACGGACACTTTGATATACTTTCGACAAAAAAAAAATTTGTTTTTTTTCGTGGCCGAAAAAATCATATGTGATATATCATATTTGTTACAATTTTTTTTAAAATAACTTTTTGTTACAACTTTTTTTAAAAAAAATACTTTTTTTGTTACAATTTTTTTTTTGTCTTTGAAACTAAAAAAGAATATATATATATATATATATATATATTGTGTAGGGGGGTAGGGAGGGTTTTCATATGGGGGGTCTGTATAACAGACCCCTTATTAAAATTACTTTTGTTGCACACTTTTATTCTTTGGCGGGTCAAATTCGGTCTTTGTCCAATAAAATTATTAAAGTATGCACTGAGATGGAACCCCCAATTTTAATATGGTAATAGCCAAAGACTCCTTATTCTTTGGTTCTTGATTATAATGGAATAAAACAAAATGACTCACTAAACTGGTTGTACTTCTTTTTCTCATGAAGTACTAGTCATTCCATGCAATTCTCGATGCAATTTTCATTTTGGATCATCCGGAAACAGCCTCTCTGTGTTAAGACAGGGGTAAGGCTGCGTACATCCGATCCCCCCTTACCCCGCTTTTTGCGGGAGCTATTGAGGCATTGGGGTAATGTTGTTGTTGTTCAATCGACACTAACCTCATATCATGCGTTCGACGCTTCGTGCGAACGTCGGTCGTGCACGTTTTGAATGGGCCCTTGTGGCTTAACTCATGCGTCGTTGGCGTCGTTAAGGAATGCTACCTCGTTGTGGTCGTTTAGGACCCGATCGGGCCCAATGTTAGCTGGTTCGCGATGCGTTTGATGCGAAAGCAGCGTCACCGTGGTACGCTCATTATCTGGAGCAGCGATGCGTTGGAATAGACTTAGTCGGGAAGCTTTTTTAGGATGCGGTATGCGAATTCAGTTTTCACAGTACGCTAGTATTTTATCTTTTATGTTTTTTTATAATATATATTTGATCACTTATAAATTTTAATTTATAGCATGTTATAATTATATATATTTCTTTGTAATCATATCAATACCATCCAAACGTTTACAAAAAAATACACAGTAAGTGTAATTTTATCAAATTATGAGAAGATAAACCATAATATATAAAAGTTAAAAAAAATGGGAAATAGTTAAATAAAAAGGTATAGAAATAAACTAATCTATTTTGAAAATTGAGATGTTGTTTGCATTACTTTAAAAAAAAATATAAAAGAAAGAAAAAGTGATTGGGCTCTTAGTTAGATGGTTATCTTTTTCCTCCCACTGTTGTCTTCCTTCTCCAAGTCCAGTTCACTGGATATGGAGAAAGCCTACATATTTGGGATCACCAGATATGGAGATCTAATATGCGAATGCACTGCGTTTTGGTACGTGCGTTCCGGTACGTGGGGCGAGGGGGGTGGTAGAGAATTAGATAACACTGATCGGGGCCCTCTGTTGTGTATGGGAATCGGCCCCCTAATGCTCGGTGTTTCATATAATTACCCCTTTCTTTTTCATTTTTTAAAAATGTGAGAATCAATTTTTTAATACCAAACCATAAAATTGATAAGTTATATATCCTCATTCATAAGAGTGTAAGTTATTGATACCATTTTGCTTAAAAAGACTAAAATGTCCTCCAAAAAGGTGTTGATGTTGACTTTCCTTTTTTACCTTTTAGTGATAGATTTAAGGGTATTAATGTCTGTTGGTATCAAAAACTTATACTCTTATGAATGAGGATATATAACTTGTTACTTTTATGGTTTGGTATTATAAAAGATAGAACCCAAATGTAAATATAGGTATAAAAAAATTCAGAAAAAAATGTATGAACTAATTTATTTAAGAAAAAAAAAATATGAATTAATTCATGGGGAAAGAGAAAAAAATGTGTGAACTAATTCAAACTTTAGAGCACATCTTAATTTTGACAACTAACTATTTTTTTTCTAATTGATTACTACAAAAAATTAATTTTTTCCTTTTATTTATGACTACGTACCTTCATGTGTTATAAACACACCTATTTTCTTCGTACTTTCTCCAATTCTCATCCAAATTTATTGTTCTTTAACTTTTTCTCCACAATTGTTTCTCGCACATTTGCCGTGCGCTCCCAACATATGTAACGCCATTTTGGCTGGCCATTCTTCACTTACTCCCAACATATGTAACGCCATTTTGGCTGGCCGTTCTTATATATATATATATATATATATATATATATAATGGGTGGGTTCGAGTGAGAATGCAATTTAAGTTAAGAAATAAGAATGAATTTCATCCATATATCTTAATAAATGGATGACCTAGATTTATTCTCACAAAAATTTGATTCACATAATGCAATATTTTAATGCATCGATATTTTGATGCATATAATGTATATTTTAATGCATTGCAATTTTGATGCACGAAATGCATATATTTCATGCATAATTAGTACAAAACTCATGCATATTCGCATTTCACAGTATAAGAACCATTCTCATTTGATCCTAAATCTAGGGTGGGTTCAGGTGAAAATACAATTTAAGTTAAGAAATAAGAATGAATTTCATCCATAGATCTTGATAAATGGATGGCCTAGATTTATTCTCACAAAAATTTAATGCACATAATGCAATATTTTAATGCATCGATATTTTGATGCATATAATGTATATTTTAATACATTGCAATTTTGATGCACGAAATGCATATATTTCATGCATAATAGTACAAAACTCATGTATATTCGCAATTCGCATGATAAGAATTATTCTCATTTAATCATATATATATATATATATATCTTTTTAATTTCTCAACATTTGTGTCATATACGTGATCCCATTTATAATATTCTTTAGCGACAACTATCCTCTCACTAAAGATATAAAATCTTTAATTCGACCGAGTTTCTCTCTTTCTCCGCTTCTTCGTCCGTCCTCCCCTGCTTCTTCTTTCTTCCTTCTTATCTTCTTTCTTTCATCCCCATCCCAAAATTCTAATTCAAAAATCTGAAAAATTCTTCAGTTTTCACCCAAAATATTATATGTAAAATTTAGAATATGTAATAACACATTCTGATAAGATGGCGACGAAGCAGGCGACAAGTTGCGCCGCAACCCTTTTGAATTCGAAAACAATCCTCTTAAAAATGAAGTTATGTTTCTTGAGGACCGAAAATTACTTTGCACCACCCGTTGAACTGACAAAACTTCACGCTTGAGCTAAGAAACCAAATGTATCAAAGGCAAAAGGATGAACACGTGTTGATTCTCCAAGCGAACTTTCTCGTGTTTAGCCACTTTCTTTCGATTCAAATTTTCAACGCCATTGTCTGCAATAAACCCATTGTCCCCGGCCCAACAAGAGGGGACACTCCAAGAAGATCTACACAAGCGTGTTTCGCATTACACCCAAACACAAGTATATCACCGGTAGTAAAGTAGACCTCCCTTCAAGCGGATCCGTCAAAAGTTCACGGGGCCTCTTTTTTAGAAGAAATACTGCTCTCTTAAGAACATCATATAAAACATCCCGACCAAATCATGCCTATATTTGAAACCGGGTAACTCCTTGATGGACCGCATGCTCGCAAAAGAATCCAAGCAAACCTTGCGGCGGGCAAGGCTCATCACTGAAAGCGAGGGATCATAAGCCGGTACTTAAGGATAGTCCGTACTCAGGCCGACATATGTTGGCCTAGACCTTCAATGGGGGTAACCGTCAAAATTCGAGCATGAGGAGCACGGAGACATTCAAACACCGCTTTTTGGCGAGGATAAATCAAACTTCCTCCCAAACTCTTGACGATTTCACTAAATAGGGCACACGCGAACATTACGGGCTTTAGGGGCGGTGTCCTTATTAGAGAAGCCGCTAAGATCGAAATCAGGAAGGGACATGCGCAAGCGATCCATCGCATACCCATAATCAGAGTCAACTCCATCAATAACACATCCCTGAAGAATGTGGTCCTGCAAACTCCAAGATTGAGCCCTCGAGGCCACAAAAGCATATGTAGATACATCCTCAGCAGAACATAAACCCAAACCACCAAATCGAGTCGAAAGTGATGCAAGCCTCCATTGAAAATCCCCAAAAAAAAGACCACCGCAAACCACAATATCTTCTATCGCCCTCTGAAGGCCATTGTCAAAAATAGAAACAGCTTCCCCCATATACATAGGTTGGCACGTTCTAAGACCGAACAATAGTTTTGCGACACCCATACATGAGCGGAGCAACAGGAGCTCGGATTGAGGGTCCCGTAGACTTGGGAGATGACTCATGAGCTCCACAGCTCGAGATGCCCTGTTCGCCGCCAAACTACTAATAAACCCAGCGTCCTTGCTAACAGCACCTCCAAGGAGTTTTACACCCAGCGACGGTCTCCCAATCCCACGAGGGAACAACCCATCCTGCACCTTCACCCCATTGCATGACGGCCAAAAAACTTCTGTTTTCTTAATGTTGAGTTCAAGGCCCAGGCGGGGCCCCTCAGTCCTGATAATATCTAAGGCTTTAGCTACCTCTATAGTGTCACCGATGATCGTACCATCATCCAAATACCAAGCATGGAAAAGAAGTTTGCAACAATCCCTGATCCGGTGAACCAATGGGTGCAAAACTAAAGCAAAAAGAAGAGGCCCTAAGGGGTCCCCCTGCTGAACTCCAGTAGTGGACCAAATAAGGTCATTACCCACATATAACCTCGCCGACTGACCATATAAAAATTCCACCCATAGGGAAATAGACGGGCATCGAGTCCGAACCTCCTGTAGAAGGGTAGTTCGATCCACCAAGTTGAAGGCATTAGAGAAATCAACAGTAAGCATAGCCAACGACCAATCAGAGTGAAACACATTTAAGAATCTATTCGCGCTATGAAGCACGGCCTCAGCCCCTCTTGGGACTCCTACCCCAAACTGAAAATCACAAAGGTATTTGGACATCTCCTTCCTGACACCCCTCATAGCCACCTTCGAGACAAGCCTCCTCCAAAATGTGCCTACGGCAATAGGCCTAATCCCATTGTCCGGTTTGAGCAACGGCGTGAGGGGTGCTGAAGCAACAAACTCCGCCAAAACCTTAGGGCACCTCCCCGCCAACAATAAATTAACCACCACGGAGATAGCCTTGAGAACCTCGGCGGCAATCGGCGACCCCTCTCCACAAAATGCATCTAAAATGTGTTGGGCTCTCAATCCGTCTCGCCCACAAGAAGTCCCTTTCGGGAAGGATTGAATACACCCACGAACGCTATCAATGTTCACAACAAGAGGGGGCTCGGATAGCAAAGAAGCAGGCATAACCAGAGGGGGCAATGTAAGATGCTTAGCCAACAACGCTGTCAAAGTATTCGTACCTAAAGGTGCAACCCCTGAAGAAGATAATACCTTAACAGCAGCAGTGAAATGCTCGTCCGCAACTTTTCTCAAACATTGTTTAACATTGGCGCACACCGATGAGCTATCGGACCCAGATATCAGCTTATCCTTTCCTGAGACCACCCTTAAGGGTTGGGCAAAAAGCGACATAATAAGATCATTAAAACCATCCCCACTCCAAGCTGCCAACGCCCTTTGAATACTAAGGCATTGCAAAGACTTCCTATTACCCGACCTGCGTTCCTGACGGTTAGAAGGCCTGATAACACGCAACGTGCAACGTGATAACAACAAAAGTTTTACCCATGCCTCAATAGACGTTGGCATAGCCGCCACCTTACCCAAAGCAGCAACTAGAGCATGAGAAAAAGCCATGCGACAAGAATGAGGGATGCTCTTAACAGTTGTTATAGGTAGCGAGAACACACGGTCAAGGAGAACCTCATCCGCCACCATCCCTCCCAAAGGTACCACTGCCCTCTCAACATATGGCCTAGTGATCCCTACAATAAACTCCTCCACATCACCCACAACCCGCATGAACCGAACCAACCCATCAGTATGATGGCATGACCGACTCAGCGCATATAAACGCATACACACCCCGCACAACCACTGATCCGAGACCTTTAAAGCCTCCCCAACTGAAACAAACAATTCACAATCCGTGAAAAGCGCCTCTCTCAAGGCACCCCTCCGATCGTCTGAGGACAAATGGAGACGCTTTATATGCGCAACCCAAAATTATTTAGTTAAAGACTTATTTTCCTCCGTATCAAGGGTACATTGGACCAATTCATAAAGTATTCATCTTCTTTTAGTTTCAATTTTATTAATGTTAAGCATTTCCTGACTTTAAATTAACCACTTTAATAAAGTTTGGAACCACTCAAATCTTCCATAAATTCCAACTCGACAACCAAACATTCGTATGCAACTTGAGACACAGTAGTCCCCTAAGCTATGAAGCACGGATACTTTAAAATATGAATTTTAATCGTGATGTATCCCCATGTCGTGTTGGTGATTTTAGTGTCACCAAGTATTTTGTGTAATTGGAATTAATATGTGAGTTAAGGGGTTTTATAATTTGTATTCTAATATATGTTTGGGTATGTGCAGAGTGCACGCATGTATAAGATCGAATTATAAGCCGATACGACAAAATGTCGGGGGTCGGGAGGCAGCGCCTCCGGTGACGGAGTCTGTAATATCCGCATTTTTTCTTTCCCTTGTATTTTCATTTTTGGTGTATTTCTCGATCGTAGTGACCCTCGTGTACTTTTCAGTGTGTCCTTCCTGTCAACTGTTGAACTGTATTCTCGTTATTGTTGTGCGGAACCACCGTTTTGGGGTTGCCGTGGATCCATTTCGTGTTATTGGTTCCCAAATATTGATTCCTATCGTTTTATTCTCTTTCCGGATCATTTTTATCATTTTGGGACCCAAAAGGGGGTGTGGGCCGCGGCACACAAATTTCTTCAGTTGTTGGTCGAGCGAACTGTACTGTGTGCCGCGGCACACCCATCCGGTGCCGCGGCACAGTGCCAAGTCAGTGCCGCGGCACACCCGTCCGGTGCCGCGGCACACGCGTGTGACATCTACGACCAAAACCCGGCTGTACCGGGTGCCGCGGCACACTGCCGAACCCTGGGAGTAATTTTTTGGCCTGTGCCGCGGCACACCTCAGCTGTGTCGCGGCACACAATGCGGTCAACCCCCTATATTTTGTTGTTTTGAGCGTAAACTGCTCATTTCCTTCTTCTTCTTCCTGTGTCGCGAGAGAGATTGAGAGAGAGAGGGGGAGAGTTCCTCATCATTATCAATTGGGGGGTTGATTTTCATCATTCTTCTTCGGTTGTGAAGCCCGGACAATCAATCCAACGCGTGTTCTACGAATCTAAATACTTGAATCCTCGAGGTAATATTTCTTGAAACCCTCCCTTTCGGATAATTGGGGATTTTGGGGTTTTTGTCCGATTCTTTCCGTTTTGTTGATGGATTCTTGATGAATATGATTAATCTTGTTGATATCATTAATTTTCCTACGGATTCATGGTATATTTTCATAGTTTTGCGGAATCGAGAGGGTTTGGTTGTGGTCCGCCCTCGTTGTTATTTTGTGCGAATATACATGAATCGTAGGCGGGTTTTCGGGTGTATTCCATTTCCGTATTCGGCTACAGTTGGTTGTAATTATGTTCTTCGAATCGTTAGGTTCGGTTCCGTTGATTCCTAGTGTTCGTCGGTGATTATCCTTTCCGTTCGTTGCGTCATCAAAATATTCAAGGCAAGTAATTCTTGGAAACCTTTATGTTTAACGTGAAATGGTAATTCCTGGATTCATGAGTTTGATTCGCTAGCCAGCTCGGGAGGGTCCTTAGAGGCCTCGAGTGGGATTCGGGGCTTCGTCCCGGTCCTAGGTGACGTGTGGTGCTTGATTTGTTTTGTGAATGTGGCCAGCTCGGGAGGGTCCTTAGAGGCCTCGAGTGGGATTCGTGGCTTCGTCCCGGTCCTAGGCAAATTAATTGTGACTGTTTGTTTCCGGAAAAGACATGTCTAGTTTTGGTTTTTGAAATGATATTGGTGCATGTACTATGAAATGTGTAAGCGATTGGTTTGCCTTGATTACTTGTACTAGCGTAATTGCTAACCCCTCTGGGGACCCGTTTTGGGGAAATTTTTGTTATGGATTTCAGGTTATGATTATCCGGACGAGCGGGCACCTGGACAGTACGAGGACGTTGGCCAGGGTCGTTGACATGTGCACTTGGGTCTTTCTATTTCTTTCGTCCATTTCGATTTGGTTGTTCTAATAATTATAAACTTATAGAGTGTACTCGCGAGTACTTAGGCTTTTCATTTCAAACTCCGTATTGTACTACTTTTAAATTGTTGCATCTTTGGTTGATGATCATTTCGCCGGTTGCTCCGGGCGTAACTTTTATGTCATATAATTAAATGTGTGTCCTCGCTAACCGGGATGGTTAGTCGAGTGGATTTTTCCTGTTTGTAGCCTGGTGGGTCCCATGTGGGGATCCACGACGCTGTAATATACTCTGAATATCTCGGGGTGTTACAGAAAATGGTATCGGAGCTCTAGGTTTATGGATACCTAGGCTTGTTGGTTATTCGGATCTAGTCGTGTTTTGTTTTGCACATTGTCACACCGCTGCCAGCATCCCAGTACTTCCAGTGCTCGTAAGTTTTCTTATTCGGCTCTTTTGTTTCTTGCATTGTATTTCCACTTTTGAATCGTAGTTGCTTTTCCTCCCTTACTCATCATCGATATACTTCTGTTATCTCTCAACATCAGTATGGATGCCGGAGGAAACCGTGGTCGTGGTCGTGGTCGTGGACACGGCCGAGGACGTGGGGCAGCCGCTGGGGCGGCCACGTCGCATTCTTCGGGAGCCGGCAGTACCGGTGACCGTCACAGTCATGCTTCTTCTCAGGAGCGCGCCGATCTTGGTATTGCGGCTCTTATGCAGCAAATGGTTAACCAGATGGCGGATATAGCTCAGGTGGTCCAGAACCCCGATCAGGCCCATGCTAATCGGGGCGGAGCGGATCGCTGGCTTCAGGATGTCATCAAGATGAATCCTCCTCAGTTTTCGGGAGCTTCGGACCCGATCGGCTGGGAAGGGTGGATCAAGGAGATATCCAAAGTCTTCACTGCTACCAACTGCCCCGAGGACCGTAAGGTCCCTATTGCTCAATATTTTCTCACGGGAGATGCTATGGATTGGTGGGAGGCCGTTGGTCACAAGGATCATGTTGCTTCATGGGCCGAATTTCAAGAATTGATGGAGACCGAATATTGTCCGTGGCCGGTCAGACAGGCTCGAGTGCATGCTTTCTATGATGCTCAACCACGGGATATCCCCGTATCTCAGGCCATTGCCGACTTTAACAAGGAGTTGGGTTATGTGAAGACCCAAGTTGTCGAAGAGAGCGACAAGATTTTCCATTTTTCCAGGAGAATGAAACTGTCCATTTGGGACTATATGTCTGGGCTCGTCTGTACTACCTTGAAGGATTATCAGAGTCGAGCTCTTGCTTATGATATGTCGGTGACCGCTAGCGATTTGGCTCGTGAGAGCAAGAAGCAGAAGTCGGTCGGAAATTTTTCTGGTCCCAAGAGTGGAGGCCAGCAGAAATCTCAGGCTGCAAATATTTCTACGGGCGGTTCGGCTCGTTTCTCTGGGAGCTTTCGGAGTGCCGCCAGAACTGTCGTCCGGGACCCCAGATGCTTTAACTGTGGCAAGCCAGGCCACGTGAACCGGGATTGTCCTCGTCTGCCTTTAACTTGTCATACTTGTGGTCAGTCGGGCCACAAGGCTTCTTTTTGCGAGAAGCTCAGACAGTTTCGCGGCGCCCGTTCTTCTCACCCAGCGCCTATGGAGCCGAGTGTGAACCAGGGCTCATTTGTTCCGCCGCCTCCACCGAGTGCCGGCCGAGGTAGGGGTCGGGGTCAGCCCGCTAGAGGAGGAGCTTCCAGTGTCGGCTCTGCCCAGCCGCGTATCTACGAGATGAGGAGGACCGATGATCCAGCAGCTACTGTGGCGACAGGTACCGTTCATATCCATTCCCATCCTGTCAGTGTGATTTTTGATTCGGGTGCTACGCATTCATTCATTTCTCTAGAGTGTGTATGTCGTTTGAGTCTCGACTGCTTGTCACCTTGCGAGCCTTTCATCGTTAAACTTCCTAGCGGTGATAGAATTGTCGGTGATCGAGAAGTCCGGGACTGTTATGTGATTATTTGTGAGAGGGCTTGGCTCTCTAATCTTATTGTCGTGGGTATCGAGGGTGAGGATTTGATTCTCGGGGATGACTGGCTCGAGCGGCATGGTGCAATCATGAACTACCGCACGAGGATCATTACCATGTTAGCCGAGGACGGCACTGAACACTCTTTCGCGGGGTGAAAGATAAACCAGAAGTTTGTTATTAACGCCTTGAAGGCGGTGAAACTCCTGCGAAAGGGGTGTACTGGTTATTGGTGCTACGCCTTGAAGGCGGAGAATGGTGGAGTCGAGTTTTCGTTGATTCCAGTCGTTAGTGAGTTTCCTGATGTTTTCCCTAACGAGTTACCGGGATTGCCACCGGATCGTGAGGTCGAGTTTGTTATAGAATTAGAGCCGGGCGCGGCTCCAATTTCGAAGGCGCCATATCGCATGGCACCTTCAGAGATGGCCGAGTTGAAGAAACAGTTGAGTGAACTTCTTGAGTCGGGGTATGTTCGACCGAGCGCCTCGCCTTGGGGCGCACCAGTCTTGTTTGTGCGTAAGAAGGATGGTTCACTACGTTTGTGTATCGACTATCGCGAACTAAACAAAGTGACCATCAAGAACAAGTATCCTTTGCCGAGGATTGATGACTTGTTCGATCAGTTGCAGGGAGCTGCGGTGTTCTCGAAGATTGATTTAAAATCGGGGTACTATCAGCTCCGGGTGAGGGAGTCCGACGTGCCGAAAATAGCTTTTCGGACGAGATACGGACATTACGAGTTTGTAGTTATGCCTTTTGGGTTAACTAATGCGCCGGCGGTGTTCATGCAATTGATGAACAAAGTCTTTATCGAGTATTTGGATAAGTGTGTCGTCGTCTTCATTGACAATATTCTTATTTATTCGAGGAACGAGGAAGAGCATGCCCATCATTTGCGGGTAGTGTTAGACATTTTGAGGACCGAGCAACTCTATGCGAAGTTCTCGAAATGTGAGTTCTGGATGAAGGAAGTGATGTTTTTGGGTCACGTGATTTCAGCCGAGGGAGTTCGAGTGGATCCGCAGAAGATTGAGGCAGTGTTGGATTGGGCACCGCCCAAGAGTGTGAAGGAGGTCCGTAGTTTCTTGGGTTTGGCTGGCTACTACCGTAGGTTCGTCGAGGGTTTCTCAAAGCTAGCTCGACCACTTACACATTTGCTCCGTAATCTGAGAAGTTAAATGCGGAATGACGAGGCGATCGATTTTGAGGAGCTGAAGAAGCGTTTGACTTCAGCTCCAGTTTTAGCATTGCCATGTGGCAACGAGGGATTCGCCGTTTATAGCGATGCTTCGGGTCAGGCTCTTGGGTGCGTATTAATGCAGCACGGTAAGACCATTGCCTTTGCGTCGGGACAGTTGAGGCCATATGAGCTTAACTACCCTACTCATGATTTGGAGTTAGCGGCAGTCGTTTTCGCGCTCAAGATTTGGCGTCACTATCTTTTCGGCTCTGCATGTCAGATTTTTACCGATCATAAAAGTCTGAAATACATATTTACTCAGCGGGAGTTGAATATGAGGCAGAGGAGGTGGTTAGAGCTAATTAAGGATTATGACCTTGAAATCCTTTATCATCCGGGCAAGGCGAACGTCGTGGCCGACGCCTTGAGTCGGAAACCGATTGCGTTGCGATCGCTTGAGATCCTTGCGTCTCAGTCTGAGCTTCGGCGAGCTTTGATCGAGTTAGATGTTGAGGTTCTGTTGCCGGGAACTGTCGGGCAACTTTGTGCTTTGGAAATTTCGTCGTCCTTGATCGATCAGATTAAGCTGAAGCAATTACAGGATCCGATGATTACTCAAATCCGAGGGAACGTTCTTAAGGGAAAGTCTCCTGGGTTTGTGATTCACGAAGATGGTGTTTTGAGATTTCGGAGTCGGCTTTGTGTGCCGAATGACTTAGAATTGAGGCTGAGTATTCTGCGCGAGGCCCATGCTACACCTTACTCCGTTCATCCTGGTTCGAGTAAGATGTACAAGGACCTAAGGAGGAATTTCTGGTGGAATGATATGAAGGAGGAGGTCGCGCAGTTTGTAGCGAGATGTTTGACTTGTCAGCAGGTTAAAATCGAGCATCGGCCATTTGAGTTATTGCAGTCACTTCCCGTTCCGGAATGGAAATGGGAAGATATATCAATGGATTTCATTACGAGTTTGCCGAGATCGAGATCGGGCATGAATATGGTTTGGGTGATTGTCGATCGCCTGACCAAGTCGGCACATTTTCTGGGCATCAAGGACACTTGGGGCCCGGAGAAGTTGGCCCGTATATTTATCGCACAGATTGTGAGGCTTCACGGTACTCCGAAGTCTATTGTTTCGGATCGTGATGGATGTTTCGTATCACACTTTTGGCAGGCGGTGCATAAGGCGTTGGGTACCCGTTTGCATTTGAGTACCTCTTTTCATCCCCAGTCAGATGGACAGTCGGAACGCACTATCCAGACGTTCGAGGATTTATTGCGCGCTTGTGCTCTCGATTGGGGTAGTGACTGGGAGGAGCATTTGCCATTGATCGAATTCACGTACAACAATAGTTGGCACGCGTCGATTCGGATGGCACCGTATGAGGCACTTTATGGGCGGCGATGTCGATCACCGATTTGCTGGAATGAGGCGTCCGATTTGGTCGGGACCGAGCCGGATGTCGTTTTAGAGACGAGGCGGAAGATAGAATTAATTCGGGAACGGATGTTGACGGCCCAGAGTCGACAGAAGTCATATGCCGATGTCCGTCGTCGACCTTTAGAATTCGAGGTGGGAGACCACGTTTTGCTGAAGGTGTCGCCGACGAGAGGAGTTTTCCGTTTCGGGAAAAAGGGGAAGTTTAGTCCGAGATTTATTGGACCCTTTGAGATTCTCGAGCGAGTCGGTGGGTTAGCATACCGTTTGGCGTTACCCCCGGCCTTGAGTCATGTTCATAGCGTTTTTCATGTTTCCCAGCTGAGGAAATATGTCCCGGATCCTAGTCACGTCATAGATTATGGCGAGATTGATATTGCTGAAGATATTACTTTTGAGGAGCGTCCTTTGAAGATTTTGGAGCATCGTGAGAAACGACTAAGGCATAAGACCATCCCTTTGGTCAAAGTGCAGTGGTCGAGACACGGTGTCGAGGAGGCAACTTGGGAAACCGAGGATAGCATGCGTGCTAAGTACCCTGAGTTGTTTGTTTCTTAAGTTTCGGGACGAAACTTATTTTTAGAGGGGTAGAATGTAATATCCGCATTTTTTCTTTCCCTTGTATTTTCATTTTTGGTGTATTTCTCGATCGTAGTGACCCTCGTGTACTTTTCAGTGTGTCCTTCCTGTCAACTGTTGAACTGTATTCTCGTTATTGTTGTGCGGAACCGCCGTTTCGGGGTTGCCGTGGATCCATTTCGTGTTATTGGTTCCCAAATATTGATTCCTATCGTTTTATTCTCTTTCCGGATCATTTTTATCATTTTGGGACCCAAAAGGGGGTGTGGGCCGCGGCACAAGATGTGTGTGCCGCGGCACACAAATTTATTCAGTTGTTGGTCGAGCGAACTGTACTGTGTGATGCGGCACACCCATCCGGTGCCGCGGCACAGTGCCAAGTCAGTTCCGCGGCACACCCGTCCGGTGCCGCGGCACACGCGTGTGACATCTGCGACCAAAACCCGACTGTACCGGGTGCCGCGGCACACGCAGTGTCTTGCGGCACCGCCGAACCACAGGAGTAATTTTTTGGCCTGTACCGCGGCACACCTCAGCTGTGCCGCGACACACAATGCGGTCAACCCCCTATATTTTGTTGTTTTGAGCGTAAACTGCTCATTTCCTTCTTCTTCTTCCTGTGTCGCGAGAGAGAGTGAGAGAGAGGGGGAGAGTTCCTCATCATTATCAATTGGGGGGTTGATTTTCATCATTCTTCTTCGGTTGTGAAGCCCGGACAATCAATCCAACGCGTGTTCTACGAATCTAAATACTTGAATCCTCGAGGTAATATTTCTTGAAACCCTCCCTTTCGGATAATTGGGGATTTTGGGGTTTTTGTCCGATTCTTTCCGTTTTGTTGATGGATTCTTGATGAATATGATTAATCTTGTTGATATCATTAATTTTCCTACGGATTCATGGTATATTTTCATAGTTTTGCGGAATCGAGAGGGTTTGGTTGTGGTCCGCCCTCGTTGTTATTTTGTGCGAATATACATGAATCGTAGGCGGGTTTTCGGGTGTATTCCATTTCCGTATTCGGCTAGAGTTGGTTGTAATTATGTTCTTAGAATCGTTAGGTTCGGTTCCGTTGATTCCTAGTGTTCGTCGGTGATTATCCTTTCCGTTCGTTGCGTCATCAAAATATTCAAGGCAAGTAATTCTTGGAAACCTTTATGCTTAACGTGAAATGGTAATGTATATTGTGTGTACTTTACTCACCTCGGGAGGGTCCGACGGGGCCTCGAGGGAATCTATGGCTTCGTCCTGGATTCATGAGTTTGATTCGCTAGCTAGCTCGGGAGGGTCCTTAGAGGCCTCGAGTGGGATTCGTGGCTTCGTCCCGGTCCTAGGTGACGTGTGGTGCTTGATTTGTTTTGTGAATGTGGCCAGCTCGGGAGGGTCCTTAGAGGCCTCGAGTGGGATTCGTGGCTTCGTCCCGGTCCTAGGTGTTGTGCGGCGGTTAATACGCCTCGATAGGCGATCGGCATCACGATCAGAAAAGCCAACCATGAAAGACATACTCCGGACAAACGCCTAGAGTTCGGCATAACGCGGCGATCGTCTTTTGGTAACCAGCGATCGTCTTTTGATACCTGACGATCGTCTTTAAAGAGCGGACCAGAGGCGATCGGCTCATGCCACGTGGGGATCCAGCATCCGTCAAAGTCGTCGAAGACCGAATCTTGGACGATGGCCCACCCGTGGATCTTCAAAGGATACCGACAGATAGGATCATTGACCCCAGCCTGTCACCTACCACACCTACCGACAAGGCCGCCGAAAGGTACGAAGTGGGCCCTCCTCGGACAGCGACTCGCAACACGTGCTGGCTTCCCATTGGTTCAACCAGCTGGCCTCCAACTGCAACCTCGGACCTCAAGGGAACAGGCCCACGTGACGGGACGATCGGCCGTTTTATTTTAATATAGAAAACGACGATCGCCCGCGATCGCCTGAGGGATCCCAACTACCTTGTCCCCTATAAATAGAGGACTCACTGCTGCGGCCAGGGAGAGGCGAATTCAACTACGAATTAAGTGCAAAATACACACCAAAGAGAGAATCAAAGGCTCTTTCGGCAACCACTAACACATTCATAGTGATATTCATACACATTCATCATATATCCCAAGCAATAACTCACAGATTCATCTATCTGGTTCTTCCGGCAATCTACGCACTCTAAAGCCTAGATAACTAGAAGTCTTTACACTCCTTGTATTAGATTCTAACATTAATATTTGTACTCGACAGTATATTTATTAATAACATCTCGCGAGAGCATTCAAGCCCGGGATTAACAACCCCGGCAAATCTTGTGTTATCTATTTTCTCACGGAAGTGTTCTCGCATTTGTTTGTTACTCGATCATTCCAGCAATACTATCTCCGGATAATATTTTGGGTAACAACAATTGGCGCTAGAAGAAGGGCATCTAAACCTTCATTTTTATTCCTACCGTCTCGAAGAACACTCACTGTTCTCCGGACATATACTTGAAGAAACACTCACTGTTCTTCAATAGAAAAACCTTCAGAAAATGACATCAGCAACAACCTCCAAGAGGGCCACCCTGATATCTGCCGGAAATCTTATTCCGGCGAGGACCGAATCCCAGCCCACGGCGGAAGTCGACCGTGGCGACGCTAGGCTCTCACTCCCGCCCCCGAGGGACGGTTCTAGCCTCTCACTCGATCAGTTCCAGACATCGGAACAGATTGAGGAGGCTATAGCCATCCTCAGGGAACGGCAGAGGGCCCGCGATTTGCCCACCATCACCCCGTCAGCTAACCGCCGGGCAAGCAAACGAAAACTCAAGGGGATCTATGTCGAGAAATCGACAGAAAGCCCCGAGCCGCAGGGGAAGGCCCTCGTGAGGCGGGATGATTCCGTCTTCAGTCGCCTGGGGAGCGATCCCTCATGGCGACCCGGGCACTCAGGCCCCAGCCGGGAGACATCGGTATCCGAATCCTTTACCAGGAGTTCGGCATATCCGACTCCCAGGAGACAGACCGGTCAACGAGCCCCTGCTCGCCCAAGAAAGGAACCCACTGGCAGGGAGCTCGTCATTCACCACAGAGCTAGGGGATCAGTACACGATCGCCTTGGTTCACATTCTGAGAGCCAATCGGCGAGTAGTTAGGCAACAGCGATCGCCGCCATGCAACGCCAGCTCGACGAGATGAAGACGCTCCTAGAAATTGGGGCAGGTGCCAGGAGACCGATCGCTGGGCTAAATGAACCACTCGCGGTCCAGATCGAGATCGCCCCAGTCCAATCAACAATCAATCCCCCACAAACACCTCTATATGAGGGGAGATCGGATCCGGGAACCCACTTAAGCAAATTCCGGATCCACGTGACTGGATGCGGAGCTTCAGATGCGACGAAATGTCGTATGTTCCCGTTAACTCTGGGCGATCTCGCCCACAGGTGGTACATCTCACTACCATCTCGCTCAATCAATTGCTTTGAGAAGCTGGCGAACGACTTCACGTCGTACTTCGCTGCCAAAGTCGCTCGCCCGGAAGGTCCCCACCGCATGATGAAAATCAGGCAGGGGAAGGACGAATCGGATGAGGATTACATCGATCGGGTGGACGAGATAGTCCTCACCGGTGAGCCCGTCAGCGACGAGATCGCTCACCACGCAGTCCTGAACGGATTCCACGGACGCTCGCCCATGTTCAGGCACCTCACAAAGGATTTTCCTCCGACCTATACAGCGTTCCGCGTCAGAGCCGCCGATTTTCTGGCCAGGCAGAAGATGCTCTCACTCCGCTTGGACGAGGGACAGTCCGAAGAAGGAAAAGCACCTTCCCATGTCCAGAAGAAGGCGGTCGCCAAGCCCCGAAAGGCGGTCGCCAAGCCGCCTGGCGAGTTCAAAGCCTTCGAGGATGTAGAGGTCCATCTTCTTCACAACCTCAACTTATCTCCGGCCCACATCTTCAACGCGATCAAGGGTCGCGAGTGGCTTTCCAAACCAAAGCCAATAAGGGACCACGGTCACCTAGACCGTAGCAAATTCTGTGCCTATCATAAGAGTCCCGGCCACAACACTAGCCAATGCCGCGATCTCCTCAGACAGCTCTGGCGACTATTTGAGGAAGGCAAACTGGACAATTTGATCACCAAGCCGTAACCCGGGACGAAGAGCCGGAGGCGCGGCGCCGACCAAGCGAAAGAATTCCTCCCAATCCGATCGCCAGATCGAGCATGAGCCGAGTACTGCGATGAGTCGATCCCTCCGATCAACCCTGGCGGTCGGATCAACATGCTTCAAGCTGGAGGTGGGAGCCTCGGGGGCCTTTCCCCGGTTTCCACCCTGTCAAACAGAAAGCGAAAAGCCGAGCTGAGGGCTTTCGCCGAAGTCCATGTTGTAGTACCTCCGGAGCCGACCATCTCTAGAGATGCGCTCATCACCTTTTCCAACAAGGACAGGGAAGGAGTGCAATGTCCCAAAGAGGATGCACTAGTGATCTCCGCTTGCATCCTTGGGAAGACGGTCGATCGCGTGTTGGTCGACAATGGGAGTTTTTGCAACATCATATTCAAATCCGCCCTAGACCAACTCGGCAACCTAATCAAATTCATCAAGCCTTTCGACACCGTGCTCCAAGGGTTCGGCGACAACACGATCAAGCCTACGGGAGGATCAAGCTCTCCGTTGAGCTAGTATGCTTTTATGATCCCAAGGTTAGGATTACTAGGAACCTAAGTTTTGTAATCATAGATAGGCCCAGGATCTATAATGGGTTCCTAGGTCGCCCCTTTTTAGAAACCTTTGAGGCGGTCGCCTCATCTTTCTTTTACTGTATCAAATTCCCCACTGCCGATGGGACGGTCGGTACTGTAAAAGGAGATCAGCTAATGGCAAAGAGATGTTTGAATTACTCCTATGTTGTTACTTCTTTCAATACTTCCCATACTATATGTAACATTGAAGCGACCGACGATCAACCCATGGAGATCGACGAGCCTAACACTTCGTACCAACCCGACTCAGGGGACGCCATCTCTCATCAATTGACGGACGACATCGAGCTAAGGATCGGTTTCGAGCCAAGTCTCGACATCGATCCAAGGACCGAGTCCGGAGATCGTACCAAGCGAGGCGGCCGTACTGTCGAAGAGTTGGAAAGTATTACGATGGATCCGCATCATCGAGCGGGAAGTACAGATCGGCGCAAGCATCGACCCGCAATTAAAGGGGATCGATCAACTTGCTACGTAGGAACATCGGAGTCTTTGCCTGGTCGCATCAAGATATGGTTGGCATAAGTCCCGAACACGCTTGCCATTATCTGAAGATCGACCGGGCAATGAAGCCTGTTCACCAGAAGCGTAGGAAGTTCGGTCCCGAGAAATACGCGGCGCTCGACATAGAAGTCCAGAAGTTACTCAACAACAAATTGATCGGAGTAGCCACAGACGAACCACAGTGGGTCGCCAACGCGGTGCTCGTCAAAAAGCCAACTGGCTCCTGGAGATTATGCATTGACTTCACCGACCTCAACGCGGCATGTCAAAAGATCACTTCCGATGCCTCATATTGATCACAGTCGATAGCACGGCGGGTTGCGAAATGATGTTGTTTATGGATGCCTTCGCGGATATCATCAAATCCCAATGGCGGAGGAAGACATAAAACACACATCTTTCCACACGTAAAAGACATATACTTTTGGGTCGAATGCCGTTCGGCTTGAAAATGCGGGGCGATCTACCGTGATTAGTCAACGGGATGTTCGCCGATCGGATCGGCAAGACCATGGAGGTCTACATTGACGATATCGTAGTCAAAAGCCTCAAGAAGGAATATCACCTCAACGATCTCGCCGAGACGTTCGCCATCCTTGAGAAGTTTAACATGAAGTCGAACCCCAAGAAATGCAACTTCGGGGTGGGCTCGGAAGTTCTGGGGCACATAGTGAGCCAAAGGGGATCGAGGCGAACCCCACCAAGATACAGCGATCCTTGACATGCAGAACCGCGAAACATCAAGCAGGTGCAACGCCTCACAGGTTGTCTAGCCGCCCTCAACCGTTTCATATCACGGCTCGGCGATAAAAGCAAGCCTTTCTTCGCGACCATCAAGAACAAGAAGTTCGCATGGACGAAAGAAAGCCAGATAGCATTCGCCAAAATAAAGGAATATCTATCTAACCCCCAGATCCTGGCAAAGCCGATCCCCGGTGAAAAATTATTCCTTTACTTAGCGGCCTCGGAGGTCGCGCTCAGTGCCGTTCTGGTGCGAGCAGAGGGGCAAGCCCACTTGCCGATCTACTATGTTATCCAGGCGCTCCACGACGCTGAGACACGTTATACACCATTGGAGAAGATCGCCTACGCCCTTGTCATGAGTGTACGTAAGCTGAGGGCTTACTTCTTCGATCACCTAGTGGAAGTCCTAACAACTCTACCTCTAAGACAAGTCCTGCACCGACCAGACACCAACGGACGACTCCTCAAATGGTCGCTGGAGATCGCCCAATACGGTATCACTTACGCTCCTCGCACGGCGATCAAAGGCCAAGCTCTGGCGGACTTCGTGGTGGAATTAACGTTCCCTCACAGTCAGGCCAGTCGGCCGACTGCACTGAAATTATACGTGGATGGCTCAGCGACCAATGCGAGAGCAGGGGCAGGGATTGTCCTTATCAGCCCCGACGGTCAGAGTTTCACAAATGCTATGCGTTTCGGTTTTCGTGCGACCAACAATGAAGCTGAATACGAAGCTTTGGTAGGCGGGCTTGATCTAGCCCTCGCCCTGGATGTTCGTCGCCTCCATATCTTCATGGACTCCCTTTTGGTCGTAAACCAAGTCAAGGGAGAATATGAGGCACGCGGCGAACAAATGATCAAATACCAAGAGATGGTCGCCGAAATGTGCACAAAATTTGAAGAAGTGCTAATCGAACAAGTCCCGAGAGAGCACAATTCCCAGGCCGATGCTCTTTCCAAGCTAGCATCATCGGATGGGGCAGCCGACTTCTCCAACATCCAAATCACAAAGTCAGCAAGGCCGGTGATCGACAGAAATCTGGTTACCACGGTCGCCATCGCCGAGGAGAATTGGATGACCCCATTCATCAAATACTTAAAGGACGGAACGGTCCCTGACGACCGTGTTAAAGCTCGCCAACTCCAGCTTCGTGCGACCAGGTATACCCTATTGGACGATCGACTTTACAAGCGAGCCTTCAGCCTTCCCCTCCTCAAGTGTATTACACCGGAGGAAGGTCGGCTCGTTTTAGCTGAGATCCATGACGGGATTTGTGGAAACCACGCGGGCGGGCGAGCCCTCATCCATAAGACAACCAGACAAGGATTTTTCTGGCCATCACTTCGGAAAGATGCGATCGCCTATGCCAGATCGTGTCATAGGTGTCAGATAATGGGCCCCAACATTAAACTATCACCCGAACAGCTCACCTCCATGTATAGCCCTTGGCCATTTGCGCAATGGGGCATCGACCTCATAGGTCCCTTGCCGACGGCTCCAGGGTAAGTTCGCCATCGTAGGGTCGATTATTTCACCAAATGGTGAGGCCGAACCGCTCAACAAGATCGGCCAAGAGCAAGTGATCAAGTTTATATGGAAAAACGTCGTATGCCGATTCGGTGCCCTGTGCCATCATCTCCGACAACGGAAACAGTTCGACGGCTTAGAAGTCATGCAATGCAGTGAAAAGTGGGGAATCAAAAGGTTATTCTCGGCGCCCTATCACCCTCGGACGAACGGGCGGGTAGAGGCGGTGAATAAGATCCTCAAACACACGATCAAAGCACGACTCGAATCCGTGCAAGGACGATGGGCCGTGAGCTCCCAGACGTTTTGTGGTCCTACCGAACGACGACCCGCAATTCAACCGCGAAACCCCGTTCGCCCTTGCCTTCGAATGGCGGTGATTCCTTCAGAGATCGCCGTCCTCAGCCATCGAACCGAGCAGGAGATGACGACCGACAACGATGTAGCCCGACGAATCGACCTAGACATGCTCGAAGAAAGACGGCTGACCTCAGAAATGAAGAACACAATCCACAAAAGGAGAGCCGAGAAGTTCTTCAATTCAAAGGTCAAAGAAAGAAGATTTCAAGTGGGCGATCTCGTCCTTAAGAAGATCCAAACCCATACAGGCGTTTTTGGTCCGAACTGGGAGGGACCTTTCAGAGTATCCAGATGGCTAACTAAAGGAGCCTACGAACTGGAACATCCTGACGGTACTCCGGACCAATACCCCTGGAACGCCGTGCATCTGAAAAAATACTATCAGTGATAAATTTGTATTCAATTTCAATGATGTACAAGGAATATAATGAGATTTTTTCCTATCCCATCTATTATGGCGATCGCCCCACCAGGCATATCGCATACCGCCGACGATCGCTGATCACGATGATCCTAGGTAAAATTAATGCAGCCATGGTCCTGGAGGTCGATGGAACCGACAGCTTCGCCCATGCAAGGTTCCTTTGGGCTGATATCGCCCGCCCTTCGTTTAAATACGAGGCCGGCGTAGCCGAAGGACCCTCCAAAATAATCAATAGGCACGAACGCACGTCCTCAAGGTACATCATCTAACATGGTGAACCCGAACAATGCGACGTGCCGTTACCCCCGTCTCAACGTACACCGTCGAGGGTCGCCATCTTCATGGCGGGCCGAGGTGGAAGCAGAGCTGATAAGCCGCGGACGTGGTGTCGAATAAGCCGACAACACTCCACGCAAGGACTCATCCAGACCGAGATCGCCCACCTTTCGTTTTAACACAAGGCAGGCGTAGCCTAACGGAGGACCCTCACAAAAAGTGAGCCGCGGGATACACAATATTCCTCGCACACGAAGACACGATTGGGGAGATCGGTCCATCGAACACCCCAACCACACATGACTCTTCAGAATCGGCAAAATGAAGATAGCTCGCCAGACAGACTAGTCTTTGTTTCCTTACTTACAATAAGTGAACAAAAACAAGGGGGCAGGGATAGGTCGAGCTAATCTCAAATACGATCGAACAAAGAGGAACCACACTCGATCGGCGTCGCTCCAAAACATGCAGGGCGATCGGGGTTGTCCGACGAAAATTACAAGTAAGAATTCCGATTCAAAACATGTCAATGCTTTCAACACTCAGACAATCGGCCGGACGAACAAAAAGTCGAAAGCAAATATACACGTACTCGTAAAAATTGCACGCAAACAGTCAAAGGCGATCGCATGTAATACATTACGCAATATGAAAAAAGGAGTATTTTATTCATAACACAAGCTTCATACATTACGGGGCCCGAAGGCATTACAAAAGGAAAACAAAAAGTACAAGTTATGGAGGAAAAACAAAAATGCCTCTCAAGGCCCCGCCTGCTGGTCTTCGCCCTCGGGTTGCGGATCGGCTTCGGCCTCGGGATGAATGAGTTTTCCCGTATACCAACTCAAGTCGATCCCGAAGTCGGCTAAGTCAAGGATCGGCAAGGAGAACTCCGGGCGCAGAGGATTCGCGAGGGCGTAGGATTTGAAGCTCTCCATCAAGGGACCGATCTCGATCCCTGCCTTTTTTTCGGCTCGAACAGCGTCAGCATAGGCCAAGTAATAGGCGAACTCGCCGGCGAGCGCCACACTTTGGTAGGGATCGGTCTCGATCGCTTTCAGTTGGCCCTTCAACTCCACGGCCGTCTTCTCAGCCTCCGCCATCTCGACAACCTTGGCGGCATTCTCACCATGGGCCTTCTCCAGCTCCTTCTTCGCCACGTCCAGCTCACCGCTGAGCCGATCCACCATCGCCTTCAGTCCGGACGCCTCCTCCTGCGACGCCGCGAGCTTCTGGCGGGTTTCTTTCTCCTCATCACGGGACCGATCGGCATCCTCCTTAGAGCGGCTCAGCTCCTGCATCAATCGATCCACGTCCTGCTTAGCCCTTTTGGCCGTCTCCTCATACTCTTTCTCCATAGACCGGATCCGGTTGGCATCCTTGATATTTTTGTTCCGGGCGGCCTCGAGGTCGCGATGGAGATGAGCAGTAGAGGGTCGCCCCTCAAAATCCCTAGCAGCTTGGACGGCCATCGTCGCTGTCTGAAGAGCCAGGGCAACGGTCGCCTGCATGGCGTCTCCAGATCGCCGACGAGCGATCGCATCAAGATCGGTCGTCCAAGCCTTGGGCAGAGAGGTGATAGCCTGGCGAACGTAAGGTGGACTTCGAGAGATCAAGTGCGGAGCCTTGCTCGACAGAAAGTCCAGCACCATGGGAGCAACGTCCGGATCGGCAAGACGAACCCTGCAGCGCAAACCAAGGAAACCAAGGAGTTAGCCTAAACCTTACTCAGAACGCCTAGCTCGGAATGTTCAAACCATTCTCACCTGTTGACCAGCTCTGGATCACGGCCGAAAAAGGGCTTTCCCCGAGGAGTCTCGGCGTCAGCGATCGCCGTCCTTTTCAAAAAGCCGGCAGATGTCCTGGAGCTTGATGCCGATAGCCTGGGACCAGACCCCTCCGCCATCGGAACGGAAGAAACAGGGGGAGCGGCGATCGGCGGCTCCAAAATAGCTAAATCCGCCTCAGCCGACGGAAGGGACTCCTCCGACCTCCGCCTCTTGCGGCGCTGGAGCTGTTCCTCTTCCTGGACCACCGGCTCGGCGACCGGCACCGCAGCGGGCCTCACCACAGGGGCAGGGCGAGACGACGTCACAGCAACGCGACCCGTTTTCTTTCCCATATGAAGGCGACCGATAAAACCGGGATTAGACATGGCAATCTCCTGCGGTAGCTCGACGATACGGGGAAAATAAATCTCTGCCAAAGAGGAAACTCAAACAAGTTAGACACTTACTTAGACATGGCGATCTCTTGGAGACGATCGCCACGCAGAAGAGAGTGGATGAAAAGTCATACCAGGGGCCTTCAGGTGGCGAGGTAAGCGAAACAGTCGAGCTCCCAACCGATGAGATTCGTGGCTGACTGATTGAACGTCTTTATAGGAAACCGGCAATGCGCGAATCCGCTCCCAGACGATCGAGAAATCAAAGGGGAGATCGTCGATCGATGGAACAAGGGATCCTGCAAAAAGGGAAATAAATTAGATCAGTCCAAGGAGTATCCAAATAAAGGGAGAATGGAAACCCTTACTTGGATACCTCTCCCGAAAATTAGTGGGGATATCCAACTCCTCCTCCGGCGATTCGCTCGATGCCGACCTCCATGCACCACCAACCCAGCACCACTTTTTCAGGTCGCCCCGAGTCTTGCTCGGCACCCCAATAACCACCATACCCTGGCGACCTTGGATATGGTAACCGCCGATCGATCCCTTCTGCACAGTCAGCTTAAAAACATAATTCATCTCCAGCGCAGAAGGCAAGCGAAACAACCTGTGACCGCCAAATAATGTCAATGTGTCGATAACTGGCAAACGGGCGTTCGGCGTCAACTGAAGAGGCGCCAAATTCCAGGCGATCAGCAGATACGAAATGGCGAACGGCAAGGGAAACCGCAGTCCGGCAGCCAGGGTCATTTCGTTGACGGCGACCATACCCTCGGGAGGCTGGTCGGCACGTTCGTTCTCGGAGGGCACGTGCAATGACACATCAGAAGGGATATGATATTTGACCCTCCAGCGGGTCATGTCCTTCCAGGTCGCCGAACTCCGAATCTGACCAAGAGTCCATTGAGACGGGCCAAGAACAAACTCCGTCTGCTTCACATGAACGTAGGGATGAGCGGCGGAGTAAGCCTCGAAATCAAACTCCGGACAGGGCCCGGCAATCCCCTCCATAAGTTTAGCAAAAGCCGTATAGACGGGGCCGGAGACACTATCTTTTTCCCAAGACAAACGCATCAGTTCGTCTTCCTCCACCGGCGACGCATCTCGCTCCTCCGCCGCCACAGAGCCCGCCACTACGGGCTCATTGAAAAGCTCCTCAAGCTCTGCGGGTGCAATTCCCGCACGAATAGCCTCTACGGCCGTTTCCACAGGGATTCCCACAAGAATTCCCTCCCGGTCCGGCGAAGCCGCGGCGGCAGAAGTGCTTCCGACCTCGAAGACCTTAGATCCTCCCGACATATTCTCAAAAAATTAAGGGAGAAAGAAGAATTGGGTTTCTTACCTAAAGAAAAGAAGACGGTCGGCACAACAAGCTCCAGAAATTTCTGCAGAATTTCGGCTATGGATACAAAGGACGCGTAAAAAAGTAAAGGAGAAGAAGCACAGACCCTTTTATAGATGGGGATGAGGGTCTAAATGCAAATAGGAGAAACCTCGAGGGCTGGATCGCAACCGTCACGTGGGGACGCATTAAATGCCGCCCTCGAATCTCGCAAACGCGTCTTTTAGAGGGCATGCCAACCGACAAGACCGACAAAACCGTCGGACTCCCCCAACAGCGGCGCGACGCGTGTCCCTGCCACTTTAGAAAGCCCGCTTTCTTTTCCCGCTGCTCCCGACGCGAAAGGAGGTCGTCCATATTTGAATTCAGATCGGCTGGTCATTTAAACATTGGCGATCGCCAACAGTGCCACCTCACCCCGTGTTTTCAACATCGAGGCGAGCTGGGGGGCAATTGTTGTGCGGCGGTTAATACGCCTCGATAGGCAATCGGCATCACGATCAGAAAAGCCAACCATGAAATACATACTCCGGACAAATGCCTAGAGTTCGGCATAACGCGGCGATCGTCTTTTGGTAACCAGCGATCGTCTTTTGATACCTGGCGATCGTCTTTAAAGAGCGGACCAGAGGCGATCGGATCATGCCACGTGGGGATCCAGCATCCGTCAAAGTCGTCGAAGACCGAATCTTGGACGATGGCCCACCCGCGGATCTTCAAAGGATACCGACAGATAGGATCATTGACCCCAGCCTGTCACCTACCACACCTACCGACAAGGCCGCCGAAAGGTACGAAGTGGGCCCTCCTCGGACAGCGACTCGCAACACGTGCTGGCTTCCCATTGGTTCACCCAGCTGGCCTCCAACTGCAACCTCGGAACTCAAGGGAACAGTCCCACGTGACGGGACGATCGGCCTTTTTATTTTAATATAGAAAACGGCGATCTCCCGCGATCGCCTGAGGGATCCCAACTACCTTGTCCCCTATAAATAGAGGACTCACTGCTGCGGCCAGGGAGAGGCGAATTCAACTACGAATTAAGTGCAAAATACACACCAAAGAGAGAATCAAAGTCTTTCGGCAACCACTAACACATTCATAGTGATATTCATACACATTCATCATATATCCCAAGCAAGAACTCACAGATTCATCTATCTGGTTCTTCCGGCAATCTACGCACTCTAAAGCCTAGATAACTAGAAGTCTTTACACTCCTTGTATTAGATTCTAACATTAATATTTGTACTCGACAGTATATTTATTAATAACATCTCGCGAGAGCATTCAAGCCCGGAATTAACAACCCCGGCAAATCTTGTGTTATCTATTTTCTCACGGAAGTGTTCTCGCATTTGTTTGTTACTCGATCATTCCAGCAATACTATCTCCGGATAATATTTTGGGTAACAACACTAGGCAACTTAATTGTGACTGTTTGTTTCCGGAAAAGACATGTCTAGTTTTGGTTTTTGAAATGATATTGGTGCATGTACTATGAAATGTGTAAGCGATTGGTTTGCCTTGATTACTTGTACTAGCGTAATTGCTAACCCCTCTGGGGACCCGTTTTGGGGAAATTCTTTTTATGGATTTCAGGTTATGATTATCCGGACTAGCGGGCACCTGGACAGTACGAGGACGTTGGCCAGGGTCGTTGTGCACTTGGGTCTTTCAATTTCTTTCGTCCATTTCGATTTGGTTGTTCTAATAATTATAAACTTATAGAGTGTACTCGAGAGTACTTAGGCTTTTCATTTCAAACTCCGTATTGTACTACTTTTAAATTGTTGCATCGTTGGTTGATGATCATTTCGCCGGTTGCTCCGGGCGTAACTTTTATGTCATATAATTAAATGTGTGTCCTCGCTAACCGGGATGGTTAATCGAGTGGAGTTTTCCTGTTTGTAGCCTGGTGGGTCCCATGTGGGGGTCCACGGCGCTGTAATATACTCTGAATATCTCGGGGTGTTACAGAGTCTAGGGGCAGCGCCCCTAGCGGGGTCTAAGGGGCAGAGCCCCTGACGGTGGTAACTTAGTGAAAATTACGAATTTTAGAGGGAGACTATGGTAAAATTGATTAATTTCGTCAATTTTGGAAACCATCAGTCATGCCTCTAATTTCGGATCACTAATTAATCCTAATGACGGCGTCGCCTAATGTAATCCTAATCTCGCCCTAATGTAACCCTAATTCGACATGTATAAATAAAGCTTTTTGAGTCTGGCACAACCTTTTCTAACCTCTCTCTTTTTCTGACAAATTCAGAATCTCTCTAGCAATTTGGCTTACGTTTCTGTGCCAAGATTCGCAAGTGTCCCTTTGGATTATCCAAGACTGGATTTCTTGTAACCCTGGCATAGAGTAGAAATATCAGTTCAGAAGTGATTACACGATCCATTGGGAATCCAGATCTCCATCATAAACCCTAAATACCCCAACAATCGAACTGATATTTGTGTTTCTGGAGATGGCTGAAACAATCTGCGAGATGACTACAAAGTTCAGCAAACTGGACAAGTTCGAAGGCAATGATTTCAGGCGTTGGCAAAAGAAGATGCACTTCATGCTGACTACTCTGAATGCGGCGTATGTGCTGAGTACTCCCAGACCAGAGGTGGTTGAGAACGAGACATTGGAGGAGACCAGGAAGAGGAGCAAGTGGGACAACGATGACTACATCTGCAGAGGTCACATATTGAATGGTATGTTTGATTCTTTATTCGATATCCATGGTGATGCTAAAAGTGCGAAGGAATTATGGGACACCCTTGAATCAAAATACATCGTTGAGGATGCTTCGAGTAAGAAGTTTCTGGTTAGCGATTTTAATTCTTATAAGATGGTTGATTCTGGATCTGTCATAGAACAATACAATGAACTCATTCGTATTTTGGGTCAATTCAAACTGCACAACATGAACATGGACGAATCCATTGCTGTGTCAAGTGTAATTGACAAACTTCCACCATCCTGAAAAGATTTCAAACATAACCTAAAACATCAAAAGGAGGAACTGTCATTGGTTCAACTTGCTAGTCATCTTCGCATTGAAGAATCTCTTCGTGCAAAGGATAATGACAAATCTGATAAAATCAAAGGAAAAGTTGAACCTGGACAGCCCTCTGTTCATATGGTTGAAAGCAAACCAAGGAACCCGAATAACAAAGGACATGGCAAACGTAAGCTAGAATATGTCCCAAATAACTCCAACAAAAAGAAAAAGGAACCGGCTTGTTGGAGGTGCAACAAGGTGGGACATTGCAAGCGTGATTGTCGTGTAAATCTAGGCAACAATGGTAGTGGAAATAGTGGAGCCAATGGAAGTGGAAATGGGTCTAAGGACCAAGTTAAAGGAGGTCAGTATTTGACCAACCTTGATAATTCTAAACAGAATTATGTTTATTATGTTTCACTTATTCCAGAATCATTCTATGTCTAGGATGATGATGTTGCTTAGTGGATCGACTCCGGAGCAACGAACTATGTATGCAAGGATAAACGGTGGTTTGAAATATTAACACTGCTTGAAGATGGATTAGTGCTGAAAATGGGAGATGATTCTTTTATACCTATTTGTGGTGTCAGTGTCGTTTGTCTTGAATTTACTTTTGGAAAGACTATTAGACTTTTTGATGTTTTCACTACTAGAAAAAGGTCTATCCTTGACTCGCATTTTATGACGCACGCTACAAGATGACGCGCAAATAGCAAAGTCATAAAATAAGAGTCATAACGAGTAAATTTTCTATTGGGGATGACTCGCTTTAAGAAGCGTCATACATATGGGTCATAGTCACATTTTTTGCTAACTCCCGCGCACTTTTTTTCCCAAAAATCAAATGTTTTTCATTATCCCTCCATACTTATCTCCATACTTATCTAGGTCACCCACTATTTTCACTACTCCCCATTTATCTCTCTTCTCTGCCGCTGTAACACAACCGCTATAACCCTAATCTCTTCTCTGCCGCTATACCTTGTTGGTTTTCTTTGCTAGTCAACCACAGTCCCACTCTCGATTTCAGGTCCACATTTCCATGAATCAGGTACTTTAATGTGTTATATGTTCAATTTAATCATCAATTCGTGGTGTTCATGAGTCAATTTCGTGTTTGCTTGACTTTTGAAATTAGGGTTCATGAGACCCGAATATGTATATCTGTGAGATATATCTGTGGGTTAGTCAATTGGTCAACACTTGAAAATGACAGTTTTTACAAAATGAAGTTTGGATTTGTTTATCAAATCTTTATGTTTGGGAGTTAGTATTGTAGCAGAACACTGGGGTAACCATATTTTCTCGTGATACTTATGTTAAAAGATAAAGGAATTTATGTTAAAAGAATTTCTAGTGAATTCACACTCGTTTCTCTGGTTATAATTTTTTTAGATGACAAGACTGCTGGACATTCTTGAAGATTACTTGATGTATCGTGGATATTTGTACTGCCGTATTGATGGAAACACTGGTGGTAAAGATCGTGATGCTTCCATTGAGGCTTTCAATAAGCCAGGAAGTGAAAAGTTTGTCTTCTTATTATCAACAAGAGCTGGAGGTCTTGGTATCGATCTTGCTACTGCGGATATTGTCATTCTTTATGACAGTGACTAGTGAGACAGTAGAACATTTTTCTTTCTCATTGCAGTATTTTTATCAGTTGAAAATGATGTTAACTTTGTGTATGTATTATGCAGGAATCCACAAGTGGATTTACAAGCTCAGGATCGTGCTCATAGAATCGGGCAGAAGAAAGAAGTTCAAGTGTTCCGTTTCTGTACTGAGGTTCTTATCATTTGATTGCTGCTTTTGATTGGAAGCATCTTAAATCTTAAATGAAGTTCAATTAAGTTCAAAATGGACGACAGTATGTAGATATGCTTTTGTACATCTATTAGTAGCTTTTATTATGCTAGTGTAATATTGTTAGGAATATGCCCTCGAATGCCACTCAGAGGATGAGAGAATGAGAGCAATTGTATTGTAATTATGAATATTATATTTAAATAAGGCAATTATTATTTCTATATTATTGTATATCACTGGCATTGTGATTTGGTATATAGAATAATAGTCCTTGCATTTGAGAGAGAACATTCTACTCCTTATGGAGATAAGGAGATAGGCACTAGAAGTGTTTAGAGCTCGAATGCTTAACTAGTTCGCAAGTCGATAAAACTTAATCAAGTAAGTTTAGACAAGACTTGTATAACGTGTACTTTGACATGTAGAGTGCCTGTCTTCACTAACAGTTAGTGGGAGCACACGTTATAGGTATGCTAATGGGATTAGTATACTCGAACACGACTCAACTCGATTCGGTCACATGGAAATCACTCAGGGATTGTCAATGATTGAATCGAAAGATTGTGATAGGTATACGTGGACCTTTGACTTGAGGTTTGATAGGAGATGTGCTTGTGACATTAAGTTAGTCATTAGAGTAGTTCGATCCAATCGCCGGTTGGTGGGGTCAACCTCGAAATGCAACTTAGTGGGCAAGTAGCGCTCTACCGAATACCAAGATAGGATTCTTTCTCCCGTTAGTGAGCGAGTAAATGTCCTATGCGGTTAATGGCAAATAAGATCATAAGTCTTTGGCCAAAGCATTCAGAGCTAGTTATATTTGATACACGAGAGCTCGATGATCTCGGTTGCATTAACGAAAGCATAGAGTCAAGTTACTGAGGGTTTGACTTTTACCGTGACCCTAATACTTGACGAACATATGATTGAAGGGTTTATACGTATACGGTATTCACGACATAATGGTTTTGGAATGATCCTATCATTCGTTCTTAGTTAGGTTACTGATGCAGGCCACGAGACGGCTAAGTGGTGCTAACACTCATTGGATCCTCCCAATGCTAACTAAGACGAACCTACGAGTCGCGGCACAGGAATTGACGACGGATTATATTTAGCTTATTCTCTCTTGGTTAATATTGGACATTGGATGTCTAATTCAATTTATTGGATAAATTAAATCGGTCTCGTGAATTAAATAAATTACTGGGTAATTAATTTATTCATATTATTTCTTAGAGAATTTATTTTTAATATAATTAATTAATTAGATTAATTAATTATATTAATATTGAAACATACCAAGGTTTATCTATCAGATTAGATACACGAGGGTCCGTTTCACGAACCGAAACGAACCAACTACTTTTTCTCCTCCCTTAGCCACCACCCCACTTTCTCAATTGACTTGGTGATTTTTTTATAAATGTGGGGACTTAATAATACATTTGATGTATTATTACTTCATTATTTATTTTTGAAATAATTGATGAGGTGTGTGTTTTGTTTATAAAACAAACACCATGTCCCTCATTGATGAAATAGGTGATCAGCCGTGAGTTAAGTTAGAGGAGTGAGAGAAAAGTTTTCTAACTTTATACATTTTGAGTTTTAAGTGTATTTTGAGAGAGAACAATTTTTATAAAATACTTAGAGTATTTATAAAAATATATATAAGTTAATTCTATCAATTTCTAGCCGTATACTTAGAGTATAAATTGATAGAAATATTTTCCGGTCATCTTCCGACGCGTGATACGTAGAGGCACGGTGTTTTCGGTGCTCGGGAATTTCCAAAAGCTTGTTCGATTGGATTCGTGTTCGTACTCGGAATCAAGAAGATATTATCAAAGGTCTACGAGGGTATGATTTCTTAATTTATCTTCGTATATTTATATTCGTTTATACGATGCTTGATCGATCCGGTTTTGGAGTTTGGTTTTTATCCGGTTTGACCGGTTTATTTCCGCTGCGTAACTCGTTTTTAATCACCGAATTCCATCAGTGGTATCGGAGCGAGGTCTATGCAATCGTATATTCGATATTTGCATTTGGAATGCTTGATTATTTTTTATGATTTAGAATCATAATTGTTTTAATTATTGAAGTTTAATTGTTCATCTAAAAATTATTTTTCATGATTTTATGTTACAATAAAAATCTATTTTTTTTTTGAAAAACTGATTTAATTGTGTAATATAAAAATTAGAAAAATATTATTTTTGGATTCGGGACGAAAAAAATAAGCCGGAAAATTGGGCTGACTGGGCTGGGAAATGGGTCAATGGGCTGGGCTGGGCTAATGGGCTGGGCTGCTGGGCTGGGCTGGGCAGCCCCTGTCGGGCCACGGGCTTGGCCCGGGCCTTGTGTTTTCCGACTCCGTTTTTATATTTCGTTCGATAAATTAATTTTCCGCAAATTAAATTGGATTTAATTTGACTAAAATATAATTATGGTAATTTATTTTAAGGGAACTAATTTAATGAAATATTTATTTTGTCCGGAGCAAATTAAAATTAACGGTTAAGTGAATTAATTGGATTAATTCTAATTGTTGGATTATTTTTTGTTGATTAGATCAATTTTAGATTAATCATTATTGCCATTTATTTTAATGTAATTGTTGCATTAATTTTGAATGGGGATGTAGTTCATGGACCTAGTTTTGAATCGTTTGTTTTGTTCGATTGGGTAGTAAATGCCGTTTTGAGCCTATTTATTTTACTAGAAAATTTGTATAGGATGCAATTTTTCAAATGTAAAATTTATTTGTAATGACGAAGACCGGAGGAAGATCCGCTCGAGAAGACGAAGATTCAAGACCGAAGACATGTAATTAGATTACGATGTTTTTGTTCTAGGAACGGTCCATGAACTGCATGTTGTTAGTTTTAGGTTGTGTATGTTTTCATATTGTATGACAAACAAACAAACCGACAAACCGCGCTTATAAACGGATTAATGTGCAAAGTGTAACATATAATCGCGTTAATACTCCCACTTACAAACACTAAGTTATAAAGGTTACGAGGTTTCCTACCCTCCGTCAAACTCATGGAAAATTGAAATCTAAACCGGAATATTATTCTTCCGAGTATGTCGGGGTAATATTTTTGGAAAAAGTTGATAAATTCCTAGAGTGCATTAGATGCCTTTGGTTGTGACAAATCAAACCCCTATAAACCGTATGGGTTGCCGGATAAGATTCAATTGTCAGACTAATAGGAGTTGACGGTTTAAACTTAGATAGTTCAGCGAGCCATAGAAACCGAATGGGTTGAGGGCAAGTGAACTAGGGGTAAAAGAAGATCGAATCATCCATTAGATGGGTTGGTATTAGACACCACTTTATAAAGAATAATAGAATATAAACCGTATGGGTTGCCCTCTATTAAACTTTGTAAAGAAATCGATCACCACTATGAAGTCACCTAAGACTTCCGGATTTAACATGGGAGTGTGTAAATGCCGATAAAATAGTGAGAGCCGAGTTATGAATAAAGAAAGTCCTTAAATTCTTTACTCGGATCATAATTAAACAATCACTAACGAATCTCAAATTATTCTCTGCAGTTAACAAAACTCTCAATATGACAATGAACCCACTCGCTATACTACTTGAAAAGAACGTCCGATCGTCCGAACTATGTGGATCGGCCGGAACTTGAGGATTGTTCTAACTATGGAAATGGGATACGTCTTGAGGCGGACATCCCGGCTCCTACAAGAACCCGAGCCAATCAGAAGCTGTCGATGCCCATGAGAAATGGGTAAAAGAAGACATAAGAGTGCGAGGGTACATGTTAGGCTCAATGACCAATGAGCTTCAACGTGCCCATGAAAAGATGACGTCTTCAAGAGCCATCTTATCGCACCTGGCTGAGCTCTATGGAGAGCATAGCCGAACTGCTAGATATGAGATATCGAAGCAATTATTCGGCGCCAGGATGAAGGAAGGAGAGAGGGTTGGGGACCATGTCCTCAAGATGATCTCGATGATTGAGAGATTGGAAGCTCTTGATTTTCAGATGCATGCATCTCTCCAAACTGACCTTATCCTGCAGTCACTTCCTGACTCCTTTTCACAATTTGTCATGAACTTCAACTGCAATGAGATTGCATGTAACTTAGCTGGGCTAATGAACAAACTGACGACTGCCCAGTCTCAGATGAAGACAAAGGGAAAGGAAGCTGCACTTGTGATTTCTTCTGGGACTTGGAAGTCCAAGAATAAGAAGAAAAAGAACAAGAAGCAGTTAGGTCCAATAGCCAAGATCGATAAGGGAAAGGGCAAGGCCCCAATGGTTCAAAAGAGTAAGGGGGCCAAGAAAACGGATGTATACCTCAATCATGTGAGCTAGGCCACTGGAAGAGGTACTTGCCCAAAGCTTGACCGTAATGCGCCGTCAGTACGGAACTATTAGTTTTAGAAACAAATTGTTCTCAGAATCGTATATTCTACTTCTTGGATACTTGATTCCGGTAGTTCTCAAATTTGTACAATGAATCGGGATCGGGAACGAAGTAGGAAGTCGGATTCGTGGGAGGTGATGGTCACCGCTCGGAAGTGGGCATAGTGTCGAGGCTTCGATATCGGATCCCTTATGTTGGATTTAGAATCGGGTTTTATTCTCACTTTAGAAGATGTACTTGTTTTGCCCAAGGGGCACAAGAATATTGTATCAATTCCGTAATGGACCGAAAGGGATTTCACTTCTTTATCGAGATGGGTCGTGTCGTATTTATTTCGTAAATAAATTGGTTGGTATCTACATTATTAAATGGTTTATACCATTTAAATTTAAAGAATAAGACAATCAGAACACTATAACTAGGAAGCGTGGTAGGGATGAAACGAACCAAGCACTTAAGTGGCATCTTAGACTTGGTCATATCGGTCAGACCAAGGTTCATAAAATGGAGAAAGATGGGCTTACGGGTCCATTGGGATCAGATCCCTATCCAACTTGTGAATCTTGCCTTCAAGGCAAAATGACTAAGTTACCCTTCGCAGGACTTTTGAAAGAGTCAAATACTTGGATTGATCCATACCGACGTCTGTGGCCCTTTTGAAGTGGCACGAGATGGCTTTCAGTATTTCATTACATTCACTGATGACCATACCAGGTATGGATTCGTGTACTTAATGAAACATAAGTCTGAAGCTTTTGATAAATTCAAGGAATTGAAAGCCGTAGTTGAAAATCAAACAGGTAACTGTGTTAAGACTCTTCGGTCAGACCGGGGTGGTGAGTACATGAGTACCGAATTTGATGAGTTCTTAAAAGAACTAGGAATAGTGTCACAATTCACTCCTCCAACCACTCCACAATTAAATGGTGTATCATAAAGAAGGAACCGAACCTTGTTGGGCATGGTTCGCTCCATGCTTAACTATACTGATCTACCGATTTATCTGTGGGGTTACGCGCTCCTTACTGCTGTGCATATCTTGAACAGATGTCCTTCCAAATCCGTTCCTAAGACTCCACATGAGATGTGGAGAGGTAGGAAACCAAGTCTTAATCACATTAGGATTTGGGGATGCCCTGCTTATGTCAAGAAGACTAAAGTAGAGAAATTGGAAACTAGGTCCGTGAAAGGTCGTTTCATAGGATATCCAGGGGATTCCATGGGATATCTATTCTACATGCATGAAGATCATAGGATCATCGTTGCTATACAAGAACACTTCCTGGAAGATCAGTTTATTCAGGAAGGAGGGGCAGGTAGAAATATTTCTTTGGAAGAAATAAAAGAAACACCAAATGAGACACCTATGCAAGATATTAGAACCCAACCTTTTGAAATACAAACACAACCTCGCAAGTCTAGTAGAATTTCTCAATTACCTGAGAGGTATGGCTATCTGCATCAAGAAGAACTGGGTGTCCATGAGATGACAGAAAGTAGTCAAGAGAATGATCCTTCTACATACGACCAAGCTATGGTAGATGTTGACTCCACAAAGTGGCAAGAAGCTATGGAAGCTGAGATAGACTCAATGCATGCTTATTAGGTCTGGAATTTAGTAGATCGTCCTAAAGGCATAGTGCCTATTGGAAACAAATGGATCTATAAAAGAAAGACTGATGGAGATGGCAAGGTTGATACCTATAAGGCCAGGCTTGTGCCAAAGGGTTATTCCCAAAGAGAAGGAATCGATTACTTCGAGACCTTCTCGCCTGTAGCTATGATTAAGTCTATTCGCATGATGCTTGCCATAGCAGCCCACTTAGATTATGAAATATGGCAAATGGATGTGAAAACGGCATTCCTAAATGGATTCCTCGAAGAGGAGATTTACATGGAACAACCTAAGGGATTCATATCTCAAACCAATATTCATAAAGTATGCAAACTTCAGCGTGCCATTTATGGACTGAAGCAAGCTTCACGGAGTTAGAATCTTCGTTTTAACGAGACAGTCAAAGAGTTTGATTTTGTCCAAAATGAAGAAGAGCCCTGTATTTACAAGAAGGTTAGTGGGAGCAAAATTGTGTTCTTAATACTATATGTAGATGACATTCTACTTATAGGAAATGACGTAGGAATGCTCAGTTCTGTGAAAGCTTGGCTTTTTAAAGAGTTCTCAATGAAAGACTTGGGAGAAGCTACCTATATTCTGGGTATTCGTCTCTACCGGGATAGAGCGAAAAGAATGTTAGATCTTTCCCAAGCCCTCTACATAGAAAAGATCCTGAAGCGATTTAGGATGGAAGATTCTAAAAGAGGGTTTCTACCTATGCAACATGGTGCAAAACTTTCCTTAGAGATGTGTCCTCAAAGTGAGGAAGATAGAAAGGAAATGAGCAAGGTACCCTATGCTTCGGCAGTAGGTAGCCTTATGTATGCAATGATTTGCACTAGACCGGACATTGCCTATGCTGTGAGCGTAGTAAGTCGGTTTCAAGAAAATCCAGGGTGAACATTGGATCGTAAAGAACATTCTTAAGTACCTAAGGAGGACTAAAGACTTGGTTCTTACATACGGCGGTGGAGAACTAAGAGTGATGGGTTATACAGACTCAGATTTTCGGGAACATGGATGCTCGATGTCCACATCGGGGTATATCTTTACTCCGAATGGTGGGGCGCTTGGAGAAGTGCCAAGCAAAGTTCGATCGCTATCTCTACATGTCAAGTGAATATCAGCACCACGGAGGTCGCTAAAGAAGCTTTTGGATAAAGAAGTTCACCGAGGAACTTCAAGTGGTTCCTAACGCAGAGAAGCCCGTGACACTGTTTTGTGACAACAACGGAGTCACAGACAAGGCTAAGGAGCCTAGGGCTCACCACAACACCAAACATATTGCGAGAAAATATCATTTTGTTAGAGAAATGGTTCGGGATGGGAATGTTACATCGCAGAGTAGACACAGCAAATAACGTTGCTGATCCGCTTACCAAGCCACTATCTCAGAAGGTCTTAGAGAGACATCTAGAGAGTATGGGTATTAGATACCATAGTTTGTGGCATTGAGTGCAAGTGGGATATTGTTAGGAATATGCCCTCGAATGCCACTCAGAGGATGAGAGAATGAGAGCAATTGTATTGTAATTATGAATATTATATTTAAATAAGGCAATTATTATTTCTATATTATTATATATCACTGGCATTGTGATTTGGTATATAGAATAATAGTCCTTGCATTTGAGAGAGAACATTCTACTCCTTATGGAGATAAGGAGATAGGCATTAGAAGTGTTTAGAGCTCGAATGCTTAACTAGTTCGCAAGTCGATAAAACTTAACTGGGCAGTAAGTTTAGACAAGACTTGTATAACGTGTACTTTGACATGTAGAGTGCCTGTCTTCACTAACAGTTAGTGGGAGCACACGTTATAGGTATGCTAATGGGATTAGTATACTCGAACACGACTCAACTCGATTGGGTCACATGGAAATCACTCAGGGATTGTCAATGATTGAATCGAAAGATTGTGATAGGTATACGTGGACCTTTGACTTGAGGTTTCAGTAGGAGATGTGCTTGTGACATTAAGTTAGTCATTAGAGTAGTTCGATCCAATCGCCGGTTGGTGGGGTCAACCTCGAAATGCAACTTAGTGGGCAAGTAGCAGTCTCTACTGAATACCAAGATATGATTCTTTCTCCTGTTAGTGAGCAGGTAAATGTCCTATGCGGTTAATGGCAAATAAGATCATAAGTCTTTGGCCAAAGCATTCAGAGCTAGTTATATTTGATACACGAGAGCTCGATGATCTCAGTTTGCATTAACAGAAAGCATAGAGTCAAGTTACAGTAGGGTTTGACTTTACCGTGACCCTAATACTTGACCGGGACATATGATTGAAGGGTTTATACGTATACGGTATTCACGACATAATGGTTTTGGAATGATCCTATCATTCGTTCTTAGTTAGGTTACGGTGTGGGCCACGAGACTGGCTAAGTGGTGCTAACACTCATTGGATCCTCCCAATGCTAACTAAGACGAACCTACAGAGTCGCGGCACAGGAATTGACGACGGATTATATTTAGCTTATTCTCTCTTGGTTAATATTGGACATTGGATGTCTAATTCAATTTATTGGATAAATTAAATCGGTCTCGTGAATTAAATAAATCTTGGGTAATTAATTTATTCATATTATTTCTTAGAGAATTTATTTTTAATATAATTAATTAATTAGATTAATTAATTATATTAATATTGAAACATACCAAGGTTTATCTATCAGATTAGATACACGAGGGTCCGTTTCACGGACCGAAACGAACCAACTACTTTTTCTCCTCCCTTAGCCACCACCCCACTTTCATCAATTGACTTGGTGATTTTTTTATAAATGTGGGGACTTAATAATACATTTGATGTATTATTACTTCATTATTTATTTTTGAAATAATTGATGAGGTGTGTGTTTTATTTATAAAACAAACACCATGTCCCTCATTGATGAAATAGGTGATCAGCCGTGAGTTAAGTTAGAGGAGTGAGAGAAAAGTTTTCTAACTTTATACATTTTGAGTTTTAAGTGTATTTTGAGAGAAAACAATTTTTATAAAATACTTAGAGTATTTATAAAAATATATATAAGTTAATTCTATCAATTTCTAGCCGTATACTTAGAGTATAAATTGATAGAAATATTTTCCGGTCATCTTCCGACGCGTGATACGTAGAGGCACGGTGTTTTCGGTGCTCGGGAATTTCCAAAAGCTTGTTCGATTGGATTCGTGTTCGTACTCGGAATCAAGAAGATATTATCAAAGGTCTACGAGGATATGATTTCTTAATTTATCTTCGTATATTTATATTCGTTTATACGATGCTTGATCGATCCGATTTTGGAGTTTGGTTTTTATCCGGTTTGACCGGTTTATTTCCGCTGCGTAACTCGTTTTTAATCACCGAATTCCATCAAATATAACAGACACTAAAGTTTTAACGTATTTTCATATGCAGCTGCTGATTTGTATGATTTTGACGATGACAAGGTATTGTATTTATTGTTTGTTATTTAATTACTGTGTTTGCTACGTTGGTTCAGCAGCATAACTTACTAATGACATTTGTTATTTAATTACTGTGTTTGCTACGTTGGTTCAGCAGCATAACTCTATCACTCTCAGCTGTTGTCATATTCTATTATTGTTGGCTGTAATTGGTTTAGGTAGAGGAAATGAAATGACTTAGTGGGTTAGTTAGTTGGTCAACACTTGAAAATGACAGTTTTTACAAAATGAAGTTTGGATTTGTTTATCAAATCTTTATGTTTGGGAGTTAGTATTGTAGCAGTAGAGCTTAATTTCATTTATTTGTGTTTAATAAAGTTAAGTTAAAGTCTCAGTTTTTACATTTTGCGGTGTTTTTAACACAAGATTTACAGAGGTAATCTACTAGATTCTGATTTATCTTTTTAACACAAGTCTTGGTCATAAACTAAATCGAGTCCTCTTATCAAATGCAGTACTAAAGTAGATGATTTATCTTTTTGTTGTGTGAATTAAGTAACATAGCAAAATGCAAGCGCACATTTTAGAATTCCAAATAGTTTTTACATATATGTGCGTGTTACAACCCCAACAGTGGGCGTTTGTTTGCTGCAAACGCAACCCTAATAGGTGGTGTTGGTTCTGCATATTCCCAGCCCTCCACTGTTCATTTGCATTATAGCCAAATTTGATTGAGCTTTTTATACTTGTATAAGTTGTTTTCAGCAATCCTTTGGTTGTTTTGAGCTTTTGTTGCAGGTTGGAGTTGATAGTTGGAATTTTAGAAGTTAAGTTGTCATAAGAAGCTCACATTAAGCTTAGCTTAATTTGGAGTCATATTTGGCATTTTCAGGTTCTCTTCTATCCCATTCTAAGTTTGCAGTTTAACCATATAAGTCTTGCCTTTAAATACCTTGCAGTTCAGTCTAACTAGTTTGCAGCCTAGTTTTTTTAGTTCTTATGAGTTTTGCAGCGTGGTCACAGATTTTTAATTCACTCATATTAATCAGTTATAAGCTGATCTTTTGGATAAATAAGCTCACCCATCTTATCTCCATTCTAGTATTTTTAGATTAATTTTTAGAATTTTTTAAGACCTTCAAAACCAGGCCTGCAAAAGGGCAATTTTGCCCTGTGCAGCCTCCATCAGCAGACTTGCAGAGTGCTTTCCCGTTTTTTTTACAATTAACTAAGAAATAACTGAGAATCGAATGAAGCCTTCTCAAATTGGATTTTTCGTTTTTTTACAGGAACAACTTAATGCTCATGGTGGAGCTGTATCCTTAGGTCACCCACTAGGTTGTAGTGGTGCTCGGATTTTGGTCACCTTGCTTGGGGTACGTTTATTTCGTGATTGCTTGTTTGCTTTTTATATGGAGTGTCCAATTTCTGCAAAAACAAGATGCGTTCTACAGCTTTCACAGCTGATTTTTAGTTTGCGAAATTGTAGTTGGTTATGACATTCATTTAACCCTTGTGCTCAGTTATCTTAACAATGATGGTTATGTAACATAGAAGAATTCAGTTGTTCTCTTTTTTGTTATGGTACTGCTAGTTTGTTATGGTACTGCTGCTAATATGCAAACTCTGTATTTTAAGTCAATTGTTCTCTTGTAACGTATTTTGAATTTGTCTATCTTTTCTCCTTTTTAGATGTGGTTAAAGGGAATGGGAGACTTATTCCTCAAGCGGTTAAATCGTGGGTCGAGCAATACGAAAAGGAGCCAAAACCAGCAATGGTTGTATACTCAGTGGTCGATGTGGAAGCTGTCAAACTAACTTGTGAATTACTATCGATATGTAATTTTTGTCGTTAATTAACTTGTGACTTATCGTGAATTAGTACTTGAATTAACCTCATTGTTTTGATATATATATATATATATGAAATGCGTTATTTTGATATTTGTGTTTTTAATTTTGTATTATCAGGTTTTTAATTGTCATTTAATAGAAAATTAGGAACTGGAAAATTTTTTTTTTTTTAAAAAAAAAATTAAGTTATGACTCGCAAAAAGGAGCGTCATAAAATGCGGGTCATAAATGCGCGTCATAGATCGATGACGCACATATGCGAGTCATTAAAATTTATGACGGGTCCATCCTTGACGCGCATTTGCGCGTCATAAATCCTCTTCTTGGCGCGCATTGCGCGTCAAGAATAGCCCTTTTTGTAGTAGTGTTTGTTCCTAAGATTCCAAAGAATCTAATTAGTGGTAGTAGTTTGAATTCTGATGGTTTTAGACAAGTTTTTGAATCGGATAGGTTCATCCTATCTCGAGGTGGACTATTTATTGGTTTTGGATATTTGAATAATAGAATGTTTCATTTGAATGTTATTGATAAGTCTTCACCGATTCAAAATTCTGCATTTGTGTCTTCTACTTCTAAGATTGATGACTCTATGCTTTGGCATGCTAGGTTGGGTCATGTCAATTTTAGAAGGATACATGAGATGTCAAAAGATGGATTACTTCCAGCCTTTGACATGAATCCAGAAAAATGTAAAACATGCATGCTTATAAAATTGACAAAACAGCCTTTTCCCAGTGTCAGTAGAAATTCAGCTATTTTGGAACTTGTACACAGTGACATGTGTGATTTTTACTCTACTTCTTCCTTGGGTAATAAAAAATATGTTGTCACGTTTATTGATGCCTGCACTCAATTTTGCTATGTGTATTTGTTACATTCTAAGGATGAAGCCTTAGATAAATTCAAAATATACAAAACTGAGGTGGAATTGCAATTAGGCAATCCAGCTAAATGTCTTAGAACAGATCAGGGAGGTGAATATATGGATCCCATATACTTCCAATCAGTGGGTATCATTCATGAAACCACAGCACCTTACTCGCCCCAACAGAATGGAATCGCCGAACGCAAAAATCAAGTTTTAAAAGAAATGGTAAACTCGATACTTTCTTACTCGGAATTGAGTGAGGGATTCTGGGGAGAGGCCATGTTAATGTCCTGCTATTTTATGAATAGGGTTCCAAATGAAAGAACAAAACAGTCCCATATGAACTTTAGTTCAAGAAAAAGCCGAATTTAAGTTACTTTCAGGTTTGAGGATGTCGGGCAGTTGTAAAACTTACCGAACCCAAAAGGAAAACTTTGGGTAAACGAGGAATAGATTGTATATTCATTGGATATGCTGAACATTCCAATGCATATAGGTTATATGTAATAGAACCTAATGATTCGGTATCAATTAACACCGTTATCGAGTCACGGGATGCGATTTTTGATGAGATACATTTTACATCGATTCAAAGGCCTAAGGATCTGAATTTTGGCACTAATGAAGTGCAAAATCCATAAAATTCAGATGGTATTGCTGTACCAGAAACACAAGAGCTTCGGAAAAGCGCAAGAGGCCGAATCGCGAAAAATTTTGGTTCCGACTTCCAACTATTTTTGGTAGAAGGAACAAGGGACGAAATTGGTTTTCAATACTGTTATTGTTACAGCATTGAGGATGATCCTAAGACTTTTCAAGAGTCCATGGAGTCTCGAGATGTTATATTTTGGAAGGATGCTATTGATGACGAAATGTCGTCAATTCATGAAAGTAACACTTGGGTGTTGTGTGATTTGCCTCCGGGTTCTTAACCACTTGGTTGCAAATGGATTTTCAAAAATAAAATGAATGTTAATGATACTATTGACAAGTTCAAAGCCCGGTTGGTCATTCAAGGTTTTAGACAAAAACTTGGTGTTTACTATTTTGATACATATGCTCCGGTTGCGCGTATTTCTATTATTAGATTGTTAATTGCCTTGGAAAGTATTCACAATCTGATTGTCCATCAAATGGATATTAAAACAGCCTTTTTGAATGGTGAACTTGATGAAGAAGTTTACATGAAACAACCAGAAGGTTTCGTTATGCCCGGTAAAGAGCATATGATATGTAAACTTGTGAAATCTTTGTATGGGCTGAAACAAGCACCCAAACAATGGCATCAAAAGTTCGACGAGGTTATTTTGTCCTCTGGTTTTAAGTTAAACCAATGTGACAAATGTGTTTATAGTAGATTTGATGAAGCTACTAGTGCTGGAGTGATCATTTGCTTATAAGTTAAACCAATATGACATGCTGATTTTTGGTACTAACCAAAATCAAGTAGATGAACTAAGAAATTGTTGTCATCTAAATTTTTCATGAAAGACTTGGGAGAGGCTGATGTAATTCTTGGAATAAGAATTAAGCGGGTGAACAAAGGTTTAGTAATGCTCAAAGTCATTATATTGAGAAAATTCTCAAACGGTTTAATTTTAGTGATTGTTCTCCCGTCAGCACTCCTATGGACTCTAGTGTGAAGTTAATGCCAAACACTGGCATTCCTGTTTCACAATTGGAGTACTCTAAGGCCATTGGTAGCTTGATGTATGCCATGACAAGTATCAGGCCTGATATTGCTTTTGCTGTGGGAAAATTGAGCAGATACACTAGTAATCCTAGTGCTCAACATTGGCAAGCATTGAATCGAGTGTTTAAGTATCTCAAGGGAACCATGGATTATGGCTTGAGCTACTTGGGATATCCTTCAATTTTGGAAGGACATTCGGATGCAAGTTGGATAACCAACATGGAGGACCATTCCTCAACTACTGGTTTGGTATTCTTGCTTGGGGTAGGTGCCATTTCCTGGGCTTCCAAAAAGCAAACTTGTATTATAAACTTGACAATGGAATCTGAGTTTGTTGCATTAGCTGCTGCTGGTAAAGAAGCAGAGTGGCTAAGAAATTTAGTCTATGAAATTCCTTTGTGGTCTAAGCCAATAGCACCAATTTCTATCCTTTGTGATAATAAAACAGCCTTGGCTAAGGCATATAACTAAGTTTATAATGGCAAGTCTATACACTTAGGTGTTAGACACAGTATGATTAGAGAACTAATTATGAATGGTGTGATTTCAGTTGAGTTTGTGAAATCGCAACAAAATTTAGCAAATCATTTGGCTAAGGGTCTGTCAAGAGACTTAGTGCACAAGTCTGTAATTGGGATAGAATTAAAGTCCATCTAATTCTGTAATGGTGAGACACCCAATTCTCTTCTAATATGATATTAGGAGTTAAATTCAATGAGGAAAGCTCACACTTATAGATTGGAACACACAAAGTATTCATCCCAGGTATGTGTTCGGTTCTGCAGTTGACCAGGTTGAAGTTTAACTTCTTCATAATTCCTTTGATAAAATGTATGTGCAGATACATGAAGTAAAGGAATTACCTACGTGACTGTGAAGTGTAGCCGCATTTCAAGAGGTTGGGGACTTGGCCTTGCTACAGTCATGAGAGGATTAGGACACACGACTTAATAATAGTGTCAAGTTGTATTTTGTTAGAGAAATTTAATAAACTAGTATGTATTTCATCTTCAGGTATTCAAATGGGTTGAAGGGTTCAATTCTTAGAACACCCTGATTCTCAAGTATTTGAAAGTGTATAATACTAATATGGAAATTCAATCGTTTTGATATTTTCATTTATGTACTGGTTTGGTTTGATTGGATTAATGTTATGTTGGTTCATGGGTTACACTAAAATGAGGGAGGATTGTTGGTAATTTTAGTGTCACCAGGCATTTTGTGTAATTGAAACTAATATGTGAGCTAAGGGGTTTTATAATTTGTATTCTAATATATGTTCGGGTATGTGCGGAGTGCACGCATGTATAAGATCGAATTATAAGCCGGTACGATAAAATATCGGGGGTTCGGGGGCAGCGCCTCGGTGACGAGGGTCTAGGGGCAGCCCCCTTAGCGGGGTATAAGGGGAAGAGCCCCTGGCGGGGGCGGGGTCTAGAGGCGGCGCCCCTAGCGGGGTCGAGGGTGTAACACCCCCAAGTTATTCAGGGTATATTACAGCGCCGTGAGCCCCGCCGTGGGACACACAAGGCTAAACATACGCGGAACTATAAAACTTGACCGAGAAGGTCTACATATAATGGGGAGAAAGACGATACAAAGGTATCCAAAAACATAACCAATGTATTCACAGACATTACATCACAAATCAATACTTCGGCAAACACAGTAGGAACTTCAAGGAAAGAGGAAAACAATACTCGAGTATTCAATAATCAATCCAGACAACAACACCGAATGGAAAACTCAAAACATAATCGAAGACCAACACAAGATCACACTTGCCCACCATCTTCGTGCCGACCGGTGCCCGCCTGTCCGATCTCCCGAACCCGAAATACATGAAACGTATTTCCCCCATAAAGGGGTTAGCCGTCGAATAGCTAGTGCAAGTATATCAAGTATGAAACACAAAACTCCTCGACAAAAAAGTAAATGTAATCCGTCAATTCATCAATTTAAGACTAGTATTCCGGAATGACTAAAATCTCATGACGTATGTGAATGCCGTAGAAACGGTTCGTTCATATCATACGCCGTTACATGTAGGAATGCCGTCAAAACGGTTCGTTCGTTACATGCCAATAATACATATATGAATGCCGTAAAAACGGTTCGTTCATAATATGCCATCAATATATCTATGAATGCCGTAAAAACGGTTCGTTCATATCATACCATCAATTCCTCTTACTTTCAAAGTCGAGAACGCACAATCATAAATGTATACTTGCCTTTGAGACATCGAGAAAATTGAACGGAGGAAGGGTATGAGTTCGGTAGGTCCAAGAACGCGCTCCGCACCTAAATGATTCGCAAGGAGTATGATAATCAATCATCCATATTCAAACTACACGAAGGAACTCCCCAAACCCGTCTACGATTCATAAAGATATACGGATAATCAACTAAAGGTTGGAAAATCGTCCTAAATCTCACAAGTCCGAAAACGGCACAATCTAAACCATAAAATCGTAGGAAAAGTATACACACGGTATAGATACAACATAATCTCAAGGTTCTCAAGCTTCAAACGGTAAATCGGACAAATCTACGAAAAACCCCAAAATTCCCAAAAGGTAGGGTTCTAAGGATTTTTACCTTGATTCGGACGTTAGGAGGAATTAGATGTTGAGAAATCCTTGTTCTCCAAGCAAATATATTGTTGTTAGAAGGAAGATCGCTTCCAAACGCCTAAGATCGCCTCTCCCGAGTGATTCCCGTCGAAAAGGAGTGAAGAAGGTGAGAAATGACGAAAATAAAGTCAACTGCCATATTTATGTATGTCCGTCTAGCGCACGCTACGCCTCCTTCATTAGCGTGCGCTAGCGGTCACCGGATAGTCCAGGTGGCTTGCCGGCCTCGTTAGCGTGCGCTAATCATTTGCCCCTAGCGTGCGCTAGCCCAAAATATGGCATCCAAGATCGAGTCCGTAACTTACCGACTCGCCCTGCTCAATACTTAACGTGCGCTACCGCCAATGCTTAGCGTGCGTTATGCTATAGCTTTAGCGTGCGCTAGTCGAAGCCTAGCGACGCTATCTCGATAGTCCGTAAAACCCGGCAACTTCATCGCCTCGACGACCCCGGTAGCGTGCGCTACAGACGGATGTTAGCGTGCGCTACTATACATGGATAGCGCGCGCTAACAAACTCCTAGCGTGCGTTAATCCGCCAGTCCAGAGAGCAGTCCGAATACTTTTTCTGACCTGACTGATACTCTTAGCGTGCGCTACGGCTCAGAGCTAGCGTGCGCTAATCAAGCAGAATTAGCGTGCGTTAGTCTAGGCCTAGCGTACGCTAATTCTCTAGCACAGAACATTCCCGCAAGGTCTAAACGACATGATCAAGAACCAAACGAGATACGAAACTCAATAGCAATATCAACCACATCTCCAAGCATTTACAGAGCGACAAAAACAAGGAGGATGACAGAGTCAAACAGTCAATAAAAGTACGGGTATTACATTCTCCCCCTCTAAAAAGAAGTTTCGTCCCGAAACTTAAGAAATAAATAGTTCGGGGTATTCCACCCGCATCTTCTCTTCCGTCTCCCAAGTTGCCTCCTCGACTCCATGTCTCGACCATTGCACTTTAACCAAAGGGAATGGTCTTATGCCGGTTGTTTCTCGCGACGCCAAGGATCTTCACGGGTCTCTCTCGGAAAGGTAATATCCTCGCTACGTCAATCTCACCGTAGTCGATGATGTGGCTCGGATCCGAGACGTACTTCCTCAACTAAGACACATGAAAAACACTATGGACGTGACTCAAAGTCGAGGCAACGCCAAGCGATAAGCTAAATCTCCAACTCGTCCAAAATCTCGAAAGGTCCGATATACCTCGGACTAAGTTTCCCATTTTTCCCGAAGCGGAAAACTCCACGGTCGGCGACACCTTGAGTAAGACATGATCCCCCACTTCGAACTCCAAGGGTCGATTTACGAGTATCGCATAAGATTTCGACGACTCTGGGCAGCCAATAATCGGTCCCGGATAATAGTAATCTTTTCCTTAGTCTCCATCAACATATCCGGCTCCGTCCCAACTAGTTCGGAAGCCTTGTCCCAACATAATGGCGACCTACATCGCCTACCATAAAGTGCCTCGAAGGGTGCCATTTGGATCGACGCATGCCAACTATTATTGTAAGCAAACTCGATCAACGGCAAGTGAAGCTCCCAATCATTACTCCAGTCTAAGGCACAAGCCCGTAACATATCTTCCAATGTTTGAATCGTCCTCTCTGTCTGACCATCCGACTGAGGATGAAAAGAAGTGCTCAATCTCAACTCAGTACCCAAAGCCTGATGAACGGCCTGCCAAAAGTGCAATACGAAACGGCCGTCTCGATCAGAAACAATGGTTTGGGGGCACCATGTAACCTCACGATCTCAGCAATAAAGGTTCGAGCCAGTCTATTCGGCCCCCAAGTATCCTTAATACCCAAAAAGTGTGCAGACTTGGTCAACCGATCGACAACTACCCAAATCATATTCATTCCGTCCCGAGTTCTCGGCATGCCAGTGAGGAAATCCATAGAAATGTCTTCCCACTTCCACTCGGGAATGGGAAGCGGTTTCAACAACCCCGCTGGTCGTTGATGTTCGATCTTGACTTGTTGGCACGTCAAGCACCGTAGTACAAACTCCGTAACATCCTTCTTCATGTTATTCCACCAAAAATTTCGCTTCAAATCTTTGTACATCTTACTCGTCCCGGGGTGGATTGAGTAAGGCGTAGCATGCGCTTCTCGGAGAATTCTCTGTCTCAACTCTAAATCGTTCTAACACAAAGCCTCGCCCGAAATCTCGTAATACTATCCTCGTGTACCATAAAGCCAGAGCTTTTCCTTTAATTACATCTTCCTTCGATTGAGAAATCATCGGTCACTCCACCGCTTCCCTTTGATGTCATCAACTAAAGACGAAGTAATTTCGAGAGTACACAGCTGCCCCGCACTCGTTGAAGCCAAACTTCTATCCCTTGTTCAATTAAGTCCCGACGGATTTTTGTCCGAGGTGTAAGAATCTCGAGCATTTGAAGAGATGCCGATTTGCGGCTCAAAGCATCCGCAACGACATTAGCTTTTCCGGTGGTAAAAATTTCCAAATCATAATCCTTTATCAACTCTAACCAACGCCTGTCTCATATTCAGCTCCTTCCGATTGAAAATATATTTCGACTCTTGTGATCGGTATAAATCCGCACGAAGAACCATACAAATAATGTCGCCAAATCTTGAGTGCGAAGACAATTGCGGCTAATTCCAAATCGTGAGTAGGATAATTCATTTCGTAAGGCTTTAATTGTCGTGACGCAAAAGCCATTGTCTTATCATGCCGCATAAGGACACAACCTGTGCCTTGACCAAGCGCCATCAGAACCGCAAAGCCTTCGCTACCATGTGGTAAAGTTAGAATCGCATCAAGTCAATCGTCTCTTTAGTTCATCGAAGCTCATTGTCTCTCATCCGTCCAAACAAACTTTTCGGTCTTCGGAGTAATTTCGTAGCGGTCGAGCGAGTTTCGAGAACCCTCGACAAACCGACGGTAATACCAAAGAAGGCCCAAAAAGCTACGAACCTCCTTAACATTTTTAGGCGGTGCCCAATCTAGCATCGCTCGATTTTCTGCATGGTCTACACGAACCCCTTCGGCCGAAATCACATGGCCGAGAAACATAACTTCTTCCAACCAAAATTCACATTTCGAGAATTTTGCATAGAGGTGCTCGGTTCTCAAAATGTCTAATATCAAACGCAGGTGTCGGGCATGTTCCTCCTTATCTCGAGAGTAGATCAAGATGTCGTCAATAAAGACGACTACACATCTGTCGAGGTACTCGATGAATATCTTATTCATTAATTGCATGAAAACTGCCGGTGCATTAGTCAACCCGAAAGGCATAACTACAAATTTATAATGCCCATATCTCGTCCGAAATGCCGTATTCGGAACGTCTGACTCCTTCACCCTGAGTTGGTAATACCCGGATCTTAAATCAATTTTCGAGAAAACTGCAGCCCCTTGCAATTGATCAAATAAATCGTCTATACGTGGCAAAGGATACTTGTTCTTGATGGTTACTTTGTTCAGCTCACGGTAGTCAATGCACAAACGTAGTGAACCATCATTCTTCCTCACAAAAAGAACAGGCGCGCCCCAAGGCGAAGCGCTCGGTCTGATATACCCTTTTTCCAGAAGTTCTCCCAACTGATTCTTCAATTCTTGCATTTCGGAAGGTGCCATCCGGTAAGGTGCTTTAGAAATCGGAGCCGCATCTGGCTCTAGGTCCACGATAAACTCTATTTCTCGATCCGCGGTAATCCCGGAGGTCATCCGAAAAACATCAGATACTCATTAACAACCGGAATCGAAGAGAGATCGACTGTTTCCTTCCATTTTCAAGGCATAACACCAATAGCCCGCACAACCTTTATTCAAAAGTTTTACGGCCTTCATGGCACCGATAAGTAACTTGGGTAGTCCCGACTTACGCCCCAAAAATGAGTACTCGGACCCGTCTTCATCATCATGGTGACAACCTTGGTACGGTAATTCATAATCGCTTGATGACTATCAAGCCGATCCTCATCGAGGATTACATCCTCGCCTTCCATATCAACTACAATCGTGTTCGATAACCATTCCATATCGGATATAATCACCGAAAATCTCTAATCTCCCGGTTCCCCACAATTCTATCCCCGCTAGTGCGCCTCACGATGAAGGGATCACAAGTAGTCACACAAGTTATATTCAAACGGCGTACACACTCCAAAGAAATAAAAGAATGTGTAGCACCCGAATCAAAAAGTACACTGATGGATGAGACAGAATATGAATGGTACTGGCCACCGCCGCGTCGGGTCTGCCTCGGCGCATCTCATAAACCCGTGGTTGTACCGAACCGACGCTAGAGTTTCTCCAAAGATTCTCCGGCCCCGTCCCCGCCGAAATTCTCACGAGGTTGACCAAAAGATTGCCGCTGATTAATACCTTGATCAAGTGGTGTTGGGGCGGCCCGAGTGTCCAAAGTCTGGTTCGGCTCGGAGCAATAAACCGCTCTATGCCCCATCTGTCCACACGTGTGACACTTTAATGGTGGAAAGTAGCATTCCGAATTCAAGTGGCACAGGCGGCCACATTATAGCAAGTCACCGTGCGATTTGAGGTACCTGGAGTGGAACGGTAACCCCTCTTCCCTTTATTAGAACGCGACGACCGGCCGGCGAAACGGTTAGTCGTCTGAGACTTCAAAGTTGCCACCTTTAGATCCGAAAAATTTCCCGCAACTTTCTGCTTCTTCGGTTCTTCAACGGTATCGTTGTCGGGGCTCAACATATCATGGGCCAAAGCTCGTCTTGATACTCTTTTAGTGTGGTACAAGCAAATCCGCCATGTACCGCCAGAATCCAAATTCATCCGCATATCAAAATAACGGATCTTATCACGCTGCTACGCACTTGATCCTTCACATGGATCAATTGTTGGTTATACTCCACGATCGCTGCGAAACGGAATATCTTGTGGTTTAGCCTCGAAGAAGGCTCGGATTCGCCTCTCGCACGGCCAAGGACAAAACTCGGCCTCCAAGAGCTCCTTAAACTCGTCCCACGAGGCAATACGATCCTGTGGCTTGATGACCTTCCACCAAGTAGCGGCCTCCTTAGTGAGGAAATACTGAGCAATTGGTACTTTCCTCACCTCGGGGCAATCAACCGCTTCGAAAATCTTCTCTAATTCCGCTAGCGCCTTCCCACCCAACGGCCCGTGGCACCGCCAAACTGTGGAGGGTGCATACGGATTACATTCTGGAGCAAGGCATCCGTGTTTGGGTTCGGGTTATTCATCTGAACAGTTTGGGCCAAAATAGTCATTTGAGTAGCCAATTGTTGAAGTGCATTCGCCACTCCAACGTCCGCGTTGTTCCCTTGACCGCCTGACTGGTCGTGCTGACTCTCGGTATCGGGATGCACCGAGTTCGACAAACTACCCCGCAACTGAACTGATGGAAACGGCCGCGCCACGACCTCTTCCTCTTCCACGGCCACGACCACGGCCACGGCCCCTACCAGCTGACATACTGAAGAACACACAAGGTACGAAAGCACAATTCAAACACACGTCACTAAGGTGATCGATTCGCAAGAACATCCATAGATGAAGCATAATGAATAAGGAAACATCAGAAGAGTAAGAGGTCTTACAAGTACCGGTCGCACTGTGATGATGGCAGAGTAGTGATACTGTGGAAAATTGACGACTCATTCGACCCAAAAGACCGACAGCCTAGGTATCCATAGACCTAAGCTCTGATACCATATTCTGTAACACCCCCAAGTTATTCAGGGTATATTACAGCGCCGTGAGCCCCGCCGTGGGACACACAAGGCTAAACATACGCGGAACTATAAAACTTGACCGAGAAGGTCTACATATAATGGGGAGAAAGACGATACAAAGGTATCCAAAAACATAACCAATGTATTCACAGACATTACATCACAAATCAATACTTCGCAAACACAGCCTAACTTCAAGGAAAGAGGAAAACAATACTCGAGTATTCAATAATCAATCCAAGACAACAACACCGAATGGAAAACTCAAAACATAACTGGAAGACCAACACGGATCACACTTGCCCACCATCTTCGTGCCGACCGGTACACTGTCCGATCTCCCGGAACTCGAAATACATGAAACGATTTCCCCATAAAGGGGTTAGCCGCCGAATAGCTAGCGCAAGTATATCAAGTATGAAACACAATACTCCTCGACAATAAAGTAAATGTAATCCGTCAATTCATCAATTTAAGACTAGTATTCCTAATGACTAAAATCTCATGACGTATGTGAATGCCGAGAAACGGTTCGCTCATATCATACGCCGTTACATGTAGGAATGCCGTCAAAACGGTTCGCTCGTTACATGCCAATAATACATATATGAATGCCGTAAAAACGGTTCGTTCATAATATGCCATCAATATATCTATGAATGCCGTAAAAACGGTTCGTTCATATCATACCATCAATTTCTCTTACTTTCAAAGTCGAGAACGCACAATCATAAATGTATACTTGCCTTTGAGACATCGAGAAAATTGAACGGAGGAAGGGTATGAGTTCGGTAGGTCCAAGAACGCGCTTCCGGCACCTAAATGATTCGCAAGGAGTATGATAATCAATCATCCATATTCAAACTACACGAAGGAACTCCCCAAACCCGTCTACGATTCATAAAGATATACGGATAATCAACTAAAGGTTGGAAAATCGTCCTAAATCTCACAAGTCCGAAAACGGCACAATCTAAACCATAAAATCGTAGGAAAAGTATACACACGGTATAGATACAACATAATCTCAAGGTTCTCAAGCTTCAAAACGGGTAAATCGGACAAATCTACGAAAAAACCCCAAAATTCCCAAAAGGTAGGGTTCTAAGGATTTTTACCTTGATTCGGACGTTAGGAGGAATTAGATGTTGAGAAATCCTTGTTCTCCAAGCAAATATATTGTTGTTAGAAGGAAGATCGCTTCCAAACGCCTAAGATCGCCTCTCCGAGTGATTCCGTCGAAAAGGAGTGAAGAAGGTGAGAAATGACGAAAATAAAGTCAATCGCCATATTTATGTATGTCCAGCCTAGCGCACGCTACGCCTCCTTCATTAGCGTGCGCTAGCGAAGTCACCGGATAGTCCAAAGGGCTTCGTTTGGCCTCGTTAGCGTGCGCTAATCATTTGCCCCTAGCGTGCGCTAGCCCAAAATATGGCATCCAGTACTGGAGTCCAGAACTTACTGACTCTGCCCTGCTCAATACTTAACGTGCGCTACCGCCAATGCTTAGCGTGCGTTATGCTATAGCTTTAGCGTGCGCTAGTCGAAGCCTAGCGTACGCTATCTGATAGTCCAGAAAACCTGGCAACTTCACTGCCTCTGCTGACCAGCCCGGTAGCGTGCGCTACGGACGGATGTTAGCGTGCGCTACTATACATGGATAGCGCGCGCTAACAAACTCCTAGCGTACGTTAATCCGCCAGTCCAGAGAGCAGTTCGAATACTGGTTCTGACCTGACTGATACTCTTAGCGTGCGCTACGGCTCAGAGCTAGCGTGCGCTAATCAAGCAGAATTAGCGTGCGTTAGTCTAGGCCTAGCGTACGCTAATTCTCTAGCACAGAACATTCCCGCAAGGTCTAAACGACATGATCAAGAACCAAACGAGATACGAAACTCAATAGCAATATCAACCACATCTCCAAGCATTTACAGAGCGACAAAAACAAGGAGGATGACAGAGTCAAACAGTCAATAAAAGTACGGGTATTACAGAGGGGCAGAGTGCCCGCGGGATTTGGGGCAGTGCCCCAAAAGGTCTTCAGAAATTTGGATTGGTAACTTAGTGAAAATTCCAAAATTTAGAGGGAGACTATGGTATTGACTAATTCCGTCAATTTTTGAAACCATCAGTCATGCCTCTAATTCCGGATCACTAATTAATCCTAATGACGGCGCCGCCTAATGGAACCCTAATCTCGCCCTAATGTAACCCTAATTCGACATGTATAAATAAGGCTTTTGGAGTCTGGCACAACCTTTTTTGAACTCTCTCTTTTTCTGACGAATTCAGAATCTCTCTAGCAATTTGGCTTACGTTTCTGTGCCAAGATTCGTAAGTGTCCCATTGGATTATCCTAAACTGGATTTCTTGTAACCCTCACATAAGGTAGAAATATCAATTCGGAAAGTGATTACACGATCTATTGGGAATCCGGATCTTCATCATAAACCCTAAATACCCCAACATGTCGTGTCCTAATCTATGTATAAATAAGCGTATCCATATCATGTCCTATCTATGTATAAACAACCAAACTTCGGTTCGGTATTTCGGTTCCTTGAGAAAATTATTTCGGTTTCTAAAAAATTGGTTTCTGAAAAAAACCGAACTTGAATTACATAACAAATTTCAAATTTCGATTCTAGACTTTTTTTCCAAGAAGCGGAACGATCTCAGACCTATTAAAAATACACAAAAAGACATTGTAGATAAATGTCTTTACTTTGCAAGAAAAGGTAACATCGGCTCCTTACCTAAATGTCTTTACAGTGATGCGGACATGGTCAATATACGGAGGAGATGGGCTAATGGTCATTGAGAAGGGGAAACGCCAGTGATGTAAGCAGCAAAAAAAGGAACGGTAGGAAATGATTTTATTTTTTGATGTGAAAGGCAATACCGGTTCAAGAAAAAGAAAAAAAAAAAAAACACAATCAAGGCTCTTGCAATAGCATCACAGTTGAGTTGAACATAGCCACTGGGTGGATTCGGTTCCATTCGGTTCGGTTTTTTACCGAAATTGGGAACCGAACTAAATATTTGATTTGATTTAGTTCCGTTTGGTTCGGTTCTTTTCGAAATTTGATTCGATTAAGTTCGATTTTGTAAATATTCAGTTTGGTTTCGATTTGGTTTGATTTTTTTCGGGTCTTCACAATATAAATTCAAATGTTATATGCAATAGAATAAGTCACATACAACAACAAGCCAACAAGAGGTATATCTATGCTCAGGATAAAAGTTAGAGTTGCATATCAATTTACAAATATCTCAAAACATATAACAATCACAAATCACAGTAGCCACTAGGGGTGGATTCGGTTCCATTCGGTTCGGTTTTTACCGAAATTGAAAACCGAACTAAATATTCGATTTGATTTGGTTCGGTTTGGTTCGGTTCTTTTCGAAGTTCGATTCGATTAAGTTCGGTTTTGTAAATATTCGGTTTGGTTTCGATTTGGTTTGATTTTTTTTCGGGTCTTCACAATATAAATTCAAATGTTATATGCAATAGAATAAGTCACATACAACAACAAGCCAACAAGAGGTATATCTATGCTCAGGATAAAAGTTAGAGTTGCATATCAATTTACAAATATCTCAAAACATATAACAATCACAAATCACAGTAGCTCACTTTCTCAATCTAAATTAGTTGAATCACAAATGACATGGGCATATTATCGATACTCCTTATACCCATGAGGGTCTTAAAAAAGAAAAACAAATTATACCAAAATCACAAACGCACAAAAATTACAAAAACGACGTCGTTTTAGTATGTTGACTTTGACTTCGGTCCGGTTCAGTTTTGTCCGACCTCGAATCGAGAACCGAACCAAACCAGTTCGATTCGGTTCTGTTTTTCTATTTTTCGGTTCGGTCTTCTTCGATTTCAATTTTTCGGTCTTTTTTTCGGGTTTCTTCGATTTTTTTCGAATTTTTCAGTTCGATTTTTAATTTTCAGTTTCGAAATGCCACTGAGGGCCACTGTATACAGCTTATTGAAAAGCGGTGTTCTCAAAGCACGGATAAACTCTATCAAACCTACAATAACACATGCACACAAGAGGCACATATTGCAATTCATTATGGGTCAGATTATGTGGAGGAAAGTTGGCATATTATAAAAAGTTGCAGCAGTGTGTAACGTGGTACACATTGATTAAAAGTGGTTCTGCATGAGTCAAGCAATACATCCTGCTTATTGTAATATCTGTATTTTTATTTTTCGTATTTTTTAATTCTTTTCGCCTCGCTTGTACTCGATATTCCCATTATAATGTATTCTCTGTTATAAAATTGAAATATTATAGAGATGATAGAGAATAGAGAGAATGATTCTCAGGTGTATTTTCATTAATAACTGAAGCCCTATTTATAGGAAAACTTCAGATGGCACAAACATAATTACATAATTTCATCAGGGGCACAATAGTCATTCACATATTATAATATATTATTTTATTACGCACTACGAGAAGTGCACATTTCAACGATTCTTAACACTCCCCCTTGAATGACTATTTACATAAATATCTGCTGAACTAGTTTGAAGAAAAATCCAATAGGAAAAAAACTCCCAAACTGTTTGTATTGGAGCGTGTGACAATCATATCATATTGCATCATAACGTTGGTAGGAAACCTCTGTTGGATAAAACTTCAGCAATCTGTAATCTCGTAAATTTGCTCCCCCTTATCTTGATAGTTATTGTATGAGTATTCTTGTGCCCTCTCAGTAAAACCTCGTGGGACAAAAACTGAGTGAATCTGTCATGTATATCATTCGTTGTTGGGGTATCCACATGTTGCCTCATTAAAACCTCGTCAAGAAAACTCAGTGGGAAAAAACTTGATCGAAGGAAAAAGAGTACAACTACCCCTTATGTTTTTAAATCCTTGAGGAATAATCTTGATCTTTATAATTTTCCTCATTATGCCATGAATATGCCTCGTTAAAACCTTATTAGGAAAAACCCAATGAGGAAAATCCTAAAGAAGGGAAAAGAGTACAGTATTCATACTAATACGCCATTTCAGTTGCGTCGTTAAAAACCTTGCTAGGAAAACCCAATGGGACAAAACCTTAGTCAAGGAAAAAAGAGTGCAACGCATATAAACAAATATGCATCAGGCATTTCAATAATCCCCCAAGGATTAGTACGAGTATCATATTCAGTGCAGTTTGTAATATCAAACTCATATTCTTTGTGATATATTCCAAATCTCTTTTGGAGATTCTACATTAGTTGTGGTTAAGCTGCCTCGTTAAAAACCTTGCTAGGAAAACCCAGTGGGATAAAACCTCAGTCAAGGAAAAGAGTACAACATACAATTCTCTTTCACATCACCTTATTTTGAGTGACTACATGCACTGATAATATGTTTAAAATCTCTTCAGGAGTTACTTTCAGTAAGCCCATATGTTTCATTTTATTATAAGGGCATATATTTCAATTTCGATGGATTTCAATATCCTCATTTCAAATATCCATATTCCACAATCATGGATTTCAATATCCTCATTTCAAACATCCATATTCCACGATCATGGATTTCAATATCCTTATTTCATTTATAGCGCTATATTGACATTTTATTTCATATAGCAACATAACTTGCCTAGATATCTCATTATCTTTCTTTTATAGTTATGTCTATATACTTCAAAAGTATATGCCTCCTTTTATCATTTACTTTGATTTATATTCGGGAAATTATTTTTTATCAAAGCAGTTGTAGTTGGTACTAAGGATTAATAATTTAGCATGCATCTTTGAACTTCAAGTTTATATAGTCGTGAGGATATAGTGTGATGTATTTCACATATTTCCAACTACTAATACTCCCCCTCATGGTACGAGATTTCTTGAGCACCAAACTCATATGCCAGTATCTCAGTATTTATCTTCAGTCATGTGGTTTATATATTATGTTCTCGATATTGGCAGAAGGACTTCGAATAGTATGCCAATTAATATCCCACTTGTATGCGCATATCTTGATCCTTTCTAGGATCTAGTCAAGTTTATTTGGGATATATTACTAGCTTAATCTGATATGGAATATATGCTCCAACCATGAGCAAATCATCTCGTAAATTTCCGATTACGAGTCATATACATATGTGACTATCTAGTGGATCCATAATATTTAGTAGTTCACATATAAAGGAAGTGGTCCCATTCTCACCCTTAATATATTCCAAATTTATTAGGAATTCATTCCCAATATTGGCTAGTAGTGATACTAATCGAGAACAAATATTTGAAGACATGATGTGTCTATATCACCATATAGATATTTTACCGACATATCACATCATATTTCGGTGCCATTATTGCACATCACTATCAACATGGAGTCGCCGCTCCCACATGTCATATTATGTTCATTATTCAAATATAGAACCGTAGTTCATATACTTCGGGATATGAATTATTCAAACACGGAGTCAAACATTATACGCGTAATTCCAATCTATAAATAGATTAGCATTGTATTCACAATCACCCATATCGAGGGTTTGATTATCATAATGGATTCAATGCTTTCTAGTCTTCGCAAATATTACCCATCTCTTCCACTGAATATCATAAAAAGAATTTATCGAGCTCGACTCGAAAGATTAAGGGTTCTAACGAGGAATGGCATCCCAGAAGATATTCGATGGTTGATCGAAGCACAAGTTCGATTATATGGCGAATTTTCAAATTCATTTAAGTACATGCCAGGTACAGGTAGGAGTAATTTTGCAAAGAAACGAAGAGCAAAAAGATTAGGTGGATGCTATAAATGTGCTCGGTGGACATGTGACACACGGTGCAAATAGGTGGGGGTTTGTATCCAAAAATCGAGAAGATAAAATCGCATTTATCAAGGATGGATTGAGTAAGGAATCTATGAATCACTATATCCAATAGATTCTTGATACACATCCCAGTGGATACGTTCATCGTGAACTATTGGCTCTGTGGACACAATTTAAGGATGAACTGGAACGCTATAGTCATGTAAAATTAGTCTCAACAGATCCAGTTTGTAAGTCCGTTCTGTCAAAGTTGGTATAAGGTAAATAGAAAAATAATGCAAGTTGATGAATATTGTTCTCCAACATTTAAATTTCTCAGCTGCCAATAGATAACATCATTTTTATTGAAAAATATAATATCATAGCAGATAAGTCACTGCTTTTACTATTTTATTTTTGACAAAATTGCAGAAGAAAATGAAAGATATGATATTATATTTTTCAATAAAAATAGTGAAGTCATTTGTCTTCTAGTAAGAAGTTTGTTCTTTAAATTTGGGATCCACAAATCAGAAATTGTATCTCATAAAAGTACTTTGAAAATCTAGTATAGAGAGATGGAATTCTCAGAATTCTCACATAGATCTCATCCAATTAAAACTATATGTATTTTAGGTGGATCCAAACTGATAGGTCATATCCAGCATATAGATATGACATATCAATTCGTAAAAGAATTAGGAAAACACAAAATCGATATATTGGATGGTGGGAGTAACCATAGATTTTTTGGTTATCTTTTAGAGGCTGCACAAAATGGGAGAGTAAGAGTAACAAGTGCCTCACACTTTCCCACAGTTAGAAGCAGTAGTATAGGGGGTTCAACTGGGTTGATGCTTCAAGCACAGTCTGTGCATGATAGTTTGATGTATATGGTGAATAATAATGATGCCTTTATTGTTCTTCCAGGTGGCTATGGCACACTCAATGAGATATTCAATATCACGTCATGGGATGAGCGGGACTTCCATACCAAACCTATAGGTTTATTGAATATTAATAATTTATTCAGCAATTTGCTTGCCTTTCTGGATCAAGAAGTAGACCACAAGTTTATCTCTCAGCCATCAAGAGATATTCTTATATGTGTTGACACAGTTGCTGATCTACTTATAAAGTTTCAAGCATATATTACAGTTAAGAATTTGGAAGTCAAAGCCCATCAGCCACAAACTATTGGCGCCAAACGAAAAAGAAGTTTAGATTCTTTAAATATTTCATTATGAACCATAATGCCAGGGGGTGACAGAGTTACGGAGTTTTATACTCTCGAAACACACCCCTTTTTATGGGTTTCATATGTATTTTCCTTTTCGCATATTGTCGAGTGTTTATTACCTTTTTGGCTAGTTTCAATATTTTCCACTTCGACTGTTTTGTGTTTTTTTCCAGCAATAATAAGATCATCTTTTTGCCTATATGCCAATACATTATTCTCACGAATATATGATATATGCTTCTCTATTGTGATATCAATATGATTTCAATGATCCCATCATGTGATATAATCAACATGAGATTAATTGAGCAATTATTTTCCGGTGATAGTTTTTCATATCACTTGTCAGATGATCCCACCATGCGGTCTATTTGCATGGGATTTTCTTTAATTTGATCGATTATAACTTCTGGTATCGCTTGCTCAATTTTCTCCATCTTATTATTTCTATCAACTGCTTCTTCTTCAGAGCAGGATTTGAATCATTGATCAACTACTTCTTCATAGTAGGATTTATTTCTTTCAACTGCTTCTTCAAGAGCAGGATTTAAATAATCGATCAACTACTTTAGAGTAGGATTTATTTTTTATCAATTGCTTCTTCGAGAGCATGATCTATGAACCATTCTTGTGGTATAACCAACCACGATGGTAATATATATATATATTGCGTATATATAAAACCATGCGTCTTGTGATAATTGAACTCATCACATAGAAGGTATAATAAATATGTAAAATCATCCGTCTTGTGACAATTACATTTAATATATAGGAGGCATCGCCATCCATCTTGTGATAATTAAACTTGTCACATAGTAGGTATAACCATACATCTTGTGGTAATTAATTATCATATGGGAGGTATCACCATCCATCTTATGATAATCAGACTATCACATGGGAGGTATAGTAATATTTACATAATGTAAGCTCAACAAATAGATGATTTCAATCACCACTTGGAGATAATTATAATAAAGTCAGTAATTAGATTAGTAAATATTTAACTGCTTCTTCTGGAGCAGGTTCGGCCAACCATTTTCTCAAAGTATAATCATGTGGTATTAGGTTGGATCATTAAAAGTCATCATCAACCCCAATTGCCGGCATCAGTGCCACTTGGCCATCTCGTAATATTACACATACCATTTTGTAAATTTCCATAAGGCAAGGATATATATCCACAAGTCCTTTGATTTTTCAAAATTATAGTACTAATTTGTACATTTTAATAAGTTTTAATAATGACAAATATTAAAAGAATTATAATCAACATATCAATATTAGTATCAAATTGAAGCTCCCATAAAATGGATCACGATGGTATCAAGAAAAATCAATTCTGACATCATATGTATGTTATATGTAAGAAAAACCAAATTAATGATTTAATGAATCAAAAGAATATTTTATTTTTTATATTTTATTTATTTTTCTTTTCTTACGTCTGAGCTTTTCATCATTTTTTTTTTGGGTTTCGCGGCACCTAACCTTCCCCATCTCTCCTTCTCAGGTTTTGGATCGGTGGGATCTGGTGCTGCCGGCATAGAAGGTCGAGGTTGCAGCGGCGGTGAGGATGGGGATTGTGGAATCGGTGCACAATAGCGTGGAGGTGGTGGACGACCACGACCGAACGGAGAGCCGTCACAGTTGGTGGGTGGGCGGCATGAATCACCCGCCAGAGGATATTTCATGGCGTCGTTCATGCTGGATTGACCTATCCTTGCTGAGTTTTGCCGTGAGAGAATTTCCCGTCGTCCGGTTCATTTGAGTTGCCCAGTAGGAAAATTTTCCTTGCTATCATGATCTCCAGCTCCGTGGAATGGAAGTAAAAGCCCCATACTGTAGCCCCATACTGATTTTGATCGATGAGAGAAAATTAGGATTTATGGATGTGAGCAATTTTGATCTGTGCAGGGGTGGCGGACGGGAGGTGGTTGCCTTTTGTTAGATGAAAGACAACAAGTCTATCCCTTTTTTTTTTTTTTTCCGGATGACTATAATTTGAGGTATTTTTTTTCCGGCAATTATACTATGTTTGAAGAGATATTTTGGTTAGGGGAATGAATGATAACTCTATAAAAGATTCTTTCCAAATTAGAGATTCTTCGTGCGGATAACGTGTTATAAAATTGAAATATTATAGAAATGATAGAGAATAGAGAGAATGATTCTCAGGTGTATTTTCATTAATAACTGAAACCCTATTTATAGGAAAACTTCAGATGGAACAAACATAATTACATAATTTCATCAGGGGCATAATAGTCATTCACATATTATAATACATTATCTTATTACGCACTACGAGAAGTGCACATTTCAATGATTCTTAACATTCTCGTAATTAACGTGGATCATTTTGATGTTTTCAGATGGATTTTGGAATATATCATGATTCTGACATTTTCTATGTTTGTGAGATAGTATCGTTCGGAGTCCTATTTCGCGTCTCTCGGAGTTGTCATTTTTTTTATTTGATAGTGTTTTGATTCGTATATTGGTGTTTTACGTAAGACACCAATTTTAATTTTCTTTAAATAATATATTGATGTCCGCAATGAAGGACTTGTAGCAAAAGACGAAATCCTCGCTCTGCAGCACCCCACCCGGCTGCGACCGGTGGAGATTAAATCACATGACTAACTACCACTAGGTGGGATAACAGGCTCACTGGGCCCACAGGAGCCTATCCCCACATTGGAGAGGATAAAACTCCCACATCATGCCGCTGCGACTCGAACCTGCGTCTCAGAAGAATCCGCCACCCAAGAACCAAACAGCTGCCCATGCGGACTCCGCAATGAAGGACTTGTTACCCATGTCGTGTGGAGTATGGTCGTAGAATAACTTGTGCTCATTTTGTTGAAATATTTTATTCTAAATATTTATTAATCGAGTTTTGATAATTAGTTGTTAAACAAAGGAAAACAACAAAGAAGCGAAACAAAACAACAAAAAAGTTGAAGACGCAAAAAGCTGGGCAGAACATGTATAACATACGCTATGAAGCATGGATAACGTACGTAATATAAAGCTACCTGATGTCTCACTGAAGTTACCTGATGGTATTAACGCACGCTATATGCATTGTATAGCGCACGCTATCGAAGGTGTTTAAGTACGTAAAGGGATATGTCTAACGTACGTAATGAGAATTTAAATCAGATGAACGTTGAAAGATTCCGGGTCAAAGTCAAGCGCTCAACGGATACTTTGACAAATGCAGGCAACGGATATATGTTATTAACGTACGCTACTGAATGTATTTAACGTACGCTAAAGAGACTGTTAACGTACGCAATGAAAGGTGACAACGTACGTAAAGGAAGAAACAAAAGTCACTGGCCTGAAACTGGAAGCAGATAACGTACGCTACAGGATATCTATAACGTACGTAATGAGCCTAACGTACGCTGCGCAGGAAGGCTAGCGCATGCTAAAGAGTCAAATGAAGCTAACGGCTAGTTGGAGGAAAATGACTATAAATACCAAACCATTTTGGTATCAAACCACACAACAACCTTGAGCAATTCATTCATACTTGAGATATCATTGTAATTATTCTAGTTGTTGTACTTGAGCTTATATTGATAAGAGTTTGAGTGTGATACACAAAAACTCATACACGAGAGGTAAAAGAAAGGAAATGATTCGATTCGGTGTTATTAGGATCAAGGATTCGGTAATGTTAGAATCACAAAATCGATATCCATGTGAGGTTTGTCTAGTACCCATAAAAAGCTATATAGGTTCATTCCTTATCCAATAGAAAAGGAAAACGGTTTAACTTGGACCGACAAAAAGACAAATGTGTGAACGGTTTACTCGGACCGATAGAAGACGAGTTTGTAACGGTAATCCCTTGACCGATAGAAGAGAGATGCAAAGGTTCATCTTTAACCTATAGAAAAAGATCCGAAGAGAGGACGTAGGCACGTTTGGCCGAACCTCTATAAATCCTGTGTCTATTTATTTTCCGCACCTTTAAATACGCTTCCGCACAATAGCGCGTATAACCAATATCGCACCAACAATTGGTATCGGAGCGGTACCTCCTAGAAGCGGCTTAACATCCGAGGAGAAGTCGATCCAAATGGCGTTTCAACTTGCCCCGATCGAAGGTCTTGCTCTAAATCGACCTCCATTCTTTGACGGATCTAACTTCATGACATGGAAGAAGAAGATGTCAATATTCATCCGAGCTTATGACATCGAGCTTTGAAAAGTGATTTGTCTTGGTCCAAAAATTCCAATCAAATCCGACGGTACGCTTAAATATTTTGAAGAATATGATGATTCCGATTGGAAAAATGATCACTATAATTGCAAACCTACGCAATTATTATATTGTGCTCTAAATCCGGAAGAACACAACCGGATATCTTCGTGTGATAGTGCCAAAGAGATATGGAAGATGTTAAAAGTCACATACGAAGGCACAAATTAAGTCAAGGAGACGAAGATTAACATGCTTCTCCACAACTACGAACTATTCCAAATGAAAGATGACGAATCCATTTCAACCATGCTCGACCGATTTTCGGTCATTACAAATCGATTAGCGTGTTATGGAAAACCCCTTTCGAGTGATAAAAAAGTAAAGAAAGTCCTGCAATCACTATCTCGAGAATGGGACGGCACGGTGACGGCGATTATGGAATCGAAAGATCTCAATAATCTTGATTTTAGTGCCCTCGTTGGTTCACTAATAAATTACGAGATAGTCCTTAAATCTCGAAACGCAAAGCCAAAACCGAAGGAAAAATCAATAGCTTTAAAAGCCAAGATGTCGTGCAAAGAAGAAATTCCGGTGGACGAAAGTTATGAAGAATTGGCGTATTATGCCAAGAATATTAATAAGTTTCAAAACTTATTAAACTCGAGAAAGAAAGACATCAAGACGGGCAAATCTAAGAAATTCGACAACAATTGTCGAATATGTGGTAAACCAGGCCATTTCGCAAAGAATTGCTGAGCATCAAATCCAATGAAGGAAGTTCTCGTTGCAACATGGAGCGATGAAGACGAAGATGATGATTTCAATTAAAATAATCTCGCTCTCATGGCACGAAGTTCATTCGACGAAAGCGACGTCGAAAGTCAGGTAAGCACATCTTCTCACGATGAACTTTTTGAAGTATTCAAATTATTACATACAGATTTTCAAAATGCTTTATCCGAAATAAAATCCCTTCAAACGAAAAATAATTTAATCGAAATTGAAATTTCCAAAATTCTTGAAAAAGAAAAATCTATTGAAACCGATCATTCTCAATGCCTTGAAAATGACAATATTTTAAAGAATGATCTTTTGAAAGTTCAAGCCGAACTTAAAGATTTAACAAAGAAATTTTCGTGTAGAAACGACAAATTTGAACAAATGTTACCGGTTTAAAATTTTACCTTAAACAAACAGGGGTTAGGATTCAAACCAAATTTTAAAACCGTGTCCTTAAATTTAAAAATACCCCATTGTGAAAAATGTTTGAAAATTGGGCACCATATTTCAAATTGTAAAGCCCACGCCGAACGATTAAAATTAAAAATATTTGAATTCCAAAAGGAACCACTATTCCGAACATTGCCTACATAAATGAAAAACGACCGACTTTCGGTTGGATCCGCAAAAATTAATTTTCAACAATTTTTATAAATTGATATTTTACTCAGGGGGAGTTTATATTTTTTAACGGGACATTTTTGTCAGGGGGAGTTTACCCTTTATGCATATTTATCATATTATCGAATTTTATTATCGTTATTTACACTTTTTGCTGGTAACAAAAGGGGGGAGAAAATAGTTGAATGGGAGAAACGAATGGGAGAAAAGAAAAAGCGTTGAGAAAAATACATATATATTCTACGAATAACAATAAGGGGTGAAAAACGAGAAAAATAAAAATATATACGAATGATGAAAGGAGTCGAAAAGATGAAAGAGAAGAAAAGAAGAAGTTGAAAAAGAAAAGAAGTAGTTGAAAAGAAGAGAAAGAAAAGATGGGAGAAGAAACTAACGAAACGGACAAAGTCGAAAACTTTGATCTGTAGAATATACATATATTTTATTTTGAAGTTTTTTATCCCATTCAATATGTTGTTTTGTAATCATCAAAAAGAGGGAGATTGTTGGAATATTTTATTCCAAATATTAATTAATCGAGTTTTGATAATTAGTTGTTAAACAAAAGAAAACAACAAAGAAGCGAAACAAAACAACGAAGAAGTCGAAGACGCAAAAAGCTGGGCAGAACATGTATAACGTACGCTATGAAGCACGAATAACGTACGTAATATAAAGCTACCTGATGTCTCACCGAAGTTACCTGATGGTATTAACGCACGCTATATGCATTGTATAGCGCACGCTATCGAAGGTGTTTAACGTACGTAAAGGGATATGTCTACCATACGTAATGAGTAGGGATGTCAATGGGTCGGGTAGGGTACGTGTATACCTCCTCCATATCCTACCCTATTTGATTCGGATCGGATTCGGGTATTGCCCATCGGGTATTCGGGTACCCAATGCGTATTTGGGTACCCGTATACCTATATTAAAGAATATAAATATTTTTTAATATATATCATATATATATAATTTAATTAATAAATTCAATTTACTATAATAAATGTTTAAAATATAATATTTTATATAATAATACAAATAGTATTTAATATAATATAATATTTATGTATAATTTATAATAATAATATACTTATATAATTCAAACGGGTGCGCGGATCGGGTAATTGGGTCGGGTAATCGGGTAATATACTATAATCATACCCTACCCATACCCGATCATAAAATTTCGGGTTCGGCCGATACCCGACCCGATTTTGGATTTATCCAACGGGTAGGATCGGGTACAGATAAAGTTGATATCCATAGTAATGAGAATTCAGATCAGATGAACGTTGGAAGATTCCGGGTCAAAGTCAAGCGCTCAACGGATACTTTGACAAATGCAAGCAACGGATATATGTGATTAACGTACGCTACTGAATGTAGTTAACGTACGCTAAAGAGACTGGTTGATTTACGCAACAAAAGGTGACAACGTACGTAAAGGAAGAAACGAAAGCCACTGAACTAAAACTGGAAGCAGATAACGTACGCTATATGATATCTATAATGTATGTAATGAGCTTAACGTACGCTACGCAGGAAGGCTAGCGCACGCTAAAGAGTCAAATGAAGCTAATGGCTAGTTGGAGGAAAATGACTATAATACCAAACCATTTTGGTATCAAACCACACAACAACCTTGAGCACTTCATTCATTCTTGAGATATCATTGTAATCATTCTAGTTGTTGTACTTGAGCTTATATTGATAAGAGTTTGAGTGTGATACCCAAAAACTCATAGACGAGAGGTAAAAGAAAGGATACGATTCGATTCGGTGTTATTAGGATCAAGGATCCGGCATTGTTAGAATCGCAATCGATATCCACGTTGTAACACCCCCAAACCATTCGGGAATATTACAGCGCCGCAGACCCCCTCCGTGAGGATCTACCAGGCTAAATACAGAAAACACATTAACACTATACATGCCGACATGGCTAACTAACGAACCATTAGACCGATTTGGTCTTTTACCACAACATACACATCGACCATACATTACTCTTTCTCGTAACTCATACCCACGCAGGGGTTAACATAAATCAACAATCCCGCATAGGGGAAAGTAAACACAACGGAAAGACAAAACCAGACATCACCAAATATTCAACATCGGTCTTCATGTGATTAGTATCGCCGTCTTCCATCATCCTTCGTAACGATCCTGTGAATTGCTCCCAAAGAACTCCGCAAATACCGGATGCACACAGACATCCACCCCGAATACTCGGGGGTTAGCAAAACTCCACTGTTTTGATAGTGCAAGTATAAATACAAAGACAGGCCATACAAATCATACTCCAAGAACATAGAAATCATGAATATACTTCCCGAGATAATTCACTTGATCAAAACAATTTAGATTACGAAAGATAAGAATAAAACCATTTTACAACTTACAAAACATTTTACGATCTCGGGAGTTTTTGAAAACGTTTGGGATTTAAGAATTTTCAAGCCTTTCGAAATGTTTAGGGACATAGCCCAACAATCGTTTATTTCAAAATACAAGTCCGATAGCGGATAACAGGCCCACGACCCAATTATAACATTCCAATCACAACACAGGGGTCCACGACCCAAATCATCCACATCACATACTCGCAAGAATAACCCGGTGGAAATTACACCGTATCCAACATTACCATGACAACGGTCTCACTCAACATACCACAGAGCTACAATGCACAGAGCAACCACAGGACTCACGTACCCATACCAAATTATCACAACCAAGAGACGAATCATACACAACACATTTATTGGTGCCATTCCATTAAGTACCCTACCATTTGATCGCCATTCTAATCGATTTAAATATGCGCCAAAATCACAGTTCTCCAACAAAACATTTCAAAGTTATCCTGGTACGAGACTCACGGCCACCGTACCCCGCAGAGCCCCGTCGGACATCCCTGGGTGGCTAACCACGCTCACGATACGCACACTCACGGCAATACGTATCCCTAGAGGCCCCGTCGGACCGTCCCTAGGTGAACATACACATATCATCCACAACGCCACGGAAGCCATAATTCGAATACTAGAATGTGCATACAAATGCTAGGTACTTCGCTAGAATGGCCACTTTAGTCGACGTACACTCACAACTAATGTCACACAACCACAAGTAAATACCAATACCAAGCAACACCAAGTGTCACAATCTCCTCACGAAGGAATAACAACCAATATCGCACACATTACGCTCTTACCGAACAAGTACACATAACATTACGTAATCCCCGGCAAAGGATTACGGTCTATTAAACTCACTCAAAGTGATCGTAGCATCTTTCAACATACAAAACCAACACATATATTCCGAGAACACATATATTCACGAATTACAAGAATTATTGTTGAAAGACAACATTTATCGAGAACATACCGATCCCTTATTACGTTCATTAAACATCGATTTCGCATAAAATCATTTATCAATAATTATGCCTACGAAACATGAAATGTATGGACAAGATACTTGCCTCGGTACCGCGAGCAATGAAACAACGAACGAACACGGTCGGATAGCCCTCGAACTTCCGAAAACGACCAAGAATTCGACAACCTCACGATCACTACGAAAATAACATCACCACGGATAAACAACGTTAAACGGAATCCGAATCAACCGGAAAAACAACAAGGATCCGAGGGTTCCTTCGAAGAAATCGGAAATCAAGCCCCGGGTGATAAAATCGATATATGAGTTACAAAATACGAAGATCATGGCCAAGACAACAAGAATACCATAATCAAATCATCAAAATCGGACAAATCGGTGAATCACGAAGAAAACCCCCAAAAATCATACAAGTAGGGTTTTAAGCAAGGAAATACCTTGATTCGGACGAAGAACACGGATTAAATGATGATTTAATCAAAAAGGATCTTCCAAAAGCCTTAGAAACGAGAAGAATCGCCAAGAACTCGATTTCCCAATCTCCCGTCCGATAGCCGCAAGAAAAGTGAAGAAATGAGTAAAAACGGCCGCCTGTGCCTTATATAGCCGGCCATCGCCGGACACTTACGGCCAGAATCGGCTGGCCTTACGGCCGTAACTCGGCACTTACGGCCGCATTCGCAGCCCTTACGGCCAGAATCGCATTCGTCCGGAGCCGCTCGCACCCATACGGCCGTAACCCTCGACTCTTACGGCCAGAACCGACAATCGTCCGGAGTCGCCGCACCCGTCGGCCAGAACTCGACTCTTACGGCCAGACCGCATTCGCTGTGCCATGCTCGCCGATCACTTACGGCCAGAATCGCACCTTACGGCCAGAACTCGCCGCACCAAGACTGCCGCGCCGCCCTTGGCCGTGGCCACTCCGACGGTCCGAACGACCCAAACCCGAACTGAGTAAAAACCGAGATACGGTTACGAAGTACTCGCGAAGACGAATCCAAGCGTTAAGAGAACACACGATTCGACCACCCAAGTGTCGGAATTGACGACGGAAGTAATTACCCCAAACTTTGGGAAATTACAAAAATGGCCCAAAACGTCCAAAATCACGATACGTGATTGAATAACCAAACCAAGTTCACAACACGTCTAAAAAAGAAAAAAGGACTTACGTGAAACTCGAAATGTTAGCCAACGAGATTCGCAAGAATCGAGCTCAAGTGCGAAAAGTCGCTAAAAGCTCTAACTCAACAAAACGATACCGAAACGAACTCGGATGACAAAAAGTGCAGAATTAATCATTCTCGGAATGACGAAATGGTCATGAGCGAGTCGTCAAAACGGACTTCCGCCGAAAAAAGAAAATTACCGAAATTCGAAATTGCGGATATTACATTCTACCCTCCTTAAAAGAAGTTTCGTCCCGAAACTTAAAACAAGTAGGGAGAAGCAATATCCCCACCAGGGAAACTCGACGAGATACACGAAAACCGAGAACTCGCGCCCAACGGCGAAATGCTGCAAGAAACACAAAGACACATACGGCGTGAAAACACGCTCCTCGACAACCAACACAACGCCACCGATAGAGACATAATAAAACCAACAAGTGACAATCGTCATCAAACTGATAACATGGTCAAGTCAATTATCCGAACAATCATAAAACACAACGAACGAAAATCGATATGATTGACCAACCCAACAGTACATCAATCAAAACGCGATCCAGTCGCTGAACAAATACGGAATTCCACCGCCCAAGGAATGGAAGATTGTAAACAGGACTAATTTCCCGAACTTAAGGGAATTACGACGAAGTCTGAACATTCAACAATCACGGAACAAGATCAACAGAAACCGAACAATCAAACAATTGAATTGCAACGATCGAGACAATGACAGTCGATCAATCATGTATGAATCGTAACGAATAACGAAAATCGAATAGCATCCCCATAGTTCACAGCTCGACTCAAGACAATATATACGATCCGGTGAAAACGACAAGATATGAATTCATATAAAATTCACAAGAGCGGAACCGAATTCGGAAAAAGTCACAACGACAATCGATTAACCCGAACAACACCGCAACTTGTTCAAACAACAAAAGTGAAGAGTAGAAAAAGTCCGTAAAATATCGACGAATGCGAACGAGTCGATAGAGTCGAATAAAATGAAAGCGAAAGATATGGGTATTACACCATATCACCTTTAAAAGAGGTTTCGTCCCGAAACCTAAACAACGAGAACGAAGTGCTAGAATAGCAACCTTCCCAAAAATCTTCTCTTGGTCTCGCATCTAATCTCCATGATCGCATGTACCGTGGTCACGACCGCGCCCTTTGCCCTCGGCATATTAAGCGGATACTCTCTCAATACAATGGTACAAAGATCACAAAATAATATACCAAATTGCCATCTCGGCTTTACATATCACATAAGACAACTAAAAGCAACTCGATAAGAAGATCCACGAGGTATCCTTTTACATGATATCATTTGAAAATCCTTGGATTTGCATGTTTATTTAAAATATTACTTTGAAAGTGTTTATGGTACCTCGGGCTTTTTGTCAAAAATTTTACACAACGGACTTTAACTGTCTCATTTGAAATTATTTGCAAAACAATATTTCCTTACAACCGGCACTATCAAAATCACTATGCCACCATACGTCATCATTTTGGAGTGATTCAAGGTCATGCACAATAACTGACTCAGTACAGAAAACTTTTCTAAATCCGAGTTTAAAGTTTAAATCGAGTAAGATTCTTTATCCTTCACAATATAATTTTGAAGATAAAAATTGTATTGGTTTTTTGAAAATAGAAATTTTTTTATGGTGTGAAAGATTTCTGAAATCATGTACTCGAATTATTTGAAAATACAACAATACGTCAAAAATCCCTTTTTTTTTTTTTTTTTTTTTTTAAAAAAAATCTTCTCAACACTACACAATAATAAACGACGGTAACATTTTACAAAATGTTCAGAGGTACTTTAAAACGACTCTTTCAATACCGTCGGGGTTCCTTTAGAAAATTCAAGGCCGGCTCGCCAATTTTAAACGATTTTCAAAGTCCACACGAAGTCACGATTGCTTAACCGTTAAAACTTTATGAAATTTAATTTTTTCCACAACTTGCTCAAGTTTATAAAATTTTCAAAAGCGTTTCGAACACACACACAAAAGACATAATTTACCACTTTATAAAAATACGATCCATTATCATCAAATCCACTCACACGTAAACATTATTTGTCCACATAATTACATTATCACACAAGCGCCGTTAAAAGATAATTAACATCTAAAATCAAATCCTTCCTCTCGAATGAGGATCCCCACAACAAGTGCATTCAGACGACTTAACGCTCACACCACCAACTTAGTCACAAATTTTGAGCATTATTGACCAAACAATAATGCCAACATCAATACATACCTCCGAGCCGACGATCATGAAATCAAAAAGTCGAAAGCAAGAGCCACGTTTCGAGTAAATTTTTGGTAGACCTCATTTGGGTTCTTAAAATCAAATTTTGAAAACTTACAAAGCAAGAGGAAAAATATCACATTGAGAAACTTTCCTTGTGGATCACACCAAGTCATTACTTCAATAAAACGATTCACACAATATATACACACATTTATACACCGGTATCACTTTTCATTCTAGTACAATACGAGAATCAAACAAGTATGGAGTACATATTCACTGCACATTTAAACTCCACATAATAACATATAATAACACAAGCTCGTATAACACGGGACGCAACAAAGTAGGGAGACTTACATCCACAGATCGCACGAAGATGATTGCTGCACCTCGATACTAATCACGACCGACACCTCAGACGACGCGTCGCGACACGACTCAGTCAGACAAAATCTGACAAGACAAGACAAGAAAAGACCCAACAACACAAAACTCGACCCGACAGCCTAGGTTTCCGCAACCTAAGCTCTGATACCATATTCTGTAACACCCCCAAACCATTCGGGAATATTACAGCGCCGCAGACCCCCTCCGTGAGGATCTACCAAAGCAAATACGTAAAACACATTAACACTATACATGCCGACATGGCTAACTAACGAACCATTAGACCGATTTGGTCTTTTACCACAACATACACATCGACCATACATTACTCTTTCTCGTAACTCATACCCACGCATGGGTTAACATAAATCAACAATCCCGCATAGGGGAAAGTAAACACAACGGAAAGACAAAACCAGACATCACCAAATATTCAACATCGGTCTTCATGTGATTAGTATCGCCGTCTTCCATCATCCTTCGTAACGATCCTGTGAATTGCTCCCAAAGAACTCCGCAAATACCCGGATGCACATAGACATCCACCCCGAATACTGGGGTTAGCAAAACTCCACTGTTTTGCTAGTGCAAGTATAAATACAAAGACAGGCCATACAAATCATACTCCAAGAACATAGAAATCATGAATATACTTCCCGAGATAATTCACTTGATCAAAACAATTTAGATTACGAAAGATAAGAATAAAACCATTTTACAACTTACAAAACATTTTACGATCTCGGAGTTTTGAAAACGTTTGGGATTTAAGAATTTTCAAGCCTTTCGAAATGTTTAGGGACATAGCCCAACAATCGCTTATTTCAAAATACAAGTCCGATAGCGGATAACAGGCCCACGACCCAATTATAACATTCCAATCACAACACAGGGTCCACGACCCAAATCATCCACATCACATACTCGCAAGAATAACCCGGTGGAAATTACACCGTATCCAACATTACCATGACAACAGTCTCACTCAACATACCACAGAGCTACAATGCACGAGCAACCACAGACTCACGTACCCATACCAAATTATCACAACCAAGAGACGAATCATACACAACACATTTATTGGTGCCATTCCACTAAGTACCCTACCATTTGGTATCATTCTAATCGACGAAATATGCGCCAAAAATCACGCTTCTCCAACAAAACATTTCAAAGTTAACCCCGGTACGAGACTCACGGCCACCGTACCCGCAGAGCCCCGCTTGACATCCCCGGGTAGCTAACTACGCTCACGATACGCACACTCACGGCAATACGTATCCCTAGAGGCCCGCCGGACCGTCCCTAGGTGAACATACACATATCATCCACAACGCCACGGGAAGCCATAATTCGAATACTAGAATGTGCATACAAATGCTAGGTACTTCGCTAGAATGGCCACTTTAGTCGACGTACACTCACAACTAATGTCACACAACCACAAGTAAATACCAATACCAAGCAACACCAAGTGTCACAATCTCCTCACGAAGGAATAACAACCAATATCGCACACATTACGCTCTTACCGAACAAGTAAACATAACATTACGTAATCCCCGGCAAAGGATTACGGTCTATTAAACTCACTCAAAGTGATCGTAGCATCTTTCAACATACAAAACCAACACATATATTCCGAGAACACATATATTCACGAATTACAAGAATTATTGTTGAAAGACAACATTTATCGAGAACATACCGATCCCTTATTACGTTCATTAAACATTGGATTTCGCATAAAATCATTTATCAATAATTATGCCTACGAAACATGAAATGTATGGACAAGATACTTGCCTCGGTACCGCGAGCAATGAAACAAAGAACGAACACGGTCGGATAGCCCTCGAACTTCCGAAAACGACCAAGAATTCGACAACCTCACGATCACTACGAAAATAACATCACCACGGATAAACAACGTTAAACGGAATCCGAATCAACCGGAAAAACAACAAGGATCCGAGGGTTCCTTCGAAGAAATCGGAAATCAAGCCCCGGGTGATAAAATCGATATATGAGTTACAAAATCCGAAGATCATGGCCAAGACAACAAGAATATCATAATCAAATCATCAAAATCGGACAAATCGGTGAATCACGAAGAAAACCCCCAAAAATCATACAAGTAGGGTTTTAAGCAAGGAAATACCTTGATTCGGACGAAGAACACGGATTAAATGATGATTTAATCAAAAAGGATCTTCCAAAAAGCCTTAGAAACGAGAAGAATCGGCCAAGAACTCGATTTCCCAATCTCCGTCCGATAGCCGCAAGAAAAGTGAAGAAATGAGTAAAACGGCCGCCTGTGCCTTATATAGCCGGCCATCGCCGACACTTACGGCCAGAATCGGCGGGCCTTACGTGCCGCAGACCTTACGGCCGTAATCGCATTCGTCCTAAGTCGCTGGCACCCATACGGCCGTAACTCTCGACTCTTACGGCCAGAATCGCAATCGTCTAAGCCGCCAGCACCCGTGACGGCGTAACTCGACTCTTACGGCCAGACCGCATTCGCCGTGCCATGCTCGCCGATCACTTACGGCCGTAATCGCACCTTACGGCCGTAACTCGGCCGCACCAAGACTGCCGCTGCCTTTGGCCGTGGCTACTCCGACGGTCCGAACGACCCCGAAACCCGAACTCGAGTAAAACCGAGATACGGTTACGAAGTACTCGCGAAGACGAATCCAAGCGTTAAGAGAACACACGATTCCGACCACCCAAGTGTCGAATTGACGACTAAGTAATTACCCCAAACTTTGGGAAATTACAAAAATGGCCCAAAACGTCCGAAAATCACGATACGTGATTGAATAACCAAACCGAAGTTCACAACACGTCTAACAAAGTTAAAAGGACTTACGTGAAACTCGAAACAGCAGTTTCGAACGAGATTCGCAAGAATCGAGCTCAAGTGCGGAAAAGTCGCTAAAAAGCTCGGAACTCAACAAAACGATACCGAAACGAACTCGGATGACAAAAAGTGCAGAATTAATCATTCTCGGAATGACGAAACGGTCATGAGCGAGTCGTCAAAACGGACTTCCGCCGAAAAAAGAAAATTACCGAAATTCGAAATTGCGGATATTACACACGTGAGGTTTGTCTAGTACCCATAGAAAGCTAGATAGGTGATTCCTTATCCGATAGAAAAGGAAAACGATTTAACTTGGACTGATAAAAAGACAAGTGTGTGAACGGTTTACTCGGACCGATAGAAGACGAGTTTGTAACGGTAATCCCTCGACCGATAGAAGAGAGGTGCAGAGGTTCATCTTTAACCTATAGAAAAAGATCGAAAGAGAGGACGTAGGCACGTTTGGCCGAACCTCTATAAATCTTGTGTCGATTTATTTTCCGCACCTTTAAATACGCTTCCACACAATAGTGTGTATAACCGATATCGCACCAACACATTTGTGAGAATCCAGAGGGCTATTTACGGTTGCAAGTGTTATGTCCGTAAGATGACCTAGTTACGGACATAAAGTACGATTGTTATGGCCATAACTCTACTCGGGTATAAAAAGCCTAAGCAGGCCTGTTAGAGACGATTTTCTCACACTTCTCTTCATCCTCTTTTTTCCGTTGGGTGATTGAGGCAGGATAACTGATCGAGATATCATCATCTACCATCATCCTTCAGTTCATAGTGTGGATTAAACATCATTTAATCTTTCTTTACTCTTCCGAATTGATGTAATTTCTATAGAACCCTCGATGGAGATTTTTGTGGCTTTTCTTAGATTTGCTCATTTTAGTCCGCTTGGATCATGGAATCCTTATTATTGTAACCCGTGTGAATGTTTTGCCTATGAATTCGTGGTTAATTTTGTATATGGATCGAATGTGAGAGGGTTTATATGATTTTCGTCCTCTCTGTGATTAACATTTGTTCGAACGAATCACAGGCGGATTCCAAGTGTTCTTTATAGAATGAGTTTGTATCATTATTAATTAAACTCCATTGTGAATAGTTTTAGGGCTATAAGACATGGACAAGCCAAACTTGATTTTTTATTCACCCGTATCAATATGTCTCAATGACAAGAATTTATGAGTATATGTTCTTGACTTTGAAAGTTGTGTGTGTGTGTGTAAGTTCATCTAGGAAGGGACGGTCTGACGAAACATCTAAGGAGTCTGTGGCCTTTGATGCAGATCAAGGAATATTTTGGTTAACCATTCTAGGACGGTCCAACAGGACTGTTGAGGGTTTGTAGCTTTTGGTGCAAACCACGATTAATCAAATATAATTTTTTAAATTATGGCATGATATGAGATTCGTTATTCAGGAATAATTATCATGTTGTTGTAAAATGACGTGTATTATTACAATGTTGTTAAGAAAATATTGATCCATGTGTAACATACTTGCACTTGTTATTCCATGGCTAAGCACATTCATAGAAAATACGTTTTATGCATTTCAAGTGTCGGACGACCAGACGAGCGAGGATCGGTCAGTATGAAGATGATGTGCAAAAGTGGCACTGTGTTGCATTCCTCGTCTTTCGTGCTTTATTGTTTTTATTGTCGTACTTTATTAGTTTCAATACTCAAGTACTATAGAATTTTTGTTATTTTTCAATATTTTTGTCGTGGGTTGAGTTACTTTTTCACTCCCTTATTGTTATTGGATATTGTTATTGAGTATTAATTTGGATCGCGTCATTTATTTTTATTTCTCATGAGTAATGTGACTACCTTATCATAGACCTCGCAATTCGTTCGTATCGTGTATTTTCGTGTCGTGTATTTTCATGTTTCGTGTACCAAAAGTTCAAACTCATACACGACACTAAATGAATTTGTGTCATGTCGTGTCGTGTACCGCGCAAATTCATGTCGTTTCGTGTCGTGTTTTCGTGTCAGACACATAATATAAAATAAATATTAAAATATTATAAAAAATAATAATTTTAATTTTATAATATTATTTTTATAGGTTTAGTAGACGAAATTAAACGAATGACAATGAAAACACGAATGTTTATACGAAATTTATGAAAGTTCATATTATATTTTCAAATTTTAAAGTTTAGTATAAACAGAATTCATAAAATATATTTTTTTATTAAATTAAATATAAAATATTATATATATTTATTTATTTATTTCGTGTACCTCGTCTCGTGTCGTGTACCCAAAGGGTAAACACAAACCCGACACTAAATCTCGGTCGTGTACTTTCATGTTCGTGTATTTTCGTGTCGTGTACTCAAAATGCAAACCCAAACACTAAATTTTCGTGTCGTTTTCGTGTCGTGTTTTCTTATCGTGTGGTAAATTACTGGGTCTACCTTATCAGTCGAGTTGTGCGAAATTGATGGTATAGACTTGTGGGTCCCGAGGTAAGGATTCGTGGCCCTGTAATATTCCCAAATATCTGAGGAGTATTACAAAATACAGTATTAAAATTTAGGTTTATGGGTACTTAAGTTGTCGGTCTTTTAGGTCTAGTCAGGCCGTCGTTTGTATACAGTATCACTACATTGCCCTAATCTGAGTACGACCAGTGCTTGTAAGTTTTCTCACCTCTATATTATTTCTGCAATTGCTATTATTTCTTAGAATTTATGAATTGTGATCAGGAGAAAATATTTTGTAATTTCATGTGTTAATTGTCTGCTTTAATTGCATATATTTTAGCGCACTTGATTAAGTTCTACATATTGGGTTTTGGATGCAATTTATTTCACTATAAATTTATTGTTTATTTTAAGTATTTGGAGTGTTTTTGGCGCCGGAAGATGTAATTGGGCCATTAAGCAAGCTCCCCAATAATTACACGAGGTGTACTTAGAATCCCAATTTTACCCTTTAATCAGCTAAATTTGAGAGTTGAGACTCAAACGGACCCTTGCACTCTATTTCGCTTCTAAGGGTGTGCTTGGTTCAAACTCGGGAAAAGGAAAGGGAAAGACAATGATAATGATGGGGAAAGGAAAAGGGAAAGAAAAGCATTCCCCTAATTTATTTGGTAATGTCTCATTACCTATTATTGGGTAATGGGTCATTGCATTATACTCTACCAAGCACCTTTTTTCATTATTTTTAAGTGGTACCTTTTGTGGCCACATGAGGATCGTCCACACGCAGTATCATGTTGGTGGCCATTTTATTATTGTTTTGTGCAGAGCTCTCCCCAGTAGGGTGGACTCGGTTCCATTCGGTTCGGTTTTTGACCGAAATCGAGAATCGAACCAAATATTCAGTTTCGGTTTGGTTCGGTTCTTTTTGAAGTTCGGTTCGGTTAAGTTCGGTTTTATAAATATTCGGTTCGGTTTCGATTTGGTTTGATGTTTTTTCGATTCTTCACAATATAAATTCAAATATTATATACAATAGAATAAGTCATATATAACAACAAGCCAACGAGAATTATATATATGTTCTAGATAAAAGCTAGAGTTGCATAGCAATTTCCAAATATCTCGAAATATATAACAATCGTAAATCATAGTAGCTCATTCTCTCAACCTAAATTAATTGAATCACAAATTCATGAGCATATTATCGGTCCTTCTTGGACCCATGATGGTCTTACAAAAGGAAAACGAATTATACTAAAATTCGAAACACACCAAAATCACAAAAACAAAGTCATTTTGGTATGTTGAAATTTGACTTCGGTCTATTTTAGTCCGTTCGATTCCGCCCGACCCCGGACCGAGAACCAAACCAAATTAGTTCGGTTCGGTTCTATAGGGATAGGTTCAGGTAGGAAAGCTTTTTTTTTTTTGTAGGAAATAGGAATGATTGTAGACCATTGATCCTTGGAGATTAACGGTCCAGATTTCGTTCTGGTGTGCTAACACGAAAAACTAGGAGTGCTAACGAATTTAATTATTGGGGGTACCAATGTAATTTGACTAATTTCAGTTATGGGAAGTTCCTACAATTATGGGAAGTTTCTATGTTCATGGGATTTCATATTTTAGGTTAATATATATATTTTATGGGATTTCATATTTTTTAATCGTTCAGATATTTTATATTTTTGGTGTATTTGTTTTTATTTTTTTAAAAACTATTTGATTTGTATTTTTAAAAATCGGAACTGTTGTGCTAATAATTTGTTTTGTGTGCTGCAAATTGAAAACAGAGTGCGGTTCTGGTTATGTTCCAATTATGTGAATTTTTGTGTTATGCTTTATTATGTACAATGCAGTCAATTTTGATACAATGTCTTGTGCTTTTTTTTTTGGAAGATAAATAATTTGAATTGATATGTTTTGAATTTAGGTAAATTAATGTTGTACAAGTTTCTGCTTATGTTGTGACACATAATAGGTATTATACCTTGTGTGCAACGTTGATATGAATAGTGTGCTAGATAATATATCTTGTTGTGCTTATCGTACTAGTTTATATAACTTGTGGTAAATTACTATTCAACAGATGTGTGCAACGTTGATATGAATAACGTGCTAGGTAATATAACTTGTGGTGCTTATCGTGACACGTGATAGATATTATACCATGTATATATATCTTGGAACATATCTCTTAGTGTGTTAGGTATTATATCTTGTAACAAAATTGACTGCATTGTACACAATAAAGCATAACAAAAAATCACATAATTGGAACATAACCAGAACCGCACTCTGTTTTCAATTTGCAGCACACACAAAACAAATGATTAGCACAACAGTTCCGATTTTTAAAAATACAAATCAAATAGTTTTTAAAAAAATAAAAACAAATACACCAAAAATATAAAATATCTGAACGATTAAAAAAGATGAAATCCCATAATATATATATATATATTAACCTAAAATATGAAATCCCATGAACATAGGAACTTCCCATAATTGTAGGAACTTCCCATAAGTGAAATTAGTCAAATTACATCGGTACCCCCAATAATTAAATTCGTTAGCACTCCTAGTTTCCCGTGTTAGCACACCAGAATGAAATCTGGGCCATTAATCTCCAAGGATCAATAGCTGACAATCATTCCTATTTCTTACACTTATATCATTTCACTCCATAACCCACCCATATATATATATATATATATATATATATATATATATATATATATATAACCTCGAAAAAACCGCACATGTAAGCCACGATCTTGTGGACGTTTATACACATATTTTTCAAGTAGAGTTTTACGTCTTTAAATTTACTATCTAGTCAATTTAGGTTATGACAAGTTAAATTAATAGTTGGTTCCTCTTGGCCACATACTAATTAACATAGACTCCGATGGGGAGCTTATTAATTCATGCACCTAAGTGAACACCATAATTCAACAATATTAAAATATTATCTTTTAAATAATAGTCCTACAAATGGAGATGTCCTATCATAAAAAATAATATTTACTTTTTGTTCTCATTTGAAATTAAAAACGAGGGAACATATAATTAGCACATCCGATATGGAGAAAGACCCTAATATCAACGCGCATGCTAATTACTTCACAAATTAATTAATTGTAGATGCCAATTTGATTTTATTTTTAAAAATAAATTAATTTAATCACTTAGTTATTTTATCCTTAAGGTTTTTAATTTTCTCGTCCTAGCATGCAAAAAAACATATCACAAATTATTCATACATGTCAGACATTCAAAACAGTAAAAATCAAAATAAATGCAAAGATACTAAAATTATCCAATTATCATGGTCTTCGTCCCCGAATTGAATCCAAGAAAATATTAGACTCGATATCTCCCACTGGATCAAGTATCACGTAACTCCTCTCCTGCCGGGCCGTGGATTTCCAAAATTAAAATTTTCACTTTTATGCAAGATTAATTACATAAAAAAATTCAAATTTTAAAATCTCGACTCTCCGGCGGACGCAACGTACGGCGGTGAAATGGACCGGACCAACTACTGGACGACCCGACCCGAACCGGTGAACCGACCCGAATAATTCTGCGGCCCTCAAGCAGTAACTCGGCGCCGCTTCGGCATGCGATGCGTGTCTTGCTCAGCCTTTGCCGTCATTGCTTGCCATTGTGGGCCCAAAGATCCGGATGTCCCTGCTACGCTCTATTTCTTCGTAATTTTGTCTTTTCTAAATTTGATTATAATTTCATAGAAAATAAAATATATCAAATTATAGTAAAATTACACGAAAAATAAAACCCTAGATCTACCCATGGATTTTCTCACGGGAAAACCATTACATGCCTCAAAACCGGATCAAACCAACAATAACATAAATAATAAAAATAATAACCATTCATATAACCATGATAATTGGATTATATTCCCTGCAAGGAAAGATATAACAAAATATTCCAACATCATATTACACGAATATTTAAATTGCTATCAATTAATCACCAAAATTATTTAAAATAGCAAAAGCCTAAAATTATGGCTCCGATACCAATTATTGGAAATAAAACACAGCGGGAGTGAAGTAAATAAATTTTGAATAAGGCATTTTACACATTCACGAGCATAAAATCTATTTAGGCATGCTAATTAATTAACTACTAAGATTAATAAGCAATTTAAATATAATTTATTACTAATTAAATAATATTGTTGGTGAATTTAATATCCTAATCTAGGTCAAGAGATCATAGGATATTACATTTTGAAGCGAAGTGGTTGCTACTTATAATCTCTTCCTAAAAACCTTCTAGAGTATGAACCCGCCTTAATCCGGACGTTGTGTGGGCAACGAGCTACTGAATCTTGCTTGACGATGAAAATGGATCGACCGAAATTCTTATCTTCACAACTCTCGATTTTTCTTTTCTTCAAGTAATTTTGATTGATAGCAAGAATTAAAGTGTTATCTCAATTGTGGAATCAAATGCACAAGTCAAGATCCACAATAAAAGACTTGGAAGAAAAAAATTGAAACCCTTGTGTAAGATGTATCTCACGACCGAACCCCCCTTCCCTCATGTCCTATTTATAGGCCTTGGACTACTATAGGGATCTTAAGGATGATTAGGGTTATGACTCCTAGTGTAACCCAACCTTCCATATTGAGCCCTTCCTAATATGGTTGAGTTCACTAATATCAATTCAATCCACTAACGAATTAATATTGCATTTCCAACACAAATCCCAATTTACGACGGGCTCCTTATTTAAATATATTATTTTCCGTGTTTAAGACATTGAATGTCTATTAATTAATTTAAGCTACTGATAGCTTTAATCAATTAATTTCTTGTTCAAGAGTAGTACCACTGGAACCTTATTATTATATCGATATTAAATCCACCTGCATGGTTTAATATAATAATCATTATCGAGCTCCTAAAGGGGATATCATCAACCCGCACAATCGGGACATAATTTCTAGTATAATAATAATTATCATATAAATAATATTATTGCCCAAGATATGAAGCATATTGAGTCAATCAATGTGACTCTCACCCATGGTAAATGAAATCAATAAATATTATAAATACATAATTAAATATTATATACTTAGAATTAAGAAATAATAATTTTCCGAGATTTACGTTCTTATTACAGTGAGTACAGAAGACGCTATCTCACTGCGATCCAGTTCAACCTATGCAAATACGCGAATACATGCTAATAGTCAAGACCAACTAATCTCAAGCATATATTAAGCCATTTATATAATTTTTCTAGTAATTATATAGGTTGTGAACTATTATATTATTTTATAAGGCACCGATAATGTGATCTTCCGTGTGACACCAACACACCATATGATCTACAATACATTTGCATAACCATAATGTGAATAAATATGCAGAATATGTGACTAAATTTAATTAATATTCTCATAGGTAGTTACAGGGAAATAAGGTAATACAAGCATAAAGTATGATTTGCAGTATACAACCCTAACACTAATCACATAATCATTTAGTCTTTTCAAGAACACCAAGAACACCAAAAACAACTTATTATCTTTGTTGGCCACAGAGTATACAGTAAATAGTTTAGAAGGTAAATATATAATAAGTTGTACGTTTTTCTAAGTTAATTGCGTAACGGAAGTCTGATAGTGAGTTGCTGTAAATACAACAACATGGTATTCTCATGTTAGCTTGGTGCATACAGGGTATTTAATGTATACGTAAATCACAGTTTAAGTGAAACAGTAAGGGCAGGAAGTAAATAACACAGATTTAAGTGGTTTGAGGTAAACTCCTCTACATCCACTGGTCCTCCACACAGGAGAAAAGATTTTATTAAAATCACTACGTACACAACTACGTGACTTTAACTAAACATTTGTCACTGTATCGTTCACACATATTGATACAAGAACTGCGGCTTTGGCCGTTCACATATATTGGCTTCAAACTCTTTCAACTCGCTTATTCTAACACAGATCGAAGCTTCGTCTTTAATGTTATTCTTCCGACATAGTTCAGAATATGCAAGGAACTTAGTACACACTGGGCTAATGATAATCTCAATGGTAAAAAGTAAAATGATTCCAAACAGCAGCGATAAAAGATCTCATGGTGGATCAGACTCAAATCAAGTGGCTCCTAACCACGGAGCGCGTTGACAAGTGATTGTCAGGAACGCACACTAAGTATATACTTGATTTGGAAGAGATATGAAGCTTTTGCGTGTAAAACTAAGGGTTCGTAATGATGTACTCTTGTGAGACTAAGAGATTCCACTAAATCCAAAGTTAAGAACGATAGGATCTTAGGAACACTTGATGGTATATATTCATCAAATCGGTTTAAGGTAATCTAAGGGACGGTTCCCTAAGAGACGATAAAGTACCATATGATTCCCAATTACTAGTCGAAGTCATAATAAGACTTGATTCACTTAAGTGATGATGCAGTCTTAAGAGAAGTTCTCTCTATCAAAGTACAGTATGATGTACTCATATTTGACTCGATAAATTCATTCGTAATAATTCGGTAAAGCCAATGTGATGATGGCCTATGATGCGCTCACGCAACGTATGTGATTGACAAAAAGCTTGAAGCTTGCTCTATATCGATAAAAAGGACACTTGAAAACCGATACTCGAATTTTACCAGAATGTATTGGTCAAACTCTTATATGACCTATAGGGCATCTCACTTGTTGGAATGGTGAAATGGGTACCATTGGGAAGCTCTATGTGTCTACTTTCCAAGGAAACCAACTATTTGATGATCATATCCATCATGTTGAGTGACATATGAATATTGTTGCAAAGTAGGATGAATATGTTCGGTAATTTACTGAGTCAACTTTGATAGAGCTTTGTGATCTACTCAGGTCGATCGAGGTTACATATTGTATGTGAATGAAAAGCTATGAGTGTCTAGTTTTCAGAAGTTCCTACAGTTTCGTTGATACCTATTTTGACTCGAAGAAATTATGACTGATTTAGTGCATGAAGGTCAAGACTTTGGAAAACTTGACTTTCGGATAAATCTTTAGCGACTATTGCACTTTGTAGGGGTGTGCATGGTACGGTATGGTACGATTTTAGTGTAAAATCGATACCATACCAAACATAGTATGTTTATTATGATTTAATACCATAAACATACGGTTTTTTCGGTTTGGTAGTTCGGTATTTCAGTTTGGTTTACATAGGTACGGTATTTTTTCGATATTTCTACTTGGTACTTGATAGCATTAATAAGACAAAAATACTCGAATAAACTAATTCAACAAGGTACCATAAATAGTTGATCCAAATTAATAGCTAAACCAAAAAAAATCAGACCAACCTTAAGACAGTAACTAATTTAATGTTCAAGTTTTCATCCAACTATTTTGGAGGATAAAAAGAAAAAAAGACAAACAAGTGTCTCGAACTTCAATAAATTTATTATACTTCTATATTCATGTGAATCTGTAACTACTATATATATATATGATATATTATCATAAAAATATTAAATATAAATAACGGTACGGTACGGATTTTTTTTAGTATTTAAGTCAAATACCGTACTGTTACCGAAATTTCGGTTTTATAAAAAATAAAACCATGTATGTCGGTTTAAGAAGTTTATCGGTTTTTTCGGTACGGTTTTTACGGTGCGGTACGATTTTTCGGTTTAATCGGTTTTTTTGCACACCCATAGCACTTTGGATGTGTCGCCCTCTTTTTGTCCTTAGACTAATGTTTGTTTTTCCCATTGAGTTTTCACTTGGTAAGGTTTTTAATGAGACGACCTATGAGAACATCCCTACGATGATGCACTGTGCTTTTGTTCAACTTAGACCAAGAAGTACTTTTCCCACTGGGTTTTTCTTTGGCATAGTTGTGAGGGCAACTTGGCATGCGACTCCTATGATTTTAGGTACTCATTAAGGGGAGTCATTATGTATACATAAGGGGGAGTATACTGTAACACCCTGAGAGCTATCTGGAAATATTACAGCGTCGTGGGCCACAAAATGGAAACCACAAGGCTAAAAGACATTTTTACAAACATTTCAAATACGCCTAAGCGGCGATGATGGTAATATCTTTAAAAATATTCAAAGACTTTGTAAAATCTATTTATCAATACCGTCGTAAAATCTCATTTGAAAGTACAAGGCTGAAATGCCAAAACTCATCAATATAAAGTATACATTAAGTCATCGCTTACAGGTACCGACAAAATAGTTTAGAAAATAATTTTCCAAAATAAACCCAAGTTCGTAAATTACTAGCAACCCATTTTAAAACACACTCATAGCGGATATAACAAATAACTAAAAATACTTTTACAACAGAAAAATGACAACTAGTCAAAGTACTCAATTCATAAACACACGCCATAGCCAGTATCCTCCGGGAAGCTCATCTCTTCACGACCACTACAAGCTCGATATCCCAAGAACCTAAAAATAAAGCCCACGACAAGGTCAGACATAATATTCAACAATGATAACTATCACATCACGTCAATAATTTCATACCAATGAAATTACAAAGTAAGAATACAATACTAAAGTAAGAATACAATAACTATCACATCACGTCAACAATGATTAGTATCGATCATCTCTCATCATACTTCATGACGAACCTGTGTTATGCTCCCCAAAACCTGAATGCAATACAGACATCCACCCCCGATTACTCGAGGGTTAGCAAAATCCCATTATTTTACTCGTGCAAGCACATAATCATACGAAATGTAACAAACAAATAGAAATCACGAATCGGGTACGACAATTAAACTACCAAAGCCTTCCCGAGATGTTTTATTAATTAGAAAGCAATCAATGAAGTGTTGAAAATAAATTCCTCATCTCGGGGAATTTTAAAAGTAGAAAACTTATTGGACCTCAAGTCCTTAGTTGAAAAATAACAATTTCAAGACGAATGGGTCTCGGCCCAAAATCACTTTCCATAACACGACCTTTACAAAACCGTTGGGATCTCATCCCAAATCTCATCAAATCACAGCACACGAGAACAATAGCAAGGTCCGTTTTCCAACATCAAAACCTCACAACTAAAGGACTAAACGCATACGACAAAATACTCTAGTGCCATCCTAGCCAAGTAGGCCAAATGAACAACTTACCTCGTACACATTTAGTCAATGCATGCAATCATGAAAGCACCGTTCAAAAACACTCATTTATGGAAACACCATAACCCAAAACACATTTGTAAAATGCACCACAATTAATCGTCGATCCACGCCTCTATGGACCCCTACCGAAACCCCGTCGGATCTAATCCGTAGTGGTTAAAAGCAAGGCTCATCGATCCATGCCTCTGTGTACCCCTACCGAGACCCCATCGGATCTAGCCCGTAGTGAGCATACACACACATGCCACTCATGCAATACTAATATGCTAAGAATGTAAGTTCATTAAGAATACTTACTAGAGATGACCACTTACCCGACACCATTATCATAATCATCACAATACCTCCATCATGAAAATCGATCACAACACAACGACATAATTAACATGGAATACACAATTCCACAACATTAAATAAGCAGGGGTATCATTAAAGCCCTAAACATTCAAAATAATCAAATCATAATCAACTTACGCGAATCATATTCACGAGGGTAAACCAACCATCGTAAATCCAACATGTAAAATCTATTTGTAGGACACAAATCGCATAAGAAAATACTTGCCTCAATAACCGATACCACACACTCCGAAGGACACCGTTCAATCGGCAAAACCTCGAATGCCTACAATCCTCCGGCCAAAAACAACAAAGATACGATTACAATGAGAATCAAGGTAAAAAACAACGCAAATCCCACCAAACTATCGAAAGGAAACTCATTGGGACATTTAATCGAACACTCAACGTTCGATAACTCCCAAGAATACTCGGATCACCAATCGAGTTAAACAAACTCGAAATATGGATACACAACCCTTAGAACACGATTATTAATGTTCAAAAACATCAACTGATTCATCGAAATCAGACGAACAACGAAGATCAAGAAGGAATCCCGAAAGTCAACTCTAGGAGATTTCAAGAATTTACCTCGATTCGACGAAGAACAAGGATTAGGTGATGATATAATCGACAAGAGTCTTCCAAAACGCCTATAAACCGAGTGGAATAGACCAAAAACTCCAATCCTCGCCTTCTCCCGTCGCCAGCCGCCACCAGGATGAAGAAATGGGGTAAAATGAGGTCTGGCCCGACACCAGGCCTATATATGGCCGACAGAGTTACGGCCGTAATCATCACCCTTACGGCCGTAACCGGCCTTTGTCCGGATGCCGCCCAGCGCCCTTACGACCGTAGCCGATCACACCTTACGGCCGTAATCGGCCTTCGTCCGAAAGCTGCCTGGCGCCCGTACGGTCGTAGCAGATCACGCCTTAGGGCCGTAACCGGCCTTCGTCCAGCCCATGCCTGCCGATCACTTACTGCCATAGCCGATCACTTACGGACGTAACTCGGCCAGGCGAGTCTCTGCCCCAAAACGTGCGGCCGTGACTCGGTCGTGGCCAATTCCAACAGCCCGGTTAAGCGTTCGACAACGTCTCAGTCACACTAACGCACCAGTTATGATTCAAAACAATAACGAGCAAAATTACGAAACATAACGTACCGATCATAACTGAAAAATGAATCCCACATGATTATAACGACACGAAATAACCGACACCAACCGACAAATAGTTCAAGCAACCGGAATAAAGTCTCGGGTACTACAACAAACACAAAAATCAATCGTCGGGAAAGATAATACCGATACTCGGCAACCGAGAAATATCCGGAAAAAATCCAAATTAACCGAAATGAAAATCCCGGTATTACATTCTCCCCCACTAAAAATAAGTTTCGTCCCGGAACTTAAAACAAAGACATCATAGTGCTAGCAAAGCGCCACGCTCAAACATACAAATCGCCAAGATGAATCTAAGCTCTAAGAGAACACACGATTCTGACCAGTCGAAGGCTCGAAATTCGACAACAGAAGTAATTACCCCAAACTTTGGGAAATTACGAAAACAGCCCAAAACGTCCGAAATACACGATACACGATCGAAACACCAATCAAAAGCCTGCAGCATGCAATAACGTTAAATGAACTTACGAGAAACTCGAAACAATAGTTTCGAACGAGATTTGAAAGAATCGAACTCAAATGCGGAAAAATCGCCAAAAAGTACGGAACTCCGCAAAACGATACCGAAAAGAACTCGGATGTCAAAAAGTGCAGAATTAATCATTCTCATAATGACAAAACGGTCACAATAGAGCTGTTAAAACGGACTCCTGCTAAAAAATAAATTTACCGAAAATCGAAATTGCGGATATTACATACTACCCTACTTAAAAGAAGTTTCGTCCCAAAACTTAAAAATAAGTAGGGAGGAACAATATCCCACTAGGAACATCTCAACGAGATACACAAGAACGCATAGCTTACGCCCATCGACGAGACGTTACAAGAACGCAAAGGAACATACGGCGTGAAAACACGCTCAACGACAACCATCACAATGCCATAAGCAGGGGCATAACACAATCAACAAGTGCCAAGCATCACCAAACAGATAACACAATCAAGTCAATTGTCCGAACCATCAAGAGACAAAAGGCACCTATTACAAGAAAACACGCACAATCGAAGAAATAGAACTGAAACGTACAATGATCCGCAAAGGTAACCACAGGGAATTCCGACCACGCCGAAATTCTCGAAAACCACACTAGGCATCTCCGTGAACTTTCGGAGCAGAGATACAAACTCGATCGCCAAACCTCTCAGCTACCGTTTCGCAACGCACGGCTCGGTGACCCACCTAGCCACACTCGAAACAGCTAACTAACAGTGAACGATAATTCTTCGCGGTACGAAATTAGGCAACAACAATCGGACAACCACGATTGTACAACCATGATCGAATAACAACGGTCGAGCAATAGTTATCGAACAAAAATGATCGAACAACAACGATCGAACACCAATGATCGAATAACAATGAACAAACAACAATGATCGAACAATAATGATCGAACAACGACTCCGAAGTCACACTTCAACTCAAGACATTAAAAGAACTTGTATATCTGAGAGACGTTAATTTCTAACAAGATTCACAAGAATCGAACCGAACTCGGAAAAGTCACAATGATAAACAGATTGATCCGAAACAAGGTCACAACCCATTCGAACAATGACAACCGAGATACCGAACAAGTTCAGAAAGTATCAACGAATACGAGTGAGTCGATAGAATAGAGAGAGACAAAAAAAGATGCAGAAGTCAAAATAATAAGGGTATTACATTCAACCTCTTTTAAAGAAGTGTCGTCCCCGAAACCCACAACAACGAAAGCAAGGTATCAACACAGCAAGTAATCGATGGAAACATCTTTCAAAGGCCTCTCAAAACCAATTCTGATATCTGTGCTGGAGTTCGTGCCCTGGAAGACTCGGTAACCAACTCTCAAGGCTGGATTCTGTGCCCCTCGAGTCCACACTTGTAACATGTTACTGGCGAGAAGGACAAAATCGTACGTACATGCCCCGGCATATTATGGTTGAAACACCTCAGCATACCGAATGTACAACTGATAGGTACAATGGAACATAACATCGCAAAACAACATACCGGGGATGCCAACTCAGCACAAAATATCAACAGAAGACAATCCACATACACAAAATCACAGCAATGATGGCATACATTCGGCGATTTCAACGGCCCGAATGATAACCAATACATAGTTACAAAAGATCATGAAACACTCACAGATGTACACAATCATGCATACCCAAGCTCTAACATCTCGCACAGGTGCGATAACACACAAATCGCCACGAAGCGACAACATTCAATACCAGCATCACACCTCTCGCAGAGGGCTAAGACAACAAGTGCGTGGCAAACGACTCAACGCTCACACCACCAATTCAATCACAATTCGGCGACTAGCACCCTGATGACAATACTAACATCATAAATACATTCTCGGACCGCAAACAGGAATGATAGGTTTTAAAAACGAAAACCACATTTTTGAAAAAAAAAATTGGGAACACCAAATGATCTTGAGTATCATATTTCGAAAAAGTAACACAACCATCGTTATCGAGACTTTGAAAAACCATCTTGCGTTTGATAGAAATGAGGACACCTTTCTTTTAGTTAAAAACTTTTCAGAAATATTCGACCTTCGGGTCTAAGCAAATACGTTCTAAATCATTGAAAATATCTCAAAATATTTTGGTCATCAAAGTGGAATAGTTTTGAAACATACTGTGGCGCTAGTAGGCACCTTGAAAGTACTGCGAGAACATAATCCATTATAAAAGTACGTCTCGAAATTTATTTTCCAAGATACTCGAGGTTTGAAAAGAAAATCCATTAGGCCAGAATGCCCAAAACTCACATGTATCGACATTCGCTTATACACATCGTAGTACACGCATCAAATCGTTCAAAATCAAAACAAGGCATGTCTTTTCCGGAAAACAAACAATCAAGTAATCATAGTCGAAACCGCCTAGGATCTGGGCGAAACCACTGATCCCATTCGAGGCCTATAAGGACCCTCCTGAGCTGGCTGGCGAACCAACTCGTGAATCCAGAGTGAAGTCACGGATTCCCTTGGGGCCTCGTCGGACCCTCCCGGAGTGAGCAAATCAAATACATATACAATTCTATTCCATATTAAGCACAAAGGTTTCACAAGAATACTCGCAAAACGAGCAAATCTTTTTGAAATATACACGCAACGGACGAAACCAACAGTAAAAATACATTAGCAGCGACACCACTCCTCATATAAACAAAATATGAGAGTAAAAAAAAACACATATCACGAAATCCAAATCCACAGAAGGATTTCATCACTTAACAAATAATCATACAAGTAGCTCATGTCACACGAGGAACATCATAAAGAAGGGAGACTTACATCCATAGGTCGTACGAAGATGATGATCGCCCCACAATACTAATCACGACCAACAAACTCAGACGACGCGTCGCGACACGACTCAGTCAGATAAAATCCGACGAGACAAAACTCAACAGGCACAACTTGACCCGACAGCCTAGGTTTCCACAACCTAAGCTCCGATACCATTTATGTAACCCCCAATCCACTCAGGAATATTACACGCCATTAACCCTTCTCTCAAGGATCTACCAGGCTGGTAACACGATTAAACATCTCAACGTTGCCTTTAAGGCTAAAGAAAAATGACTCAGGAGACCGATGTGGTCTTTCAATCAATACATACAACTCAATACATACCTACGCAGGGATCAAAATACAACACGCTCCCGCACAACGGGGAAAAATACCGCAGCGGAAACAAAGTACAACTAAACCAATACGACATCATATGGATCCTCATGTGATTAGTATCGATAATCTCTCATCATCCTTCATGCCGAACATGTGTTATGCTCTCCAAAACCTGAATGTAATACAGACATACAACCCCCCGATTACTCGGGGGTTAGCAAAATCCCACTATTTTGCTAGTGCAAGCACATAATCATACGAAATGTAACAAACAAATAGAAATCACGAATCGGGTACGACAATTAAACTACCAAAGCTTTCCCAAGATGTTTTATTAATTAGAAAGTAATCAATGAAGTGTTTGAAAATAAATTCCTCATCTCGGGGATTTTTAAAAGTATAAAACTTATTGGACCTCAAGTCCTTAGTTGGAAAATAACAATTTCAAGACAAATAGGTCTCGGCCCAAAATCACTTTCCATAACACGACCTTTACAAAACCGTTGGGATCTCATCCCAAATCTCATCAAATCACAGCACATGAGAACAATAGCAAGGTCCGTTTTCCAACATCAAAACCCCACAACTAAAGGACTAAATGCATACGACAAAATATTCTAGTGCCATCCTAGCCAAGTAGGCCAAATGAACGACTTACCTCTTACACATTTAGTTAATGCATGCAATCATGAAAGAACCGTTCAAAAACACTCATTTTCGGAAATGCCATAACCCAAAACACATTTGTAAAATACACCACAATTAACCATCGATCTACGCCTCTGTGGACCCCTACCGAGACCCCGTCGGATCTAACCTATCGTGGTTAGAAGCAAAGCTCGTCGATCCACGCCTCTGTGGACCCCTACCGAGACCCCGTCAGATCTAACCCATAGTGAGCATACACACACATACCACTCATGCAATACTAATATGCTAAGAATGTAAGTTCATTAAGAATACTTACTAGAGATGGCCACTTATCCGACACCATTATCATACTCATCACAATACCTCTATCATGAAAATCGATCACAACACAATGACACAATTAACATGGAATACACGATTCCACAATATTAAACAAGCAGGGGTATCATTAAAGCCCTCAACGTTCAGAATAATCAAATATCAACTCACGCGAATCATATTCACGAGGGTTAACAACCATCATAAATCTAACATGTAAACTCTATTTGTAGGACACAAATCGCATAAGAAAATACTTGTCTCAATAACCGATACCGCACACTCCGAAGGACATGGTACAATCGGCAAAACCTCGAATACCTATAATCCTCCGGCCAAAAACAACAAAGATACGATTACAATGAGAATCAAGGTAAAAAACAACGCAAATCCCACCAAACTATCGAACGGAAACTCATTGGGACATTTAATCGAACACTCAATGTTTGATAACTCCCAAGAACACTCGAATCACCAATCGAGTTAAACAAACTCAAAATATGGATATACAACCCATAGAACACGATTATTAATGTTAAAAAACATCAACCGATTCATCAAAATCATACGAACAACGAGGATCAAGAAGGAGTTCCGAAAGTCAACTCTAGGAGATTTTAAGAATTTACCTCGATTCGATGAAGAACAAGGATTAGGTGATGATATAATCGACAAGAGTCTTCCAAAATGCCTAGAAATCGAGTGGAATCGACCAAAAATTCCACTCCTCGACTTCTCCCGTCGCCAGCCGCCACCAGGATGAAGAAACGGGGTAAAATGAGGTCTGGCCTGACACGAGGCATATATATAGCCGACAGAGTTACGACCGTAACCGTCACCCTTATGGACCTAATCGGCCTTCGTCTGGATGCCGCCCAGTGTCCTTACGAATGTAACCGGCCTTCGTCCAAAATATGCCTGGATCCCGTACGGCCGTAGCCGATCACGCCTTACGGACGTAACCGGCCTTCATCCAACCCGTGCATGCCGATCACTTACGGCCATAGCCGATCACTTGCGGCCGTAACTCAGCCAGGCGAGTCTCTGTCCCAAAACGTGCGGCCGTGACTCGACCGAGGCCAATTCCGACAGACCGGTTAGGCGTTCGACAACGTCTCAGTCACACTAACGCACCTGTTATGATTCAAAACAATAACGAGCAAAATTACGAAACATAAAGTACCGATCATAACAGAAAATCGAATCCCACACGATTATAACGACACGAAATATCCGACACCAACCGAAAAATAGTACAAGGCAACCGGAATAAAGTCTTGGGTATTACAACAAACACAAAAATCAATCGTCGGAAAAGATAATACTGATACTAGGCAACCGAGAAATATCCGAAACGAAAATCCCGGGTATTACAATCTTACCATCATAACCTCACCAATTCGTGATAAGACAATGAACATCTCGTATGCTCGATTAGACAATGAACTCAAACACAACATCTATATTGTATCTCAAACAATACCCAAGATTCTCAAAGCATCATCATAACTCACCAATATAGAGATATACCATCCCTGACCAATTCAATCCATCTAATAACATCATGAAGTCTCAACAACATAATCGATTGTCCATCCAAATACAAGAACCAAGAAGGAAATACAGAACATACCTCAATATATGTAATGCCACGACGAATCATGTCAGTATAATCCGAGACCAGATCAAAATAATATACGGACATGGTCCTACAAAAGTCCTACAAATCCATACTCACATGACAACATCAATATGCTCACTACAATAACAACAATGTATACTCATGGTGATCCAACGATCTTGCGCACACAGCATAGATTCCCACGATGATCCCGTCGGACCAACATGTGGTGGAAAACCCGTCCAACGATCCAGTGCACACAGCATAAATACCAAAGATGATCCCGTCGAACCAACACATGGTGGACATACGACAACAATGCACAAATGCATGATAACAACAATACACAAATGCATGACAACAACAATACGCGAATGTACCACACCATGATCGACACAAAATGACAAAAATAATTAGAGTACTTGCCCGAGTCCTTCGAGAGCAATCTCGATATAAAAACCATTACCAATGATTATCCTCAAAATTCGGCGATCCAAAATACCATAGATTGTAGATAACTCATATCCTTGTCTTTACCAAAATATAAGCGTGATACTCTAGCATACCAAGAATGAACATAAACCATATACCTTATGATTTAACTCCAAAATCCGGAAGACAACATACTATCCAAATCTCCAGAATTCATACTTATACTCATTGCTATATGAATTATAAACGAAATGAAACCTAAATCATTCATTAAATATTATAAACTGAACAAGTAATAACTTGCATAGATACCGATATGATGATAATGAAGCCGTTACCAATTTCCTTGCCTTCATCTACATGCTCTTCGGCCCTGACCAAAGCAATTCACGAACATCCTCGAACTCGACCGCAACATATTATTCTAATCAATGATCAATTCTGACAACCTATTGTAATAATCGATAAACAACAAGTTCGATAACAATCAACAATCGATATAACTAATCAACAAACTCAATGGTTCCACAATATTTCGATTAAACACTAATTCGAATAACTCAATCAATCAATCACGAATCCATAACCATAATACGATTCCACAATCCGATAAACATATCAACAATTAATCCAATACGTTCGAACATCTAAGTCATCGCATCACCATCTTCCTCAAAAAGCTTCAAGCAACACCAAGAATCACAACAACACTTACATATTCCTCATCATACGAAGTAAACAACGATAAAAACATCAAGAATCTGAAATGAAGAAAGGGATTACATCAACATACCCCTTCAACACAATCCAAAACCACTACAATCATGTTAATACTCATATATCAATAACAACATCAACATAACTCGAAAATCCATCTTACAAGCACGTTTGAACGAATCACAATTCTTACAACATGAAGAATCTTAACCAACATCTTCAATCTCTTGTCACAATTCCATTTAATCACGTATAACATCATCATACATAATAGGATAAACCACCATGCTTCCTAACATGTAAACATCCTTATAAAATGAACTACTGTCGAATGGATACGAATATTACCTTGTATTGATGAACTATGGTGAAGAACAATCGAACTCCCTCCAAGAATCATTAACAACTTTAAGAACAAAGCTCTAATCCATGATCTCAAGCTTAATGTTGTTAAAAGTGATCAATTCTACAAACATTTAAGTGTTTGGAACCTCAAAACCTCGTCCCAAAACTCTCTCTATTAGATGAAGGGAAGAAATGGCCGAAATGAATAATAATATCCAAGTGCACATATTTATACTGCACATTACTAGCGTGCGCTACTCTCACTAAATAGCGTGTCTTACCTACCATAGCGTGCGCTAACTGACTTTGATAGCTTGCGCTATCTTGGTCCAGAGGCTACTGCCTTACTTCGCACAATGGTTTACGTACGCAGAACCCATGCCATAGCGTACGTAATATCGACGTTGACTTGCTACATTAATATACTCATTAGCGTGCGTAATTATCTAACAATAGCGCGCGCTAATCCCCATTGACTCGACAATCTGCACCTACTATGAAGATGCCTGGGTCCACATGCCGAAAGCAAATGACAAAGCCGGGATTCCCTTCAACTGATCTAATATTAGCGTGCGCTAAGCCCTACGCTTAACATGCGCTAATATTCCATAGCAAACATCCATTGAGCTTATCGGGACATGCGCCAAAAGTAGTCAGGTCCACACGTAGATTCCCTCTAGTCTGGTTTGCACTATCGTGCGTTAACCGTATGCATTAGCATGCACTAAATGCCGATGACTCAAGTGGGGACCTACCTATCGGCCACAGTCTGGATCCTGTCCAATATGACCTTACGTACGTTAAAGGTCCTTCTTAGCGTACGTAAACTCTGCACCTTAGTGTCCGCTAATCCCTCGTACTAGCGTACATTAATCAGGCTATACTTAGCCAATTCCAACTGTTCATGTCCGTCGTCTCGACATACTGGATACGCATAATGACATGCTGAATACATATATTCATTCCAATAATATTCTGATACGATACACAATATCCTCAAATGCAATTGTCGACCAACTACGACAATTATACTAATACAGCTGTCTTAGTCCTTTAATTATTTTATTCATACTGTACAGATTCCATATTATACAATACAACTCGAATGGAATAACATTAAACAACTATAGTAGAAATTCAGGATATTACATTCTACCCCACTTAAAATAAGTTTCGTCCTCGAAACTTGCAATTCGGTCATAATCAAAATTTCAACCACAATATCCAGAATCATCATGAAACCTATCAATCATCATCATTAATGAATAACCAAAACAATATACTTACAAATACGTGAAGTCGATGATCTCATGCGATACTAGCTAATAACCCCACATCACAGCCTCAATACGCTTACAATAACAATTTCACAAATTTCAACAAAATACATCGTTATAACTCAATTATGAAATAATCTATCTGTGTCAAAACATGTCTGCCTGATTGCACAATCAAGTCACAATCCTGATAAAAAACCAATAATACACGATACATCTGTGAAACAACTGCCCAAAACAATGGCAACAAATCCCGAAACATCAACACAAAGTTCGAACGCTCATACGATCAATAACAATGATCAACCATTAAATTAACTGAGAATATCATCGACATAATAAACTCCAATACGACCAACCAAAGGTCAAAACACAACCGAGAATATCATCAACATGATAAACTCCAATACTACCAATGAAGGATCAACAATAACCGAGAATACCCCCACATGGTAAGCCCCAACACGATCAACACAGAACCACATAGACATATATATGAAGGAATAAAATTCTCAAAACGTTACACAAATCACATACAGTGGATCTCAAAGAAACACACCCAACTGTTGAACATACCCCTCGGCATATGAACAACCCGTCGCAAATCGGCGAACATACCCAATCATACATGGAGTATGAATGACTAATCAATATGGCTCAAGAGTCAAAAATCACTTTAGAAAAATCACGCTACTACTACACCAATAGATCCACATAGCACATATGCCCCGGTTTCACAAAATCCGAAGTTTCAAAATCATATTCTGTGCTGAATCTACAACACGTGACATATTTCTCTCATCTGATCAACCAACTGGTCATCCCTGGATAACCAAACTACCATACCTAAGTTCGAATCTCTTTTCATCGTACCATTAATGTGTTATCTGTAGGTCACAAGTCGTCCAGGTACAAGTCTAGAGGGGGGTGAATAGACTTGTAGAAACTCTTGAACTCTTTTTCACGAAGAGTGAGTTTCATCAGCTGATAGTTAAACAAATGACTTGGAGTCGTTTGTTCTTAGATATGTGCGGAAGTCAGCTGATGACGAATAGAAATCAACTTAATGAAACACTTAACAATGAATGCAACAGTTAGAGTATGATGCAGTAAAATAGTAAATAACGCAGGCAATTATAGTGGTCTCAGAGGTGGGGTAATCCTCTACTAATCCACTTTTCTCCAAACCAGTTGGAGATGAATTCACTATAATTTTCAACCAGTGATAAATATTACAGTAATTCAAACCACACTACAACAGCTTCCAACCAGTGGAAATCCGTGCCGTTGTACACACTTGACTGCCTTGCACCTCTTGATCCTCGATCCTCGGATGCCTTTACAGTCTCTTACTTCAACCAGTGAAGTACCCCGTACTCAAGATTATAGACAAGAGTTTTTGTCTTCTCCAACTAAGAGCTTCTTTAAGTATGAACTTTTAGAACTGCTCTTTTCACGATGCTATTGATTGCTTTAGATTGCTTGATTGCTTTGATCGCTTGAAAGTATGTTCGCACCGGTAGTTGCTCAGCTTCAAATCTCCGGATATATATAGGTCATGATCTCTGAGCTTTTTCCTTGTAGCCATTGCAAATCTTTTGAACAAATCCGTCCGTTAGAGGGAGACTTCATTGTTTAATCTTTTCTGAACGTTGCAAGGCTGGATTCCCATTATTTTATTTTATCTTCCGACCGTTGTGAAGACTTCTGCATGTGAGCGCCGAATCTTTTGAATATAAAATGATTAAAGTCTTCAAGGTGGGTCTGGATGATTTATTTAAATCATATCTCTTGCGGGAATCACTCCAATTTGTCTCTTCACGATGCATGTGAGCTTTCCGTAATACTTGACTTTTCAACGCATGCTGACGTGGACTTGGAGTACTTGCCTTGAGTAGCCGATATGCGACTAACATCTCTGCAGATAGGTCCTCTCGGTACATTCCTTTGCTTGTGACTTATCGATCGGATGACTTCCCCGAGGTACCTTGGTATGATCTGGTCAAACTTCTCGATAAATTTTGTTGACGAGCTACCATTTGGACTCATTTGTTCCTCTCTGATGGACTAAGCTGTACTTAGTACTTAGCCGATTTTCAGCCTAACTAATTTTGGCCTACAGAAGATACTCATTTGGTTCTTCTTTACATTTTGCCAAGTTTTATACCTAACATATTTGGCCTATGGAAGATACTCATTTGGTTCTTCCTTACATTTTGCCAAGTAATAATCATTTGATTTTATATTAATGACATCATCAAAATCTAACAAGTATTCCTAACAAATTCCCCCTATTTTGATGATGGCAAAACTTTAAGTAAGTAATCAAATGACCAAGTCTGCACTTAAGTGCAAGACACAAACTCAAATCAGTCTAATATTGAGACAACTGGAAAATTGTCATTCAACAGACTGTTATAAAACTTTTCTGACTTGTTTATGATTGAAATTTACAAGAAAGTTTTTACAGGTACAGAAAATAAAATTACAAGCATAAAGTCATCTGCCTCTTCCTCTGCCTCTGCGAATAGGCTGTTTGGCAGGTCTGAATGTTTTGGCTCCAATTGGTCTAATCTTGACTGGAGCAAGACCATATTTCCTCTTCACAACAAGAGCTGCAAAGTCTTGTTCTTGCTGTGATGTAAATCTATTCTCAAGGCATAACTGCTTGATTTCTTGTTGAAGCTGTAGCTCATCTAGCTCATTGTCCAGACGGGTTGGCGCTTCCTCTGCTCTGAATGATGGAATCATAGGATAAGCGTTAAGTTCCTTAGCCTTCTTCTTCAGAATGGTCTAGAGTTTTGGGTAAGCTTCTTCCATGAAATTGATGAAGATCTGCTGTGGGGAGAGATTATCATCATGGAGTAATTCCCAGACGTAATAATCTCTGATGAATTTCTTCTTAGCAGCTCCCCACATGGGCAGGGATTCATATGGAATAAAGTCCTCAACATACCATAGCTCCTTTCCTTCCCATTCTAGAGTAGGCCCAAAACCTCCTCTAGTCCTCATTCTCTTTCCTTCAGGCTGGTCAGCCTGGTCATCTGGATCCACAGCTTCCTTTCTCTTCAGACTTGAGGGTCCTTCAATTTGAAGGACATCTTGCTTCTTCTTGCTTCTTATCTCTCTCTCTTACCCCTGAACTCTCTCTTCCCCCTTTTTGCCAGCATCAACAACGGTAGTTAATTGCTGCTCCATTTTGCTCATCCAATCAGACATGCCAAATGGCATTCTGTTGTTGGTAGGGGGAGGGGGCTGAGGAATCTCTCTCTGTAGTAGAGTGTCGATCTTGGCATTGATTGATTGAAGGTCAGGAGTGACCTGAGATGATAGTAGCTCTCCAATTGTATCTTTGACGATTTGCCTGATCAGCTCAGTCATGGTAGGAGATATCTGAGCTGATGGAGAGTGCTCTCCTGAGCCTTCTGCAAAGGAACCACTAGACTGCAGGCTCCTGTATGCAGCTGGTAGGTCAGAGGGGGTTTTCTCAGGGTCACGACTGAGTCTTGACTAGCTCTGCGTCTAGGTGTGTCTGGGCGTGTACCACGATCTGTCTGCAGCTTCGTGAATAGGCTCTGGCTCCGGCTCTGGCTCATTTTCTTCTTCTCTCTCTTCCTCTTTCTCCTGATCCTCCTCTTTCTCTTCATCTGCCTTGTCTCTAGAATTTTCTTTTCCTTCCTCATCTTTTTCTTTTCAATTTCTTTTTCTGCTCCTGCATCTCCTCCATCATCACCATCATTATCATCATCATTATCATCATCATTGTTATCATCATCCTTCTCCTCTTCTTCTTCTTCACCATCATCATCCTTCTCATCCTCATCCTCCTTTTCTTCGTCATCTTTTTCTTGTTCTACCTCTTCTCCTTCTTCTTCATCTCCTTCATCAGCCAACTCCTCTGTTTTCTCAATTTCTCCTGACTGTTTTTCAACTTGAATATTTTCTTCTGTTCTCCTCTCTTCCTGCTTTTCTTCTTCTTCTTCATCAACCAAATCAACAACTTCATTATTTCCTTCTCCATCCAACTCCTCAATTCTAATCTCTTTTTCGACTTCCTCCTCCTCCTCTTCTCCAAAGGAACCATCAAAAATGCTAAGCATGATAGAATGGATAAATTGGTCCATGTTTGTTTTAAAATGGGACATGAACCAACTATCATGGAGGATTAATACTAAATCTGATTCTTTGCAAAAGTGAATCAGAACCTCCTCAGTGGCTTGGGGATATTCCCAACCACTAGTTGCAATGTAGGTTTGAAGGTTTGTAAAAGTCATAGTTTTGAAAAACTTCCACTCTTCAAAAATATGTACAAAAGAGTGTTTTAATGCTTGTGGCTTAACAAGCTGGAGTTGTTCAATTGAAAGGTTGAAAGTATTGTTTTCAAGCAGGTTAAGGGTATAATCAGCTTCAGGGATAGAGATTATGAGACCTGCTTCTTCTTCTTCGGAAATGTAGACTGGAGGGGTAAGAACAGGTACAATCCGGGTCTCAAGGGTGCCTGGTGTAGGCAGGTCTTCCGGATGAATTGGTGATCTGACAGAGGGGCTGGCAAGGTGTTCAGATTGCTCTCCATCACTAAATTGCAGTTTCTTTGGCCTCTTGGGAGAGGGTTCGGGTGATGACTGCAGAATAGAGGGTCCTTCAGGGGCTGGTCCCCTTCTCTTGAATCTGACTGCAATGGGTGTGTCGTCGGACTCGGTGTCGGGCTCGACTGCAGTTGCGATATCAGCTGCAGGTCTGTCCGACTCTCCTGATGAATGGTATCTTGGATATGTCCTTGAGTCCGACAGCTCCTTCAACAACTGAGATGCTCTCCCAGTGCCTCCGACTTTCTTCGCCTTCTCATGGTCCATATGACCAAGCCTTTTATTGGGGTGGAAGGGGTCAGTGTTTCCCTTTGCCACACCAGTCTTCTCCAAAAACCAACTGAGATGCGTTCCAAACGCCAGCTTGGTTTTGAACCTCTTCTCATCAACAAGCCATTCGGCTTTGTTGACCTCTCGCACAAGTTGCCTGAAGATGTAGTCTACCCAATCAACTTCTTCTTCCTGAATCAGTGCTCCCAGCACCATAAACTTCGACGATGACAGTTGATCATAACTGCCCGCCATCCCCATTATTATTTTGTTGGTAATATCCAACGCAAAACGGTAGATCCTCTTGAGTTCATTCCTCTTGGCTGTGAATTTCAATTTTTCCGGGATATTTTCCACCTTAATCTTTTTCCAGGTTTCGGCGGCGGATTGCTTGAGAGCTTCGACCGCTAAACCACGGTGCTTCATTCCGAAGACAGAACGAATCGTCTCTCGAGATATGCTGACTGGTATTCCGCCAACTGTGCTATGAATTCCGTCTTGAATCAGATAAGCTTCGCGATAGAACTTGATGACATCCTCTTTGAACAGGTGTTGCGGGTTGATGTCTAGAAATGGGTAGATCCCATTAAGTTTCATTGCGCGAATCAGATTAAACATGTCGTAGTCCTCCAGATTGGCTTCCAATAAGCCTTCAAAGTCGGCGACCAGTGAGAAAATGATCTGGTCTTTCACCGCCTTCAAATTAACTCCTTCGAAAGATGCCATTTCTGCAAGTAAAAGATTTTAGTGTATTGGGAGTTCGAAGAATTTTTGCTCTGTAAATCTAGGGTTTCTGTAAGCGTAAAGAGTAAAGTGAAAGGTCTTCTTTCCTTATAAAGAAGATGAAAAGACGTTTGTATTAATTTATTATAAATTTGAAAACGGTGGTACGCCTTTTGATATTCTTTTGAATTTCAAATTTGAATTTGTGGCCCATTTAAAATTTGACGGTTGATGCTGATTGGCCACCGTGGAGGTTGATTTAATAGGCGATTGACGCGTGTATTAAAATTGCCACTTGGCTTATAAAAATATATATTTAACTGCCAGTTGTTAACCAAAATTAATATAATAATATTATAATTATGGCAGATAATAATTAAATATTCAGAGGTCAGTTTTAGAAAACTTAGCTGGTCTGATTTGTTGACTGTTGACCGCTCTGTATCAGGTGAGTTGACTTCTCGCCTGGTATTCTGATCAGCTAGGTTCCTTTGTTCGTCCTTCGTCTTCTCGCCTGCATCAGCTAGGATCTGATTCTTCAGCTGGGGTCCGTCCTTCCTCTGAAATGCTTTAACTTGCTTCAGTACTAGATTCCCAATCTAGTAATCCAAGATCTCTGCTCAGCTCCAGAAATCTCTCTTCTGGCAAGGGTTTAGTGAAGATGTCAGCTATCTGGTAGTCTGTGCTGACTCTTTCAACTCTAACCCTTTTGTGAAGCACATGGTCTCTAATAAAATGGTGCTTAACATCAATGTGCTTCGTCCTTAAATGCAAAACCGGATTGTTGGTTATTGCAATAGCACTATTGTTGTCACACCAGATAGGAACTTCATTTGCAATGATATTATAGTCCCTTAGCTGCTGTCTAATCCATAAAATTTGTGCACAACAGCTACCTGCAGCTAGGTATTCTGATTCTGTAGTGGAGATAGAGTTAGAAACCTGCTTCTTGCTAAACCAGGATATCAGTCTAGTTCCTAGGAATTGACACGTTCCACTAGTGCTTTTCCTGTTGATTTTGCATCCTGCGAAATCCGCATCTGAGTATCCTGACAGCTCGAAGTTATCATCCTTGGGATACCATAGTCCAACATTAATTGTAGACTTTAGGTACATAATTATTCTCTTGGCTGCATCTAGGTGTGATTGCTTCATTGATCGAATCTTGCACAAACTCCAACGGCATATGATATGTCCGGCCCGCTTGCGGTGAGGTACGTAAGAGATCCAATGAGTCCTCTCGTAGTGGGTTGAGTCCACTGATATGCCTGCCTCGTCTGCATCCAGGTGAGTACTTGTGCTCATTGGAATTCTTGCGGGCTTGGCTGATTCCATTCCATATCTCTTGATGAGATCTCTGGTATACTTTGCTTGGTTGATGAAAATTCCTTTTTCCATCTGCTTAACTTGTAGTCCGAGAAAGAAGTTAAGCTTTTCCATCATACTCATCTCAAATTCTCCTTGCATGAGGTTGGAGAATTTCTCGCATAGCTCAGGATTGGTTGATCCGAATGTGATGTCATCCACATAAATCTGGACTATTAATATGTGGCCTTCGTGCTCCACTCTGAATAGGGTCTTGTCCACCTTCCCTTTGCAAAATCCATTTTTCTCAAGAAACACAGATAGTGTTTCATACCATGCTCTTGGTGCTTGCTTGAGTCCATACAGAGCCTTCAACAGCTTATAGACTTTGTCTCCTTTGACAAAACCTGGGGGTTGCTCTACATAGACTTCTTCTTCTAGGATTCCGTTCAGAAAAGCACTCTTTACATCCATCTGATATACTTCAAAGTCCTTAAATGCAGCATATGCGAGGAATAGTCTGATGGCCTCTAGTCTTGCAACAGGTGCATAGGTTTCATCAAAATCTATTCCCTCACACTGTGCATAACCTTTTGCTACAAGTCTGGCTTTATTCCTAACAACAGCTCCGTCTTCATCACTCTTGTTTTTATACACCCATTTGGTGCCAATAACTTTCTTGTGATCAGGTCTGTCTGTTAGTTCCCAAACTTTGTTTCTTTCCATCTGCTCCAATTCCTCTTGCATGGCATTGATCCACGAATAATCTTCCAAGGCTTGTTCTGTAGTCTTGGGTTCAATTTGCGACATAAAACATGAGAACATCGCCATTCCTGCTGGTAGGGTTGACTGTCTCGTCTTAACTCCATCAGTCAACTTTCCAATTATTTGCTGGATTGGGTGATCCTTGAGCCATTTGGGGATATCGTCCTCTTCTGGGTTTGTTCCCCCTGTTGGAATGCCTTGGTGGTTATCTGCATCAGCTGGGTTCTGGTCTGCAACTGGATCAGCTACCGTCTTGTCATCTGCAGGTTGGTTCTGATATGCAGATGAGTCTTTGTCAGCTCCGGCTGGATCTTCTTCAGCAGCAACTGCATCAGATAGGTTTGGTGATCCTGTCTGATCTGCAGTTGGGTCTTCAGCAGCTGCAGTTGGGTCATCAGGCTGGTCTGCAGGTGAGTCCACCATTCTAGTGTCATGTATAATGACTTCTTCAAGGGTTGCTGACTTGAGCTTGTTCCCAATTAGCTCAACTTGTTTCCTGTACTCAACGGTAGATTCATCAAAAACAACATGGGGTGTTTCCTCCACAACTAAGGTTCCTTTATTAAAAACTCTATATGCCTTGCTTCTTTGGGAATATCCCATAAAGAGACCGTCATCAGTTTTAGCATCAAAGGCATTTAGCTGTGTTTTGCCGTTGTTGTGGATGAAACACTTACAACCAAAAACATGAAAGTAAGCAACAGTAGGAGTTCTATTATTCCAAACCTCATAGGGAGTTTTGCCATGTCTCCCTACTATAATACTCTGCTCAGGTGTGACAGTCATGTTAACAGCCTTCACTGTAACCTTTGGGTAGGTCCGCTCGCAATCATGGACCTTGCCGCTTCCTTCGTGGTTCTGTTCCTTCTTTCAAAGAACACCATTCTCTGGGCGCCCTGGCCGCAGAGCTCATGCCGGATCCCATTCTAATCGCCAGAATCGCTTATCGCCTTGTTGAGAAACTCTCCTCCTCTATCTCGATCTCGATCTTGATTATGGAAAGGGATTTCTCATTCGATCCTTCTCAGCTCGTAGCTTGGTCAAGGTTTCACTTTTCTTGTATAGGAAGATAATCCAAGTGTATCTTGAATAATCATCTACTATTACAAGTGCATGCTTCCGGCCGCTCAAAGTCCTTGGCTTGATAGGACCAAATAGATCCATGTGGAGTAGATCTAAGATCCTTGTTGTGAGCGTTGTAGGCTGAACTGGCTTGAATGATGCCTTGGTCTGCTTTCCTTTCTGACATGCATCACAGAGTGCTTCCTTCTTGAATGCTTCATTTGGAAGTCCTCTGACCAGCTTCTGAGAGCTAATCTTGTTGATGGCTTTGAAGTTCAGGTGACATAGTCTTTTGTGCCACATCCATCCATTCTCATCTACTGTCTTGGATAGAAAACAGGAGTTAGGTGTTCCTGTGTTTCAATCAATCATGTAGACATCTCTTCTTCTGAAGCCTTGGAGTTTCACTTCTCCAGATAGGATATCTATCACCATACACTTCAAGATGGTGAATACTACAAGGTTTTCTCGTCACAGAACTGACTTATGCTCAGGAGGTTGTACTTGAGTCCTTTGACATAATGGACTTTGGATATCACAATGTTTCCTCGGTGCAGCTCTCCAAAGCCTTTTGTCTGACCTCTAGAACTATCTCCAAAGGTTACATCGGGACCTCTTTCTTTGATGTACTTGGACAGCATCTTCTTGTTCCCGGTCATATGCCTCGAGCATCCAGAGTCTACAAACCATTCTTCACCTCTAAAATTTGAGCTTGAGGAGATGTGGTTGTAGTCCTTCCACCTTTTCTGCAATTAAACAAGCAGAGATTTAGGTACCCAAATTTGTGTGGGTCCTTTGGGGTTAGCTGGTTTCCTGGAGAATTGATTTCTCCTTGAATTATAGAAATTGTCATTATTATTATTATAACCCTCATAAGGTGTCTGTGGTCGAGGTCTGAATCTCCTGGGTGGATTGTATACCGGATATTCCTCAAAATTTTGATAGTGTGGGCCATTTCTAAATCTAGGCTGAGACCATTTATTAAATTTTTGTGGTCTCCACACTTGTTCATTTTGGTAATTAGGATAACCTTGAGGTTTCCATCTGCCCCTCCCATTATGAAATCTATTTTTGGGGAGTTGTTGGTAATAGTGGGCATGTTGTCTGGGCTGCTGCTTTTGCCTGGGCCACTGCCTAGTCGCCTGTCTAGGTGGCTGTCTGGTGTAACCTGACTGCAGCCTAGACATTTGACTTGGCTGTTTCCTGTTTTTGAATATCGGTTTATATACAGGCTCAGCAGTCGAGACACTTGTTTCTCCCTTGATAAACTTGGTTTCAGAACTAGAGGGAGTGTGAGAATCATATCCAAGGCCTGATTTGGTATATAGTGACCTTTTATAAGTACACAATTCTCCCAGAGTTGAAGACGCCTTCAGGGAGGTTATTTCCTGCGCCTGAGTCTTATTTATCTGAGCCATCTTAGTAAACTCGGCTTTGGCATGAGCAAGTGCAGCTGATTTTTCTTTAAGTAAAATGGTTAGTCGATCTATCTCAGTTGTATTAACATTTGCCTTGTTTTTAAAGTCAGTTGTAGTTGTCTCAACCTTATTCAGATCTAGGCTGAGTTTTTCGAAATCATTTTTCAGCTGCCTATTCTCATCTTGCAGCTGAGTCTTCTCTGCTGATATAGCTTGGTGTGCAGATTTGAGTGTTTCAAAATCTTTAAATAACTGATTTACCGATTCATGTAGATCCATATCTTGTGACATGGCTAAGCTATTATTAGAACCGGTGGGTTTAGAAGTTACCTCTTCATCAGCTAGGTTTGCCATCAGGCAGTCATACTCCTCGTCTTCATCAGAAAAGAATCCGCTGCTCGATTCGACATGCTCCTGGTCTTCTCCGATGAGGGCCTTTCTTCTATCTTCCTTTCTGCCCACCCCCTTCTTGGTTTCATCCTTCTTGAGCTCGGGACAATCCATTTGGATGTGTCCTATTTTGTGACAGTTGTAGCATTCTACTTTCCAGCTTCCAGCCTTCTGGTTCCTTCTTGTATTCTCCTTATAATTTTTCTTATACTTGGAGTAGTTCTTTCTGAAATTGCTGAACCGTTGCATTATGAACGCCATTTCTTCCTCAAAATCTAGTGGATTTGGAGGTTTCACATCGATAGGCTCTTGGCAGGGACTCGCCGCAAATGCGATTCCCTTCTCTGCAGCTCGATTGAGGATGAACTTGGAAGCTCGAACTCATAAGCCTTCGGATCGAGAACAGCCTCCGAATCTTTATCTTATTCAGTCCTGGACTCTCTCATGGCCACACCTTCATGCTCCATTCGGGGTTGAGAGATCCGAGAACCTTTAGTGCCATTTCCCGTTGCCATAGGTTTTGCCCAGGAGTTGATCTCATTTATAATCTCGGTGAACCTTGTGTCCACTTGATCTATGGATTCACCATTCTTCATTTTAAAGTTGTCAAATTTTTGGATAGCAATTGACTTGTTTTCCTTGATCGACTCGTTCCTTCACACATTAGGGCTAATGTGTCCCATTTCTTTGGCATTCTTACGGTTCTTGATCTTGACCATGGTGGATTTGTCAAGAGTTTGATATAACACATCTCTCGGCCCGTTATCAAGATTGGCGCCTTTCTTTCTTCGGGAGTCAGCTCCGTCCTCTTCTTAGGAATCTTCTCTGGCCTCCGAGCTGCGATCTCCTCTGCTGTGTTGTCGTTCTCAAAGATGAATGGACCGTCTTCAATGATGCACCACATGTCGTCATGAATTGAAGATAAGTGTGCCTGCATCCTTATCTTCCACAGATCATACTCACAATCGAAAACACAGGAGTCTAGAGTGCATGTGTTCCATTATAAAGTGAGAGTAAAGATATATATCTGATATAGATCTGGTTCGTGAAATAAATGAACCAACCTCTCCGATACCACTTGTAGGTCACAAGTCGTCCAGGTACAAGTCTAGAGGGGGGGGGGGGTGAATAGACTTGTAGAAACTCTTGAACTCTTTTTCACGAAGAGTGAGTTTCTTCAGCTGATAGTTAAACAAATGACTTGGAGTCGTTTGTTCTTAGATATGTGCGGAAGTCAGCTGATGACGAATAGAAATCAACTTAATGAAACACTTAACAATGAATGCAGCAGTTAGAGTATGATGCAGAAACAAGAATAACGCAGTAATTATAGTGGTCTCGAGGTGGGGTAATCCTCTACTAATCCACTTTTCTCCAAACTATTGGAGATGAATTCACTATAATTTTCAACCAGTGATAAATATTACAGTGATTCAAACCACACTACAACAGCTTCCAACCAGTGGAAATCCGTGCCGTTGTACACACTTGACTGCCTTGCACCTCTTGATCCTCGATCCTCGGATGCCTTTACAGTCTCTTACTTCAACCAGTGAAGTACCCCGTACTCAAGATTATAGACAAGAGTTTTTGTCTTCTCCAACTAAGAGCTTCTTTAAGTATGAACTTTTAGAACTGCTCTTTTCACGATGCTATTGATTGCTTTAGATTGCTTGATTGCTTTGATCGCTTGAAAGTATGTTCGCACCGGTAGTTGCTCAGCTTCAAATCTCCGGATATATATAGGTCATGATCTCTGAGCTTTTTCCTTGTAGCCGTTGCAAATCTTTTGAACAAATCCGTCCGTTGGAGGGAGACTTCATTGTTTAATCTTTTCTGAACGTTGCAAGGCTGGATTCCCATTATTGTATTTTATCTTCCGACCGTTGTGAAGACTTCTGCATGTGAGCGCCGAATCTTTTGAATATAAAATGATTAAAGTCTTCAAGGTGGGTCTGGATGATTTATTTAAATCATATCTCTTGCGGGAATCACTCCAATTTGTCTCTTCACGATGCATGTGAGCTTTCCGTAATACTTGACTTTTCAACGCATGCTGACGTGGACTTGGAGTACTTGGCTGCCTTCGAGTAGGCTGATATGCAGCTAATATCTCTGCAGACAGGTCCTCTCGGCTGTTCACTGTTTGTGACTTATCTGATCAGGTGACTTCCCTGAGGTACCTTGGCTGCAGTCTGGTCAAACTTCTCTGATAAATTTTGTTGACCAGAGCTACCCTGACTGGACTCGGCTGTTCCTCTCTGATGGACTAAGCTGTACTTAGTACTTAGCCGAATTTCAGCCTAACTAATTTTGGCCTACAGAAGATACTCATTTGGTTCTTCTTTACATTTTGCCAAGTTTTATACCTAACATATTTGGCCTATGGAAGATACTCATTTGGTTCTTCCTTACATTTTGCCAAGTAATAAACATTTGATTTTATATTAATGACATCATCAAAATCTAACAAGTATTCCTAACATTATCCAGTTTGTGAGTCTCACTCTCACCATGATATGCGTTATGTACTACGTTTGTACGTGTACCAGTCATAATTTCAAAATAGCTTGAAATCATATAATTTTGTCAATAAAAATCCATTTTCGAAAGTTCTTTCAAGAATTTCAAAACCCGAAAAATGTATATGTATATATTCGTGAGACTAAAATTGATTTTCGAAAAGTTAAACCGACTTGCTCATCTCAAGTTTTCGATGACAATTCTTTTCGAATACGCACGATTAAATAAAATGAAATTATGCAAATGATTGACCACATCCATACTCCTGTATAACAATTCGGCTTGTCACCATTTCCACTGACATTCGGTTGGAAAATCACATGATAGAATCCAAAATCTTATTGTACATACTTTGTTAAAATCATATTTTCCACATATGACTTGCTATATCGACCATTATTCCATTCTGCAACACTTCAACTATGTCATGATGAAACATGTTTTTTAAAGACAACAATTCTGTCTCTTAAAATAAATTTAAGAAAATATATTTTCATGACAGCGAGCAAAATAGTTTATTCAAAATATATCATGTTGAAAAGTATCATTTTCAAATGTTCAAAAACAGTTTCATATATCTCAAAATAAACTAGCATGACTACATGTTCCTCTCAACAATCCACAATATTCCTCCCAAATACACAACTCCATTTTCCAAGTTTAACCGACATATTGATTTTATATAATCACAACTTCTCAAGATCATTAGTTTTGTCTCAACTATTATATTCTGCTACCTTATACTATAACACATAATATTCTTCTGGATCTCAAAGCATATCAACTTATACCTGCAAATAATCTCAATGCAATTCAAAAATCCAAATACTTACTGATCGCGAAGCCGATGATTCCCGTGATACTGGCACATGTATCAGCTCTAAAAAAATACTCGATTGAGATATTTTTGAAACATACATTTTGCAAAATCAGTTCAACTCAAAATACGACACATCTGTTTCCAAAGAATCACGTTAATACCATTTGGATAAGTCTAAACAAACCACAGTACCACACTGGTAAACTAAATAACACACAAGCCCTAGTGAACAGCAAAAATACATGGCTCTAATAATTGGCAACCGACAAATCAAATGAGAATTTCTACTATGGTTGTTTAATATTATTTTATCTGAGTTATATTGCACGGTGTAGAATCTGTACAGTATGGATATAATAATTAAAGGACTAAGAGAGTTGTATTGGTACAATTGACATAATTGATTGACAATTATATTTGAGGATATCTTGTATGAGGTTTATCGTATGAAAATGTTAGTGTGATGAGTATATGTATTCAGTATGTCGTGTATACGTATTCGGTATATTGAGACGACAGGCAGGAGCAGTTGTAAATGACCAAGTATAAAAGCTATTACGTACGTTAAGCATAGGAGCTTACATACGTAAATATGCAAGCGTAACGTACGTTACGTAGAGTACATAACATATGTTATGAAGAGAATCAGACAGGATCAGGCTATGACCTGTAATATCCGGAATTTCTACTACTATGGTTTAATATTATTTTATCCGAGTTATGTTGTACAACGTGGAATCTGTACAATATGGATAAAATAAATGAAGGACTAAGGCATCTGTATTGGAAGACATTGTGTGTGGGGCTTATCATATGAGAATATTGTTGAAAGGAATATGTGTATTTGGTATGCCGTATGTTCGTATTCTGTATGTTGAGACGCTGGACAAGAATAACTGAAAATGGCTAAGTGTAGCATTGTTAGCGCACGTTAATATACATGCCTAGCGCACGCTATCGTGCAGGTTTAGCGCACGCTAATGGTAAAGTATAGCGCACGCTAGTGCAAACTAGATCAGAAGGAATCTATGCGTGGACCCGACCACTTTCGGCGCATGTGCCGATGAGGTCAACGGTTGTTTGTTGTGAAGGGTTAGCGCATGCTAATGCACATTGTTAGCTCACGCTAACATCAGAACGGTCCAAAGGGAATCTTATCCTTGTCAGAGCTTTCGGCATGTGGGGACACGGGGGTAGGTCCAGACTATAGCAAGTCAACTATGAGTAGCGCATGCTAGGGCTGAAGGCTTGCGCATGCTAAGTAGAGGCTATTACGTACGCTATTGCTTGGGCATTGCGTACGTAAATCATTGTTTGCAGTCAGGCAGTAGCCTCTGGACTGCGATAGTGGACGCTAAGCTTGTAATGTACGCTAAATGAAGATATTAGCGTACGTTAATAATGTACAGTATATATATCAGTGCAGTTGGCCATTAGTCATCATTTCCATCCATTTATTCATGTGATCCGATAGAGAGAGAGCCTTATGAGGTATTTGAGGTTCCCAAACACTGATAGATGATGATCTTTAACAAGATTAAGGTGGAGAGCATGTATTAAAGCCTTGTTCATGAAGTTATTCATGATTCTTGGAAAGGAGTTCAATTGTTCTTCTTCTTGGTTCATCTATACAAGGTAATTTCGTATCCCTTTGATAGTGGTTCGTTTTTAAGGATGATTAATTGTGAGCAAGCGAGTTGGATTACCTTGTGATGATGTTATATAAGATTCAATGGGATTTTTATAAGAGTTCTCGGATGTTAATTAAGATTCTCCATACTTTAAGAATTGTGTTTCGTTCAAGCCGATGAAAGATGGATTTCTGAATTATGTTGATTTCATATGAATCATGATATGAGGTTGTATTCCAGAATAAGTATGATATGATATGATGATTATGTATAGGAGGTTTTGGTGTTTTGGATATGAATATGGAATAATCTTAACTAGAGCTAAGATATGTGTTTTGATATAATATTCGTATAAGAACACGAATATGATTTCGAGTATGGTGATGAGATTGAATTTGGAAAAGTTATTGTTAATCTTGGAGCATGATTTCCTTTTCATTCGTAGTCGCAAGGTGTTAGTCGATGCTTGGAATGCATGCAACTGTACAACATTAGCGCCCGCTAAGCTTGATGGCTAGCGCACGCTAACGGAAGCGACTTAGTGCATGCTAAGTTATGCGTTTAACGTGCACTAAGTAGGCAGACAGCGTAACATGAGGTTGTCCTAGTTGTTTATCATAGTGTCGTTCATGTTATTGATTCATATGTTGTTCATGTTGATGAACATATTGATTTGCATATGTGTATATGCATAATTGTATTGTTTATGTTGTGTTGATCCGAAGGGATCGAGCGATCTATGCTGAGGGCACTGGATCGGATGTCCACTATGCGTAGGTCCGACAGGATCATCATGGGGATCTATGCTGAGGGCGCTGGATCGTTAGACGGGTTTTCCACCATGCGTTGGTCCGACGGGATCATCATGGGGATCTATGCTGAGGTCGCTGGACCGTTAGATTACCCAGTGTTGTGTTGATGGAATCATGTGGATTCACATCATTGATTTTTTCATGTGTTGTTGTGCATATGTATATTATGGCCATAAGTATACAATGTCGTTATTGATGTGAGCATATTGACGTTGTCATATGAGTATGCATTATTAGGTCTTGTGTTAGGACCATGTCCGTATGTTGTATTGATCTGATCTCGGATTAGATTGACGTGATTCGTCGTGGCATTGCATATCCTGAGGTATGTTCCGTATTTCCCTTGGTGTATGCCTTTGATGGACAATCGGTTTTCGTGTTGAGATTTGATAATGATACTCGATGGATTGGGTTTGATAGAGTTAGTGAATTTCGTAACAGTGAGTTATGATAATGTTTTGAGAACCTTGGGCATTGTTGAGATGTAGTACAGATATTTCGGTATTAGTTTATCGTATTGTTGAGGATACGAATTGTGGCCTTTCGTAAAGTTATGGCGGTAAGATTACATTGGTAGTATTCTTACTTAGTATCTCATTGGTATGTAATTATTGACGTGATGTGATGGTTACCATTGTTGGATATTATGGCTGACCCCGTCGTGGGCTTTCTTTTTAGGTTCTTTGGATATCGAGCTTGTAGCGGTCGTGAAGAGATGAGGTTCCCGGAGGATACTGGCTAGGGCATGTATTTGTGTGTTGAGTTTCCTGATCAGTTGTTATATTCTGCTGCTAGAGTATTTTTAATTGGTTGTCTTTTCCGCTGCGTGAGTATTTTTAAATGGCCTATTGGTATCTGGTAACTTAGGTTACTTTGGCAATCATTTTCTAAACTATTTTGCCGGTACGTGTAAGCGATAGCTTAACGTATGTTTTTAAACTGTTGGGTTTTTGTTATTTCGAACCTTGTGGTTTCAAATGAGATTATACGACGGTTTTGATAAACGGATTTTATTAAGTCGTCGAATGTTTTTAAAAGAGAGTACCGTCGTTCGCCTCTTGGGCATTTGTAAATGTTTGCGAAAATTTCCTTTAGCCTTGTGGTTTCCATCTCGGGGCCCACGGCACTGTAATATTCCCGGTCGGATCTGGGGGTGTTACAGAATATGGTATCAGAGGTTAGGTTGAGAAAACCTAGGCAGTCGGGTCGAGTTGGGTCGTGTTTTTATTGCGTCATTCGAGTTTTCGATTTGACTAATATTAGAGCCATGAGTTTCTGTTGTTCACTCAGGCTTGTGCGTTTTGTGATTTACTAGTGCAGTACTGGGGTTGTTGTAAACTTTTCCAAATGGTGTTAACGTGTTCCTTCAGATAGAGTTGTGTTGTGTTCTCGAGTTGGACTATATTTGCAAAACGTGTGTTTTAAAAATATCTGTGTCGAGTATTTTCTAGAGTTTAGACTTGTGCCAGTATCACGGGGAATCGTCGGCTTCACGATCTGTAAGTATTTGGATTTTTGAATTGCATTGAGATTTGTTGCCATTCTAAGTTGATATGTGTTGAGATTCAGCAGAATATTAATCGTTACAATACAAGTGACAGAGTTGGGACAGGATTGATGATCTTGAGAAGTTAGGATTTTGAAAATCAATATGTTGGTTAAGTTTTGGAATGGAATTGTGTATTCGGGAGAAATGTTGTGGATGGTTGAGAAAAACATGTAGTCATGTTAATTCATTTTGAGATATATGAACTGTTTTTGAGCATTTGAAAATGATACCTTTCAAAACGAATGTTTTACGGATGTTTTACGGAAAATGATTTTTGGGCCGAGAGCCAATCGATTTTGAAATAGTTTTATAACTCAGGACTTGAGGTCCAGAAGAGTTTTCTACTTTTTAAACTTCTTGTAACGTGGAACGAGATACGGGCTGAGACCCTAATGTTTCAAAAGGCTTTTCTGTTTTCTAAAACTCCCGAGATTTGTAAAACACTTTATCAATCGTTTATCTATTTTATTACTACCTTTCACTACGCCATATATGAGCTTCAGTCACACCTAAAAAAGTGTGTTCACAGCCCAAAAAGTGTTGGTAAAAGAAAAAAAATAGTCTACGACTACACTTTGACCAAATTGGAGGGTGTTACAAAAATGGCCGCTACCATAGGGGTCTACGCTAACACTTTTATAGTTTCTCGTAACACTGCGGAAAGGTGTAGCTGTAGACCCCTATGCCAACACTTTTTGGTTCTGTTCCTACACCTTAAGAGGTGTTGTAGACCTATGCCAACACCGTTATCTATGTGGTGACACCATTAAAAGTATAGATGTAGACCTATGACTATACCTATTTAGTACTACTGTAACATAAAATTGTGAAACACTTCGATATTGTTGGCAACACCCTTTATCATTATGGCTACACTTGTTTCTTAAATAATTTAATATCTTAGGCTACACTATGTTATTCTTTTACCAACACGTAAAGAGTATATTTTTGGGGTCAATGGCTACATTTTCGCATGTCTTTTACAACACTCTAAATGCTAAAAATCAACATATGATATTTAAAAATAGAGTTACCCATTAAAAATAAATTCAAACATCCCAATACATAAAAGGTTATCAAACAACCATCCAAATACATAAACCATCCGAAATAACTACATGTAACACCCCAAACTAGGCGGATATTACAGTGCCGTAGATCCCCAACTGGGACCCACCAGGCAAATGAAAATGAATGAATTACACAAGATAAATGTAGTACCGAACTACATTACAACAATAATTACTCCGATGAGGAGTTTAGTTACAACACACCAGGATAATACCGAATACTAGTGTATTTTATATGAAGATAAAATACACAACACTGAATGAAACGGAGTATTCAAATGAAAGTATGCAGCGGAAAATAAAGGACAATAACATGAATAAATGAAAGATCGGGGCCCCCTACTAGTATCACTAGGACTTCTCGACATCAACATGCTATTCCCGTGCGTTTGCCTTGCCATGACCTGAAAAACAAAATCCCCAAACGGGGTCAGTTACAAAGAACAACAATCCTCAAGGGTTGAAAATACACAATCATGATTATATCTGAAGTTATGAAACATCCTGTCGAAACATACGCAATCAAACATGCTATATGAATCAACTAACAGTACGGCTCAAAGGGTGGCGCCACACTACGCCCGGGATGGAAATGTGTCCGTGCACAAGCCACCAACGATCAATACACGCGTGGTCTTGTACCTAATCAGTCTCACGAAACAATCAATCTCGTGCACACCCAATGTGAGGCCATCAACGATCACTCGACTATAATGTGCCCGACATGAAAATGCTACACATAACATGCTGCACGCCAGTATGACCCGGAATGCCACGATATAACAAAAGTGACATCGAAAATGAATAATGACTCACCGAGGTGGAATGGTAACGAAATAAATGACAGTTCAATGAAAAGATTGGAACCGTCGTTCCTTATGACTGAAACGGTTAATTGATAACAACAAGTTTTGATACGATTAATATAATGATGAATGAATTATGATTATGAATGAACAACAACAAAAGGGATGAATATCCTTTTAACCGAGTAAGAATTAACTTACTAAATACCGATGAAGAAAGTCCTTCCACGAACAAATGTCCTAAATGAAGTGTCGGTCGCACGAACAACCTTAATTCAATACAATTACCGACAATCCGATCAATATACGAATCAAACACGAATATAACGAACTCAAAATGTCGATACGATAAAACTAAGTCCATTGAGGCATTAAAACAAACACGTTGCGTCCAACTCCGATTGTTTACAATCAAACTTCAATATACCAATATCAAATCCCCCAATAAGTGTTTCAAACCAACAAAACATCTCCAATACGATCAATAATCCGTTATGAATATCCAAAAATGTGATTATAACAACAATTAGTCGAAAATCCCCAATTCCAACTCGATATTCAAGGTGTTCTTGAATAATCCCTCAATAATCCAATGAATCCTTATACAAACTCATAATCATATACATATCCATTCATATAACATGATTATAACGTCCAAAACATCATATCTCAACACAAAATCGAAGTCCAAAGTGTTGAAAGAATTACCTCTTGAAGATACAAGTACTTTAATCCGAAGAACACGCGTTAGATTGATTATCCGGGCTTCACGATCGAAAGGAGATGAAGAAAATCAAACACCAAAATTAATTGTGAAGGAAAAACCCTCACTCAATCCTTCTCTCTCGGTTTAAGGTGAAGAAAAGGAAGAAAAATGGGCTGAAATGCTGAAAAAATGAATTTATAGGGTTGACTACCTGCCGGACACGGCCCGTGCCGATCGGCACGGCCGTGTCGCATACCGGCCGACAGTGGCCGAAGGGACTCGGCCGTGTCCCGCTTGACACGGTCGCGCGCGGAGGGCCTTCCGACGATGACCCGTCCGGCCGACTCGGCATGACTCGACCGCGCTGCACGACACGGCCGGGCGTCCGGGCGACGATTCTCAGCTTATCCGGAAGGGTTCGACCGGTCGTGCTGCACGACACGGTCGGGTCCTGAGGCGAACACCTCGGCATTTTCCGGACGAGTACGGCACGGGCCGTGTCGGACGACACGGCCGAGTTCGTTCGGCGATGATCGCCAATAACAGAAAAATGAGCGGTTGAGCTAAAACGACCATAACTCTCTCGTCCGGACTCCGATTGACTCACCGTTTGAACCATTGGAAAGCTAACTCGATGCTCTATAATATTGCAAAGATTTAGAATTTTTGGAGTTACCAAAAATTAAAGGTGATCTAACAAAGTCGAACTCATATGAGGAAAGTTGAAACAATGAACAATAACGATACACAACTCGAAGTTTTTCCGAACGGTGAACACGGTGAAAGAACATGATTGATGAATGATTATAATTGAGTGAAAATACACTGAGTGACAATTACAAACTGATAATTACTGAATGAAAATGAATGAATTACAACCGGGTATTACATACACCCCCCTTAAAAGAGTTTCGTCCCCGAAACTAAGGGTCAAACAACTCGGGATAACTCTCCCGCATATTCATCTCGGTTTCCCAAGTGGCCTCTTCGACTCCATGTCTAGACCACTGAATCTTAACCAAAGGAATCGTCTTATTTCTCAACTGTTTGATTCGCCGCTCTAAGACTCGTATAGGACGCTCCTCATATGAGTGGTCGTCGGCGATTTCGATTTCGTCCAACTGCAGTATGTGACTCGGGTCGGCAACATACTTTCGCAACTGAGAGACATGAAACACATTATGAATTCGGCTCAACGCCGGAGGTAAAGCCAATCGATAAGCTAACTCGCCTACTCGATCCAAAATCTCAAACGGTCCAATGAATCTCGGACTCAACTTTCCCCTCTTCCCAAAACGGAAGATACCACGACTCGGGGATACCTTGACCAACACATGGTCACCAGCCTCGAACTCTAATGGTCGACGACGGTTATCTCCATATGATTTCTGTCGACTCTGAGCGGTCAATCAAACGACTCTTGATCAAAGCTACCTTTTCCCGGGCGGCTATAAGCATATCGGGCTCGATGCCGATTGATTCTGACAAGTCATCCCAACACAAAGGAGAGCGACAACGACGACCGTACAAGGCCTCGTAAGGTGCTATCTTAATGGAAGCATGCCAACTATTATTATACGTGAACTCGATCAATGGTAGTTGGGCTTCCCAATCGTCCTTCCAATCGAGGACGCAAGCTCTCAACATGTCCTCTAATGTCTGAATAGTCCTCTCTGATTGTCCGTCAGACTGAGGATGAAAGGCAGTACTGAAATTAAGTTGAGTTCCCATAGCACGATGAACTGATTTCCAAAAATGTGACACAAACCGTCCGTCACGATCGGAAACGATACTTTTAGGAGTACCGTGCAGTCTCACTATCTCTTTGATGAATAGCTGGGCAAGTCTCTCGGGACCCCAAGTATCCTTAATCTCAAGAAAATGAGTTGATTTAGTTATGCGGTCCACAATCACCCAGATTGTATTCATGCCACGACGACTCGTCGGCATACTAGTCTTGTAATCCATAGAATTGTCGTCCCAATTCCACTGCGGAATAGGGAGAGGTTTCACATACCCACGGCCGATGTTCAATCTTGACTTGTTGGCAAGTTAAGCATCTCGAAACAAATTCCGCGACTTCTCGCTTCATATTACTCCACCGGTAATTTTGTTTCAAGTCCTTGTACATCTTCTTTGTACCGGATGAACAGGATAAGGGGTAGCATGAGCTTCTCTCAAAATAGAGTTTTTCAACTCGTCATTCGCCGGTACACAACCGGTTCTTAAACCTCAAAAGTCCATCCTCGTGGACCACGAATCCAGGGGCTTTCCCCTGAGCCATATCTTCACGGATGCGCAACAATGAAGGGTCTGAACTCTGATTTTCTCTGATTACCTCCTCAAGTGACGATGAAATCTCTAACATACAAAGATGTCCCTGAACTCGCTGAAGCCAGACCTCGATCTCGGGTCTAAGGAATTTCTGCTGAAGCTCCTTCTGAACTGTTAAACGAGCAAGCATCTGCTCCTGAACGGACTCACGACTCAAGGCGTCGGCGACAACGTTCGCCTTGCCCAGGTGGTAAAGGATCTCGATATCAAAATCTTTGATTAGTTCCAACCACCGCCTCTGTCGCATATTTAACTCCTTGTGAGTAAATATATCCTTCAACTCTTGTGATTGGTGAATAACTGAAAGGTGACGCCATAAAGGTAATGACGCCAAATCCCCAACGCGAAAACCACGGCTGCTAGCTCCAGGTCGTGGGTTGTATAATTGACCAACTATTCCGAGGAAACATCGGATTTACTTAATATCTTACGGAGGTTGCCAATCTCGGATAGTCTCCGTCTTCTGAGGGTCGAAACGAACTCTGTCAGATGAAATTACATGTCCGAGAAAGTCACCACGGACCTCCAGAACTCACATTTGGAAAACTTTCCATAAGGTTGTTCTCGTCTCAACACGTCGAGAACCTGATGAAGACGTACCTCGTGTTCCTCTTGGCTACGAGAATAAATCAAAATGTCATCGATGAAGACAACAACAAACTGATCTAAAAAGTCGATGAAAACCCGATTCATTAACTCCATGAATACCGCAGGTGCAATAGTTAGCTCGAACGGCATAACTACGAACTCATAATGACCATAGCATGTACGAAACGCTGTCCTCGATATCCGACTCTCGAATCCGCAACTGGTGATATCCAGATCTTAAGTCGATCTTGGAAAATACTGAAGCTTCCTGAAGTTGATCTAAAAGATCATCAATACGAGGTAAAGGATACTACTCTTGATCATCACCCTGTTCAACTCCTGGTAATCGATACACAAGCGAAAAGAACTATCATTCTTCTTGACAAACAGCAATGGTGCTCCCCACGGGGACGTACTCGGTTGGATATAACCTTCCTCGAACTATTCCTCAAGTTGAATCTTCAACTCCTGCATTCTGGTCGGGGCCATCCGATACGGTGCCTTCGATAAAGGGGACGTACCGGCTCCAACTCACTCCTGAATTCCCTTACTCTATGTGAAGGCAACCAGATAACTCGTCTGGAAATACATCGTCAATCGATGACAATGATACCACGAATGATTGAACATTTCGATTGCCCTAGAATGGTCAATCGATAAAAAGAGATACCAATATTGAACAACTCGATTGCCTTAGAAATGCCAATCGATGAAGATGATACAAGGAATGTTTGAATAACTCGATTGCCTTTGAAAGGCCAATCGATGAAAATGATACAATGAATGATTGAATGACTCGATTGTCTTAGAAAAGCCAATCGATGGAAATGATACAAGGAATGATTGAATAACTCGATTGCCTTAGAAAGGTCAATCGATGAAAATGATACAATGAATGATTGAATGACTCGATTGTCTTAGAAAATCCAATCGATGGAAATGATACAAGAAATGATTGAATAACTCGATTGCCTTAGAAAGGTCAATCGATGAAAATGATACAATGAATGATTGGATAGTTCGATTGCGGAATTTCTCTACTTTCGCCATAATAAAATTTCTACTGGAACAACGGGGATTACTTCCCTGAAGCACACATTCGACAACCAACGACGGAAAGATAGCGACCAAACGCTAACAAGCACTGAGGATAGTATCAAGACGGTTAAGCCAACTAATACCGAAAATTAAGTCGTCCTAAGATAAATTCACCACGATTAGATCCATCAATCAATCGCGGTCGTTAAGATTAATTCGGTATGATTCCGAAAATTCTTCCATCGTCAGGTAGACCGATGGTATGAGGTCCACAAGCAGTAGGACTATCCCGAAATAAGTCTATTCAAGCATGATTCGAAAATGAATGAATGCGGTGTACCAAAGATCAAAAGGTACACACAAGTTGAAATAAAATTACGAGTATACGAAATCATTCGGGCCACCGGATCGTCGATCCTCCTCATCATATGAATCGGGACTTGCCGGCCCCGAACCGGACGCTCCGTCGATAAATACGAGCTCCAACTCTAATTGCTTCCATTGTCTTAAACAGCGATGATAAAGCGATCCCGATTCTCAACGCTGGTTGCTTCGGGGCCTGAGATGACACCGGAGCCGACTTGGAGTCCTTTCGGCAAAAACGGGCCTTATGCCCAAAATTCCCACAATTATAGCACGTGATAGACGGTTTCAGACACTCAGTGCTGAAATGACTCGGCGTTCCACAATTAAAACAGGTGATGGCCGAACTGGCCGCTCGGGAATGAGATCCCGCACGATTATGCGCCGTAGGAGGTCGCTCAGAAACGATAGGGCTCACACGAGGCTTCTTGCAGGTTGACTGACCGCCTTCGGATAGATTACGCTTCGTTGATTTCCTGTTGACATATGCAGGTTGCTGCTCAGCAATTTCCTTAGCAGCTGGCTCGTACGGGAGAGTTCTCTCGATTAATCCGGTCAGAGTGGCGCAATGATGATTGAGCAACTGCACATGGGTCATCATGGCCTGCATAAAAGTGAGTGGATCAACCCGAACATCTTCTGATCGAGCCGAGTCCTGGTCACGATTTCCCGGCAACAGTGATTATTTCTCGGGTTTGTCCGCACCGCGTCTGCTCTCGTGCATCTCGACAGCTCTCTCCATACGGAAGTAGGAAGGTCGCATAATGATTATATTTCCGCATGATTAGCACGTTATGATTATGTCATGAGATGATGAAAATGAGTATACATGCTCTAACTTAGTGATTATATGAATGATTTACTGAAGTTACATGATTATCTGATGAAATTCTTGAAATGATTATCTTGAATAACTTAACAAGATTGATAATATGATCATCCAGATTGACAACTGAGTAATGAAATGAATTGAGTAATTAACGAGTTAACATGATCGTCCTGATTATTAACTGAGTAATGAAATGAATTGAGTGATTGATGAGTTAATATGATCGTCCTGATTATTAACTGAGTAATGAAATGAATTGAGTGATTGATGAGTTAATATGATCGTCCTGATTATTAACTGAGTAATGAAATGAATTGAGTGATTGATGTGTTAATATGATCGTCCTGATTATTAACTGAGTAATGAAATGAATTGAGTGATTCATGAGTTAATATGATCGTGCCGATCATAATGAATGATGATGTTTGAGGATTGTTAAATGATGAATGATGAATGAATGACTATTGCCAGAAATTATACCATGGCGTTAGAAGTCTTACAGTTCTTTCGGTCTGATTGGCTCGGCATCTGCACAGGTCACACGTGACGCGAAAGCCCAATGATACTAGTCCGATGACGATGATTTCAAATGAGACATGACTTGGAGGGTAGTATTCAAAACCACGCTCCGATACCAACTCTGTAACACCCCAAACTAGGCGGATATTACGGTCCGTAGATCCCCAACCAGGACCCACCAGCAAATGAAAATGAATGAATTACACAAGATAAATGTAGTACCGAACTACATTACAACAATAATTACTCCGATGAGGAGTTTAGTTACAACACACCAGGATAATACCGAATACTAGTGTATTTTATATGAAGATAAAATACACAACACTGAATGAAACGGAGTATTCAAATGAAAGTCTCATGGAAAATAAAGGACAATAACATGAATAACTGAAAGATCGGGGCCCCCTACTAGTATCACTAGGACTTCTCGACATCAACATGCTATTCCCGTGCGTTTGCCTTGCCATGACCTGAAAAACAAAATCCCCAAACGGGGTCAGTTACAAAGAACAACAATCCTCAAGGGTTGAAAATACACAATCATGATTATATCTGAAGTTATGAAATATCCTGTCGAAACATACGCAATCAAACATGCTATATGAATCAACTAACAGTACGGCTCAAAGGGTGGCGCCACACTACGCCCGGGATGGAAATGTGTCCGTGCACAAGCCACCAACGATCAATACACGCGTGGTCTTGTACCTAATCAGTCTCACGAAACAATCAATCTCGTGTGCACAGTCTAATGTGAGGCCATCAACCAACACACGACTATAATGTGCCCGACATGAAAATCCTACACATACCAACCGGCACGCCAGTATGACCCGGAATGCCACGATATAACAAAAGTGACATCGAAAATGAATAATGACTCACCGAGGTGGAATGGTAACGAAATAAATGACAGTTCAATGAAAAGATTGGAACCGTCGTTCCTTATGACTGAAACGGTTAATTGATAACAACAAGTTTTGATACGATTAATATAATGATGAATGAATTATGATTATGAATGAACAACAACAAAAGGGATGAATATCCTTTTAACCGAGTAAGAATTAACTTACTAAATACCGATGAAGAAAGTCCTTCCACGAACAAATGTCCTAAATGAAGTGTCGGTCGCACGAACAACCTTAATTCAATACAATTACCGACAATCCGATCAATATACGAATCAAACACGAATATAACGAACTCAAAACGTCGATACGATAAAACTAAGTCCATTGAGGCATTAAAACAAACACGTTGCGTCCAACTCCGATTGTTTACAATCAAACTTCAATATACCAATATCAAATCCCCCAAGAAGTGTTTCAAACCAACAAAACATCTCCAATACGATCAATAATCCGTTATGAATATCCAAAAATGTGATTATAACAACAATTAGTCGAAAATCCCCAATTCCAACTCGATATTCAAGGTGTTCTTGAATAATCCCTCAATAATCCAATGAATCCTTATACAAACTCATAATCATATACATATCCCTTCATATAACATGATTATAACGTCCAAAACATCATATCTCAACACAAAATCGAAGTCCAAAGTGTTGAAAGAATTACCTCTTGAAGTTACAAGTACTTTAATCCGAAGAACACGCGTTAGATTGATTATCCGGGCTTCACGATCGAAAGGAGATGAAGAAAATCAAACACCCAAATGATTTGTGAAGGAAAAACCCTCCCTCAAGCCTTCTCTCTCGGTTTAAGGTGAAGAAAAGGAAGAAAAATGGGCTGAAATGCTGAAAAAATGAATTTATAGGGTTGACTACCCTGCCGGACACGGCCCGTGCCGATCGGCACGGTCGTGTCGCACAGCTGGCCGACAGGGACTCGACCGTGTCCTGCTTGACACGGTCGCGGCGCGGAGGGCCTTCCGACAGTGACCCGTCCGACAGCGACTCGGCATGACTCGACCGTGCCAGACGACACGGTCGGGCGTGCTGGGCAGACGATTCTGGCTTATCCGGAAGGGTTCGACTCGGTCGTGCCAGACGACACGGTCGGGTCCTGAGGCAGACACCTCGGCATTTTCCGGACGAGTACGGCACGGGCCGTGTCGGACGACACGGCCGAGTTCGTTCGGCAGTGATCGGCCAATAACTGAAAAATGAGCGGTTGAGCTAAAACGACCATAACTCTCTCGTCCGGACTCCGATTGACTCACCGTTTGAACCATTGGAAAGCTAACTCGATGCTCTATAATATTGCAAAGATTTAGAATTTTTGGAGTTACCAAAAATTAAAGGTGATCTAACAAAGTCGAACTCATATGAGGAAAGTTGAAACAATGAACAATAACGATACACAACTCGAAGTTTTTCCGAACGGTGAACACGGTGAAAGAACATGATTGATGAATGATTATAATTGAGTGAAAATACACTGAGTGACAATTACAAACTGATAATTACTGAATGAAAATGAATGAATTACAACCGGGTATTACACTACATAAATCCAAAATGAATATAAGGATGTTAAGGATCCTATCGCAATGATTCGAATCACCAAAGGGCCGAGTATATCCACCCATTACAAAAAATGGTGATACTCATCACAGTTTGCATCCATGCTAATCTCAACAACACATTCAAAACCTGCAGTAGAACAAAATTGCCGCTTAGGGTCTGTTTATCAAACGGAATCTGAATTCCAATTCCGAAATCTTGAATTTTGAAAACTAAAATGATAAATACAGATATTTTTGCCTAACTATAAGCTTATAAGCTTATGGACTGATTATAAAATTAACCCTGAGGTTTTGCCTAACTACAAAATAATTGTAGGCTTCGGGCAACCGAACAAAAATTTGATGTCCGAACAATTGCGGGGTTTGTTCAACTGAGTAATCCTGCACATATTGACATGAATATAAACAACATATTTAAACTTGTAAGACAAGATATAAAAGTTAGTATTGGGAGACATATACCTTATGAATTAGAAATCTAAAAGAAAATAAGGGTCTCAATAATACCTGGATGATGGAGGATAAGGCCATAAATACCCTCGGACAGGGGAGTGGAGTGAGAGCGACAAAGAATGAAGCTGCTAGCGGGCGTCGAAGCAGCTGACAAGTGATGAACCAAGAGCCGTTGATGAAATAATAACCATGGTAAACGCCTGAAATTGCAACGACGAAAAAGTAACATTAATACGTGAGATAAAACATTGAAGACGAAATCAATCCGGATACCCAGGTCAATTACAACAAGAAGAAAAGAAGATCACAAAAAATATAATATAATCGCACAAAAGGAGACAAAAATCACAAACTCACGGGGATTTGGAAGAAGAAAAACCTTGATAAACGCTTCAAATTACAACGGTGGGGAAAGGGAACAATAGGACATAAAAGGAATCATTCGTAGAAAAGAAAACCCGATAAATGATGCGGCAAAGAATGCATAAAGTTGTATTTGCATCAATGAACCAGAACCCCAGAATTATCATGATGTTATAATGAATACCTGAGAAATGAACTACCCTTCATTATCAAGAAAAGAAGTCGAGGTTTCCAGAATGCAGCCTGTCTCACATACCAATAAACCGCTAGCCTATTAACAAATAGAAACAAAGTCAGCAAATCATGTGCCAGTTAATGACAATAACAATGATAATCTAGGAAACTGAGAGTTTTCTTAGGTCATATTTGAAAGAGTAATGGTACAGATTCTGAATTCCCAAGACAAAATTGTTGAAAGATGAAAGTGCTACAAATGCAATATTCAAAATAACAAATTTATAGGAAGCGAATAGAATTATAGATCATACAATGTTATAGGCTCAAAAGAAAGAAAGGTTTCAATATATATAATGTCATATGATTCTGTTAACCATAACTTTGTAAGGTGAATTATTACCTTGTCAAAAGAAAGGATGTTATTCATGGAGCTAATGTTGATAATTACATAAAGAATGGCGCATACAATCACCTACAATCAAAATACGAAGACAACAACCACAAATACCCCAAAAATAGGCCACTGTGAGCATGTAACATTCACAAGCTAAGAAAGATATCTCAGCTTAACGTTCATTAATTCAATTAGCAGCACAATTAAATTTTGCTAAAGATGTTCGAACGTGCTGTCCCTCGAGCCAAACTCGGTATGGTACTGTTGTTTTCAATCCAAGTTCGTTCGCCAGTCTACAAACCAAGGACCTTGTTCCAGTCAATGGAATCACAGAATCCTGATCACCACTGTTGAGATAACATAAAGAAATTCCTAATGACATAAAGCATAAAGCTAAGAAAAAGGGTAGAATTAGGAAACTAAATTTCTATTTATTTTTCATATATAATTATACCAGTACTGATCTGACAAGTGATCCTATGATTGGTATTGTAGGTTTCTCTAAGTCAAGCATGTCGTAATCCAGTATGCTGCAGTAGAGGGGAAGCACTCTCCTCATATTGAATTTTTGTTAGCTATTTACAATTTTAACACTTCAACAACTATAAACTTTAAGAAACTTGAAAAGAAGGAAACAAGAAAAAAAGAACTGTAACGTTTGAAAACAATGAGATTTACAGCAAGAATTAATGAATATCACGTGTCGTTACCCTTTAAAATGGACACTGCCATGGTTATCAAGTCGTTCACAAGTCGGCCTGTTGGGTTTTCAAAAAAAATCGTTGGACGATTTACTGAGTGTAGATGGTAAATCGTTTTAACTGGAAATCTGACCAGAAAATCCAGCTTTTTACCCAGAAACAGACCCGTAAAATTAGATCAAAAATTAAAAATGGTTAAAGTGAATGAACATGCACGCGTTTTTCTATCTCGTTTACATGTTTTATTTGCTCGTCTACTTTAATTATATTTGGATGTTATTATCCAGTGATTGTGATCTATCATGGATATGTGTTGAATCTGAACTTTACACTCTATTAGTTTTTGATAAACACTATGAAGTTGTTGTGTATTTAGTAATATATTATGTATTAAATGTACCTGTGTTGAATCTGAACTTGGTGTCGTGGTAACCTGCACACCACACCTATCAGATTTAACCTAAATAGAAGGTGTACAAATAATCGAATGGTCAGAACTAAATGAGTAGAGTAAAGGACATTTCACATTTCACCCCTTGAAGTTTATATTCACAAAAAAGATACGCCCCCCTCTTTCTTATGAGACCAGTTTGTAAAAACATAATCAAATGTCACGGGCATTTGTAAAGTTGAAAGAAATATAAGTTCTATTACAATTAGCTAAATCAAGTGGGTAGTTTTGTTTATTTTTTATTTTCCAGTTAACCCCATACGTATATAAATTATTTTAAGAAAATATTAAATAAAAGATTAGAATTACCTGCTGCAGACATCCCATCTGCTTACTCCAACGAGCTTAGCACGCATAACCCTTTCCACATCCCGTCGGTTCAAGTAATTTATAGTCTCATCTTCAACGCATGCATCTATTCTCTCAGCATTTTGCTGCAAATTGAAGGAAAACAATCATAAATCCAAGATAAATAATAATTATTATAATAATAATTAGGTAAATTACCTGAGGAGCAATGAGTTTAGAATGCGCGAGCACAGATGGTATACATACATCTAACGTAACATCATATTTGCTGACAAACCTACTACTTTTTCTGCTAACTTGGGTCATGATCCTTGAACAAGCAACCGAAAGAGAATCGCTATGATATTCCCTCACATATCTTGAATAGTTGCAACCCGAACTGAATCGATCGTATGTCGTGTCTGATATTAGCCCATGAGACCACATATATTCTTCCCTCGAATTGTAATCTGTGCTGAACTCGAGTAGTGGATTTCCTAGCTACAACAACAAAGATAAGAAGACATCACCAAATTAACGAGCCTTTACTCTGGAATATGTGAAATACCCAATTTTCTCCGGCCAGAAGCCGATAATTATCCCAAAACATACATAACATATTTATAACCAAATCAAAAATATCCCAAATTTCCCAAAAACAGAACATATCTTTAAAAAATAAAGCACATCTCAACAAAAGCACAGAGAAAAAAACAGAGAGATAAGAACAGATAACATGCAATCAAAACAGATAAGCAGATAAGAAAAACAGAGAGATAAGAAGAACAAGAAATAAGAAAAACAGAGAGATAAGAACAAATAACATGCAATCAAAACCGATAAGCAAATAACATGTAATCGAAACAAGAACAAGAAGAATACCTTATCAAGTAGAGAATGTAACCCTAAGCCAAATCGAAGCCCTAATTGAACCTGAATCGAACACAGTTCAACCAGAATCGAACCCTAACCCGTAATCGAAGCCCTAGTTGAACCCCCTAATCTACAAGCCCTAATTTCTTGGTGAAGAACCCGTAGAGAGAGAACCCCTGAAGAACCTGGTGTTTATTTGAAATTTGGGAGAGAGTTGAGAGAGAGAGTTCAGAGAGAGTGAGTTGCCCTTATTCGTTCATCCCCTTTTCTTTCTTCACGTTTGAGAGAGAGGGAGAGAGTTGAGAGTTGAGAGTGTATAATTGACCCGCTTATTGAAATATTTGGGCAAAAGCAGTCCACTTATTTTTTATTGATTTTTAAAGACCAACGGCAACACATTTTTAAAGACCAACGGCTACACCTACTTCAACGTTACCATAGATACTGAATAACGTCTACAGTAACAGTGACCCATAACAATGCTAACACCAAAAAAAGTGTAGGCCTAGATCACTTTCAAGACATATATAGCTACACTTTTGCTTGTAACACTGAAAAAAACGTTGTTAAAGCCCATATATGGCGTAGTGTTTCGGGGTTTTGCTTTACTTGTTTAAATGAAACTTTTCGGGAAGTCTTTCACTATGTTGAGTTGTTTCAATGTTTTGTCATAGCATAGTTGAGGTGATCCAGAAAGGGATAATGGTCGACGTTGCGAGCCATATGGGGAAGAAGGAGTTTTTATCGGAGTCTATACATTCGGATTTTGGATTTTATCTTGTAGTTTTCCGACCGAATGTCAGTGGAATTGGTGACGAACCGAATTGGTATATAGGAGTATGGATGTGGTCAATCATTTGCATAGTTTCATTTTAAAACTTTGAAATCGTGTGGATTCGAAGGAAACTGTTATCGAATACTTGGCATTAACGAGCCAGTTTAATTTTTCGAAAATTGACTTTGTAGACTTACAAAAATTTATGTTTTGGAGTTTTGAAATTATTGAAAGAACTTTCGAAAATTTATCTTCTTGACGAGACTATGTGATTTCAAACTAGTTTTGAAAACGTGATGGATATACATACGCATTTAGTGCATAATGCATATCGTTGTGAAGTTATGAGTATCGATGGTACGAGGAAAAGAGATTCGAACTTTAGTATGGCAGTTTGGTTATCCAGGGATGATCGGTTGAATTATCGGATAAGAGAAATATGCTGCGTGTTGTAGATTCATGCACAGGACATAATTTTGGAACTTTGGATTTTGTGAAATCGGGACATATGTGCTATGTGATTCCATTGGTATGGTAGTAGCGCGATTTTACCATAGTGATTTTTGAATGATTTCTTTGTAAGTGTAAATTTGGGGACGGTGACCCCATACTGGTTGTTTTGGATATTGAGTGGTCGGTCCCACTCCATGTATGATTTGGTATGTTCGCCGATTTGTGATTGGTTGTTCGTATGCCGAGAAGTATATTCACCAGTCGGGTATGTTTATTGAGATCCACTGTATGTGATTAGTGTGTCGTTTTGAGAACTTTATTCGTTCGCATATTGGTTTATGTGGTTCTGTGTTGATCATGTTGGAGCTTACCGTGTGAGGGTATTCCCGATTATCATTGATTATTCATTGGTAATATTGGAGTTTATCATGTTGATGATATTTTCGATTGTGTTTTGACCTCTGGTTGGTCATATTGGAGTTTATCATGTTGATGATATTCTCGGCTGCGTTTTGACCTTTGGATTGGTCGTATTAGAGTTTATCATGCCGATGATATTCTCGGTTAATTTATTGGTTGATCATTATTGGTGATCATCTGAGCGTTCGTATTTTGTGTCGATGTTTCGGGATCTTTGTCGTTGTGTTGGGCAGTTATTTCTCAGATGTATCGTACATTATTGATTGTATCAGAATTGGGACTTGATTGTGCGACCAGGCAGTCAAGATTTGACACGGATAGATTATTTCATCCAGAGATGATATATTTTGCTGAGACTCATGAATGGGATTGTAAGCATATTGAGGCTTTACAGTGAAGTAACTTGCTAGTATCTCAGGAGATCGTCGACTTTGCGCATTTATAAGTGTACTGTTTTGGTTATTCGTTAATGATGATGATTGATCGTTGCTGTGATGGTTTCGGAATATTTTGGTTGAACGGTTTGTTTGTTTTCTATGACGGATTGCAAGTTTTGAGGATGTAATATCCGGAATTCTACTACTGTGGTTTAATATTATTTTATCCGAGTTATGTTGTACAGCGTGGAATCTGTACAATATAGATAAAATAAATAAAGGACTCAGACATCTGTATTGGAAGACATTGTGTGTCGGGCTTATCGTATGAGAATATTGTTGGAAAGAGTATGTGTATTTGGTATGCCATATGTTCGTATTCTGTATGTTGAGACGCTGGACAAGAATACCTGAAAATGGCTAAGTGTGGCATTATTAGCACACGCTAATATACATGCCTAGCGCACGCTATCGTGCAGGTTTAGCGCACGCTAATGGTAAAGGATAGCGAACGCTAGTGCAGACTAGATCAGAAGGAATCTATGCGTAGACCCGTCCACTTTCGGCGCATGTGCCGACGAGGTCAACAGTTGTTTGTTGTGAAGGGTTAGCGCACGCTAATGCACATTGTTAGCGCACGCTAACATCAGAACGGTCCAAAGGGAATCTTATCCTTGTCAGAGCTTTCGGCATGTGGGGACACGGGGGTAGGTGCATACTGTAGCAAGTCAACTATGAGTAGTGCACACTAGGGCTGAAGGCTTGCGTACGCTAATTAGAGGCTATTATGTACGCTATTGTATGGGCATTGCGTACGTAAATCATTGTTTGCAGTTAGGTAGTAACCTCTGGACTGTGATAGCGCACGTTAACAAAGACAGTTAGCACACGCTAAGCTTGTAACGTACGCTAAATGAAGATGTTAGCATACGTTAATAATGTATAGTATATATATTAGTGCAGTTGGCCATTATTCGTCATTTCCATCCATTTCTTCATGTGAACCGATAGAGAGAGCCTTGAGAGGTATTTGAGGTTCCCAAACACTGAGAGATGATGATCCTAACAAGATTAAGGTGGAGAGCATGGATTAAAGCCTTTTTCTTGAAGTTATTCATGATTCTTGGAAAGGAGTTCAATTGTTCTTCTTCTTGGTTCATCTATACAAGGTAATTTTGTATTCCTTTGATAGTGGTTCGTTTTTAAGGATGATTACTTGTGAGGAAGCGAGTTAGATTACCTTATGATGATGTTATATAAGATTCAATGGGGTTTTGTTAAGAGTTCTCGGATGTTAATTAAGATTCTTCATACTTTAAGAATTGTGTTTCGTTTAACTCGATGAAAGATGGATTTCTGAATTATGTTGATTTCATATGAATCATGATATGAGGTTGTATTCCAGAATAAGTATGATATGATATGATGATTATGTATAGGAGGTGTTGGTGTTTTGGATATGAATATGGAATATTCTTAACTAGAGCTAAGATATGTGTTTGATATAATATTCGTATAAGAACACGAATATGATTTCGAGTATGGTGATGAGATTGAATTTGGAAAAGTTATTGTTAATCTTAGAGCATGATTTCCTTTTCATTCGTAGTCGCAAGGTGTTAGTCGATGCTTGGAATGCATGCAACTGTACAGAATTAGCGCACGCTAAGCTTGCTGGCTAGCACACGCTAACGGAAGCGACTTAGCGCACGCTAAGTTATACGTTTAACGTGCACTAAGTAGGCAGACAGCGTAATATTTCGTGTTGTGGTTATGAATTCATGATGGTTTGAGTTGGATTGATCAGACTAGTGGTTAATTGAGATATCGTTGAACCGTGAGATTTATTGATTGGTCGTGTCGGTTGTTGATTGTTATCGGATTGTTGTTAATCCATTATTGCAATAGGTTGCGATAATTGACCATTGATAATAATCGTGCCTTATGGTCAAGTTCGAGGATGCTCGTAGATTGCATTGATCAGGGCCGAGGAACTTACAGACGACGGCAAAGGATTGGTGACGGCTTCATCGGTATCGAGGCAAGTTATTACTTGCTCAGTTATAATGTTTAATAAATGGTTTAAGTTTCATTTCGTTTATAATGCATATAGTAATGATTAGTACTGCGAATTCTGGAGATATGAATTATATGTTGACTTTCTGATTCTGGGAGTTAAATCATAATGTATATGATTTATTTCGATTAATGACATATTCGGGTATCGAGGTTACATTATGATAAAGACGAGGATATGGGTATCTATAGACCATGGTACGTTTGGATCGCCGAGCATTGAGGATAATTGCAGTGATGATTTGACATCGAGATTGCTCCTGAAGGACTCGGGACAGGTATCTTAATTTGATTTCGGTTTAGTGTTGATGATGTTGATCATGCAGGTTGTCATTCATGTTGCTGAACATGAGATTGTCCTAGTTGTTTATCATAGTGTCGTTCATGTTATTGATTCATATGTTGTTCATGTTGATGAACATATTGATTTGCATATGTGTATGCATAATTGTATTGTTTATGTTGTGTTGATCTGAAGGGATCGAGCGATCTATGCTGAGGGCGCTGGATCGGATGTCCACTATGCGTTGGTCCGACGGGATCATCATGGGGATCTATGCTGAGGGCGCTGGATCGTTGGACGGGTTTTCCACCATGCGTTGGTCCAACGGGATCATCATGGGGATCTATGCTGAGGGCGCTGGATCGTTGGATTACCCAGTGTTGTGTTGATGGAATCATGTGGATTCACATCATTGATTTTATCATGTGTTGTTGTGCATATATATATTATGGGTTGCCATAAGTATACAATGTCGTTATTGATGTGAGCATATTGACGTTGTCATATGAGTATGCATTTGTAGGTCTTGTGTTAGGACCATGTTCGTGTGTTGTATTGATCTGATCTCGGATTAGATTGACGTGATTCGTCGTGGCATTGCATATCCTGAGGTATGTTCCGTATTTCCCTTGGTGTATGTCTTTGATGGACAATCGGTTTTCGTGTTGAGATTTGATAATGATACTCGATGGATTGGGTTTGACAGAGTTAGTGAATTTCGTAACAATGAGTTATGATAATGTTTTGAGAACCTTGGGCATTGTTGAGATGTAGTACATATATTTCGGTATTAGTTTATTGTATTGGTGAGGATACGAATCGTGGACTTTTGTAAAGTTATGGCGGTAAGATTACATTGGTAGTATTCTTACTTAGTATCTCATTGGTATGTAATTATTGACGTGATGTGATGGTTACCATTGTTGGATATTATGGCTGACCCCGTCGTGGGCTTTCTATTTAGGTTCTTTGGATACCGATCTTGTAGCGGTCGTGAAGAGATGAGGTTCTCGGAGGATACTGGCTAGGGCATGTATTTGTGTGTTGAGCTTCCTGATCAGTTGTTGTATTCCACTGTTAGAGTATTTTTAATTGGTTGTCTTTTCCGCTACGTGAGTATTTTTAAATGGCATATTGTATCTGGTAACTTATGTTACTTTGACAATCGTTTTCTAAACTATTTTTCCGGTACGTGTAAGCGATAGCTTAACGTATGTTTTTAAACTGTTGAGTTTTTGGTATTTCGAATCTTGTGGTTTCAAATGAGATTGTACGACGGTTTTGATAAATGGATTTTATTAAGTCTTCGAATGTTTTTAAAAGATAGTACCATCCTTCGCCTCTTGGGCATTTGTAAATGTTTGCGAAAATTTCCTTTAGCCTTGTGGGTTCCATCTCAAGGCCCACGACGCTGTAATATTCCCGGTCGAATCTGGGGGTGTTACATGACCGACAAGTGGGTCCCGCGGTCGGAAACTTTCAGTGCAGGTGTGGAAAAGGAAAGTCAATGAAAATGTTAACGTACGCTATGGATTGCTCATTACGTATGTTAAATGGACATACTACTGTAGTAAGTCAACTCTGTGTTACGTACGCTATGGCATGGGCCTTACGGACGTAATCATGGTACGGAAATGAGGCAGTAGCCTCTGGACTGTCGTTACATACGCTATCATGGTCATATAGTGGACGTAAAGAGTTGTTACGTACGTTAAGGGTTGCATGTTACGTACGTAACGAATGGAAGCCTATATATGTGAGACCTCCGTTATTTCGTCATTTGGAGAATTCCACTTTGTTTTTCACCTTTCAACCTTCCGAGATAGATTTTTGGTTCTTCTAACTTGATTATGAGCTTGATGGCATGGATTGGATCTTTGAGATATGAAGATGTTGTTGATTCGCGAGGTGTTTGATGGTGTTGTTCATGTTCTTGAGGTATGTTGATCAACTCTACACCTTGATTTCGGATTCTTGATATTGTTATCATTGTTTGCTTCGTATTGATGATGGTTATGGTGGTATTGTTACGATTCTTGATGTTATGTGAAGTGTATGTTGAAGAATATGATGATATATGCCTTGAATTATGAGTTAGATGATGGTTTAGATGTTGGAAGACATTGGGGTATGTCGTTTTGTCGATTATGAACGTGATTACGGATTAATTCATGTTCTTGAGGAACTCTTGAATTATATGTCATGATATGATGAATATTTGTAAGGTATTGGTGTTTTGGATATGAATATGAAATATTCATATCTAGAACTAAGTTATGTGTTTTGGAATAATATTCATATAGGAGTACAAATATGATTACGAGTTTGATGAGATGATTATTCATCTTTGAGTTTGGAAGTTCGTACGTATTGAACAAGTGTTCAATTCGAATGATTGAATTATTTGACAGTCTTGGAATATGATTATCTATAATGTGGTACTAATTGGATGATTCAGATTGATGATAATAACCGGTAATTATTTTTCTATGAATTTACGAGTATGAACAAGAAGGAACCTTGTTAATTCGTATTTAAGGTTGAAGTTGGAATCTAGATTATTGAAACACTTGTTAGAATTGATTGATTATCGAATTGCGTCTTGTATTCGCAATTGTTTGAGTTTAATTGGTTGATTTCGGAATAGAGTATGATATGTAATCCTGATTATCGGGTTGAATTGATTGTTGATGTTTATCGGATTGTGGAATCGTATTGTGGTTATGGATTCGTAATTGATTGATTTGGGTTGTTTGGATTTGTGTTTCATCGAGATATTGTGGAACCGTTGGATTTGTTAATTGGTTATATTGATTGTTAATTGTTATCGGATTATTGGTAATTGATTATTGCAATAGGTTGTGAGGATTGATCGTTGATTAGAATAACATGTTGCGGTTGAGTTCGAGGATGTTCTTGAATTGCTTTGGTCAGGTCCGAGGAACTTGTAGACGACGATTGTGTAGATTTTGAATTTATTACTTGTTCAGTTTATAATGTTTATTGAATGGTCTCAGTTTCATTTCGTTTATAATGCATATAACAATGATTATTGTTGTGAACTCTGGAGATTTGGGATTGTACGTTGTTTTCCGATTTTGGGAATTTAATCATAATGTATATGATTTACATTTGTCGTTGGTATACTTGGGTATCGAGAATACATTTTGGTAAAGACGAGGATATGAGTTATCTATAGTCCATGGTATTTTGTGTAACATCTGCGTGCTTTATTAATAATGTATTTTATTAATGGTCGTATACTGTTGGGAGTTGGTTTGGGAAAGTTTCATATCATGTTATTTGATGCCTGGAATCGTATGTATATTGGAGTTGGAACTAGTTTGTTGGTTGTTAGTAAAGGACGAGTCATGTGCTTGTCAGGATATGTTTGTTCTGACCAACTCTGTAATGGTGATATTGAGAAATAGCAGTTAGCGCATGCTAGACTGTGTTTCTAGCGCGTGTTAATTATATACTGGTAGCGCACGTTAGTTGGCCATGGTAGCACACGCCATTATGGCCGGTCTGTGCATGCAGAGGGTTCTGGAATCTGGACAAAATAACAGGTAGTGCACGCTAACCCTTACGGGTAGCGCACGCTAACGCGGCCAGTCTGGAGAGTTCTGCACCACCTTTCAAAGGTGGTGGATTATCTTATATCCCGATAGCGCACGCTACGCCTTACCCATAGCGCGCGTTAATTATGTCCAGTATAAATAGGACAGCGCAGTTCACTTATGCCATTTCATTCCTTCTTCTCTCCTCCTCCGGCGGCTGGGCGATCGGGGCGTAGGAAGATGCAGGTTTGGACAGTTTTCGCTGCCCAACAATCTTATAGAGTTCCTGGAACAAAGTTAACAATATCTTAACAGCTTTTATCGTCTGGATCAAGGTAAATCCTTCGGAACCTGAGTTTTTCATATCTTAGGGTTTTCTTGAGGTTTTATGCTCTAAAGTCCAGATCTAGCCGTGGTTGTGTTGGATTATGATGCTGTAATTATAATCCTTTGCTTTTCGTCGAAGTTTACGGATTAAGTTTCGAGTTTTCTTCTGTAAACATGGATGATCCAAGCTTACCCTATAGTGTCTGACTGAATGTCTCTCAGAGTAGAACTTAGGGTAAACCCTTCTGTTTCCGTAGTACTATGTTTGATATAGTGCTGTGTTGTGCTAGGACCTAATTGTTGAGGAAAGTTCGAGCAGCAGGTCCATTTGTTCACCGTTCCATGTACCATTGTAATTGAGGCAAGTACTATGTTTGCATTTGATGTACTTCATGTGAATATGTGGAAAATGGGATTTTTGTGAAAAGTGGTAATTTTAGAAAATGTGGTTTGTGCCATATGGTTGAGTGTGTGTGAACCGAGTTAAAACTAGTGAGGGTCCCCTGGGATCCGTTAGACTGCGAGTATCTGCGGATCACTTGGTGGGATTGTACAACCAGGGAGGGCCTGATGAGGACTTTCTGGGGTGTGTATCTCCCGCGATGTACAGGGCCAGTACAGCTCGGGAGATTTTTTTGAGATGATGATTATGGTATGGTATTCCGGAATACATGATGGCACAGTGATTTGCTTATTTATTCATTTGTTGTACATATTCATAAATCATTGTACTTCCACCGGCTGTTTGCTGAGCCTTCTGGGGTGGATATACTTGTTGTGTATTCAGGTACATGTCTTAGTGGCAAGCTGGCGTAGGAAGGGCACGAGGATGACGAGTAACACTGATATCACGTGTTATTGTGAGTTGGTGGTTGTTTTGGCATGGTCAGAGTCATGTTTTGGTTTTGTACTAGCGCGGGTACTGTCACATGTGGTTTAATGTGTTGATGTTGGTTATGGTTGACGTGTTGGATCAATTGTGAGTTGTTGTTTTTGTTGTGATCCAACAGGACCATGTATTGGTATGTTTTTGGTGATATATGTCTCTTGAAAGTTGACGTTGATTTTAAGTGTGTGAATGTCTCATTTCTATTGATGGCCATTGTCTTTTATGTTGATCTAAGCCTGGTAAGTTCTCTCAAAAAGAATCTACGGCGCTGTAATATCTCTGTAAATCACGGGGGTGTTACAGAATTTGGTATCGGAGCTTAGGTTTATGGATACCTAAGTTGTTGGTGTTTTGGGTCTGTCAAAGTTGAGTTGGTCGTCTGTTTGTGATATCACTGGGTTGTTGTTATCTCGTGCGACCTACGATGTAAGTTTCTCTGAACTCTAATTCTTTCTTCCCAGATTGTTTTGGTCTCTTTTCGATCATGCTTGGATTTTGATTTCCTCATGTAAATTGTGTTCCATTGGAGTTGTGTCTATTGCTTGAGTTGTGTCTATTGTTTTCCTTTCCTTATACATCTAAGGAACTGGTGCATGTTGGTGTAGGGAGAGGGTAAGTCTTTCGATTGTAAGCTCCCTCCTATCTGTGTGATGGTTGTGCTGTGAACTTGATTAGCCCTAGGTTGGGGCGCTGAAATATGTTGATGGTATTAGGATTGTTGGGATGTGTATGAGTATACTATATGGTCCGGGTGGAGATAGTTACATAATGTATATTGGAAAACCGGAAATGTTATTGATTCCTACATTCCATGAGATTTTTAAGTATCGATTTTATCCACTACGTGAGTATCTTAAAATGGCTTTTGGTATTTTGCAAAATGGGTTTTATTTTGTAAAATCGATTTCCTAAAACGAGTTTTGGCATTTCGGCCTTGAACGTTTTGATGATATTTTTATGACGGTATTTGGTGTCTTATAAATGACTTTGGGAGTATTTGAAAAATATTACCCTCATTGGCCTTTTGGGCATTTTTGAACGTGTTTGGAAAATAGTTTTTAGCCTGGTGGGTTCCGACGTGGGACCCACGGCCCTGTAATATTCCGGGCGGTTTTGGGAATGTTACAGATTATGGTAAAACATCTATAGTGGCTTTTGAAATTCTTTCAAATGGTGAAAATCTACGATTTAATATCGCCATATCAAAGGAGTATGTATTCGGTAGAAATTTTTCTTTTCAATCAAACAACTAGTAGAAGGGGAAGAATTTTCATTTTATCCAAATCCGAGGTAGATTTTTGAAATAATTTCGGATTATCGATGTTTTTGAAAATTTAAAAGTGTAAATTATTTTGTGCATTATTTAAGAATGATTTCAAAATTGACGTGTAAAATAAAACTTCCTCTTCTAAGGTATTCACGAGTTTTGGGCGAAACGTGACTCGCCCTTTATTTGCAAAAGACTATGTTTCGGACATGGTATTGTTACTCCTGTCAGAAGACCAAAAGTTGATTTTAAGCAGAATACGCATGTGCTTATATATTCTCACCCTTGTATATAGTATACGAGCCTCCCAAAATTCGATGTTCTAGTGTTGCCTACTTTGAGTACTCGGAGATGTTGATTGTGTTCGATGGTGTTACTATACGAAAGAGTATTACAAGTCTGGGTATATTGAATCTTGATGGAAGTGGATATGTTGGCAATTGTGGGAGCAATGATATGATCCAAACGATAACGATTTATGCTGCGGTGGAGGAGTGCTAAGGTCGGACGATGCCCTGCGAAGCCTCCTCAGCAACTGAGTCGACAAGCAGGGAAAGCAAACAGAAGACATCTGGAAGATTATGGGCAAAAGTGCTCAGAGTTGCGTTTGAGGTGATGGTGTGAACATTCGTGTTAATGGCCTTTCGAATATTCCTCGCGTGAAGTTGTATAGATACAAACCGATGTGTTCGGATTTGCACGCTGCCGCTTATTAGTAACCTTCGGTTCTGGTGTTATTTAAGGGGTGTTTATGATTGTATTACTGAATCGGAGCAGTTAACGTATGCTACCTTATGGGCAGCGCATGCTAACACGAAATGCAGAAACTACCGCATTCAACTGAGAATTCAGCAGCGCACGCTATGCAATTATGTAGCGCATGTTAAAGTGCAGCAGTTAGCGCACACTATGGAGAGGGTAACACGCGCTAACTGGTAGTTCAGGGTCAGTCCAGAGGCTACTGGACTGAGGTTGGAGGTCTTGTTAGTACACGCTAACGCTTGTAGTTAACGCACGCTAATCTATCTGGCATATAAATTGTACAGCAATCGCGATTCCTCATTTCCGCTCATTTTTTTTCTCTGTGTGTGACATCAGGATGTGAATCGAAGGTGACGACGGTTCGTGATCTTGACCGATTTTGTTTCGTTCAATGGTTTTTTGGAGTATAACATTTTCTAACCCAATGTCCTTTGTCGCATTGAGGCAATTCCTTGATTTTCCCTTGAGTTGACATTTTGTGAATTTTGTTCTTGATCTCATTTCCAACTCGATTCTGATGAATCAATTGATGTTAGATATGACCGTTGGTCATGCCTTATGAATTGCATAACCATAACTCCGACTCTTTTAATTTGATTGTTTCTGAGGAACCGTGAATAATTAACGTGGACCAAATGTCCGTAAACTCTAGGTGAGCAAAACAAGTGATGAAGGGACATTTCGTACGCCAGATGATGGCAAGTGATGCTTTCTTAATACGTCCGAATCGTGGATGCTCCCGGCAATTATGGTTTCCGTCATGTACTGGTTCCAAGAATTTGTAATATAGCCCCATTGTTGTTGGGCCATATTTTCTTTGGTAACTCATGATTCTATCCGAGCAAACCTTATCTATTGTGTTGTGCTTTATTTTGATTTCAACTTATGCCATTAACTGGGTCGCATCACTACCGAGAAATCCTCGCAATGTTAGTAGTCATTCCGCATGCGTCAGGATGCTCAGATAATTGATCATCCGACCTTATGAAATTGCTTGTTACGTTATTACCTTGCTTCCATTGTTCTAAATTTCGGGAACAAACTTTTTCATTTCAAGTGGATCGTGACACCCGAGTTTTGACTTCTTTTTCCACCCTAACTCGCTTATGTTTGATGATATCTTCTGAAATTATTCTGTTCCCTGATTTTTGTCGTTCGAACGAGTTGTGACGTTATTTCAGGTGAATTCGTTCACAATTGTGCCTTTTCCCAAGTTTGGTTCAACTCTTGTGAGTCCTATACGAAATGAACGTCTTATAATCCTTACGAGTCCTTTTGATGTGTCGGATTGAGGTGTGAACTCTGGAGTTGTTGTTCAATTGTTGTCGTGCAGTTGTTGTTGATCAATCAATACTTTTCGATCATTGTGGTTCAATTGTTGTTGCTCGATCTTGTATCGTGATTACCGATCATCTCATTTTTTTAAGGTTCAGGTATTTGTTCCAATATGTGATTTTCCAAACCTTTGAGGTTGTCGGAATTATATATTTATTCAGCGTTAAACCAACATTTTGATGGTGGTACTATTCGGATTATCAACCGTAGTGGTTCCTGATCATTGCACTTCGTAAACATTCTTGAGTATTGAATTGGACCACAGTAGGACATGGGGTTTTGTGCCCGTTGTTGGCAGCAGATAATGTGTGTCACCCAATGTTTGCATTTTGTTAGCTTGACCACTGCTTTGGTCGTATTCGTGTCATTAATAAACTCGATCCTTATCAAGAATCTTCGTGAGTCTATCATCAAAATTTTCATCCATATCATTGTTATTATTGTGGCGGCGGCAGATAATTAATACTGGATGACGGCGCCGCCATAATATCGGTTACTAGAAACAACTATGGCACCGCTAGGGCCGCCGACTTAAAATCAGTTTAGTGTGTATATAAGGCCCTGAGAGGTATTTCCATAGTAGACTCAAGACATTGATCGAAGGGAACAATTGAGTAACCTTGTGAGTATGGATCCTACTAAGCATACTCGTTGCTTAGAACATATCAATTATCTAGAGGCCATAGCACAATTTCATCGAGACGCAAGTCAGGCTGCGCAGGAAGCAGCTACCCGAGAACGCGAGCATGCTGCGCAGCTAGAAGATCGGTCAGCTGCAGCACAACGTACTCTTCGAGAGAGGGAGGCCCAATACACTCAGGCAAGAGAGGCCCTCCAGGAGTAGGTGCAGCAAGAGAGAGCAATGATACGGGCCAATGATGAGGAGATCCTTGCTATCCTCCCAGCGGCCCCAATTCTGATAGTGGGACAAGAAGTCGCAGAAGACAAAGAAGATCCCGAGGAAGATCCTGAAGAGGACCCGGAAGAGGACGTCGAAGATAACTCTGTTGTCGTTAACCCATGAGCTGTGCTCAATGGGGGCATGCTGTGTATCGATGTTTTTATAGTTGTGTATTGGTATAATGTTTACGGTTTAAGAATAAATTGTGTATGAATACAATTGATGACTTGGACATATATTTCGACGACCCCCCTTTCCTGTTTCAAGTTCCGAGGACGAAACTTCTTTTAAGAGGGTAAGGGTGTAACATCTACGTGCTTTATTAATAATGTATTTTATTAATGGTCGTATACTATTGGGAGTTAGTTTGGGAAAGTTCCATATCTTGCTGTTTGGTACCTGAAATCGTATGTATATTGGAGTTCGAACTAGTATGTTGGTTGTTAGTAATGGACGAGTCATGTGCTTGTCAGGATATGTTCATTCTGACCAACTCCGTAATGGTGATATTGAGAAATAGCAATTAGCACACGCTAGACTGTGTTGCTAGTGTGCGCTAATTATATACTGGTAGCGCAAGTTAGTTAGCCATGGTAGCGCACGCCATGCAGAGGGTTCTGGAATCTGGACAAAATAACAGGTAGCGCACGCTAACGCGACCAGTCTAGAGAGTTCTACACCGCCTTTCAAAGGCGGTGGATTATCTTATAGCCTGATAGCGAACGTTGCGCCTTACCCATAGCGCACGCTAATTACGTCCAGTATAAATAGGACATCACAGTTCACTTATGCCATTTCTTTCCTTCTTCTCTCCTCCTCCGGCGACTGGGCGATCGGGGCGTAGGAAGGTGCAGGTTTTGGCCAGTTTTCGATACCCAACAACATTTTAGAGTTCCTGGACCAAAATTAACAAGATATTAACAGCTTTTATAGTCTGGATCTAGGTAAATCCTTCAGAACCTGAGTTCTTCATATCTTAGGGTTTTCTTGAGGTTTTATGCTCTAAAGTCCAGATCTAGCCGTGGTTGTGTTGGATTATGATGCTGTAATTATAATCCTTTGCTTTTCGTCGAAATTTACGGATTAAGTTTCGAGTTTTCTTCCGTAAACATAGATGATCCAATCTGACCCTATAGTGTCCGACTGAATGTCCCTAAGTGTAGAACTTAGGGTAAACCTTTCCGTTTCCGTAGTACTGTGTTTGATATAGTGTTGTGTTGTGCTAGGACCTAATCGTTGAGGAAAGTTCGAGCAGCAGGTCCTTTTGTTCACCGTTCCCTGTACCATTGTAATTGAGGCAAGTACTTTGATTGCGTTTGATGTACTTCGTGTGAATATGTGGGAAATGTGATTTTTGTGAAAAGTGGTAATTTCAGAAAATGTGGTTTGTGCCATGTGGTTGAGTGTGTGTGAACCGAGTTAAAAGCAGTGAGGGTCCTCTGGGATCCGTTAGACTGCGAGTATCTACGGATCACTCGGTGGGGTTGTACAACCAGGGAGGGCCTGACGAGGACTCTCTTGGGGTGTGTGTCTCGCGTGAGGTACAGGGGCAGTACAGCTCGAGAGATTGTTTTGAGATGATGATTATGGTATGGTATTCCGGAATACATGATGGCACAATGATTTGGTTATTTATTCACTTGTTGTACATATTCATAAATCGTTGTACTTGCACAGGCTGTTTGCTGACCCCTTCTGGGGTGGATATACTTGTTCTGTATTCAGGTACAGGTCTTAGTGGCAAGCTGGCGTAGGAAGGGCACGAGGATGACGAGTAACACTGATATCACGTGTTATTGTGAGTTGGTGGTTATTTTGGCATGGTCAGAGTCGTGTTTTGGTTTTGTACTCGCGCGGGTACTGTCACATGTGGTTTAATGTGTTGATATTGGTTATGGTTGACGTGTTGGATTAGTTATGAGCTATTGTTTTTGTTGTGATCCAACAGGACCATGTATTGGTATGTTTTTGGTGATATATGTCGTCTTGAAAGTTGACATTGATTTTAAGTGTGTGAATATCTCATTTCTATTGATGGTCATTGTCTTTTATGTTGATCTAAACCCGGTAGGGTCTCCCAAAAAGAATCTACGGCGTTGTAATATCTCTGTAAATCATGGGGGTGTTACATTTTGGATCGTCGAACATTGAGAATAATCGTCGGTGATGGTTTTTTACATCGAGATTGCTATCGAAGGACTCGGGGCAAATACTCTAAACATTTGTGTCATTTAGTGTCAATCATGTTGTGATACATTCATGTATTGTTGTTGTCCGGCATGACGGTTATGTTGTTATATGTCGTGCATATGTGTTGTGATTGTTTTGTCCACCATGTGTTGGTCCAACGAGATCGTCATGAGAATCTATAGTTGTGTGCGCTGGATCGTTGGACGAGTACTTACACCATATATTGGTCTGATAGGATCATCATGGGAATCTATGATGTGTGCGCTGGATCGTTGGATTATCATGTGTTGTTGTTGTACATATGTATATTGTGGGTTATCCACCACATGTTGATCTAATAGGATCATCGTGGGAATCTATGCTGTGTGCGCTGGATCGTTGGATTACCATAAGTATACGTTGTTATTGTTGTGAGCATATTGATGCTGTCACGTGAGTATGCATTTGTAGGTCTTGTGTTAGGACCATGTACGTATGTTGTATTGATCTGATCTCGAAGTAGACTGACATGATCTGTCGTGGCATTGCGTATCCTGAGGTATGTTCCGTATTTCCTTTTTGGTATTTGTCTTTGATGAACAATCGATTATCGTGTTGATATTTTATAATGATATCCGATGGATTGAATTGGTCAGAGTTGGTATATTTCGTATTGGTGAGTTATGATGATGTTTTGATTATCTTAGGTATTGTCTGGGATACAGTACAAATGTTTGTATACAATTCAGTGTGTTTTTGAGAATACGAGATGTGAATATGGTGAGGATTACTTTGATGAGGATTATCACGAACTGGTAAGGTTATGACAGTAAGATTATATTGGTAGTATTCTTACTTCGCATCTTCATTGGTATGTAATTATTGACGTGATGTGATCGTTATTATTGTTGAGTATTATGGCTGACCCTGTTGTGGGATTTATATTTAGGTACTCGGAGTACGAGATTGTAGCGGTCGTGAAGAGATGAGTTACCCGGGAGATACTGGTTATGGCGTGTGTTTGTTAATTGAGTACTTTGACTAGTTGTCATTTTTCCGCTGCGATAGTATTTTTAGTCAATTGTTATATCCGTTGCTAATGTGTTTGAAAATGGGTTGCTAGTATTTTGCAATCTTTGGTTTATTTTGAAAATTGTTTTCTAAACTATTTTGTCGATACGTGCAAGCGGTGGCTTAACGTATACTTTTGAAAATGTTGAGTTTTGGCGTTTTGGCATTATACTTTCAAATGAGATTTTTCGACGGTATTGACAAATGTATTTTATAAAGTCTTTGAATATTTTAGAAGATATTACCGTCATTGTCGCTTAGGCGTATTTGAAATGTTTGTAAAAATATCTTTTAGCCTTGTGGGTTCCATTTCGGGGCCCACAGTGCTATAATATTCCCGGATGGTTCTGGGGGTGTTACATTATATAGACAAACTACTTACCTCGATAACCAACACATGAACATTCCAAAGAACACAACTCGATTGAAGCCTCGAAACCTACAACCTCCATGAGAAAACAACAAAAACGTTGAACTATGAGAACAACAACAAAAAACAATGGCAAACACCTTCAACACTCGAAGCAAAACCCATTTGGATATTTAATCAAATATTAGATGTTCAAAGTTACTCAAGAACATCAAAATCACCAACCAGGTTGAAAGAATTCGAGATAGGAATATACAAGCTTTAGAATACTATCAATAACATCAGATAACACTAATTGATTCATCAAGATCGGATTAAGAATCAAAATCAAGAAAATCCCCCAAAAAGTCAACTTAGGGATTCAATAGAGATATCTCAATCCCAAGAAGAATAAAAGAATAGATGTTCATATACACACCAAGAGGTAAAATCGGTCCAAGAGAGCAAACCCTTACCAAAATGCCACAGTAGCCGTGAGAGATGAGAAGAAAAAATAGGGACACATGGCCATATGCTCGTTTACCAGACCATGCGTCTGGTCGTGCACTGCTATCTACCTGAGCACCGGTGTATTCCACGAGCACATGCACGAGCATCTGCTCGTGCGCTGCAAACAAAGGCTAGAAACGAGCTCGATATGGTTCCAAAAGAACACCGAAGGCAACTTACTCAAGAAAAGGATACCACGAGATAACAACATTTTCTAAGAGGCAAAACAATAACGAAGTACAATATTTCCATATCATATATGGTATGTGTAACACCCCCAAACCACTCGGGAATATTACAGCGTCGCAGACCCTCTCCGCGAGGATCTACCAGGCTAAATACAAAACAATGCATCACTTCACATGCCGACATGGCTACATAAAGGACCATTAGACCGATTTGGCCTTTTGTCACAACACACACAACATTACGTACAAGATTCTTTCCCCAAACTCATTCCCACACAGGGGCTGAAATACAATAACACTCCCATAAATCGGGGTAACAACACATCGGAGGGATAACCAACACGACTCTACCAAATACTCTACAATTGGTCTTCACGTGATTAGTATCTTCGTCTCCCATCATCCTTCGTATCGATCTTGTGATTCGCTCCCCAGCTACCTGCAAGTACCTGGACGCAATACAGACATCCACCCCCCCGAATACTCGGGGGTTAGCAAAACTCCACTGTTTTGCTAGTGCAAGTATAAAATAAAAAATACAAGCCATACGCAACATACTCCAAAAATATAAAAATCTTGAATATATTTCACGAGATAATTCACTAAATCAAAACGGTTTGATTTATAAAAGGTAGGAATAGAACCATGAATCTCATACAAAATATTTTATGATCTCGGGAGTTTGAAAACATTTGGAATAAAGGAATCCTCAAGTCCTTCGAAAACACTTAGGGACATGACCCAAAATTATCTTTCCAAAATACGATTCCAATAATAAAACGCGGGTTCACAACCCAATTCACAACACATGGGGTCTAAGACCCAAATCATAAGCCACAGGGTCCACGACCCATATCACATAACACATGTTCCTAAGGATTATTCGCGTCCCGTGCTAACAAGCCACGAACCTCAGATGCTCCCGTAGAACATACCCGAGTGAATAACCCAATAGGAAAACATACCAAATCACATGTCCTCGTGACAACAGTCACGGAACCATTCCAAAACACAACCATAAGTTATCCCGGCATCGGGCTAACAAGCCACGAACCTCGGAGTCCCCGCAAGACATACCCGATGATAACCTCCATGAGTTATCCCGGCATCGGGCTAGCAAGCCCCGAACCTCGGAGTCCCCGCAAGACATACCCGGATTGGATAACCCTACGGTCACGCCCGACCCATACTAGCAAGTACGGATCCCGGAGATTCAACAATCCTACCCGGAGGCACATTACTTTCAACAATCACATAACAATGAGCAGGACATCAAGCCAAGCAACACTTAAACATCACAACCTCCTTTCAAAAAAGTAACAACTAATATCACACACAGTACGTTCTTACCGAACAAGTACACATAACATTACGTAATCCCCGGCAAAGGATTACGGTCTATTAAACTCACTCAAAGTGATCATAACATCTTTTCAACATACAAAACCAACACACATATTCCGAGAACACATATATTCACGAAGTACACGAATTATCGTTGAAAGACAACATTTATCGAGAACATACCGATCCCTTTTTACGTTCATTAAACATTGGGTTTCGCATATAATCATTTATCAATAATTACGCCTACGAAACATGAAACGTATGGACAAGATACTTGCCTCGATATCACGAGCGGCAAGCAGACGAGCGGGCACGATCGGGCAACCTTCGAACTTCCAAAATGGCGAGACTTGACACCCACGAATACTACGAAAATATTATCACCATGAATCAATAACACTAATCGAAATCCGAAACGATCCTAAAAACGACAAGGATCTAAGTGTTCTCAAAGAAATCAAGAATCGTTGATCCGGGCTATAAAAATCGATGAACGGTTAACATCTGAAGATTACGGTCAAGACAAACAAGAACAAATAACCGATTGGATGAGATCGGTTAAGAATCACAAATAAAAACCCCAAATTTAAGAAAATAGGGTTCTAAAAAGAGATTACCTTGATTTGGACCAAGAAGACGATTAGATGTTGTTAAACATCTGCAAATCCGCTCAAAGATGAAGCTAGAAGAAAAATATCGGTCCTAATCGCCTCTGGATCTCACTCCCGTCGGAAGGGATGAAGAAAAGTGGGAAAATGACGACTTAATGCTTCTGTCTGGGTATTTATCTTTGGGCTTATTAGCGCGCGCTAAACACCCTGCATTAGCGTGCGCTAACGGGGTCAACGCTCCAGAGAAACCGCCTATAACAAAGTTAGCGTGCGCTAGCTAAAAGCCGTAGCGTGCGCTAACGGGTCACAAAACCAGTCCAGTAGCCACACGGAGCGCACCCTGGGGGTAGCGCTAGAAAGAAGAGAGAGCGTGCGCTAAGCAGTCGATAGCGTGCGCTAGCTATCGGCCTTAGCGTGCGCTAACAAAGCTCCAGTCCCAGTCCAGTAGCTACTGGACTGTCTCCGGACTGCCAGTTAGCGTGCGCTACAAATTCGGTAGCGTGCGCTAATCACAACGCCGTAGCGTGCGCTATGCCACAAGCATTAGCGTGCGCTACACCACAAAAACTCAACAACCCACAAAGTGATCCGAAATGCCTCCAAACACATGTCCCAACAAGACACAACCAAACATGGCACGAAATTCCTACGATGAGGACAATGACAATCCGATAAAACTCAAAAAACCCAACGAATCCGGAATAAAGATCTCGAGTATTACATTCTACCCCTCTTAAAAGAAGTTTTGTCCCCGAAACTTGAAACATAAAACGAACGACACAAGACAAACTTAGATAACACACGATATCCATTGCCGAAATAACAAAACACAACGAACGGAAATCAATACGGTTGAACAATTCAACAGTACATCAACCAAAACACAAGCTATACACTGAACCAATACGAGATTCCACAGCCTAAGGGTTGGAAGATCGAACACAAAACAAATCTCCTGAACTTAAGTAAATTACGAAGGAGTCCTAACGCTCAACAATCACGAAACGAGATCAACAAAAACCGAACAATCAAACGATTGAATTACAACGATCAAGGCACAAGATCAGTCATGTTCGATTCATGACAAACAATAATACTCAAAACAACAGCCCCAAAGTTCACATCTCGACTCGAGACAATATACGATCCGGTGAAGACAACAAGATGTGCATTCACATAAGATCCACAGGAAAGGGAATAGCAATTTGGAGAGTCATAACGACAAACGGGTTATTCTAAAACAATACCATAACTCGTTCGATCAACAAAAGCACAAGACAGGACAAGTTCAGAAAATATCAACGAATATAAACGATTCGACATAGTCGAGAGTACAGAGTTCAAAATCCGATCCACTTCAAATAAAAGAATTCAATCTCCGAATTTCGAAACAACAAAGCAAGGGAAATAACTCAACATACAACTGATAGACCACGCCCCTGCGGGACTACTCGGAGTCGATCCTGTTACCAAAGCTCAAGTCCCTGCCTCGGAATGCTTGGTAACCATCTCGCAAAACTGAACCCGGTGTCCTTCGAGTCCGCACCTGTAACACGTTACTGGTGGGGAAGGACAATGTGCACGAACATGTCCCACCACATTACAGTTAAAACATCTCCTGGCTTTACCAGGAGTCAGAACAGAAGACTTGGAACTCTCAGTTCCACGCATCGAGCGATGGAGCTTTACAGCGGAGAGACTACTACGTTGCAAATTAGAAACACCGACTCCTGTACTGTCCACACGATCATCAGACTTCCTCTGCTTCTTCGACTCGGGCACACGCTCCGAAGATAATGAAGCTAGTTCACGAGCTAAGGCTCGATCTTGATAGTCTCTCAATGAAGTGCAATTGAATCCCGACATATACACACGAATATCCGGCTTCATCCATCTGTCAAAGTGAAGGATCCTCTCTTCCTCGGTTCTCACCTGATCTCGCACATAACTGAGTTGTTTGCTATAATCGATGATAGCCTGCGACACCGATATATCTTGCGGTTCTGCCAAGTAGAATTCGCGAATCCTTTGCTCTCTAATCGGTTTCGGACAGAACTCAGCTTCCATAAGTGCTTGGAACTCCGCCCACGTGACATCACGATCATGAGGTTTAACAGCTTCCCACCAATTAGCAGCATCTTTGTCGAGAAGGTACTGAGCGATAGGTACCTTCCGCTCTTCAGGACATCCGACAGCCTCGAAAATCTTTCCCAACTGGAAAATCCAACCATCCCAGCCCAACGCATCCGCAGCACCGGCGAATCGAGGGGAATTCATACGAACTACCTCGCGAAGCCATTGATTTACACCGACGTTCTGACTCGTGTCAATGCTACGTTGAACCACCTGGGTCAACTGAGTCATCTGAGTCGCTACTTGTTGCAATATAGTAGCAACACCCAAACTAAATTCATTCTCAACGACATTCTCTCGATTCCGCATCTGATCCCCGTGGCCATCAACACCACGGTTACGACCACGACCTCTGCCCCTCGGCATACTAACAAACAACAACCTATGGCAACGAAGGATCATAACACATAGCAAGATATTCACATCTCTGTCTTTAATCCAACATCATTAAATCATATACATATCACCATTTAATTCCAGCTAGAGCACAATATACAAACTATTATACCAAAAATCTTCATTTATAATGTCGTTGTTATGCGATTTATAAATGCAATGAAATTGAAATCATCCATTATATCAAAATCATTTTCTGTACGGTTTCCGCGCCGGAACTCACCAAGTTGAAAACCATTTTCAAAAAACGTTCCAAAATTCCAAAAAGGCCGATGACGGTAATACTTTCCAAATACTCCCCAAAAGTCATTTTCCAAATACCAAATACCATCACCAAATACCATTTGAAATTACAAGGCGTAGACGCGGAAACTCAATAGTTTCAAAATATATGTTAAGTCATCCGACAAAAGATTTAGGAAAAAGGGACAACGAAATAATTCAAATTTACAAACCCGAAAGGTCATTTTGAAACACACACTATTTGGTAAAAGTACCAAAAAAGTCATTTTGGACTTTACACACGCAGCGGACAAGAACACAGTTCAAATTACACATAACCACACAACAATTGTTATTCCTGAACAACACACATAGAGTACGGTCACAAATGGTCAGCCTAACAATCGCAAAAGTTAGACTTACGGCCAGAATGTAGTTTCCGAGCTTCTGCTCGGACCGATTAGGGTATGATTCAACAGAGACTTAGCGTGCGCTAGCCATGCCACGTTAGCGCGCGCTAGCTATTCTCATCCAGCAACACATTCATAAACATATACCAAATAATGCCAAAAGCCGAAGGTTACAAATAAACAACAACATACGAATCCAAACACCAACAATTTACATTCTCACTACATATCGTTTAACCGAAAAGTTGAAGTCGAAAGTCACGTTTCAAGTAAACTATTGGTAGACCTCGTTTAAGCATTTAAAAATCAAATTTTGAAAATTTTCAATGCAAGATGAAAATATAATATAAATAGTTTGAATTCTCAAAATCTTTGGTCTCGAGGTCATCATACGAAAATCAAATCATTTTTCCTCCTCGAAGGATGTTTTTAAATAAAATTTACGTGACTTCCCCAAAACATTTGAAGTTTAAAATACCACATTGATAAACTTTTATTGAGTAACCAATCCAAAACATCACCCCTGTAAAAACGATTTCACACAAAGATGTATACATATATACATGCATACCGGTACTACTCTTTATTCCAACACAATACAAGAATCAAACAAGTATGGAGTAAGTATTCACGAGGCACAATTAAACTCCACATAATAACACAGAATCACATAAACTCGTATAACACGAGACACAACAAAATAGGGAGGCTTACATCCACAGATCGCACGAAGATGATGGTTGCACCTCGATACTAATCACGACCGACAACTCAGACGACGCGTCGCGACACCACTCAGTCAGACCAAATCTGACAAGACAAGACCCGACAACACACAACTCAACCCGACAGCCTAGGTTTCCTCAACGTGGCTCCGATACCATATTCTGAAACACCCCAACCACTCGGGAATATTACAGCGCCGCAGACCCTCTCCGCGAGGATCTACCAGGCTAAATACAAAACAATGCATCACTTCACATGCCGACATGGCTACATAAAGGACCATTAGACCAATTTGGCCTTTTGTCACAACACACAAAACATTACGTACAAGATTCTTTCCCAAAACTCATTCCCACGCCGGGGCTGCAATACAATAACACTCCCATAAATTGGGGTAACAACACATCGGAGGGATAACCAACATGACTCTACCAAATACTCTACAATTGGTCTTCACGTGATTAGTATCTTCGTCTCCCATCATCCTTCGTATCGATCCTGTGATTCGCTCCCCAGCTACCTGCAAGTACCTGGACGCAATACAAACATCCACCGCCCGAATACTCGGGGGTTAGAAAAACTCCACTGTTTTGCTAGTGCAAGTATAAAACAGAAAATACAAGCCATACGCAACATACTCCAAAAATATAAAAATCTTGAATATATTTCCCGAGATAATTCACAAAATCAAAACGGTTTGATTTATAAAAGGTAGGAATAGAACCATGAATCTCATACAAAATATTTTATGATCTCGGGAGTTTGAAAACATTTGGAATAAAGGAATCCTCAAGTCCTTCGAAAACACTTAGGGACATGGCCCAAAATCATCTTTCCAAAATACGATTCCAATAATAAAACGCGGGTTCACAACCCAATTCACAACACATGGGGTCTAAGACCCAAATCATAAGCCACAGGGTCCACGACCCATATCACATAACACATGTTCCTAAGGATTATTCGCGTCCCGTGCTAACAAGCCACGAACCTCAGATGCTCCCGTAGAACATACCCGAGTGAATAACCCAATAGGAAAACATACCAAATCACATGTCCTCGTGACAACAGTCACGGAACCATTCCAAACCACAACCATAAGTTATCCCGGCATCGGGCTAACAAGCCACGAACCTCGGAGTCCCCAGAAGACATACCCGATGATAACCCCCATGAGTTATCCCGGCATCAGGCTAGCAAGCCCCGAACCTCGGAGTCCCCGCAAGACATACCCGGATTGGATAACCCTACGGTCACGCCCGACCCATACTAGCAAGTACGGATCCCGTAGATTCAACAATCCTACCCGGAGGCACATCACTTTCAACGATCACATAACAATGAGCAGGACATCAAGCCAAGCAACACTTAAACATCACAACCTCCTTTCAAAGGAGTAACAACTAATATCACACACAGTACGTTCTTACCGAACAAGTACACATAGCATTACGTAATCCCCGGCAAAGGATTACGGTCTATTAAACTCACTCAAAGTGATCATAGCATCTTTTCAACATACAAAACCAACACACATATTCCGAGAATACATAATTTCACGAAGTACACGAATTATCGTTGAAAGATAATATTTATCGAGAACATACCGATCCCTTTTTACATTCATTAAACATTGGGTTTCGCATATAATCATTTATCAATAATTATGCCTACGAAACATGAAACGTATGGACAAGATACTTGCCTCGATATCACGAGCGAAGAAACGACGAACGGGCACGATCGGGCAACCTTCGAACTTACAAAAATGACCGAGACTTCGACAGCCCACGAATACTACGAAAATATTATCACCATGAATCAATAACACTAATCGAAATCCGAAACGATCTTAAAAACGACAAGGATCTAAGTGTTCTCAAAGAAATCAAGAATCATTGATCCGGGCTATAAAAATCGATGAACGGTTAACAACATCTGAAGATTACGGTCAAGACAAACAAGAACAAATAACCGATCGGATGAGATCGGTTAAGAATCACAAATCCAAGCAAAAACCCCAAATTTAAGAAAATATGATTCTAAAAAGAGATTACCTTGATTTGGACCAAGAAGACGATTAGATGTTGTTAAACATCTACAAATATGCTCAAAGATGAAGCTAGAAGAAAAAGATCGGTCCTAATCGCCTCTGGATCTCACTCCCGTCGGAAGGGATGAAGAAAAGTGGGAAAATGATGACTTAATGCTGCTGTCCAGTATTTATACTGGACAGTTATTAGCACGCGCTAAACACCCTGCATTAGCGTGCGCTAACGGGGTCAACGCTCCAGAGAAACCGTCTATAACAAAGTTAGCGTGCGCTAGCTAAAAGTCGTAGCGTGCGCTAACGGGTCACAAAACCAGTCCAGTAGCCCCTGGACAGAACTGCACCTACCGGGTAGCGTGCGCTAGAAAGAAGAGAGAGCGTGCGCTAAGCATTCGATAGCGTGCGCTAGCTATCGGCCTTAGTGTGCGCTAACAAAGCTCCAGTCCCAGTCCAGTAGCTACTGGACTGTCTCCGGACTGCCAGTTAGCGTGCGCTACAAATTCGGTAGCGTGCGCTAACCACAACGCCGTAGCGTGCGCTATGCCACAAGCATTAGCGTGCGCTACACCACAAAAACTCAACAACCCACAAAGTGATCCGAAATGCCTCCAAACACATGTCCCAACAAGACACAACCAAACATGACACGAAATTCCTACGATGAGGACAATGACAATCCGATAAAACCCAGAAAACACAACGAATCCGGAATAAAGATCTTGGGTATTACATTCTACCCCTCTTAAAAGAAGTTTCATCCCCGAAACTTGAAACATAAAACGAACGACACAAGACAAACTCAGATAACACACGATATCCGTTGCCGAAATAACAAAACACAACGAACGGAAATGAATACGGTTGAACAATTCAACAGTACATCAACCAAAACACGATCTATACGCTGAACCAATACGAGATTCCACAGCCTAAGGGTTGGAAGATCGAACACAAAACAAATCTCCTGAACTTAAGTAAATTACGAAGGAGTCCTAACGCTCAACAATCACGAAACGAGATCAACAAAAACCGAACAATTAAACGATTGAATTACAACGATCGAGGCACAAAATTCGATCAGTCATGTTCGATTCATGACGAACAATAATACTCAAAACAACAACCCCAAAGTTCAAATCTCGACTCGAGAAAATATAAGAACCGGTGAAGACAACAAGATGTGCATTCACATAAGATCCACAGGAAAGGGAATAGCAATTTGGAGAGTCATAACGACAAACGGGTTATTCTGAAACAATACCACAACTCGTTCGATCAACAAAAGCACAAGACAGGACAAGTTCAGAAAATATCAACGAATATAAATGATTCGACAGAGTCGAGAGTACAGAGTTCAAAATCCGATCCACTTCAAATAAAAGAAGTCAATCTCCGAATTTCGAAACAACAAAGCAAGGGAAATAACTCAACATACAACTGATAGACCACGCCCCTCCGGGACTACTCGGAGTCGAGAAAAAAAGTTTCGCCAAAGCTAACCCCGGGATCCTGTTACCAAAGCTCAAGTCCCTGCCTCGGAATGCTCGGTAACCATCTCGCAAAACTGAACCCGGTGTCCTTCGAGTCCGCACCTGTAACACGTTACTAGTGGGGAAGGACAATGTGCACGAACATGTCCCGCCACATTACAGTTAAAACATATCCTGGCTTTACCAGGAGTCAGAACAGAAGACTTGGAACTCTCAGTTCCACGCATCGAGTGATGGAGCTTTACAGCGGAGAGACTATTACGTTGCAGATTAGAAACACCGACTCCTGTACTGTCCACACGATCATCGGACTTTCTCTGCTTCTTCGACTCGGGCACACGCTCTGACGATAACGAAGCTAGTTCACGATCTAAGGCTCGATCTTGATAGTCTCTCAATGAAGTGCAATTGAATCCCGACATATACACACGAATATCCAGCTTCATCCGTCTATCAAAGTGAAGGATCCTCTCTTCCTCGGTTCTCACCCGATCTCGCACATAACTGAGTTGTTTGCTATAATCGATGATAGCCTGCGACACCGATATATCTTGCGGTTTGCCAAGTAGAATTCGCGAATCCTCTGCTCTCTAATCGGTTTCGGACAGAACTCAGCTTCCATAAGTGCTTGGAACTCCGCCCACGTGACATCACGATCACGAGGTTTAACAGCTTCCCACCAATTAGCGGCATCTTTGTCGAGAAGGTACTGAGCGATAGGTACCTTCCGCTCTTCAGGACATCCGACAGCCTCGAAAATCTTTCCCAACCGGAAAATCCAACCATCGACCCAGCATCCAGCATCCGCAAGCAAATCGAGGGGAATTCATACGAACTACCTCGCGAAGCCATTGATTTACACCGACGTTCTGACTCGCGTCAATGCTACGTTGAACTACCTGGGTCAACTGAGTCATCTGAGTCGCTACTTGTTGCAATATAGTAGCAACACCCAAACTAAAATCATTCTCAACGACATTCTCTCGATTCCGCATCTAATCCCCGTGGCCATCAACACCACGGTTACGACCACGACCTCTGCCCCTCGGCATACTAACAAAGAACAACCTATGGCAACGAAGGATCATAACACATAGCAAGATATTAACATCTCTGTCTTTAATCCAACATCATTAAATCATATACATATTACCATTTAATTCCAGCTAGAGCACAATATACAAACTATTATACCAAAAATCTTCATTTATAATGTCGTTGTTATGCGATTTATAAATGCAATGAAATTGAAATCATCCATTATATCAAAATCATTTTCTGTACGGTTTCCGCGCCGGAACTCACCAAGTTGAAAACCATTTTCAAAAAACGTTCCAAAATGCCAAAAAGGCCGATGATGGTAATACTTTCCAAATACTCCCCAAAAGTCATTTTCCAAATACCAAATACCATCATCAAATACCATTTGAAATTACAAGGCGTAGACGCGGAAACTCAATAGTTTCAAAATATATGTTAAGTCACCCGACAAAAGAGTTAAGAAAAAGGGGCAACGAAATAATTCAAATTTACAAACCCGAAAGGTCATTTTGAAACACACACTATTTGGTAAAAGTACCCAAAAAGTCATTTTGGACTTTACACACGCAGCGGACAAGAACACAGTTCAAATTACACATAACCACACAACAATTGTTATTCCTGAACAACACACATAGAGTACGGTCACAAATGGTTAGCCTAACAATCGCAAAAGTTAGACTTACGGACAGAATGTAGTTTCCGAGCTTCTGCTCGGACCGATTAGGGTATGACTTAACAGAGACTTAGCGTGCGCTAGCCATGCCACGTTAGCGCGCGCTAGCTATTCTCATCCAGCAACACATTCATAAACATATACCAAATAATGCCAAAAGCCGAAGGTTACAAATAAACAACAACATACGAATCCAAACACCAACAATTTACATTCTCACTACATATCGTTTAACCAAAAAGTTGAAGTCGAAAGTCACGTCTCAAGTAAACTATTGGTAGACCTCGTTTAAGCATTTAAAAATCAAATTTTGAAAATTTTCAATGCAAGATGAAAATATAATATATGTAGTTTGAATTCTCAAAATCTTTGGTCTCGAGGTCATCATACAAAAATCAAATCATTTTTCCTCCTCGAAGGATGTTTTTAAATAGAATTTACGTGACTTCCCCAAAACATTTGAAGTTTAAAATACCACATTGATAAACTTTTATTGAGTAACCAATCCAAAACATCACCCCTGTAAAAACGATTTCACACAAAGATGTATACATATATACATGCATACCGGTATTACTCTTTATTCCAACACAATACGAGAATCAAACAAGTATGGAGTAAGTATTCACGAGGCACAATTAAACTCCACATAATAACACAGAATCACATAAACTCGTATAACACGAGACACAACAAAATAGGGAGGCTTACATCCACAGATCGCACGAAGATGATAGTTGCACCTCGATACTGTTGCGATTTTTCTTTAACGCAAGTGCACGTTATCGTATACAAGTAATAAAGTGGTGAGTGAGTATCGTTCCCACGAGGACTGAATCACTAACTACCGATTTTTTTGAATTCCAGTTTTATTTGAACAATCGAACTTTGAGTAGCAATTAATTACTAAAGAGAATTAATAAAAGACTAAACAGTAAAATTGATCGCTTGAAGAAAAAGGAATCAAATGATGAATAAGTCTAGGATTCTGAATCCACCTCGGTTTATCCAAATTTACTCTCGATTATCTGAAGTTAATGATTTTCCCAATTTATTGAAGGCGAAGATTGCTAATATACTCTACCGCCTCTCCCGAGGTCGATAGATTTTTCTAAAGTCGAATAACGCACTCTATCCCTAGGTGAATTAATTCGTCAATAGACAAAAAGCATAAAATCTCCAAAATGCCACGTAGTTCCTATGAGTATATTCCTATCTCACAGAATAAAACGGTCCTCACCAATAGTTCCTCACCAACTCTCCTCTCCCGATTCGAATTGAATGATTAAAACAATACAACTATTGGCCAGATAATTGAAAGCATTAAACACGATTGGGAAAACTCAACAAAAAGGGAATTAAATAGATTATCTCAAGCAAATCCGTCAAAACGTAGGTTTCATCAAAATCCTAGATTAGGGTTTTAGCCTGACATGCTAATTAATGAAAATACAGAGGTAATAAATAAAGGCATGAAAATAAAACGCAGATGAAGCTCGGATTCCTCCGTTCTTCTGGCTTCCACCCTCCGCCTTTGATCTCTTCTGCTTCTCTCGTTTGCGATAAACTTCTCTGATCCTCCTATTCCCAAGCCTCCAAAGATTCCAAGATCCCCAAGATCAAAAGATAATTAATTAGGGTCTTAAACCCTTATTTATAGCTCCTTACATCCTCCAAATCGCGTCCGTGTGAGTAGGTCGAGAACTGGCTTCAAAACGGCCCAAATCCGCGCGGAGCACACCAAAACCGCCTTGTGTGCCGCGGCTCACTTAAACTGTGCCGCGGCACATGGCGTCCAGGTTAATACCTGGGCACTGTGATTTTCTTCTGGGCCGCGGCTCACCAAAGCTGTGCCGCGGCTCAGAGTACAGTCTACTCTGGTGCCTGCTGGCCTTCTGTGTGTGCCGCGGCTCACTTGCCCTGTGCCGCGGCCCACGGCCAAAATTCGCCGTTTTCGCCCGTTTTGCCTCGTTTTAGCTTCCGGACTCAATTTTCCTGCAAAACATAAAATAAAGAGCATTAAAGGCTCATTTATGCAGATTTCATCATAAAAAGAATATAAAATAATGATAAATAAGCGTATAAAAATGCGCCTAACAAATACCCCCAAACTTAAGCCTTTGCTTGTCCTCAAGCAAAAAGAATTAATTTCAACAAAAGAATATCGTGAATAATCGTGCAACTCATAGTGCTAAACCTAATCAATACTATACTGAAATTCTCTCTGAATAATACGAGTATCGTAATAGCGAGCTACACTCAGAACACTGATTCCACAAAGTAACCAAGTTCAGTCCTAATCACTCGTTCATGAAGAAAATCCAGCTCAAAGATTAACAAACGTGAATCTAATCGACCATCAATATGAAAGGTTAAAATAAACGAGCTAATTCGCCCCGTTTCACAGTCTAATGGCAAAATTTTCACGAGTTTCATAAAAAATAACCCTCGGACAGTATTCCCTTATATATATATATGCTCAAGAAATTTGATTCGAGCTGACCACTAGGTTCGGATCTCGGGATGTTTCATCGGGATAATCCTAGGGTGGAACTTCCATTCTCATGTATTGGGAAACCGTTTGACGTAAAAGACACTCATGGGGCACATGGATGCTTCTAGTTACTAAGTTCCCCTCCACAGCGGAGAAACAACTCGAATAGCTAATTCCCGCATGTCCGAATCAAGGTCGCTGTTTTATGCGAGGGTAAACAACGGGTCACGTGAATACCCCCGGTTACTAGGCTCCCTATCATTGGTACATGCGAAATTTCTAAATCACTAGTCTAATTAGGGTCGTCGTTTTACGCGAGAGTAAAAAACGGGTCACGTGAATACCCCCGGTTACTAGACTTCCCTTCATAGAACAAAAATTATCTCGATGTTTGGAAAAAAACTGACCGACTCTAAACTCAATCTAAGTGCCAACATGACTTATGTAACTGGACGACTAGCTAACCGAAAATGTAACCAAACGTATCGACGGTGATTTTAAAACACGTATGTATCCTCTCTTATCCGCTAAGATCACTAAAAAAACGAAAAAATTTCGGACCTAAATGAAGACTTAGCAGAAACAGAAATAACTGACTACAACTCGACTAAAAATCGACCGTTTCTTCAGAGAGAAAAACAGTGTCGTAACATCAGTATTACACAAATAGAAGCACAAAAAATTCACGAATAGAGTAAGATCATGACAAGTAAGGCTATCGACATAAACAACAAAAAGTAATGAAAAGTGCAACGAAATAAGTACAGCAGTAAATATAGCAACAGAAATAGACCCCCCCCAAACTTAGGACGTACATTGACCTCAATGGACAAAATATACTATGCAATAAAAGTGAAAGGTCAAGTACTCCCCTCCAGTCCTCTCACGAGCTGGTGCCGGCATCATCCGGTGAGGAGGGTGGTGTGGCTGGCCGAGCAGGTGCAATAAATGGCCCGTCTGGGTGCATGATATGGGCCGTCCATGCAGCTAGGTGCTCCTGGTGGTAGGCATCCCTCGCTGCTATACGCCTCGCCTCTCGTCGATTGGCCCGACGGGCCTGCTCTCGCATCTCACCCCTGACGGCAGCAATAATGCTCTCTCTCTCCGTCTGCTGCTCCTCTCTCATGGCAGCCAGCATACTCTCCCTCTCTCTCCTCATCTCCTCTCTCTCTCCTCAAATCCTATCTCAGATCCTCTCTCTCTCTCTCCTCGTCTCCTCTCTCTCTCTCCGCATATCCTCCCTCAGCCCGTCGAACATCGCCTGCAATCTCTCTCTGTCGGGCGGTGGGCCGGCATCTGCCTGCCTCTGTGTCAGCAACAGAGGCTCGGGGGATGCAGCAAATCAGACCCACCCCATCTCGTCTATCATAGCAAGCAGTTCCCCATCTTGGGGGGCTGGAGTGAATCCCCTCTCCGGGATAATAGGTCGCGGCCGAATCTTCTCATTGAAGATTTTTTGGATCTCCGGGTCAGAAAACTGGTGCGCCTCCGACTCGGCGCGACTACGAGAAGTTTCCCCTCGAGTGGGGGATGACTGAGTCCTCGCCCTCTTGCTCAGTTTCTTAGTCCTAGCCATAACGAGTCCTGAAAAAAATTAAACACTGGAGTTTACTTACTCAAACAATAACAAGAATAATCATCACTCGGCTCAGGAATCCAGCCGTAATTCATGAATTTAACGAGATAGCACAGTCGTGGGATAAAAAATAAAATTTTGAGCTTTAACGTTTAAACTAGACGTAAGGGTTGGGGTGCTGTAATTCCATAAATGTCTTCGTTGCACAAAGCTTAAAAACATTGACATAACAAAGAAAAAATTTCGTTCAGGCAATTCATCAAACACCTTAAGCGCATCCTTTTAATTGAAGAACACATATGACTAAAGCTTCATTCAATCCCCAAAAACAATCAACACGAATCATACCTCATGACAAACGACATTTTCCATTCATTCATAATCACAAATAATCATTACCAATCGATCAAAACTTCATATGCCCCAATTAACCATCATAGAACTTTTGAAGGAAATAAACATATTCAACCATCAAATGCCTAACACAACTTCACATTTAAATTCATAGAACAACTTGAGATTAGAGAGTTGGACATACCTTGCTTGGATTGTGAAAAGTGCAACAAAATTTGCAAGAAGAAGAAGGGGGATGGAGGTCGGCCGATCGCGCACGCAAGGGAGAGGGAAGGGAAGAAAGAAAGTGTACCTGGGGTGGCCGGCCGAATCCGGGTTATAAGGTACCTGGGCTGTTCAAATTCCGCATACTGTGCCGCGGCACAGCTCAAGTGAGCCGTGGCACCGAGTACAGTCCCTTTTTACCTGTTCGCATGTTTTGTCGTGGGCCGCGGTTCAGCTTCCGTGTGCCGCGGCTCAGTGCTCAAGTGTGCCGCGGTTCAGTAATGTTGTGCCGCGGCACAGAGTACAGAAGGTTTAGCTCTCCCTTTTGATTTGTGTGTGCCGCGGCTCACAATATTTGTGCCGCGGCTCAGGCATTAGTTTCTCCCCTGGGACCTTTCCTGCATAGAATTTTACGAAGAACACGTCAAGAGCGAGAGGTAAAAGCAAATCAAAACACAAAATGATGAAAAATAAAAATTCAAGAATGCAAGAAAAATACAGAAACGCAACAATCTACAACTAAGAACTCGGGTTGCCTTCCGAGAAGCGCTAAGTTTATAGTCTTCAGCCGGACCTATTTAAAAATCAGTTCGCTTTTCGCAAACTCCATTTGATCTCCGCCCCGTTCATCGAACCGTTAATATGATTTTTAAAATTTTGACCAACGGTTCTTAATGATTCGAATTTCCGTTCGGACATCGAATGTTGTTTACGGAAAGGTTTTGACGAGAACAACTTTCCGAAACACCCGTTTTTCTCATGACTAGAAGTCCGTTTGACATCCGGCTTATTTCCCTCTTTCAAAAATGACTTTATGACAGCAGCAGACTTGTCCGAGTGTGGCTGGTCGGATGGCGATGATGGCATGTCCACATGCTTGAGAGATGCGACTCGTTCCACATCTTTCTTAGAAGTTAGACCAACTGAAACGGAATCTGAATTTTTCGACCGACGGTTTTTTCGGTGTCTCTCTTTCGCAACGGCCTCCACACTTTCGACTTTCGAGCTCTTCTCAACACCACCCGGATATGGAAAAGATTTAAACACTTGGAACGTGACATGCTCGTCCTGAACCCTTAGAGTTAATTCCCCTTTTTCCACGTCGATAAGAGTTCGGCCTGTCGCTAAAAATGGTCGTCCCAAAATAATCGGTATATCATGATCTTCCTCCATGTCGAGAACAATAAAGTCAGCTGGAAAGATAAATTTGTCAACTTTTACTAACACGTCCTCAATCACTCCCCTCGGATACTTAATAGATCGATCTGCTAATTGCAAGGAGATCGTCGTCGGCTTTGGTTCTCTAATTCCCAGCTTTTTAAAAATAAACAAAGGCATGAGATTAACACTAGCACCGAGATCGCACAATGCCTTATCAAAAGTCAGATTTCCCATCGTGCAAGGTATATTAAAACTTCCCGGATCTTTCAATTTTGGCGGAAGCTTTTTCTGAAGAACCGCGCTGCACTCCTCCGTCAAGGCGACTGTCTCAAACTCCTCAAGTTTTCTTTTCTTCGACAAGATCTCCTTCATGAATTTAACGTAGCTCGGCATTTGCTCCAACGCGTCGGCAAATGGAATGTTAATATGACGCTTTTTGAACACGTCGAGGAACTTAGAGAATTGCTTGTCCGCCTTTTTCTGCTGTAATCTCTGCGGAAATGGGACGGGTGGCACATATGCCTTCGGGTTATCCGGAAACGCTATCGAGGGTCTCCAATCTTGTGATTCCTCCGTCGCTAAATTTTTCTTCTCCTCAATTTCACTCCTCTTTTCACTTCTCTCGGGTTGGTCACACACCTCCTTCCCGCTTCTCAAACTGATTGCATTTAGACTTTCCCTAGGATTTGTATCGGTTGTACTTGGCAATGCTCTCTCCGGGCGGGCTGTCAACACATTAGCAATCTGGCCCAGCTGGACTTCCAAGTTGCGAATGGAAGAGGAATGATTTTGCAATGTCACTTCTGTATGGGTCATGAATTGACTCGTATTTGCTGCCAATTTCGCAATTGCTTCCTCGATAGAAACTTTTGGAGCGGGAGGAGGCTGCTGTTGGTTTTGAGTGAACGGAGGCTGGTTCGAGTTCTGTCCGTTTCTTCACGAGAAGTTGGGATGATTACGCCACCCCGGATTATACGTGTTGGAGTACGGATTATTTTGCCGGTTTCCGTTTCCTACGAATTGAGCTTGTTCAATTTGGGGCTGCTCGAACGGGTTTCCGACTTGGCACTCCGCGCTGGGGTGAGATCCGTTACACCAATTGCAAGACTCAATGGTAACGGGGGAAGGAGCATGCGAAAATGCTTGAAAGCTCTTTGCGTTAAAGGCGGCGACTTGAGCTGATAATGTTGATATCGGGTCATTACTCGAAATTTCCATAACTCGCTTCGGCGTTATTCATTCGGATGGCCATTGATAAGCATTAGCGGCCATAGCTTCCAACAACGAGTGTGCTTCAGCCATCGTCTTTCCCATCAAAGCTCCACCGGCGGCTGCATCCACGAGAGTGCGTGTAGAGGCACTCAAACCATTGTAGAACGTCTGAATCTGAAGCCAGTCCGGAAGGCCGTGATGTGGGCATCTCCGTAACAAATCTTTGTATCGCTCCCACGCCTCGTGGAGCGATTCCATGTCATACTGACCAAAAGTAGTGATCTCGTTCCGTAACCTCGCCGTCTTTGAAGGTGGGAAGAACTTGGCAAGGAAGGCTTGCGCTAACTCTGCCCATGTCATGATCGAGCCCGGCGGTAAGGAATTCAGCCAGAATTTCGCTTTATCCCTCAAAGAGAAAGGGAAAAGCCGTAATCGGATAGCATCGTCAGTGACACCATTGTTCTTGAACGTGTCACAAATCTCGAGAAAAGAAGCAATATGTGCGTTGGGGTCATCATTTGGCAATCCACAAAATTGGCTCGCCTGCACCATCTGAATGATCGCAGGCTTGATTTCGAAGTTGTTCGCCTGAATAGTGGGACGCCGAATCCCCGAAAAGTTTGCGTTAATCTGTGGCATAACATAATCTCGAAGTGCCATTTCCGGTTGAGCTTGCTACACAATATTATTTCCTCCATGATTTTCGATATTATCAGCCATGGTCACTGTCGTCTGTAACTCTCGTTTCTCCTTCTTGTTCCTTCGAAGAGTGCGCTCGAGTTCGGTATCCAAAGGTAGTAGGCCTTCGTTACCGAAAATAAGTAAATAAAAAACGTTCAAACTAAGACTAGAAATACTGAAATCGATATTAGCAAAATTTCAGTCCCCGGCAACGATGCCAAAAACTTGTTGCGATTTTTCTTTAACGCAAGTGCACGTTCTCGTATACAAGTAATAAAGTGATGAGTGAGTATCGTTCCCACGAGGACTGAATCACTAACTAACGATTTTTGTGTATTCCAGTTTTATTTGAACAATCGAACTTTGAGTAGCAATTAATTACTAAAGAGAATTAATAAAAGACTAAACAGTAAAATTGATCGCTTGAAGAAAAAGGAATCAAATGATGAATAAGTCTAGGATTCTGAATCCACCTCGGTTTATCCAAATTTACTCTCGATTATCTGAAGTTAATGATTTTCCCAATTTATTGAAGGCGAAGATTGCTAATATACTCTACCGCCTCTCCCGAGGTCGATAGATTTTTCTAAAGTCAAATAACGCACTCTATCCCTAGGTGAATTAATTCGTCAATAGGCAAAAAGCATAAAATCTCCAAAAGGCCACGTAGTTCCCATGAGTATATTCCTATCTCACAGAATAAAACAGTCCTCACCAATAGTTCCTCACCAACTCTCCTCTCCCGATTCGAATTGAATGATTAAAACAATACAACTATTGGCCAGATAAATGAAAGCATTAAACACGATTGGGAAAACTCAACAAAAAGGGAATTAAATAGATAATCTCAAGCAAATCCGTCAAAACGTAGGTTTCATCAAAATCCTATATTACAGTTTTAGCCTGACATGCTAATTAATGAAAATAAAGAGGTAATAAATAAAGTCATGAAAATCAAACGCAGATGAAGCTCGGATTCCTCCGTTCTTCTGGCTTCCGCCCTCCGCCTTTGATCTCTTCTGCTTCTCTCGTCTGCGATAAACTTCTCTGATCCTCCTATTCCCAAGCCTCCAAAGATTCCAAGATCCCCAAGATCAAAAGATAATTAATTAGGGTCTTAAACCCTTATTTATAGCTCCCTACATCCTCCAAATCGCGTCCGTGTGAGTAAGTCGAGAACTGGCTTCAAAACGTCCCAAATCCGCACGGAGCACACCAAAACCGCCTTGTGTGCTGCGGCTCACTTTAACTGTGCCGCGGCACATGGCGTCCAGGTTAATACGTGGGCGCTGTGATTTTCTTCTGGGCTGCGGCTCACCAAAGCTGTGCCGCGGCTCAGAGTACAGTCTACTCTGGTGCCTGCTGGCCTTCTGCGTGTGCCGCGGCTCACTTGCCCTGTGTCGCGGCCCACGGCCAAAATTCTCCGTTTTCACCCGTTTTGCCTCGTTTTAGCTTCCGGACTCAATTTTCCTGCAAAATATAAAATAATAGGGCATTAAAGGCTCATTTATGCAGATTTCATCATAAAAAGAATATAAAATAATGATAAATAAGCGTATAAAAATACGCCTAACAAATACTAATCACGACCGACAACTCAGACGACGCGTCGCGACACCACTCAGTCAGACCAAATCTGACAAGACAAGACCCGACAACACACAACTCAACCCGACAGCCTAGGTTTCCTCAACCTGGCTCCGATACCATATTCTGTAACACCCCCAAACCACTCGGGAATATTACAGCGCTGCAGACCCTCTCCGCGAGGATCTACCAGGCTAAATACAAAGCAATGCATCACTTCACATGCCGACATGGCTACATAAAGGACCATTAGACCGATTTGGCCTTTTGTCACAACACACACAACATTACGTACAAGATTCTTTCCCAAAACTCATTCCCACGCAGGGGCTGAAATACAATAACACTCCCATAAATTGGGGTAACAACACATCGGAGGGATAACCAACACGACTCTACCAAATACTCTACAATTGGTCTTCACGTGATTAGTATCTTCGTCTCCCATCATCCTTCGTATCGATCCTGTGATTCGCTCCCCCGGCTACACAAGTACACGGGCCTTGTCTGAGACATCCACCCCCCGAATACTCGGGGGTTAGCAAAACTCCACTGTTTTGCTAGTACAAGTATAAAACAGAAAATACAAGCCATACGCAACATACTCCAAAAATATAAAAATCTTGAATATATTTCACGAGATAATTCACTAAATCAAAACGGTTTGATTTATAAAAGGTAGGAATAGAACCATGAATCTCATACAAAATATTTTATGATCTCGGGAGTTTGAAAACATTTGGAATAAAAGAATCCTCAAGTCCTTCGAAAACACTTAGGGACATGGCCCAAAATCATCTTTCCAAAATATGATTCCAATAATAAAACGCGGGTTCACAACCCAATTCACAATACATGGGGTCTAAGACCCAAATTATAAGCCACAGGGTCCACGACCCATATCACATAACACATGTTCCTAAGGATTATTCGCGTCCCGTGCTAACAAGCCAAGAACCTCAGATGCTCCCGTAGAACATACCGGGTGAATAACCCAATAGGAAAACATACCAAATCACATGTCCTCGTGACAGCAGTCACGGAACCATTCCAAACCACAACCATAAGTTATCCCGGCATCGGGCTAACAACCCACGAACCTCGGAGTCCCCGCAAGACATACCCGATGATAACCCCCATGAGTTATCCCGGCATCGGGCTAGCAAGCCCCGAACCTCGAAGTCCCCGCAAGACATACCCGGATTGGATAACCCTACGGTCACGCCCGACCCATACTAGCAAGTACATATCCCAGAGATTCAACAATCCTACCCGGAGGCACATCACTTTCAACAATCACATAACAATGAGCAGGACATCAAGCCAAGCAACACTTAAACATCACAACCTCCTTTCAAAGGAGTAACAACTAATATCACACACAGTACGTTCTTACCGAACAAGTACACATAGCATTACGTAATCCCCGGCAAAGGATTACGGTCTATTAAACTCACTCAAAGTGATCATAGCATCTTTTCAACATACAAAACCAACACACATATTCCGAGAACACATATATTCACGAAGTACACGAATTATCGTTGAAAGACAACATTTATCAAGAACATACCGATCCCTTTTTACGTTCATTAAACATTGGGTTTCGCATATAATCATTTATCAATAATTACGCCTACGAAACATGAAACATATGGACAAGATACTTGCCTCGATATCACGAGTAACGAAACGACGAACGGGCACGATCGGGCAACCTTCGAACTTCCAAAAATGACCGAGACTTCGACAGCCCACGAATACTACGAAAATATTATCACCATGAATCAATAACACTAATCGAAATCCGAAACGATCCTAAAAACGACAAGGATCTAAGTGTTCTAAAAGAAATCAAGAATCATTGATCCGGGATATAAAAATCGATGAACGGTTAACAACATCTGAAGATTACTGTCAAGACAAACAAGAATAAATAACCGATCGGATGAGATCGGTTAAGAATCACAAATCCAAGCAAAAACCCCAAATTTAAGAAAATAGGGTTCTAAAAAGAGATTACCTTGATTTGGACCAAGAAGACGATTAGATGTTGTTAAATATCTACAAATCTGCTCAAAGATGAAGCTAGAAGAAAAAGATCGGTCCTAATCGCCTCTGGATCTCACTCCCGTTGGAAGGGATGAAGAAAAGTGGGAAAATGATGACTTAATCTTTCTTGTCCGGAGATTTATCTTTGGGCCGATTATTAGCGCGCTAAACACCACGTGCGTGCGCTAACGGGTCAACGCTCGGAGAAACCGCTTATAACAAAGCTAGCGTCGCTAGCTAAAAGCCGTAAGCGTGCGCTAATGGAGTCACAAAACCGATTCGGTAGCCACAGACGCACCTCTGCAGGTAGCATGCGCTAGAAAGAAGAGAGAGCGTGCGCTAAGCAGGCGATAGCGTGCGCTAGCTATCGGCCTTAGCGTGCGCTAACAAAGCTCCAGTCCCAGTCCAGTAGCTACTGGACTGTCTCCGGACTGCCAGTTAGCGTGCGCTACAAATTCGGTACCGTGCGCTAACCACAACGCCGTAGCGTGCACTATGCCACAAGCATTAGCGTGCGCTACACCACAAAAACTCAACAACCCACAAAGTGATCCGAAATGCCTTCAAACACATGTCCCAACAAGACACAACCAAACATGGCACGAAATTCCTACGATGAGGACAATGACAATCCGATAAAACCCAGAAAACCCAACGAATCCGGAATAAAGATCTCGGGTATTACAATATGTACGACATATGCGACGACAAGTCACACTCGGCGAATATCACATCAAGATCGCCACAAGTAGTACACAACATGGAGATCGATTCCAATTAATCAACAACAGAAAAATATTCAGCATATAATGATAAATAACTCAAGACTAACGAAGATGAAAATATCGGGTATACACTCATATATCATATAACATAGATAACTCATATCTTCATCTTCACCAAATCGTATATTCAATACTTAAGTATACCAATAGCAAAATATAAATCATACACATTTTGATTTAACTTCAAACTGAAAATACAACATACAAAGCTTATATCCAAAATTTGCACTAAATCATTGCTATATAAATTAAAAATGAAATAAAACCAACCATTCATTAATCATTTTGAGCCAAACAAGTATAAACATCCCTCAATATCGATATGGTGACAGTGAAGTTGTTATCAATCTCCTTGCCTTTGTCTATTAGCTTCTCGACTTCGACTAAAGCAATTCACGAACACTCGAACTCAACCACAACACACCTATTTCAATAATTAGTTAGTACGTATATGATAGTAAAGTCGTTACCAATCTCCTTGCATTCGTCTATGATCTCCTCGACTACGACTAAAGCAATTTAGGAACACTCGAACACAGCCACAACACAACAGTTTTAATCAACGATCAATTATCACAACACGTTGCAATAATCAATTAATAAGTATCCAGTAACAATCACCAAAGACCTCATATGCACGATCAATAATCTCATATGGATCCACAATACTTCGATCACGTACTAACCAAACAATTTAATCCGGTCGATTATGAATTTAGATTTTCAATGCGATTTTATAATCCGATAATCATATCAATAACCAATTCAACATGATAACAAGACTTATAATATTCCCAAATTTGTATTCAACCTTGAAGCCAAAATAACAAGATTACTCTTTGTTCATATACATCAATTCATAACAAGAACAGCACGAATGTTACAACAATCCAAAACATTCAATTAGTTCAGCACAATGCACAATCATACTTCAACAGTTGATCATAATCTTACCAACTCATAATCATAATTCGTATTCCATCAAGAACGATCATAATCTTACCAACTCATAATCATAATTCGTATTCCATCAAGAACATACAAAAATCACATCTTCAATCAATATAATTTGTCTTTAAATATCAATAATACATATTTAAAAACACCATACCTTAGTATGTATTAATCTTTGACATGATATATACTCTAAGAGCTTTTTCAAGAACATGATTAATCCATAAACATGTTAAAATAATGTAATCATATTAATAATCATGAAGGCAAAATAATCCAAGATGTTCTCTAACATCTAATTCATAATATTAACTTATAATACAACCAATATAAACATATCATCATCTTATTCAACACCTACTTCACAAAATACCAAGAATCATAACAACGCTACAATAATCCACCATCATCCGAGTAGTCATCACAACAACACCATAAACCTATAAATAAAATGTAGGATTAACCAACATACCTCTTGAAGATAAACAACACAATCAAAGTGCACAGAAATCATCAATTATTTCAAGTATCAAGCTTATCGTCCATACTATGATGCTCCAAATCAAGTTGAAAAGGGATAAATATCATTTAGTGGTGAAGAAAGATGATTATATAGAGTAAAAGTCTTGGTCTTTGAAAAAAATGAAAGAAAAAATATGTCTGTATAATCTGCATAATTCATTTATATGATAGCCACCATGACAAATGTACGTCAAAACCTATAGCACGTATGCTAACCATTCTTGGTAGTGTATGCTACCTCATTCCAGCAGCTAGTACCTCACTTCATAAACTGCATTGCATACGTACCAACAGTCTAATGTACGTTAATCCTATTCATTACAGTATGTTAACCTGTTATAATAGCATGCACTAAGCCCGTTGACTGATTTGTCCTATGCGCGCTGAAGGCCTGGCCCTACACGGTCGAAAGTTCCTCGATCTATCTCTTGGGTACGCTATGCTTCATAACATATGCTATCACATTCACTTGACGTATGTAATGCTTGATAATAATATATGTTATCATTGTGTTGTGTATATGTTATTTGGGAGTTGACTTGCTTTTGAAAAAATGGACGATGGCTTTTCAAAAGTACGACAATTATATCAATAACAGTGTCTCAATTTTCAACCTATTTTATCCACACTGTACAAGTTTCATACTGCCAAATATAACTCAGATAAAATAAGTGAAAAATTTCTAGTACAATTTAGGATATTTACAACAACTAACCCAATAACTACTTTATCAACAAATCAAGATCCATCTTGCATTGTGGATCGTGGTCCAAAACGCACTCATTTTAGTCAACCAAATCAAACCATACCAAACATGTCTGCATATGTCACATTTCGGAGCGAGTGCAGGGAGGTAAGATGTCGACGCACTTATTTTAGTCTGGGGAGGGCAGGGTCTGGGGATAGGAGCGCAGCTACATAGGGGCGGGAGGGGGCGCCCGACCCCACGAAATTTTTTTTGCGATGTAGGGGGTATATAGTTTTCGTGTAGAAAATTTTTGGTATATTCGGTTTCGACCCCCCAAAATTTCGATATTACCCGAAAAATAGCGTTAGGAAAAAAAAATTTAGATCCCGACCCCCACTGAAAATTTTCTAGCTTCGCCACTGTCTGGGAGGGTCCAAAACGCACTCATTTTAGTAAATGGTAAGTAAAACTCATACGTATCAGATTTTTTCTTCTAATTACTTTTTAATCTTTTTTTTTTTTTTCCTTTTGTTTCCCTCATCTTGTCCTCTCAAGTTTTTTTTTTCTTACTGTCGATTTTTAGCTGCAAGCCTACTACAATTTTAGGGGAAAAAAATACATCCGCTATTTATTCAGTTATAGATCGTCTTTTATGTGATAATTTTGAACTAATTTTGTTGTTTGATATGTTGCTTTTAGTTTATTGATACACACTCGCATAATATGGATGATGTGTATTAACAGTCACATTAGCGGATCTACACCTAGAATATTGGTGGTGCCTATTATTAATAAAAAATAACGTTAAACTAAAATTCAATACATTTACATATAGAAACATAATAGGCTCCAATATACCAACATTATATAAAATAAATACAATTTACATATGATGTTTCCTAAGATTCATGTTTTGAAAATAAGTTAAAATCTCATCATCACTAATAGTCATGAATGTCTCTCTACAAAAGTTACTAAACGATCATTTAACCATCCATCCCCCATCTTAGACCTCAAATCGCCCTTCACATACTTCATAGCTGAAAAGACCCGCTCAACACTTGCGGTTGCTACCGGCAAAAGTAATGCAAGCTTCACAAGCTTGTAAACCACACGGTAACTCTCATTCTTTTTGGTTTCCACAAGTTTTGTTGAAAGATCAACAAGCCCTTTCAAATCTAAAAAACGAGAGTCTAACTTAACATCCATAATATAATTAGCCAATTGATTGCGAATAGATGATTCACATTCTTCCGAAAAATCATTAGGATATGATTGTGTCATCTTCACCAATTTGTCCTCGTCAAAAGAAGCAAACAACGAAGATGGACTCAAGCATGCTACATATTGTAATAGTTCGGTGCTTTCCACGTTAAACCTTTTATCAAGTTCTTTCAATTGCACATCCAGGATACTGAAAAAACAATCATTCTTGTAATGATGTAGATTAGTAACAAATGAACCTTGACGACGAGATTTCAACATGTAAAAACCTCCATCCATGTCCGGCACATCAATGTCATGTCTCATACAAATTTCAAGCACACTATTTAAGAGTACTTCCCATCCACTATCCCTCTTATGTTGAAGTCGTCGGTTGGCAATTGTGACAAGAGTCAAAGCATTTAAGAGATCTTGCTCACGTCTTTGTAAAGCCAAATTCAAATCATGAGTTATCCCTAAAACATCAACCATCAAATATAACATGAAAATAAAACGAAAATCATATAACCCATTTATCAAAGTGCTTGCTTGTCCACGAACGTCATAAGAAGCATCTTCAACAATTGTTTCAAGGACTTTAATTACCGGACCATACAAATTCATTATACTCGTAAGAGTCTTATAGTACGACCCCCAACGAGTATCATCGGTCCTCGAAAGAGATGATTGTTGATTCAAACCTCTACCAGTTTCCACCAAACCCTCCTCTATAATTTCGGCTAAATGAGCAAATTGGTTGTCTCGAAGCAACTCTTGTATTTTGTGAGAACATCCAATTACATTAACAATTTGATTAACTAACCCGAAAAAAGCACTCACATCAATATTACACTTCACAGCCGCAACTAATGCCAATCGAAGTTGATGAGCAAAACAATGAACATAAATGCAGAAGGATTCTCATTTTGAATTAAAGTTCTTAATCCATTTTCACAACCACTCATATTGCTTGCTCCATCATACCCTTGACCTCTAATCTTAGACATACTCAACTTATTCTTAGTCAAAATGTCTTCAATTGCATTTTTAAGTGATGTGGCATTTGTTTCTTTCTCGTACTCTATCCCCAAAAATCTTTCCATAACAGCACCTTTGGAATCAACATAACGCACAACAAGCCCCATTTGTTCTTTCATAGAACAATCACCGGATTCATCAGCTAAAATAGTGAAAACATCATCCCCAATCTCTCTATAAATTTTTGAAGTGGTTAAAAAGGCACATGCCCTTGCAAGTTCTTTTTGAATGGCTGGGGAAGTCATCTTACGACATCTATGTTGAGCATGAACCTCTCTTAATTCACTTACATATTCAAGAAAATGACCATGGTAAGAATAATTTTTTCCATCGTCATGGCCCCGAAATGGTTGCCCACCCCTCAAAAGTAATCTAGTAGCTCTAAGTGATGTCTTCAAGTTCACTGCATAATCATTATTTTCTTGTTCACTTTGTCTATTAATACATGTTCTAATACTTTGCTTAGAGTTCATGAGAGTGATGCATTTTGCTTTACTTGCCCGATGAAAATCACTTTTAGCATGTCTTTCAAGTGCCTCTCTAATTTTAGACCAACCTCTAAAACCATCCTCTTTACCGACAAAAGCTTCACCACCATATTTACTCACATATTTAAACAAATAGCATGGCAAGCAAAACAAGACATCTTTCGATTCACTATATTCCAACCATTCTTTATATTGACTAAAATACTCATGACGGAATTTCCGCTTTTTACCTGAGATGAGAGTGGATGGAAATTCTATAAAATCGGTTGTTCTGGGCCTATGACGATGTACGTTCTTCTAACTCTTTCAACATCATCCGGATAAAAAATCGTGATTGCCTCCCTTTTTCCCGGATCACTTTATAGTATCACATCTCCGCCTCGTAATCGTATTGTATGTTGAGATTTAACTGAAGAACTAGTAGGTTGTGGTCCTTGTGTTTCTTCAACAACTATCTCTTCTTGAGCAATTGGAACACTAGTGCTTAGTTTATTTTTTGGAGTCGACGTAAAGAACCGATCCAACCTATTACCATATTATCAAATGATCAATGAATCAATAATGTGATATTTAAAGCAATAATGTGATATTTAAAGCAATTTTAAATTTCTAGAGTTTACCTTTGATTCGAGGAATTCTTCTTTATTTTGTGAGGGGGTTGCCGAGGGGGGTTTGGTTCGCTCATTCTATGGTATCGGAGAATTTCCTCTCAATCTATCATCACAATTATGGATAGTGGCGGATCTACACCTAAAATATTGGTGGTGCTTATTATTAATAAAAAATAACGTGAAACTAAAATTCAATACATTTACATATACAAACATAATAGGCTTCAATATACCAACATTATATAAAATAAACGCAATTTACATATGATGTTTCCTAGGATTCATGTTTTGAAAATAAGTTAAAATCTCATCATCAGTAATAGTCATGAATACATCTCTCTCTACAAAAGTTACCAAACGATCATTTAACCATTCATCCCCCATCTTAGACCTCAAATCGCCCTTCACATGCTTCATAGCTGAAAAGACCCGCTTAACACTTGCGGTTGCTACCGGCAGAAGTAATGCAAGCTTCACAATCTTGTAAACCACACGGTAAGTCTCATTCTTTTTGGTTTCCACAAGTTTTGTTGAAAGATCAACAAGCCCTTTCAAATATAAAAAACGAGAGTCTAACTTAAATATAAGTAGCCAATTGACTGCGGATAGATGATTCACATTCTTGCAAAAAATCATTAGGATATAATTGTGTCATCTTCATCAATTTATCCTCGCCAAAAGAAGCAAACAGCGAAGAAGGACTCAAGCATGCTACACATTGTAATAGTTTGGTGCTTTCCACGTTAAACCTTTCATCAAGTTCTTTCAATTTCACATCCAGGATACTAAAAAAATAATCATTCTTGTAATGATGTAGATTAGTAACAAATGAATCTTGACGACGAGATTTCAACAAGTAAAAAGGTCCATCCATGTCCGAAACATCAATGTCATGCCTCATACAAATTTCAACCACACTATTAACGAGTACTTCCCATACACTATCCCTCTTATGTTGAAGTCGCCGTTTGGCAATTGTGACAAGAGTCAAAGCATTTAAGAGATCTTGCTCAAGTCTTTGTAAAGCCAAATTCAAATCATGAGTTATCCCTAAAACATCAACCACCAAATATAACATGAAAATAAAATGAAAATCATGTAACCCATTTATCAAAGTGCTTGCTTGTCCACGAACGTCACAAGAAGCATCTTCAACAATTATTTCAAGGACTTTAATTACCGTACCATACAAATTCATTATACTCGTAAGAGTCTTATAGTGCGACCCCCAACGAGTATCACCGGCCCTCGAAAGAGATGATTGTTGATTCAAACCCCTATCGGTTTCCACCAAACCCTGGCTAAATGAGCAAATTGTTTGTATCGAAGCAACTCTTGTCTTTTGTTAGAACATCCAATTACATTCACAACTTGATTAACTAACCCGAAAAAAGCACTCACGTCAATATTACGCTTCACAACCACAACTAATGCCAATTGGAGTTGATGAGCAAAACAATAAACATAAAATGCAGAAGAATTCTCATTTTGAATTAAAGTTCTTAATCCATTTTCACAACCACTCATATTGCTTACTCCATCATACCCTTGACCTCTAATCTTAGACATGTCTTCAATTGTATTTTTAAGTGATATGGCATTTGTTTCTTTCACGTGCTCTATCCCCAAAAATCTTTCCATAACACCACTTCTGGAATCAACATAGCGCACAACAAGCCCCATTTGTTCTTTCATAGAACAATCACCGGATTCATCGGCTAAAATAGTGAAAACATCACCCCCAATCTCTCTACAAATTTTTGAAGTGGTTAAAAAGGCACATGCCCTTGCAAGTTCTTTTTGAATGGCTGGGGAAGTCATCTTACGACATCCATGTTGACCATGAACCTATCTTAATTCATTTACATATTCAAGAAAATTACCTTGGTAGGAAGAATTTTTTCCCTCGTCATGGTCCCGAAATGTTTGCCCACCCCTCAAAAATAATCTAGTAGCTCTAAGTGATGTCTTCAAGTTCACTGCATAATCATTATTTTCTTGTTCGCTTTGTCTATTAATACATGTTCTAATACTTTGCTTAGAGTTCGTGAGAGTGATGCATTTTGCTTTACTTGCCCGATGAAAATCACTTTTAGCATGTCTTTCAAGTGCCTCTACAATTTTAGACCAACCTCTAAAACCATCCCCTTTACCAACAAAAGCTTCACCACCATATTTACTCACATCTTTAAACAAATAGCATAGCAAGCTAAACAAGGCATCTTTCGATTCCCTATATTCCAACCATTCTTTTTATTGACTAAAATACTCATGACGGAATTTCCGCTTTTTACCTGAGATGAGAGTGGTTGGTTCTGATAAAATTGGTTGTTCTGGGCCTATGACGATGTACGTTCTTCTAACTCTTTCAACATCATCCGGATGAAAAACTATGATTGCCTCCCTTTTTCCCGGATCACTTTGTAGTATCACATCTTTGCCTCGTAATCGTATTGTATGTTGAGATTTAAGTGAAGCACTATTAGGTTGTGGTCCTTGTGTTTCTTTAACAACTATCTCTTCTTGAGCAATTGGAACACTAGTACTTGGTTTATTTTTTGGAGTCGACATAAAGAACCGATCCAACCTATTACCATATTATCAAATGATCAATAAGTCAATAATGTGATATTTAAAGCAATAATGTGACATTTAAAACAATTTTAAATTTCTAGGGTTTACCTTTGATTCGAGGAATTCTTCTTTATTTTGTGAGGGGGTTTCCGAGGGGGGTTTGGTTCGCTCATTCTATGATACCGGAGAATTTCCTCTCAATCTATCATCACAATTATGGACATGGGCAGATTTCAAATTTGAATCATCCTTCAATTTCAAATAAGACATGCTAAATCAGAGATTTAAGAAGGGAAAAGAGATGAAACATTATCTTGGGGAAAAAGAAGTGCTCTTTGAGTGGGAGTCTGGGTCGGCGGCAGAGGCTAAGAGGGAGCACCGTAGCAGCTGCTGGCGATGGGAGGGGACCAACGGGAAGGATCCAATGAGGGAGGCACACACATGTTTCTTCCGTTCTAGTTATGTGTGTTGTGGGTCGCCGCTGTTGTTTTATTTTTCTTTTCTATTCGTTCTTTTATTCTGTGTGTAATGTGTTGTGCCGGTTCAAATAAATTCTTTTTTTTTCTTAACCCAAAACGACATCGTTTGAAGGGGTGGGATTTTTTTTTTACTGGTGCCTGTTGTTGTTACCCAAAATATTATTCGGAATGATTTGCTGGATATGGCTATGGGTGAGTAACAAACAAAATGCAAGAGCACGAGCGATGGAATGAAATCAACACAAGATTTGTCGTGGTTATTAATCGCGGGCTTGAATGCTCTCGCGAGATATTATTAATAATAATACTACTTTGGAGTACAACTATTAATGTTTTAGTGCGATTACAATGAGTGTAATAACCCTAGAGGTTTAGCTGCTTAAGAGCTGATGATTTCCGGAAGAACCAGAGTTAATGCTCTGTGAGTTCTTTTTACAAAGATTAAATATAGTGAGTGTTCGTTTCTGCCGAACGTCTTTCTTATCTCTGGGATTTCTCTTGAGGGGAATTCAACTCTCCTTTTCCCAAATGCTGGAAGTCTTCTACTTATAGAAGAGGAGGCAGTTGGGATGTCTTAATCCCAAATGGGCGATCGCCTTTCCTGCATTGAATGCTCATTTAATGCTTCTGACACGCCATTAGTGGCGGCCGGGGCGATCGTCTCAGCACATGGGTCGGTTTTATTAAAGTCCGCGGCTGCTATAGGTAGCCACTCGTGCGAACCAATGAGAAAACAACACGTGTCCCGTGACTCAGTCTTGTGAGGTCCCACCTAGTCCATTACGTGACCAGGGCCTGCTCCTATGGCGCCGTTTGCGGGTCTTTTCGGTAGGTCTGAGGTTGTCCTTGTTACTAAAAAAGCCTTTTTCCTGCTGCGCCGTTTGCGGGTCTGCACGTGGGCCTTCTTCTCGAGATTCAGTCCCCGTAGACTTTGACGGAGGTAGGCTTTATGTGCGGCATAAGACAGTCGTCTTTGAATGGGCACTGAAGGCAATCACCGTGTGGGACGATCGTTAGGTACCTAAAGACGATTGCCCTGGTCACGATCGCTCGGTACTTGGCCTTGATCTGACATCTTGGTTTGGTAAGACTGGCTAGGTTTATTTGACACTTAACTTGGGCCGACCGGCCTTTGAGCCCGTTGGCGGGCTGTTGTTGCTTCTTGGCAGCCGATCGCGGTTGAGGTGATCGCCTCTTCCGAGGCGTATTAATCGCCGCACAACAATTGCCCCCCAGCTGGCTCCGATGTTAAAGATGTGGGGTGAGGTGGTTCCACTAGCGATCGCTTGAATGGACTACGAGCAACTCATCACTTTATGGAACAGGCGATCGTCTTCTCGAGCAGACTTCAATTTTGAGTTCGGACGATCTACTCGATCGCTGAAAAGAGCGGGAGGCGAAAGTTGACTTGAGACGTCATTGGGGCACGTGGCACGCTCCTGTTGGGGGAGTCCGACGGTTTGTCAGACTTATCCTCTGGTGTGCCCTCGAAACGACGCACACACGAGACTCGAGGGCGGCAATATAGTCGGTCTTTCCCAACCATTGCGCTTCGACCCTCGAGACTTTGCTTATTTGTCCAGAAGCCCCTGCCTTCGCCTATAAAAAGGGGCTAGGGTTTCTGGGTTAACACTTCATTTTCACTTTCGTCTAAGAAGAAGATATCGCCGGATTCCTTTGAAGCTTCGTGTTTCCGAGCATCGTTCGACTCAGACTTTTTAGGTAAGAAAAAACCCTCTCTTTTTCCTTTCTTTTTGAAGATGTCCAGAGGAAAACCAACGGTGTATGAGATGGGTAGCACTTACGCCGCCGGGACTTCGACCGTCCGGGATGAAATCTCTGCGGAGTTCCACGTGGAGACGGCCGTCGAGGCTATTCACGCTGGGATTGAACCCGCGGAGGTCGAAGAACTCTTTAACGAAGCCGATGTGGCCAAGGCGGCGGAGGCCGAGCGAAACCATTCGCTGGCCGAAGATGAGATGGAAGTGAAGGCGTACTGGGAGCGAAACAGTGCGTTTGGCAAAGCCTTTTCAGACTTTGCCGAACTTATGGAGAAATTGGCCGGCCCAATTCCCAAGTTTGACTTCCGCGAATACTCGATCGCCTATCCCTATGAACCCAAAAGGCGGATGCTGTTTCGGGCCGCGCGCCGCTCCCCGTGGTCCCTTGGCCAGATTAGAAGCTTGGCAACCAGGAAAGATTTGGACCGCTGGAGGGCGAAGTTCCATGTCCCCTCTGACGTTTGCCTCTATGTGCCCGCCGAGAACGAGCGTGCCGATCAACCCCCTGAGGGCATGGTCGCCGTTAATGAGGCGATAATGAAGGCCGGGCTGCGGTTTCCACTGCCGTTTGCCGTTTCTTACCTGCTGTCCTCCTGGAATGTGGCGCCACTTCAACTGATGCTGAACGCCTGGCTACAGATCGTCTGCACCCTTACTTTGTTCGGTAGTCACCGGCTGTACCATCTTCCTTCGCCGCTGGAGATGAACCATCTCTTTAAACTGACGGTTCAAAAAGGCTCTGTTGGCGGCTACCACATCTAAGGTCGTTCAGGCCGGGTGATCCTTGGGGTCCCGAACAAAGTCCAGGGCGATCTGTCGAAGTGGTTCTCGGTCGGCGGTGTGTGGAAATCGGTCGCGAGCGACAATCCTAATGATGAGTTGGATATCCCCACCAGCTTCCGGGAGAGGAATCTGAGTAAGGGTTTTGACTCTCCCTTCATTCGGATATATCTTGAAATTATCTGATTTAGCCTTCTTTTTTGCAGGTGCCCTTGCTCCGGCGGCAGTTGAGCTAGCTTTTGATTTCGCGATCGTCTGGGAGCGGATATGTAGTCTTCACGACAACCATATAGACGCTCGCCAGATCAAAAACAAAGCCTGCTGGTTGGCCGCTTGGCTGTTTCGTTTTCCTCGCCACCTAGGGTTTCCAGGTACGAACTTTCACGATCTTCCTTTGCTTGACGATCGTCTTGACTGAGGAAGGTGACCAACCTTTGTCGATTGCTTTCTTTACATAAAACCGCTTCCCTTGCTACCAAGAGCCCCCGTTCGAGATTGCTATGTTAAATCCCGGGATTATGAGTCGCCTTCGCCAAGGGAAGAAAACGAGACGAGCTCCTGCTGCGACGCTCCGACCTATCCCCGAGGCGAGGCCTCTCCTGGATCCGGTTGCTGAAGAAGAACAAGACCCTCGGGAGGAGGGACAACTTTGGCTCAATCGCAAGAAACGGAGGACGGAGGTGCCTTCAGCTTCTGCTATTGTTGATGAGCCGCCGATCCCCACGCCTCCGCTTTCCGCGATTTCTCTGGGGGAGGGGGCCACGCCCTCCTCGGCTTTCCTGGAAGCCATGGCGATCGCCAATGCTAAGACCCTGCGCGGGAGGCCGTTCTTCGGCCGCGACCTCGAGAAGGTCGCAAGGTAAGCTTGGTCGCTTTGCTGGGTTATGTCATTTATGTAGGAAATATACCAACTCTTTTGTTCTTGGAACAGGCTCTGTCGCAGCGACCCGAATTGCTCGCCGCTGGTGTTGGATTTCCTTGCTAGCAAAGCCCCTCGCGAGGCTTGTGATGTCCCCCACTATGTCGCTCGGGCTGCTACCGCCCTGCCGAAGGCCTGGACGACCGACTTGGACGCGATCGCACGCCGGCGATCTTCTGATGCGATGCAGGCGGCCTTCATTTTAACCCTTCAGACGGCGACGATGGCTGCCCAGGCTGTGAAAGACTATGAGGGGCGGCCCTCCACCGCTCGTCTCCAGACGGACCTCGAGGCTGCTCGAAAACAGAATATCGAGCTTGCCGACAGGCTCGTGGCGATGGAGAAGAGCTCCATTGAGGCGGCCAACAAGACGATCCATGACCTCGAATGGGCCCGGGCGGCGAACGACCAGATGCGGGATCAGATAACGGATGGCCGCAGGTCGCACGCGGCTGCACAGAAGGAGGTTGCTGAGCTGAAGGCGATCGTCGACCGGTTGACCGGCGAGCTGACGTCGTCGAAGGAGGAGGTGGCTGTCAAGGTTGCCGAGCTCCAGAGCACGAACCAAATGCTTTCGGGGCTGAGGGAGAAACTGGAGGCGACCGAGGCCGATCCCTTCCTCAATGTGGAATATGTCAGTGAATTTGCATATTATATGGCTTATACTGACGCAATACGCGATGCTAAGAATGGAGGGCTCGAGGTCGGCCCTCTGGTTGATAACTTCAAAGCCTATGTGTTTGAGCACCCTATGCAGCCAGCCTTCTTCGTGCCGATCCTCGACCTCTCCTCGGATCATGGGATCGACTTGAGTTGGTATCTACTGCCGGACAACCTTGTTCACCCGGATGCCCCAGAGGACAGGGGTGCAGTGCCTGTTGCTGGCGAGGGGGCGAGCGCCGATCTCTGAGCTTTTCTTGCTTTTTACTTGTAATTTTCTAGGCTTTTGTTGTATTTTTCCCTCGGGCGACCGTGCTTGTACATCAGATCCAAATCACTCGCATTGACCTGGCATCGATCGTCGTATGTATATCTGAACAAAGCCGATTCGTCGTATGTATAGATCCGCTCTCGCCCTTGTTTTTGTTTACTTAGTGAAATTAAGGGAACGAAAATAAATCGTTTAGTGAGCGATCTTTGGTCTAGGTCTTGCGATCTTCAATTTTGCAGATTCCTCGAGGAGGGCCGACCATCTCGGCCTAGAGGAACCTTGCACTGTCGTGGAGTTCGATGGAACCAACCTCTGCGACCATATCTTGTGCGCGAGCGACATTTCGTCTGATGGTTTACATCTCGCGACTCACTTAATTGTGAGGGTCCTCTGTAGGCTACGTTTTGCCTCGCAATGTAGCGATGGGGCGGACGATCTCAGCCTGGAGGAGTCCTTGCACATAGCGCCGTCGGATGAATCGACTTCGCGACCGTGGCTTGTTAGCACTTTTCTGCCTGGGACCGATATGTTAGATGGCGGACCTTCGAGGGCATACGTTGTGACGGGGGGTGGGACGCGTCGCATTGTCCGGATTCACCATGTTATATGATGGACCTTTGAGGGTGGGCGAGCGTGTCCACAGATCTGTTTTGGAGGGTCCTTCGGCTACGCCCGCCTCGTATTTAAATGAAGGGCAAGCGGTCTCCGCCTAAAGGAACCTTGCATGGACGGGTTGTCGGTTCCATCGACCTCCACAACCATGGCTGCACTTTTCTACCAAGGATCATCATGTTAGATGGCGATCCTCGACAGTATACGTTGTGCTAGGGGAGGCGATCGCTTGCCTAGGTCCATCATGTTAGATGACGAACTTTAGAGGGAGAGCGAGTTATCCTCTTTTTGGAGGCGTTGCTCAGGCAGTAGCCTTTGGTTTGTTTTGCCAAAGCAAGTCACTTGGGGAGAATTGGAAAATCTCGTTAAGCACTTTGCACATTGAGTAAATGAATACATGGTGTTTATACTGATAGTAATTCTTCAAATGGATGGCGTTCCAGGGATATTGGTCCGGAGTGCCGTTTGGGTGTTGGAGCTCGTAGGCTCCTTTGGTTAAACACTTGAATATACTGAACGGGCCCTCCCAGTTCAGACCAAATACTCCCGTGTGGGTCTGGATCTTCTTGAGGACTAGGTCGCCCACTTGGAATTGCCTTTCTTTGACCTTTGAATTGAAGAACTTTTCGGATTTCCTTTTGTGGATCATGTTCTTCATTTCTGAGGTCAGTCGTCGTTCTTCGAGCATATCCAAGTCGATTCGCCGAGCTACATCTTTGTCCGTCGTCAGTTGTTGTGCAGTTCGGTGGCTGAGGATGGCGATCTCCGATGAGATCACTGCTTTTGTTCCGAAAGCAAGGGCGAATGGGGTTTCGCTAGTTGAATTTTTTGACGTCGTTCGGTAGGACCACAAAACATGCGGGAGCTCGCTCGCCCAGCGCCCTTGCTTGGATTCGAGTCTGGATTTGATCGTGTGCTTGAGGATCTTGTTTACAGCCTCTACCTGCCCGTTTGTTTGAGGGTGGTAAGGGGCCGAGAACAACTTTTTATTCCCCATTTCTCGCAGAATTGCATAATTTCCAAACCGTCGAACTGCTTTCCGTTGTCGGAGATGATAGCCTGAGGTAGATCGAAATAGCAGATGATGTTTTTCCAAATGAACTTAATTACTTACTCTTGGCCGATCTTGTTGAGTGCTTCGGCCTCTGCCCATTTTGTGAAGTAATCGACCCCCACGATGGCGAATCTACATCCCCCTGGTGCTGTTGGCAAAGGACCGATGAGTTCGATGCCCCATTGGGCGAACGGCCACGGACTATACATAGAGGTGAGCTGCTCGGGGGAGAGCTTAATGTTCGGGCCCATTATTTGACACCTGTGACAAGATCGGGCATAGGCGATCACGTCCTTTCGCAGGGTAGGCTAGAAAAAACCTTGCCTGGTCGTTTTGTGGATGAGGGCTCGCCCTCCTGCGTGATTTCCACAGATCCCGTCATGTATTTCGGCTAACACAAGTCGGCCTTCCTCCGGCGTAATGCATTTGAGGAGGGGAAGGCTGAAAGCTCACTTGTAAAGCCGGTCGTCCAAGAGGGTGTATCTGGTCGCTCGGAGCTGAAGCTGGCGAGCCTTGACCCGATCCGTGGGGACCATTCCATCCTTTAAGTATTCAATGAACGGAGTCATCCAGTTCTCTTCGGCGATGTCAACCGTGGCGACCAAGCTTTTGTTGATTGCCGATCTTGCCAATTTAGTGATTTGGATGTTAGAGAAATCCGATGCCCCATCCGACGATGCGATTTTGGATAGGGCATCGGCCTGGGAGTTGTGCTCTCTCGGGATTTGCTCAATCAGCACCTCTTCAAAATTTGTGCACATTCCGGCGACCAACTCTTGATATTTGATCATTTGTTCATAGCGCGCCTCATATTCTCCCTTGACTTGGTTCACGACCAAGAGGGAGTCCATGAACACGTGAAGGCGACGAACGCCCACGGGGAGCGCTAGATCGAGCCCGCCTACTAAGGCTTCGTACTCGGCTTCATTGTTGGTCGCTCGGAAATCGAAACGCACAACATTTGTGAAACTCTGGCCGTCGGGGATGATGAGGACAATCCCCACCCTCGCTCGTGAGCTGGTCGACGAGCCATCTACGAACAGTTTCCAGGCGGGACAGCTGGCTTGGGTTGGGCCAGGCGGAAAAGTTAATTCCACCACAAAATCCGCCAGTGCTTGGCCCTTGATCGCCGTGCGAGGAGCATATGTGACACCGTATTGGGCGATCTCCAGTGACCACTTGAGGAGTCGCCCGTTGGTGTCTGGCTAGTGCAGAACTTGCCTTAGAGGGAGAGTCATCAGAACCTCCACTTGGTGTTCGAAGAAATAGGCTCTCAGCTTGCGAACACTCATGACCAGTGCGTAAGCGAGCTTCTCCAGAGGCGTGTATCGTGTCTCCGCGTCATGTAGCGCTTGACTAACGAAGTAGATCGGCAAGTGGGTTTGTCCCTCTGCTCGTACTAATACTGCGCTCAGCGCGACCTCCGAGGCTGCCAGGTAAAGGAACAGCTTCTCTCCGGGGATTGGTTTTGCCAAAATTTGGGGGTTTGGAAAGATATTCCTTGATTTTGGCGAACACCATTTGACTTTCTTTCGTCCACGCAAATTTTTTATTCTTTACGGTGGCGAAGAAAGGCTTGCTTTTGTCTTCGAGCCGCGAAATAAAACGATTAAGGGCTGCCAAACACCCCATGAGGCATTGCACCTGTTTGACATTCTGTGGTTCTTGCATGTCGAGGATCGCCTTGATCTTTGTGGGGTTCGCTTCGATCCCCCTTTGGCTCATGATGTGCCCCAGGAATTTTCCGGAGCTTACTCTGAAGTTGCATTTCTTGGGGTTCAGCTTCATGTTGAAACTCTCGAGGATGGCGAACGTCTCGGCGAGGTCTTTGATGTGATTTTCCTTTTTGAGGCTCTTGACCACAATGTCGTCAATGTAAACCTCCATGGTTTTGTCGATTTAATCAGCGAACATCCCTTTGACTAGGCGTTGGTAGGTCGCCCCCGCATTTTTCAGACCAAATGGCATTCGGATCCAAAAGAACACGTCTTTTTCCGTGTGGAATAATGTGTGTTTTACGTCTTTCTACGCCATTGGTATCTGATGGTATCCGGCGAAGGCGTCCATAAACGACATCATTTCGCAACCTGCCGTGCTATCGACCAAGTGGTCAATATGAGGCATTGGAATGTGATCTTTCGGACAAGCCGCATTGAGGTCGGTGAAATCAATACATAACCTCCAGGAGTCGCTCGCCTTCTTGACGAGCACTGCGTTGGCCACCCAATGTGGTTCGTCGGTATCTACCCCGATCAATTTATTGTCGAGCAGCTTTTTGACTTCTGCATCTAGCGCAGCATATTTTTCTGGACCGAATTTCCTACATTTTCGGTGAACAGGCTTCCTTGCCGGGTCGGTCTTTAGATAGTGGCAGGCATGTTCAGGATTGATGTCTACCATATCTTGATGCGACCAGGCAAAGATTCCGATGTTTTTTCATAGTAAACTGATCAGATCGTCTTTTAGCTCTGGATCGATGCTCGAGCCGATCTGCACTTCCCGATCCAGACGAGCCGGATCGATTGTTATACTTCCCAACTCTTCGGTGGGGGCGGTCGCTTCTCGTTTGGAGCAATCGCCGGAATCGATCCTTGGATCAACATCGAGGCTTGGCTCGAAGCCGATCCTCGGTTCGATGTCGTCCGACGATCGATGTGAGATGTCGTCTTCTGAGTTGGGCTGGTATGAGGTGTTTGGCTCATCGATCTCCATTGGTTGGTTTTCGGTCGTCCCAGTGTTACAAGCAGGACAGGTAACAAGCTACAACACAAGAGTAGTTCAAATACTTCTTTGCCATTAGCTGATCTCCTTTTACAATACAGAGTGTCCCTTCGGTAGTGGGGAACTTGATACAATAAAAGAAAGAGGAGGCGACCGCCTCAAAGGTTTCTAAAAAGGGGCGACCTAGGAACCCATTATAGATGCTGGCATGTGTATGATTACAAAGTTCAGGTTCCTAGTGATCTTAACCTTAGGATCGTAACAGCAGACTAGCTCGACGGAGAGCTTGATCCTTCCATAGGCTTTGACCGTGTTGTCACCGAACCCTTTGTTGTGCGGCGATTTATACGCCTCGACGGAGATCGGCATAAGGGCAGAGCGATCAAATCCAGCATCGAATAATCCAAGACAGACTTGCCAAGCGAAGGGTCCAGACCGAGATCAGGTATCGAGCGATCGCCTCTTGGCACCTAGCGATCGACTCTGGTGCCCGACCAAGGACGACCGTCCTATGCCACGTATAAGGCCATCGTCCGTCATATCTACGAAGACCGGATCTCGGAGCGAAGACCCACGTGCAGATCCGCGAATGGCGCCGCAGAATAGGGATCTTTGACTCCAGCCCATCAACAGTTGTCAACAACAAGGACTGCCTCACCTACCGACAGACCCGCCGAAAGGTCCTAGGTGGGACCTCCCGAGACAGCGACTCAGGACGCGTGTTGTCTTCTCATTGGTTCGCACACCCGGCTGCCAACAGCTGATGCGGACTTTAAGGAGACCAACCCATGTGCTAAAGACGATCGCCCGCTTATTATAATACAGCAAAGACGATCGCCCAGCTACCTCCACTCCTATAAATAGGAAACCTCCAGCAACTGGGAAAAGGTTCACAAAAACTGCTATTTTCATACAAAGGTTCAGAAATTATTCCCATACGAGAGTTCATCTAATTGACACAGTGAGAGACTGTCGATTTCTCGCAGTTAACACAGCACTCCAACGTTGTTACAAGAACTCACAGAGCATCAACTCTGGTTCTTCCGGCAATCATCGGCACTCAAGAGCTAGATAACTAGGGTCTTTACACTCATTGTAATTGTACTCTAACATTAATATTTGTACTCCCAAGTATTCGTATTAATAATATCTCGCGAGAGCATTCAAGCCCGGGACTAACAACCCCGGCAATTCTTGTGTTATTTACTTTCCCTCGGACGTGCTCTCACATTTTGTTTGTTACTCATCCATTCCAGCAATCCCTTCCGAATAATATTTTGGGTAACAACAATTGGCGCTAGAGGAAGGGCATCTACCTTCACTTTCTTTCCGACCGTTTCGAAGAACACTCACTGTTCTCCGGAGCATATACTTGAAGAAACACTCACTGTTCTTGAAAGAAAAAACCTTCAGAATCATGACGTCTGCCACCACAGCGAAGAGAGCCACTCTCTGATCCGCAGGACGCCATATTCCGCCTCGATCCGAGCCCCAACCTACGGCAGAGGGTAGCCGCGGCGGCGACCCGGCCTCTCACTCGACCAGTTCCAAACCGTGGAACAAATCGAGGAGGCTATGGCCATCTTAAGGGAGCGACGGAGAGCATGCGAAGAGCCCGCTATAACCCCCTCAGCCATCCGCCGCGCGGGCAAATGGAAGCTCAAGGGGTTACTTATCGAGCGATCACCAGAAATCCCCGATTCACGAGAAAAGGCGCTCGCGAGGTGGGACGGTTCCATCTTCATCCCCCTAGGAAGCGATCCATCATAGCGATCGGGGAATTCTGGCCCCAACCATGAGACGACGGAGTCCGAATCCGTCACCATGAGTTCGGCATACCCAACTCCCAATCAAAAACAGGTCAGCCGTTTGGCTCCCATCCGCAGAAGAATCGAGCCCCGCGGCAAAGACATCATCTACAGCGGAACCAGGGGATCAGTACTTGGTCGCCTCGGATCCCACTCCGAGCGCCTAGCCGCGAGCAGCTAGGCCACGGCAATGGCTGCTATGCAACGCCAGCTCGACGAGATAAAAGTGCTCATGGAAACTAGGGCAGGCGCAAGTAGAAAGATCATCGGACCAAGTGAGCCACTCGCGGTCCACATCGAGCTTGCCCCCGTGCAACCAAGGATCGCTCCTCCTCAAACACTTTTGTACGAGGGGAGATCGGACCCCGAGACTCACCTAAGCAAGTTCCGAATCTACATGATCGGATGCGGGGCATCAGACGCGACGAGATGCCGAATGTTCCTGTTGACATTGGGCGATCTTGCCCATAGGTGGTACACCTCTTTACCACCACGATCAATCAACTCTTTTGAGAAGCAGGCGAACGACTTCACGTCGTATTTCGCCGCCAAGGTCTCCAGGCCAGAAGGTCCCAACCGCACGATGAAAATCAGGCAGGGGGAAGACGAGTCCGATGCAGATTACATCAATCGGGTGGATGAAATAGTCCTCACCGGCAAGCCCATTAGCGACGAGCTCGCCCTCTACTCGGTCCTGGGGGATTCTATGGTCATTCACCCATGTTTAGGCACCTCACGAAAGACATCCCCCCAACCTACGCGACCTTCCGCGCCAAGGCTGCCGATTTCCTGGCCAGGCAAAGGTTGCTCACCCTTCGCCTAGGCGAGGAGACGCCGCCTCCCATCCCAAAGACGGCGATCGCCAAGTCCAACAAGGCGGTCGCCAAGCCACCCGGATATTTCAAGGCCTTCGAGGATGTGGAAGCTCATCTCTTCCACAGCTTCAACCGAACTCCGACCCATATTTTTTACGTCATCAAAGGGCGCGAACCGCTAAGCAAGCCAAAGGCGATAAGGGAAAACGGTCATCTGGACCACAATAAATATTGTGCTTACCACGAGAGTCCCAGTCACAGGCGCCAACCAATGCCGCGACCTCCTCAGACAACTCTGGAGATTGTTCGAGGAGGGCAAGCTGGACAGTTTATTGGCTTACCGGAGCCCCATCAATCTCCCAAACCGGTCGCCAGAGTCGAACGCGATAGGCCAGAAGACTCATACGAGTCGACCCCCCGATCAACCTCGGCGGCCGGATCTATATGCTTCAATCAAGAGGTGGGAACTTCGGAAGTCTTTCCCCGATTCCCACCACGTCAAACCAAAGGCTACTGCCTGAGCAACGCCTCGAAAAAGAGGATGACCCGTTCGTCATCTAACATGATAGACCTAGGCAAGCGATCGCCTCCCCCAGCACAATGTATACCGTCGAGGAACTCCAACTAACATGACGGTCCAAGGTAGAAAAGTGCCGCCATGGTCGCGAAGGTCGACGAAACCGACGATCCATCCATGCAAGGTTCCTTTGGGCAGCGATCGCTCGCCCTTCGTTTAAATACGAGGCGGGCGTAGCCGAAGGACCCTCCAAAACAAATCAGAGGATGACTCGTTCGCACTCTAAAGTTCGTCATCAACATGAAGAACCTAGGCAAGCGATCGCCTCCCCTTGCACAACGTATACCGTCGAGGATCGCCATCTAACATGACGGTCCGAGGTAGAAGAGTGCCGACATGGTTGTGGAGGACGATGGAACCATTCTATGTGACCATGCAAGGTTCCTTTGGGCAGCGATCGCTTGCCCTTCGTTTAAATACGAGGCGGGCATAGCCAAAGGGCCCTCCAAAACAGATCTGTGGACACGTTCGCCCGCCCTCAAAGGTCCATCATATAACATGGTGGATCCGGACAATGCGACGCATCCCTCCCCCCGTCACAACGTATACCGTCGAGGGTCGCCATCTAACATGACGATCCGAGGTAGAAAAGTGCTAGCAAGCCGCGGTCATGAAGTCGATTAATTCGACGACGCCCCGTGCAAGGACTCCTCCAAACCAAGACCGTTCGCCTTTCGTTTAAATACGAGGCGGGCGCAGCCTACGGAGGACCCTCACAATTAAGTGAGTCGCGAGAAGTTGGCCATCAGACGGAATGTCGCTCGTGCACAAGACATGGTCGCAGAGGTCGGTTCCATCGAACTGCGCGATTGTGCACGGTTCTTCTAGGCCGGGATGGTCGGCCTTCCTCGAGGAATCTGCAAAACTGAAGACCGCTCACTAAACGATTTATTTTCGTCCCCTTACCTTCACTAAGTAAACAAAAACAAGGAGAAAGAGCGGAGCTATATATACCACGATCGTCTTTACTCAAATACACGTACGACGATCGGCATTGTTCAGATATGTGTGCAACGATCGACTTTGTTCTAAAGTTACCAGTATGAGTTTATCAATTCACTCGGAGCTGTACGCATGACGATCGTTCCTCAAACACTTGTATAAAGTCATGCAAAAGACTGAGAAAGACAATCATACATGCACGAGATCAGAGAGGCAAATATTTATTTCATCACTTGGAATACAAATACAAACATGGTCACCTGAAGGCAAAAATACAACGAAAGCTACAAAAAATTACAAGTCAAAAAGCAGAAAAGCTCAAGGATCGGCGCCCGTTCCATCGCCAGCAGCAGGCTCTGAACCCCCATCCTCCGGGGCACCCGGATGAACAAGGTTGTCCGACAATAGGTACCAGCTCAAGTCAATTCCGAGATCCGCGGAAAGGTCGAGGATCGGCACGGTGAAGTCAGGTTACAGAGGATGCTCCAGCGCATAGGCTTTGAAATTTTCAGCCAAAGGGACGACCTCGAGCCGTCCCTTCTTAGCGGCACGGATCGCGTCAGCATAAGCCATATAGTAGGAGAATTCGCTGACGTACTCCACGTTAACGAAGAGATCGGCCTCAGTCGCCTTCAGTTTTTCCTTCAACTCCGCAACCGTTTGGCTCACGCCCTCGAGCTCGACAGTTTTGGCAGCCACATCTTCCTTCGAGGATGCAAGCTCATTGGTCAGTCAGGCGATGGTCACCTTCAGCTGGTCGGCCTCCTTCTGCGCGGCTGCGTGCGACCTGCGGGCTTCCGTCATCTGGTCCCGCATCCGGTCAGTCGCCACCCACGCCCGGTCAACATCTTGTCTCGCCTGTTTAGCCACCTCCACGGAGCTCTTCTCTATGGCCGCGAGCCGATCGGCGAACTCAATGTTTTGTTTCCTTGTGGCTTCGAGGTCCGCATGGAGATGAGCGGTGGACGGCCGCCCCTCAAAGTCCCTCACGGCCTGAGCAGCCATCGTCGCCATTTGGAGGGCCAGTGCGAAAGTAGCCTGTATTGCGTCAGCAGACCGCCGGCGCACGATCGCATCCATATCGGTCATCCAGGCCTTAGGGAGGGAGGCGGTAGCCCGAGCAACGTATGAAGGGATATCGCTGACCTCGCGAGGAGCTTTGATCGACAGGAATTCCAACACCATCGGCGAGCAATTCGGGTCGGAATGGCGGATCTTGCACAAATGGCAAAAGAGCTAGGCGTGTTTCCTACACAAGTTTCATAACTCAGCAAAGCGACCAGGATTACCTCTCGACCTTATCTGGGTCACGACCGAAGAACGGCCTGCCACGTGAAGTCTCGGCCTCAGCAGTCGCCATGGACTGAAGGAATGCCGAAGAGGGCGTAGACCCCTCCACCAGAGGAACCGCGGAAAGTGGAGGCACGGAGATCGGAGGCTCATCAGCAGTAGCAGGGGCCGAGGGCTCCACAACCCTCCGTTTCTTGCGGATGAGCCGAAGTTACTCCTCCCCCCGAGGCTCCCCTCTTCGACGACAGGCTCCAGAAGAGGTCTTGCCTCTGGGGTCGGTCGCGGCGAAGCAGCAGGAGCTCGGCTCACCTTTTTCCCTTGGCGAAGATGGTTCATGACCCAAGGATTAGACATGGCAATCGCAGCAGGGGGCTCTGGGAAACAAGGAAAGCGAATTTCTGCAATAGAAAACAAATGACAAAGTTAGTAATCTTTCTCAATCAAGATGAATGGCTTGTCAAAGAAGATCGCGAAAGTTCGTACCTGGAACCTTTAGATGGCGAGGGTAGCGAAATAGCCGAGCAGCCAACCAACAGGATTCGATGTTAATTTGGCGGGCGTCTATATGGTCGTCAGGAAGACTCTGTATTTTCTCCCAGACGATCGCGAAATCAAAAGCGAGGTCGCCTACCGCCGGAATAATGACACCTGCAAAAAGAAGGCCAAAATCAGACCAGTTCAGAATGTATCCGAACAAAGGGAGAGTCTAAATCCTTACTCGGACTCCTCTCCCGAAAACCGGTGGGAATATCCAACTCGTCGGTCGGGTTGTCACTCGCTGCCGACTTCCACGCGCCGCCGACCCAGAACCAGTTCGACGGATCGCCCCTTACTTTGTTCGGGACCCCAAGGATCACCCGGCCTGAGTGACCTTGGATGTGATAGCTGCCGACAGTGCCTTTTTCAACCGTTAACTTGAAGAGATGGTTCATCTCCAACGGCGAAGGAAGACGATACAACCGATGACCGCCAAATAGAGTGAGGGTGCAGACGATCTGAAGCCAAGCATTTGGCGTCAATTGAAGCGGCGCGATGTTCCAGGCGGTCAGCAGATAGGAGACTGCAAACAGCAACGGGAATCGCAGTCCAGCCTCCATTATCACCTCATTGACGGCGACCATGCCCTCTGGAGGTTGATCGGCTCGCTCGTTCTCGGCGGGCACGTGGAGGCAAACAACAGAAGGGACATGGAACCTCGCCCTCCATAGGTCCAGATCCTTCCTGGTCGCCGAGCTCCCTGTAACACCCCCAAACCATTCGGAAATATTACAGCGTCGCAGACCCTCTTCGTGAGGATCTACGAGGTTAAATACAGAAAACACAACAACACAATACATGCCGACATGGCTAAATAATGAACCATTAGACCGATTTGGTCTTTTACCACAACATACACATCGACCATACACTACTCTTTCTCGTAACTCATACCCACGCAGGGGTTAACATAAATCAACAATCCCGCATAGGGGAAGATAAACACAACGGAAAGACAAAACAAGACATCACCAAATACTCAACACCGGTCTTCATGTGATTAGTATCGCCGTCTTCCATCATCCTTCGTAACGATCCTGTTAATTGCTCCCCAACAACTCGCAAATACGGGCCTTGTCTGACATCCACCCCCCGAATACTCGGGGGTTAGCAAAACTCCACTGTTTTGCTAGTGCAAGTATAAATACAAAGACAAGCCATACACATCATACTCCAATAACATAGAAATCATGAATATAATTCCCGAGATAATTCACTTGATCAAAACAGTTTGAATTAAGAAAGATAGGAGCGAAATCATTTTACATCTTACAAAACATTTTACGATCTCGGGAGTTTTGAAAGCATTTGGGGTTTAAAAATTTTCAAGCCTTTCGAAACACTTAGGGACATCGCCCAAAAATCATATATTTCAAAATACGATTCCGATAACAAAATACGGGGTCCAAGACCCAATCATAACATTCCAATTACAAACACGGAGTCCACGACCCAATTCATCCACATCACTTACTCGCAAGAATAACCCGACGGAAACTACACCTGTCAAACATTACCATGACAACAGTCTCACAGAACGACAGCAGAGAGCACATCTTTGCAACTCGACCATACGGTCGAACTCAACACACCACAGAGCTACAATACACAGAGCAACCACAGGACTCACATACCCTTACCAAATTGTCACGGTTAAGGGACAAATCACACACAACACATTTATCGGTGCCATTCCAGCCAAGTACGATACCATTTGGACTGCCATTCTAATCAGACGAAATATGCGCCAAAAATCACAGTTCTCCAACAACACATTTCAAAGTTAACCGTTGGTACGAGAGTCACGGCCGTCGCACCCCGCAGAGCCCCGTCGGACATCCTTGGGTGGTTAACCACAGTTCGTGATACGCACACTCACGGCAATACGTATCCCTAGAGGTCCCGTCAGATCGTCCCTAGGTGAACATACATATATCATCCACAACGCCACGAGAAGCCATAATTCGAATACTAGAATATGCAAACAAATGCTAGGTACTTCGCTAGAATGGCCACTTTAGTCGATGTATACTCACAACAAATATCACACAATCACAAGCAATTACCAATACCAAACAACACCAAGCGCCACAACCTCCTTACGAAGGAATAACAACAAATATCACAAAACGTCCCATATTCGCCAAACATTTACACATATCAGTACACAATCCTCGGCAAATAATTTCGGCCTACTAACATCACTAAACATGATCAAAATCTTCCAACATATGAAACTAACGCACATATTCCAAAAGCACATTAATCTACGAAGCATACGAGTTATCTTTTGAAAGACAACAATTATCGAGAACATACCGATCCTTTTAAAAGTTCATTAAAACATTCAAATTGCACATAAAATCATTTATCAATGATTCCGTCTACGAAACATGAAAAGTATGGGCAAGATACTTGCCTCAATACCACGAGCAACGGGAAACAACAAACGGATACGGTCGGTTAGCCTTCGAACCTCCAGAAACGACCAAGACTTCGACAACTTCACGAACGCTATGAAAATAACATCACCACGCATAAATAACGCTAAACAGAATTCGAATCAACCGGAAAAACGACAAGAATCCAAGGGTTTTTCAAGGAAATTGGAAATCAAGTTCCGGGTGGTGAAAATCAATAAACGAGTTTACAAAAATCCGAAGATTATAGCCAAGACAACAAGAATACCATAACCAAATCATCAAAATCGGACAAATTGGTGAATCACGAAGAAAACCCCCAAAAATCATACAAGTAGGGTTTTAAGCAAGGAAATACCTTGATTCGGACGAAGAACACGGATTAAATGTTGATTTAATCAAAAAGGATCTTCCAAAAAGCCTTAGAAATGAGAAGAATCGGCCAAGAACTCAATTTCCCCAATCTCCCGTCGCCAGCCACACAAAATAGAGGAAAAAGTGAGAAAAAACGAAGTCTGGCCGAGCCCAGGCTATATATAGCCGGCAGGGTTACGGCCGTAACCGGCAGTGCCTTACGGCCGTAACCGACATTCGTCCAAACCCGCCCAGCGCCTGCCGATCGCTTACGGCCGTAACCGACAGGGCCTTACGGCCGTAACTCGGCACTTACGGCCGTACCCGGCAGGTCCTTACGGCCGTAACCGACATTCGTCCGAGGCGCCGTGCACGTAAGGCCGTAACTCGGCCCTTACGGCCGTAATCGGCATTCGTCGAGGCCATGCACCCGATCACTTACGGCCGTAATCGCACCTTCGGCCGTAACTCGGCCCAAAGCGATCCCTGCTGCGGCCGTCTCGGTCGTGGCCACTCGACGGTCCGACGACCCGAAGCCGAACCTGAATATGAATCGAAAATACGGTTACGAAGTACTCACAAAGACGAACCCAAGTGCTAAGAGAACACACGATTCCGACCACCTGAAGGCTCGAAATTCGACAACGGAAAGTAATTACCCCAAACTTTGGGAAATTACAAAAATGGCCCAAAACGTCCGAAAATCACGATACGTGATCGAATAACCAAACCGAAGTTCACAACACGTCTAACAAAGTTAAACGGACTTACGGGAAACTCGAAGCAATGATTTCCAACGAGATTCGCAAGAATCGAACTCAAGTGCGGAAAAGTCGCCAAAAAGCACGGAACTCAACAAAACGACACCGAAACGAACTCGGATGACAAAAAGTGCAGAATTAATCATTCTCGGAATGACGAAGCGGTCATGAACGAGTCATCAAAACGGACTTTCTCCGAAAAAAAAGAAATTACCGGAAATCGAAATTACGGGTATTACATTCTACCCTCTTTAAAAGAAGTTTCGTCCCGAAAATTAAAACAAGTAGGGAGAAGCAATATCTCCACCAGGAAAACTCGACGAGATACACAAAAACCAAAAACTCGCGCCCAACGGCGAAACGCTGCAAGAAACGCAAAGACACATACGACGTGAAAACACGCTCCACGACGACCAACACAATGCCACCGATAGAGACGTAATAAAACCAACAAGTGACAAGCGCCATCAAACTGATAATATGGTCAAGTCAATTATCCGAACAATCATAAAACACAACGAACGAAAATCGATATGATTGACCAACCCAACGGTACATCAATCAAAGCGAGCGATCGGCCCGAACAAATACGGAATTCCCCCGCCCAAGGGTTGGAAGATTGTAAACGAGACTAATTTCCCGAACTTAAGGGAATTACGAAGGAGTCTGAACATTCAACAATCACGGAACGAGATCAACAGAAACCGAACAATCAAACAATTGAATTGCAACGATCGAGACAATGACAGTCGATCAATCATGTATGAGTCATAACGAATAACAAAAATTGAATAGCATCCCCATAGTTCACAGCTCGACTCAAGACAATATATACGATCCGGTGAAAACGACAAGATATGCATTCACATAAGATTCACAGGAGCGGAACCGAATTCGGAAAAAGTCACAACGACAATTGGATTAACCCAAAACAACACCGCAACTTGTTCAAACAACAAAAACTGAAGAGTAGAAAAAGTCCAGAAAATACCGACGAATGCAAACGAGTCGATAGAGTCGAATAAAACGAAAGCAAAAAATATGGCTATTACACCATATCACCTTTAAAAGAGGTTTCGTCCCCGAAACCTAAACAACGAGAACGAAGTGCTAGAATAGCAACCTTCCCGAAAATCTTCTCTTGGTCCCGCATCTAATCTCCATCACTGCCTGTACCGTGGTCACGACCGCGCCCTTTGCCCCCTCGGCATTTTAAGCGGATACTCTCTCAATACAATGGTATAACATCGCAAAATAATGTACCAAATTCCCAACTCAGCTTGATATATCACATAAGACAACTAATAGCAACTCGATAAGAAGATCCACGAGGTATCCTTTTAAATGATGTCGTCTGGAAATCTTTGGATTTGCATGATTATTCAAAATAAAACTTTGAGAGTATTTTTGGTACCTCGGTTTGAAATTAACTTTGCCAAAACTTTATGAATTTTAATTTTCCACAACTTGTTCAGGTTATAAAATTTTCAGAAAAGCGTTTTCGAACACACCCACAACAGATATAATTTACCACTATATCAGAATACGATCCATTACCATCAAATCCAATCACACTTCAACATCATCTGTCCACGTAATTACAGTATCACACAAGCGACCGTCATAAGATAATTAATATCTAAAACTGAAATCCTACCTCTCAGTAATGAGGACTCTCACAACAAGTGTATTTAGGACGACTTAACGTTCACACCACCAACTTAATCACAATTTTGAGCATTATTGACCAAATAATAATGCCGACATCACTACATACCCCCGAACCGACGATCATGAAATCAAAAAGTCGAAAGCAAGAGCCACATTTCGAGTAAATTTTTGGTAGACCTCATTTGAGTTTTTTTTTTAAAATCAAATTTTGAAAACTTGCAAGGCAAGATGAAAATAAAATATAAGTAGTTAAGTTCTAAAAAATTTCCGGTCTCGAGGTCATCATACGAAATCAAAAAATTTCCTTTCTTGACGGATGTTTAAAAATAAAATTTACGTGACTCTTCAAAATAATTAAACTTTGAAATATCACATTGACAAACTTTCCTTGCGGGATCACACCAAGCCATTACTTCAATAAAACGATTCACACAATATATACACACATTTATACACCGGTATCACTTTTCATTCTAGCACAATACGAGAATCAAACAAGTATGGAGTATGTATTCACCAGGCATATTTAAAATCCACATAATAACATATAATCACACGAGACGCAACAAAGTAGGGAGACTTACATCCACATATCGCACGAATATGATGGCTGCACCTCGATACTAATCACGACCGACACCTCAGACGACGCGTCGCGACACGACTCAGTCAGACAAAATCTGACAAGACAAGACAAGACCCAAAAACACACAACTCAACCCGACAGCCTAGGTTTCCGCAACCTAAGCTCTGATACCATATTCTGTAACACCCCCAAACCATTCGGAAATATTACAGCGCCGCAGACCCTCTCCGTGAGGATCTACCAGGCTAAATACAGAAAACACGACAACACAATACATGCCGACATGGCTAAATAATGAACCATTAGACCGATTTGGTCTTTTACCACAACATACACATCGACCATACACTACTCTTTCTCGTAACTCATACCCACGCAGGGGTTAACATAAATCAACAATCCCGCATAGGGGAAGATAAACACAACGGAAAGACAAAACAAGACATCACCAAATACTCAACACCGGTCTTCATGTGATTAGTATCGCCGTCTTCCATCATCCTTCGTAACGATCCTGTTAATTGCTCCCCAACAACCTTCAAATACCTGGACGCAATACAGACATCCACCCCCCGAATACTCGGGGGTTAGCAAAACTCCACTGTTTTGCTAGTGCAAGTATAAATACAAAGACAAGCCATACACATCATACTCCAAGAACATAGAAATCATGAATATAATTCCCGAGATAATTCACTTGATCAAAACAGTTTGAATTAAGAAAGATAGGAGCGAAATCATTTTACATCTTACAAAACATTTTACGATCTCGGGAGTTTTGAAAGCATTTGGGGTTTAAAAACTTTCAAGCCTTTCGAAACACTTAGGGACGCCGCCCAAAAATCATTTATTTCAAAATACGATTCCGATAACAAAATACGGGGTCCACGACCCAATCATAACATTCCAATTACAAACACGGAGTCCACGACCCAATTCATCCACATCACTTACTCGCAAGAATAACCCGACGGAAACTACACCGTGTCAAACATTACCATGACAACAGTCTCACAGAACGACAGCAGAGAGCACATCTTTACAACTCGACCATACGGTCGAACTCAACACACCACAGAGCTACAATACACAGAGCAAACACAGGACTCACGTACCCTTACCAAATTGTCACGGTTAAGGGACAAATCACACACAACACATTTATCGGTGCCATTCCAGCCAAGTACGATACCATTTGGACTGCCATTCTAATCATACGAAATATGCGCCAAAAATCACAGTTCTCCAACATCACATTTCAAAGTTAACCGTTGGTACGAGACTCACGGCCGTCGCACCCCGTAGAGACCCGTCGGACATCCTTGGGTGGTTAACCACAGTTCGTGATACGCACACTCACGGCAATACGTATCCTTAGAGGTCCCGTCAGACCGTCCCTAGGTGAACATACACATATCATCCACAACGCCACGAGAAGCCATAATTCGAATACTAGAATATGCAAACAAATGCTAGGTACTTCGCTAGAATGGCCACTTTAGTCGACGTATACTCACAACAAATATCACACAATCACAAGCAATTACCAATACCAAACAACACCAAGCGCCACAACCTCCTTACGAAGGAATAACAACAAATATCACAAAACGACCCATATTCGCCGAACATTTACACATATCAGTACACAATCCTCGGCAAATAATTTCGGCCTACTAACATCACTAAACATGATCAAAATCTTCCAACATATGAAACTAACGCACATATTCCAAAAGCACATTAATCTACGAAGCATACGAGTTATCTTTTGAAAGACAACAATTATCGAGAACATACCAATCCTTTTAAAAGTTCATTAAAACATTCAAATTGCACATAAAATCAATTATCAATGATTCCATCTACGAAACATGAAAAGTATGGGCAAGATACTTGCCTCAATACCACGAGCAACGGGAAACAGAAAACGGATACGGTCGGTTAGCCTTCGAACCTCCAGAAACGACCAAGACTTCGACAACTTCACGAACGCTATGAAAATAACATCACCACGCATAAATAACGCTAAACAGAATTCGAATCAACCGGAAAAACGACAAGAATCCAAGGGTTTTTCAAGGAAATTGGAAATCAAGTTCCGGGTGGTGAAAATCAATAAACGAGTTTACAAAAATCCGAAGATTATAGCCAAGACAACAAGAATACCATAACCAAATCATCAAAATCGGACAAATCGGTGAATCACGAAGAAAACCCCCAAAAATCATACAAGTAGGGTTTTAAGCAAGGAAATACCTTGATTCGGACGAAGAACACGGATTAAATGATGATTTAATCAAAAAGGATCTTCCAAAAAGCCTTATAAATGAGAAGAATCGGCCAAGAACTCGATTTCCCCAATCTCCCGTCGCCAGCCGCACAAAAACGAGGAAAAAGTGAGAAAAAACGAAGTCTGGCCGAGCCCAGGCTATCTATAGCCGGCAGGGTTATGGCCGTAACCGGCAGTGCCTTACGGCCGTAACTGGCATTCGTCCAAACCCGCCCAGCTCCTGCCGATCGCTTACGGCCGTAACCGACAGGGCCTTACAGCCGTAACTCGGCACTTACGGCCAATCGCATTCGTCGAGCTGCACAGCACCGTCTGGCCAGTAACTCTCGGCCCTTACGGCCATAACCGGCATTCGTCAGGCCATGCCTACCGATCACTTACGGCCGTAACCGGCACTTTACGGCCGTAACTCGGCCAGGCCAGTACCTGCTGTGACCATCTCGGTCGTGGCCACTCCGACGGTCCGAACGACCCCGAAACCCGAACCTGAATACGAATCGAAAATACGGTTACGAAGTACTCACAAAGACGAACCCAAGTGCTAAGAGAACACACGATTCCGACCACCTGAAGGCTCGAAATTCGACAACGGAAAGTAATTACCCCAAACTTTGGGAAATTACGAAAATGGCCCAAAACGTCTGAAAATCACGATACGTGATCGAATAACCAAACCGAAGTTCACAATACGTCTAAAAAAGTTAAACGGACTTACGGGAAACACGAAACAGCAGTTTCCAACGAGATTCGCAAGAATCGAACTCAAGTGCGGAAAAGTCGTCAAAAAGCACGGAACTCAACAAAATGACACCGAAACGAACTCGGATGACAAAAAGTTAAGAATTAATCATTCTCGGAATGACGAAACGGTCATGAACGAGTCGTTAAAACGGACTTTCTCCGAAAAAAAGAAATTACCGGAAATCGAAATTACGGGTATTACATTCCCAATCTGGCCAAGGGTCCACGGAGAGCGGCGAGCAGCCTGGTACAACGTCCTCCTTACAGGTTCATAGGGATGGGCGATCGAGTATTCCCTGAAGTTAAATTTGGGGAGTGGACCGGCCAATCTCTCCATGAGTTCGGAAAATTCCGTGGAGGCTTGGCCGAACGCGCTGGTCCGCTCCCAGTGCGCCGTCGCATCCATCTTCTCCGGTTTCAATGAACGAATCCGCTCGGGCTCCGCCACCTTGGCCGCGTCAGTCTCATTAAAAAGTTCTTCGATCTCCGCGGGCTCAATCCCAGCGCGGATGGCCTCGACAGCGGTGTCCACATGAAACTCCGCAGAAAGTTCATCCCGGGCGGTCAAAGCCCCAGCGGCGGAAGTACTACCTGCCTCATACGCATCTGATCTTCCTCCGGACATATTCAAAGAGAAAGGAGGGAGAAGGAGTTTTTTGTTCTTACCTAAAGTCTGAGTCGAACGACGATCGTCACACGAAGCTTCGAGAGAAATCGGCTATGTCTTCTTCTCAGGCAGAAATTCATAAGGTTGTTTACCTTGTAACCCCAGTCCTTTTTATAGGCAAGAGTGGGGGCTTCTGGGCAAATAAGCAAAGTCCTGAGGATCGAAGTACAACTGTCAGACAAGACCGCATTTAATGCTGCCCTCGAATCTCGCGTACGCGTCGTTTCGAGGGGACGCCAAAGGACAAAACCGTCGGACTCCCCCAACAGGAGCCCGACACGTACCCGGTGACGCTTTCACAACCGCTGTTATTTCCCGCTCATTTCAGCGATCGACCAGGTCGTCCAAATTCAAAATCAGTCCGATCGAGAGACGATCGTCTGTTCCGTAAAATGCTGAGTCGCTCGTCTAAGTCAAGCGATCGCCAGTAAGAACCACCTCACCCCACGTCTTCAACATCGGAGCGAGCTGGGGGTAATTGTTGTGCGGCGATTTATACGCCTCGACGGCGATCGACATAAGGGCCGAGCGACCAAAGCCAGCATCAAATAATCTAAGGCAGACTTGCCAAGCGAAGGGTCCAGACCGAGATCAGGTATCGAGCGATCGCCTCTTGGCACCTAGCGATCGACTCTGGTGCCCGACCAAGGACGACCGTCCTATGCCACGTATAAGGCCATCGTCCGTCATATCTATGAAGACCGGATCTCGGGGCGAAGACCCACGTGCAGATCCGCGAATGGCGCCGCAGAATAAGGATCTTTGACTCCAGTCCATCAACAATTGTCAACGACAAGGACGGCCTCACCTACCGACAGACCCGCCAAAAGGTCCTAGGTGGGACCTCCCGAGACAGCGACTCAGGACGCGTGTTGTCTTCTCATTAGTTCGCACACCTGGCTGCCAGCAGTTGATGCGGACTTTAAGGAGACCAACCCATGTGCTAAAGACGATCGCCCGCTTATTATAATACAGCAAAGACGATCGCCCAGCTACCTCCACTCCTATAAATAGGAAACCTCCAGCAACTGGGAAAAGGTTCACAAAAACTGTTGTTTTCATACAAAGGTTCAGAAATTATTTCCATACGAGAGTTCAGCTAATTGACACAGTGAGAGACCGTCGATTTCTCGCAGTTAACGCAGCACTCCATCGTTTTTACAAGAACTCACAGAGCATCAACTCTGGTTCTTTCGGCAATCATCAGCACTCAAGAGCTAGATAACTAGGGTCTTTACACTCATTGTAATTGTACTCTAACATTAATATTTGTACTCCCAAGTATTCGTATTAATAATATCTCGCGAGAGCATTCAAGCCCGGGACTAACAACCCCGACAATTCTTGTGTTATTTACTTTGCCTCGGACGTGCTCTCGCATTTTGTTTGTTACTCATCCATTCCAGCAATCCCTTCCGAATAATATTTTGGGTAACAACACCCTTGAAGCACGGTTTCGAACAGCTTGATGAATTTGGTCAGGTTGTCGAGCTGGTCCAGAGCAGACTTGTATATGATGTTGCAAAAGCTCCCTTTGTCAACTAGCACGCGGTCGACCGATTTCCCAAGGATACATGCATAGATCACCAAGGCATCCCCCTTGGGGCACTGCACTCCCTCCATATCCTTGTTGGAGAAGGAGATAAATGCATCTTTGGAGATGGTTGGCTCTGGGGGCACCACGACATGGACTCCGGCGAACGCCCTCAGCTCGGCCTTCCGTTTTTTGTTTGACATGGTGGAAACCGGGGAAAGACCTCTGAGATTTCCACTTCCTAATTGAAGCATATTGACCCGGTCGCCGGGGTTGATCGGAGGGATCGACTCATCTGAGTCCTCCGGCTCGTTTCGTTCGATTCTGGCGACCATATTGGGAGGTTAACGGTCGTCATTCTGTCGCCGATCGCGGCCCCCGGTCCTTTCAGCCTGGGGCTCCAGCTTGGTTACTAAACTGTCCAGCTTGCCTTCCTCGAACAATCTCTAGAGTTGTTTGAGGAGGTCACGACATTAGCTGGTGTTGTGGCCGGGACTTTTGTGGTAGGCACAAAATTTATTGCGGTCCAGATGACCGTTGTCCCTCATCGCCTTTGGCTTGCTTATCCATTCGTACCCCTTGATGGCGTTAAAGATATGAGCCGGAGATAGATTAAGGTTGCGGAGGATGTGGATTTCCACATCCTCGAAGGCCTTGAACTCATCGGGTGGCTTCACGACCGTCTTTCTGGGCTTGGAGATCGCCTTCTTTGGGATGGGAGATGGCGCCTTCCTCTCTCCGGTTTCCCCCTCGCCTAGGCGAAGGGTGAGCAACCTCTGCCTGGCCAGAAAGTCGGCGGCCTTGGCGCGGAAGATCACGTAGGTCGGGGGGATGTCCTTTGTGAGGTGCCTGAACATGGGCGAAAGACCACCGAAACCCCCCAGAACCGAGTAGAGGGTGAGCTCGTCGCTTATGGGCTTGCCGGTGAGGACTATTTCATCCACCCGGTCGATGTAATCTTCATCGGACTCGTCTTTCCCCTGCCTGATCTTCATCATGCGGTGGGGACCTTCTCACTGTAATATCCGCGTTTTCTATTTTTAGTAATTTCTATTTTTGGTGTATATTCGTTTCGGACAACTCGCTTGGCACTGTTCTGGAATTCTGAACCTATTTTGTTCTTGGAGTTTCTCCGCTTAGACGGGTCTCGATGATGTTTTTACGTAATTTCATCTTGTGGTATATTTTGTCTCATGTGTATTCGATTCTCGTTAAACTCGTTCGATTTCGTCATTTTCTTACTTCCATGAGTTCGTATGATTGAGTAGAGCATGTTGTGAGTTTCGGATTGTTAATCCGACATTGTGTCGTGATTTTCGGATGCTTGGGCCGTTTTTGTAATTTCCTAGAAATTTAGGGAATTTGTTCCTTGTTCGACTTTGGTTGTGTACCTCAGATCGTTTTGGGGTTCCGTACTTCCATTTCATGTTATTGTTGCCCAAATATCGATTCCTATTGCTTTTATTCTCTTTCCGGATCATTTTTCGTCATTTTGGGACCCGAGGGGGGGTGTGGGCCGCGGCACAAGGATTGTGCGCCGCGGCACACACATTACCCAGTTGTTGGCCGAGCAGGCTGTACCGTGTGCCACGGCACAAGGATTGTGCGCCGCGGCACAGAGCCGAGTCAGTGCCGCGGCACACTTGTCCGGGCCGCGGCACACCCGTGTGGCACTTGCCGGCCAAAACCAACTGTACCGCATGCCGCGGCATAGTCCGACAGGGCCGTGGCACATGCCGAGTCTGAGCCGCGGCAGGCTTCGAATGAGCCGCGGCACAATGAGCGGTCAGCCGATCACTGGGCGCAATTTTTGGCCCTGTGCCAGCCTGATTTAGCGAGCGCGGCACACGCGGATCGGCGCTATATCTGCGTTTTTATTCAGCGAAAGTCACTCATTTCCCTTCCTTCCTTCAACCGTATGAGAGAGAGTGGCTTGTGAGGGAGATTTCCTCCATCTATCACTTGAATGTGTAAATTTCTTCAGCTCTTTTCGATCGTGTGGCTCGGATTGCGGATCTAACTCGTGGTTTTCGGATTTGAGTGCTTGAATCTTCAAGAGGTGAGAACTCCTTTGACCCTAGTATGATTTTGGGGAGGGTTTGGTGGTGATCTTGTGTTTTAAATCGAATTAACCAATGTTGTTATTAGATTTTGATAGTATTCACGTGACCCTTGGTTTTCTTGTTATTGGTTGGGATGAAATCCCGTTGTTACACCGTTGACCGATTTCATTTCCTTATGCACTCTTGGTGTCCGATGAATTGTCCCAACGGGTAGAATTAGGATTAATTCTTACCTTTCCGCATTATTGAGACTTGTTGTATACCGTTATTGTGTTAGGAGCGGATTTGGGAGGATTGTTCGGACCAAAACCTATTCCTTCGTTGTTTCCCTTGTTTCATCGTGTTCAAGGCAAGTACATGTATTACATTTCGTTATGTATGTTGTGATTTTCGAAATGAATGATGAATGGTGATTTTTGGGTGCGTGAGTTGTGTTCCTTCCACCCGGAGTGTCCGACGGGATGTCTGGGGGTCGATACTAAGGGGTACGGCCGCGGAAGTGGACTTGGGTGCGTGTGTGATTGAACTTCCACCCGGAGTGTCCGACGGGATGTCTGGGGGTCGATACTAAGGGGTACGGCCGCGGAAGTGGTATCCCACCCGGAGTGTTCGACGGGATGTCTGGGGGTCGATACTAAGGGGTACGGCCACGGGATACCAGTTGTGATTTTGTGATATCGTGATGATTGAAAACTGATTTGATTGCCAATGTAGTATTCCGGAATATTTATGGCAAATGATTTCTGATTGAGATGATTGCGTAAAACCGTTTTTGTATATAATGTTGTGTAATTGTGTACTTGCACTAGCTATTCGAATGCTAACCCCTTAAATGGGGGAAATGCGTCTTATGCATTTCAGGTACCGGGAGGGCTGAGGAGCAGGCACGGGACATGCACGCAAAGGATGGGATGGCTTGATGATGTGGCTCGAGTCTGCATTGTTATGTTTTGTCATTGCATGGTCGAGTATTGAAGTTAGACTGTCTATTCTGAAACTTGGTTTAAGTCCCCTGCGTGGGCAATAAATTGGTATTTAACCTCTGTTCATGTATTACGTTAAAAATGTTTTGGCCGAGGCCACGGCCTTATTTACTTTTGAGTGCATCATTCGGGATTACATTGTGGTTTATATGTCATGTGTTAGCCTGGTAGACCTCACGAGGGTTCTACAGCGTGTAATGTCCCAGTTGTGAAATTGGGATGTTACATTTATGGTATCAGAGCTTAGGTTTTGAATACCTAGGCTGTCGGTGAATTTTGGGTCTGTCAGTTGCGTCATTAGAGTCAGTCGTTGAGCCTAATATCATCATGCTACCGTCTTTTCGTGCGACCCGTGGCTGTAAGTCTCCTCGAACTCTTATATTTCTGTAATTCGTTTCCTTGCGTCGTGACTTGTGTTACCAACTTTGTGAATTGTGAATCTTTCTGATATTGTTCTTTTCTTATTTTCCTTCAGTATGTTGAGAGGTCGTGGTAGACCGGCTAGGGGACGCGGCCGAGGCCGTGGTCGGGGTGCTGATAATGAGGAGGGCTCACTTTCTCAGTCCTCTGCGGACTCAGCCTCTCACTCAGTGCCGTCGGGTAATAATGCCGATGTCGGGACTCTTGCCGTGCCAGCGATTGGTTGCCCAACTTACTCGAGATAGCTCGAGTGGGCCGAGAATCCACCCGACACCGGAAGAGGAGGCTAGTAAGTGGCTTGAGACGGTGACTAAGATGCACCCTCCTCGTTTCTCGGATCCTCGACTCCCTCGATTGGGAGAATTGGCTCTTTCGGTTGTCCAGACCTTTGATGCCGTAGCTTGTCCTAAAGACAGGAGGTACATATTGCCCAGTACCTCTGGATAAGGAAGGCTGGCGGAATGGTGGGAGGCCGTTGTGCCCGAGACCGTCGAGCTACTTGGGAGGAATTCAAGGTGCTATGGAAGCAGTATTGTCGCCGCCCGATCAAGGAGCGCGAGTGTGGAATTCTTCACCGCTACACCTCAGGATGTGCCTATTTCTCAGGCCATCATTTCTTACAATCAGCAGTTGAGTTTCGTAAGAGATCAAGTAAGAACGGAGGATGATAAAATCCGTTACTTCAATATGCGAATGAAGCCGCATATTAGGCAGAGTATGGCACCGCTCATGTGTGCCAATTTGAAGGAATACCAGGATCGCGCCCTAGCGATCGAGATGGCGGTTCCGGAATCAGAGTCGGTTTCGAAAGCTAAGAAGCAGAAGACTACCGGTGGATTCTCGACCGGGAAGGGTGGTCAGTTTTCGAGGTCTCGTTCTGCTCCCATACCGGGGAAGAGGCCGTTCCATCAGGCCGGTGGATCTCAGGGTAACCGTTCACTTCAGTCCGTTGCTTCTGGTGGCAGGGTTTGTTTTAACTGCAACCAATATGAGCATTTGATGAAGGATTGTCCTTTTCCTCCAGTTACTTGCTACACTTGCGGGCAGACCAGGCATCGGGCGACTCATTGTGAGAGAGCCACCAGGTCCGCTAGAGTTCCGACTACCACTGCCGATCAGAGGGATCACAGCTCTCCAGCTACTCATGTTCCGCAGAGTTCGGGCCGTGGTAGTGGTTGGGGTCAGCCGGATCGCCGTACAGCGTCGAGTTCGGGTTCAGTTCACCCCCGATTGTATCAGATGAGGCGCACAGAGGAGGCGGACGTTCCGGTGGCGTCAAGTACCACTCAGATCCTTTCTCATCCAGTTTTAGTGCTTTTTGATTCGGGTGCTACCCACTCCTTTATTGCTTCGGATTGTGTGAATCTTATTGGCTTTAACTGCTTGTTTGAGTGTGAACCGTTTGTGGTGGGTACGCCTAGCGGGGATCGTATGGTTGGGCACCGGGAAGTTAGGGATTGCCCAGTGAGGATCGGGAGCCGAGATTGGCCCTCGAATCTCATCGTTATAGACATTAAGGGTGAGGATTTGATTCTCGGGGACGATTGGCTGGATCATCACGGTGCTATCATGAACTATCGGACTCGTACCATCTCGATAGTGGCCGAGGATGGCACCGAGCATACCCTCGTCGGTTGTAAGCCGGGTAGATCGGGGAGTGTGATTAGCGCCTTGAAGGCGATGAAACTTCTGAACCAGGGTTGTGTCGGCTATTGGTGTTACGCTCTGCAGGCGGAGGACGGCGGGGTTGACATGTCGTCAATTCCAGTTGTTAGTGAGTATCCCGACGTATTCCCAGACGACTTGCCGGGATTACCACCACAGCGAGAGGTGGAGTTTCCTATCGATCTTGAGCCGAATGCAGCCCCTATATCTCGAGCACCGTACCATATGGCACCGTCGGAGATGTTAGAGCTGAAGAACCAGTTGGGAGAATTATTAGACAAAGGGTATATTCGACCGAGCACATCGCCTTGGGGTGTGCTCATACTTTTTGTTAAGAAGAAAGATTGGTCGCTTCGTTTATGCATCGATTATCGAGAATTAAACAAGCTGACCATCAAAAATAAATACCCTTTGCCCAGGATTGACGATTTGTTTGATCAGCTTCAGGGGGCGACAGTCTTTTTGAAGATTGATTTGCGATCGGGCTACTACCAGTTGAGGATTCGGGACGTCGATATTCCGAAAGCTGCCTTTCGGACGAGATATAGTCATTACGAGTTTGTGGTTATGCCTTTCGGGCTAACCAATGCCCCAGCAGTGTTCATGCAGTTGATGAACAAAGTTTTTATTGAGTATCTGGACAAATTCGTAGTCGTTTTTATCGACGATATTCTTATCTATTCACGGAGTCGGGAGGAGCACGCCTTACATCTCCAGATTGTATTAGACACTTTGAGGGCTGAGCAGTTATACGCGAAGTTCTCTAAGTGTGAGTTTTGGCTCGAGGAAGTGATGTTCCTCGGGCATGTGATTTCAGCAGAGGGAGTTCGGGTAGATCCGCAGAACATAGAGGCAGTGATGGCTTGGGAGCCGCCTAAGAATGTGAAGGAGGTGAGGAGTTTTCTGGGTCTTTCCGGCTATTACCGCAGATTCGTTGAGGGATTTTCTAAGATCGCTAGACCACTCACTCAGTTGCTCCAGAAAACTCAGAAGTTCGAGTGACCGCAGACAGGGTGACGCTTTGACAAGTTAAAGAGACGTCTGACTACCGCACCCGTTTTAGCATTGCCTCAGGGGAACGAGGATTTCGTAGTGTATAGTGATGCTTCGGGCCTTGCTCTAGGATGTGTTTTGATGCAGAGAGACAAAGTGATTGCTTATGCGTCCCGCCAATTGAAACCTTATGAAGTAAATTATCCCACGCACGATTTGGAGTTAGCTGCGGTCGTTTTCGCCTTAAAAATCTGGAGGCATTACCTCTATGGGTCATCGTGTAAGATTTTTACGGATCACAAGATTCTGAAGTACATCTTCAGCCAGAAAGAGTTGAATATGAGGCAGCGTAGGTGGTTAGAGCTAATTAAAGATTACGACCTCGAGATACTTTACCATCCGGGCGAGGCCAACGTAGTGGCTGATGCTTTGAGCCGAAAACCGATGGCTTTACAGATGTTAGAGGTACTTACACCGCAGAGTAGGATCCAGCGAGATTTCATCTGTCAGAATATTGAGGTTTGGGTTCAGAGAGTTCAGGGCCAGTTATGTACGTTAGAGATCACTTCGTCCTTGACTGATAATATCAAGGCGAAGCAGTATGACGATCCGTTTTTGGTCCAGTTGAGGGAGTATGTGAGGAAGGGGAAAGCCCCTGGATTTGTGGTTCACGATGATGGAGTTTTGAGGTTTCGCGGCAGACTTTGTGTACCGAGTGATATTGAGCTGAGACAGATGATCTTGAGTGAAGCTCATGCTACACCTTACTCCATAAATCCTGGTACGAGTAAAATGTACAAGGATGTGAGGAGCAACTACTGGTGGAGTAATTTGAAGACAGACGTTAACGAGTTTGTGTCGAGGTGTCTGACCTGTCAGCAGGTTAAGATCGAGCATCAGCGACCCGCAGGGCTGTTACGACCACTTCCTATCCCGGAGTGGAAATGGGAGGATATCTCTATGGATTTCATTACCGGTATGCCTAAGACTCGGACGGGAATGAACATGATTTGGGTCGTTGTTGATCGACTAACCAAATCATCTCATTTTCTAAGTATTAAGGACACTTGGGGGCCGGAGAGGCTTGCATGAGTGTTTGTTACGGAAATCGTGAGATTACATGGGACCCCTAAGAGTATTGTTTCGGATCGTGATGGCCGATTCATATCACATTTTTGGCAGGACGTTCATCGAGCTTTGGGGACTGAGTTGAGACTCAGTACGTCTTACCACCCTCAGACTGACGGACAGTTAGAGCGGACGATCCAGACGTTGGAGGATATGTTGAGGGCCTGTGCCCTAGATTGGAAGGATGATTGGGAGTCGCACTTGCCGTTAATCGAGTTCACGTACAACAATAGTTGGCACGCCTCGATTAAAATGACACCATTTGAGGCATTATATGGGATAAGGTGTAGATCGCCGTTGTGTTGGAACGATGCGTCCGAACTGATTGGTACCGAGCCCGACATGATAGTTGAGACGAGAGAGAAGGTTGGCCTGATTCGCGATAGATTGTTGACGGCCCAGAGTCGGCAGAAGTCTTATTCCGATACCCGTCGCCGACCGTTGGAGTTTGAGGTGGGAGACCATGTGTTGCTTAAGGTGTCGCCGACACGGGGAGTTTACCGCTTCGGTCGGAAGGGTTAACTTAGTCCGAGGTTTATTGGGCCATTCGAAATTTTAGATAGAGTTGGGGAGCTTGCGTATCGGTTAGGCTTGCCGCCGTCCCTGAGCCACGTGCATAACGTATTTCATGTTTCCCAGCTTAGGAAGTACGTATCGGACCCTAGCCATATTATTGATTTTGGAGAGATCGAGTTGGGGCCCGACATTACCTTCGAGGAGAGGCCGATTCAGATCTTAGAGCGTCGGGTGAAGCAACTCAGGCACAAAACCATTCCTTTGGTTAAAGTGCAATGGTCGAGGCATGGATCCGAGGAAGCCACGTGGGAAACGGAGGAGAGTATGAGGTCGAGATACCCCGAGTTATTCGTGTTGTAAGTTTCGGGACGAAACTTATTTTTAGGGAGAGATAATGTAATATCCGCGTTTTCTATTTTTAGTAATTTCTATTTTTGGTGTATATTCGTTTCGGACAACTCGCTTGGCACTGTTCTGGAATTCTGAACCTATTTTGTTCTTGGAGTTTCTCCGCTTAGACGGGTCTCGATGATGTTTTTACGTAATTTCATCTTGTGGTATATTTTGTCTCATGTGTATTCGATTCTCGTTAAACTCGTTCGATTTCGTCATTTTCTTACTTCCATGAGTTCGTATGATTGAGTAGAGCATGTTGTGAGTTTCGGATTGTTAATCTGACGTTGTGTCGTGATTTTCGGATGCTTGGGCCGTTTTTGTAATTTCCTAGAAATTTAGGGAATTTGTTCCTTGTTCGACTTTGGTTGTGTACCTCAGATCGTTTTGGGGTTCCGTACTTCCATTTCATGTTATTGTTGCCCAAATATCGATTCCTATTGCTTTTATTCTCTTTCCGGATCATTTTTCGTCATTTTGGGACCCGAGGGGGGGTGTGGGCCGCGGCACAAGGATTGTGCGCCGCGGCACACACATTACCCGGTGTTGGCCGAGCAAATGCCGTGTGCCGCGGCACAAGGATTGTGCGCCGCGGCACACAGCCGAGTCAGTGCCGCGGCACACTTTTCCGGGCCGCGGCACACCCGTGTGGCACTTGCCGGCCAAAACCTACTGTACCGCGTGCCGCGGCACAGTCCGACAGGGCCGCGGCACATGCCGAGTCTGAGCCGCGGCACATGCCGAGTCTGAGCCGCGGCACACTTCGAATGAGCCGTGACACAACGAGCGGTCAGCCGATCACTGGGCGCAATTTTTGGCCCTGTGCCGCGGCACAGTTTAGCTGAGCCGCGGCACACAACGCGGTCAGCGCTATATCTGCGTTTTTATTCAGCGAAAGTCACTCATTTCCCTTCCTTCCTTCAACCGTACGAGAGAGAGTGGCTTGTGAGGGAGATTTCCTCCATCTATCACTTGAATGTGTAAATTTCTTCAGCTCTTTTCGATCGTGTGGCTCGGATTGCGGATCTAACTCGTGGTTTTCGGATTTGGTGCTTGAATCTTCAAGAGGTGAGAACTCCTTTGACCCTAGTATGATTTTGGGGAGGGTTTGGTGGTGATCTTGTGTTTTAATTCGAATTAACCGATGTTGTTATTAGATTTTGATAGTATTCACGTGACCCTTGGTTTTCTTGTTATTGGTTGGGATGAAATCCCGTTGTTACACCGTTGACCGATTTCATTTCCTTATGCACTCTTGGTGTCCGATGAATTGTCCCAACGGGTAGAATTAGGATTAATTCTTACCTTTCCGCATTATTGAGACTTGTTGTATACCGTTATTGTGTTAGGAGCGGATTTGGGAGGATTGTTCGGACCAAAACCTATTCCTTCGTTGTTTCCCTTGTTTCATCGTGTTCAAGGCAAGTACATGTATTACATTTCGTTATGTATGTTGTGATTTTCGAAATGAATGATGAATGGTGATTTTTGGGTGCGTGAGTTGTGTTCCTTCCACCCGGAGTGTCCGACGGGATGTCTGGGGGTCGATACTAAGGGGTACGGCCGCGGAAGTGGACTTGGGTGCGTGTGTGATTGAACTTCCACCCGGAGTGTCCGACGGGATGTCTGGGGGTCGATACTAAGGGGTACGGCCGCGGAAGTGGTATCCCACCCGGAGTGTTCGACGGGATGTCTGGGGGTCGATACTAAGGGGTACGGCCACGGGATACCAGTTGTGATTTTGTGATATCGTGATGATTGAAAACTGATTTGATTGCCAATGTAGTATTCCGGAATATTTATGGCAAATGATTTCTGATTGAGATGATTGCGTAAAACCGTTTTTGTATATAATGTTGTGTAATTGTGTACTTGCACTAGCTATTCGAATGCTAACCCCTTAAATGGGGGAAATGCGTCTTATGCATTTCAGGTACCGGGAGGGCTGAGGAGCAGGCACGGGACACGCACGCAAAGGATGGGCTGGCTTGATGATGTGGCTCGAGTCTGCATTGTTATGTTTTGTCATTGCATGGTCGAGTATTGAAGTTAGACTGTCGATTCTGAAACTTGGTTTAAGTCCCCTGCGTGGGCAATAAATTGGTATTTAACCTCTGTTCATGTATTACGTTAAAAATGTTTTGGCCGAGGCCACGGCCTTATTTACTTTTGAGTGCATCATTCGGGATTACATTGTGGTTTATATGTCATGTGTTAGCCTGGTAGACCTCACGAGGGTTCTACGGCGTGTAATGTCCCAGATGTGAAATTGGGGTGTTACACTCGCCAAGCGACCTTGGCGGTGAAGTACAACGTGAAGTCGCTCACCAGCTTTTCAAAGGAGTTAATTGAGCGCAGTGGCAATGAGATGTACCATCTATGGTCAGGATTGCCCAATGTTAACGGGAACATTCGGCATTTCGTCACGTCTGATGCCCCGCATCCAGTCATGTAGATCCGGAACTTGCTTAAGTGAGTCTCGGGGTCCGATATCTCCTCATACAAAGGTGTTTGAGGAGGAGCGATCTTCGGTTGCACGGGGACAAGCTCGATCTGGACCGCGAGCGGCTCACTTGGTCCGACGACCTTTCACTTGGCGCCTGCACCAGTTTCTAGGAGCACTTTCATATCGTCGAGCTGGCGTTGCATTGCGGCCATCGCCGTAGCCTGTGTAATATCCGGAATTTCTACTACTGTTGTTTGATATTATTTTATCCGAGTTATATTGTACAACGTGGAATCTGTACAGTATAGATAAAATAAATGAAGGACTGAGATGTCAGTATCGGTATAATTGTCGTACTTGGTCGACAATTGTATTAGAGGATATAGTGTGTCATGTATACGTATCCAGTATGTCGAGACGGACGAGAAACGTTGGAAATGGCTAAGTGTAACATTATTAGCGCACGCTAATAATAACGAGTAGTGCACGCTATCGTGCAGGTTTAGCGCACGCTACGGACATAACTTAGCGTACGCTAGTGAAGAACAGCTCAGAGGGAATCTACGCGTGAACCAGGCCACTTTCGGCGCATGTTCTGATTAGTCAAATGATATTTGTCGTAAAGGATTAGCGCACGCTAATGCTTGTTGTTAGCGCACGCTAATATCAGTCGGTCAACAGGGAATCTTGGCTTTATTGGTTGCTTTCGGCATGTGGGGTCTCGAGCATATTCGGGGTAGGTGCAGACTGTAGCAAGTCAACTTCTGATAGCGCACGCTAAGGTAAATGACTTGCGTACGCTAAGCAGGATGTTTTACGTACGTTAATGCATGGGCATTACGTACGTAAGCTAGTTTACGAAGCGAGGCAGTAGCCTCTGGGCTTCGATAGCGCACTGATCGCTAGAAATTCGCGTAGTATGGTTTTCAAATCCGATCAATTTTAAAATTTGTAAAACCTCGAAGTATTTCCAAGGTGTCGAACCCAAGGGAATTGATGTGTCGAAAATAAAGGAAGTAACTCTACTCAAAATTTGACTACTATTTAGGAATCCGAAAATTTGGTTTGTTTCTAATTATCTAACTTTAAAAATCGAAAAATAAAAATTAAATAAAAGATGAATTATCTAAATTAAGCAAATAAAGCAAATTAGCAAGATAAAATCACAAGTGAAAGCTAATTGATCATAGGGTAGTATCATCTAATTGAGTTCACACAATCCATTCACTTGATTCCTTTTCCCCAAATTTTAATTCAATCCTAGAAATAATCACTCAGCCGATCTAGAATTCCGATCAAGGCAACCTAGAAAGATAGCCAATTTAAACCCTTTTTCCCCGCCAGGGCTCAAAGAATTTAAATCACTTAAAAAGCGCCAACTTATTTATCTATGATTTATCTTACTCCACTTAGGTCTTAAGATCAAATCATATTGTGCATCAAGTATTTCCACTAATTAATTAATCCTTCCGGGCAAAATCAATTAGCTAACATGCATCGATTAAGGGCCCTTTAATCTAGCATGAAATTTAACACATCTTGATCACAAGCCTAGGATGAAAGGTAAAAAGGTAATCAAAGGAACATCATGTGAACATCAATTAAAATTACTAACCCTAGAATCAATCAATTAATTTAGCCAAACATAATTGAAATTAAACAGGAAATAGATGGAGAATGCATATTATTAATATGAAAAGAGAAATTACAACCCGTCCGGATGAACTCTGAGTCTTCAATCTCCGATAAAGTCGAAAAACAATAATAATTGCTGCTCCAAAAAGTTCTAGTCTCCAAGGAATTAATCTTGCGAAAATATGTAAAAGAGTGCAAAAGATGATAAAAGATGAAAAAGAATGATAAAAGATGGTAAACTAGGTCTAGGAGGGGGTGTATATAGCCTATGGGAGTTAAACTCCCGATTAGCCCTAATCTAGGAAACAAAAACTATCCAAAAGAGTCACAATCCGTCAAAATACGAGAACCCGCGTAGCAGCCTATCGGACGCACCTATCGGCCGATATGCTGGCCCGATAGGTGGTTCGTCGGTCGACTTCACTTGATAGGGCTCGGACACCTTTCGGATGCACCTATCGGCCGATATGCTGGCCCGATAGGTTCATCTGTCTCTTGCAAAAATCCGTTTCTTCCGTCCGTTTGACTCGACTCTCGGTCCTTTGTCTCGTTTTGGGTCCTTTTGGCTCTAAAAACCTGCAAACACACTAAAACCAACCCAAACGCGTAATACGGCTCGACTAATCATAAATAAGCCAAATACGAGCACATTAATCACGAAACGAGATAAAAACCTAGTATAAAATCCTAGAAAAATGTGGTAAAATTACCACTTATCACGCACGCTAACAAAGTCAGTTAGCGCACGCTAAGTCGGTAGCGCACGCTAAACATGAGATGTTAGCGCACGCTAATAATGAATATTATAAAAGGGGACAGAAGGGTGCTGAGAAGCATTTCGTCATTCTTCTTCTTTCAGACGAGAGAGAGAGAGAGTTGGGATATATTTGAGGTCCCCAAACACTGTATAATGATAATCTTTGACAACATTAGATTGAGAGCTTGGATTCAAGCCTTGTTCTTCAAGATGTTCATGATTCTTTGGATGGAGTTCTAGTGTTCTTTTTGGTTCGTCTAAACCAGGTAATCTTCGTATTCCCTTGTTAATGGTTCGTTTTTCTTGGATGATTTCATGTAAGGAGCATGTTGGATAATCATATGATGATGTTATATGAGATTCAATGGAATTTTGATAAGAGTTTCGGATGTTAGTTAAGATTCTTCATACTGTAAGGATGTTGATTCATGTAACCCGATCTAAGAGGGATTTCTGAATCTTGGTAATTATATTGGTTGATTTAGATGAGGTGAATCATGATAGTAGGTTGAATTCCAGATTTAGCATGATACGATCCTTGTTATCGAGTCGGTTTGATTGTTGATGTTGTTATTGATATATGGACATTGACATGATCATGGTGATAATTATGGGGTCGTTTATCTTCAACAGATATGGAGATTTATGTCTTCCTTCATTCGGTTTCGTAGTCGCAAGATGTGAGTCGATGTTTGGAATGCATGCCACTGTACAGCATTAGCGCACACTAAGCTTACTGGCTAGCGCACGCTAACGGGACAACTTAGCGCACGCTACGTTATGCGTTTAACGTGCGCTAAGTAGGCAGACAGTGCAGTATTTTTGTGTTTTGATTATGAATTCTCGATGGTTTGACTTGGTTGGTTCTGACTGTGTTTATTCGAGGTTGTGTTGAACCGTTGAGTTCGATTGGTTAGTTTTGTCAGTTGTTGATTGTTATCGGATATGTGTTATTTGATTTCTTCGATAGGTTGAGATTATTGATCGGTGATTATAATCGGATATTGCGGTCGTGTTCGAGTATGTCCATTGTATTGCTTTTGATCGGGGCTGAGGAGCTCGTAGACAAAGGCAATGTGTTCGGCAGCAGCTTCGTGGTATCGGTATCGAGGCAAGTTATTACTTGCTCGGTTATAATATTTAATGAATGGTTTTGATTTGATTCGTTTATAATGCATATAGCGATGATTATTATTGTGAACTCTGGGTATTCGGATCGCATATCGTTCTTTCGATTCTGGGAGGTAAATCATAATGTATATGCTTTATCTCAGTTATTGGTATGTTCGAGTATCGAGGTTACATTATGGTAAAGACGAGGATATGAGTATCTATAGTTCATTGTACGTTTGGATCGCCGAGCATTGAGGATAATCGTTGGTGATGATTGGACATCGAGGTTGCTCCCGAAGGACTCGGGGCAAGTATTCCATATTGATCATGGTTTAATGTTATTTATTTTGGTCTCGTACATTTTCTTTCATGTTGTTGAACATGAAGTCGTCCTAGTAAATTGTCATGTTGTCGTGCATGTTATGTTGTTCATGTTGATGAACGTGTTGATTTTCATATGTGTATGCATTTTGTGTTGTTTATGTTGTGTAAATAATCCAATGGGATTATGAGGATCTATGCTGAGGGCGCTGGATCGAATGTCCACCTCGTGTTGGTCCGACGGGATCATCTTAGGATCTATCTTTGAGGCCCGGATCATTGGGACGGTTTTCCACCTCGTGTTGGTCCGCGGGATCATCTTGGGATCTATCTTGAGGCGCTGGATCGTTGGATTACCCGGTGTTGTGTTGTTTTGCTTATGTATATTGTTGGTTATCCACCTCGTGTTGATCTTGTAGGATCATCTTGGGATCTATCTTTGAGGCGTGGATCATGGGATTTCCATTGAGTATGCGTAGTTGTTATTGTTTTTGAGCATATTGACGTTGTCATATGAGTATGCATTTGTAGGTCTTGTGTTAGGACCTTGTCCGTATTGCATTGTTCTGATCTCGGATTAGACTGATATGATTATCATGGCACATCATATCTCGAGGTATGTTCCATATTGTCTTTGGTCTTGTCTTTGGTGGACAATCGGTTATCGTCTTGGGATTTGATGATATTATTCGATGGATCGTATTGGTCAGAAATGATAGATTTCCGTATCGTGAGATGGATATGATAGTTTGAGGATCTTGAGTATTGTTTGAGGTACAATACAGATATTATGTTCAATTTTATTGGTTAATCGAGTACAGGATGTGAAATGTGATAATGGTTATTCTGATGAGAATTTCTTGAGTAAGTAAAGTTATGGCGGCAAGATTTCGTTGGTCGTATTCTTATGTTGTATTCTCATTGGTATGTTATTATTAATGTGATGTGACGGTTATCATTGTTGGATATTATGGATGACCCCGTCGTGGGATTTCTTTTAGGTTCTCGGAGTATCGAGCTTGTAGCGGTCGTGAAGAGATGAGCTTTCCGGAGGATACTGACTAGGACATGTTCTGTGCATTGAGTTTCTTGATTGGTTCTTGTATTCCGCTGCTAGAGTATCGTTTTGGTTGGTCTTTTTCCGCTGCATGAGTATTTTGAAATGCTCTTTTGGTATCTAGTAACTGAGGTTACTTTGGAAATCGTTTTCTAAACTTTTGAGTATCGGTTGTTTGGCCTTGCGATTTCAAATGAGTTTTACGACGGTTTTTGATAAATGGATTTTTTTAAGTCTTTGTGAATTTTTAAAGGTAGTACCGTCGTTGGTCTCTTGGGCATTTGTAAATGTTTGCGAAAATTTCTTTTAGCCTGGTGGGTTCCATCTCGGGGCCCACGGCGCTGTAATATCTCCGGTTAAATCTGGGGGTGTTACAGTCTGGCTGCTCGCGGTCTGTCTCTCGGAGCGGGAGACGAGGTGATCATGTGCTGATCTCCTGGCTCCATTGTAGGCGACGAGGTCTTTGCCGCCGAGCTCGATTTTTCGGCGAGTGGGAGCCAAATGGCTGACCTGTTTTTTGGGAGTTGGGTATGCCGAACTCCTGGTGACGGATTCGGACTCCGACGTCTCATGGCTGGGGCCAGAATGCCCAGGTTTCCATGAAGGATCACTTCCTAGGCAGCTGAAGACGGAACTGTCCCGCCTCGCGAGTGCCTTTTCTCATGAATCGGGGCTCTGATGATTGCTCGACATATAACCCCTTGAGCTTTCATTTGCCCGCGCGACGGATGGCTGAAGGGGTAATAGTGGGCGCATCGCATGCTCTCCGTCGCTCTCTTAGGACGGCCATGGCCTCCTCGATCTGTTCCGCGGTTTGGAATTGATCGAGTGAGAGGCTGGGGACGTCCCTCGGGGGCGGGAGTGAGAGTCTGGCGTCGCCGCGACTGCCGTCCGCCGTAGGTTGGGACTCGGTTTGGGCCCAAATAAGGCGTCCGGCGGACCGTAAGGTGGCCCTCTTCGAAGTGGTGGCAGACGTCATTATCTCGATGGTTTTTCTTTGAAGAACAGTGAGTGTTTCTTCAATTATATTTTCCGGAGAACAGTGGGTGTTCTTCGAAATGATCGGAGAGAAAATAAGGGTTCAACCCCCTTCTTCTAGCGCCAATTGTTGTTAACCAAAATATTATTCGGAATGATTTGTTGGATATGGCTATGGGTGAGTAACAAACAAAATGCAAGAGCACGAGCAATGGAATGAAATTAACACAAGATTTGCCGGGGTTGTTAATCCCGGGCTTGAATGCTCTCGCGATATATTATTAATAATAATACTTTGGAGTACAACTATTAATGTTTTAGTGCGATTACAATGAGTGTAATAACCCTAGAGGTTTAGCTGCTTAAGAGCTGATGATTGCCGAAAGAACCAGAGTTAATGATCTGTGAGTTCTTGTTACAAAGATTAAATATAGTGAGCGTTCGTTTCTGCCGAACGTCTTTCTTATCTCTGGGATTTCTCTTGAGGAAAATTCAACTCTCCTTTTCCCAAATGCTGGAAGTCTCCCATTTATAGAAGAGGAGGCAGTTGGGATGTCCTAATCCCAAACGGTCGATCGCCTTTCCTGCATTGAATGCTCATTTAATGCTTCTGACACGCCATTAGTGGCGGCCGGGGCGATCATCTCAGCACGTGGGTCGGTTTCCTTAAAGTCCGCGGCTGATATAGGTAGCCACCCGTGCGAACCAATGAGAAAACAACACGTGCCCCGCGACTCAGTCTTGTGAGGTCCCACCTAGTCCATTGTGTGATCAGGGCCTGCTCCTATGGCGCCATTTTCGGATCTTGTCGGTAGGTCTGAGGCTGTCCTTGTCACTAAAAAAGCCTTTTCTTGCTGCGCCGTTTGCGGGTCTCCACATGGGCCTTCTTCTCGAGATTCAATCCCCGTAGACTTTGACAGAGGTCGGCTTTATGTGCGGCATAAGACGGTCATCTTTGAACGGGCACTGAAGGTGATCGCCTTGTGGGACGATCACTAGGTACCTAAAGACAATTTCCCTGGTCACGATCGCTCGGTACTTGGCTTCGATCTGACATCTTGGTTTGGTAAGACTGCCTTGGTTTATTTGACACTTAACCTGGGCCGACCGGCCTTTGTGCCCGTTGGCGGGCTGTTGATGCTTCTTGGCAGCCAATCGCGGTTGAGGTGATCGCCTCTTCGGAGGCGTATTAATTGCCGCACAACACATGTGCACCAGCAAGCACATAGTGGGGTCTGCCCCTGATTATGGACAGGGACAGATTTCAAATTTGAATCATCCTTCAATTTCAAATAAGACATGCTAAATGAGAGAGTAATAAGGGAAAAGAGATGAAACCTTACCTTGGGGAAAAACAAGTGCTCTGTGAGTGGGAGTCTGGGTCGGCGGCAGAGACTGAGAGGGATCGTCGGAGCGGCTGCCGGCGACGGGAGGGGACCGACGGGAAGGAGCCAAGGAGGGAGGCACACACACGTTTCTTCCGTTCTGGTTATGTATGTTGTGGGTCGCCGCTGTTCTTTTCTTTTTCTTTTCTATTCATTCTTTTATTCTGTGTGTAATGTGTTGTGCTGGTTCAAATAAATTCTTTTTTTTCTTCCTTAACCCAAAACGACGTCGTTTGAAGGGGTTTTTTTTTTTGCTGGTGCCTGTGCACGAGCAGGCACATAGTGGGGTCCGTCCCTAACTGTCACAATAATGTACATAATGTATGTTAATATTGTATATTTGTAGTTGAAATGATATACACAGTGTGAGTAAATAATGTATATTAATAGTCATAATGCTGTACATAATGTGTCAGTGGTGTGTAGTTAGAAGCAAACTGATGTACATAGTATTAGTAAGTAATGTATATTTAGAGTCACGCGATGTACATAACGTGAGTCAATGACTTAGATTCAAATTGATGTACATAGTATATATATGTGATGTGTATTTAGAATCACACTAATATACATAGTATGGTCACTTATGTATATTTAGAGTCAAAGTAATGTATATTTACAATGAAAATGATGTACAAAGTGTGCGTCGCTGATGTATATTAAGTATCACAATGATGTACATCACATATGTAAGTGTTGTACATATGAGTGTCAAGTTATGTATATTTGGAGTCAAGTATATATAGAACGAGGCTTTACGAACTCGTGCGTTGCACCGGCTGTGATTTTGGTTGAATATGTACGTGGTTTGGATGTGATGTTGGTGCAGATGGTTGAATACTTATTATCAAGATTGCGTCGGATTTTGTTTGTTGCTTTTTGAGAAGATTATAGCCTTTTTTTTAATGTTTGTAATATAAGTTTTATATAATTAGTTATTTGTAATGTATTGGGATTATTTTAGTTGATATGTGCTTGATGTTTCATAATAGAGTATTGGTATTAGATGGCCCATATTCAATACAAAGTAATTGGGCTTTGTTATGTGATGTGGCCCATTGTCCATTTATTTCTCCCAAGTTTTTGTATATCAATTGTGTTAGTTTATATATTTTAACGAAATTCCATAGTTATAATTTCGACCAATATTAAGATCGATCAATATAACACTTATGTATAATATTTCCGCCTTAATATGCATTTCATATATCATAAATGACACAAAACTGCACTTTCCATAACTCGTTATTGTAGTTAAGTAACATCTTCCTAATGTTGCAAAAGGTAAATCTGCAAATTTAGCTACTCTTGGCCTTCGTAATGACTGCCGTAATCATCTTTCATCACCTAACAATCTGCATCATTGTTAGAAGATGATGATGGCAAATGTGTAGTAACATTTGATGTTGTCGAATCAATTATTGATAGTATCAACCTCATTGTTTTTTTCTTGTTGTGAGTTGCTTTGAAACACGTTTGTCTTAATTTTCTTGTGCTTAACTGGAGTGGTAAATCGGGGTTTTCTTCCACATTCTTCTTATGCCTAAAAATCAACTTTTTTTATTTGGTTATTATAATTTACAAATGACTTCGAGACAAAATTATATACTTTTTCCTTTCTATTCATTATTCAAGGTGATATTTTTAATTCGAATTTGTTATTTTAGCAAACTCTTTTAGTTTATCTGTTCAAATCAGATGTACTAAAACTCACTGATCCGTGTGATGCACAAATGTTGTATCTAAGTGTTCATCGCGTAATGTTTGTGTAAATTGCCGAATATACAACAATCTATAACTAAGGCTGCCGCAGGAGATCCTTGTTGATTGTTTTAAGTACTTCGTTAATGTTTACGTAAATGTAACCATTTTGTTGAGTTTATAGTTTATTTCTTGTTGTTGTCTTGGTGTTTTTTTTTTATTTTTAAAATATTTGTAGTGTAAGTTTTAGATAATGTGTTATATTTTTCACCAAAACATGTGACGTTTTCTTTCGTTGATTTGACTACATATCAAACAAATAAAAATACTTTTTTTAGCCTCTCATGAGGATAACAAATTCGGTACTCATGTATATTTCCAGAACATCATTAAAATATTACTTGGATCGTATTATCACTTTTAGTAGAGTGTCAACCCCTTCCTTTATATCCCAGAAAATCATCTTTAAAAATCTTTAAGACACACATTTTTGAAATACCAAGAATAAAATGTACCTCATATATAGACTTATGTGCGTTCATAATTTTTTATATTAGTCGATAAAAATTATATTGTCATGGAAATAGATATTTCTTATAAATATTACGCCAATACGCCTTAGAATAGCAATACCTTCCATTACATGTCTCACAATTTTCATGTTTACAACCTACTGATAATATTTGATGCTATTGCTCCCACGCTTAACACAATTTTATCTCCATAATTCCACCATTAATAATCAACTAAAAAACTTCATTCCGTATTTTTGGGTGGGGATTAATTGTTAATCCGCAAGTACCCTTCTGAGTTTCTAAACTCAGATTCAAAATTCTTTTTAAAATCTTCCCTCAAAAACATCAATGGCATCTCAATGATTAATTGTTAATCCGCAAGTACCCTTTGAGTTTCTAAACTCAGATCAAACTTCTTTTCATCCATAAATTTTTTATCACGTAGATATGCCAATTGGTTAGCATTCAAAGCACACATATATCTAGCCTCATTCATCGATGACTATTGAACACGTAAGTCGATCAATGTTCAACTAACTTATTTTACTCAAACATTGATCACATCCACGACTTTGAAGCACAATTCACATCCAACACTCAATCCCATTTATGACACAAATTACACGAACACAAACACACACCTGCATATTTTATTTAGTAGCAGGATCTAAATCCACAGTTGCTATATCCTCAACAAATCCTTGTGCTATGGGTGACCCTACGTACAAATAATCTTCTTCTCTTTCGGAAGCCATATTTGTAAGTTGGACTATAGTTTTGTTGTCGGGGTTGTATACCCGTTGATGTTTTTGGGAGTTACATCGATCGCGCCCGCATCCTTAATAACCTGTAACATGGTGCAAATGCTTATAATCCTTTAAAAGTAGGAAAAGGAGAAAATCACATGCGGGATCATAAATGTACATTGAGATAGTCATACTCCTCTCTCATAACACCTTTACGATCTCTCATAGCACGGGTAGCTCGTGATACGCCAACTTCTGGGATATGTAAATAATCACATCCACCCATAATACAGGTTTGTAAAACCATGTCTTGGTTGAATTCTCCAAATGCTTTGCTATGTTCTACCTTTGACCATTCGAACAGTTTGTACTTTTTGCTCTTCAAATGGTGTTATTTATAGTATCGAATGATGGTGGTTGAAAGGTTTGTGTTTGAAGGCAAATGAAAGGAGCAAATGATTAAATGAAGGAGACTTGAAAAGAACTTGATAACTTTAGGCAATTAATATTTGCCTCATTAAATTTGAGACAATATGAAAGGAATTAACAATACATACGGTTGCAATTCTTGTAAAAGCTATTTGATATGAATGAGTTTTCACTTTAAAACTGAAGTCATTAATACTCCAATCAATTAGTGATGTCATGATATTAATCTCCATATATTTTCACTTCAAAAATGGTGTCATTAATACTCCACAATTAATTTTAGGACATAATCTTTCAATATATATGATAAGTGATGTATATTTATTGATGTGCATAGCGTATGCCAATGATATATATTTATAGCTGAAGTAATATACACGATGTACGCTTTAAAATAGATAGTGCGACGTGACCGAAGCTGTAATATCCGTATTTTTTCTTTCCCTTGTATTTTCGTTTTTGGTGTATTTCTCGATTGTAGTGACCCTCGTGTACTTTTCAGCGTGTCCTTCCTGTCAAACTGTTGAATTGTATTCTCGTTATTGTTCATTGTTTCAACTTTCCTCATATGAATTCGACTTTGTTAGATCACCATTAATTTTTGGTGACTCCAAAAATTATAAATCTTTGCAATATTATAGAACATCGAGTTAGCTTTCCAATGGTTCAAGCGGTGAGTCAATCGGAGTCCGGACGAGAGAGTTATGGTCGTTTTAGTGGAAGATCACATTTGTCGGGCACCGTCGAGAGCCTTTCGGCCGATAGGGTGGGCGATAGACTCTCTTGCCGGCATTTGTATGGGTATCGGCCGATCACTTCCAGAGCCTTTCGGCCGATAGGGTGGGCGATAGACTCTCTGCCGGCATTTACGTATGGGTATCGGTTGGGCACATCGGCCCGACTATCGGCCAAATAGGTTCTGCTGAGATACACTATAAAAGTGTCTTTTTGAGAGAGAACAGATCATTTCTTCATTTTCTTCCACTGCATATCGAGAGGGGATATAGAGGGGGAGAGTTCTTCATCCGGGGTCGATTTCTCACCATTTCTTTTCGGTTGTGAGGCTTGGATAATCAATCTAACGCGAGTTCTACGGATCTTAGTTCTTGAATCTCCAAAGGTAATGTTCTAAAACCCTACTTTTTTGGATAATTGGGGATTTTGGGGTTTTGTCCGATTCTTTCCGTTTCGTTGATGGATTCATGATGAATATGATTATTCTTGTTGGTATTCTTAGTTTCCCTACGGATTCATGGTATATTTTCATGGTTTTGCGAAATCGAGAGGGTTTGGTTGTGGTCCGCCCTCGTTGTTATTTTTGTATGAATATACATGAATCGTAGGCGGGTTTCCGGTGTATTCCATTTCCGTAATCGTTTAGAAGTGGTTGTGATTGTGCTATTCGAATCGTTAGGTTCATTCTCGCTTCCTCGTGGTTGTGCTTGATCCTTCGTTTAGAACCGTCGCTTTCCACCCGACCGCTCGTAGTCGTGTTTCATCTCTGTTTCTTCAAGAATGTCTCAAAGGCAAGTACTTTACATTTGTTTACATGTTCTAGTATTTGAATTATGGCTATACGTGGTTGTTGTGGGAGGATATGTGTATGTTCACCTAGGGACGGTCCGACGGGGCCTCTAGGGATACGTATTGCCGTGTGTGTGCGTATCACGATCGTGGTTGACCACCGGGGATGTCCGACGGGCTCTGCGGTACGGTGGCCGTGAGTCACGTATCAAGGTTAACTTTGAATTGTTTTGGTTGGAGGAAAATGTGTTTTGTGCTTGTGCATCGTAAATATTAGGAATATAAAATGTCTTCTAAAATGATTTTGGCGCATTATTCATCGATTAGAATGTAGTTCAAATGGATTGTACTTGCACTAGCGATTGTCGCTAACCCCTTAAATGGGGAAATACTTTTTGTATTTCGTATTGATCGTGGGGACAAGCGAGCACTCGGCCGTATGAGGATGATGGGCAAGCATGATATTGTCCAAGAATGATTTTCGGTGTCATGTCTGTCGGTTATTGTTATTGATGTCTGATTTTGGGATTTATGTATTATAAAAATTGGTTTAAGTACTCGAGTACTTCTTTTGTAAAATTGTTAATGTTGTGTTCCCGTTTTGGGAAATGGATTGTTGTTGGATCCTATTGGTCGGATTGTAGTCTTTTATTTTGAGTCGTCATTTTATTGATGATTGTTGTCGTTGGCAAAGGTCTTGTTGGTATGTTAGCCGGGTGGATTCCACAGTGTGGGGTCCACGGCGCTGTAATATGCCCTGAATGTCTTGGGGGTGTTACAGAAGCACTCCTTATCCACAGTATAAGACTATATATTTAGCGGCGCCCACCCCGCCACTTCACAAAAAAATGAAAAAAAAGTAGTCATTGGTGAAAAGAGCTACACGTTAGCAAATAACGGTGTGAAAGCTATCACCTAAAAAAATAAAAATTATGAGAAAGACCGACCAATCTTGGGCGCCCGCCACTTCACAAAAAAATAAAAAATTATGGGGAAGGCTGACCAACCTTGGGCGCCCATGGTCCTCGGGCACCAAGCTCACCCCCCCTTTTTTTGTGACAATTGTCACATTTTTATTTATTCCATATGCTATGCACATGGATATTAAAATACATAATTTATATTTAAAAAATAAATTTATTTTCATTTTATATAAAATGACACCACTGTTGTCACAATTCTACACACAATAATTATCTCTTCTTCTATCAATAACATAAATTCCTAAATTCTCAAAATTCCCACCCTCCCAAGATTATTATCCAAAATTTGATAATATCCAAACTCTTGAAGAAATCATGCATTTCGGCAATGGTAACTAAATATGTAATTTTATCATTCATTTGAAGCATCAATCATGTATTTCTAACTTGTAGCAATCCAGATTTATTTTTAACTTGGTTTCAATTGTTGTCATTCATGTTATTAGTTTTTTATTTTTTGAAGTTTTATTAATTTGTAATTTTTGAGTTTTTTAATAATATTTAAGTATTGATGACGTGTTGGAGAGATAAAATAATTAAATATTAAAAAATTGAGTGGTTGGCATACTTTACTTTATCGACCTGACCCAATAAATAATATTTAAGCCAGACAGCTAAAATAACAATTACTAATAACTACAACCATTTTTTACTAACAAACCCTAATAACTGGCTAACTCCAGTATCTAGATAGACGGTGTCAGTTCTAGTAATATATTATATATAATATATAGGGCGATTTACGTCTGACTATCTTTTTAGATGGTCTAATTACAGTTTGGTCCCTATTGTTTCATATATTACAATGGAGGACAACTTCAGACTGTTCGTAAACTATATTTACAAGGGCGACAAAAGTCAAATTTTGAGATGATGTCACCTGGAGAGAAATCGATATTCGAATTTGCTTTTATCTTTCCTTTCTTGTTTACCCATTTATATTTCGCTCACGTGGGTGGCGCATCTTTGAGCGCCGTTGTAATATATATAACACTTTTGGACTTCAGTGTAATAAATTTTCAAGCTTACTCGAAAAAAATATTTTTTCCAAAAAAGAAAGTATTTTCTGGAAAAAAAATATTATTTTTTGAAAAAATAAAAAATAATTATTTTCTGGGAAAAAATTTTCTTTTCGAAAAAAATATTATTTTATGGAATTTTTATTTTTTTCGAAAAATTAAAAAATATTTTCTGGAGAAAAATTATTTTTGGGCAAAATAATATTTTTCGAAATAAAATTATTTTTCTGGAAAAATATTATTTTTTCAAAAATAAAACTATTTTCTGGAAAAAATAAAAAAATATTTTTCGAAAAAATTAAAAATATTTTCTGGAGAAAAAGGTATTTTTGGCAAAATAATATTTTTGAAATTAAATTATTTTTGGAAAAAAATAAAAAAATTTAAAAATATTTTCGGAGGAAAAAATATTTTTGGCAAAATAATATTTTTCAAACAAAATTATTTTCTTGAAAAATATTATTTTTTCAAAAATAAAATTGTTTTACGAAAAAAATAAAATAAAATATTTTTGAAAAAAAAATATATTTTCTGAAAAAAAATTATATTTCGAAAAAAAATTATTTTCTGAAAAAAGAATATTTTTTAAAAGAAATGTATTAGTCAAACACTTTAATAATTTATAAGCTATTTGTTTAATATGAAATGTATTTTAAAAGAAATGTTTTATTCAAGTAAATAGAAGGGCATTTTCGTCTTTTTAATAGAAGTCAACAACAATTCAGATTTTTGTCCTTCGCTGTAATTTATGAAACAATAGGGACTAAAGTGTAAAGAGGCCATCTAATAGGGTAGTTGGCTGTAATTTCCCCATAATATATATTATTGCTGTATATGTTAGTATAGTATATATATATATATAAAAGTGTATTTTTTGTTATATTTATTACATTATAGTTGTTACTATATATATATATAAAATATATTGTTACTGTTTTTTTTCTGGTTCATGACTTATAAAAAATAAAAAATAAATATTTTTTTAAAATTTTAGTCCGTTTAACCCGAAGCCCGTTAGGGGTAGGGTTAGGGTCGATATTTCCTGGCGATTAAATCAGAAACTTTTTACTTGGACTGCTCAAATTTCCATTAGACTAAATTAAACCGCTTAAAAATTTGGCCGTTTAACATCTCTAGTTCGAGGCTCTCAGAGGCAATTTGGTCATTACATATCTTGTTTATGAAGCGCGGGAAACAGATATCTATATCCTCATCCCCCCATCTCTCTCGCAATTGCCGATTGGACTTGTTGCTCCATATACAAACCTATTGTAGTTCCTAATATTTTATTTTTTAATTTATTTTTCTGTTGTACATTATTCACCTCTGATATAATCCCAGCTTCCCAATCCGCGGTTGTAAAGGATGAATGGCGGCGATTATCGTAGGAGAGACCGGAAGGATACTTGGATATCGAAGAAGCAGAAACTGATTCTAAACGCGGAGGAGCAGCTGGAGTCCAAGCTCGGCTTCGATCTCTTCACTGAGGGAGACAAACGCCTCGGCTGGTTACTGACCTTCGCCTCCGTGAGTTCACCACTAGTACCCCCCCCCCCCAACCCAAATTTGTTCCTCATTTTCGTTTACTTGAATACAACTAATTTGATTTTCATTTTTCTTTTATTTTTTGAAATTGGCATGGTTTTCCACAATAGTCTTCGTGGGAGGATAGGGAGACTCATAAAGTGTACAGTTGCGTCGACTTGTACTTTGTATGCCAGGTAAGACTTTCACTGTGTTAGAGGAATTATTAGTAAAGGGGATTTCTTTTGAAAGAAACTTGTTTCTTGTTAGCTTAATTCTTGTTGAAATTTTTGGGTGACAGGATGGTTCAACGTTTAAGGCAAAGTATAAGTTCCGACCATATTTTTATGCTGCCACCAAGGTCAGTAAAATACAGCCCTGAATGCTACAAAAGATTAAAGCTTAATTAGGGTGAACTTTCTATTTCTTACTAATTCGTTATGAGGTTTTGCATAATATGATTATAGGATAAAACGGAAATGGATGTTGAGGCGTATTTGAGAAGGCGCTATGAAGGCCAAGTTGCAGAGATTGAAATCGTGGAGAAAGAAGATCTTGATCTTGTAAAGCAAATCTAACCCTTAGAATATTTTTATGGATATTTGTTTGTCATACCTAGCACTTATTATGTTGGAGTTACAGATGTTGCATAATATGTTCTGTCAATTTTTTCGTCCAAAGGTGCATCTTAAAATGACATCACTTGCATGTTTTCCAGTAAAAACATAATATAAACTTAGGTAACTAAGAGCTATGGTAGATATATCAAAATAGCATTGAGAAAAATCATGTAAATGAGAAGAAGTGTTGTGTGAAGTTGAAACATACAAATCCTGGTTGCCATTGGGCTTATTGATCAAGAAGACCTCATTATATAGTAATTTGGTTAAATAGATTGCAAGAAGAATTAAACTTTTTGTGCAAGAGATATCATTGAGTTGTTGACTTTTTTCCTAGATTAAGAAACTGCCAACTTTACATCAAGTCTGGTCTACTTTTCATAAAGTGAGATAGTAAAATCTTTCCATGTCCTAGGCAGATTGATGCTCAAAGTCATTTCGGTCGTTGTAATATGGGGCAAAGGTGTAAAGTGGATGCTCATGTTGTGTCAGCTCTTCCATTGTTAAGTGTTAACTCCTGAATACTTATAAAGAAATTGCTTCTTGTCCTTTTTCATAGTATCTGGAGAATATGCTGGTCGTGACATATTATGGTGAAAACACCACACTCATTAAGCTTTGTTCTTCAAGTTTTTGGATAGTTCCTCTATGTGCGAACTCAATTAAATAATCGTTACCCATAAAAGCTTTGTCAAACCTGTATTGGATAGCCGGGCTTGGAAATAGCACCTACACATTTGGTTTGTAATCTAGCCACATGTGGACTTACTACTGTATTATTTGCTGCAGAGAACGAAAAATTTTGGGTTAACTTTTAATATATATTATATTCACGTAGTATGATAATCCTTGTCTTACGATTCACTTTGCTTGGGATGTTTCCTATGTTAAACCACAGATTTCAGTTCCATCTTTTACCCAAGTGCATAAAATTGAGTGTATACATAAAGTAATCTCAAAAGTATACTCCTGATATACTTTCCATCTTGTCGCAGAAAAATCACCTGTCTGGTTTGCACAAATGTTATTTGAAGATATCATTTGATACTGTTCAACAATTGATGCAAGTGAAGAATGATCTCATTCATGTTGTTGAGAAAAACCAAGCGAAGCTGGACGCGGAGAATGCATATGAATCCATATTGACAGGGAAAAGGTATTGCCGATTTTTTTTCTTGGCATAGGTTCTATAAGAAAATTTTAAACTCATTTCAAATCCTGCTCTTCCTTTCAGTTTTTAGTTACTAGTAGACATTTAGTATGCATTTGTGTAATGCCAACTTTTGTAAAGTTACGACTATAAACTTTTGCTAAAACTAAAGATGTTTTGATGGGCAGTAAACAACGAACTCAAGATTTCGTAGACTGCATCAATGATCTTCGCGAATTCGATGTACCTTATCACGTTCGTTTTGCAATTGACAACGGTGAATCATTTCTCTATATTTTGAAAAATCTTTTCTTATTATCCCTCTGAATTTCTGTACTACGAATATGTTTTCTCTCTCTCATTCTTGGGTTAACATTATTCAGATATAAGATGTGGGCAGTGGTATGACGTAAGTGTATCAAGTGCTGGGGTTGCGGTGAAAAGGAGAACAGATCTGTTGCAACGTGCAGAAGTTCATGTCTGTGCTTTTGATATTGAGACCACAAAGCTTCAGTTAAAATTTCCGGATGCTGAATATGATTCAATTATGATGATTTCTTACATGGTTGATGGCCAAGGACACCTCATCATTAATCGAGAGGTAATAAGAACAGATGAAGATTTATATTTACTTTTACCAAGCGAAATGTATGTTAGTAATCATCATTGGCTTTCGTTCTTTTCCATGTATCCTTTGTTTAGGCTAAGGATTCACATTTATTTCATATTTTTCTCACACTGCACCATAAATTTTCGTTTTGCTGTATTTTGAAGATGGTTTGGGTGGGGAGGTGGGGGTGGTTATGGTATTTGTATGTCTAATGGAAGACTGTTGCCTCTTCTGAGCCCGTGATTTTCTACAAAAAAATAAATTAATTCAAATGACATTTTGTTGAAACAATGATTCGGCGAACAAGAATACTAATCTTGCTAATACAAGAAATCATTGGTTAAAGATGCCAAGTTAGAAATTGGTTGCTCATGTATTCCTGAAAATCTTTATCTTTCTTCTGTATATCTTACTTTTCTTTATATTTCCTTTTCATTCCATTATTTTCTTTTCAATTTTCTTTTTGGTTTTTAGGGGTGAGGATACGGGTGCGGGAGTTATAAAGAGATGTGGCAGCCTATACAAGGCACCTGTCTAAGTTTTTATGGATCAATGTACAACAATCTTGTTCCTAACAGATAGATTGATATTTATGCAGATAGGCGATTTATATACTTTAATATTTCAAAGATGACACTAAAGATAGATGATCACATATTTTGTTGTAAATCTTTGAGCGTTGCTGCGTTGCATATACTTCCAGAACTTGATCTATTAAATTGAAGAGCTTCGCGATTAATTATTTCTTACCGTGAATGGCTAATACGAGCCCGACTACCTTCGATGGAGTGAACTGGATCCAACTCGATAAACAGAATCCTCAGAACGAAAAAAAGACGGTCTAAACGCACTCACGTTTGGAACAAAACAAGCCTTGATAAGCTGAGCCCTTGCATAAGGAATTGACAAGCACAAGTATTGTAGAATCTTAAAAGCCTAGCATCTTTGGACCTTTTTATTCTTCCTTTCAACATAGGTTTAACGGTCATGTGATCGGATCCAGTGGGCCTTGTTTCTGTAAAGCTGGGGGGGGGGGGGCATCAACGGCACTACTTAAATTTATGGATATTGAAATTATTTTGTACATGTCAGCTGGTTAGCTGATCAATTTCTATGACCATACTATATTTGAGAGAGTTTGTTTAAACTTTGCAGTGCGTTGGGGAGGATATCGAGGATCTAGAGTACACTCCCAAACCAGAATTTGAAGGTTGTTTCAAAGTGCAAAACGTGAAGGATGAGGTAATAATGTCCATAATATTTTTTATACATATATATTTATTTGTTATTTGGATTTTATCCTGTTATTGTGATGCTGACATTTATAACAGAAAGAACTGCTTAGACTATGGTTTACCCATATGCAAGATTTAAAGCCTGGTATATACGTCACATATAATGGTGATTTTTTTGACTGGCCGTTCATGGAAACCAGAGCTGCCCATCATGGTTACAATCTGAATGAAGTAAGTAGCATTCCAATGCTGGCGACATGAAATCTCTTAAGCTATTATTTGTAATCTACGCTGGAAATCTTTAGCCTACCCGCAGTACCTTTTATAAACTATTTCAGTGACAAATCTGTTCACTAATATAATATGCAGAAAGTTTAATGATTGTGCTTGCATATTTAGTTGTGTGTTCTTACCATTAGTCAATATTATGATATTGGTTTACTTTTGTGACTATATTGTTGGTCATTTTAGGACCTGATGGTTTAATTGCTTTTTCATACTTAAATTCATTTTCAAAGTCTTTTGCCTTATATTATGAAATTCTCAGTTTCCTTGTAACTTTTGAACTCTAGGAGCTTGGATTTCGGTGTGACAAAAATCAAGGTGAATGTCGTGCCAAATTTGCTTGCCACCTGGATTGTTTTGCATGGGTTAAACGTGATAGTTATCTCCCTCAAGGAAGTCAAGGGTTAAAGGTGCACTGCTTTCTGTATGAACTTCTTATTTCAGTTTTTTCATACTTGCGTAACGTGTAAAAATATTTTGTTTTGTTTTTTCCATCTCTTTATCAACTTTTCAATTTACTAACCTCTGCCAGTTTCTTCTACAACTTGATTGTGCTTCTTTTTCCTATTTTCCACAGTTAAAGCATCAAATTTTACTTTTCTGTTTCCTGTTTTCGCATCTAATAAGATCTCTATTATTAATCGAGCCAACGCTGGACTTCCCCCAAAACATCTACCATTCTCCTGCCATGACTCGTTATTTTTTACCAACAAATTGTTCAATATAATTTGTTCTTTACTTTACATGTATAGACATCTACAATTAATCAGTCGTGTGTACGTGTGTGTGTATATATATATATATATATATATATATATAAATTTCAATTATCATATATCAAGAAATACAAATCCAAATCATTACGTTAAAACACACACACATACACACACACATATATATATATATATATATATATATATATATATATATATATAGGGGTGGGTTTAGGTGAGAATCCAATTTAAGTTAAGAAATAAGAATGAATTTCATCCATAGATCTTGATAAATGGATGACCTAGATTTCATCATCATCATCAACAGCACCTTAATCCCAACTATGTTGGGGTCGGTGGCATGAAGATTATAGTGTCGTCTAATTGTCTAAAATTAGTTAACACCATAACTCATGCAAATAACAAAGTGGCAAAGTTTTACGCCGGATGCCCTTCCTGTTGCAACCTTCATATGAAGGAGAAATAGAACGAAATTCCAAAACCGTCAACATCATAGGTTTTTCCATTTATATGGAAAATATCATGAGACGGCGATGAGTTTGAGATAATTGCTATTGTCATGTCACAATACGTGATTGATATTGTAAAATCAACACATACATCATGGAACATGACGTATGGATGACCTAGATTTATTCTCACAAAATTTGATGCATATGCAATATTTGAATGCATCGATATATTGATGCATATAATGCATATTTTAATGCATTACAATTTTGATGCACGAAATGCATATATTTCATGCATAATTAGTACAAAACTCATGCATATTCGCAATTCGCAAGATAAGAACCATTCTCATTTGATCCTAAATCTATATATATATATAATATTTGTGTTTATACTTTCTAATTATTACATTATATCTCTCTTCTTTTTTACATTGTAATATCAAAAAATATAAATGACCCCACTAACTAAGCAAAATCATACCACAACACATTAAAGTGTAGAAACTAGAAACTGTATAACCCTTCTTAAAAAGAACATCAATGAACCATTCCCAAAATAAAATTAAAGATCCTGAATATAACCCTGTAAATATTCTCAAGCAAACTTTTTCCTAGGCATACCAAGCATTGCCTTATTTTAATGTTCAGATTAGAACTAAGATGGGACGGATTCGAATACTATTATAGTATTACAGCACCAAGATGGGGTTTTCTACGGTTAGGCTGCCTGACAACAGACATGCTGTTAACATATGACATATTAGATTGCATCGCCATGGGCGTAATAGCTAGAATTTTATATAAAAAGATGAATTAACCAAATTACCCTTGTTTGGTTTAGTTTTGTTTTTTCAGTATAACTATATTATTTTTAATGAAATTCCTTTCTGTACATTCACTTTGGTTTAATTAATTTAATCTTGCGATAATTTCATTTGATAATTTATCTAATCAATAAATTAATAACTTTTTATTAGCTATCCATTTTGGATATTACAATATTTTAAATTAATCATCTGTTAAAGAACTTCATTTTGATACCTATATATTACATATATAAATAATAAATATATCTATCTATATAATCAAAATTCTTATTTATCTATCTATTTCAAATTTGAAATTCCAAATAAGTCTAAAAGCTATCTCATAAACAAAATAAGATGATAGTGGAAATTTATATTCTAGATATGGGTTGTAGTTTGTTTCTGTTGATAATTTTGACAATCAGATATTTAGATGAAGATATTGACTTAGGGATGATTCTACGAACCATAGTTAAGATAATTCTATTTAGTTTTGTATTTAGTTATCAAGGATGAAAGTGAAATATAGTAACTACTTAATTTATAATTTTTAATTATCAAAAGGATATATTTAATACTTCCTAATTATATTTATTATCTACTAATTTTATTATTAAGGTGATCGAGTGTGATTGCAATATGACATAGTGCCACTCCCTAGTGCAAGAGGCGAATCGGTCTATGCATTTTTCACAAATTAGATTAACGATCTGATGTTACTTAGGGAGTTGACTGATGTGAGGCAGGGTGCCTCATCATAGAAGAGCCCTACTAGATATAGTTAGAATGGAATTAAGCATTTTGAAGAGCCCTACTAGATATAGTTAGAATGGAACTAAGCATTTTCAATACTCCTGTGCACGTAGAGCGGTTGCTAGATTCTTTATTTTTCAGGAGTATGCTATAGTGATAAAGTATTTTGTGTTTCTGTTGTTCAAAGAACACTCTACCAGTATGACTCTTTTGGATTTGGATGTATGGAACTCCAAGATAATAGATAAATCACTTCGCATTTGTGTGAGTTAGATAGTAAAAGCCTAAACATGTGTTCTTTTGGTGTCTACAACAATATGATATGTTGTTTAGAAAATTGGATTTCAACTTTCTATGGTTTAATTTATGTATTTTTGTCTTTTAATGAGTCAGATGTGGCCAAGGAATACAAATTCCTATTAGATTTTCATTTTAGTTAGCTACTTTTTCAGTTCATTGGTTCCACTCAGTTTGCAGTCTTATTTTGATTTATCATTTCCAATTCTCACCATGTTCTACATACATATATTTATATATATCTCCTTATCATATTTCAGGCTGTGACAAAAGCCAAATTAGGTTATGATCCACTGGAAGTCAATCCGGAGGATATGGTTCGTTTTGCTAAGGAAAGGCCCCAGGTATGGTCTATTTGACTACAAATCTTGACATGATTTGTGCATTGTACTACTCAAAAGACAATTAGTACTTGGATGGTATATTAGATATTGTTCAGGAGGAAGAAAATATTCCACTGGAATTTTTTTGCATCTTCTAGTTTGGCCCTTCTTCCTTAGGCTTCCAACCTAGTTTTTTTTTTTTTTTTTTTTTTTTTAAAGTGCAATCCAAAATAGGCGGGTTTGATAAAATGCAACCTTATCCTGTAGTTTGACCATTCTGTAGGTTTGCAACCTTGGTTTATTTTTCTTTAAAATGCAACCCAAGATACACGGGTTTACTTTGGGTTGCATTTCATCAAACAATAAATTTTAAATTTATGAAAAATGAGAAAAAGTTATGAATTCATTCCAAAATTATTAAAAATGAAAACATTTTTTTATTAAAATTATGAAAAATGAAAAAAAAACATTTTTTCCATTTATTAAAAATTAATAAAATGAAAAATTACCATATCTTAAAAAATCTATGAAAAATGAAAAACTGATCATATTAAAAAGAATTCATGAAACATGAAAAGATTATGAAAAATTAAATCTATACTCCATTTATTAAATTTTATCAATGAAAATATATGGTCACCATTTTACGTCAAAATATATATCACAATTTTATCTCGAAAGCAAAATTATATATGTAAAAAATGTACGGTCCTTGTTACTTGACACATATTATCACATTTAGAGAGGATACACTTGGGACTATAATCCTACTCCCTTGGATTGGATGTTAAAAAGATATAAGATCTTCTGAAGTTAGACTTCAGCTTGCATTATACCAGGTAATTTTAGTTGATTTGGGGTTTAAAAAGATGAACTGTCTGCTATGGTTTCCCTTGCTTAGTTAGATCACGGATTAGCTGTAGACCATTCAATAAAGATGGCAGTATAACTCGTTTTGCAAAGGTAATAACTGTTCGTTTTTTTGAGGAATGTGCACTATCGTTGTTTCTACAGATTGAGTTTTTGGTGGATTTAACCATCATCAAAGGGTGCGGTTTAATTAGAAAGACTCCTAGGTTCCCGACTTGCAACAACAAGACAATGTATTGCTTTCGTAATTTGGGAGTTAGTGATAAAAGCATTTTGTGATTCACAGTAGTTCTTTCAGTTATACCATTTCATTATGTTCATACAGTCTGCTGCTGAGAACACTTCTACTAATTTCAAGTTCTCTTCTTTACATTGTTATGGCTTTGCAGATGATGGCATCTTATTCTGTTTCTGATGCTGTTTCAACTTATTACCTTTATATGACTTATGTGCACCCCTTCATCTTCTCTCTTGCTACCATAATACCAATGCCACCTGATGAGGTCTTACGAAAAGGAAGTGGCACTCTCTGCGAAATGCTTCTTATGGTCCAGGTGAATAATTCTTATATGTTGAAACTTCTTATACTGCCTTATTGATAGACTAAAAATCATATATATATATATATATTGTGTGTGTGTACAAAGCTCATGCATAAATTAGTACTGTAAAGTACTGCATCTAATATTGGTACTGCATAGAACGCGCCACTATATATATATATATGTGTGCGTGTGTGTGTGTGTGTGTTATACATATACACATATATACATTTCAAGTTTATTTTTTTTTATATTTATGTATTTCAATTCATCCCTCCCATTTGTCCTTTTCTCTATCTATGGAGACTAGATATGTAGTGTCAATCACTGACACTGTTGAATATTCTTGCATTGTTAATTCCCTTGCATCTATATATGCATTGTTAAACATAGGACCATGATTGCGAATTGTTTAATTCCCTTTCTGTCCCCCCACCCCCACCCCAGTGGAAAAAGGATCTTGCATCTTAAGCATACATTATCTATTGATGCTTTTGCTAGTCTGTTTCTTTCTCATTTACCGGTTTTATACTTATAATTAATGTCTTTATCCCCCAACCTCTTTGATCCTTGCTCACATCTGTATAGTATTACCTCAGGTTTTCACTTTTGTGATGCTTGCAGGCATACAAGGCAAATGTCATTTGCCCTAATAAACACCAATCTGATCCTGAGAAGTTCTACAATAATCATCTCCTTGAAAGTGAGACTTATATTGGTGGCCATGTGGAATGCCTAGAATGTGGGGTCTTCAGATCTGATCTTCCCACAAGTTTTAAGCTCGATCCGGCTGCGTATGAGGTAATCTTTCTGAACTCCTCTTCAGTGAAGATCTCTACTTCATTTTGTCACTGAACTTCGTGATTAGAAGACAATAAAATGCTAGGGCATTGTAAGTGAATACAATTCAAAATAAATGCAAATTATCTGGTGCATATATTCAAAGGCTGTCAGCAGAGTCAGGTTTTGGAATTCTGAATGTAAATCATTTGTGTTTGAATGAGGATCCATCAATGAATGTTTGGTCAAATTGTTTGCGGTTTTGATTGACATTAGAGTAGCCATCTAATTTGGATGCTGATTTTGTTTATGTTATACTTATTTAAGCAACATGCTTCTTACTTTTTGAATATTCGATCAATCAATCATCAATCATCAACTGCACCTTATTCCCAACTATGTTGGGGTCGGAGACATGAAGATTATAGTGTTAATTAAATGTTTAAAATTAGTAAACGGTATAAATTCATGCGATAAATATAGTGGCAAGTTTTATGCTGGATGCCCTTCAGTCGCAGCCTTCATAGGACGGAGAAATGAGATGAAATTCCAAAACTGCCCACATCATAGGTTTTTCCAGTTACATGGAAAATATCACGACACATCAATGAATTGAGATTATTGCTATAGTCATTTCATATTACGTGACTGATTATGTAAAAATCAACACGTACATCATCGAACATAACTCTTTTTTGGATATCCGGTGCTTGAATAAAATTGTGCCCACTTTTTAAATTCCTTTTAGGAACTGTAATTCTACTAAATTATGCTTGCTCGTATATTAGTGAAACTCTGAATACTTTAACCTTTCAGCTACTACTTGACAATCTTGACCGCGACCTTCAGTATGCTATAAGAGTGGAGGGAAAGATGGACCTGGAATCAGTTTCAAATTATGACGAAGTAAAGAATGATATCAGGGAAAAGGTACAGTAACATTCCCCATGTGAAAGCTTATTTATATACTCTTTATGAGGAGAAGAGGTAATAAAAGGAAAGTTCGTATTCATTCTAAATTTTGAATGTAAGCATAACTCCAATAAAATTTCTACCATTCAGCAGTGGATTACAAACTCCAAATTTTGCATGTGTCGGTTGAATATTGCAGATCGAATCATCTTTATTTTTGTTTATTTGTGTCTTACACATACCTACGCTCTTTTAACATTTATTACATGGATATTTTATGCTTGCACTAGCATGTGGATGTTTATGGAGTTGCTGTAAAGTTGAGTTCTTCGCTAATTGCTAAAGTTTTTCCATTTGACAATCTGCAAGTCTGTGTGAATGTAACAAATTGCTTAGACGTTTCAAACTGCCACATGACCTACAAATGCATGTTTGCTTCTGTCCTTCAATTTGCAGCTGGTGAAATTACGAGATGAGCCCATACGTGAAGAAGTCCCTCTCATATATCATCTTGATGTTGCTGCTATGTATCCAAACATCATTTTGACGAACAGGCTTCAGGTAATAAAATGAGATGATTTTATCTAGCATATCTTGTTATCGAGAAAGCTAAACTTGAGCAGTTTAATTGTCTATGCAAAGGAGAATCCAAGTGCGGACATGTATAAAACTAAGATTTGATACCATCATCAGAACATTATCCATACACCTGCTTGTTTTGTGCTCCTTTGTTTAATACTAGTAAGATGACCTATCAGCACAATTAGAAATCAAAGGGGCCAGTGTTCTAACATATGGAACAAACAGATAAAGCTGACATAGTCGTGAAACTTAAATCTTTTTTTTTTCAAGTAGCATTGAAGCGGTTAGTGTTTTGTGTTGGGGTTTTAATGGCGCAGGTGAATGTCAATCAATTATTATACGATTTCTATTTGATTGAATTTGAATGGCTGCACTGCTCCTTAGAAAACCTCTGCTTTTAAAAATTCTAATGGATATGTTTCGTCTGGTTCATTTATGCAAACACTCGATGAAGATATCATATGAACAAATAATTATCAAACAAAACAGTATCTTAGACGTAATTTGCAATTGACTTGAGTTTCTTCTCTCAATTTCCAGCCACCCTCAATAGTCACAGATGAGATATGCGCTGCTTGTGATTTTAATCGTCACGGAAAAAAATGCCTTAGGAAGCTTGAATGGGTTTGGCGTGGGGAGACATACATGGCAAAGAGAAGGTCTGACCGATGGTCCTCAATTTCTTTTGGAGACTTAATCCTAGATTGCTACACTTATGTAAAAATAATGAACTTGTCTGCACCCTTTCATTATCAGTGATTACTTCCATCTGAAGAGGCAAATCGAATCGGAGCTTGTTGATGGCATGAATAGGCAACTATCAAAGTCTTTCCTCGACCTGCCTAAAACAGAGCAACAGTTGAAACTTAAGGAGCGCCTAAAGAAATACTGTCAAAAGGTGTACATCCTTTGCCTGCGCCCCTTTATTCGAAATTAAAGTAAGTCAATGACAAGTTATATAGTTGTCTGTGTTTTTTAGGCATACAAAAGAGTACTCGATAAGCCTATCACTGAACTTCGAGAAGCTGGAATCTGCATGCGTGAAAACCCCTTTTATGTTGATACTGTTCGCAGGTAGGCGTCTGGAATTTCCTGTCATCATTTTCTTCCAAAAAAATTCTATCACTACTCGATCCTTACTCATTAGAGGACCATCATCGATGTCTTTACTAATTTTGTTGAAAATTTCATATAAAGTTGTCTTATTCAAAATCTTTGTTTTGCTATAGTTTTCGAGATAGAAGGTATGAATACAAGGGGCTGAATAAAACGTGGAAGGGAAAATTGTCTGAAGCAAAGGCCAGCGGGAACTCTATTAAAATCCAGGAAGCACAAGTATCAATCTCTCTCAATCCAATTTAACAACTATGTTAAGTTGTTACTGAAGTGAAAGTAACATTAGTCAACCTACTTTTTCAGGACATGGTAGTCCTCTATGATTCATTGCAACTTGCCCATAAGTGCATTCTCAACTCGTTCTATGGATATGTTATGCGCAAGTATGTCCCCGGACTTTCATTTGCTTGTAGTCCCGTCTGTGTTATGAATCTTATTTGCTCTCCTACATATTAGTTGAATTTCAATTTCCCAGGGGTGCAAGATGGTATTCCATGGAAATGGCCGGAGTTGTCACTTATACTGGAGCAAAAATAATTCAGAATGCTCGCTTGTTGGTTGAAAGGATTGGGAGGCCTCTGGAGTTAGACACTGATGGTATCTGGTGTGCATTACCGGGGTCATTCCCAGAGAACTTCACGTTTAAGACAAAGTACACTTTTAGTTACCTAAGCACATCATCGATTGTCCACATCTATTACCACAAAATGACTTGATTCTTTGATATATATATGAATAAATCGAAGTTGCTAAAGTTCATGTTTGAATAGTTTTTAATATTAGCTCTGCTTAGCTTGTGAACTTGCTTTTACGGTTTTATCTTGTCTGGATATTGTTTCCTGGATGCTGATTGTCGTTTATGGAACATTTATTTCAGAGACTCAAAGAAGTTTACAACATCATATCCTTGTGTCATGCTTAATGTTGATGTGGCTAGAAATAATACCAATGATCAGTACCAGGTCAGCCACTAAATCATTTTGGCATTTTCTGAAGGTTTTTTCAACTTCCACCTTCTTACTTGTTATCATAACTCCATAAATCCTTTTTGGTGTTTCATCAAGCTTGTGTCAGATTTTAAAATTCAGGTAAATAAGAAATTAAGTGGCAAAAGTGTTTCTTGCAGACTTTAAAAGATCCTTTCAGTAAGACTTATACAACACACAGTGAGTGCTCGATTGAGTTTGAGGTTGATGGACCCTATAAGGTGCTGCAGACTATTACGATATAACCCATGGTTTATTAAGTTCTATTGTACACTGACTTATAGGTTCTGTGAATTAAATCTTAGAAAAGTTTTATGCGTACAGGCAATGATTATACCTGCTTCCAAGGAGGAAGGAATTTTGATCAAGAAACGTTATGCAGTTTTCAATGATGATGGTACTCTGGCTGAACTGAAGGGTTTTGAGATCAAGCGTAGAGGTGAGCTAAAGCTCATCAAAGTTTTCCAGGTATTACCTTAGTTAGTATCCATGCTACAATAAGGGTGAGGCGAGATTTTTCTCGTTCTCCACATTATGTATATTAAGGCTATTGTGATTAATTGACTTTGTTTTCATGTTTTGATACCTTAGATACCCTTGCCCTATGATAAGTTATGCATTTAGGTCGGATCGAGACACTCGATATAGTGTCTGATCCTAGGAAAATACCTTTCTGCAAGAGCTGTCTGAAGCTGTATCGATGCCCGATAAAGCAGCCATTTTTCTCCTGCTCATAGATTTGCTTCAGGAGTTTACTGAACGACTTTATTGCAGGCCGAGCTATTCGATAAGTTTCTTCATGGGTCAACATTAGCGGAGTGCTATTCAGCTGTTGCTTCTGTCGCAAATCATTGGCTTGATCTTCTTGATGTACGTTACTAATTCGATAAAACGTTCTTTTAACATTTGCACCGTATTGTTCTTCATCAACAAGCTCATTATCATATTTAAGTAGGCTAGAATTTTTTGGCTTAATCTACTGCATCCTTTTTCTTTTTCTTATATTCCATTTAGTATGAACGTAGAATGAGATTTTCTGAAAAAGTTTGTTAACCTGTCGAGAACTATTCTTTACTTTTACAGCAAGCAAATGAAATCATCATCTTGAACTTTTCTTGGAGTTTGTGTAACTTTTCTTTTGATCGTATTACCAAAATTGATATAGTTGTATCAGTAAATTTGACTATTCGTATCTTTTTATTATTTTAAAAATCTATTAATTTCAGTGTTCCAGTAGATGATATAAAATTTCCGAATCTTCTGTTGTTTCAGAATCAAGGTGAAGACATTGCAGATAGTGAATTACTTGATTATATATCAGAATCCAGCACAATGAGCAAGTCCTTAGCAGAATATGGTGAACAAAAGTCCTGTGCTGTGACGACAGCTACACGCTTAGCTGATTTCCTTGGGGATGCGATGGTTAAAGACAAGGGTTTGCGCTGTCAGTATATAGTGGCCTGTGAACCAAAGGTAGGATCATTTTGTGTTTGATGCCTAGAAGTTTTCTTTTATTAGTTCTGACTTGATTCGAAATTCTGAAAGCCTTCAATAATGCAAAATTGGTTTTAACGTGCTTTTTCCTTTTATATAAATATATACATTTATTAAAAAATGTATTATTATTATTAATAATAATATTTTTTTTAGTGGGTACTGAGTTGGGGGGGGGGGGGGATAAGTAAATTAAACTTTCAGGGTAACCGTGATCAACACCCTATTAAAGGTGGGGAATACCATTTTAGCTACAAGGCTCTTGGTTGTAAATATAGAATGGAAATGCCAAAAATAGCTGTAAGAGTGGGTCTAACTGCTATAAGATTTTACGGTCTCCTCGTAACAGGTATGGATTAACTTATATTTAATTTTTGCGAAGTTCTATTGTAAACAAGAAGTGATTTTAATATTGAGCAAAGAGTGTATTTCTTCAAATGACAATTAGTAGATGAAGAATTTGTGGATATGCATGATGCATCGTCAAAGTTATGCATATTTGCCTTTTTCATCCGTCTGCAGATGGGAATTCATGTATCTTTTCGTTTGACAAGTTCATGCATGCAGTTATGGTGGTTTTGTAGGAAAAAAGAAGATAGATGAACACCTTGAAAGTTTGAAGTATAATTTACAAATGAGAGTCGGTGGTTAAGTTGGCAAAAGAGAGAGTTGAAAGTCTTCTACTTCCTTAGATAATTTTTTTTGTTTTTCATGAGCAACACGGGCAGTGAGACGTGCTGTCCGGTATTGACGACATAGGGGTTGTTTGAGTATATTTTACATCCGGATAGCCACTGCCCGCACAATTTGGGCCCTAGTGGCATCTGACCCGGATTATGTAAAATTTCTCATTGTCCCATCCGCCAGAATTTAAATGTACTATAACCTTATCTCAACAATAACATGAGGTATAAAATTATTATAACCTTTTAAAATTATAAATTAATGAGATGTACGCTCTGCATTTCACTGCTTGAAGAGTTCTAGGCGCATGCAGTTGACCTAAAATTGGACATCTGTAAATTTTATTATTGTAATATCTGTTAGACATCGATCAGTTTTACAATGTTTTACTTAGTTTGTTCTTGTAAATAGACTTTTGGTCGTTTGTTTCTCTTTCAAGATTACACTCTTTTGGACTTTAAGGTCATTGATATGCTACATTGAGCAGGGAACGCCAGTAAGTGAGCGTGCCGTCCCTGTTGCAATTTTTGAGACTGAACCGGGTAAAACTTCTTTCTGTCTGTTATTTTTTCTCAACAAAATTGCTACATAAATCAAGTGCTTATGCTGGTATGGTAACTGGCTCACAGAACGTATGAAGTTCTATGTGAAAAAGTGGTGCAAAGTCTCATCAGATGATGGCATCCGATCAATTATTGATTGGTCATACTACAAACAAAGGCTTAGTTCCACTATTCAAAAAATCATCACAATACCTGCTGCTATGCAGAAGGTAGAGATGCTGTTCACTTCCACTGGGTATGATATTTGTTTTTCTTTCTTTCTTTTTGGTTTCTGAGTGGGTTGTCTGTTAGGTTGCAAATCCTGTCCCGAGGGTGGTTCATCCTGATTGGCTACACAGGAAGGTTCGTGAAAAAGAGGATAAATTTCGTCAACAAAAATTGGTTGACATATTCAGTCGTCAACAAAGAGATGCTGCTGTGGAAGTGTGTGGTGATCCTCACGCCACTAATCATGCAACAGATGGACACAATGTTTCAGACATGGAGGACTTTAGGAACACTGAAAAATCTTTTCCAGCTAAGCCTCAACCTATTGTTCGTTCCTATGGGATCAATTATGAGCAGCATCAAAACAAAACAAGTAATCTAGTAGAAAGTGCAGAGTCAGAGATGAATGATGGAAATGGAAGCGGACATAAGCATTCAACTACTCCATTGCAAGATGTTTTTGAAGAAAGAATTGACAGAAGTGTAGATTATCGAGGATGGCTAGAGTTAAGGAAGAGAAAGTGGAAAGATATTCGGGAGAAAAGGAAACGTCAAAGGTAATATTTCTGATGGCCCAACTACGATGTATATTATACACACACAGTCACACAGATAGATAGATAGATAGAGAGACTTCTTTACTATGCCTACATCAGTTCAAGAGTGCTATGCTTCCCTGACAAGCGAATGTGTGTGTGTGTTATACACTTCATAACTACATAAGCTATGTTACGCTGATTACCCTGGTTATGTTATTTTATCAGGTTAAACAACTCTAAAACATCAAACCTTATTAATGGTGGTGATGTGCCCAGAAACATTCTTAATTACAAACAGGCTCAAGGAAGCATTCTTAATCACAAACAGGCTCAAGGCGTCAATTCCTATTTTCAGAGGCATGACTTAGCAATTACACGCTGTCATTGGCAGGTGAAGCTGACCTTAAGAATTAAAGCCTTCTTTCTGTTCTTGGTCTTTTTGCTTCACTCTTTTTTTTTAATTCACTTTGCTGCATCTATCCTCCCTTATGCCAGATTATTCAGTTTGTACCATCTCAACTGCCTGGCCAATTTTCAGCTTGGGTAGTTGTTGAAGGAATAATGCGTAAGATTCCCATACAAACACCCAGAGTGTTTTACCTCAATTCTAAAGCCCCTGTAACAGAAGAATTCCCTGGAAGGCGTGCGAACAAGATTCTTCCCCATGGGCACAAAAGCTACAATCTGATTGAGGTACACCTTTAAAAATTAAATGAAAGTTATGTTCCACTTAAAGGGATTAACATAGTTATTAAAGCCACCCCTTCGCCACATGTCATTTTAAGATTGTAAACAACTTGTCCAGCTAAAAATTTTAAGATAAGTTATTATGTGCTTATTTTCAAGTTCTAATCGATTTCCGAATAAATTAATTTAGTGGCTATTTGAACTTCCTTTCTCAAGATAGAAATGTTTAAATTTTTTTGATATGCAAGCAATGATATGTCTCAATATTCTTTTAGTTTTACTTGTTGAAATTATGGTTCTTAGCTATTTCAATTATTCACCAGCTCGAGAGTTTTTAATAATTAAATTAATTCTTGGACTTTCTTTTATTTTTTCTTGTACTAGATGACTTCATGTTCCCTAAACCCTAAACCCTAAAAGGTCATGTTCTATCGAATTGTTGTCGCTTAAGCGTCTCATTTTGATAGGCTATAGGCGACTGCTAATTATTGTCTTGTTGACATTATTGGGCTATTTGACTTTTGCTTTTGTTACTTGATGATTAATATTGTTTTTTGATTTTTTTAATTCTTTGATATGATTTATTTGTTTTTATAGTTGAATTTTGGAAGAATATAAGTATTTGACATGCTTTCTAGTTGTTGTTTTTGCGTCATCTATCGCATTAATAACTATGGGGATCAAAGATTGTAGTGAACTAGTGGTTGGTATAATATTTTGATATTATTAATGTTCAAAGGTCACGATTGATGAAGACCAATTTAGGGCTGAAAGCAAGAAATTAGCAGCTCACCTTGCGGATCCTGAAGTTGAGGTATTTCTTCCTACTCCAGATTTTACTGCTAGAATTACTTAATTTGATCTTTGAATGCCTTCATGCACCAGATGGCCTCACTTCGGAAAACTTCCTGAGATCTTTGACTTTTACTCGCATGATATCTCCATATGGTATATAATGCTATAAGTTGAGACGGACTGGAAAATATTACTTGAATCATGTAGTCGTTTAGTTTTTAATCCGAATTTTTATATTGTTCTCCTGTATTTTGTTTTCTTTTTATTTTTTTCCTTGTAGGTGGGATTATAATTATCCATCTCGTGAATTGCCTCCCCGGTTCTGATAGTATATCACATATCATTTTTCTGAACTGTGATGTGATTTGGTCTGAAGTGATTTGTTATTCAATATAACCTCCTACTGTGACAGAGGTGTCACATCTTAAAAGTAGCTATGCCCAGGTTTTTTAGTATAACGCTCTTGTCATGCTGGTTTTATTATACTTAATGAACTTTGCTCTTGTCATCTGGTTTTATTGTAGTTAATGAACTTTATTCATGTTATATTTAAGGATTTCAATAGAATACCATATGTACCTACTCAGAGCAATTCCCAGTCGTGGTTTCATAGTCTGGTGACACAATTACAAACTTGACTATGTGAAATTTTGGTAGGGAATATATGAAACGAAGATCCCACTGGAGTTTAGTGCTATTCTTCAGATTGGTTGCGTTTGTAAAGTGGACAAGTCAGCAGCACAACGAAATTTGCAAGATGGTTGGAGTTTGGATGAATTGCATATGAAGACAACTACAGAGTGCTCGTATCTAGAAAATTCAGTTTCTTTCTTCTACTTATATCATAGGTACCCATGTCTTTCAAAAATAAGTTGTTTCGCCTAATTTAAGGTGAACGTGGTGTTGGCACTTGGCTTGGCACACACTGTCATTGTTTGCATGAAATATTATCTTTTTATGTTTTATTGTCTCATATTAAGACTGAATTTAACTCGAGGAGTTTAAGTTTTATCTTGATTAACTTCCGTACTACAAGAGCTTGTATGAAATAGTATGTTTTCATGGTTTATTGCCTTAGCTTATTATTAAGACTGAATCTTACCCAGGAGGGGTTAAGTTTTCTCTTGACATAGAATGTAAACTTAAGACTTGACACTTTAACTTCCTTCAGCATCTCTGATGGCCGAGCTATGTATGTTACATATTTCCCTGCATCAAGCCAAATATCTATTGTGGTTGTCAGTCCTTTTCAAAGTAAGGAATTATCACCTCAAATGCTAGAAAGACAATTCCGTGAAGCTAGCCAAGCATTATCTTCTCAACCCTCCTTGCCAAATGAAGGCATTGCATTTAAGGTGAACTTACTTTGCATAAGGAATTCTTTTTATTCCTTGTAATAGTGCTACTTTATCCACATCTATGGAATGTGCTTTCTGTTAGGTGGACTATGTGAGGTATATCAAAGATGCTCATGGAAACTTGCAGAGGATTATAACTGAATACAGGTTTTCTTTCTACTTGTTAATCATTTTACTTGTCAATATTAAGCGACTGCTTAGAAGTTTCCGTAGTTGAATATGTTCTTACCTGAACAAGATCAGTATCACAACTACCATGAGTAAACGTTATCACACATCTGCTTCTGTCAAGAGTTGTCCCTCTAAATTATTCACATTGAGGAACTCGTTAGCTGCATGACACTGACACGTGTAAATGACAAATGGAAAATTTTGTAAACTGCTGCCTCTTTTAAGTTGTAAGTTTGGTAATCAAACCCGAACAAAACTGGTGTTGAAGCTTGAAAAGTAAGATTTTTTAACAGATGCAGCAGGAGCCACAATTTATTACCTTGTGAATCATTGTTTTCTTTGTTATTTTAATTAATTTAAGTGTAGAATGCTTGGAAGCTTTTCTTGATCAAGATCATAACTTAGAACAAAACAAGTCATACATCTTAACTTTTATAACAAATCTCTATCACTAGTGTAAAATAGTATCTACCATCCTCCTTGAAATCCTGAATCGAGAGACACTATTACACTAGAAGAGCATGTGGTCTTGTATCAACAACATATGAGCTTAATCCCAACATGAATCATTCTTTGAAACCATCAACGACCGGTTACATAAATAAAATAGAATGGAAAAAAGAAAAGAAAAGCATGATAAATAGTCATTCTACAAGTAAAGTTATGAAAGTCATAAAAAGTGAATTATCCCAAAAAATGATAATTTCACCTGAAAAGGTCATAAAATTAACCCAAAAAACAATGAAAATAAATAAAATAAAATAAAATAAGGGAAACATGATAAATAATCAATCTACAAATAAAGTTATGAACGTCATAAAAGTGAAATGAACCAAAAAAATTAATATTTTCACCCGAAAACCCAAAGTGATAAAAAGTCTTAAAAATAACCCAAAAAATAGTAGTATAAAACAAAACAAAACAAAACAAAATAAGAATAAAAATAATAAAAATAAATAAGAATCAAATTCCATCATCCACCTGTATATTCTCTTCACACTGTCCTCGCCATCAGTTATATTTTCTCCAATCTTAAGGAACCTCGTATCATTCCAATCACCTTTATACATATTTTCCTGGGTTCTCCTCTATCCTTCACAATCTTATCCGCTCCTGGATCTTCAATCCTCCTCACTGGGACATTAACATGTCTCCGTCTCACATGGACAAACCGTCTTAATCGATTTTCCATCATGCTATCTTCTATAGACGTAACTCTTACCTTCTTCCTGATCACGTCATTTATGAGCCGATCCTTTTTTGTATGGCCACACATCCGCCTAGGCCCACTAGACCAATAGGTAGGACCCGCTCCACCTAGACCCACTAGACCCGCCTAGCCCGCCTGGACTCGCCTCAGCCTGCCTAGAGCCTCCTACCCGCCTGGCAGACCCAATTATGGGGTAGTCGGAGTGGAGGTCGATCCTCTAGCGTCGCCGCCTAGACCGATTTTTAGAACATTGTCCACTATATTCATTTTTGTAACATAACATTGTTTTACAGCCCAACACTCGGTTAGCCTAATTGTCGTGTGGTAGAATCTACACTTTAGTCTATAAGGCATGCCGAGATCACATAGAAATCTTGTGGCAGCCTCCACCCCAACCAACCCGCCTTAATTCTGTAAGCCACATCACCATCTAGCTCTCCATCCTTTTGGATAATATATCCAAGATAACGAAAAAATGTGGATCCTTGAACAACTTTCCCATCAAAAGTGATCATCCCTGCTTCTCTGCCGTCGTTTTCGCTAAACCTACACTCCAAATATCCAGTCTTACTTCTGCCCAGCCTAAAGCCTCGAGCTTTCAAGGTATCCCCTCCATATTTCCAACTTTCGTCGTACTCCGACTTTCGTCTCATCAATCGACCCAATATCATCTGCAAACATCATACACCAAGGAATGTCATCTTGATTTGACCTTGTGAGTTCGTCCATGAATATGGCAAAGAGAAAAGGAAAAAGCAGATGCATAACTAGTGGAGGAACATATTATGTCTATGGCAAAGAAAAGAAAAGGCAAATGCACAATTATTGGAGGAGCATATCGTCAGGGGCCAGCGTAGTCTGGGTGGTCCTGGCCGCCCAATGTTTTGTCCATACATAATCAGGGGATTAGGATAACATGATGTCAAGTGAACATTAAATTGGATGAGAAGTGAAATCTAGTCCATCAGTGATGAATGTAGATGCATGCAAGGATTATCGCTCATTGTATGTGAAGGAGCAAATGGTATTGTTGGAAACGTCAATATATGCAATGATAATAGCATGTCTCAACAAGTGAAGGAATGTCCCAGTTGACTCTGTTCTGATATGGTGGTTTGAATATCTTGTCTATCATGTGAATAATACCAGAAACTCAGAGTGTGTTAGTTAGGAGCCTAGATAGCAGGCTCCTAAATGTAATCCCATTTTAGTTCGAAGAAACAAGAGGCTGGCGAATGTAAACGTTAACCATACTTGAGGGAGCAGACTGATTTGAAAAAACTCTTAATTTCCTTGTGTTTTTTAGCTAATTTCCTGAAGGCATGCTTCGCATTTGGCTTGTTTGTTTTGGGTGGGCAGATATCGTCATCATGGACCTGTAATTGCTGTTATAGAGTGCCCCAATATCCAGTTATTGAAGGCTGGAATACGGTCATTAGAAGAATTTCCTTGTGTCTCCATTCCTTCCAATGTTTGTGATAGCCAATATCAGGTGATCATATATCCTGTCTCAGAAACTGTCTTCGGTTTGTGAATTTTATTTTGTATTTTAAGCTGTTATAACATATTGCTGTGCTGTCTGTTCGTATAGGCCATTGGTTGGCAGGTAATTGCTGCAAAACTTGGGTTACAACGGTGTGCTATATCATCACAATGGTTTAACGAGAGAGTTACACTTTCACGATATGCTCATGTAAAGTTGTTGCATTGGTTTCTTGATGATTTACTGGATATTGAGTTTATCTTCTGTTCAATTGCTTCATGAAGAATAATGTTGTATTGACAGGTTCCAATGGGAAATTTTGAAGTTGATTGGCTTGTACATACAGCAGATATCTTCTTGTCGAGGGCATTGCGTGATCAGCAACAGGTTGCTGCTTCTTCATCACTATATTACTATCATTGCTTTATTTTGCTTCTATTAGAAACTAAAAAAAGCAATGAGCCACTTCCTGATTGTATTTACAATATGAGCATGTTTAGTGAGTGAAGCAGTTCATGTTTACCCTAACAGGTTCTTTGGATATCTGATAATGGCATTCCAGACTTGGGAGGCAGTAACGAAGAAGTACCATGTTTTATAGACGAGGTGAGCGATTTGGATCTCAGACATGTTTTCTTCTCCTGTGTGTGTGACTCTTTCATTCAGTTATGTATTTGTTAAATGAGAACTATGATTGGGATACCTCTTATTCAGTTGTTAGGCATCTGGTAGTTAATAAATGTTTCTCCAAGCAGGTCAATCAACCTGTACTCACTTATCCTGGTGCATATAGGAAAGTTACCGTTGAGCTTAAGGTTTAAGCTGAATCTCTATTCATTCCCCCCTTTTTTTTTTGATTTTTCATTTTCCTTCTCAATGTATGCCATTAAAGTAATTTTATTTTTCTCCACATCTTAGATCCATCACCTAGCTGTCAATTCCCTTCTGAAAAGTAACCAAGTGAATGAAATGGAAGGAGGGGCTTTATTTGGTCTAGACCAGGAAATGAATCCCGCTTCATATAACTTTGACAAACAATATAGTTTTGATGAGGAAGCTTCGTGTGCACCTGCATTTCGTGTTCTTAAACAGTTGATCCAAAGATGCCTTGCTGATGCAGTTACATCCGGAAATGTGTTTGCCAATGCTATACTGCAGAATTTGTACCGATGGCTTTGCAGGTTTCTGAACTTTTTACTTCACTGGACTGTGTCACATAATTGTCTCTACTAATCCCTGTTCTATCTATTTTGCAGTCCAAAGTCTAAACTTCATGACCCTGCCCTCCATCGCATGCTCCACAAGGTAATTTCTTCTTAAGGAAACATGAGGGTTATTGTTAAATTAAAAAGTGAACATAGTGGTGCATATGAGTCAAAACATTGTTCTTACATTCTAATGACATTATTTCTCCTAGTTCTTTCGTTTTATTCCTGAAAATGGGTATTCAGCTAACTGCAGCTTCTTATTTTATTGATCTTTACATGTGTTGGAAAGGCTACTAATTGTATGGTTGAGAATATCTTAACACATACTTCTGGTGATAAAATGACATTTTGGTGCTTCTTGACATATATCCCTCAAAGCCTAAGCAATTGGTTAATGATTTTGTACACATTAGACAGATGATATTTTTTTGGCAGGTTATGCAAAAGGTGTTTGCTTTGCTGATGGCGGAGCTTCGCAAATTCGGTGCAACAATTATATTTGCAAGCTTCAGCAAAGTTATTATTGATACAGGAAAATCGGATTTAGCTGCAGCTAAAGCCTATTGTGAGAGCATACTTAAAACTATGCAAACAAGGTTTGTCCCCATGGGTACGCCTGAATGAATTGTTACAGATTCTAATGTTTTTGTTGCATGACAACTTAAACTTCCTATATAGCAGGGACTTATTTGAGTGGGTTGAACTTGAGCCTTTCAAGTTTTGGCATTCCCTGCTCTTCATGGATCAGGTTAGTAGTATAGTGTATTTCAGTTTGCTGATCATTTCCTTTGTCTTTGATGCTAAGTGTTTCTGTTCGTCCCAGTTTGATACTGTTTAGAATCTAACTCTAGGTATGTTTTTTCCATTCTCAGTATGGATACTGTTTTAGCCTACCTATTACTTCACCCAAGATTATGGTAAAAAAAAAGTGGGAGGGAGGGGGAGGGAGGGAGGGAGCACACCTATGGTATATGATAGTTTGAGAGTTTGTTCTGGTATCTGCAAAAAGCAGTCTCTCTCTTTTATTTTAGAAGCATTAAAGACATCAGCGCCAGGTTTAACATTGTTGACTCTTCTTTTTTCACACTTGTAAAATGCTTTTGTGGTTCTATCGTTCTATACTATATGCACCTGCGTCCATCAATAAATATCTTCCTTAATAGTATATGATGAAAAAGGAAATGCTCTTAAGACGTTCTGTGTAAATTTGATCATATTAAGAAATATAGTTAATGTATGCTGGAAGGATTAAATAAATGTACATAAGAATCCATATGCAAAAGAAATGATTCGTTTTGTTCCTAATAAACTTCTATTGGACAATGAAGAGTAGGACTAGTACGATACGGGGATGTTAAAGATTGTATACATCTAAAGATGGAGTCAAAGAAAGTTACCCTCCAACATGATGGGCCGTATGGCACGTTGGTACTTTTATGTTTTTATTGTTTCCTGTCGCCAGTTAGATAGTTGTCAACATGGATTCAACCGTAAGGATAAAAGATAAAGGAGTTATAATTTGTGTTGGCTTGACTTTCTGATTAATTCTTCTATTTTCCCTTAATTTTCTTTCTTTTTTTTCTAGTACAATTATGGTGGAATCCAAGCTGGACCGGAAGATAGATCCACAGACGAATGTTCAAGACCAAGTTTGGTAGAAGATATAGTCTCCAGCTGGACTATTACAGAAAACTTGACCAAAACAACCCAGGTGGGTCATCCATGATCCATCTATGTGACACACCTGCTGATTTGACCTTTAGAAGGTCTAATTGTTCAGTTTTCTTTACTTCCTGAATCCTGAGAACTCATCTGTGTCGAAGCATATTCCCTAAGTCGGTAAAAGTCAAGTAAATCCCTTTGAATAAAGAGCCACTAACAAAATGGACGCTGTACCCGCTATCTGCCCTCGTAAACATCATTATCAACTTTACATTTACTGGAATAGTGTCCGAACAAAAAGATGACTACAAATACTATGCTACGCTCACCTATCATCTCAATGCTTATTCCCTGAAAATTTAAACTCCACTGGTAAAGACAAAGATGCTGCATGTCGGATCCTAAACTTTCTTCACCATCATAACAGAAATCTCGACCATCATTCTAAATCATTGCAACCAGCCTTCTCGGAAATGTGAAAAATAAACACAACTGCTAAAACTGGCAAATTCTGTGGGGTTTTAACCATCCTTTGACCCACTCACAATCTGCAAAGCTATTGAGATTTTTATCCACCATATTTTGGGTTTTCAAGGGTGTGACGGTGGTACTATATGGGAATGGTGTAACGACGAGAAGTGTTTGCTAGGATTGTGGACTTGGGCTTCCTTTTTTTTCTTTTATCTCTTAATAGGAAAAGGAAGAGTGAGAATTTAAAATGAGTTTAAACATTAAAAAATACATAGAAACCTGTGCCCAGGAAAAAAGGTAGGCAATACCTTTTCCCTGTACCAATGAGCTAATAGCCCAGCGGTTGGAAAGTCCCTTGGTGAAAGATTCGGCGCGTGTTCGAATCCTGGAGAGGGCAGGGTTTTACTTCAATTTATTGAAGGTTTCTCCTCCCATCGGGTGATCTAGGTACTTTCCTCTGGGGAGCCCTCTAGCGCGGGCCCGGTTAAGACAACGTAGTCTAGAATCCCGCAGTTGAAAGTCGCCGTTCAAAAAAAAAAATACCTTTTCCCTGTCAAGTATGGGACTCATATGCATCCTCTGTATCCAACTTACCTTTTCTTTATTTTAACAACATGAATTGGACCGTTCTTCACTTGCATCAATTTTTCAACAGTATCAAATGATGTTTTGAGATAACATTGTGTGAACCAGACGGGTGATATTTCAAAAAATAAGCATCAACTGTGTAATTGATCCACGTAGTGCGAAATTAAATGCTGTTTTATTGTACAGGAGCACTTCAACTTAATTGTTTCCGAATTTTTGTACCTCCCATGGAAGTTTGAACAAGAAGAAGCTACAAAGCGAGCATCTGCCATGGGCGATCTATGTACTCCATCAATCACAGCTGCAACTGCGGAAGTTCTTGAATCGCACATGACAGAATTTCTGAAGAAAAAGGTGCCAATTTAATTTCGCATGAAGTATATTAAAGTGTCTTCTTATTCTTTTTCAAAAACATTCTTTACATACATCACCTGTTTAATTTGTCCTACAGATTGGATCTTACTTCACAGACAAACTTCTGAAAATTGTCTGTGATCCAAGTCTTCACAAAAAAGGAAGAAACGAGTCTCAGAGTGATCATAACATCTCAACTGGAAGTTTGCCATCACCGAACAGCATACACAAGGGGGATTCTGCTCTGGATTTCATCAAGTATGTCTGTGCAGTTTTGGCACTTGACCAAAAAGTTCAGCATGAAGTTCTGGTAAAGAAAAGCTCTTAGCACTTGTAGCCTCAAGAAGCCTACATACTTCTTTATGTTTTGCTTCTATAAGAAACCTGTGCACATTTTCCTGCAAAAGTACAGCAATGCTTTTTTCCTTGGTGGTTTTGTTCGTTTTTCTGACTATTCATTTATCTTATCAGGTCTCAGTTTCTTTATTTCTTGGTGTCTTATAGTATAGATTTCCCTTTTCAGCAGTGGACTCTGTCCGTAATGTATGATGATGCTGTATCTTTTGGCATCACGGTTTGGTGTTAAAATTTTTTTGCCCTTCTATTTAAAGGTTTTAGTCTGTGGCGATTTCCGTATGTTGTGCGTTTAATTTTATTTATACAAAAGTTGAATTCATACATGGTTAGAAGAGAAACACGTTAAACATGATGGATTTCGCTCCTCTGGATGTCTGATTAGATAACTTGTTTTATTGGTTTTGCACAGGTCATGAGAAGAAATCTCTTGAAATTGGTCCGCATAAGGGAGTTTGCTCCAGAGGCCGAGTTTCACAATCTATTTACGTCCTTAACTCTACCGAATGTCATTTGCAGGTGACGAGCAGTTTCATTTCTATCTAAGATTTAAAGTTGTAGTTGGTTACAGTATTTATATCTACGGGTTAATTACACTAGGTGCCCTGGGGTTTTTGACCAAATTATTTGAAAAGAAAAAGAAAAACTCAAGGGGACTTCAGATTTACAGAAATACCTCTAAGATTTTATTTTGTCCTACTTTTACCACCTTTCATAAGCCAAAAACATTTCAAAAACAAAAAAACTTTTACATCTATAAAAATAGCACCTTAACTTTAACAGTGAATTAAACCCCATGGGTAGTTATTGAAATTATAAAAATTACCCCGTTTTTTCGTAATTAGGTCAAATCTCAAGGGTATTCTTTTTCCTTTTAATCCGAAATCATCAGTAAAAAAATTTAAGCTTTGTTAGTTTTCGCTAATATATTGACGCCCTATTTTCCTTCCGGCAGTTACTGCAACGACTGCAGAGATCTAGACTTGTGCCGTGACAGGTCATTAATCGCTCAGCAATGGCATTGTGCTGTGCCTCAATGCGGGCAACCTTACGACCGTCAGGTGATGGAAAATTCTCTCATTCAAATTGTACGTCAGAGGGAAAGGCACTACCACCTTCAAGACCTGGTGTGCCTTAAGTGCTATCAGATAAAAGCTGCCCACTTAGCCGAACACTGTTCGTGTGCTGGAACCTTTGTTTGCAAGGAAGATTCGTCCGAGTTTCTTAGCAAAATGCAGACCATATTGAATGTTGCGGTTGAACAGAAGTTTCAGCTTCTCCAAGAATGCGTCTCTTGGATACTACAACTCAGGTAGCTCGGGGCGTACACAATTCAATTCAATGATAGTAGTTTTTTTTTTTTGTAAAGTCGTCTGATTGTGTGTATTTTTTGCATATATCTAGTGGAAACTGTACAAGACATACAATTTTTCAATCTTAATACAAGCATTCAATTTCGAACTCCATTCACTATGGTGAGGTTTGAATTTGCATAGAATATAGAGTTTTTTTTTTTTTTTTTTTATCTATACAATATTTGAAAGGATAATCGAGTTCGATATTTGAATTCAACTTGATCATATTTTTCAAATTGGTTTACCACCATGTATGGGCCGAGATATAGTATCCTCAAAGGTTTGAATTTAGTGTGTGTGATGAGTATGTAAGCTCGAATTTAAAGCACAATTTGAAAATCGGAATCAGTGGAAGATTGCACGTCTGAACCTAGAAAGATCTTGGAAGCATGATTTATCTTGGAAAGGAGTCTTGAAAGGCAGATGAATGCGTATAGTGGTAATCGTATTGAATTTAATCAATGCTCTGAATTTATCGGCATGGTTGAGCCAATTCAGTGAGTTACTAAACTCATTAACTGGTACACAGTTGATCCAAATTGGTTGAATAGCTGATCAAATGGTTAATTGTTAGGGAAGTTCTGCGATACAAAACTATCATTCTCTTTGTGTATGTTCATTATTAGATCTAATGATCTAGATTCTTTTTCATGGATCCAGCAGTGAATATATATATTTAATTTACCAATGTAGACATAATGGAAGTAGATAAAAATAATATTAATATCTACAAAATTAGATAGGAAAAATTAATAAAAAGAATTACAAACAATAAGTAGAGATTTTTACTTATAATAACATATTTTCCTAGAATCTAAATAGAAAATAATTTTAGGAGATAAGGATGAAAATAAGGATTTCTTCAAACATGAGGTGATTAGATGAGATCTAATCACCTAAATGTTCTATTTATTTTTCTGATGATCGTTTAAGCCTAATAATAAGCTATTGCTTACAACTCTCCAACCAGCATTAAGCCTAATCAGCTATTGCTTACAACTCTCCACCCAGGATTCTAGCTTATGGGACATGAACTGGCTTATCAGCGATTCAGCATCCCTAATTCGTTCAAGAATTTATCAAGAAGGCTCGATAAATTTGCTTTGAAAAATGTAAGCGAATAGGACCGAGCCGAGCTTGACCTTACATTACATGTTCAGATTTATCTATTTTCTAGAGAGTTCGAATAAAGGTGTTTGAATTTGTTGACGAATGTATTTGAACAATGTTCATGATCGTTAGGTTTGTTGTTTCTTGACTATTAACAAACCTTTTTTGAACCAAAATTTGGAGAAATCACTATGATAGATTAAATATAAGTAAAAGCCATTTATATTGTTTTTCGTGTATGAGATATATTAATATAAATATTAGCGATTATTCGAGTTGGTATACTATACTTTATGATGTATATTGCATTGTACATGAGTACCGCTTGTCCTTCACTTCCTCTCACGTGTAATCATCAATTCTACGTGTTGACTCTAATTAAATAACTGTTCTATCCTGATTCTCTTTTCAATTACGGTGCAACCTCTCACAGAACAGTAAAGAAATCTCTTCGAAATTTCAATCGTTGCTCGTGATTTTCTGAAGAATCGGAGAGTGAGAAATTGTCGTTCAAGGTTTTGTTAAAGGTTCTTTGTCTTTGATTTTGTATGAGAATCACATAACAAGCTGTAATTTCTCACACAATCATGATTACAGAATCTAGGTTTGAGATTTTGAGTATTTAATGATGTTCAACAAAGAAGAAGATGGAAGAAAATAAGCAAGCACGCATGATCACCAGAAGCCACGACGCAAGGTAAGATGCCAAAATCGACTTCGACTTCAATGATGTAAATATTTGCAATGATTTTGCTGTATGATGTAAAACAACAATATGAAGAAGAAAAAAGAGGAACTGAAGGAATCAAGATTTGGAAGAATACGCTCAATGATGTATGAAAAAAAATAAATCTCTCTTATTGTATAACATAAATAACCGCTTCCATGTCTGTTTAGCATAAATCCCAACAGAAAAATCACTACTATTTTATTGCATAATCACAATGATTGTATATCTTGATCACAATCTCTGTCTACTAGAATCACAACCTAATACTCACTCTTTATGGACACGGATTTTAATAAAAATTGGGTAGTGGTGAATTTGAGTGGAGAAATGGCTCCACTTTTTACTGTAGGGGCATGTTAATTATGTAGAAATGATAGGGCAACACCCTGAACCACACCCTCAAACACACCCGTGCTTTATGAGTGTTGTACCGCGTGCTTTACTATTAATTTTATTATAATATTATTATGAATATTTTATCTGTAAAGCATGTGGTACAACACCCATAAAGCACAGAGTGTGTATGAGGTGTGGTTCAGGGTGTTGCCCTATCACCCCTCTGATTATTGTTGTTGATTAATTAAAAGTTAAAGAGTGGGGACCACGAAAATGGCAAATTGAGCATACTCGGGGAGTAGTATGTTTGTTTAGCATAATCACTATGCTTATGAACGATAATCATTGTGCTTCTATAGTCTAATAGCTGTTCTTGTATAGCACAATCAGTATTTGTATAAACACACATAATAAATCTCTGAAGTCACAATTTGTGTTGACATAATCCTTACCCGAGTATTGCATAATCATTTATCCTTTACACTATCCTTTTTCTATGCATGCTATGCTACTAATTAATGTAAAGATTTTACTAATAACAATCAAGCAAAGCAGAGAAAACTTGTCATTAATGACGATTCTTTGGAAGATATAGCCCCGAGTACACTGGAAAAAAAGAACACTCGTAACATATAAGATAAGAACATTGAAAATGAGGATAAAGCCTGGAAATATAGTTTGGCTTGCCTAAAGGAGATATTGAGGTGGAAGAGGCAAAATCGTGAGCGGTACAATGAGTTCTTAGGTGATTGGAGGGAGAGATGGGGATATCATCATAGAACAAAGGGAAGCCCTAACACTAATGAGATGGTATCGATTTGCGGATGCTGGAGATAATTTTTAAAGAGACTTTGTTGTGTATGTAGTCTCAACATTTTTAAAGGGCAACCAATCAAACAACTGCAGACAGAAACAGATGTTTACAAGCATGGTGAAAGAAACAGATATATTTTGGCCAAAGCATCGAACTTCGCCCCCGATTATGATTATTATGATGACTTCTTCCAAGACCCAACAATGATGAACGCAATACAAGAACTTGAAGACGTGTATTGCAAAAAGATGAAGAAATAGAAAGCTGACAAGGATAAATATATTCCATCATTCAGTCTTGGTATTTTTCATCACAAGAGAGTGAAGAGACTGAGAAGCAGACTGACAAAGATGTTGAACAAATTAATTCTGATGATGTATTTTCTCAAAACAACATTTAGTAAAACAAAATATCAAGACTCATTCAAACAAAAACGACGCGTATTGCATTAAAGAAAAGCTCTACAACCAGCGTGAATAGCGCACATTATTCATATGCAATAACGTACACTATCGGGCTCCAGAAGGCTAGTATTTCGATGATAGCAACTCGCGCAACCTCTACACCGAGCTTCAACATAAATCTAAAATACAAGCAGATAGCGGATGCTATATTCTTAGTCTAGCACTATTTAAACACGCTATCAAGAATATCTAACTCGCGCTATGAAAATTAGACAGGTTATAAATCAAGACAGAAAGATTTGAAAATACAAGAAGATAGCGGGCGTTAAATAACTATCTTAGCACACGTTATGGACGCAAGCTATTGAGGATACTTGACGCATGCTATACAAATCATGCAGGTCATGAACCAAGATAGAAGGGTTTTAAAATAGAAGCAGATAACACACGCTATATGGTTCACCTAAGGCACGCTAAACTCGCCCAGCTAACGCACGCTAAAGATAGTTATTAGCATGCACAAGGTTTGAGATTCTACCATTAATCATATATCCATTGGACACATTTTTCAACACGAAAATCACGTGAAATCTGAAAGCAAAGATTGACTAACTAATCCACGCTATGAAGGATGAATACCGCATGCAAAGTTCAAATTATATTCGTTGGACAAAGACTTTCAGCAACAAGACCGTTCCTTTTCAAAGTCAAAAGTGAAGATGCTTGCCTACACCGATAACGCACAATAAAGCTATATATTAGCACACGCTAATGATGTCAGATGACAAGGGATCAAGTCTTGCTCAATACTATAAATACCCACACCTTTGGGTACTTCAAGACACACAACTACAATACGATTTATATATATTTTGAGCTCTGATTACTGACATAAGCTATCTGTTCATTATCTAGTTGTGTCAAGAAAGATATGAGCGTTGTACTTACATCGTATTATCACTTATACTTCGTGTCTTCTTTGATTAGTGTGTTAAACTGTAGTATCACTCCTACATGAGTTGAGAGAAAATGAATCAAGAACTTCAATCTGGTGTTGTTAGGATCATTGATCCGGCATTGTTATGATTGAATTCTATGATCGTAAGTAAGGTTAATCTAGTTCCGATAAAATACTAGAAAGAAAACTCTTATTGATTATTTGGTTGTGCTTGGACCAATCGAAGCCAAGTTGAGTAACGGTTGTGCCCGGACCTATAGAAGACGAGGCAAAGTTGAGTGTTGTTCTTCTTAATTCAATAGGAAAAAGAATGGAGAGAGGACATAAGCAAATTGCTGAACCTTTATCAATCTCTATGTCTTTTTACTTTCCGTATTTTCGTTTAATCTTAAGCAAGAAAATTCAAATTTTATTATCTCCACTATTCAATCCCCCTAGTGGAATTATTCACCCTTCAGTAACGCACGCAACCTGCTAATCCAAATTGGATTCTGAAAATATGTTCGGTCTTTTTGTTCGTAGCTTCTTGAATCAGTCTTTTGTTGTTAGCCTATTGTTGATGCTAGAAGATCTTGATGTTGATGTTGCTCAAGCTTTTAATGGTTTTGAAGCAATGACATTATTTTATGGTTTATTTTTGGCAGATTGGGTTGTAAAAACAAGTTTAGTATTTTGTTCTAAGTTTCTTGAATCAGTCAATTTAAATTGCTTGCATATTTCTTTATGTTGTTGTAGTGATTATCCTGTAAGGATGTAATTAGTATTTGTGTTGACTACAATAAAGTAAACCCGATAATCACATAAGGGTTCACATAACCACAAACCGAGAAAGAAATGATCACACTATGGAAATAACATAATCACAAATCAGAAATAACATAATCATGGTGTTTGATCAAAACCTATCTGTCTCACCATAAACTAAAATTTGAAATATACGAATCTATCTCATGAACATCCATTACAAAACTAAAATAGTTCAATAAAAAAAGCCAACTACATTAAGGAGGGATTGTAACAAGTAATGAACCAGACATCGGATGAGCAACATATCGAGCAGAACCACTTAACAAATCTTTAACTGAAGCTCGTACAAGAGCCCTTGTATCACTTTTTGCCTTTTCTGCACTCTTCTTCCTTCCACGAACAACATTGTGTCTCCTATCTAAATTGCTTTTCAACCAAACGTTACGCCCACCTTTAGCCCGAGATGAAGGAGGATTCTGAATAACATTCTGAGGCACATTAGAAACCTCCTCGTTACCTACTATGTCTTGAACTCCAACTGATTTACATGCTGATTCTTTAATCATATCATAACCATCATCACAAATCTTTCTTGCCTCGATACTTCGATCACAAAATGCAATCAAATCAACATACTTCCTCAAACTCTTGAGTCTCCAAACAGAAGAAGATGACTGACCAGCAACCGAACAGCATATTTCAAGATCTATGTTTCGATTCCTAATCAATTCCCTTGTCCATCTCACCAAAATATATTGAATTGGTATTTTAGACACAAAAATTATTATAAATATGCAAACAGTGAGAACATAAGAATATTAGATTCGTCTCAATATATACTTGTGGTATTTTATTAGATTCGTCTCAATTTATACTTTGAGAGTAATATTTTTTATAATTCTTATCAGTATATAATTAAGAATATTAATAATCAAAATTATATATCGACAAGTGTGAAAGTCCAAATGTTACAATTATAAAAAAACAAGAGGAAGTATGTAAACCTAAATGATGTTGAAATTAAAAATAAAATTAATTGGATTATTACCGAGTTGATTCAGAAACTGTCATTAAGCAAATTTAGGCCAGACGGAGTGGAGCTCGGGTACACAATCGAGCTCGTGAACCCGCTCGGGTACACCATCCCGTGTACCTCGGGTACCAAAATCGGGTAACGAATTGGGAGGAAGAAGACTTGCAGGTAGGTGATGGTGGTTTTGCAGAGGAGGAAGAAGCCAGGCAAAGATATATTGTTTTATTTACAAAAAAAAAAAAAATCGGGTACTAGGGTACCACTCCGTCCACTTAGGGTAGTGTTAGGGTAGTATTGGGGTAGTTTTGAGTTGGAAAGTTTTTATTGGATAGAGGTGATGTGGCACCCCCAGGGTATTAGGGTATTAGGCCAGACGGAGTGGAGCTCGGGTACACAATCGAGCTCGTGAACCCGCTCGGGTACACCGTCCCGTGTACCTCGGGTACCAAAATCGGGTAACGAATTCGAGCTCCGAGCTCGCAACACTACCCGCATGTGTTGTGTTTGTATTTTTTTTTCTTTTGTCTCTTGCGTTGCAGGTACAAGAATTGGGAGGAAGAAGACTTGCAGGTAGGTGATGGTGGTTTTGCAGAGGAGGAAGAAGCCATGTAAAGATATATTGTTTTATTTACAAAAAAAAAAAAAAAAATCGGGTACTAGGGTACCACTCCGTCCACTTAGGGTAGTGTTAGGGTAGTATTGGGATAGTTTTGAGTTGGAAAGTTTTTATTGGATAGAGGTGATGTGGCACCCAGGATATTAGGGTATTAGGGTTCCACTCCTCCCTCCCTTAAAGTTATTCAAACTCTATGCGTTAACGAAATGAGCTTTAAAAAAATCAATTGTTAATTATTTAAATAAATGAATATACATGAAAGAACGCTAATCAGGATCCAAGGTCATCTCGAATAATAAATTTTATATTTCCTATATGTTAGTATTATTTTATGCCACTTCTTAAATAGTTGGCAAGTTTTTTATACTTGTAGAAACACAACAACAACAACAACACCATCAGAGTCTTAATCACAAAATGATTTGGAGTGGGCTACATGAATCAATCTCTGAAAACGTCAAGTCGTCTCCAATAAAACAGTCCTATGAAAAGGCAAAAGTGATAGGTGAAAAATTTAGTACGTAAAAATAAAAGTAATACTAAATATGCAAAAATAAATAAATAATAAAAAGTAAATAAAACATAGTAATAATCATTATGAAAAAGAAAACTCAAACATAATCAACCACCCGAATTCTCTCCCTCCACGTCGTTATATCCAACGCCATAACCTCTCCAATCCCAGGAAACCTTATACATTCTCAATCACTCTTATCCATGTCTGTTTAGGTCTTCCTCTACCCCTCACCGGCCTATGCGCTCCCCATTCTTCAAGCCTCCGCACCGGTGCATCAATCGACCTCCGTCTCACATGTCCGAACCATCTTAACCGATTCTCCAACAACTTATCCTCTATAGGTGCCACTCGTACTTCTTTCCTAATCACATCATTTCTAAGTCGATCCTTTCTCGTATGGCCACACATCCATCTTAGCATACACATTTCCGCTACATTCATCTTATGCACATGACTATGCTTTACAGCCCAGCATTCAGTGCCATATAAAAGTGCAGGCCTAATTGTTGTTCGGTAAAATTTTCCTTTAATCTGTAAGGTACGCCTTGATCACATAATAGCCCCGTTGCGCTCTTCCATTTCAACCATCCCGCCTTAATCTTATGGGCCACATCACCGTCTAATTCTCCATCCTTTTTAAGAATAGACCCAAGATAACGAAAAGACTCTGAACCTCGTATAACATTCCCATCAAAAGTGATTGTACCCGCCTCTCTACTTCCATTTCCACTAAAGCTACACTCCAAATATTCAGTCTTACTTCTGCTCAGCCTAAAACCACGAGTTTCGAGCGTATTTCTCCAGAGTTCCAACTTTCTTTCAACTCCATCCTTCGTTTCATCAACCAATACTATATCATCTGCAAACATCATGCACCAAGGAATATCGTCTTGAATTAACCTTGTCAATTCATCCATGACTATGGCAAAGAGAGAAGGACTAAGAGCCGAGCCTTGATGCACCCCCGAATCATAATAGGGAATTCCTCAGTCCTTCCCACGGTATACGTACACTTGTACTAGCTCCTTCATATATGTATCTAATGATGTCAATATACTTCTTAGACACGCCCTTTTTTTTACTAATGCCCACCAAAGTACCTCTCTTGGTACCTTTTCATAAGCCTTCTCTAAATCAATAAAAACCATATGCAAGTCTTTCTTCTTATCACGATAGTGTTCCATCATTTGTCTCATCAGAAATATTGCTTCCACAATCGATCTCCCACGCATAAATTCAAATTGGTTTTCTGATATCTCCACACACTTTCTAAGACGTTGCTCAATCACTCGTTCCCATAATTTCATGGTATGACTCATCAACTTAATCCCCCGATAATTAGAGCACTCTTGGACATCGTCTTTGTTCTTATACAAAGGGGCTAAAGTGCTTTTCCTCCATACCAGTTGTAACACCCAGAGATACTCAGGATTATTACAGCGCCATAAATCCTTGATGTAAGAATTTACTAGGCTAAGAATTTAGAAACAACATTATTAAATACCAACTGTAACGTTTATTATTACATTACGAGTATGAAAAGTACAAATCAGCCAACACCCGAATATAAACTTCAAAAGAACAACAAAACGACAGCATACTCGAGTACTTTATTAAAATAAAACACAACTGACAAACCATCCCGGCCGTAACATCACTCTGCACCCTCATCATCATGCAGCTCTAGTGGTTGTTTCCCCGTCCTCCTGTATCCTGAACATAAAACAAATATCCACCCCCGAAGGTATTAGCACAACGATGCTAGTACAAGTAAGATAATTATACACAATGAATTATTCAGCATCTCACGAGGAATAAAGACAACATCATCAACGACAACAATAACAACGAGTCTCTACTACGAGAAGACTCACAATACCATACACAACATGATAACCACAACATGACATCACAACATACACATGGTAATTCCGATGATCCAGCGTTCACTGCATAGATCCCAAGATGATCCCGTCGGACCAACACGAGGTGGAAAAACCTGTCCAATGATCCAGCGCATGCAAGCATGGATCCCAAGATGACCCCGTCGGACCAACACGATGTGGACGTACAACAACGACACATATGCACGACAACATGTATAATATCAATACATAAAACATAATTAAAGTACTTGCCTTTGAAAGATGGCAAGAAATAAATACTTCAACGACTTCGACAAACTTGAAGGCCACTCCTTCGATCAACCGTTCGCAAACCTAGAACCTTACACAAAAGAAAATAATGACAACTCAACTTACGTAACAATACTATCACACGAACATTCTAAATGTTCTAGTGATGACCGAGTATAATCATCATTGTTCGGCCGATTCCCGGTTAACTACTCAAAGAACACTACGTCGAACGAATACCATGCTACATGCGAAATGAAAGGTCATAACCGGGATAACACGTTGATGTCTACGGATTTCAGCATACACAAATTATCACAAACCACATTCCAAGTCTGCCCATCAATTCCTAATACATGTATTGGTTATTTAGACGAATTCATAACACGGTAATTACGTTCAACCGATTTCTAAGTTAATCCCACTTATGGTTCTCATCCTTCCACAAGTAAATTCATCTTATCCAAGTTCACGTTCACCATGATTGTTACAACATGATCGTATCGTTCTAACCATTCCTATGAATATTACCAATCCAAACAATCTTTACAAACCCTGGATTATACTTAAAGAGAAATCCTTATGTTCCTCATCTTGAATTCACCTACGGTGGGTGATAACATACTCAATTCGTTCATAATATACTCATCATGAAATCATCATATCCATCATGTAATCATCACGAAATCATCATCAAGTCGGGTTATAATCTTTGAAAATCACATCCTTATGATAGGCATAAACAAGGTTCAACTATTATCAATGAAAAACCTAAGTTCAACCAATCCAATCCTCCTAAACTTATTGTTCGATTCATAATGCTCATAATAAACTCAATAACCTCAGTAGCATGCCCATGATCATAACTAAAAATATGAACTCTAGGTTGGTAAAACATCACATACCTTAATACATAAGGGAACGACAAAACACTTGGTGAAACTCAACGTCGGATGCTTGAACACCAATCCTCAATGCTCCTAGTCTTCAACAATTACATTTAGAGGCTGATATGAGGTGTAAATGTCGTGAGGGTAACTGTCCAAGTCGTAGAATTCGGAAATTAGACGAAGGGTAAAGTGAGAAATGAAATGAGGGTGATGTCCTATATAGGAAATGACCTTTTGTTGGGATTCCGAATATAAAATGAAATACGCAGCGGAAATAAAAACGAATCCCAGGATCGATCAAGTAACGTATATACGAAAAAAATACGAAGATAAAGGATCATACCCTTGAAGCCTTTGAAATAAATCTTCGTAAAATAGATGATGATCACGAACCCCGTCACGAACACGAAATCCCTTCATTTCAACCACCGAAACTTTGATGCCTCTACTTCACATGCGTCGGAAGTTGCCTGGAAAAATCAACGTAACTTCGTTCTCCAAGAACACGGTTAGAAAGTTATCGTATGAATTTTATCTCTCTTTTATTTCTTAATTTTTCTCAACTCAAAGTGAAAGAAAAACAAGATGGAAAAATTTCTCCCACCTCAAAAACCTCTTGGCCAGAACCTCCAGCAGGAAAGTGTGTGTGTAATGTGTGTTGTCTCAAGTCACACTTGTGTTGATATGTAAGTGATAATATAAATACCAAAAACAACTCACCATTAACATATATAATATGATCAAGCATCTCGACACATGATGATTAATCAAGATAACTACAACACACATGCATGGAAATAATTCCATGTGAGGTGGGGAAGGGGCGGCCCATTTAGGAAGTTTTCTAGAAACGAGCCGAGCCACTCGGCTCGTGTACTGGACGTTCGTCAAACGACTCCGTTAAATACACCCCGTTTAATCACAAATGTATTTATATTAATTAAATAATCTAATTAATTAATTATATCAAATGCAAATATATTTCTCTAATAAAAATAATTTATGCATTAAATTAATTACCCGGTAACTTAATTTTAATTCATAAGACCGTTATTTGATTTATCCAATAAATCATAATTAGATATCCAATATCTAATATTAATATAGAGATAATAAATTCATAGTTATCTGTCAACGCTCCTGATGCGCGACTCCGTAGGTCCGTCTCAGCCGGCATCGGGAGGAACCAATGAGTGCGGACAGCACTTAGCCAGCCTAGCGGGCCGCACTGTAAACCCCGACTGAGAACGAATAAAGGGATCATTCCAGAACCATTATGTCGTGAATACTATATGCGTATAGACCCTTCATCAGATGTCCCGATCAAGTCTTCGGGTCACGGTAAAGTCAAACCCTACTGTTGACTAGAATCTATACATGTGTTAATGCAAATCAAGACCGACTGATTAATAGTGTATCTAATACGACTATATCATAATGCTTTGGCCAAAGACTTATGATCTTATTTGCCATTAACCGTATAGGACATTCGCCTGCTCACTAACAGGAGATAGAATCCTTTCTTGGCATACAGTAAAAACTGCTACCTGCCCGTATAGTCCGCACTTCGAGGTCGACTCAGCAATTAAGCAAATGAGTCTAACTACTCTAATGACAAACTAAACATCACAGACACATCTTCTACTGAACCCTCAAGTCAAAGGTACACGTAAACTATCACAACATTTCGATTCATCATCGACTCTCCAAGAGTGAATACCGTGTGACTGAATCGAGTATGAGTCATGTTCGAGTATAATGGTCCCACCAATATACTTATAACTATGCTATCAAGACGTGCACACGTCCTAGCATTAGTTATACAAGTCTTATTAAAACTTAATGCCCATTTAAGTTAATTGACTTGCGAACAATTTATGTAAATAAACTTTAAACACTTCCAGTGCATTTTCTCTTATCTGATAACGAGAATGGAATGTCGATTTATTTACATGGACTTCACTTCAATGTTTACCAAGTCAAGAATGCAATTGAAATACAATAAACAGTGAATGAATCGTATTGCCTTTTTATTAATTATTCCATAATTACAAGTACAATGCCCATACTCTCTCATCCCCTGAGTGGCATTCGAGGGCATATTCCTAACACCTTTAGCGTGCGCTATTCTTTTAGTTTAGCGTGCTCTAACGAGCTCACAACCTACTGTCTCTTACTGTCCTCGGCCTTACGTACGTTAAATAACCTTTACGTATGTTAAGGCAACAGTTAGCGTACGCTAACTCCCAACCATAGCGTGCGCTACCGATTTTACGAAGCTTACTGACCTCCCTGTGTAACATTCATGTACTTTATTAATAATGTATTTTATTTTTGGTCGTTTTCTATTGGGAGTTGGTTTGGGTAAGTTCCATATTATACTGTCTGATGCCTGGAATCGTGTGTGTATTGGAGTTGGAACTGGTATATTGATTGTTAGTGATTGTCGAGTTATGTGCCCATCAGGAGATGTTCGTTCTGACCAAACTTCATAATGGTGATGTTGAGAAATAGCAGTTAGCGCACGCTAGACTGTGTTGCTAGCGCACGCTAATTATGTATTGGTAGTGCACATTAATTGGCTATGGTGGTGCACGCCATTATGGCCAGTCAGAGCATGCAGAGGGTTTTGGACTCTGGACAAACTAACAGGTAGCGCGCGCTAACCATTACAGGTAACGCACGCTAGCGTGGCCAGTGTAGAAAGTTCTGCACCGCCTTTCAAAGGTGGTGGACTATTTTTTAGCCCGATATCACACGCTACACTTTACCTGTAGCCTGCGCTAATCGCGTCCAGTATAAGTAGGACAACATAGTTCAGTTTCTTCATTTTCTCCCCTCTTCCTTCCTCCTCCCGTGGCTGGGCGATTTGGATATAAGGAAGCGCAGATTTTGGCTGGATTTCACTACCCAACAACGTTTTAGAGTTCCTAGAGCAGAGTTAATAAGATCTCAACAGATTTTATCGTCCAGATCAAGGTAAATCATTCAAAACCTCAGTTCTTCATATTTTAGGGTTTTATTGAGGTTTCATCCTCTAAAGTCCGGATCTAGCCATGATTGTGTTGGATTATTATGTTGTAATTATAATCCTTTGCTTTTCGTTGAAGTTTACGGATTAAGTTTTGAATTTTCTTCCGTAGTTACGTATGATCCATGCTGACCCTATAGTGTCTGGTTTATTATCCCTAAGAGTAGAACTTAGGGTAAACCTTTCCGTTTCCATCGTGCTGTGTTTGATATAGTGCTGTGTTGTGCTAGGACTGAATCGTTGAGGAAAGTTCGAGAAGCAGGTCCTTTTCATTCATCGTCCCCTGTACCATTGTAATTGAGGAAAGTACTTTGATTGCGTTTGATGTACTTCGTGTGAATATGTAAAAAATGTGATTTTGTGAAAAGTGGTAATTTCAGAAAATGTGGTTTGTTCCATGTGGTCACTGAGTATGTGTGAACCGAGTTAAAACCAGTGTGGGTCCCCTGGGATTCGATAGGCCGTGTTCCCTACGGATCACTCGGTGGAGTTTTACAACCAGAGAGGGCCTAACGAGGACTCCCTGGGGTGTGTATCTCGCGTGAGGTACAGGGCCAGTACATCTCGGGATATTGTTTTGTGATGATGATTATGGTATGATATTCCGGAATATATATGGTACTGTGATTTGATTGTTTATTCACTTGTGGTACATATTCTGGAATCGTTGTACTTGCACCAGCTGTTTGCTGACCCCTTCTGGGTGGATATAATTGTTGTGTATTCAGGTACAGGTCTTAGTGGCAAGCCGGCGCAGGAAGGGCACGCGGATGACGAGAAACACTGATATCATGTGTTATTGTGAGTTGGTGGTCGTTTTATCATGGTCAAAGTCGTGTTCTGGTTTTGTACTCGCACGGGTACTGTCATATATGGTTTAATGTGTTGGTGTTAGTTATTGGCGATGTTGTTGGATCAGTTGTGAGTTGTTGTATCTGTTGTGATCCAACAGGACCATGTATTGGTATGTTTTGGTGATGTATGTCGCATTGAAGTTAACGTTGGTTTTAAATATGTGTATGTCTCGGTTTCGTTGATGGTTATTGTCTTTTATGTTGGTCTAAGCCTGGTAGGTTTTCTCCAAAAAGAATCTACGGCGCTGTAATATCTTTGTAAATCACGGGGGTGTTACAGAATTTGGTATCGGAGCATAGGTTTATGGATACCTAGGCTGCTGGTATTTTGGGTCTGTCAAAGTTGAGTTGGTCGTTTGTTTGTGATATCAATGGGTTGCTGCCATCTCGTGCGGCCTGCGCTGTAAGTTTCTCTGAACTCTAATTCCTTCTGCCCAGATTGTTTTGGTTTCTTTTTGAACATGCTTGGATTTTGAGTTCCCCTTGTGAATTGTGTTCCATTGGAGGCGTGTCTATTATTTTCCTCCTTATACGTCTAAGGAACTGGTGCATATTGATGTACGGAGAAGGTAAGTCTTTCGATTGTAAGCTCCCTACTATTTGTGTGATGGTTGTGTTGTGTTAACTCGATTAGCCCTAGGTTGAAGGGCTGGAAATTTGTTGATGGTATTGGGATTGTTGGGATGTGCATGAGTATACTATACGGTCCGGGTGAAAATAGTTGCATAATGTATATTGGAAAACCGGTAATGTTATTGATTCCTGCATTTCATGAGATTTTTAAGTATCAATTTTAACCGCTGCAGGAGTATTTTTAAAGTGGCTTTGAAAACTCTTTCAAATGGTGACAATCTACGATTTAATATCGCTATGTCAATGAGTATGTATTCGGTAGAAAACCTTTCATTTCGATTAAACAACTAGTAGAAGAGGAAGGATCCTCATTTTATCTAAATCCGAGGTAAATTTTTGAAATATTTCGGATTCTAGATGTTTTTGAAAATTTTAAAAATAAAAATTGTTTTTTGCATTATTTTAAAATGATTTCAAAATCGACCTGTAAAATAAAACTTCCTCTTCTAAAGTATTCACGAGGTTTTGGCGAAACGTGACTCGCCCTTATTTGCAAAAGATTGTGTTTCGGACATGGTACTATCATTCCTGTCAGAAGACCAAAAGTTGATTTTCGACATGTATTCTCACCCTTGTATATAGTATACGTGTCTCCCAAAAAATCGACGTTCTAGTGTTGCCTATTATGAGTACTTGAGATCAGACAATGCCCTATGAAGCCCCCTCAGTAACTGAGTTGACAAGCAGGGCAAGGAGACAAAAGACATCTGGAAGATTTTGGGCAATAGTGCTCAGAATTGGGGTCAAGTTGATGGTGTAAACGCTAAGTAGTTCTGTATACCCTCGTGGTAATAACCCTCTTTACCGAGAGGTAGGATTTCAATTTAGTTGTTAATGGCCTTCCGACGATTCTTTGTGTAATGTTGTATACGTACGAACCGATGGTGTTCGGATTTGTATGTTGCCGTTTATTAGTAACCTTCAGTTCTAATGCTGTCTAAGGTATGTTCACGACCATTTCACTGAATCGGGCAGTTACCGTACGCCACCTTAGGGATAGCGCATGCTAACACGAGATGTAGAAACTACTGCATTTGACCAAGAGTTCGGCAGCGCACGCTATGCAATTATGTAGCGCGCGCTAAGGTACAGCAGTTAGCGCACGCTACGGAGAGGGTAACGCGCGCTAATTGGTAATTCGGGAAGGACAATCCAGAAGCTACTGGACTGAGACTGGAGGCCTCGTTAGCGAATGCTAACGCTTGTAATCAGCGCATGCTAATCTGTCAGGCATATAAACCGGACAGCAATCGTGATTCACCATTTCTGCTCTTTTATTTTTTCCCCGTGGGTGACACCAAAGTGTGAATCGACGGCGACTAGGGTTCGTGACCTTGGCATATTTTGTTCCGTTCAAAGGTGTTTTGGAGTGTAACATCTTCTAATCCATTGTTCTTCGTCGGATCGAGGCAATACCTTGATTTTCCCTTGAGTTGACCATTTTGTAGATTTCGTTCTTGATCTCATCTTTTCAATCCGGTTTGGATGAATCGATTGATGCCAAATGCTGTGGTTGGTCATGTCCTATGAATTGTATATCCATAATTCCGACTTTTTCAACTCGATTGATAATTCTAAAGATTCTGAGGAACCGTGAACAATTAACGTTTGATCAAATGTCCGTAAACTCTTGGTGAACAAAGCAAGTGAGCAAGGGACGTTCCATACGCCAGATGATGACAAGTGATGCTTTCCTAGTACATCCGAATTGTTGATGCTCCCGACAATTATGGCTTGATTCTCTCTATCTTCTTGCTTTCCACCTCTAACTTGCTAATTTTACGTTTCGAGGACAAAACTCCCTTTGAGGGAGATAAGAGTATAATGATCGGGATTCTTGCACTTGCACAATTTAAGGCCTTGACCCCTCATGCTCGACTCTGTTTTCATACTGCATAACTTGCAAATTCGGTGGTACTGCGACGATTGGTTTGATATCTGAGCTTATCGTAATTATGGTTCCCGTCATGTACCGGTTTCAAGATCTCGTTGTATAACCCCATTGTCATTGAGTATGGGACTATATTTCCTTGGGTAGATCATGATTCTACCCGGGCAAACCCCATTTATTTTGTTGTGCTTTATTTTGATTTCAACTTATGCCGTTAACTAAATCGCATCACTACCGAGAAATCCTAGTGATGTTAGTAGTCATTCCACATTCATCAGAATGCTCAGAGATTTAGCCATCTGACCTTATGATGAAGTTGCTTGTTACGTTATTGCCTTGTTTTCGTTGTTCTAAATTTTGGGGACAAACTTCTTTTATTTAAAGTGGATCGTGACACCCGAGTTTTGACTTATTTTTCCACCCTAACTCGCTTATGTTCAATGATGCCTTCTAAATTTGTTCTGTTCCTCGGATTTTGTCGTTAAATGAGTTGTGACATTGTTTCAAATGAATCCGTTCACAATTGTGACTTTTCCCAAATTCGGTTCAATTCTTGTGAGTCCTATGCAAAGTGAACGTCTTGTAATTCTTAGAAGCCCATTTAATGTCTTGGGTTGAGGCGTAAACTTTGGGGTTGTTTGATTGTTGTCGTCCAATCGTTGTTGTCCGATCAATGTTGTTCGATCATTGTGATTCGATTGTTGTTGCTCGATCTTGCATCGTGATTATCGAGCATCTCATTACTTTAAGGTTCAGGTATCTGTCCCAACATGTGATTTTTCCAAACAATTGAGGTTATCGGAATTATATATTCGTTTGGCGTTAAGCTCGCATTTTGATTATAATATTATTTGGATTATCAACCATAGTGGTTCATGATCATTGCACTTCATAAGCATTCTTGCGTATTGAATTGGACCGTAGTATGACATGGAGTTTTGTGCCCATTGTTGACAGCAGATAACGTGTGTTATCTAAAGTGCCTTGCCTTGATTGTTTCATGACCTAAGTTTTGGGACGAAACTTATTTCAAAGGAAGTGGGATGTAATAATTTTATTTCCCCGTTAGTTCCTTTTCTTTTTTAATCTATTTTTGTTTCTTCGGTTCGCTAGTCTCGACGGTCAACATCTGAGAGATGGTCATCGTGCCCTGACATCAAGTGGGAATACCGAGAGTCCGTTATTGTATCTTTTAGTTTGACCAATATTTTGGTTGTATTCGTACCATTGATTGACTCGATCCTTATCGAAAGCCTTTGTGAGTCTATCATCAAGATTTTTATCACTATTATTGTTATTGTTATGGCGGCAAGGGATAATTGATACTGAATGATTGTGCCTCCATAATAGCGACTACTAGAAACAACTGTAGCACCGCTATGGACGCCGACTTAAAAATCGGTTTGGTGTGTATAAGGCCCTGAGAAGTATTTCCATAGTAAACTCAAGACGTTGATCGAAGGGAAACAGTTGAGTAACCTTGTAAGGGTGGATCCTACTAAGCATACTCGATGCTTAGATCATATCAGTTATTTAGAGGCCGTAGCAAAATTTCATCGAGCCACAAGTCAGGCTGCGCAGGAAGCAACTACCCGAGAACGCGAGCATACTGCGCAGCTAGAAGCTTAGTTAACTGCAGCACGACGTGCTCTTCAAGAGAGGGAGGCCCAGTACACTCAAGCGAGAGAGGCCCTCCAGGATCAGGTGCAGCAAGAGAGAGCAATGATACGGGCCAACGCTGAAGAGATCCCCAATATCCTCCCAGCAGCCCCAATCCCGGTAGTGGGAAAGAAGTTGCAGAAGACGAAGAGGATCCCGAGGAAGATCCCGAAGAGGACCCGAAAGAAGAGGTCGAAGATAACTCTGTCGTCGTTAACCCCTGAGATAGGCTTAATGGGGCATACTGTGTATTGATGTTTTCTTAGTAAATATGTACTGGTGTAATGTTTACAATTTAAGAATAAATTGTGTATAGATACGATTGGTGAGGCGGACATATATTTCGACGACCCTCTTCCTGTTTCAAGTTTCGAGGATGAAACTTCTTTTTAGAGGGTAAGAGTGTAACATCCGTGTACTTTATTAATAATGTATTTTATTTTTGGTCATTTTCTGTTGGGAGTTGGTTTGGGTAAGTTCCATATTATACTGTCCGATGCCTGGAATCGTGTGTGTATTGGAGTTGGAACTGGTATGTTGATTGTTAGTGATTGTCGAGTTATGTGCCCATCAGTAGGTGTTCGTTCTGACCAAACTTCATAATGGTGATGTTGAGAAATAGCAGTTAGCGCACGCTAGACTTTGTTGCTAGCGCGCGCTAATTATATATTGGTAGCGCACGTTAATTGGCTATGGTGGCGCACGCCATTATGGCCAGTCAGAGCATGCAGAGGGTTTTGGACTCTGGACAAACTAACAGATAGCGCGCGCTAACCATTACAGGTAGTGCACGCTAGCGTGGCCAGTGTAGAAAGTTCTGCAACCTTTCAAAGGCGGTGGACTGTTTTTTAGCCCAATAGCGCACGCTACACTTTGCCCGTAGCGCGTGCTAATCGCGTCCAGTATAAATAGGACAACATAGTTCAGTTTTGTTATTTTCTTCCCTCTTCCTTCCTCCTCACGTGGCTTGGCGATTTAGACATAAGGAAGTGCAGATTTTGGCTGCATTTCACTACCCAACAACGTTTTAGAGTTCCTAGAGCAGAGTTAACAAGATCTCAACAGCTTTTATCGTCCGGATCAAGGTAAATCATGCAAAACCTCAGTTCTCCATATTTTAGGGTTTTATTGAGGTTTCTGTTCGGATTCGGTGCCTAAAACAAAGGCCCAACGAAAGCGGTAAAATGAAAATTAATTCGATCCGAATCCCTACGAGGATCGATCAAGATAGTATATACGAATATATAAACGAAATCACAATAGATAATAGAAGCTCACCCTTGTAGTACGTTGATTAAATGGATTCCTTCTCTTGAGCTATTCCCCAAGCTCTTGAAATCTCGAGCACCGCAAGCACCGTGCCTCTACTTGCCACGCGCCGAAAAAACAATCGGAACGGCTTCCACTTCGTTGTCCTCTAAGAACACGGCTAGAACAAAGTGGTAGGAGCTTTCGAATATAATCTATATCATTCCAAGTGTATAGATATATTATCTCTCAATTTACTTTTAATTTTTCTCTAAGAAAAATGTGAATAAGAAGAAGTATCAAGTAGATGAAAAAAACTTTTCTCTCTCCCTTTTCCTTTTGTTCTCTGCCGTGAGTCCAGTAGTAGTAGAAAAAAATTAGTTTGTCACTTCACTTAATATTCTTCATATATCTCACAAAGTCACCTTACTATTATTCAAAGAGATATCAAATCTCTTATTTTCTTTGGTCTTCCATTTATAAAAATGGAGACAAAGACCAAAGAAGAAAGTTGGTGAAGGGGGGGCGGCCTCCAGAAGAACCGGAACGAGTTTGGTTCGTTTCGGACTCCATTGAGTCCAAACAGATAAAAATCCATTCCGTTCCGATGTATTTATATCAATTAATTAATCCAATTAATTAATCATATCAAATACAAAATAATATAATTAATTTCTCCAAGAAATAATTATGTTCATGAATTAAATTAATCACCCAGTATTATATTTAATTCATTAGGCCGTAAATTAATTTATTCAATAAATTAATTTAGACATCCAATGTCCCAAAATTAATTAGACATCCATTATCCAATAAATTGGATATCAAATATCTAATATTAATAAAGAGAGAATAAGCTCGATTCATTCCGTCGTCAATCCTATTGCGCGACTCGGTAGGTCCGTCTCAGTCAGCAATGGGAGGAACCAAAGAGTAGTAGCACCACCTAGCCAGCCTGGCGGCCTAAACTGTACCCCAACTGAGAACGAATGATTGGGATCATTCAAGAACCATTCTGTCGTGAATACCAGTATACGTATAAACCCTTCTTTCACATGTCCCGATCAAGTTATAGGGTCACGGTCAGTCATCACAACCGGTCCTTTGCCGAGGGGCTGTGTTGGAGTAATATCGATATTTGCGCCGTTTGTGCGGAAGTGTAAATATAAGGTGCTGAAAATAAATCACACAAGGATTTATAGAGGTTCGGCCAAACATGCCTACGTCCTCTCTCGATGTATCTTTTTCGATAGATTCAAGATCAAAACCTCTGCACCTCTCTTCTATTGGTCGAGGTATTACCGTTACAAGCTCGTCTTCTATCGGTCCGAGTAAAACCGTTTTTCCTTTTCTATTGGATAAGGAATCAACCACTATAGCTTTCTATTGGTACTAGATAAACTTCACTAAGATAGCAATTGTGATTCTAACAATGCCGGATCCTTGATCCTAATAACACCGAATCCAATCGTATCTTTTCTTTTTCTCACTCGTGTATGACTTTGACACTCAATCACTCTAATTTAAGCTCAAGAACAGCAACTATAATGTTTACAATGATATCTCAAGTGTATGTGAATTGCTCAGTGTTGTTGTATGGAATGATACCAACTCATTTGGTATTTATAGCCTTCTTCCACAAACTATCCGTTACTGCCAGTTGTTATTAGCGTGCGCTAGGCTGACTTCCTTAGCGTGCGCTATCGCGTATGTATATGCCTTAGCGTACGTTATGTACTGTTACGTACATTAACGTCTTCCATTTTCAGTCCAGTGGCTTCTGTCCTTCTCAGTTAGCGTGCGCTAACTCTTTCTTGTAGCGTGCGCTAATCATGCATCATTGCATGCATCATATATCCGTTAATGCTTTTTGACTTGTAGCATATTATCCCCAACGGATTGTTTGACTTGATTCAAACTTTGATATTTAGCGTGCGCTAAGCTTACTTCATTGCATACGACAATCTGTGTTTGTATTCTCTTCACAACGGTAATATTGGCTCGATAGCGTGCGTTAATCATCACGTGTAGCGTGCGCTATCCTCATTAGGTGACTTCACTTCAGGTTACTTCGAACTCGTCTGATCTGCAGCTGGGACCCGTTAGCGTGCGCTAACTTATGTATCTAGCGTGCGCTAGCTTTGTATTTTGTCCAGCTTTTTGCGTTTTCGATTCCTTCGTCGTTTTGCATCGCCTCTTTATTGTTTTGTTTTGTTTAGCAACTTAATCATCAAAACACTTATTAATATGTGGAATAAATATTCCAACAATCTCCCCCTTTTTGATGATTACAAAACAACTCTTGAATTGGATAAAACCTGCAAAATAATATATAAATATATATATATATATATAAATGTATACGTTTCAAAGTTTTCGACTTTGATCGTTTCATTAGTTTCACCAATCCTTTTTCTTTTTCTGTCATTTTCGACTTCTTCGTTTTTCATTTTTCAACTCCTTCATTTCTCCCCCTTTTTGTATGCTTTCTTCTTCTTTTCAACTTCTTCGGTTTTTATTATTTCTCCTCCTTTTTAGTTTTATCCGATTCAACTTCTTCTCCCCCTTTTTATATTCAGCAAAAAGTATAAAATATAGAGGATACCAATGAAAAAAATATGCAATAGTATAAAAATATGTAATACTAGGAAATATCTCCCCCTGAAAGTATTATCTCCCCCTTTGTAAAATATCAAAAATTAATTTTTGGGGATCCAACCGAAAGTCGGTTTTTGTTTCGATACGTAGACGATATTTGAATTAATTGTTCCTTTAGGAACCTAAATTTTCTTGACTTTAATCGTCCGTCTTGGGATTTTGCAATTCAAGATGTGATGCCCGATTTTCAAATATTTCTCACACCGGGGTATTTTAAAATTTATGGATTCAATTTTAGAACGTGGTTTGAATCCTAACCCCTCTTTATTTAACGTGTATTTTTGAACCGAGAGCATATTTTCAAATTTCTTGAGCCCGGTTTGAACTTTAACAAGATCATTCTTTAAAGTATTTTCATTTTCAAGGCATTTTGAATGATCGAACTCGACAAATTTTTTCTTTTCAAGAATTTTGGAATTTTCAATTTCCAAAGATTTATATTTAGTTTGAAGGAATTTGATTTCTTTTAAAGCATTTTGATAATCGGTATGTAATAACTCGAATGCTTCAAAAAGTTCGTCGTAAGAATTACTTACTTGGCTTTCGACGTCGCTATCGTCGAATGAGATCCGGGCCATGAATGCAAGGTTATTTTGATCGATGAAGTCTTCATCAGGATCTTCGTCACTCCATGTTGCAACTAAAACTTCCTTGGGTTTAACCCGACAATTCTTAGCAAAGTGGCCTGGTTTACCACATAATCGACAAGTGTTGTCGAATTTCTTAGATTCACCCGCTTGAATGTCCTTCTTCCTCCGGTTTAATAAGTGTTGGAACTTATTAATATTCTTGGCATAATATGCCGATTCTTCGTCGCTTTCGTCCACCGGGATTTATTCTTTCTTTCTCGACATTTTAGCCTTCATGGCTATCGACCTCTCCTTCGATTTCGGTTTGGCATTCCGAGATTTTAGAACAATCTCGTAGTTGATAAGAGAACCAACGAAAGTACTAAAATCAAGAGTATTTAAATCCTTTGATTCCATTATGGCCGTAACCGTATCGTCCCATTCTCGATGTAGTGATCGGAGAATTTTCTTTACTTTCTCACTACTCGAAAGCGGTTTCCCGAAATATGCTAATCCATTAGTGATGACCGAATAACGGTCAAGCATTATTGTGATGGATTCATCGTCCTTAATTTGGAATAATTCGTACTCGTGAAGGAGCATGTTAATTTTCGTCTCCTTGACTTGAGACGTACCTTCGTGTGTTACCTCAAGCATTTTCCAAATTTCTTTGGCACTATCACACGATGATATCCGGTTGTGTTCTTCCGGATTTAAGGCATAACAAAGGAGTTGAGTTGCCTTACAATTGTAGTGGTAATTTTTCCAATCGGAATCGTCATATTCTTCGAAAGTTTTAAGCGTACCGTTGGAATTCGTCGGAATTTTCGGACCAAGACAAATCACCTTCCAAGGCTCGATGTCATATGCTCGGATGAATATTGACATCTTCTTCTTCCACGTCATAAAGTTTGAGCCATCAAAAAATGGTGGTCGGTTGAGAGCAAGGCCTTCGACGGGAGCAAGTTGAAACGCCATTGGATCTTTTCTCCTGAGATGTAAATCGGCTTATAGGAGTACCGCTCTGATACCAATTGTTGGAGTAATATCAATATTTGCGCCGTTTGTGCGGAAGTGTAAATATAAGGTGCGGAAAATAAATCACACAAGGACTTATAGAGGTTCGGCCAAATGTGCCCACGTCCTCTCTCGATGTATCTTTTTCTATAGGTTCAAGATCAAAACCTCTGCACCTCTCTTCTATTGGTCGAGGGATTACCGTTACAAGCTCGTCTTATATCGGTCTGAGTAAAACCGTTTTTCCTTTTCTATTGGATAAGGAATCAACCACTCTAACTTTCTATTGGTACTAGATAAACCTCACTAAGATAGCGATTGTGATTCTAACAATGCCGGATCCTTGATCCTAATAACACCGAATCCAATCGTATCTTTTCTTTTTCTCACTCGTGTATGACTTTGTGTATAACACTCAATCACTCTAATTTAAGCTCAAGAACAACAACTATAATGTTTACAATGATATGTCAAGTGTATGTGAATTGCTCAGTGTTGTTGTATGGAATGATACCAACTCATTTGGTATTTATAGCCTTCTTCCACAAACTAGCCGTTACTGCCAGTTGTTATTAGCGTGCGCTAGGCTGACTTCCTTAGCGTACGCTATCGCGTATGTATATGCCTTAGCGTACGTTATGTACTGTTACGTACATTAACGTCTTCCATTTTCAGTCCAGTGGCTTCTGTCCTTCTCAGTTAGCGTGCGCTAACTCTTTCTTGTAGCGTGCGCTAATCATGCATCATTGCATGCGTCATATATCTGTTAATGCTTTTTGACTTGTGGCAGATTATCCCCAACGTATTGTTTGACTTGATTCAAACTTTGAAATTTAGCGTGCGCTAAGCTTACTTCATTGCATACGACAATCTGTGTTTGTATTCTCTTCACAACGGTAATATTGGCTCGATAGCGTGCGTTAATCATCACGTGTAGCGTGCGCTATCCTCATCAGGTGACTTCACTTCAGGTTACTTCGAACTCGTCTGATCTGCAGCTGGGACCCATTAGCGTGCGCTAACTTATGTATCTAGCATGCGCTAGCTTTGTATTTTGTCCAGCTTTTTGCGTTTTCGATTCCTTCGTCGTTTTGCATCGCCTCTTTGTTATTTTATTTTGTTTAGCAACTTAATCATCAAAACACTTATTAATATGTGGAATAAATATTCTAACATCTTTGATCGCAGTCAGAAGCAAGTGCCCGGCGATCCAAGACTTCGGCAGCCAGTCGGCCCAGGCGACGATTTTCCGACTCTTTTTCGTCCCAATTTCAAAATTATATTTTTATAATTTTAATATTACCCATATAATTCAGTTTTAATAAATAAAACCGATTTATATAGTAACATAAAAATATGGAAAAATTAAATTTTCGACGAACAATTAAAACAACGAATTAAACGGTCGTGATTCCAAATAACTAATCATTTAATCAAGCATTCCAAATGATATTTATCGTATATATGATCGCAAGACCTACGCTCTGATACCACTGTTGGGATTCGGTGCCTAAAATGAAGGTCCAGCGGAAGCGGTAAAACGAAAATTAATTTGATCTGAATCCCTACGAGGATCGATCAAGCTAGTATATACGAATATATAAACGAAATCACAAGAGATATTAGAAGCTCACCCTTGTAGTACGTTGATTAAATAGATTCCTTCTCTTGAGCTATTCCCCAAGATCTTGAAATCCCGAGCACCGCAAGCACCGTGCCTCTACTTGCCACGCGCCGGAAAAATGATCGGAACGGTTTCCACTTCGTTGTCCTCTAAGGACACGGCTAGAACAAAGTGGTAGGAGCTTTCGAATATAATCTATATCATTCCAAGTGTATAAATATATTATCTCTCAATTTACTTTTAATTTTTCTCTAAGAAAAATGTGAATAAGAAGAAGTATCAAGTAGATGAAAAAAACTTTTCTCTCTCCCTTTTCCTTTTGTTCTCTGCCGTGAGTCCAGTAGTAGTAGAAAAAAATTAGTTTGTCACTTCACTTAATATTCTTCATATATCTCACAAAGTCACCTTACTATTATTTAAAGAGATATCAAATCTCTTATTTTCTTTGGTCTTCCATTTATAAAAATGGAGACAAAGACCAAAGAAGAAAGTTGGTGAAGGGGGGCGGCCTCCAGAAGAACCGGAACGAGTTTGGTTCGTTTCGGACTCCATTGAGTCCAAACAGGTAAAACTCCATTCCGTTCTGATGTATTTATATCAATTAATTAATCCAATTAATTAATCATATCAAATACAAAATAATATAATTAATTTCTCCAAGAAATAATTATGTTCATGAATTAAATTAATCACCCAGTATTATATTTAATTCATTAGGCCGTAAATTAATTTATTCAATAAATTAATTTAGACATCCAATGTCCCAAAATTAATTAGACATCCATTATCCAATAAATTGGATATCAAATATCTAATATTAATAAAGAGAGAATAAGCTTGATTCCTTTCGTCGTCAATCCTATTGCGCGACTCGGTAGGTCCGTCTCAGTCAGCAATGGGAGGAACCAAAGAGTAGTAGCACCACCTATCCAGCCTGGCGGCCTAAACTGTACCCCAACTGAGAACGAATAATTGGGATCATTCAAGAACCATTCTGTCGTGAATACCAGTATACGTATAAACCCTTCTTTCACATGTCCCGATCAAGTTATAGGGTCACGGTCAGTCAAACTCTATCTGTACTTGACGTTATGCATGCGTTAACGCAAATCGAAATCATTGAGCTCTCGTGTATCCAATACAACTAGCTCCAATGCTCTGTCCAAAGACTTTTGATCTCATCTGCCAATAACCGCATAGGACATATAACCCGCTCACTAACGGGAGAAAGAATTCTATCTTGGTATTTAGTAGGACCTGCTACTTGCCCGTCAAGATGCACGTCGAGGTTGACCCCCACCTCCCGGTTTATAGGGTCGAACTACTCTAATGAAAATCTTGACGTCACAAGCACATCCCTACTAAATCCTCAAGTCGAAGGTTCACGAATACCTATCACAACCTTTCGATTCCGTCATTGACTGTCCCAGAGTGAAATCCATGTGACGAATCGAGGGTGAGTCGGTTCGAGTATACTAATCCAATTAGCATACCTATAACGTGTGCTCCCACTAACCATTAGTGTTCGACAGGCACTCTCCATGTCAAAGAACACGTCATACAAGGCTTCACATAAACTTAACGCCCAGTCAAGGCTTCACATAAACTTATAAACCTTTCCAGTGCCGACCCCCTTATCCAATAAGGAGTGGAATGTTTTACTCTCAAATACACGGACTAGTTTCTATATGTATATTTACGAGTTAGGAGTGCCAGTAACTACCAGTAAATAAAGAAACATCCATTGCCTTATATTAATGATTTACATAATCACAAGTACAATGCCCTCACTCAACATCCTCTGAGTGGTCGAGGGCATACTGCTAACATTTTCATCCTCTAAAGTCCGGATCTAGCCGTGATTGTGTTGGATTATGATGTTGTAATTATAATGCTTTTTGTTGAAGTTTACAGATTAAGTTTTGAGTTTTCTTCCGTAGTTAGCGCACGCTAGACTTTGTTGCTAGCGCACGCTAATTATGTATTGGTAGTGCACATTAATTGGCTATGGTGGTGCACGCCATTATGGCCAGTCAGAGCATGCAGAGGGTTTTGGACTCTGGACAAACTAACAGGTAGCGCGCGCTAACCATTACAGGTAACGCACGCTAGCGTGGACAGTGTAGAAAGTTCTGCACCGCCTTTCAAAGGTGGTGGACTATTTTTTAGCCCGATAGCGCACGCTACACTTTACCTGTAGCCTGCGCTAATCGCGTCCAGTATAAGTAGGACAACATAGTTCAGTTTCTTCATTTTCTCCCCTCTTCCTTCCTCCTCCCGTGGCTGGGCGATTTGGATATAAGAAAGCGCAGATTTTGGCTGGATTTCACTACCCAACAACGTTTTAGAGTTCCTAGAGCAGAGTTAATAAGATCTCAACAGATTTTATCGTCCAGATCAAGGTAAATCATTCAAAACCTCAGTTCTTCATATTTTAGGGTTTTATTGAGGTTTCATCCTCTAAAGTCCGGATCTAGCCATGATTGTGTTGGATTATTATGTTGTAATTATAATCCTTTGCTTTTCGTTGAAGTTTACGGATTAAGTTTTGAATTTTCTTCCGTAGTTACGTATGATCCATGCTGACCCTATAGTGTCCGGTTTATTATCCCTAAGAGTAGAACTTAGGGTAAACCTTTCCGTTTCCATCATGCTGTGTTTGATATAGTGCTGTGTTGTGCTAGGACTGAATCGTTGAGGAAAGTTCGAGCAGCAGGTCCTTTTCATTCATCGTCCCCTGTACCATTGTAATTGAGGAAAGTACTTTGATTGCGTTTGATGTACTTCGTGTGAATATGTAAAAAATGTGATTTTGTGAAAAGTGGTAATTTCAGAAAATGTGGTTTGTGCCATGTGGTTACTGAGTATGTGTGAACCGAGGTAAAACCAGTGTGGGTCCCCTAGGATTCGATAGGCCATGTTGCCTACAGATCACTCGGTGTGGTTGTACAACCAGAGAGGGCCCGACGAGAACTTCTTGGGGTGTGTATCTCGCGTGAGGTACAGGGCCAGTACATCTCGGGAGATTGTTTTGTGATGATGATTATGGTATGATATTCCGGAATATATATGGCACTGTGATTTGATTGTTTATTCACTTGTGGTACATATTCTGGAATCGTTGTACTTGCACCAGCTGTTTGCTGACCCTTTCTGGGGTGGATATACTTGTTGTGTATTCATGTACAGGTCTTAGTGGCAAGCCGGCGCAGGAAGGGCACGAGGATGACGAGCAACACTGATATCATGTGTTATTGTGAGTTGGTGGTCGTTTTATCATGGTCAAGGTCGTGTTCTGGTTTTGTACTCGCGCGGTTACTGTCATATATGGTTCAATGTGTTGGTGTTAATTATTGTCGATGTTGTTGGATCAGTTGTGAGTTGTTGTATCTGCTGTGATCCAACAGGACCATGTATTGGTATGTTTTGGTGATGTATGTCACATTGAAGTTAACGTTGGTTTTAAATGTGTGTATGTCTCGGTTTTGTTGATGGTTAATGTCTTTTATGTTGGTATAAGCCTGGTAGGTTCTCCAAAAAGAATCTACGGCGCTGTAATATCTCTGTAAATCACGGGGGTGTTACACCCTGTACTCGACTTAGCGTGCACTAGCATATCTCCCATAGCGTGCGCTAAGCACCGTTGACTCAACTTTTCCAAAAGCCGTCCAGGTTCATTCCGACACACCCTTATCCAAATTCGTGATCCGATCTCACCTTCTGATCTGTCTCAATCATGTTGACCACACATAGTGTATGCTAAGTATCTTCCTTGCGTGCGCTATCTCACACACTTTAGCCTGCGCTACACTCACTGTTTAGCATGCATGTATTAACATCAATGGAATCATATACTCGCCAATACTGGACTATGAAATATGGAGGATCATACTCTGATTAATAATACAACATACGCAATGTCACAAGGTTCAAATACAGATAAAATACATATTAAATATCCGGGTATTACACCAGTGGCATCTTGTTTTATTTTCAAATCTTGTTGAAAAGTATAGTCAACCATTCGATTTCCCTCTCTCCCAAACACCTCCATCCTTTAATAGGTATACCATCCGGCCCTTCTGCCTTTTTCGAACCCATTTTCTTTAATGCCATCCGTACTTCACCCTTTTGAATTCGTCGCATAAAATCTCGATTAACCAAATTTGAAGCAATACTTACATCCCAGTATCTTCCTCACGTTGTCCATTGAATAGGTTATCAATGTATGCCCTCCATCTTTATCTTATCTCCCGATCTCCGACTAAAACCTTATGATCCACATCATTCACACATTTAACTCTCCCAATATCTCGTGTCCTCCTATCTCTAATATATACGAGCAATTTTATAAATATCCCTTTCCCCTTCCTTAGTATCTAATTTCGTATACAATTCTTGATTAATCTTTGCCCTAGCATCACGGACGGCTTTCTTGGCTTCTCTAGCCTCCTTATATTTCTCAAAATTCTCCTCACTCGGGTATTTTCCTAATGCCTTGTAGCATTCACTTTTAGTTTTTATCACCTGCTTTACCTCATCATTCCACCACGATGTGTCCTTACCTGATGGCTTGTGTCCTTTAGATTCCTCACAAACTTCTTTTGCCGCTTCCTTAATGTTATGTTCCAACATAGCCCAAGTTGAATCTACATACATGTTCGCGCACTCGAAATCATTACATCTACCGATAACCTTATCCACAAAAGTTTGCCGACTCTCCCCTTGAAGCTTCCACCATCTAACTCGAGGGTCCACTTGCAGACTTCTCTTTTTATAAAACCTCTTACCTTGAAAATCAAGCACAACAAATCTATGTTGAGTTGCGGTACTCTCTCCGGGTATGACCTTGCAATCCGTGTACCTCTTTCTACACACATTTCTCACTAAAAAGAAGTCAATTTGACTTGCATTTCCTCCACTTATATGTGTCACTAAGTGAGATTCCCTTTTTTCGAACCACGTGTTCATGATACTCAAGTCATATGCTTGCGCAAAATCCAATATACCACATCCCGCTTCATTTCGATCTCCAAAACCAAAACCACCATGCACACTCTCGAACCCATCTCGTCCAATCCCCACATGACCATTGAGGTCCCCACCAATGATCAATTTCTCCCCAATAGGGACTCGTTCGACAACCTCCTCTAAGTGCTGCCAAAATTCTTGTCTCACCAATTCGCTCAATCCTACTTGAGGTGCATAAGCACTTATGATAGTTAGAATCCCATCCCCCACCACAAGCTTAATATTCATATCCTATCACTCTTTCTAAACACCTCTACCACGTCGTCTACGAAGTCCTTTTCCATGACGATACCCACTACATTTTTTCCTCTCTCTTTTCCCAAATACCATAGTTTATAGCCCCATGGAGCCAAGACCTTTGCTTTTTCCCCAACCCACTTAGTCTCTTGTAGGCACAGAATGTGAATCCTTCTCATTTTCATAACTTCCACCACTTCCGCTGATCTTCCCATCAAAGAGCCAATGTTCCAAGTTCCAAAACGCATCTTACTACCCTTACTAGGCTTGTGGACTATCTTCTTTGCACGTCTCTGTCCACATTGCGATGATCCTTGCATATTTGACGCCACACCCATACTTTGAGGTGGCGCACCGCTTCCGGACGATGACCTAGTAACCCTTGCAAATTTTTCACCACACCCAGGTCTAAGAAGTGTAGCGCACCCTTGCATATTTGACACCATCCCCAGGCGTTGAGATGGTGCGCCGCTTCTGGGCGACGACCTAGCAACTTTTATATACTTGTAGAAAGTGATGGAAAAATTAGTTTTCGGTGGTTCTTTATTTTTTTAATATTTATTATTTATTTAATATGACAGAATTAGTTGGTTTCATATAACCAATGAAAAAAAAAGGAACTTGGAAAACAATAATTGTGAATCTTTAGCGGTATGGCTCCGTAGAATACAGAGAATTTTGTTTTCTCAGCCAAGGCTAATGGTATGCCGTCACTGGAGAAACCTCCAGACATCACTGTTCCACCTCCGCGGCTCTCCTTTCATGACTTATTCATGGCAGGACAAGCACAAAAACCAGTTCAAGAGAAGGTGGATCTCAGAACGAAGGGTCTTGCTCGTATTGATTATGTAGATGGTAACCGATTGCTTTCGGCAGTCACGATTGATGATGGGTACATTCAGGGCCTTTGTGAACCATGGAGTGAAGCCCTGATGCCTAGAAAATACAATTTTACTTGCAGAACCCCCCCAAGCAGCACACACCAAAAAATCCAGCAATGGAGTTTCATTTAAATTTCGATCATCAGCTTAATTCAGAGAACCAGTGTGTCTCTGAGGATGTTGTGATAGGTGCCTCTCCAACAAAATGAAATGGTGGTGGTTACTGGTTACTCAAGATGAAGACATGGAAAGGGTGGTGGAAACTCCTCATATATGAGACCATCACTCTGACGATATTCACCAATTGTCGCCGTAATGGTGGCCTTTCTCTGCGAGTTTTTTTATGATGATTGAATTCCAAGATGTTTCTCTCCTCTCCTGGAACATAAAATCAAAAAGCTCAAAGACGCCATGGATTTGATTAAAAGGTATTCTCAAACTTTTCTTGTCATTATGTAAGCACATGTAGAATTTGAGAAAATTAGGACTTTCTAGTTTCGGGCTGCAGGTTATAATAAAGTTGTTGTTAAGGAAGTTAGGGGGCAATCTGGGGGTCTTTGGATTTTACAACATAGGACAAGTAACGGCGGTACTATGGTAGTTGAATCTCATCGTAATGCAATTACTCTCAAATTGGTAGTGGGTAGTGCCTCTTGGTATTTCAAAGGGGTGTATGCAAGCCCTACTTATTCTCATCGTCTGGATAACAGCTGTATGTGATTATCTTCAAACTGGAACCTGTTGGACCTTGGGTTATGATGGGGGATTTAATGAGATTATTCATCCTTGTGAAGTGAGGGGAGGTTCCTTCAATAACCACCGTGCCCAGGCTCTGTTAAATGTTTTGGATAGTTGTTATATGACTGATATGCCCAGTCTCATTGTATTCGTCCATTTTGTTTTGAGGCAGCTTGGATCACCCACCCTCAATAACAAGAGGTGCTGATACCCTTGGAAATTTGTTTTAGAAAAAATGAGTTTTGACTTAATTTATACTAATTTAATAATGATAAAATATTTAATTCTTGGGCCGACGATGCAAAGACCACACGCGCGCCGCCGCCGCCCACCAACTGGCTCGGCATGCTTCGCGCACGGGCTCAGACTCGGGCTCGGGCTTGGTTCTTGGGTCGAGCATGGTTTTTGGCAATTGGACTGGACTTGAGCGACTTGGGCCTTGGGAGCTTGGGCTGTAACTATATTATTTTTTGCAGCCAAGTCTAATGTCATCAGTCAGGTTTAAACACCCATCTGATATTTGGAAGGTTGGAAACCTAGCTGCAATCAGCCAAGTTTGGAAATCCAGCTGCAATCATCCAAGTTTGGAAACCCAATTGATCTTTAATGGACGAAAACTCAGCTGCAAAACCCCCAACTGATGTTTGAAAGTTGAAAATCCAATTCATAAACTCAGCTGACTTTTGGTGGTTGAAAAACTCAGCTGATGTTTGGAAGTTGAAAACTCAGCTGCTATTTGGTATCGACTGATATGAGGCAGTTTTTTTTTTTTTTCTCACGAGGGGGATCGTCCCCTGTCCTGAGTACACCCCAAGAGGCTCGAGCTCACCCCCGATCTAGAGGTAAGTTTGCTAGCATGACCTGATCGCCTCATTGCCCCCCGCTTGGGTTACAGACCCGCGCTTACTGGGCCCAGTCAGGGTTCTGATATGAGGCAGGTTGAGAACTTAGCTTCTGGAAATATGACTCTTCACACTCCTTAATGTAACGTCCAAATTAAATGAAACTATTTATGGAGGTGACTCTTCAGCTGAAAGATTAAAGAGAATTAATGGAACTTTAATATGTAGTTACTCCCACATGATGGAGTGGAATTGGACCCTATATAGGGGGGGTCTTATGCATTTCATTTAATATACCATAACATAGAACGAAATACAAGCATACCACATATTGCAGCATATTTCCTTCTTGCTTTTCGTGCCCAGTTTCCATCACTTGAACGTTCGCTGGATTCTGAGTTTTGGAGAGCACCTAACTCAGAAACGTGTAGCAGTTGTATCTTGAGAACATATTGCCCGAGTCGTCTACTCTTATACGGGGGCAAACTTGTCTTACTGAAAGAGTTTTACTCGCCTCTGCTAAATTGTAATTTTATTTTACTAGAATTGTAATAAGTTGTCTTTCTTTTTAATTTTTTTATTGTGATTACATTGCTGGAAATTCACAGAACCAACAAAATTGTCTTACGATTGTTGGTTCTCTGAATTTCCAACAATGTAAATATAATAAAAAATTACAAATAAAGACAACCTATTAGAATCCTAGTAAAATAAAATTACAATTGAGCAGAGGCGAGTAAGACTCTTTTCGTAAGATAATTTTTATTTTCCGTAATTTTCAATGGCGACCAATGCTGATGCTGGCGCTGCCAAAGCTGCTACACCTACTATTGCAGTTCAGGCTAAGAAAGACGAGAAGTTCTCGGGTATTGATTTTAAGAGATGGCAGCAAAAAATGCTGTTTTATCTCACTACCTCAGGAATTGCTATTATCTCAAGTATGATCCTCATGTGGTCAGTGAGACGGAAACTGACCGTACGAAGCATTTTGCTTATGATCGGTGGTGTAACGACGACTTTATGTGCTGTAATACGATATTGAATGGGCTGATTGATTCTCTGTACAATGTGTACAGTCAAATCAAGACTTCCAAAGAGCTCTGGAATTCTTTGGAGAAAAAATACAAAACCGATGATGCTGGTGCGAAGAAGTTCGTGATCGAATGCTACCTGGATTTTCAGATGACAAACTTCAAAATCATTATCGAACAAGTCCAACAAGTTCAGTTGATTGTGCATGAAATCAATGCTGAAGAAATGATCCTTCCTGAACCTTTTGTTGTGGGAACAATAATTGAGAAGTTGCCTCCTAGTTGGAAGGACTTCAAAAATTACCTGAAACACAAACGAAAAGAAATGAGCTTAGAGGACTTGGTTGTTTGACTCAGAATTGAGGAATAAAACCGAAAGTCTGATTCCAAGTTCAAGAGAGACCCTATGGAGAACATGGATCCTCTAGCAAAAAGAGGAAACTGAACCATGTTCAGGAAAAAGGAAAAAAGCCATTTAAGGCAAAGAAGTTCACTGGAAATTGCCACAACTGTGGTAAGCCAAACCATAAGGCAAAGGAGTGTTGCTCACCAATAAGTTCAACTGGTCAGCGAGACAAAGGCAAGAAAGTTGCCAATGTGGTTGAATATGGAGATGTTGAAATGTAGATCTGGAGCTGTCATCTACGGTTGAGGAGCTGGACGAGGTCTCAGCTATGGTGATTGAAACCAATATGGTGGAGAATCACCGCGCCTAGTACTTTGATACTGGGGCTACTCGTCATGTTTGTTCTGAAAAAGACATGTTCTCTTCCTACAATGTTACTGATGGTAGGAAACTGCATATGACAAACTCTGCTTCTTCTGTGATTACAGGTGTGGGGAACGTGGTCTTAAAGCTGATCTCTGGAAAGGAGATACTACTTAAGTATGTGCAGCATGTCCCAGACATCCGAAGGAATTTAGTTTCAGGCTCTCTACTAGTTAGTCATGGGTTTAGACTAGTTTTTTAGTCTGAAAAATTTATTATGAGCAAGTTTGGAATGTTCCTTGGTCGAGGTTATCTTGACAGGGGATTGTTTAAAATGAATGTGATGCCTGTAGGCCATGAAGGCAATAATAATAATAATAATAATAATAATAATAATAATAATAATCCGTCTTCTGTTTATTTGCTCGAGTGTTCAGATTTATGGCATTCTAGATTGGGACATGTTGGTCTAAAATCAATTAGACTAATTAATCTATAATTGATTCCAAAAACCCATGTTGAACTTAACAAGAAATGTGAAGTATGTGTTGAAGCAAAAATGGCTAAATTGCCTTTTCATTCAGTGGAAATGAATACTACTCCTCTAGAATTAATTCACACTGATGTGTGTGACTTAAAATTTGGGCAAACTAGAGGAGGTAAAAATACTTCATCACTTTTATAGATGATTGCACAAGATATTGCTATATGTTTCTTTTGAGAAGCAAAGATGAAGCAATCGAGGCCTTTAAGATGTATAAAAATGAAGTTGAAAATCAACTGGATTGTAAAATAAAAGCAGTCTGAAGTGACCGAGGTGGTGAGTATGTAGCACCATCTGAACAATTATGTGTTGATTCAGGCATAATTCATCAAACGATTGCTCCTTATGCTCCTCAGTCAAATGGAGTTGCTGAATGAAAAAATCGAACCCTGAAAGAAATGATGAATTTTATTAATAAGTTCAGGGTTACCCCAAAAACATGTGGGGGGAAGCTTTTCTTACAGCTAACCACATTCTGAATAAAGTGCCACACAAAGGGAAAGATAAAACTCCATATGAGTTATGGAAAGGGCGCAAGCCTTCTTTCAAATATCTTAAAGTGTGAGGGTATTTGGCAAAGGTTGAAGTACCTAAACCAAAACAAGTAAGAATTGGTCCAAAGGCAGTTGATTGCATATTCATAGGTTATGCATACAATAGTAGTGCATATCGATTTCTAATTCATAAATCTGAAATTCCTGATATGCATGAAGGAACTGTCATTGAGTCAAGAAGTGCCATTTCCTTTGAAAATATTTATCCTTGTAAAGAGAGAATTGTGACAAGCTCAAACAAAAGAACTCTTGAAACTGCAAGTAGTTCAAATCCTATAAATGATGAGCCAAGACAGAGTAAGAGAGCTCGAAAGGCTAAGTCATTTGGTCCTGACTTTGAAACTTATGCAGTTGACGATGATCCAAAGACGATCGATATAGAAAGCTTATGCTAGTCCTGATGCTTCTTTTTGGAAAGAAGCTATTTATAGTAAAATGGATTCCATCATGCAAAATTATACTTGGGAACTCGTTGATCTTCCACCAGGATGTAAGCCTTTAGGATGTAAATGGATCCTAAAGAGGAAATACAAAGATGACTGGTCGATATACAAGTTTAAGGCCCGACTTATTGCCGAAGGGTTTAAACAGAAAGAAGGTTATGATTTCTTCGACACATTCACCAGTAACCAGAATAACTTTCATTCGAGTGCTTATTGTTATTGCTGCATTGCACGATCTCGAGATTCATCAAATGGATGTGAAAGCTGCGTTCTTGAATGGTGAATTAGAAGAAAAAATTTATATGGAACAACCTAAAGGTTTCATTGCGCCTGATCAAGAAAAGAAATTATGTAAACTTTTGAAGTCATTGTATGAGCTAAAACAAGCTCCTAAAGAGTGGCATATGAAGTTTGATACAACTATGTTGGCAAATAGATTCAGGATCAACGAATGTGACAAATGTGTGTATATTAAAGGCCCACCTGAGTCATTTGTCATAGTCTGTCTATTATCATGGGTAGTAGCAATGAAGTAATTGTGAATGCAAAAAGGATGTTAAGCCGAAACTTCGACATGAAGGATTTGGGTTTAGCTGATTTAATTCTTGGAATTAAAATTATCAGAACGTCAGAAGGTATCTTTTATCATAATATCATTATGTTGAGAAAGTGCTCAAGAAGTTTAACGCCATTGACAACCCACCTGTAAAAACGCTTGTTGATACAAGTATTCACTTAAGTAAGAATAGAGGTGATCCAGTGGCTCAAATCGAATATTCAAGAGTAATCGGAAGCCTGATGTACATTACAAATTGTACACGTCCAGACTTGGCATTTGCTGTAAACAAGTTGAGCAGGTTCACGAGTAATCCAAGTAAATAGCACTGGAATGCACTGACTAGGGCTTTAAGATACTTAAAGTACACCTTAAATTATTGGCTATTTTATAGTAATTATCCTGCAGTTTTGGAAGGATATACTGATGCTAATTGAATTTCATACACGAAAGACTCTTACTCTACAAGTAGGTATGTATTTATTGGGGGTGGAGCTATATCTTGGAAATCAAGCAAGCAAACGTGTATAGCCCGATCCACCATGGAATCGAAATTTATAGCTCTAGATAAAGCTGGAGAAGAAGCTGAATGGCTTCGTAACATTCTTGAGGATATTCCATGCTGGAAAAAGCCTGTGCCCAGTATTATGATTCATTGTGATAGTCAAGCTGCAATTGTAAGAGCATAGAGCTTTATGTATAATGGTAAGTCTAGATACATTCGTTGGAGACATAATACCGTGCGACAATTGATCAAAAATGAAGTTATATCTATTGACTATGTGAGGTCAAATATTAATTTGGCGGATCAACTCACCAAAGGTCTGAATAAAGATCAATTTCATAAACTGCTAGATGGAATGGGATTAAAATACATATCTTGAAAGAACGATCATAGTGGTAACCCAACCTTGAATACTGGAGATCCCAGAAACTTGGTTCAATGGGGAAAACAAAGTTATGAAAGTTCTATTTAATAGCGCTTATAATAAATCCATCCCTATAGAGCAGAATAAATATTGAGTCCTGTGAATGTGGTGAGGTTAAGTCTCTGGACTTTTAATGGTTCCTTGTCCTTGAAAAGGAGAAGCATTGCAGGGTACTTTATAAAAGGAGACCACCTATCTAAGTGTGAGGACGGGCCACCTCGAATAAACACTTAGGAAACCAAGATGTTGTCCATGGCCTAAACAGTCACAATTATGAGAACTGAAGGTGTTGAGACATTGTTGTGTAAGTATCGTTGACTCAGTTAGGGATGTCAATGGGTACCCTATTTTATTCGGATCAGGTTCGGATATTGCCCATCGGGTAATCGGCTGCCCAATGGGTATTCGGGTACCCGTATACTCTATATTTTAGAATAAATATTTTTAATATATATCATATATACATATAATGTAATTAATAAATTCAATTTAGTACAATAAATATTTAAAATGCAATATTTTATGTAATAATATATATATATATTATATAATACATTATGATATTTAAATATAATATATTATAATAATATATTTATATAATTCAAACGGGTACGGGAGTCGGGTAATCGGGTCGGGTATTCGGGTAATATACTATACTCATACCCTACTCGTACTCGATCATAAAATTTCGGGTTCGGCCGATACCCGACCCGATTTTGGGTTTATCCGACGGGTAGGATCGGGTACGGATAAAGTTGACATCCCTAGACTCGGTATACACCAAGGAGGATTAGTTCAAGGCACCGTGTCCACTAAGTCGCCGGTATATCCGACAATATTTTATTAAGGAAGGTTCAAAGCCACAAACTACCTTTCCCTAGTGTTTCACGGAAACTGGGTATGTGAGTCTGCATTCATGCATGCATTTATTTCCACTCATGTGGTGCATTGTTGGAAAATGGTTTTAGAATAAATGAGTTTTGACTCAATTTAAAACAATTTAATAATGATAAAATATTTAATTCTTGGGAATTAAATAAGAAATTGTGAATCTACATTTCGAGAAGGTGAACGTAGGATTTTATTTTTCTCAAAATTGATTTCCGATGAGTGAGAAATAAATGATTAAAGTTGGTCATTTAATTGAAATGGTGAAGAGTTAAAGTGGGTATGAAAAGTTATCCCACATTGGAAAAATAAAGCCTTCTTGACTAGTTTATTAGTAAGAAGGTGCATGAGTAGTTCAACAAGCTAGTAGTATATTGTATACACTAGTGGGCCAACAATGTAAAGACCACACGCCCGCCGCCGCCCGCCCGCCGGCCGGCATGGCCCGGCTAGACTCGAGCATGGGCACAGGCTTGGGCTCGGGCTCGGATGTGGGCATGGGTTTGGGCTTGGTTCTTGGTTCTTGGTTCTTGGCAATTGGACTTTGGGCTGGACTTGGGCGACTTGGGTCTTGGGAGCTTGGGCTATAACTATATTAATTTTTTGCAGCCAAGTCTAATGTCATCAGCCAGATTTATAAACTTATCTGATATTTGGAAGGTTGGAAACCTAGCTGCAATCAGCCAAGTTTGGAAACCAGCTGCAATTAGCTAAGGTTGGAAACCCAACTGATCTTTAATGGCCGAAAACTCAGCTGAGAAAAAACCAGCTGATGTTTGAAAGTTGAAAACCCAGCTTATATTTTCAGACTAAAAACTCAACTGACTTTTGGTGGTTGAAAAACTCAGCTGATGTTTGGAAGTTGAAAACTCAACTAATATTCGGTATCGGCTGATATGAGGCAGGTTGAAAACTTAGCTTCTGGAATATGACTCTTCACACTCCATAATATAATGTCCGAATTAAATGAAAGTATTTATGGAGGTAACTCTTCAGCTGAAGGATTAAAGAGAATTAATGGAACTTTAATATGTCGTAACTCCCACCTGATGGAGTAGAATTGGACCCTATAAAATGGGGTCTTATGCATTTCATTTCATATACCATAACATAGAACGAAATACAAGCATACCACATATTGCAGCATATTTCCTTCTTGCTTTTCTTGCCCAGTTTCCATCACTTGAATGCTCGTTGGAGTTCTGAGTTTTGGAGAGCACCTAGCTCAGAAACGTGTAACATTTGTATCTTGGGGACATATTGCCTGAGCCGTCTGCTCTTATACGGAGGCAAAATTGTCTTAATGAAAGAGTCCTTCTCGCCCCTGCTAAATTGTAATTTTATTTTACTATAATTGTAATACGGTGTCTTTCTTTGTAATTTTTTATTGTAATTACATTGTTGGAAATTCACAGAACCAACATATACAAGCTTGGAGTGGGAATAACGCTTGTCCTGTACTTGGCCTAAAACACGTCACAGATGACTCGGTTGTGTTTAATAAAGATATATTTGGCAATATATGGAAAGAAAAGAGACCTTGAACGACGGCTCAAGGGTAATTCAGCGAGCCTTAGAGATGGTAGACTCGGCTAGCCTAATTATTTTGGGGAAGCAATTACAGATGGACTATGATAATATCCTTAACAACGAGGAAATCATTTGGTACCAAAAATCTAGAGAGAAATGGATCACTCTTGGTGATAGAAATAAAAAATTCTTTCATGCTCAAACGATGATTCATAGGAAACATAATAAAATCAATGGTCTAAATCTTCCGGATGGGAATTGGTGTACTGATGACTCTATTCTTCAGCATGAGGCCCAGTTGTACTTTCAACGGCTATTCTGCAATTCTACTAATGTTGATCTGAGGGGTTCTTCTCTCCATACTGTTAGTGTGCTTAAACTTTCTGCTGATGCTATCCAAGCTCTTACCTTGAATGTCTCTAAAGAGGAGGTTTATGCAGCTCTCAGACACATGCATCCTTACAAGTCCCTGGGCCCAGATGGTTTTCGAGGTATTTTCTTTCGTGAATTTTGGCATATTATCGGAGAATATGTTACCAGGTTAGTTTGTCAAGCCTTCACCACTGGTTATTTGATCCCACTATTGCGTCCACTCTTATTGCTCTAATTCCTAAAGCGGACAATCCTAGCTCCTTTAAGGAATTTAGACCAATCAGTTTGTGTAATACTTTGTATAAATTTGTTACTAAAGTCCTTGTGCATCGGATGAGGCCTTATCTTAGCCAAATTGTTGTGCCTTATCAAAGTAGTTTTCTTGCGGGAAGAGGAACTAGTGACAATGCAATTGTTCTCCAGGAGGTCCTCTATTCTATGCATACCTCTGAAAAGAAAAAAGGAGATATGGCCTATAAGATTGATTTAGAGAAGGCTTATGATCATGTGAACTGGAATTTGCTTAAATTGTGTTTGGAGGAGTTTGGTTTTTTGTCTATTAAAGTAGCTTTGATTATGCATTGTGTGACAGCTTCTATCTTGTCTCTCATCTGGAACGAGAGGAGATTGCCCTCCTTCTCCCCAACTAGAGGCCTTCGTCAAGGGGACCCCCTATTCCCCTATCTTTTTGTTCTTTGTATGGAAAAGCCTTCTCACTCCATTTTATCTGCAGTTGATGATGGTAGGTGGAAGCCTATGAAGCTATCTCGCAATGGGCCTATCTTGTCTCACTTATTTTTTGCAGATGACGTCCTTCTTTTCTCTTAGGTTACCATGTCTCAAGCTAATCTGATAGCGGATATCTTTGCAAGTTTTGCTAGGGACTCTGGCCTGGCTGTGAATGTTGCTAAATCTAGAGCTTTCTTTTCCAAATCAGTCCATCGCACCAAGCAGGCTCGTATTGTTGCAGCAACAGGTGTTCGGAGCACGACCTCTTTCAATAAGTATCTTGGTTTTCCTATGCTTCAAGGTGTTCGGAGCACGACCTCTTTCAATAAGTATCTTGGTTTTCCTATGCTTCAAGGTAGGGTGCAGAAAGCGGATTTTAATTTTATCATTGAGAAAATCCACACTAGACTTACGTCTTGGAAGAACAAACTTCTGAATAAGGCTGGTAGGATAACATTAACATTGGCTAGATCAGTATTGAATTCTATTCCAGTGTATTATATGCAAATTGCTTGGCTACCTCAGTATATGTGTGACCAGATTGATAGAATGACTCGTGACTTCATTTGGAAAGGGACAATGGGGCATGGCATACACCTGGTTGGTTGGGATAAGATTACTAGAGAATGCTCACTTGGTGGTCTCTCCATCCGAATTGCTAGGAAAGCCAATACGGCAGTGCTTGGCAAGTTGGTTTGGGATTTACACACAGGTCCTGCCAAATTGTGGGTGAATTTGGTGCGCCAGAAATATATGGGGAATGCTCCAATCGTCGATATGAATAAGAAAAAATGGTTCCTACATTTGGAACTCTATAATGAAGGCCAGGGATATTCTCAAAGATGGTTTTCTATTTCGAATAGGAAATGGCTTATCGTCCTTATGGTACTCTGATTCGCTTGGTATTGGGCCTCTGGCTAAGAAGGTCCCATTTATCGACATTCATGATTTGCAGCTTTGTATATCTGATGTTTATTTTGACAGGTCTTGGCATTTGGATGTTATATTCCTTCCTTCCCAACAATATTATTGATCATATATGAACTATTCAGTTTGATATTAGTCCTGCAGTTGAAGATAGTTACATCTGGAAATGGAATCTCGACGGTATCTACACTACCAGTGCTGGATACAAATGGTTACTTTCTCAATCGAATCTGGTGCAACAACCTAACGCTGTTCAATCGTGGAATTGGATTTGGGGTGTTTCTGGGCCAGAGACGATTAAGTTGCTGATTTGGCTGGCCTGCCATGAGGCTCTCCTGACTGCTGCATTACTCTCCCATAAGAGGTATGATGCTGATGAATTCTCCCGCGTGTCAACAGTGTGGTCATAGTGAAGATTCAGTGATGCATTGTCTGGGGGATTGCCCGAAGGTGAGCCTATTTGGTTAGCTCTTGGCTTTCAATCTCCTAATTTCTTCACTCTGTTATCTGCTTTTGATTGGTTGAAGGAGGCAACAAAATTCCACCTCTTTCTTGCATCCCTATGGTGGATTTGGAGAAATCGTAATATAGAGTGTAGAGCCAAAGAAACTGTTCCTGATTATGTGTTAAAGCTGTCAATTCACAATATGGCTTCTCTTATATAGAAAAGTTATTAGACAACTATCAATACTTCTAAGCCCTCTAGACTGGTCTCGTGGAAGCCTTCCCTAGAGTATGAGGTCGTGCTTAATGTTGATGGGAGTAGCCTCGGTAATCCGAGAATCTCCGGTTTCGGTGGGCTGCTGCGTGGTCAGGACGGTCATTGGATTGTTGGCTTTATTGGTCTTATTGGGATTTCTAATAACCTTCATGCGGAACTACTTGGCTTGAGACATGGTCTTAGGCTTGCTTGGGATAAAAGCTTTAGATATTTAATATGCTATTTCGACTCCTTAAATGTGATTCAACTTGTCAACTCTCCTCTCAATGTTTGGAACCGGTATGCTCCTATTATTCATGCTACTAATGATCTTCTAGGAATAGATTGGATGGTGCTCCTGGCTCATACGCTTCGTGAGGGTAATGCATGTGCAGACTCTTAGCTAAATTGGGAGCTGCAGGCACGAATTATTGGACTGTGTTGAACATTCCACCTGCGGGTGTCACACCCCAACTTCTTGCTGAAGCAGCTGGCGTGGAGTATGTGAGGGTGTAATCTATTTTTTTTTTTTTTTTTGCTTTCCTTTTTTTCGTTTGGTTCTCTTTTAAACTGTATTCTACCCAAAAAAAATATATAACCAATGAAAATATATCATGTCATATATGAAATTTCTATCACTATTTATATATGTACAAATACTTTTAGAAATGAGAGAAGACATAATCTAGCCATATTGCTTAGTAAATTGTAATATTTTTCATGCAACTTAGTTTGTACAAATTGTAGCCAAAAAGAACAAATTTGGACCAATTTACCCCTGACCTCCCTTATTTCTCCCCCTGCCTCCCTCTATCTCACTCATCCCCCCACTCTCTCTCTCTCTCTCTCTCTCTCTCTCTCTCTCTATATATATATATATATATATATATATATATCTTACATTTTCTCCCTCCCTCACAATCATTTCCAGCTCTCTCTCGAGCCCTTCCTCCCACCGACCGTCGGCTCTCACAACCATCCCGTCGAACGGCCGCGCTACCCATCATCGTCGTCGGCCATGTTCACCATCTTCATCCCCGGCGCCGACCATCCCAGAGCTTCAGATCTCGTCGGAGTTCCAGCGTCGTCGATCTGAACCTCCCTCTCCAACGCCGCCGCCTTCCTTCTGCTCCCGCTGCTGCTGCTCCATCGCCGGCCCCTTCAGCTCCGACGCGTTCTTCTCTAATGGAAAGCCTTTCTCCATAATCTTAAATGATACTATATGGCAGTTGGTCTTGATTTTATAAAATTGCTTTATTTTGTATGTAAAAATAAAATTAAGTACAGAATCTTCCCTACTCTCTCTTTCGATTTTATTTCTCTTTCTCCAACTTTATCTCTCTAAAAAAATCATAGATCTAGTTTGAAATAATGTTATTTGCGTATTTGTTTTTGATGATTTACAAGTTTTCATATGATTTCTGGTGATTCGTGGTATATTTGGGGTGATTTCCGATCGATTTGTATGTATTGGTGTTTTAGACCTAATTTTTCGCATGTTTGCATACGTGGTTACGAATTTACAGTTCTTACGATTTATTCATTTCGTACTGGGTAACCATGTTACAATATTGTCATTTCGTATCACTATGCCTTGATTTTCTGTTAAGATTTTATCATTTCGTATCAGTACGAAGTTACGAAATTCGAATTTCATAACACATTTGTGCCGATTTGAAATTTTCTTATTGGAGATTTGGTATACATGTTACGAATTCGTAACTGTTACGATTGGTAAGAAATTGTAACTTCTTACCAAGTGTAACTAGTACGAAGTTATGAATTAATGACTTCGTATTAGTGTAACCGTAACTATTTCCAGCTACGAATTAGTAAGGGTGTCACTGTTTACACTCCGGTATATTGGTAAGAAATCGTAACTTCTTACCAAGTGTAACTAGTACGAAGTTACGAATTAATGACTTCGTATTAGTATAACCGTAACTATTTCCAGCTACGAATTAGTATCTGTTTTAATGGGGTTCTGGTATATTGGTAAGAAATTGTAACTTCTTACCAAGTGTAACTAGTACGAAGTTACGAATTAATAACTTCGTATTAGTGTAACCGTAACTATTTCCAGCTACGAATTAGTATCTGTCTTAACGGGGTTCTGGTATATTGGTAAGAAATTATAACTCTTACCAAGTGTACCATTTAAACTTAACATGTTACTATATTGGTAACGAACGTAAAGAAGCGTAACGAAAAACAAATAATAAATGATCAATTATTAATCGGGTAATGTAACGAATGTAACGAAAAATAAATATCGTATCCGCTTACTGGTACTTCGTGTACAATATCCCAACACGGTAAATAAGATACGAAGTTACGATACAATAACACAAAAGGTAAACAACACATGGTAACGAGACGGTACGAAATACATACGTCGTAACCCAGAAACTCAGAAAAGATAAGGAGGGAGATAAAGTGAGTTAGTTTTATTGAAAAGTAAGGGTATAACCGTGTCCTTTTTTGCTAGAATTTGTACAAACTAAGTCCCTTGATAAATATTATTATTGACTATGGCAAAGTGGCTAAAGGAGTGTATTTTCTCTTTAGAAATTCTCAATATGAGATAATCTCCAATGATATATTCTGTTTTTTCATTTTTGTCTTAGGTGTCAACATAATTTTACAATATTACTCCAATTGGAAATATATCTATATAACAAAAATAGAAAAAATAATCCTAAATGTATACACATATATAGAGTATGATATATTCAGTGGATCATTGAATCTTCCTAAATGGTAATTTTACCAATATATAGATAATAGAAAAAGATAAAAATAATATTAAGATCTACAAAATTAGATAAGAAAAGAAGTAACTAATAAAGATTATTTATGTGTAATAATATATTTTTCTAAAATCCTATAAATAAAAAGTAACTTCTAGAATATAAAAACAAGGATTTTTTTTTCGAACATGAGGTGATTAGATGGGATCTGATCAGCTAAATATACTATTTGTATTTTTTTTTCCGAGACATAGTTGTGCAAGTCTAATTAGCTATTCATTACGGTTCTTTATTGTTAGTATTTGGCCCAACCAGACCCAAACTATATCTCCTTTCCTTCGGCCCATTCCATTTTTGTGCTGGCCCAGCCCATTGGCAACTCTTTTAATGGGAGCCGTCCGATCCAGTTTTATTTCCTACTCCTAATCTGGACCGTCCGATCTCCCTTTAAATATCCCCCCTAACCCCAACTCCCTCATTCACTCCGCCTCCACTCTCACTCGTCTCCCTCTTTTCTTTCTCCTCTCCCGTGAGTTCACCTACCCTCGGTCAACTCTCCCCGCTGCGTTTTTGCTCCCGATTCTCCCTACCTCCTCTCCCCCGTGAGCTCTTGAATATATCTATGGAATCCCGTGACCGATTCCATCCTTGTGGGTATAAAAGACTTCACTGGGGACGGGAATTTAACACACCGAGAGAAAAAGAATTGAGTTGTACCTTGAGAATCCGAGTGAAAAGAGTGATATTTGTGTAGTGATATCATTGAGGGAGACCGGGATTAGTTCCTGAGATTTTGTGAGGTTTTATGGGTTAGGATAAGGCGCTACCAGGCTGTTGTGCCGGCCGGCGGTGGTTCGGCATTCGTCCTTCGTGGAATCGAACTTTATTGGTGTCAAATTGCAAAGGGTTCGGAAGATCTGAGCCTAAAGATCTCTTTCACAAAGGGGGTTTCTTGTCCTTTATTTTTCCTCCGTTTTTTCCGTATTATTTATCTATATATATTATTATATATATATTTGTTATTTATATATATATATATATATACTGCAGTTTCGGTATTTATCTATATATATTATTATATATATTTGTTATATATATATATATATATACTGCAGTTTCGGTATTTATCTCTCTCTATATATATATATATATATATATATATACTGCATTCTTGCTGCCTTAAATACTTGGTGTATTTCGATCGGTAATATCGTTATCTCGACTAACTTAAACGAATCTTTGTGATTTACAGATTGGTTCTGGACGATCGAATTCTTTTGGGGTCAGCTTGTTCTTGGGGTTTATTTCAATAATTATATTGTTTTTATTATAGGTTCATTAGTTGGCCTGTAATCCTTAATTCCTTTCCCGTTGAATATAATTGTAATAGTTATATTCGTTTAATCCGCTTGAATTATCGATCCTGTCTTTAGCCATTGTATGACCCGATACCCAACAGTGGTATCGGAGCCCGTTTGTCGGGTGTCCGATTCTTTGGCTTCTTGGTGATACGGAATAACCCATCCGGGTTTCCGCTCAGGTATATCGGCTTGAACCTCTCTTTTATTATTGTTGCTAGCTTCGGTTCTATTGTCAAATTGCTGTCCTTAAAACTGTTTATTATCGGTTTGCTTGTCGCGGCCTATTTCTGTGTTATCTGGTTGGATTCAGTTTTCGGGCGACTCTTGTTTCCTTATGTTGTTACCCAAAATATTATCCGGAGATAGTATGGCTGGAACGATCGAGTAACAAACAAAATGCGAGAACACTTCCGTGGGAAAATGGATAACACAAGATTTGCCGGGGTTGTTAGTCCCGGGCTTGAATGCTCTCGCGAGATGTTATTAATAAATATACTGTCGAGTACAAATATTAATGTTAGAATCTAATACAATGAGTGTAAAAGCTTCTAGTTATCTAGGCTTTAGAGCGCGTAGATTGCCGGAAGAACCAGATGGATGAATCTGTGAGTTCTTGCTTGGAATTTATGATGAATGTGTGTGAATGTCACTATGAATATGTTAGTGCTTGCCAAAAGAGCCTTTTGTTCTCTCTTTTGTGTGTATTTTTGCACTTGATTCGTGGTAGTCCCGCCTCTCCTGGCCGTGAGTTCTCTATTTATAGGGGACTAAGTAGTTGGGATCCCTCGGGCGATCGCGGGCGATCGCCGTTTTCTATATTAAAATAAACGGCCGATCGTCCCGTCACGTGGGCCTGTTCCCTTGAGGTCCGAGGTTGCAGTTGGAGGCCAGCTGGGTGAACCAATGGGAAGCCAGCACGCGTCGCGAGTCGCCGTCCGAGGGGGTCCACTGCACCTTTCGGCGCCTTGTCGAGGTGCGGTAGGTGACAGCCGGGGTCAATGATCCTTTGTTGGTATCCTATGAAGATCCGCGGTGGGCCATCGTCCAAGATTCGGTCTTCGACGACTTTGACGGATCCGATCCCCACGTGGCATGAGACGATCGCCTCGAACTGCTAGACAAAGACGATCGCTGTGTATCAAAAGACGATCAGTTACCAAAAGACGATCGCTATATTATGCCGACTTTAGGTGTTCGTCCGAGTTTGGCTTCTATGGTTGACTTTTCGTGGAGGTCGCCGATCGCCTATCGTGGCGAAGTTAATCGTCGCACAACAATTGCCCCTCACTCGCCTTGATGTTGAAAACACGGGGTGAGGTGGCACCGTTGGCGATCGCCGATGTTTAGACGACCACCATCCGAATTCAAATATGGACGACCTTCTTTCGCGTTGGGAGCAGGAAAAGAAGGCGGGCCTTTCATAAGCGGGCCGACACGCGTCGTGCCGCTTGGGGGAATCCGACGGTTTGTCGACACTTACCGGCATGCCCTCGAAAAGACGCCAGTATGCGGATTCGAGGGCCGCATTTAATGCGTCCCCACGTGACGGTTCCGATTCGGCCCCCGAGGTTTCTCCTTTTGCACTTAGGCCCTCGTTCCCATCTATAAAAAGGGGGCTTCTTCTCCTTCACTTTTACGCACCCTTAGCACTCCATAGCCGAATTTCGCAGAAATTTCGGAGCCTTTGAGTGCCGATCTTCTTCTTCTTTTTAGGTAAGATTAAATTTAACCTTCTCCTTATCTTTACTTTCCAATATGTCTGAGGATCGAAAACCTTCGAGACCGGAAGTTCTTCCACGCCGCGTTGCTGAACGGGAGGAGGTTCCGTTAGAGTGGATATGGAGACGGCACTGAAGCTATTCGAGCGGGATCGCACCAAGAACTCAAAACTTTTCAACGAGGCCGAGGTAGCGAGGACGGCGAGCAGGGGGTTCGCGGTGGATGAAGACGATCCAGTGCGGGAGGCACGGGAAAGAGAGAGCAGATTCGGCCCCTCCTATGTGGCTTTTGCTCGATGATGGAAATGATCACTGACCTTGCCCGAATTCGATTTCGAGGCCTACTCCGCCGCTCACCCTTACAAACATGTGAATCGGACGGTCTTTCAGCCGCCGTCCCGTCTCCGTGGACTCTCGGCCGATCCGAGTACGGCGACCAAGAATGACCCGAGCCGGAGGGCCAAATATCACATCCCCTCGACGTCTCCCTTCACGTGCCTTTGGAGAATGAGCGCGCCGACCAACCGCCTGTGGTATGGTCGCCACAACGAGATGATTATGGAGGCGGGTCTGCGATTCCGCTGCCACTCGCCGTCTCCTATTTGCCGATCGCCTGAATTTGGCGCCTCTTCAATCGACGCCGAATGCTTGGCCGCAGATCATCTGCACGCTGACCTTGTTCGCGGTCACCGGTTATTTCGCTACCTTAGCGCTACCGGAGATGAATTATCTGCTTAAATTGTCGCAGAAAGGGACGATCGGCGGTTATCATATCCAGGGCCGACTCGGGAGAGTGGTTCTTGGCGTGCCAATAAGACCAAGGGCGACTGGCAAAATGGTGTTGGAGTCGGCGGGGCATGGCGATCGGCGTTGAGTGAAGGGTCAATGAAGAGTGGAGATTCCCACTATTTTCCGGAGAGGAATCCGAGTAAGGATTTAAACTCTCCTTTGATTGAGCTTGTCTTGACTGATCTAATTTCGTTTTCTTTTGCAGACCTCTTGTACGGCGACCGACCTCCCATTTGATTTCTTGATCGTTTGGGAGCGTATTCGTGCGCTGCCGAACTCCTTTATTGACGCTCGATCGCTTGGTACCGAAGCTCATCGGTTGGGGGCTCGTTTGTTTTGCTACCTCGTCACTTGAAAGTTCAAGGTATGAGGTTAAGTGGTGTTTCCTTTCTTTGACGATCGTCTCCAAGATGTTGTTTTATTTTATCTAACTTGTTTGCACCTTTTCTTTGACAGAGGCTTACTTTCCCGACCGCCGAACCTCCGCCAGAGATAGCTATGTCGGACTTGGGAGTTCTTGGTCGCCTTAATTTGGGCAAGGTGACCGGTCGCGCCTCGCGACGACGCCAAAACCTCGCCTTGTCGAGACCCGCCGAGGCGCCGCCGCCAAGCCGGTGGTCGAGGGGGAGGAATACCAAACGCCGCAAGAGGCGGAGGTCGGAGTCCCCGTCGATCTCCGAGGCGACGATCGATTCTTGAGCCTCCGGCCGCCGCGCTCCTATCTCCGCCATCCCGATGATGGAGCGATCCGCGCCAAGCCCTCGGTCACCGGACCCGGTCATCCGGGCTCGGCGAAGAAGATGGCGATCGCCGATGCGAGACACCCCGGGCAAGCCTTTTTCTGACGCGACCGAAATGGTCAACAGTAAGAGTGGGTCAAAATTTTTCTCGAGTTAGGCATTCCGAGCATGGTATGGGCTAACTCCTTGATTTCCTTGGTTTGCCGCAGGTTCGCCTCGCCGACCGGACGTCGCCCCCATGGTGCCGATTTCTGCCGAGCAAGGCTCCACAAGGTTCTCGTCAAGTCCTCGCTACGTTCGCCAGTAATCACTTCCGCCCAAGGCTCGACGACCGACTTGACGCGATCGCTCGTCGGCGATCTGGAGATGCCATGCAGCGACCGTGCCGCTCGCTCTTCAGCGGCGGCGATGGCCGCCCAAGCCGCCGATTTTGAGGCGACCTCCACCGCTCATCTCCATCGCGAGCTCGAGACCGCCTAATGTAAATATCGAGGATGCGAACCGGATTCGGTCGATGGAGAAAGAGTATGAGGAGACCGCCAAGCGCTAAGCAGACGTGGATCGATTGAAGCAGAGCCGAGTCGCTCCAAGGAAGCCGCCGATCGATCCTGTAATAAGGAGAAGGAGACTCGCCGAAGCTCGAGGCTTCGCAGAGGAGGCGACCGGCCAAGGTCATGTGGATCGGCTCGGTGGTGAGCCGGAGGCGGCGAAGAGAGAGCCGAGAAGGCCGGGCGAGAATGTTGCCAAGGCGGCCGAATCAAGGAGGTCGAGAAGACGGCGGCGGATCTGAAAGGGCACTGAAGGCGATCGAGGTCGATCCCTACCTTAACGCCGGGCACGTCGGCGAGTTCGCTTACTATTTGGCCTATGCCGACGCTGTCCGAGTTGCTAAAAGGCGGGTCGAGACCGGTCCTCTGATGGAAAGCTTCAGATCCTATGTCTCCAAGCATCCTCTCGCATCTGAATTCTCTCTCGCCGATCTCTGACTTGGTCGACCTCGGGATTGACTTGAGTTGGTATACCGGCAAACTCATTCATCCCGAGGCCGATGCCCAAGCCGATCCGCGACCCGAGGGCGAAGACCAAGAAAGCGGGCTTTGAGAGGCTTTTGTTTTTCCTCTCAGAATTTGTACTTTTTGTTGTAATGCCTTCAGCCTTGAAATGTATGAAGCTTGTGTCTATGAATAAAATACTCCTTTTCTCATTCCGCGTAATGCATTATATGCGATCGCCTTTGACTATTTGTGTGCAATTTTTCGAGTACGCGTATATTTGCTTTCGATTTTTGTTCGTCCTACCGATTGTCCGAGTGTTGAAAGTATTGACATGTTTTGAATTGGAATTCTTACTTGTAATTTTCGTTGACGATCTCGATCGCCCGCATGTTTTTGAGCGAAGCCGATCGAATATGGTTTCTCTTTGTTCGATCGTATTTGAGAGTAGCTCGCCTATCCTGCCCCCTTGTTTTTGTTCACCTATTGTAAGTAAGGGAACAAAGACTAGTCTCTGTCTGGCGAGCTATCTTCATTTCGCCGATTCTCAAGAGTCATGTGTGGTTGCGGTGTTCGATGGACCGATCTCCCCAATCGTGTCTTCGTGTGCGCGGGATATTTAGTACCTGCGACTCACTTTTTGTGAGGGTCCTCAGCAGCTACGCCGCCTTGTGTTAAAACGGAAGGCGGGCGATCTCGGCCTGGAGGAGTCCTTGCGCGAGTGTTGTCGGCTTATTCGACACCACGTCCGCGGCTTGTCACCTGCTTCCACCTCGGCCCGCCATGAAGATGGCGATCCTCGACGGTGTACGTTGAGACAGGGTAACGACACGTCGCATTGTTCGGGTTCACCATGTTAGATGATGTACCTTGAGAACGTGCGATCGCGCCTATCGACTATTTTGGAGGGTCCTTCGCCACGTCGACCTCGTATTTAAACGAAGGGCGGACGATCTCACCAAAGGAACCTTGCATGGGCGAAGCCGCTTGGTTCCATCGACCTCCGTGACCATGGTCGCAATAATTTTACCTAGGATCGCCGTGATCGCCGATCGTCGGTGATATGCGATGCCTGGAGGGGCGATCGCCATAATGATGGGATAACGAAAAATCTCATTATATTCCTTGTACATCATTGAAATCGAATACAAATTTTTCACCGATAGTATTTTTCGGATGCACGGCGCCTGTGGGTATTGGTCCGAGTACCGTCAGATGTTCCATTCGTAGGCTCCTTTAGTTAACCATCTGGATACTCGAAAGGTCCTTCCATTTGGACCAAAGACGCCCTGTATGGGCTGGATTTTCTTGAGGACGAGATCGCCCACTTGAAATCTTCTCTCGACCTTTGAGTTGAAGAACTTCTCGGCTCTCCTTTGTGGATTGTGTTCTTCATTTCGAGGTCACCTGCCTTTCTTCAAGAATGTCTAGGTCGATTCGCCGGCTACCTCGTTGTCGGCCGTCATCTCCTGTTCGGTTCGATGGCGAGGACGGCGATCTCCGAAGGAATCACCGCTCTGCTCAAGGTAAGGGCGAACGGGTTTCACGGTTGAATTGCGGGTCGCCGTTCGGTAGGACCATAAAACGTCTGGGAGCTCGCCGCCCATCTTCCTTGCCCGGATTCGAGTCGTGCTTTGATCGTGTGTTTGAGGATCTTATTCACCGCCTCTACCCGCCCGTCGTCCGAGGGTGATAGGGCGCCGAGAATAACCTTTGACTCCCCACTTTTCTGCACCGCATGACTTCTAAACCGTCGAATGCTTTCCGTTGTCGGAGATGATGGCACAGGGCAAACCGAATCGGCATATTATGTTTTTCCATATAAACTTGATCACTTGTTCTTGCCGATCTTGTTGAGCGGTTCGGCCTCACCATTTGGTGAAATAATCGACTTAACGATGGCGAACTTACACTCTGAGCCGTCGGCAAGGGACCTATAAGGTCGATGCCCCATTGCGCAAATGGCCAAGGGCTATACATGGAGGTGAGCCGCTCGGGTGATAGTTTTATGTTGGGGCCCATTATCGACATCTATGACAAGATCTCGGCATAAGCGATCGCGCTTTTCCGAAGTGATGGCCGAGAAAAATCCTTGTCAGTCGTCTTATGGAGGAGGGCTCGTCGCCCGCGTGGTTCCCACAAATCCCGTCATGGATTTCAAAAACGAGCCGACCTTCCTCCTGTAATACACTTGAGGAGGGGAAGGCCGAAAGCTCGCTTGTAAAGCCGATCGTCAATAGGGTATATCCGGTCGCACGGCCGAGTTGGCGAGCTTTAACACGGCCGTCGGGGACCGTTCCGTCTTTTAAGTATTTGATGAACGCGAGTCATCCAATTCTCTTCGGCGATGGCGATCGTGGTAACCAAATTCTGTCGATCGCCGGCCTTGCCGACTTAGTGATTTGGATGTTGGAGAAGTCACGCCCATCCGATGATGCTAGTTTGGAAAGTGCATCGGCACGGGAGTTGTGCTCTCTCGGGACTTGCTCGATTAGTACTTCTTCAAATTTTGTGCACATTTCGGCCGACTCTTGGTATTTGACCATCTGTTCGCCGCGTGCCTCATATTCCCCCTTGACTTGGTTCACGACCAAAAGGGAGTCCATGTAGATATGGAGGCGTCGAACATCTAAGGCGAGGGCTAGATCAAGCCCGCCTACCGTGGCTTCGTATTCGGCTTCATTGTTGGTCGCACGAAACCGAAACGCACGGCATTTGTGAAACTCGACCGTCTGGGCTAATGAGGACAATCCTCGCCCGCTCTCGCATTGGTCGCCGAGCCATCCACGTATAATTTCAGCAGTCGGCCGACTGGCCTGACCGTGAGGGAACGTTAATTCCACCACGAAGTCCGCCGAGCTTGGCCTTTGATCGCCGTGCGAGGAGCGTAAGTGATACCGTATTGTGCGATCTCGGCGACCACTTGAGGAGTCGCCTTGGTGTCCTGGTCGGTGCAGGACTTGTCTTAGAGGTAGAGTGGTTAGGACCTCCACCGGTGATCGAAGAAGTAAGCTCTCGGGCCAGACACTCATGACAAGGGCATGGCGATCTTCTCCAATGGTGTGTAACGTGTCTCGGCGTCGTGGAGCGCCTGGCTAACATAGTAGATCGGCAAGTGGGCTTGCCCTCTGCTCGCACTGTAACGGCACTCGGTCGACCTCCGAGGCCGCTAAGTAAAGGAATAATTTCTCACCGGGATCGGCTTTGCCAGGATCTGGGGTTGGATAGATATTCCTTTATTTTGGCGAATGCTATCTCGGCTTTCTTTCGTCCATGCGAACTTCTTGTTCTTGATGGTCGCGAAGAAAGGCTTGCTTTTATCGCGAGCCGTGATATGAAACGGTTGAGGGCGGCTAGACACTGTGAGGCGTTGCACTGCTTGATGTTTCGCGGTTCCCGCATGTCAAGGATCGCTCGTATCTTGGCGGGTTCGCCTCGATCCCCTTTGGCTCACTATGTGCCCCAAGAACTTCCTGAGCCCACCCCAAGTTGCATTTCTTGGGGTTCACTTCATGTTAAACTTCTTAAGGATGGCGAACGTCTCGGCAAGATCGTTGAGGTGATCTTCCTTCTTGAGGCTTTTGACCACGATATCGTCAATGTAGACCTCCATGGTCTTGCCGATCCGATCGGCGAACATCCCGCTGACTAATCGTTGGTAGGTCGCCCTGCTTTTTCAAGCCGAACGGCATTCGACCCAAAAGTATATGTCCTTTCTCGTGTGGAAAGATGTGTTTTATGTCTTCCTCTCGCCATTGGGATTTGATGATATCCGTGAAGGCATCCATAAACGACATCATTTCGCAACTCGTCGTGCTATCGACCGGATGATCGATATGAGGCATTGGGAAGTGATCTTTTGGACATGCCGCTGAGGTCGGTGAAGTCTATGCATAATCTCCAGAGCCGTCGGCTTTTTGACGAGCACCGCTGGCGACCCACCGTGGTTCGTCGCCTGCTACTCCGATCACCTTGCCGAGTAACTTCGGACTTCTATGTCGAGCGCCGCGTATTTCTCGGGACCGAACTTCCTACGCTCGTGAATCGGTTTCATTGTCCTGGTCGATCTTCGAGATAATGGCGCGTGTTCGGGACTTATGCCAACCATATCTCGATGCGACGTGCAAAGACACCGATGTTCTTACGTAGCAAGTTGATCGATCTCCCTTTAATTCGCAGATGCTCGCGCCGATCTGTACCTCTCGTTCTGGATGATCCGGATCCATCGTAATGCTTTCTAACTCTTCGACAGGAACGGTCGCCTCTCGTTTGGTACGATCTCCGGACTCGGTCCTTGGATCGATGTCGAGACTTGGCTCGAAACCGATCCTTGGCTCGATGTCGTCCGTCGATCGATGAGAGATGGCGTCCCCTGAGTCGGGTTGGTACGAAGCCTCAGGCTCGTCGATCTCCATGGGTTGATCGTCGGTCGCTTCAATGTTACATACAGTACGGGAAGTATTGAAAGAATTAACAACATAGGAGTAACTCAAACACCTCTTTGCCATTAGTTGATCTCCTTTTACAGTATCGACCGTCCCATCGGCAGTGGGGAATTTGATACAGTAAAAGAAAGATGAGGCGACCGCCTCAAAGGTTTCTAAAAAGGGGCGACCTAGGAACCCATTATAGATGCTGGGCCTATCTATGATTACAAAGCTTAGGTTCCTAGTAATCCTAACCTTGGGATCATAAAAACATACTAGCTCGACGGAGAGCTTGATCCTCCCGTAGGCTTGGACTGTGTTGTCGCCGAACCCTTGAAGTACGGTGTCGAAAGGCTTGATGAATTTGATCAGGTTGCCGAGTTGGTCTAGGGCGGATTTGAATATGATGTTGCAAAAACTCCCATTGTCGACCAACACGCGATCGACCGTCTTCCCAAGGATGCAAGCGAGATCACTAGTGCATCCTCCTTGGGACATTGCACTCCTTCCTGTCCTTGTTGGAAAAGGTGATGAGCGCGTCTCTAGAGATGGTCGGTTCCGGGGTACAACGACGTGGACCCCCGCGAATGCCCTCGGCTCGGCTTTTCGTTTCTGTTCGACATGGTGGAAACCGGGAAAGACCCCGAGGTTTCCACCTCCCGCTTGAAGCATGTTGACCCGGCCGCGAGTTGATCGGTGGGACCGAATCATCGAGTATTCCGGCTCATGCTCACCTCGCGACCGGATTGGGAGGAGTTCTCTCGTGTTGCCGACGCTCGCGCCTCCGGTCCTTTCCGTCCTTGGTTCCGCTTGGTGACCAAGTTGTCCAGTTGCCTTCCTCAAACAATCGCCGAGTTGCTCGAGGAGATCGCGGATCAAGCTAGTGTTGTGGCCGACTCTTATGATAGGCAGAATTTGCTACGGTCTAGGTGACCGTGGTCCCTTATTGGCTTTGGCTTGAAAGCCACTCGCGACCCTTGATCGCGTTGAAGATGTGGGCCGAGATAAGTTGAGGTTGTGAAGAAGGTGGACCTCTACATCCTCGAAGGCTTTGAACTCGCCAGCGGCTTGGCGATCGCTTTTCGGGCTTGGCGACCGCCTTCTTCTCGACATGGGAGGGTGCTTTTCCTTCTTCTGACGGTCCCTCTTCTAAGCGGAGTGAGAGCATCCTCTGTCGGCCAGAACCCGGCGGCCTTGTTGCGGAAAATCGAATAGGTCGGGGGATATCTTTGTGAGATGCTGAACATGGGCGAGCGTCCGTGGAATCCGCTCATAATCGAGTTGAGAGCGATCTCGCCGCCGACGGCTCACCGGTGAGGACTATCTCGTCTACCCGGCCGATGTAATCCCCATCCGATTCGCCCTTCCCCGCCCGATTTTCATCATGCGGTGAGGACCTTCCGGCGAGCGACTTTGGCGGCGAAGTATGACTCAAGTCGTTCGCTAGCTTCTCAAAGCAATTGATTGAGCGAGATGGTAGTGAGGTGTACCATCGTGGGCGAGGTCGCCGAGTTAACGGGAACATACGACATCTCTTCGCATCTCAAGCTCCGCACTGGTCATGTAGATCCGAATTTGCTTAAGTGGGTTTCCGGATCCGATTTCCCTCGTATAAAGGAGTTTGTGGGGATTGATAGTTGGTTGGATCAGGCGAGCTCGATCCGAGTCGTGAGTGGTTCGCTTGAACCAATGATCGATCTCCCGGCGCCGCCCCATTTTCCATGAGCGCCTTCATCTCGCCGAGTCAAGGCGTTGTATGGCGGCTATCGCGCCGCCGATCGCCGCCGATTGACTCTCGTGAGCGTGAACCAAGGCGATCGTGTACCGATCCCTCGGCCCCGTGGTGAACGACGATCTCCCGCCGCAGGGTTCCTTCTTGGGCGAGCAGGGCTCGCCGACTGGCTCGTCTCGGGAGTCGGATACGCCGAACTCTGGTAAAGGATTCGGATATCGATGTCTCACTGGGCCGGAGTGCCCGGCCGCCATGAGGATCGCTCCTGGCGGTCAAGACGGAATCGCCCCGCCTTACGAGAGCCTTCTCCGGCTCGGGCTTTCTGTCGATTTCTCAACATAGATCCCCTTGAGCTTAGTTTGCTTGCCGGCGGTTGGGCCGACGGGGTGATGGTGGGCGCATCGTGGGCCCTCTGCCGCCTCGAGGATGGCTATAGCCTCCTCAACTGCTCCGATGTCCGAACCGATCGAGTGAGAGGCTAGAACCGTCCCTCGGGGCGGGAGTGAGAGCCTAGCGCCGCCATGGTCGCCTTCCGCCGTGGCCGGGATTCGGTCCTCGCCGGAATAAGATTTCCTACAGATCTCGGGGTGGCCCTCTTGGAGGTTGTTGTTGATGTCATTTTCTCGATGGTTTTTCTATTGAAGAACAGTGAGTGTTTCTTCAAGTATATGTCCTGAGAACAAAGTGAGTGTTCTTCGAGACGTAGGAATAAAAATGAAGGTTTGGACACCCTCCTTCTAGCCAATTGTTGTTACCCAAAATATTATCCGAGATAGTATGGTGGAACGATCGAGTAACAAACAAATGCGAGAACACTTCCGTGGGAAAATGGATAACACAAGATTTGCCGGGGTTGTTAGTCCCGGGCTTGAATGCTCTCGCGAGATGTTATTAATAAATATACTGTCGAGTACAAATATTAATGTTAGAATCTAATACAATGAGTGTAAAAGCTTCTAGTTATCTAGGCTTTAGAGCGCGTAGATTGCCGGAAGAACCAGATGGATGAATCTGTGAGTTCTTGCTTGGAATTTATGATGAATGTGTGTGAATGTCACTATGAATATGTTAGTGCTTGCCAAAAGAGCCTTTTGTTCTCTCTTTTGTGTGTATTTTTGCACTTGATTCGTGGTAGTCCCGCCTCTCCTGGCCGTGAGTTCTCTATTTATAGGGGACTAAGTAGTTGGGATCCCTCGGGCGATCGCGGGCGATCGCCGTTTTCTATATTAAAATAAACGGCCGATCGTCCCGTCACGTGGGCCTGTTCCCTTGAGGTCCGAGGTTGCGCTGAGGCCACCGGGTGAACGATGGGAAGCCAAGACGCTGCCGCGAGTCGCCGTCCGAGGGGGTCCACTGCACCTTTCGCGGCCTTGTCGGTAGGTGCGGTAGGTGACAGTCGGGGTCAATGATCCTTTTGTTGGTATCCTATGAAGATCCGCGGTGGGCCATCGTCAAGATTCGGTCTTCGACGACTTTGACGGATGCCGGATCCCCACGTGGCATGAGACGATCGCCTCGAACTGCTAGACAAAGACGATCGCTGTATCAAAAGACGATCGGGTTACCAAAAGACGATCGCTATATTATGCCGGACTTTAGGTGTTCGTCCGGAGTTTGGCTTCTATGGTTGACTTTTCAGGGAGGTCGCCGATCGCCTATCGTGGCGAGTTAATCGTCGCACAACACCTTATTAATTAATACTCAAACAAATTAAAACCTTAAAATCCAAAACAGCACTAATCTTGCGCTGCCACGACCGAAAGTGTCTCTCGGATCTTTGTCAAGAGCTTGAGGATTCCGATTTTAATTTAAACGGGTTTTAATCTCAAAAAACAAATCCAGTCCCTGAATTTTGATTCTCATCAGCTGTGTGTTGTTGCCCAAAATATTTATCCGAAGATTAAATACTGCTGGAATGAACGGACAACAAACAACAATTTGCGGGAGCACTTTCGAGAGAATATGAATAAACACAAGATTTGCCGGGTTTGTTAGGCCCGGGCTTGAATGCTCTCGCGAGATGTTATTAATACAAATATTCGTGGATACAAGTATTAATGTGAGAAATCTAAATACAATGAGTGTAAAAAGACTCTGTTAATCCGGCTCTTGAGCGAAGCTTGGTGTTCTTCCTTCCCTGCCGATCGTATGCTGTATGAGAGAGGCGAAGAGAGAAGAGTGAACCGAAAGATAGTTGTTGCCAAGAGTTGGAGAAAGCCAAGTGTTGTGTGAAATCTCGTGGGTGTTGCTTGTTCAGAGAGTAAAATCTGATGGGAATCCGAGAGAAGTCCAAGTGCAGGGAGCCTTGTATATATAGCGGCAGCGGTGCCTTGTCCTCTGGCGGGCGATCGCCTTCCGGCCATTATAATAATGGGGTGATCGTCTGCCGGCCAATATTATAATGGGGCGATCACACGGGATGTCGGCCTAAAGTCCAAGGTAGATGCTGGCAGCCAGCTGTGCGGTCCAATGAGGAGCCAGCAGGCGTCTGGAGTCACTGTCACATGCGGTCCTACTGACAACTTTCGGCGGGCTTGTCGGCTGGTGGACGGATGCTGACAGGTTGTGGTCAACGATTCGTGATATGCGGATCTTGTCTCGACTCTGCACGTGGTGTCTGTCCTGAGGCTCGGCCTTTGCCGACTGGATGGCCATCGGCTCTGATCGGCATGAGGCGGTCGTCTCTAGCTGGTCACCGAGGTCGGCATCGGCCAGTTGCTGAGGGTTGACATCGGTCGGTCACCAAGGGTCGGTCGGCAAGTGCCGGGAGATGATCGTCCGCTAGTCGGTCGCCAGGAGTCGGTCGCCAAGTACCGAGAGACGATCGTATTTGATGTCGATCGCTCGGCACCGGGACTTGTCCTGGGACCTTCGGTTGGATGATTTATCTTGACTGTTGGGCTAAGGCTAGGCCGCCCGGTCGCTGGTCGGCAGTTCTGCCTCGGCTGCTCGGCAATGGCTAGGTCGCCCGATCTTCGAGGCGATCGCCGGTCGGAGAGTTTAATTCTCGACACAACAATTGCCCCCCAGCTTGCTCCGATGTTGAAGACATGGGGCGAGGTGGTTCTTGCTGGCGATCGTGGAAGATGAGGACGGGCGATCTTGTTGAGCTGACTTAGGATTCGGACTTGGGCTATCATGGTCGATTGGCTAGCTATCTTTCGGTCTTGTACCTGCAAAAAACAACATTGGCCGATCCCTCGTAGAAACTTGGTTGTTTCGTCGCTGAGGAACCGTGCACAGTCGCGGAGTTCGATAGACCGACTCCATGACCGTGTCTTGGTGCGCGAAGACATTGAGTGTCTCGTGACTCACTTTATTATGAGGGTCCTCTGTTAGGCCGCGCCTCGCCTCGTATTTAAACGAAGGGCGTGCGGTCTTGGTCTAGAGGAGTCCTTGCGCGGGGCAGCGTCGGATGAATCAACTCCACCTCCGCGGCTTGTTAGCTCTGCTTCCACCTCGGCCCGCCATGGAGATGGCAAACCTCGACGGTGTACGTTGAGACGGGGGTTGTGGCACGTGTCGTATTGTCCGGGTTCACCATGTTAGATGATGATCCTTTGAGGGCGCGCGATCGTGTCCACTGATTAATTTTGGAGGGCCCTCAGACTACACCGGCCTCGTATTTAAACGAAGGGCGGGCGATCTCGGCCGAAAGGGACCTTGCATGGCCGGGCAAATGTTCCATCGACTACCAGGACCATGGCTTTATGATGTGCGGTGGAGGCGATCTTATGCCTTAGTCCGTCATGTTAGATGCTGGACTGTAGATGGCGATCGTGTCCTCCGGGTTGCTGATGATGTAGCGTGATGATGGCGATCGGACTGGAAGACTGGAGATCGTCGCTCGGCAACCGATCGCATTATTCGTAGGTTGATAACGGCGATCGGGTGGGAGATCGTCGTCCGGGCGCCGATCGCGCTGTTCAGAGGCTAAGGAGAAACCTTTGCCTGGCCAGAAAGTCTGCGGCTCTTGCTCGGAAGGCTGCGTAGGTCGCAGGTTGGTTCTTCGTGAGATGCCTGAACATCGGCGAAAGACCATGGAATCCTCCTAGGACCGCGTAGAGGGCGATCTCATCGCTTACGGGCTCGCCGTTGAGGATGATCACGTCTACCCGGTCGATGTAGTCCGAGTCGGACTCTTCTTCTCCCTGCTTGATTTGCATCATGCGAAGGGGACCTTCTGGTCGAGCGACCCTGGTGGCGAAGTACTCCGTGAATACGTGCGCCAGCTGGTTAAAGGAGCCAATGGACCGAGGTGGCAATGAGGTGTACCACCGGTAGGCGAGGTCGTCCAGCGTCATAGGGAACATTCGGCACCTGGTCGCGTCTGATGCCCCACACCCGGTCATGTAGATGTTGAACTTACTCAGGTGCATTTGGGGGTCTGATCTCCCCTCGTACAAGGGTGTTTGAGGAGGAGCGATCTTGTGCTGCACAGGGGTGAGCTCGATGTCGATCGCGAGTGGCTCGCTTGGATCGGCGATCGTCTTCTTGGCGCCTGCCCTGGATTCCAGGAGCGCCTTCATGTCGTCGATCTGACGTTGCATCGCAGCCATCGCCGTGGCTCGGTCGCTTGCTGATCGGCTTTGGGAGCGGGAGCCGAGGCGATCGTGTACCGATCTCCGGACTCCGCTGCTGCCGACCTCGGATATTTGGCGAGGGGGAGCCAGACGGCTGGGCTGCCTTCTGGGAGTCGGGTAGGCCAAGCTCCTGGTGACGGACTCAAACTCTCGTAGCTGGGGCCGGACTGCCCCAGTCGCCAAGACGGGTCACTGCCCAGGCGATCGAAGACAGAGGTGCCCCGGCTGGCAAGCGCCTCTTCTTGCGGACGAGAGTCTCCTGGCGATCGTTTGGCCAGTAACGCCTTGAGCTTCCGCTTGGACTTCCGACGGACGGCCGAGGGGGTGATAGCAGGAGGCGCGTCGAGAGCACTCTGTCGCTCCTGTAGGACGGCCATGGCCTCGTCGATCTGTTCCTTGGTTCGGAGCTGATCGAGCGAGAGGCTTGGGCTGCCGTCCAGGGATGGGATCGAGCGTCTCTGACCACGGCGGCTACCTTCCACCATCGGTTGTGGCTCGGACTGGGACGGAATGAGGCGTCTGGCCGGCTGGCCGGCGGCTTTCTTCGACGCGGAGGCGGAAGACATGATTTCTGAAGGATTTCTTTGAAGCGCAGTGAGTGTCACTTCAAGTATATGCCCCGAGAACAGTGAGTGTTCTTCGGGATGGTAGGAATGAAAATTTGAGGGTTAGATCCCCTTCCTCTAGCGCCAATTGTTGTTGCCCAAAATATTTATCCGAAGATTAAATACTGCTGGAAGACGGACAACAAACAACAATTTGCGGGAGCACTTCCGAGAGAATTTGAATAAACACAAGATTTGCCGGGTTTGTTAGGCCCGGGCTTGCATGCTCTCGCGAGATGTTATTAATACAAATATTCGTGGATACAAGTATTAATGTGAGAAATCTAAATACAATGAGTGTAAAAAGACTCTGTTAATCCGGCTCTTGAGCGAAGCTTTGTGTTCTTCCTTCCCTGCCAATCGTCTGCTGTATGAGAGAGGCGGAGAGAGAAGAGTGAACCGAAAGATAGCTGTTGCCAAGAGTTGGAGAAAGCCAAGTGCTGTGTGAAATCTCGTGGGTGTTGCTTGTTCAGAGAGTAAAATCTGATGGGAATCCGACAGAAGTCCAAGTGCATGGAGCCTTGTATATATAGGGGCAGCGGTGCCTTGTCCTCTGGAGGGCGATCGCCTTCCGGCCATTATAATAATGGGACGATCGTCTACCGGCCAATATTATAATGGGGCGATCACACGGGTTGTCGGCCTAAAGTCCAAGGTAGATGCTGGCAGCCAGCTGTGCGGTCCAATGAGGAGCCAGCACGCGTCTGGAGTCACTGTCACATGCGGTCCTACTGACAACTTTCGGCGGGCTTGTTGGCTGGTGGACGGATGCTGACAGGCTGTGGTCAACGATCCGTGATATGCGGATCTTGTCTCGGCTCTGCACGTGGTGTCTGTCCTGAGGCTCGGCCTTTGCCGACTGGATGGCCATCTGCTCTGATCGGCATGAGGCGGTGGTCTCTAGCTGGTCACCGAGGTCGGCATCGGCCAGTTGCTGAGGGTCGACATCGGTCGGTCACCAAGGGTCGGTCGGCAAGTGCCGGGAGATGATCGTCCGCTAGTCGGTCGCCAGGAGTCGGTTGCCAAGTACCGAGAGACGATCGTATTTGATGTCGATCGCTCGGCACCGGGACTTGTCCTGGGACCTTCGGTTGGCCGATTTATCTTGACTGCTGGGCTAAGGTTAGGCCGCCTTGCCGGCCGGCTCAGTCGCCCTGCCGCTCGGCAATGGCTAGGTCGCCCGATCTCCGAGGCGATCGCCGGTCGGAGAGTTTAATTCTCGACACAACACTGTGTGCTTCCTTTTCTTTGTGATTTGTGGTTGTCTTTGTGATTACCTTATATTGTGTGTTTCAATGGGCTCTTTCTCTGTCTTTAACATTGCACCTTTTGATGGTAAAGGAGATTTTCAAATTTGGCAACAAAAAATGAAAGGCATTTTAATCCAACAAGTTTTCAAAGCTATTGATCAATCCTTTTCTGACAACACTGCTGCCGATAAAAAGGCCGAGGCAGATGAGTTTGCGTATTCATCAATTATCCTAAATATGTACGATTCTGTAATTCGGAAAATCGGTAAACATGATACAGCTCAGGCTTTATGGGAAAAATTGGAAGAGACTTTTACTGAAACTTCCTTGCCTAACAAACTGTTTTTACTTGAAAAAAATTTCTGGTTCAAACTTGATATTTCAAAGGATATAAATGATAACCTGGACACTTTTGCAAAATTAATCCAGGATATCAAACAAACCGGTGATAAAAATATTGATGAATACACCCTTATTGTTATTTTAAATGCCATCCCTGATTCTTACAGTGATGTTAAATTTGCTATTAAGTACGGCAGATAAAGTAACTCTTGATACTGTTATAAACGGTTTGAAAAGTAAAGAATTGGATTTAAAAAACAATAAGGAGAACAAATCTCTAGGTGAGGTTAATTTTGTGAGGGGAAGGCCTCAAAACCGCTTTCGAAAACTGAAACCTTCATCAAGTCAAAACCTACAGAGTAATTTTTCTGAAAAGAAGAAGGGCAAATAGAAGAGTAGGTCAAAGTCTCGACCTAAGAACCGTAAGTGCTATAATTTTGGTGAATCTGGTCATTACATTCATGAGTGCACTAAACCTAAGAAAAATTATCAAAATGATAATGCCAACCTTGTGGCTGAAAATGGCCGTGAAGATGAAGTTTTCATGGTTTCTGAAATTTGTGAACAAGCTAATACTATGCATACTCTCACTTTGTGTGAAAATGAGTGGCTTGTTGATTCCGCTTGTACGTTTCATATATCGCCTTTCAAAATGCTATTTTCTGAATATAGAGAAGTGACAAATTGGTCTGTCTCTATGGCTAATGAGAAAAAGTGTCAAGTTCATGGTTTAGGAGATATTAAGATAAGATGTGACTCTGGTTATTTGTTAACTTTAAAGAACGTGAGGCATGTTCCTGATTTGTGTCACAATCTTGTTTCTTGTGGTACCCTTGATGATGAGGGTATGAAGGTAAGTGGGGTAATGGGATTATGAAAATCGTTAAAGGAAACTTGTGTGTTTTCAAAGCAATAAAACGGAATAACCTCTATGTTAAAACTGCAAAATATGATTCTTTTGTGAATGCTGTCCAAGGTGACTCAACAGATCTGTGGCATAAACGTCTAGGCCACATTAGTGATAAGGGTCTGGATATTTTGCAAAAACAAGGAGTGTTTGGGAAAGATAAATTGTCCTCTGTGCCGTTTTGCGACTCCTGTGTGGTAGGTAAACAACATCGTATTAAGTTTCCAAATCCCCATCCCCTAGAACTCCTACTACTTATGACACTTTGCATTATTTGCATCCTGATGTATGGGGGCCATCTAGTGAACCCACACACGGTGGAAATAGATATTTTCTATCTGTGATTGATGATTATTCCCGTAAGGTCTTTGTGTTCCTTCTGAAAAACAAATCTGATGTATTTGAGAAATTCAAAAATTGGAAAGCGTTGATTGAAAATCAAACTGGGAAGAAAATTAAAATCTTAAGGACCGATAATGTAACACCCCGAGATATTCGGAGTATATTACAGCGCCGTGGACCCCTACATGGGACCCACCAGGCTACAAGAGGAAAACACCACTCGACTAACCATCTCGGTTAGCGAGGACACACATTTAAACGATATGACATATAAAGATACGCCCGGAGCAACCGGCGAAATAAGCATCATCCGACAATGTAACAATTTAAAGTAATACAATACGGAGTTTGAAATGAAAAGCCTAAGTACTCGCGAGTACAATCTATAAGTTTATAACTGTGGGAACAACCATATCGAAATGGACAAAAGAAATAAGAAGACCCAAATGCACATGTCAACGACCCTGGCCAACATCCTCGTACTGTCCCGGTGCTCGCTCGTCCGAATAATCATAAACTGAAATCCATAACAAGAATTTCCCCAAAACGGGTCCCCAAAGGGGTTAGCAATTACGCTAGTACAAGTATCAAGGCAAACCAATCGCTTACACATTTCATAGTACATGCACCAATATCAATTTCAAAAGCCAAAACTAGACATGTCTTTCCGGAAACAAATAGTCAAACAATTTGCCTTGGGAACAGGGTAATACCATTGATTCCCCCGAGGCCTCTAAGGACCCTCCCGAGCTGGCCATATCGTAAAACAAAACACGCACATGCATCGCCTTGGGAACAGGGTAATACCATTGATCCCGCCCGAGGCCTCTAAGGACCCTCCCGAGCTGGCTAGCTAAACAAACTCATGAATCCAGGACTCAACCCTTTGGACTCCCTCCGTGATCCCGCCGGACCATCCCGAGGTGAGCAAATCACACACAAAATACATTACCATTTCATGTTAAGCATAAAGGTTTCCAAAAATATTTTCCTTGAATAATTGATGACGTAACGAACGGAAAGGATAATCACCGACGAACGCTAGGAATCAACGGAACCGAACCTAACGATTCGAAGAACATAATCACAACCAACTCTAGACGAATACGGAAATGGAATACACCCGCAAACCCGCCTACGATTCATGTGTATTCGTAAAAAAAAAATAACGAGGGCGGACCACAACCAAACCCTCTCGATTTCACAAAATCATGAAAATATACCATGAATCCGTAGGAAAACTAATGATATTGACAAGATTAACCATATTCATCATGAATCCACCAACAAAACGGAACGAACCGGACGAAAATCCCAAAAACCCCAATTTATCTAAAAGTAGGGTGCTAAGAGATTTTACCTTGGATTAGGATGAAAGATTCGTGTTGATGTTGTTATAATACACCAAGAACTCAAGGAATATGTTGGATGAGATGATTGGAAGAAGAAATCGCCAAGAATCGCCCAAAATCGCCAAAGGAGCTCTAAGCCACGGGGAGGAGAAGAAATGAACGTAATACATTCATTTGGGTCAACTCCCTGGTTTATATAGCCAGGGAGTGTTAGCGCGCGCTAATCCTCAAGGTTAGCGTGCGCTAACGGGGTAAAACTACAGGCCATACAATTAGCGTCCCAGTCCAGTAGCCAGATTTCTGGCCGTTAGCGTGCGCTACTCGAAACGTAGCGTGCGCTAATAATCTCTCGGTAGTGCGCGCTATCGACCAATAGCGTGCGCTACCTGGACATCAGCCGAGTCCAGAAGCAACTGTCCAGTACACACCTGATCCAGTTAGCGCGCGCTATCCACCAACCGTAGCGTGCGCTAAAGTGTATCGATAGCACGCGCTATCGACCAATAACGTGCGCTACGGGAAGCAGTTGAGTCGGTAGCAAAGCGTCCAAGATCTTGGACACCCACGCTTGCGCACGCTACCGGGAATCTCAGCGTGCGCTAGCCCCCGCCATTAGCGTGCGCTAGACTACGTAGCGTATGCTAATTCGCCAGTCCAGGGGGTTGGGAACAGCACTGCCACTCCCAGGGCTTGCTCTCTAGCGCGCGCTACGAAGCAGTCGTAGCGTGCGCTACTAAGTGACCCCTAGCGTGCGCTATGCAGAAAATATAGCGTGCGCTAGGTACGAAATATAAACGGTCCAAAACACCAGAATATGAACGAAACGTCAAACGGAACATCTCAAGACGCATCAAAACATAGAATGGATCCACGGCAACCCCGAAACAGCGGTTCCGCACAACAATAACGAGAATCAGATCAACAGGTGACTGAAAAGATACACTGAAAGATACACGAGGGTCACTACGACCGAGAAATACATCGAAAATAAAAATACAAGGGAAGGAAAAATGCGGATATTACATTCTACCCCTCTAAAAACAAGTTTCGTCCTGAAACTTAAGAGACAAACAACTCGGGGTACCTAGCACGCATGCTATCCTCGGTCTCGCAAGTTGCCTCCTCGACACCATGTTTCGACCATTGCACTTTGTCCAAAGGGATGGTCTTATGCCTCAGTCATTTGTCGCGATGCTCCAAAATCTTCAAGGGACGTTCTTCAAAAGTAATATCCTCGGCGACAACAATCTCCCCATAGTCGATGATGTGACTAGGATCCGGGACATATTTCCTCAGCTGGGAAACATGAAAAATGCTATGAACATGACTCAGGGCCAGGGGAAACGCCAAACGGTATGCCAACCCGCCGACTCGCTCGAGAATCTCGAAGGGTCCAATAAATCTCGGACTCAACTTCCCCTTTTTCCCGAAATGGAAAACTCCTCTCGTCGGCGACACCTTTAGTAGAACGTGGTCTCCCACCTCGAATTCCAAAGGTCGACGACGGGCATCGGCATATGACTTCTATCGACTCTGGGCAGTCAACATCCGTTCCCGAATTAATTCTATCTTCCGCCTCGTCTCTAAAACGACATCCGGCTTGGTCCCGATCAAATCGGACGCCTCATTCCAACAAATCGGTGATCGACAATGCTGACCATAAAGTGCCTCATACGGAGCCATCCGAATCGACGCGTGCTAACTATTGTTGTACGTGAATTCAATTAATGGCAAATGCTCCTCCCAGTCACTACTCCAATCGAGAGCACAAGCACGCAACATATCCTCGAATGTCTGGATAGTGCGTTCCGACTGTCCATCTGACTGGGGATGAAAAGAGGTACTCAAACGCAAACAAGTACCCAACACTTTATGCACCGCCTGCAAAAAGTGCGATACAAATCGGCCATCACGATCCGAGACAATAGACTTCGGAGTACCGTGAAGCCTCACAATCTGCGCGATAAACACACGAGCCAACTTCTCCGGGCCCCAAGTGTCCTTGATGCCCATAAAATGTGCCGACTTGGTCAGACGATCCACAATCACTCATACCATATTCATGCCCGACCTCGATCTCGGCAAACTCGTAACGAAATCCATCGATATATCTTCCCATTTTCATTCCGGAACGGGAAGTGAATCCAATAACCCAGCCGGTCGCTGATGCTCGATTTTGACCTGCTGACAAGTCAAACATCTCGCTACAAACTGCGCGACCTCTTCCTTCATATCATTCCACCAGAAATTCCTCCTCAGGTCCTTGTACATCTTACTCGAACCAGGATGAACGGAGTAAGGTGTAGCATGGGCCTCGCGCATAATACTCTGTCTCAACTCTAAGTCATTCGGTACACAAAGCCGACTCTAGAATCTCAAAACACCATCCTCATGAATCACAAACCCCGGAGACTTTCCCTTGAGAACGTTCTCTCGGATTTGAGTAATCATCGGATCCTCTAACTGCTTCAGCTTAATTTCATCGATCAAAGATGACGAAACCTCTAAAGCACACAGTTGCCCGACAGCTCCAGGCAACAAAACCTCAACATCTAACTCGATCAAAGCCCGCCGAAGCTCAGACTGAGACGTAAGGACCTCAAGCATTCGCAACGCAATCGGTTTCCGACTCAAGGCGTCTGCCACGACGTTTGCCTTGCCCGGATGATAAAGGATTTCGAGGTCATAATCCTTAATCAGCTCTAACCAGCTCCTCTGCCTCATATTCAACTCCCGCTGAGTAAATATGTATTTCAGACTTTTATGATCGGTAAAAATCTGACATGCAGAGCCGAAAAGGTAGTGACGCCAAATCTTGAGCGCAAAAACAACTGCCGCTAACTCCAAATCATGAGTAGGGTAGTTCAGCTCATACGGCTTCAACTGTCTCGACGCATAGGCAATGGTCTTGCCGTGTTGCATCAATACGCACCCAAGACCCTGACCCGAAGCATCACTATAAACGGCAAAACCCTCGTTGCCACATGGCAACGCCAAAACTGGGGCTGAGGTCAAACACTTCTTCAGTTCCTCAAAACTCAACTGCCTCTCGTCATTCCGCATTTAACTTCTCGGATTACGGAGCAAGCGTGTAAGTGGCCGAGCTAGTTTCGAGAAACCCTCGACGAACCTACGGTAGTAACCGGCCAAGCCCAAGAAACTACGGATCTCCTTCACATTCTTGGGCGGCGCCCAATCCAACACTGCCTCAATCTTCTGAGGGTCCACACGAACCCCCTCAGTTGAAATCACGTGACCTAAAAACGTTACTTCCTTCAGCCAAAACTCACATTTCGAGAACTTCGCATAGAGTTGCTCGGCTCTCAAAATGTCTAACACTACTCACAAATGATGGGCATGCTCCTCGTCGTTCCTCAAATAAATAAGAATATCGTCAATGAAGACGACGACACCCTTATCCAAATACTCGATAAGGACTTTGTTCATCAACTGCATGAACACCGCCGGCGCATTGGTTAACCCGAAAGGCATAACTACGAACTCATAATGTCCGTATCTCGTCCGAAAAGCTGTTTTCGGCACATCGAACTCTCTCACTCGGAGTTGGTAGTACCCCGATCTCAAATCAATCTTCGAGAATACCGCAGCTCCCTGCAACTGATCGAACAAGTCATCAATTCTCGGCAAAGGATACTTGTTCTTGATGGTCACCTTGTTTAGTTCGCGATAGTCGATACACAAACGCAGTGAACCATCCTTCTTTCGCACAAACAGGACCGGCGCGCCCCAAGACGAGGCGCTCGGCCGAACATACCCCGACTCAAGAAGCTCACTCAACTGCTTCTTCAACTCTAACATCTCTGAAGGTGCCATGCGATACGGCGCCTTCGAAATCGGAGACGCGCTCGGCTCTAACTCTATAGCAAACTCGACCTCACGGTCCGGTGGCAATCCCGGCAACTCGTCAGGAAATACATCAGGAAATTCGCTAACGACTGGAATCGACGAAAGCTCGACTCCACCATTCTCTGCCTTCAAGGCGTAGCACCAATAACCAGTACACCCCTTTCGCAGGAGTTTCATCGCCTTCAAGGCGTTAATAACGAACTTCTGGTTTCCCCTCTTTCGTCCCGCGAAAGAGTGCTCGGTGCCATCCTCATCTAACATAGTGATGATTCTCGTGCAGTAGTTCATGATTGCGCCATGCCGCTCGAGCCAATCATCCCTGAGAATCAAATCCTCACCCTCGATACCCACGACAATAAGATTAGAGAGCCAAGTCCTCTCACAAATAGACACAGAACAGTCCCGGACCTCTCGATCACCGACTATTCTATCACCGCTAGGAAGTTTAATGATGAAAGGCTCGCAAGGTGACAAGCAGTCGAGACTCAAACGGCGTACACACTCTAGAGAAAAATTAAAAAGCACACTGACAGGATGGGAATGGATATGAACGGTACCTGTCGCCACAGTAGCTGCTGGGTCATCGGCCCTCCTCATCTCATAGATACGCGGCTGGGCAGAGCCGACACTGGAAGCTCCTCCCCTAGAGAGATGACCCCGACCCTTACCTCGGACGGCACTCGGTGGAGGCGGCGGAGCAAATGAGCCCTGGTTCACACTCGGCTCCATAGGTGCTGGGTGAGAAGAACGGGTACCGCGAAGCTATTTGATCTGATCACAAAAGAGGGCCTTGTGGCCCAACTGTCCACAAGTATGACAAGTAAACTTCGGACGAGAACACTGCCGGTTCCTATGGCCCTGCACACCACAGTTAAAGCATGTGGGTTCACGAACGGAGGTTCCGGCGGCACCCCAAAAGCTCCCAGAGAAACGAGCCGAACCGCCCGTAGAAATGTTTGCAGCCTGAGATTTCTGCTGGCCTCCACTCTTGGGACCAGAAAAATTTCCGACCGACTTCTGCTTCTTGCTCTCACGAGCCACATCACTAGCCGTCACCGACATATCATAAGCGAGGGCCCTACTCTGATAATCCTTCAAAGTAGTGCAGACGAGTCCAGACATATAGTCCCGAATGGACAACTTCATCCTCCTGGAAAAATGGAAAATTTTGTCGCTCTCTTCGACAACTTGGGTCTTCACATAGCCCAACTCCTTGTTAAAATCGGCAATGGCTTGGGACACGGGAATATCCCGAGGTTGAGCATCGTAGAAAGCATGGAATCGAGCCTGTCTAACTGGCCACGGGCAATATTCGGTCTCCATCAGCTCCTGAAATTCGGCCCACGAAGCAACATGATCTTTGGGCCCCACGGCCTCCCACCAATCCATAGCGTCCCCAGTGAGAAAGTATTGGGCAATAGGGACCTTGCGGTCCTCGGGACAGTTGGTGGCAATGAAGACCTTAGATATCTCCTTGATCCACCCCTCCCAGCCGATCGGGTCTGATGCTCCCGAAAAATGAGGAGGATGCATCTTGATGACATCTTGGAGCCAACGGTCTGCTTCGCCCCGATTAGCATGGCCCTGATCGGGTTTTGAACCACTTGAGCTATCGCTGCCATTTGGTTTACCATTTGCTGCATAACGGACGCAATACCAAGGTCGGCGCGCTCCTGAGAAGAAGCATGACTGTGACGGTCGCCGGTACTGCCGGCTCCCGAAGAATGTGACGTGGCCGCCCCACCGGCTGCCCCACCTCCTCGGCCGCGTCCACGACCACGACCACGACCACGACCATGGTTTCCTCCAGCATCCATACTGGTGTTAAGAGATAACAGAAGTATATCGAGGATGAGTAAGGGAGGAAAAAGCAACTACGATGATAAGCAAAAGAGGGAGAATAACCACATTTCAAGAAACGGAATACAGTACGAGAAAGTAAAGAATCGAGTAAGGAAACTTACGAACACTGGAAGTACTGAGATGCCGACAACGGTGTGACAATGTGCAAAACAAAACACGACTAGACCCAAATAACCGACAAGCCTAGGTATCCATAAACCTAGAGCGCTCCGATACCATTTTCTGTAACACCCCGAGATATTCGGAGTATATTACAGCGCCGTGGACCCCTACATGGGACCCACCAGGCTACAACAAGAAAACATCACTCGACTAACCATCTCGGTTAGCGAGGACACACATTTAAACGATATGACATATAAAGATACGCCCGGAGCAACCGGCGAAATAAGCATCATCCGACAATGTAACAATTTAAAGTAATACAATATGGAGTTTGAAATGAAAAGCCTAAGTACTCGCGAGTACAATCTATAAGTTTATAACTGTGGGAACAACCATATCGAAATGGACAAAAGAAATAAGAAGACCCAAATGCACATGTCAACGACCCTGGCCAACATCCTCGTACTGTCCCGGTGCTCGCTCGTCCGGATAATCATAACCTGAAATCCATAACAAGAATTTCCCTAAAACGGGTCCCCAAAGGGGTTAGCAATTACGCTAGTACAAGTAATCAAGACAAACCAATCGCTTACACATTTCATAGTACATGCACCAATATCAATTTCAAAAGCCAAAACTAGACATGTCTTTTCCGGAAACAAACAGTCAAATAATTTGCCTTGGGAACAGGGTAATACCATTGATTCCGCCCGAGGCCTCTAAGGACCCTCCCGAGCTGGCCATATCGTAAAACAAAACACGCACATGCATCGCCTTGGGAACAGGGTAATACCATTGATCCCGCCCGAGGCCTCTAAGGACCCTCCCGAGCTGGCTAGCTAAACAAACTCATGAATCCAGGACTCAACCCTTTGGACTCCCTCCGTGATCCCGTCGGACCATCCCGAGGTGAGCAAATCACACACAAAATACATTACCATTTCATGTTAAGCATAAAGGTTTCCAAAAATACTTGCCTTGAATAATTGATGACGCAACGAACGGAAAGGATAATCACCGACGAACGCTAGGAATCAACGGAACCGAACCTAACGATTCGAAGAACATAATCACAACCAACTCTAGACGAATACGGAAATGGAATACACCTGAAAACCCACCTACGATTCATGTATATTCGTACAAAAATAATAACGAGGGCGGACCACAACCAAACCCTCTCGATTTTGCAAAATCATGAAAATATAACATGAATCCATAGGAAAACTAATGATATTGACAAGATTAACCATATTCATCATGAATCCACCAACAAAACGGAACGAATCGGACGAAAATCCCAAAAACCCCAATTTATCTAAAAGTAGGGTTCTAAGAGATTTTACCTTGGATTAGGATGAAAGATTCGTGTTGATGTTGTTATAATACACCAAGAACTCAAGGAAGATGTTGGATGAGATGATTGGAAGAAGAAATCGCCAAGAACCGCCCAAAATCGCCAAAGGAGCTCTAAGCCACGGGGAGGAGAAGAAATGAACGTAATACGTTCATCTGGGTCAACTCCCTGGTTTATATAGCCAGGGAGTGTTAGCGCGCGCTAATCCTCAAGGTTAGCGTGCGCTAACGGGGTAAAACTACAGGCCATACAGTTAGCGTCCCAGTCCAGTAGCCAGATTTCTGGCCGTTAGCGTGCGCTACTCGAAACATAGCGTGCGCTAATAATCTCTCGGTAGCGCGCGCTATCGACCAATAGCGTGCGCTACCTGGACATCAGCCGAGTCCGTAGAAGCGGCATCGACACACTGATCCGATTAGCGCGCTATCCACCAACCGTAGCGTGCGCTAAAATGTATCGGTAGCGCGCGCTATCGACCAATAACGTGCGCTACCTGGGCAACAGATTGAGTCCAGTAGCAAACTGTCCAGTACTGGACACCCACGCTAGCGCACGCTACCGGGAATCTCAGCGTGCGCTAGCCCCCGCCATTAGCGTGCGCTAGACTACGTAGCGTACGCTAATTCGCCAGTCCAGTGGAACAAAGCCTTGCCACTCCCAGGGCTTGCTCTCTAGTGCGCGCTACGAAGCAGTCATAGCGTGCGCTACTAAGTGACCCCTAGCGTGCGCTATGCAGAAAAGATAGCGTGCGCTAGGTACGAAATATAAATGGTCCAAAACACCGGAATATGAACGAAACATCAAACGGAACATCTCAAGACGCATCAAAACATAGAATGGATCCACGGCAACCCCGAAACAGTGGTTCCGCACAACAATAACGAGAATCAGATCAACAGGTGACTGAAAAGATACACTGAAAGATACACGAGGGTCACTACGACCGAGAAATACATCGAAAATAAAAATACAAGGGAAGGAAAAATGCGGATATTACAGACAATGGCCTTGAGTTTTGCAATCAAATGTTCGATGAGGTTTGTGCCCAATCTGGTATTCAGAGACATAAGTCTGTCCCATATTCACCCCAACAGAATGGGGTGGCTGAACGTATGAATAGAACCTTGCTATAAAGGGTCAGAAGCATGTTGGCTATGTCTGGGCTCTCGAAAAAGTTTTGGGGTGAGGCTTTACTTACTGCTGCTTATTTGATAAATAGATCTCCCTCTATGTCGTTGAATGGTAATTATCCTGAATGTGTTTGGTCTGGTCGATCTATTGATTTTTCTAATCTTCGTGTATTTGGCTGATCTGCTTATGTGCATCAGAAAAATGATAAGCTTGAGCCTCGTTCTGTGAGATGTGTGTTTCTGGGATACCCGGAAGGGGTAAAAGGCTATAGGGTTTGGCTGAAAGGCCAACCCGGTTTCAAAACTATTATTAGTCGAGATATTGTTTTCAACGAAAATGAATTTTCTTGCCTTTTACCAGATCCGGAAAACCCCCCTGCTCCAAATGAGGTGGAGCTGCACATTTCTTTAGATAATATGGATAATGTGCAAACAGAAACTAATCTTGATAATCATGGTAATGCTGATGTGCATGATGAAACAGAAGAAGTACTTGAAGATAATTTGCATGATTGTCAACTTGATCGAGATAGGCCTAGGAGAGAAATTAGAAGACCTTCTCACTTGAATGATTATCATATGGCATCATATGCATTCAATATGTTTGAATCTATTGATAATTGTGAACCCAAAACATATGATGAAGCTTTGAAATCTGAACCCTCAGAACAGTAGCTTAATGCAATGAATGAAGAAATGACTTCATTGCATTCAAATGAAACTTGGGCTCTTGTGCCCCGACCGCCCAACTGTTCGGTGGTTGACTGTAAATGGCTTTTCAAAGTTAAGGAAGAAAATGAGTCGGTCAGATTCAAAGCTAGACTCGTTGCTAAGGGTTTCACCCAAAAAGAAGGTATTGACTACACTGAAATCTTTGCCCCAGTGGTTAAGTTTACTATTGTGCGTATCATTCTTGCTCTTGTTGCTCAATTTGATTGGGAATTAAAACAATTAGATGTCAAAACTGCCTTTTCACATGGTGAACTTGAAGAAAAGCTTTATATGAGTCAACTTAAAGGCTTTAATGATCCTAAGTTCCCTAATCATGTTTGCTTGGTTAAAAAATCAATTTATGGTTTAAAACAATCACCTAGGCAATGGAATAAGAAGTTTGATGAATACATGCTCTCACTTAAATTTTCAAGAAGTAATTATGATCATTGCTTGTATTACAAAACTGATTCCAAATATCCTGTTTTCTTACTCATATATGTTGATGACATGCTCTTAGTGAGCCCTTGTGTGAAAACAGTTGATCATGTCATTAAATGCTTAAGTGCGAAGTTGGATATGAAACACCTTGGTGATGCTAAGCGCATTCTTGGGATGAATATCTTTCGTGATAGCAAAAACTCCACCATTGTTTTAAACCAAGATTCCTATGTGTAGAAAATTATATCCAAATTTTCTATGAGTCAGTCTAAATCAACCTCTGTGCCTCTAGCTGGTCATTTCCTGTTAAGTAAAGATCAATCCCCGAAAACTGAGGATGATATCAATTATATGAAAAAAGTACCTTACTCAAATGCCATTGGCTCGGTCATGTACCTAATGGTCAGTACAAGACCTGACATAGCTTATGCTGTGAGTTATCTTAGTCGATATATGGCTAACCCAGGGGTTTACCATTGGCAAGCCGTCAAATGGCTCTTAAGGTACTTGAAGGGCTCAACCAGGTATGGTCTTAAATTTTCTCGACACTCACAAGGTGTAAAATTGGTTGGATACATGGATTCTAATTACCCTGCTAATCGTGATAACCGTAAGTCTACTACTTCAGATGTGTTTACTTTGTATGGCACACCGATCAGTTGGAAGTCTCAATTACAACCTATAATTGCTTTATCTACTACAGAATCTGGTTATGTTGCTATAACAGAAGCATTAAAAGAAGCTATATGGTTAAAAGGACTATTATCAGAAATCGGTTTTCTAAAAGATAAAGTCGAAGTTTTTTCGGATAGTCAGTCCGGTATTCAACTATGCAAGAATCCAGTTTTTCATGATAGAACGAAATATATTGATGTTCGTTTCCATTTCATACGAGATGTTGTTGCTAACGTATAATCTATCTTGAAAAAATACCCTCCCAATTTAATCCTTCAGATATGGGTACTAAGTGTTTACCCGTCGAGAAATTTAAATCTTGTTTAAAAAGACTGAATTTTGATTCGGTCGAATAAATTTTTGAACTTTGTGTTCTTTAGGGGATCTCTTTGTGAGTTAGTCTTCTTTGTGAATTCTTTTACCTTATTTACTTTGTGTATGTGCAGGTAACCCCGGAGATAGGCGATGATGAGTTTTCTCCGAAACCCGAAAATGCAATTTGACTGGTTGGCCCAAAAAGGTGGAGAAATGTTAGTATTTGGCCCAACCAGGCCCAAACTACATCTCCCTTCCTTCGGCCCATTCCATTTTTGTGCTGGCCCAGCCCATTGGCAGCCCTTTTAATGAGAGCCGTTCGATCCAGTTTTATTTCCTACTCCTAATCTGGACCGTCCGATCTCTCTTTAAATATCCTAACCCTAACCCCAACTCCCTCATTCACTCCGCCTCTACTCTCACCCGTCTCCCTCTTTTCTTTCTCCTCTCCCGTGAGTTCACCTACCCTCGGTCAACTCTCCCCGCTGCGTTTTTGCTCCAGATTTTCCCTACCTCCTCTCCCCCGTGAGCTCTTGAATATATCTATGGAATCCCGTGACCGATTTCATCCTTGTGGGTATAAAAGACTTCACTGGGGACGGGAGTTTAACACACCGAGAGAAAAAGAATCCGAGTGAAAAGAGTGATATTTGTGTAGTGATATCATTGAGGGAGACCGGGATTAGTTCCTGAGATTTTCTGAGGTTTTCTGGATTAGGATAAGGCGCTACCGGGCTGTTGTGCCGGCCAGCGGTGGTTCGGCATTCGTCCTTCGTGGAATCGAACTTTATTGGTGTCAAATTGCAAAGGGTTCGGAAGATCTGAGCCTAAAGATCTCTTTCACAAAGGGGGTTTCTTGTCCCTTATTTTTCCTCCATTTTTTCCGTATTATTTATCTATATATATATATATATATTATATATATATATATATTTGTTATATATATATATATATATATAGGGGAGCTTTATTTTCAGAACTTTCTTAAGTGCGAGAACTGCGAGAACTCCTCTAAACCAATGAGATTTTTTTAAATATTAAAAAATATTTTTAATTTAAAGGGTATTATAATAAAATACAATTTTTATATTATTTTTGAATTTTTTTATTAAATATAATAGCCCCTACTAATGATAACCCCTACTATATCTATAACCCCTACTATATAGTAGGGGTTATGATCAGTAGGGGTTGTATGCATTGACATGATGTACATTATGTATTATTAGGAGTACAAAATGTGGTTCTCGCAGTTCTCACACTTAACAGGGTTCTGAAAATAAAGTTACACTATATATATATATATGCAGTTTCGGTATTTATCTATATATATATTATTATATATGTATTTCTTATATATATATATATATATATACTGCATTCTTGTTGCCTTAAATACTTGGTGTATTTCGATCGGTAATATCGTTATCTCGGCTAACTTAAACGAATCTTTGTGATTTACAAATTGGTTCTGGACGATCGAATTCTTTTGGGGTCAGCTTGTTCTTGGGGTTTATTTCAATAATTATATTGTTTTTATTATAGTTTCATTAGTTGGCCTATAATCCTTAATCTCTTTCCCGTTGAATATAATTGTAATAGTTATATTCGTTTAATCCGCTTGAATTATCGATCCTGTCTTTAGCCATTGTACAACCCGATACCCAACATTTATCGAAAGTTCCAGCTTATTGGACGTGAATCAGATATCAACTTCCCTAATCTGTTCAACAATATACCAAGAATGCCACTCTATTCAGTTACCAAATTTATCAACTATGAAAATACATGAGTGTAAAGAATATAATCGAGTCGAACTTGGCTTTACTTGTTTAGGTTTGTTTGTTTTTTAGCGAGCTCGAGCTTAGATGTTTGAATTTGTTGATGAAGGCGTTGGTAAACATGAACATGTTCGTTAAGTTTGTTCTTTGACAGTTAAAAACCTCTTCTGAACAAAAATTTTGGACAAAGAAGAACCACTACAAAAAAAATTATTTTTACCAATGCCAATAGTCGTCGGCAAAAACGGTATGCCGTTGGTAAAAGCGATTACCGACGACACGATGCCGTTGGTAAAAAATTCGACGGTAAAAAAAATTCCGACGAAAAATGCCACCATCGCTGATTTACCGACGGCTTAGCGACGCCTCGTCCCTCGCTAAATTTCTCATTGTCAAAATTCAGAAACGGTTTTACCATCGGATTACCGACGGCAACGGTCGTTGGTAATTTACCGACGACACAGTGCCGTTGGTAAAATCTGCAGGAAACAATCAGAATTACCGATGGCAAGGTGTCGTCAGTAAATTCAAAATGCATTAAAGCTTGTTGGTCCGGGTCGGGCCGAGGTTGGGTCGGGGCTCGACTGAGGTGGGGTCGGGGTTGTATCGACCAACTCTCAGGACAGGGGTTGAATCAAGCTCGCAATGGCACAATCAATTCACATTCATTCAATGTCACATAACCCAGCAAGGTGTTGGTTTATAAGCTGATGAATATTGTGCTATTTTTCCGATGTGGGGTAAATTTATTTCGTATGGAGCCGACTCCATACATAGAATCTTATTAGTGTATGGTGCATGTACTTAGTCTATATACGTATTTGTACATGAGATGTAAAATAATTACTCATACAAAAAAATAAAAATATAAAATACTATCTAAATGAGTAAAAAATTATTTATCGATAAATGAATAATATATTCATTTATCGACAAGTAAATAATCTCACTAAATGATTATTTTTTATAATCAATATTCATAGACAATGCCAGCTTATAATGTGAAAAAAGTATTCATTTATCGAGATTTCACTGTATATTAGCATACATATACATTTCTTTTGCCATTTATTGAAAAAACATTCTCTTAACATAATATTATTATTATACTTGAGATGCTCTCATGAAATGCTTTCAGTTAGGGTAAATTACATTTCCTAATACATTTTATGTAAATATTACATATATAACCGTAATACAAAATAATTACAGAAGTAACAACTACTAATTTTATTTATGGTCAAATATATGAGAGAGTTACTATTTCCTAAAATTGTGCACACAGTTAGTGTTCCTCAAATCTCTCTCTCTATCTCTTTATATATATATATTCTACATTATCTCTGCAAATATATATATTCTACATTATCGCTGCAAATCTCGCCGCCAGAATAATATTTAGTGGTTTTATTTTCGGAACTCAATTTTAAGAAGAGATCAAGATCCTTTTCCTGTTCCATTTCTAAAAGCCTCAGACACACATACTCGAAATCACATGACAAATACTTGAAAACTCGGAGAATGGGAAGCGACGTATGCAGAATAAACGGGTTGGGTTTTGCTGGTCATTTGAGGTAGAGAAAATGACGGATTCAGATAAGGATTTATTTGTTTCTATGCTGGTGAAATTTGCGGCGGTAGCAGCGGCTATTGTTCTCATTTATCTAAATTTGCTTTGATGATTTCAATGGCGGAGATGGCCGTTTTGTTAGTGTTGGGACATGTTTGCTTGTTAATTTTGGTTTTCAGCAAGATTTTTCTAGTACTGCTTGAAGGCTGCGTAGGCAGCGCAAGACGGCCTGATGGTGTGGATTTTGTCGATTGTGGGGTTTGGTCGGGGAAACAATAAAAATAATGGAAACAAGTATCAAAAGAACAAATAAAAATTATGTGTGGTTGAATTAAGGTAACTAATGTATAACATGGCTCTACCCAAAGATGTGTATATAAAATAACAAAAGTTAAGCATAATGGTATCGGGATATGTGTGGTTGAATCTGGTCTTATGATATCTAATGCATTTTTAAATGTTATTTTTTTGTGACAATCAAAAAACAAGAATTAAAGTTTGAAGTTAAACCTGAGTAGTAATATACTTTTATAGAATCTATAATGTGATGCCCAAAGACTCTCACACACAAGGTCTAGTCAATAATAGCATATTAATCTTAAAACATGCAAGACTTCATGCTTAATCGTATAAAAATGTGACAGTGTGACATGAAACTGCTATTATTTGAATAATATGATTCATGCATTACTTCTTATCAAGTATCATTATGACATTTCATGATTCACATTATTTGATAGTTAATTTAACGACATTGAAGTGGCTAAGCATTTGAACATAACCCAAGTACAAGTGGTAAGTCTATAAGCAGTAAATAATATTAGTGATGTGTCTATCGGTTGGTTTCGGGATTTTAGTCGGCGGGTATGCTGAGTCAATTTGGATTGATGATTCAAGTAAATAACCCTTTCTTATTCCGATAACACGTGTCAAGCATCTTGATACTTGTGAATACCATCAATGATGAAATTCAAGGTTCAGTGATAACATTTGTTAAGTCATTCGATTTGTAAGTATCTCATTCGTCCCAAATGCGGTCGGGTAGAATGGAATTTGTCCTTTAATTCATTGTCCAATAATGTCATATTTCTAAGTGAGTACTCGGACTCTTATTTCTAGGGTTTATTATATAAAATTTCATAAAGATAACAACAAACTCATTTTCTACCACTTTCGAAGGTATTCGCAAAAGTAGCTGAGTTTAAACAATAAAAATACATAATAAACTTTATCAAAAGCGTTGGACCATACATCCATACCCTAAACATGATCAATCCCTACTAAGAACCGGTTTAAAACATCCAAGAACCAGATTATAACAACTTCAACCGGTCCATTCTTCTAAACCTGACTTCTGGAGGCCATTGAGGGGTATTTTAGTACTTTCACCCTTATAAACCGACTCTTCCACTTAGATAAGGGAGGAAACAGACTTTAACTCTTCTAAACACTCTGAAATCGATCCATAAGCCCCACACTTCGAAAATTCATCAAAAAATTGAGGAGAAATCATAAAAAAACATCAACACCTCAAGTCAGTTGACAATCAAGGCCCACTACGCCATAGATAGCCTACGGCAACGGATTTTGTTAGTGTTGCGCTCAAAAATATTGTAGTAGCTCTAAAATTTTTACCTGCTGCAACATTGCTTTTTTGATGTTACTGTATATGTTTACGAAGTGTTGCCTTAGTAGCAAAGTGTTACATACTATAACATTTTATGACATAGTGTTGCCGTAGATGTACTATTTAAAAAAAACTTCATATTTTTTTATGTAAAATTAAAATTAAATTATCTTTTACTTGAGAACTAATTAATTTTGATTGAAGTGGAGTATGACATTTATTCAAAAATAATACTTTTTAATTAGATTTGATATGAACAAATTAAAAAAAATATAATATTTATAAAATTAAAAATTAAAAATAATAATTTAAAATAAATATCTGGATAGAATAAAAGGTGCCAATAATTATGTGTAATATCCAGGAATTTTTAAATTGAAATTTTGATGGTATTAATTTTTTTTACTGATTTTTTTTATTTTTATTTCATTTAGCTAGATGATTATAATATCGAGCGGAGACATTAGACTAATATCTTGGCGAGTTAGTATTGATGTTATGTGAGGCAGCGTATTAATTGGATAATCGAACCAGGGGACTGAATAATGAATCTCAAATTGATCCGTTTTTACTCGGTTAATTTATAATCGAACCTTGTTGGGTCGAATAAAACCCAACTACCCATTATATATATATATATATAGTATATTGTATCTTGCTTCTCCCGTCTTCTTCACCTTATTCTCCCCTTCTTCTCCCGTAACCTCTCTGCTTCGATAGTGCGGGTGCCAGCAGCTTCTTCCTTCGTCTTCTTATCGTGGTCTTCTTTTCATTATTTATTTTTTTTCTTCCTTCTTCGCTCAGCTTCGTCGCCCCTCTCCTCCTTCCTTCTGTCACCGCCTGCTTCATTCTTTTTCCCTCTTCCAGGCCCAGGCTTCCGTTGATTTCTGGTTTAGGACAGATATCAAATTCGTAGGTTATGGAATACCTTTCTAGCAGAACGTGGTTCATCTGGATTGTTAATTTCAAGAACCCCGGAAGGCAAGGTATGTTAATCAAATTCGTAGGTTATGGAATATCTTTCCTTTTTCCCCTTCATGTTATTTTATTTTTGGCAAAGAGAATATTTTTTGTTTTATGTTAATTGAAAGGCAATGAGCATAACTCGATGTTTTTGTATATTTCTCTGAATAGTAGAAGTTTATGGATATTCTAACAATGATAACTCTCTTCTCAAGGCTTCTTTTCTCATGTTCCTCAACTACGTGACTCGGAGTATCTTCTGTGCAAGAAGCTATGAATGCCTAAATTGATGCAAGATTATTTATCCTCCACTTCTATTTTATCATGAAAATAAACTTTGCTCCTGAACTTGGCAGGTTTGGGAAATCACTGCAGAAAAGCATCATGCTGGCACGGTGCTGTAATATCCGCAATTTCGAATTTCGGTAATTTTCTTTTTTCGGAGGAAGTTCATTTTGACAACTCTATCATGACCGTTTCGTCATTCCGAGAATGATTAATTCTGCACTTTTTGTCATCCGAGTTCGTTTCAGTGTCATTTTGTTGAGTTCCGTGTCCTTAATCGACTTTTTCACGTGGGAGTTCGACTTTGTAAAGTCACCATTAATTTTTGGTAACTCCAAAAATTCTAAATCTTTGCAATATTATAGATCATCGAGTTAGCTTTCCAATGGTTCAAACGGTGAGTCAATCGGAGTCCGGACGAGAGAGTTATGGTCGTTTTAGCTCACCCGCTCGTTATTGGCCGATCACTGCCGGCCGAACTCGGCCGTGTCGTCCGACACGGCCCGTGCCATACTCGTCCGGAAATGCCGGAGTCTCTGCCTCAGGACCCGACCATGTCGTCTGGCACGGCCGAGTCGAATTCTTCCGGATAGGCCAGAACCGACTGCCCAGACGCCCGACCGTGTTCCAGGACACGGTCGAGTCGTGTCGAGTCGCTGTCGGACGGGTCACTATCGGAAGGCCCCTCCGCGCCGCGACCGTGTCTAGCAGGACACGGTCGAGTCCCTGCCGGTCAACTGCGCTCCACGACCGTGTCAGGCGGACACGGTCGAGTCTGTCAGCCTATTTAAGGCACAGCGGCGTTTTCTTCACCATTTTCTCATTCTTTTTTCCGTTATGCAGAGGTGTGGTTGTATTTTGACCTGCGTGGGCATGAGTTGTATTCGAGTTGTATGTATTTATTGAAAGACCAAATCGGTCTCTCGAGTCATTTTTGCCTTGAAGGCATTGTCGAGATGTTAAATGTTGTTACCACTGGTAGATCCTCGAGGAGAGGGTCTACGGCGTGTAATATCCCCGAGTGGATTGGGGTTTTGCTGAATGGTATCGGAGCTTTAGGTTGTGGAAACCTAGCCGGGTCGGTCGATGGTGTCTGTTGAGTTTTGTCTCGTCGGATTTTATCTGACTGAGTCGTGTCGCGACGCGTCGTCTGAGTTGGTTTGTTGTGATTAGTATCGTGGGGCGATCATCATCTTCGTGCGACCTGTGGATGTAAGTCTCCCTTCTTTGTGTTGTGCCTCGTGTGACACGAGCTATTTTTTTGATTATGAGTTAATTGACGGAATCCTCTTATGGATTTTGATTTCGTGATACGTGATTATTTGACTCCCATTTTTCGTTCATATGAGGAGTAGTGTTGCTGTCTTGTGCATGTTCGACTTTATTTTTTTTATCCGCTGCGTGAGTTCTTCTGTAATGGCTTTCGGTATTTTACCGACTGAGTTTTATTTCGAAAATCAATTCCCTTAACCGAGTTTTTGGCATTATGGCCTTGATCATTTTGGCGAAATTCTTATGACGGAATTTAGTATTTTGTAAATGGATTTTGTGAGTTTTTGAAATATTACCATCATCGGCCTTTTTGGCGTTTTTGTGAATGGTTTTTAACCTGGTGGGTTCCGGCGCGGGACCCACGGCGCTATATTGTTCCTTGTAATTACCTGAAATTTTTGGGCATTCTAGCCCATTGAATTATTTTTGAAAACCTTGAGTATCTTATAAAATTAAAATTCGAGACGTACTTTTAAAACGAATTATTTTCTTGCGGTGTTTTCAAGGTGTTTTCTAATGCCGCAATACATTTCAAAAATTTCCTATTGAGGACCAAAATATTTTTGAGATATTTTCAAATGCAGTTGCTTAGACCCAAGGGTCGAATATTTTTGAAAGTTTTTCACTAAAGGAAAGGTGTCCTCATTTTTGTTCAAACGCAAGATGATTTTCAAAGTCTCGATAATGGTGTTTGTACTACTTTTTGTAAAATGATACTCAAGATCAACTGTTGTTTCCAAACTGTTTTCAAAAGGTGGTTCTCGTTTTTAAAACCTATCATTCCTGTTTGCGGACCGGAAATGCGTGTATGGTTTTCGAACTTTCGTTAGGGTGTTAGCCCTCCGAATTGTGATTGAATTGGTGGTGTGAACGTTGAGTCGTTCGCCACGCATATGTTTTGTTAGCCCGTTGTGGGAGGTGTGATGACGATCCTTAATGTTGTCATTTCGTGGTGGCTTGCGTGTTATCGCACCTGTGTGAGCTGTTAAAGCTTGGGTTTGTACGTTTGTGTACATATGTGAGTGTTTCATAATGTTTGTAATTATGTGCTGGTTATTGTTCGGGCCGTTGAGGTCGCCGAACGATACCGTCGTTGCTGTAGTGTTTGTGTGTATTATTTTACGATGATAATCGTTGTATATGATATGTATTATGATTCCTTGTTGTGCTGAGTTGGCATCTCCGCTATGTTGTTTTGCGACGTTATGCCCCATTGTATCTAGCATTTGTATTTTCGGTATGCCGAGCCGGGGCATTTCAACCGTGATGTTCCGGGGCATACACGTGTAAATTGTCCTTCTCGTCAGTAACACATTTCAAGTGTGGACTCGAGGACACCGAATTCAGATTTGCAAATTGGCTACCGAGACTTTTGGAGTTCGCGCTTCAAAGACAACATCTAATCGGCCTTGAGAGGCCTTTGAAAGATGTTTCGTCGATTGCTTGTTGTGGTGTCACCTTGATTTCGTGTTGTGAGTTTCGGAAACGACACTTCTTTTAGAAGGGGTCGAATATAATACCCGTATTATTTTTGGACTCCTGCATTTTCTCTTTCTCGATTATATCGACTCGTTCGTGTTCGTTGATACTTACTGAACTTGTTCTGTATTTCGGTTTCATTGATCGGACGAGGTGTGATCTTGTTTTGGGTCAATCTGGTTATCGCTGTAACTCTCCGAGTTCGGTTCGATTCTTGTGAACCTTGTTCTAAGTAACATCTTTTGGTTCTACTAGTTCTTTTATTCGAAGTGGACTGGATCTTGAACTTTTGTATTTTCGACTGTCGACTCGCTTATGTTCGTTGACATTTCCGAGCTTGTCCCGCCTTGCTTTTGTTGATCGAACGAGTGTGGTATTATTTCGGAATAACTCGTTTGTCGTTGTGACTTTTCTATTGCTATTCCCTTTCCTGTGGATCTTATATGAATGCACATCCTGTTGTTTTCACCGGATCATATATTGTCTCGAGTCGAGATGTGAACCTTGGGGTTGTTGTTTGAATTTTATTATCCTTCGTATTTCGGACATGATTGTTCGATTTTTGTTGTCTCGATCATTTGTTTGTTCGGTTTTGTTCTCGTTTCGTGATTGTTGAACGTTCAGGCTCCTTCCTAATTCCCTTAAGTTCGGGAAATTAGTCTCGTTTTCGATCTTCCAACCCTTGAGCGGTGGAATTCCGTATTTGTTCAGCGATTGGATCGCGTTGTGATTGATGTACCGTTGGGTTGGTCAATCATACTGACTTTCGTTCGTTGTGTTTTGTGATTGTCGGATAATTGACTTGGCTATATTATCCGTTTGATGACGCTTGTCATTTGTTGATTTTATTGTATCCCTAACGGCGACATTGTGTTGGTCGTCGTGGAGCGTGTTTTCACGCCGTATGTCTCTTTGCGTTTCTTGCAGCGTTTCGCCGTTGGGCGCGAGTTTTCTATTTTTGTGTATCTCGTCGAGTTTTCCTGGCGGGTATATTGCTCCCCCCTACTTGTTTTAAGTTTCGGGACGAAACTTCTTTTAAGGAGGGTAGAATGTAATATCCGCAATTTCGAATTTCGGTAATTTTCTTTTTTCGGAGGAAGTTCGTTTTGACAACTTTATCATGACCGTTTCGTCATTCCGAGAATGATTAATTCTGCACTTTTTGTCATCTGAGTTCGTTTCAGTGTCATTTTGTTGAGTTCCGTGTCCTTAATCGACTTTTTCACGTGGGAGTTCGACTTTGTAAAGTCACCATTAATTTTTGGTAACTCCAAAAATTCTAAATCTTTGCAATATTATAGATCATCGAGTTAGCTTTCCAATGGTTCAAACGGTGAGTCAATCGGAGTCCAGACGAGAGAGCTTTGGTCGTTTTAGCTCACCCGCTCGTTATTGGCCGATCACTGCCGGCCGAACTCGGCCGTGTCGTCCGACACGGCCCGTGCCGTACTCGTCCGGAAATGCCGGAGTCTCTGCCTCAGGACCCGACCGTGTCGTCTGGCACGGCCGAGTCGAACTCTTCCGGATAGGCCGTAACCGACGCCCAGACGCCCGACCGTGTTCCAGACACGGTCGAGTCGTGCCGAGTCTCTGTCGGACGGGTCACTATCGGAAGGCCCCTCCGCTCCGCGACCGTTTCTAGCAGACACGGTCGAGTCCTCGCTGTCAATCTGCGCCACGACCGTGTCAGGCGGACACGGTCGAGTCTGTCAGCCTATTTAAGGCCTGGCAGCGTTTTTCTTCAGCCATTTTCTCATTCTTTTCTTCCCGTACGCGGCTGTGGGTGTGTGAATCTTCTAGAGATGTTGTTGGACAATGAATCCATGAAGTTTGGAGGTTCATATCATCAATCATCCGTCCTATAACATCCTCCGATCTACCGAATCAGGTCAGATTTCCTAGAAATCTAGTTTTGGGGAAATTGGGTGTTTTGGTTGTTTTCATCCGTTTAATCCGATTTAACTTAGGATTATGATGTATTGATGAATATTTAGATGTATTATATCTTTTCCTTTATTAGTCCATGGTTGGATCGTATCGATCCGTTGTTTTGGTCAAGTTCTTGATCGACGCCTTGAAGGTGTCCGGTAGAATGTCATAGAGGGGTTTTCGGGCGTTCTACGATTATTCTTCATCGTATGATCGTTGATTTATTAATTGTATGATGTTAGGGTCGTGTTTCTTGCGAAGAAACCGTGTTGAACCCTTCCGTTCATCGTCGTCTTCCTTTTCGATAGCATCGGGCGTTTCGAAGCTTTCCGGTTGAGCCGTGTTCGTCGGAATACTTGCGTGCCAATTTCGAGGCAAGTATCTTGCCCATACATTTCATATTTCATCGGCATAATTATTGATAAATGATTTTATGCGAAATCCAATGTTTAATGAACGTTAAAAAGGATCGGTATGTCCTCGATAAATATTGTCTTTCAACGATAATTCGAATACTTCGTGAATGGATATGTTCTCGGAATATGTGTGTTAGTTTCATACGTTGAGAGACGTTATAATCGCATTGAGTGAATATAATAGACCATAATTGTTTGCCGAGGATTGTGTATTGAATTGTATGTTTGTTCGGTGGGTATTCGACATGATGTGATGTTAGTCGTTACTCCTTTGAAAGGAGGTTGTGATGCTTAATGTTGCTTGTCTTGATAATCGACTATTGTTGTGTGCTTGTTGTATGTGATGTGCCTCCGGGTAGGATTGTTGAATCTCCGGGATCCATACTTGCTAGTATGGGTCGGGCGAAACCGTAGGGTTATCCAATACGGGTATGTCTTATGGGACTCCGAGGTTCGGGGCTTGCTAGCCCGATCTTTGGGATAACTTGTGGGGTTATCATCGGGTATGTCTTGCGGGGACTCCGAGGTTCGTGGCTTGTTAGCGCGATGCCGGGATAACTTATGGTTGTGGTTTGGTTGTGATATTCGTGTCGTGGAGACATGTGATTTGATATGTTTTTCCTATTGGGTTATTCACTCGGGTTTGTTCTTCGGGAGCATCTGAGGTTCGTGGCTTGTTAGCACGGGACACGAATAATCCTTAGGAACATGTGATTTGTGATTTGGGTCACGGACCCCGTGTTTTGTGGAATGGGTTGTGGACCCTGCGTATTGTTACCGGAACTTGAATTTTGGAAAATGACTTTTGGGCTGTGTCCCTAAATGTTTTCGAAAGGTTTTAGAATTCTTATATCCCAAGTGTTTTCAAAACTCCCGAGATCGTAAAATGTTTTCACAAGATGTATATCGGGTTTACCCCTATCTTTCGATTTAACCGTTTTGATTAAGTGATTTACCTCGGGAAGTATGTTTATGATTAACATGTTCCGTGGAGTATGATATGTATGGCTCGTTTTCGTATGTTATACTTGCACTAGCAAAACAGTGGAGTTTTGCTAACCCCCGAGTATTCGGGGGGTGGATGTCTGTATTGCATTCAGGTTTTGGAGCAGAGCACAGGGTCGGCATGAAGGATGATGAAAGATGAACGATACTAATCACACGAGGATCCGTTGATGTCGTATTGGTATAGTTGTACTTTATGTTCCGCTGCTATATTTTTTCCCGTTGTACGGGTGTGGTTGTATTTTGACCCCTGCGTGGGCATGAGTTGTATTCGAGTTGTATGTATTTATTGAAAGACCAAATCGGTCTACTGAGTCATTTTTGCCTTGAAGGCATTGTCGAGATGTTAAATGTTGTTACCAGCCTGGTAGATCCTCGAGGAGAGGGTCTACGGCGTGTAATATCCCTGAGTGGATTGAGGGTTTTACAGGTGCTTCACACTATTGGTTGGCCCCTGGACCCGAAGACCTACGGGGGATCTTTCTTGTATCATATGAAAGATATATAGGTATAGTACTTATTATCACATACATGTTGTTTTACTTATATCTTGTTTTCAATTATTGCAGCGTAATAAAAAAGTTTTTGTTGAGAAAATGGCGCATAGGCTGCTGAGGGACGCAGAGGCCGATGGATGAGAGCGTTCTGACTTCCAATTATATGTGAGTAGTGTCTTGGCCACAATCCTTTTGTTAGGATAGTAATTTAAAAAATTTATGGTTCCAGTCATTTGTGTTTTAATCGTGATTTGGGTGTTTTATGCTAACAGAAGCGTAGTTTGAGTATGAAATATTGGTACCTCGCAAGGTTTGACATGTTTCTGGAGTTCATATTTTGTAGTATATATTGAGGATATATTAAGGTAATTTTACAGAAGTGTCTGGAGTGAATTGATTTAGTAAGAAGGTATTCCCATTAAAAAAAGTTTGCTTTAATAATGAGCACAATCTTCATTGAGCAAACCTGGGTTTTGAGTAGACAACTTGTTTGCTTACGTTTGGAATGTCATTGGTGTTTTTTTGGTTAAGCACCATTACATTAGGATTTGCGGCATCATTGATATATCTTGTTATTGAACAGATATATCCCATTTGTTGTTGATATTACCCCTATTACTCAATTGAACAGATATTCCATTTGTGGACTCATGGGATTGCGTAACGAACTCCGGACAGTTCCTTTTATGGCCTCAGTCTTCAATGAATATGCCCTCAGATATTTTAATGCAGGTGACAGTTCCTTCTTTCCACATTTTTCATTGACTTGTTCTTTCCATGCATAAACCACTTCAGATATTTTAATGCAGGTGACAGTTCCTTCTATGGCCTCAGTCTTCAATGAATATGCCCTGAAAAGCCAATTTGACACTAGCATTTATCTTCAGGAGGTTTAACATAATCAAATGTTGAAAGAGTATTCCATATCATTTGAAGTGTCTGTTTTTGGTTCAAGTATACTTGCCTTGATGTTTTGTCATGTATGTGGCGACATCCAGTCCCTTAATTATTCACATGTTAGGTGGAATTAGTCATTAAAGTTGTGGTATTGAAGTGGTTTGATTATTTACTGCCTTAATGGTAGCCCACTCATTGTGATTGAGATTATATGGTTGTGAAAGAACATTATGATTGCTGGAATGTTCTCCTCTGACTTGACATGTTTGAGACAGATACCCAGAGATTTATTTTTTTAATTGAATAATGCAATTGAAAATAATTTTGCTTTCATGATAAACATGATATTTGACTTAGTTGATAGCCTGGTCGGTGGTATGTATATGTTCGTTCTCTGTTCTTTACTTTACTTCTCACATAGAGATAAAGGTGATACATCAAATTGAGGTTCTTACTGAGTAATTTTTGTCTCTGCCGGAATTTGCAGAACTTATTTTTATATGGATACGGAGCTATATTCAACTTTCTTGGAATTCTCGGAACTGTCATGTTTACAGGTATCAGTGCAAAAATTTGCTTCTCCAATCTTCAGATTAGCACCAACAATTTGGATAACTTGGTTTTTAGGCTTTACCTGTAATTTACTATCAGCGTGTCATTCATATGTCGGAGGGAGAAATTTGATTTACTGTCTTTTATATAAGTTATATTACAATAAATGTTTCAGGTCCCAGCAATTTCAATATATTGGAAGGACTTTCAAAAGCTACCATGTTTTTGATATGTAAAAACGGTGCACAAGAATTCTGTCCTACTTTTTCTTCAAATATGCTGGTGAGATATATTTTAGGAGCTGGGTTTTACAGATTATCTCCTTCACATGGGCTAGCAACACATTGGCTTTACCATTGTGGTTCCTCTTATGTGCAGGCTAATAGGATAGCTTCTCACTAACTTCTTCTGCTAAATGCTTGCACATATATATTTTCATGTTCCCAGATACGATCTTGAAGAAGTATTCGTCTACTGTTGCAACTATATTTACAGGCCTAGCATCAGCTACTTTGTTTGGCCATACTTTGACCATAAACTTTTTGTTAGGAATTTCAGAAGTTTTCATTTCAATGCACCAGGTACATAACTAACTATCTTTTTGTCTCATGTATGTATATCGAGGCTTATCTGCTATTGTTATGGTTTAACTGAGGATATGCATACTATACCTGCAAGGATTTGTTGGTGAGCAACACTTAGAAGTGGAAGTGGGAAGATTTGTGATTTTGCCATATCCAACACAATCCCCTTGAAGGCACATGAAAATTAATCAGGACTAAAATAAAGTTGGAAAAACAAAGCAGCTAAGAATAAAATCAAACATCGGAATAGTGACGAAGTATAATCATCATTGAGAATGCAACCAAAAAGTTTCTTGTTCAGATGTTAAAAAAATTCTGTTGCCTTCATATTTAGACTGAAACGAAGTTTAGTGAAGGGGCTAGGCGATTTTTCATCTAAAATTCTTTTTGTGTAATCTGACTTGCCTTTTATTTTGTCGTGATGTAACATAGATCTTTGTTGAGAATCGAGGGGTTGATTTGATCTTATATGATCAAATTTTGTGTAATCCTTATGGGTACAGTGTTGGGATTTTGATTTGTTAGTTAATGATTCACCAGGTCTTGACCTAAGGCGAGCTACGAAAGATAAAAGCCATCAAACCCCCTCTTGATAATTGCAAAGCCTTTGGTTCAGTGACTTTAAGCTATAACAAAAAAATCGATTAATCTTCAAGTCTTCCACAATATAACCCCTAAAACTTTACACGTTTTCATTAACTTTTCAAGAATCCAATAGCACGGATCTGAAATGGGCTTGGGGAGAACACATCCCCAAAATCTAACTCAAAGGTAGAGGGTGCCCAACCGACATTTATACACAATAATGACTAGTAACTTGACAATGTGAGACAAACACAACATCTAACAAGATCAACCACAACTCGTGGCAAATAACCACTTTGTATGCCACCTCAAAGTCAAGAGATATAAAGCTAAATTACTCAACTGGGCCAAAACCAGTTTGCAAGCTCACTGATTCAGTATGTAGCCTACCAATCCTTTACCTGATATGTGAGATCACTGTTTAGATTAAAGCCAAACCTTGTGTCAGTTTAATAAAATCATGCTCTTTCATCCAACATAAAGCTTTTGAATTTCAAGTTTTTTGTTTCCTTGTTTCAGTTCTAAACGTACTTCTAAACGTTTATGGAAATTAGTGGGGTTTTTTTTTTTTGGTCACGTTGTTGTAATCTTGAGCTATCTTTTGAGGTTGTTGTATTTTGTGAGGTTCATAGTGTGTAATTCTGTGTGTTTTCCTAGCTGCTGTTTGTGAACATTAGTTTTTTCCTTTCGCAGGTGACTGAATTTTGGAAAATGCTTCTTCTCTGTGAAAGGGGTGGTGTTTGGGCCTCTACTGCTTTGCTTCTCCTGTATCATATGTTGTTTTGTTCTGGGGAATTCTGGTTATATTTTGCCTTCTTTATTTAGGGAGTGGTGTTTGGGCTGCACAAAATAATATTATGTTGCGTACATAGCATTGCACTTGCAGAAAATAATAGTTATCTAATTGTAGCATTAACAGGTATAAAGGAAGTTTTTTTTTATTCTCTATGTTTCCTTGGCTGATATTTGTGAACATCATTTTTTCCCCTTTGCTTTTTTTGGTTACCTGACATTTTTCTTTAATAATAGGTATGTACAGGTGAATAAGAAGGTGCAGGAGAACCTAACTTGGGTGCTTAAGAAATTAGGCGAAGTAAACCCAAGCTTGAACATCAATTTGGTGGAACTTTCTCCCACAATATCAAGTGATAACGACAACGACACTCCTATTACCGGAGGAGATGCTACATCTTAGATTTTCTATTTTTTAAGTACCGTATTTTATAGCTTTTGGTCGTTGTATTAAACCTTGTACTGTTTTTTAAGTAAACCTTAAGTACTGTTTTTTAGATATTTTGGATGGATGGGTTATATTTTGAATGATGGATTCAGAATTGTAATGGATTGGTAAGTAATATAAACAAATATTATTTGTCAAATTTTTTTGTAGAAGTGTTCCAATAGACAAAAAAATGGTTACTGTAGACAAGAAAAGCGTTGCTGTAGACAAAAAAGAACGTTGTTGTAGACAAAAAAACGTTGCAGTTACTTACTAAAAGGTGTTGCAGAAACTTAAAAAGTGTGGCAAAAAAAGTGTTGCAACAGGGTTCCCTAATAGGTATGGGGCCCACAGTTGGGGTCCACATCGGACTCCACATGTGGGACCCACAGATGGGGCCACTATGTGGGCCCCATCTGTGGCCCCCTACTTTTACAGAAAATTGGCCTCTACTGCAACACTTGTTTAAAGTTGCTGTAGACTATAGGTAACGATGCCTTGCAGTCTTATGGTAACAAAAGGAGTGGTGTTGCAGTAGGTGACATAAATGTTGCTATAGGGACCTACGGCAGCGGTGAAAAGTGCAACACCAAAAAAGTGTTGCCTTTTTGATTTTCTTGTCTACAGCAACGTTTTTTTTTTTGCTTCTTGCAACATTTTGTAGGAGTTGTCGTAGGCCATCTATGGCGTAGTGAGGTGAGTTATCTTTGTTTTACTCTTGTTCTTGCTATGGTTCTTGTATGATATGAAGTTGTGAGAGCTGGTTTAGGTGCTTATATACGTTCTAATGATGTTAAGAACTCATACATGGCCTAAACTTGTGTTTGATGTGGATTATAGGACTGAAAACTCACTAAGACAACAAAAGAATCAATTCTGTCACCTTTTGAAAATATGTGTGGATAGTATTGCATTCGTGAGCTTCAGGGGCATAGATTGTTATATACATGTTCTTAAGTATATTAGGTATGCTATATCAAAATTTATGCAAGTCCGACATATAATCAAGTGGATATACGCCGGACAAATTCAGTTATTTCAAGATCTTGATAATTTCCCCTAAACCATTGTATTGTTATAGAATCCTAGAGTTGTTGCCTATAAGAGTTGATCTAACACTATGAACAGAAAATAATAGGCTTCATAATGAATTAGGAGTGTAAAAATGATTGAGTATTATGCTCGTATATAACGAAATGCGCACATAAAATTTGTAGAACACCAATTCTGTGAAATCGGTAAAATCCTTCGGATATGCAGTGAGTTAAACTTCGTGTATACCATATAGATTCTTTAAAGGCACTCCTTGAAACAGGCTCTGAAGACATATCATCACAACCACCTATTATTAGTATAAAAGCAAAGGTATCACCTGAACAAGATAAGTAGTAACTGATTGCAAAACTGTATCCCAAGAGCATTTGTCTGAAATATGTGTTAATGATTGGTGTTTTGGATATTGCTCATACCTTGTGTATACGTGGATAACATATTACTCTATTATTATTGTGTGACATGTCCCATAGAGCATTTATACATGTGGTATTATCACGATGCATATGATCATAGCATAGCATTGGAGGTTGTTGTCGCATGCATTGATCATAGTACAGGCGTTCTAAATGTGATCAGAACAAACTGTTTTGGTTATGTGCATTGTGGGATACTGGTAAGGGGCTGTTTTGTGGCGGAGTCTATGACACGTCGTAGTGATCCATGTGTTATGATTGGACACTTGTGTGATGTTTTGTGGTGGAGTCTGGGACACACCGTGGTGACTCATGTGTATGATTGGGCACCTTTATAGCCATGATCCTGGTGGAGTCTGGGACACGCCAGGCTGACCCATGTGTTATGATTGGGCATTTTGTTCTGGCTATGGTTGGACATGCACACTTTTGGCCCGGGCCAGGAACTCGAGATGTACATAGCAGGGCGCTATAAAAGAGTTTTCGAAAGTTAAAGGAAAATAAAACTGCATTTCACAAACTCATTCATAAATGCATTCATGCATTGTGTGTCACTACTTACTGAGCTTTCGCTCATTTAGTTGAATTCTTGTGATACAGGCAATAATTCGGGGTATCAGGCATAGGTTGATGTATGGGACGCTTCTCTACGCCAACGAGCCGTTGTATATGAACATCAGACCTGTGGAGTGTTCTGTGGGTGTGTTAAGTCTAAGTTTGCTTATAAACCTATATAGCCAATGTTTTCTTTTGGTTGTAATATAATAGTCGGCTGATGTGTAAAAGTAACTTTTGATGTGTAAAAGGAGTTTCCTCTTAAAGGTTTTAGGTTTTCCGCTGTGCTGTAATATAAAATAAGGATATTTTTAATATCCGGTATCTGATAGTCAGATCCAGGGGGTGTCACATATAGTATGTAGATGACGTTGTGAATTTAAACAATTCAATCAACAATGGACGATACATATTCAAATGTGTAACACCCCCAAAATCCTATTGGGTTATTACAGTGCCGTGGATCCCACGCCAGGAGATCCACCAGGCGAACATGACTAAAATACATTAAATTACACAATAAGGGAAAATCATAGTCCCTACCATGACATCCGACACAATATTCCGATAAGGAATTTCAACGATAAAAGTGGCCTACATGGCCAAAAATGAAATACAACAACATCCACGAACATCTATTCGGGTAATACAACACGACAACAACTGACAAGACTGGAGTACACTCCAACTGACTGACCGACAATGAACAACTCGGACTAGTATCGCTCGAATGCCTCGTCGCCATCGTCATGCCCCTGTGTCTCAACTCTCTCCTCGCAAGTACCTAAAACATTAAAATATGTTCCGCCCCCACGGGGTCAGTCATCCAGATAATGAACATCAAATACATGTATAACATGATATGCATCCAAAGGCAGAATGAAACGGTACAATGATAATAATAATACGAGATGCTTACAAACCAAGGTAAGAACCGAGCATTCATGAAATACTATGCCCACAGCATACTATTAATACCTGTTCGACAGGTTAGAACATAAGTGCCCAACGGCGAATCAAAATCACAGAATACCACAATGAATTACACGACATAAACCAAACCAGGACTGAATTAATTACGAATCACAATGCCCGAAGGCTCCAATGAAATTACCAGGACAATAATAAAGGCTTGAAGCCACTCAGCCGAAGCTATCAAATTATAACAATCACATGAAGCCAAAACAGCCCACAGCTGTTATTGATTAGGGCCGAAGCCACGGCACGAAGCCGTATCACCATTAGGGCCGAAGCCACGGCACGAAGCCGTATCACAATTAGGGCCGAAGCCACGGCACGAAGCCGTATAACAATTAGGGCCGAAGCCACGGCACGAAGCCGTATCACAATTAGGGCCGAAGCCACGGCACGAAGCCATATCACCATTAGGGTCGTAGCCACGGCACGAAGCCGTATCACAATTAATGATAGTGTGCTGCCTTGAGTCGGCCAACACGATGACAGTAACACACGGATAGGCACCGTCCTCGACAGTCCCAATTCAACACCTCGATTGCCTTAGGATGGCCAACCGATAAAAATAATGCATCGGATGATTCCATGAATGATTGAGCGCTTCGATTGGCTTAGAATGGCCAATCGCTACGAATGATACGATGAATGATTGAATACCTCGATTGCCTTAGAACGGTCAATCGATAACAATGATATGGTGAATGATTGAACATTTCGATTTGCCTGAGAACGGCCAAATCGATGACAATGATACGAAGGATGCCTCGGCACCTTTAATCGGTGACCGACGACGAAGATGAGAAATGAATACGCCAATGCCTTTAATCGGCCAATACAGTTTTAATGACAACCCCAACAGGAATAACAATGATCTGAACGATGTCTTAGATTGACATCAATATTAACAACAATCGATACATCGATACCGCGAACCGGCTATCGACAATGACATTAATAACGAGTATCACAATGCCTTGAATCGGCCATTAACGGACAATAATAAACATTTGGCATAGTTGCCGAAAGGTATCGTATCAAACGATCTCTTAATATCAATGAATTCATGAAGAGACTAAGTCTCGGAATGATACAACACATTCATACACATATATGATGACATTAATCTCATTGACTAGTACAAGTATAAAACTTGCCTCAAACCGAAGGCGAGAAGGTACTTCCACGATCAACGTCCTTAATGAAATTATCGGCCGCTCGAACAACCTTGAATAATACAATTACCAACAATCCGTTCAATATACGAATCAAACACGAATATAACGAACTCAAAATGTCGATACGATTAAACCAAGTTCATTGGGGCATTATATCGAACACTTTGTGGCCAAACTTCAATTGTTTATAACCAAACCTCAATAATACCAACATCAAATCCCCAAGAAGTGTTTCCAACCAACAAAACATCTTCAATATGATCAATAATCCAATATGAATATTCAAATTCGTGATTACAACAACGATTAATCGAAAACCCCCAAATCCAACTCAATATTCAAAGTGTTCTTGAATAATTCTTCAATAATCCAATGAATAATCAAACATATCCATAATCATGTGTATTTCACTTCATACAACATGATCTTAATATCCAAAACATCATATCTCAAAACAAAATCGAAATCCAAGATGTTGGAGAAATTACCTTTGAAAATCCAAGTACTTTAATCCGATGAAATCACGTTAGATCGACAATCCGAGCTCCATAACCGAATGAAAATGATGAAAAATGAATACTCAAGTGATTGATGATGAATATCTCCCCCCTCAAGCCTTCTCTCTCGGATGAGTTGAAGAAAAATGGAAGAAATGAGTTGATCTCGCTCAAAAAATGCAATTATAGTGCTGACTGCACTGTGTGCCGCGGCCCGGCCGAAGTGTGCCGCGGCACAGGGCCAAAAATGACCCCAGTGATTGGCAGCGTGCCGCGGCCCGGACGAATGTGCCGCGGCAGTGACTCGGCAGTGTGCCGCGGCTCACGGTACAGAAGGGTTGGTCGATAAGTTGCAACACGAGTGTGCCGCGGCCCGGATGAGTGTGCCGCGGCAGTGACTCGGCAGTGTGCCGCGGCCCACGGTACAGGCTGCTCGGCTAAAAACTGGAAAATGTGTGTGCCGCGGCGCACACTCCTTGTGCCGCTTCCCACACCCCCCTTAGGTCCTAAAATGATGAAAAATGATCCGGGAAGAAAATAAAAGCAATAGGAATCAATATTTGGGAAACAATAACACGTAATGGAAGTACGTAAACCCCAAAACGGTGGTTCCAAGCCATGAATACAAGGGTTCGCCCAACAAAAACACAATTTGAACAATGAGGAGATTAGAAATGACATGAACTCCAATGTCAACAACGACTAATGAATCAATTACCACGATCAAGATAATACTCTTTTCTCGATTCCCGAATAAGGTTGAAACAATGAACAATATCGATACACAACTCGAAGTTATTCCGAACGGTGAACACGGATGAATGATTATTATCAAGTGAAAAATGAAATAGTGACAAATACCTAATGAAATTACTTAATGATAATGATCGAATTACAACCGGGTATTACATACTCCCCCCCTTAAAAAAGAGTTTCGTCCTCGAAACTAAGGGTAAACAACTCGGGATATGAACTATCCATCATGATCTGAAAACAATAATGTCCAAATAGTTCTCGGGAACAAATCAATCGCACGCCCAAGTCCCCAAGACTTGACGTCTCGGATCACAGTGAACGATTTCCCAAATTATCATGAAGTCTTGAGTACAACGCCAAAGGGACAAATTCTCAACAAATGATCCAAATCTCAGGATTCTCGAATATGATCATAATAAAATAGATCAACAATAAATGATCCACAGTCATGATACATTAATACGGATAGATTTACACAGTCATCCAAAAACAAGGTTACATCTCAAATGTACCCAACATCGGTATCCTTCCATATCATCGATCTCCTCTATCTCAACGATTTAAGGTAGACCCAAATCTGAACTCACCGCACAATATGATCCCGGAAGGTCACAAGAACAAAATGATCACAATGAATGATAATGAATCGAAATCCCACAAGGATTAAGAATGACTCACCGAGGTGAATTAATAAATTAATGAGTGATAGCTCCATGAAGTGATTGGAACCGTCGTTCCTCGTGAATTGGATGATTAATCGATAATTATGAGTCCCAACATGATTGATATATATAATGAATGAATTATATTAATGAATGAACGACAATGAAATGAATGATTATCCCATTAACGAACAAGAATTAACTTGTTCAAACCGGTGATGAATGTCCTTACCTCTGGCCCTCGAGGCCTGATAGGGTCCCTTGGATGATGCACGGGATGGAGTAACGAAGTCTCTTGAGGCCCTTGAGTTCTCTTGAGATTTACTGGCACTAGAACTCCTGCAGTATTTATGCTGGTGTCCCTGCCTCCCACACAGAAAACAAACAATAGCTGACACCATACACCGGGTACTAACGTGACCTGCTGAATCACAGTTAAAGCAAACAACAGTCAAACTCGTCGCCTGAGAGGAAGATGCTATCCCAGCACGAAGATGACTAGAAAATGACCCCTTGGACGTCGGAGCCCGATGTCCCTCTGAACGAGCCGGCATTCTAGTCCTCTCACCTGAAGGAACTGAAGTATGCTTCTGAGTAAGCTCCTTGATCAAAAGCTCTGCTCCAAGAGCCTTCCCGATGAATTCGCTAAGTGAACTACAATTGTGATTGAACAACTGCATCCTAAATTGCGGATTTAGCCTCTTGCTAAAATACTTGATCTTATCCGCCTCAGTACGGATAACTGACGAAGCAAACTGAAGTAGTCCCTGAAACTTCTCAGCAATGACAATAACACCCTCGTCCGCGACGGATTCGGGGTTCAAAACCTCTGACAACTTGGCTTCACGAAGTGGAGCCAGATAATACCTCTCTAACATGAGGGTCTTGAACTCACTCCAACCACAATCGCGATCGGTGGGTTTCACAGAAAGCCACCACGAATAAGCACCCTTAATCAAGTAATAAGCCGCTACTGCCACTTTACTCTCTTCCGGACATTGAACCATGTCGAAGAGTTTATCAAAATGCTCAAGCCAATGAACAATATCAGCTGGTTCCGACGAACCCTCAAAAGTAGGCGGCCTCTGACGAGAGATATCGCCAACAATCTGATTCACTACTCCAGTCTGTCCATGAAACGGAACCTGGAATCCCTGTTGAGGTGGACCACGAACCATCGAGGTCTATATGGTCTCCACTATCCGCGTCATATGAGTCATCTGGGCCATCATGCCCTGCATAAATATGAATGGGTCAACCCGAACACCTTCTGAGTGAGCTGCTTCTCGGGTACGACTCCCTGACGGTGAATGATTATCTGATAGTGAATGAGTAGCATATCTATCTGATGAACACATGCTAACCCTCGCATCCGCGCGGGCGTTCATACGAGATCCCGGGTTTTGGTCCGTACTGCGGCCTCTTCCCCTGCGTCCTCGGACAGCTCTATCCATACTGGAGCAGGAAAGCCACATGATAATTATAGATCCCGCATGAATATCGTATTATGATTACGAGACAGAATGATAACAATGAGCATACACGCTCTAACACAATGAATGCATTAATAATGCAATAAAACGATCATCGACATGATGCTGGAATACGATAAGATCGCATGAAAGATCAAGTTGTAACACCCCCAATCCGCTCAGGGATATTACATGCCGTAGAACCTTTCCTCAAGGATCTACCAGGCTGATAACAACATAGAACATCTCAAAAATGCCTTTAAGGCTAAAATGACTCAGTAGACCGATTTGGTCTTTCAATAAATACATACAACTCAAACTCATTACATACCCACGCAGGGGTCGAATACAAATACTCCCGTACAACGGGAAAGAACACTGCAGCGGAAAATAAACTATAACTAAACCGATGACCTCATACGGATCCTCGTGTGATTAGTATCGTTCATCTTTCATCATCCTTCGTGTTGACCCTGTGTTATGCTCCCAAACCTGAATGCAAAAACAAACATCCACCCCCGAATACTCGAGGGTTAGCAAAACTCCACTGTTTTGCTAGTGCAAGAAAAAAGTGCAAATACGAGCCATACAATTCACATTCCACGAATAACAATAACCAGGAATCCTCAAAAATCTAAAAGTAACGAAAAGTACTTCCCGAGGCAAGAGTTTGGGTAAAACATTCCAAAACTGAAAGACCACAATAAAAGGGAAACAATTTATGAAACAGCTTAAAATGCCATCGAGAGTTTTAGTAGAAAACAATTTAGGATTATCAAATCCTTATCTTTCCAAAATCAACAGGGGTCACAGCCCAAAGGTTTTGTTTTCGCAAATAGAAAACCGACAACAATTCGCAGGGCCAAAACCCAAGTCACGTGTCCTCGACGGACATAAAATCAATACCAACTCGTGAAGTTTTCACTCGTGATTCCCGGACTCAACCCATTGGAAATCCCATCGTGGTCCCGTCGAACCAACCCACGGTAAGTAAAATACATTCACTAAATATACACCAACCTGTGAAGTTTTTACTCGTGAATCCCGTACTCAACCCATTGGAATTCCCTCCGTGATCCCGTCGGACCCCCCGAGGTGAGTAAAATACATTCACTAAATATACACCAACCTGTGAAGTTTTTACTCGTGAATCCCGGAGTCAACCCATTGGAATTCCCTCCGTGATCCCGTCGGACCCCCCAAGGTGAGTAAAATACATTCACTAAATATACACCAACCTATGAAGTTTTTACTCGTGAATCCCGGACTCAACCCATTGGAATTCCCTCCGTGATCCCGTCGGACCCCCCGAGGTGAGTAAAATACATTCACCACTTGTGAATCCAGGGCGCAACCCATTGGAATTCCCGTCGTGGCCCCATCGAACCAACCCACGGTGAGCGAAGTAATCATGCACAAATAACATATCACACCAAGGATATCCAAACCATTCATCCAGAGGCATCAAACACTTAGCAAAACACCACGTCAAACCACAATGCACCGAAATGAAACAATACACGTCCACACGCAAATACCAAGTGCATCATTAACACCAAACATATCCATAGGATTCACATAGTCACTTACCACCCACACAATTTACAAAACACACGCGTTTTGAAAGTGAGCCTTTAACGAGGCTAGCCGAATCTTTTGAAAACTCATTTCAAACAATCAACAAACATACCAAGACGATCACCAATTATCATATCCACAAAACAAGAAAAATATGGACAAGGTACTTTCCTCGAAATCGGCACGCAAGTATCCCGACGAACACGGCTCAATCGGAAAGCTTCGAAACGCCCGATGTTTTCGAAAAGGAAAACGACAACGAACGGAAGGGTTCAACTTGGTTTCTTCACAAGAAACTCAACCCTAACAACATATAATTAATAAATCAATGATCATACGATGAGGAATAATCGTAGAACGCCCGAAAACCCCTCTAAGACATTTTACCGGACACCTTCAAGGCGTCGATCAAGAACTCGACCCAAACAACGAATCGATACGATCTAACCATGGAATAACAAGGGAAATGATATAATACATCTAACTAATCATCAATCAATCATAATCCTAAGTTAAAACAAATTAAACGGACGAAATCAACCAAAATACCCAAATTCCCCAAAACTAGATTTCTAGGAAATCTGACCTGATTCGGTAGATCGGAGGATGTTATAGGATGGATGATTGATGATATGAACTCCAAGACTTCATGGATTTATTGTCCAACAACATCTCTCCATGATTAACCAAGCTCCAGCCGCGGAAGGGAAGAAAACGAGTGAGAAATGGCTGAAGAAACACGCTGCCAGGCCTTAAATAGGCTGATCTGCACTGTGTGCCGCGGCACAGGACAAGTGTGCCGCGGCCCACGGCCAAAAAAAACTGCCCAGCACTATCTTAGTGCCGCGGCCCAGCCTAAGTGTGCCGCGGCACACGATACAACCTACTCCAACACCAAAAAGGCACATCATGCAGTCTTAGCTATTTCGACCATAACTCCTTCGTCCGGAGTCCGATTGACTCACCGTTTGATCCATTGGAAAGCTAACTTGATGATCTATAATATTGCAAAGATTCAGAATTTTTGGAGTTTCCAAGAATTAATGGTGACTTTATAAAGTCGAACTCACACGTGAAAAGGTCGATTAAGGACACGGAACTCAACAAAACGACACTGAAACGAACTCGGATGACAAAAAGTGTAGAATTAATAATTCTCGGATTGACGAAACGGTCATGATTGAGTTGTCAAAATGGACTTCCACCGAAAAAAGAAATTACCGAAAATCGAAATTACGGGTATTACACAAGTGAGGTGACAAGACTATCTGATGAAATTCCTGAAATGATTACCTTGAACAAGTTAACAAGGTTGAAAATTTGATTCACAAGATCAACAACTGAACTGTGAGATGGACTGGATGGTTAATGAATTAATTGAACAATGAGATTGACTGAGTGATAATGAATTAACTGAGCGATGAGATTGACTGAGTGATGAATGAATCAACTGAGCGATGAGATTAACTGAGTGATGAATGAATTGATTGATCAATGAGATTGACTGAGTGATGAATAAATTGACTGAACAATGAGATTGACTGAGTGATTACTAAATTAATATGAACAACGAGATTGACTAAGTGATGAAGGAATTGACTGAGTGATGAATGAATTAACTGAGTGATGAATGATATTGACTGAGTGATGAATGAATTAACTGAGTGATGAATGAATTTGATTGAGTGATGAGATCAAAATGATGATTTAGGATTATTAACTGATGAATGAGTTGATCCTTAATGCTTACACAAGTCACACGTGCTTCAAAACAATTAGTCATGAATCAAACATAACACTAATATCACATATATGTTTCAACAAACATGAACAATTAATGGCATGGTGAATGTATGAACATAAAGAGAATCGAGTCCTTACACAGGTCATACGAAGCTTCGAGGTCTCACGATACTAGTCCCAACTGGCGACGACTCGATGAATGAATGACTCGTGCAGTCGTACTAATATTACGACTCACAAAACCCGACTGTCCATATTGTCATAACCTGACAGTCCCACTACTACCGTATCGGTAGAGCCACATAACTCACATATCAGGGTATCTCACAACCCAAAAGTTCCGATACCATCTTCTGTAACACCCCCAAAATCCTATTGGGTTATTACAGTGTCGTGGATCCCACGCCAGGAGATCCACCAGACGAACATGACTAAAATACATTAAATTACACAATAAGGGAAAATCATAGTCCCTACCATGACATCCGACACAATATTCCGATAAGGAATTTCAACGATAAAAGTGGCCTACATGGCCAAAAATGAAATACAACAACATCCACGAACATCTGTTCGGGTAATACAACACGACAACAACTGACAAGACTGGAGTACACTCCAACTGACTGACCGACAATGAACAACTCGGACTAGTATCGCTCGAATGCCTCGTCGCCATCGTCATGCCCCTGTGTCTCAACTCTCTCCTCGCAAGTACCTAAAACATGAAAACATGTTCCGCCCCCACGGGGTCAGTCATCCAGATAATGAACATCAAATACATGTATAACATGATATGCATCCAAAGGCAGAATGAAACGGTACAATGATAATAATAATACGAGATGCTCACAAACCAAGGTAAGAACCGAGCATTCGTGAAATACTATGACCACGGCATACTATTAATACATGTTTGACAGGTTAGAACATAAGTGCCCAACGGCGAATAAAAATCACAGAATACCACAATGAGTTATACGACATGAACCAAACCAGGACTGAATTAACTATGAATCACAATGCCCGAAGGCTCCAATGAAATTACCAGGACAATAATAAAGGCTTGAAGCCTCTCAGCCGAAGCTGTCAAATTATAACAATCACATGAAGCCAAAACAGCCCACAGCTGTTATTGATTAGGGCCGAAGCCACGACACGAAGCCGTATCACCATTAGGGACGAAGCCACGGCACGAAGCCGTATCACAATTAGGGCCGAAGCCACGGCACGAAGCCGTATCACAATTAGGGCCGAAGCCACGGCACGAAGCCGTATCACAATTAGGGCCGTAGCCACGGCACGAGGCCGTATCACAATTAATGATAGTGTGCTGCCTTGAGTCGGCCAACACGATGACAGTAACACACGGATAGGCACCGTCCTCGACAGTCCCAATTCAACACCTCGATTGCCTTAGGATGGCCAACCGATAACAATAATGCAGCGGATGATTCCATGAATGATTGAGCGCTTCGATTGGCTTAGAATGGCCAATCGCTACGAATGATACGATGAATGATTGAATACCTCGATTGCCTTAGAACGGTCAATCGATAACAATGATATGGTGAATGATTGAACATTTCGATTTGCCTGAGAACGGCCAAATCGATGACAATGATGCGAAGGATGCCTCGGCACCTTTAATCGGTGACCGACGACGAAGATGAGAAATGAATACGCCAATGCCTTTAATCGGCCAATACAGTTTTAATGACAATCCCAACAGGAATAACAATGATCTGAACGATGTCTTAGATTGACATCAATATTAACAACAATCGATACATAGATATCGCGAACCGGCTATCGACAATGACATTAATAACGAGTATTACAATGCCTTGAATCGGCCATTAACGGACAATAATAAACATTTGGCATAGTTGCCGAAAGGTATCGTATCAAACGATCTCTTAATATCAAGGAATTCATGAAGAGACTAAGTCTCGGAATGATACAACACATTCATACACATATATGATGACATTAATCTCATTGACTAGTACAAGTATAAAACTTGCCTCAAACCGAAGGAGAGAAGGTACTTCCACGATCAACGTCCTTAATGAAATTATCGGCCGCTCGAACAACCTTGAATAATACAATTACCAACAATCCGTTCAATATACGAATCAAACACGAATATAACGAACTCAAAACGTCGATACGATTAAACCAAGTTCATTGGGGCATTATATCGAACACTTTGTGGCCAAACTTCGATTGTTTATAACCAAACCTCAATAATACCAACATCAAATCCCCAAGAAGTGTTTCCAACCAACAAAACATCTTCAATACGATCAATAATCCAATATGAATATTCAAATTCGTGATTACAACAACGATTAATCGAAAACCCCCAAATCCAACTCAATATTCAAAGTGTTCTTGAATAATTCTTCAATAATCCAATGCATAATCAAACATATCCATAATCATGTGTATTTCACTTCATACAACATGATCTTAACATCCAAAACATCATATCTCAAAACAAAATCGAAATCCAAGATGTTGGAGAAATTACCTTTGAAGATCCAAGTACTTTAATCCGATGAAATCACGTTAGATCGACAATCCGAGCTCCATAACCGAATGAAAATGATGAAAAATGAATACTCAAGTGATTGATGATGAATATCTCCCCCCTCAAGCCTTCTCTCTCGGATGAGTTGAAGAAAAATAGAAGAAATGAGTTGATCTCGCTCAAAAAACGCAATTATAGTGCTGACTGCACTGTGTGCCGCGGCCCGGCCGAAGTGTGCCGCGGCACAGGGCCACAAATGCCCCCAGTGATCGGCAGCGTGCCGCGGCCCGGACGAATGTGCCGCGGCAGTGACTCGGCAGTGTGCCGCGGCCCCATCGGCATGAGCCGCGGCTCACGGTACAGAAGGGTTGGCCGATAAGTTGCAACACGAGTGTGCCGCGGCAGTGACTCGGCAGTGTGGCGCGGCCCTGCCGGCATGTGCCGCGGCCCACGGTACAGGCTGCTCGGCCAAAAATTGGAAAATGTGTGTGCCGCGGCGCACACTCCTTGTGCCGCGGCCCACACCCCCCTTGGGTCCTAAAATGATGAAAAATGATCCGGGAAGAGAATAAAAGCAATAGGAATCAATATTTGGGAAACAATAACACGTAATGGAAGTACGCAAACCCCAAAACGGTGGTTCCAAGCCATGAATACAAGGGTTCGCCCAACAAAAACACAATTTGAACAATGAGGAGATTAGAAATGACATGAACTCCAACGTCAACAACGACTAATGAATCAATTACCACGATCAAGATAATACTCTTGTCTCGATTCCCGAATAAGGTTGAAACAATGAACAATATCGATACACAACTCGAAGTTATTCCGAACGGTGAACACGGATGAATGATTATTATCAAGTGAAAAATGAAATAGTGACAAATACCGAATGAAATTACTGAATGATAATGATCGAATTACAACCGGGTATTACAAAATGAGTAGTTTGTCTTCATTATAAATAATAAATATATTAACTAGCAAACATAAAAGATATTCAAATGTAATAATATCGAAACAAAATGATTAAATCATACATGGTTGGACACTTGATAAGAAGATGATGGATACTTCAGCGACTCATATTTTTAAATTATTGGGAAATAGTATTCAAGATTCATAGTAGAAATTTTCGTTTTTTCATGCGATACTGCAATTAGATACCAAACGAATCATGAACAGATACAAAAATTAATGTATATTGTGACTTTCATTCTGGGCTTGCAAGACTAAATATCTTATCATCCACTTATCAGTGGATACTATTATTTTATATTTAAGTAACTAAATAAGTTTTTAGAAGTATCAAAAGATTTGTTCATTATTTAGGTAACCCATTAATACTTGATACAATTCACAATTTTGCACCTCCATTTTTTATTGTTAAATACATAAAAATTTGTGGATAATAATAAATGATATCCAAATACAATATTCACTAACCGAACTATACGTGATAGTAACACCTTCGTGTATATCTATTTTCATTGTAGAATATACAAAAAATTACAAGCAATATTAATTGGTATTCAAATGCATTTTTAGGTAACCAAACTACAATAGATAGTATCTACGATTTTGTACATCTATTTTTCTTGTTACATACAAATAAATTAGCGTGCAAGATAAAATTGGTATCCAAATTTAATATTTAGGTAGTCAAACTACTACCAGCAAGTATCCAATTGATATATCTAGAAATTCACCGAACCAAGACAGTCAAAGCTGTGACCAATCACCATCTTCCTCAATAATTTGACCACGATGTGTCATTGTTCAGACATTTTGAAGAATCTATTTGTGAGTCCCAATCAATAATGTAATCAAGTTTGGATCAATAAAAAGACACTCTTACCCTTATATTTATCATGCATATAACATACCATAATAAGAGAAGTCTAAATCTTTGGTAATAATCACTCGTCATTTTTTGATCTAAATTAATGGAGCCAAAATTTCTGCAACCATTTGCAAATTATGGAGGTAAATTTCCCTCTCACTTTTCCTATCTACAGATTGCAATTTTTTTGACAAAACCTTTTTACTTAAAATATGGAGGCAAATTTCCCACCAAATATTTTTGCTTATAGAGAATGAAATTCTTATTGGTCAAACACAAGATAAATTGAATTTAGTGCGCTTGTTTGTTTAAACAATTTTTCACAACACTATCAAAGATGGACCATTCAACGAGATCCTCAAAACAAAAGAACTTCAATGACAAGGAGCGCCAAGCCATCTACGAGTCTTTATTGGAAGAAACTGTTAATGGAAAATTAAAAAGAGGATCCATAGGTGTCGAGCGTATAAATTCGGTGCATGTAATCGGATCGTTAGTCGTATTTGGCATCAAGCGAAACTTCATGTCAGTCATGGATTGATGGCTAATGTATCTTCAAACAAGGCAAAGGTAGTTGGACGTAAAAAGGTACAAATCGACTACACTTTACTTTCACACATTCCATTACGTCACCGAACAAATATTCGGTCACTAGCAAAATCAGTAGATGTTCCGAAGTCAACGATGCATAGACGAATCAAAGAAGGTGCAATTCGAGCACACACGAATGCCGTCAAACCGTATTTGACTGAAGCAAATAAAAGAGCAAGGTTAGAATTTTGTTTTTCAAAGGTCAATCCATCATCATCAAATGAAATTCCAATGTTTAATGATATGTTTAATGTCATCCACATTGACGAAAAATGGTTTTACATGTCAAAACCATCAAAACGTTACTATCTTGTTCCCGGTGAGGATGATCCGTTAAGAACTTGTAAGAGTAAAAAGTTTATCACAAAAGTTATGTTTCTAGCCGCAGTTGCACGCCAAGATTTGATGCATCAGGAAATGAAATATTTTCTGGAAAGATTGGTATCTTCCCATTCACAACACTAGAACCGGCTAAACGTTCAAGTAAGAATCGTGTTGCAGGAACATTGGAGACAAAGCCTATTTTGTCAGTGACAAAGCAAGTAACAAGGTCGTGGTTAATTGAAAAGGTTCTACCGGCTATTAGAGCTAAATGGCCACAAGGTGATGCCGGTCCAATATATATTCAACAAGACAATGCGAAGCCTCATATAGACATTAATGATAGCGAGTTCCTAGAAGTAGCTTCTCAAGATGGATTTGATATTCGACTTTGCTTTCAACCACCAAATAGTCCAGATTTAAATGTGTTGGATCTTGGTTTCTTTCGTGCAATTCAGTCGCTTCAAGAGCAAGAGTCTCCTAGATCAATTGATGAATTAGTTTTAGCGGTTCAAACTTCCTTCGAAAGTATGGCGTCACACGAGCTTAACAATGTATTTTTAACATTACAAACATGCATGAAAGAAATTATGAAAGTTAAAGGCGACAACAATTATCAGATACCACATATTGGTAAGGGTAGATTGGAACGACAAGGAAATTTTCCATTGCAAATCGAGTGTGATGAAAACTTGCTACATGAAGTTGCTGCTTATTTGAATCCTTAGATGAATTTGAGAAAAAAAGTCATGTTAGGAAAAATAAAAAAAGTTGGGTTCTTTTTATTTTTTTGCTACGTTATTTTGTGTGTGTTTTTTTAATACAGTGTTCTTTTCCTTTGTTCCACTAGTGAAACTGAAATTGGTATACATAATTTTGTTAGTGATCTCACTTGTTTGTGATGATGAAGGAGATTGTGACTCATTATTTATATATGTACTCGTATAATGCTATGATATCTTTTCAATCAATTTGACGTACTCCAACTTTACGAGTATTTATTTGGGGCTCTCGTACAAAGATATGGAGGGAATATTTATGATGGAGTTTATTTGTTACAAGGGCAAAATAGGAAAAGTGGCATTAATAACTTTACTTATTTAAAAACAGGACTCTTTTTTTGGGACAAACATAAATAGTAAGATGGACTCTTTTTTTGGGACGGAGGGCAAAAATTTGTGGTATCTGATAAAATTTCCTTGTCGTTCCAATCTACCCTTACCACAAATATCGTTGTGATAAAATTTTATCAAATTTTTGTGGACTCACAACGATATTTGATAAATAGATTGGTTTAAAAAAAAACTTAAATTTATTGTCATGTAACAAGTTCAAATATTGTATTCATTTGAGAGTCAACATTGGTCAACGAGACCATTTTTCGTCCCGTTCGTGTCCCGATCCCGTCTCGATCCCATTCGGGATTGGGACGATCGGGATCAATTGTTCAAAAGTGCAATCCCGTCCCATCTCGTTCCATAATTTTCAAATGAAACGGAATTAGGATTACCTAAAAATGGTCTCATCCCGTCCCATGCCCAGGGCTAATATTTTACACCCCAGCGAAAGTAAAAAAACCCTAAGCTTAGAGTGCATTTTGGCAAGCCGCGTATCGCAAGCCCAACTCACAGCCCAAAGGCAATACCGGTAATACAAGCTATCCAATAATCCAGGGTCACATAAACCCTAACTATAAAACATCAATTTTCCGCTCAATTATATAGCCGAAACGCGAAACGGTTCCTGCGCATAAGAGAACGGCATTTCCAAGGATCAACTCTCTTGTTCGTCAGATCTCCATCTCGCCCAAGTAATTCTTCTCCCCTTTCTTCAGATGTATATATATATATATATATATATATATATATATACACACACTTATGTTCATGTTTATTCTTTTGTTGAATCAGTGGTTTATTGGTTTGTGTCTGATTTGAATAGAAATGAAGTTGATAGCAGCTTACCTGTTGGCTGTTTTGGGTGGCAACACCTGCCCCTCCGCCGATGATGTTAAGGGCATCCTCGGCTCAGGTAAATTTCTAAATAATATTTTGTATGATCTGATGTACTCATGCATCTTGATTATTTGGCCTTTTTTTTTTTTTACCTTAATGGGTATGTTAATTATGATTTTTTCTTGATAGTCTGTCTTCTCGGTTAGAGTATATCTTCTTTCATTTCGTTGAGTTATGTTTGGTAATTTGATTAGGTTAAGTTAGAACTTAGAAGTGCATATTGCTGTTGGTAATTTTTGAACATTTACCCATTTGTTGTAGGTAATTTTCGAACATTTAGCCATTTGTTGTAGGTAATTTTTAAAAGATCATATAGTACTTCTATTTTATCTTTTTTTTCCAATGAGTATATAATACACGTAGAAAAAAATTAGTATATAACCAGAGATCTATTTAAGGAATGGTATATAATTTTCAATTAGATATTAATGTTTTGTTTTGGAAGTTGAATCTTCTATTTGGAAAAACCATGTTTTTGAAAATAGACTCTGCAAGTCGGACTGAGGGAGTAACATCTAGTTTCTCTCGGACGTTTCCACTTTGAGATGGTGTAGTTAGACACTCGTAATAGGTATTGCCATTTATTTACTTAAATCTGGAATGTTTGATGCAATGCAATACCCCTTCAGGTAGTGTTTTGCGAATTTAATTATTAATTAGCCTTTGTTTCTTCAGACAGACATTGTTTGATGTCAGTCAGTCTCACTCTTCTTTATAATTTGATTTCATTATAGCAATTGAGCAAACGGTATATTGTGTTGCTGTTTGTTTACTGTTTGTTTATATTTTTATTGTTTGTTCAGTTGGAGCTGATGCTGATGATGAAAGAATCGAGTTGCTTTTGTCTCAAGTCAAGGGAAAAGATATCACTGAGTTGATTGCCGCCGGCAGGGAAAAATTAGCCTCAGTACCTTCTGGAGGGGGTGCGGTGGCTGTTGCCGCCCCTGCTGGTGGTGCAGGTGCTGGTGCTGCACCTGCCGCCACCGCAGAGACCAAGAAAGAAGAGAAAGCCGAAGAGAAGGAGGAGTCTGATGATGTAAATTTCAAGAATCTTTTTATGACATTCTTTTGGGGTTCCTGATACATTTACTGTGCATATACGTTGCTCAAAATGATTCTTGGTGAAATTTTTATTATGTACTTGACGTGCCAACTCGTTTTTTTCTTTTGCAGGACATGGGCTTCGGTCTCTTCGACTAAGAAGTTGCATAAGTGGCTCGTCTGTATTAGACAACTTTTCTTCTGTCCGTTTGTTTTGGTGGAGATATGTTTTTTCTTTTTATGGTTTTGGTTTTATGTTTAGTTGAATTTCTATTTCTATGAAGATCTGAAATTTGGTTTTAATTTTCTGCGATCTTACTTTGCTCATTATAACCACTTGTTTGCAACCATATTATATATGGCAATTGCCTTTACCATATGCCCGTTTTCCTGCATCTGTATTCGCATGTTCGTATGTTGGCGACTTCTTCCTAGAGTTCGCAGCTTTGAAGGGGAAAAGGGTTATATCTATAGTGGAAAACCAAGTGTTAATTTAGAGTTTTGTTACGCACTCTTAACGCATTTTTATTCTTTTAACTCACTTTTTAGTTAAAAAATAAGAAAGTGTGTTGGAGGTGTGTTGGTTACAAAGAAGGGTGTGTTAATAATACAACCCTTGGTTTACCCATTTGTATGCTTACCAATTTTTAAAGAGATTTTTTAGAATATTTTCTAAAAAGTTGTTGCTATAAATCAAGATTGATGTTTCAAATAAATAATTTCTCGACCCAGGAATTGAATTTTACTTGTATGCCTATCAATTATTGTTGCTGTAAATCAAGATCAATTCATTCATTTTTTTTAAAAATAGTTTTTTTTCCTTTTGGAAACTTGGAACTCAAAAATGTTTTCTTGCTTTTTTTTTTTTTTTAATTCTGTAGAAATGGGTTTTCGCGGCGCACAAAAAGGATATTTGCTTTTTATTCCCCAAACCGTTTGAAAATAAGAACTATTATCTTAGTTTCAATTTGTTCAAAGGTTTCAGAGGAAAAGTAGTATTTTTATCTATGTTTGAGATAAATAATTGACAGTATTTGCTGAGTATGTTTGAAAAGTTTATAAATACTTGACCTTGTACCATATATCTTCTTTTTTTTTCTTGACAAAGTACCATATTATTGTCTAGAAGTTACAATTACACATTTTTTTTTACGTATTACATCAGCGAAGTTTAATGAAGTAGTGTACTTGTACTGTATCTGACCATGGAAAAACGCGTCTTCAATTTATAGGTCTTTTAAGAAAGTGTTTTTTCTTTCCAATATTTTAATTGATAGTTTTCTGTCTTTCTCAAAATAAATCTACTTTATCTTCAATCTTGTTTCTTACTTGGTGGATTCTATCAGCTATAATTTTGCACAAGTACATATAAACTTAATAGAGATACGCAATACTTCAAGAGCTATGAAATTGCAATAACAATTCGGAGACCCCAACCAATGGATCACAAAAAAAAATGGATAAAATCATGAAGGCAAAGTCGACATTACCACGAACTTGATCTCTTTTCCGAACCAAAATGCGGGCCTTTTTCTGCTATAATTCAAGTGTGACCAATTTCAAATTTAGACTGTAATTTGGTTTCTTTTATGCATTGGCCATAAATAAATGACCATGCCATTTTTCTTACTTTAGTTTCGTATCGTCCAAAACTAACGACAATGAAGAAAACAATGGCAAAGTCGTAAATTTAAGAACCCTGGATTTGCAACGAAAGGTGTATTGGTCTCCCGAGCATCATGCCATGGATCTGTCAACACAAAGATTTGAGATTTTATCACTTGGGGATAGTCACATTCAAGATTTTCACGTCTTGGTATGGCTTGTCTAGCTTGTCTGTCTTCACTTTCTCTATACCCTGTTAGGTTCAAGATTAGTGAGCTTTTCCAACCGAACGGATAAATACACACACAAAAATTAAAAAGTTGAGGTTTTTGCTAACCACAAAAAGACCCCAGAGGTTTAAAATTACAAAAAAAAAGTCGAAGTTTTTTTCAAAAAAAAAAAATTGAGGTAAATGCAGTATTTCTATGAATGTGCTTATAAAGCAAAAAAATATAGAGATGGAATCAAACCTCAAGGGGGTTGTAGTAACGCTTAGAAGCCTCTACTTTCTTTTGCAATTACCACAAAACTCCAGGGGGGGTGTAATTATCCCAAGGAAAAATGAATTGATTAGAAAAATCAGTCGTGTATGTCATATCACGTGGAAAACTATGCTCCATAGAACTATGAACCGTAACCGTAAAAAGGTTGATAACTTAAACTCCACAAAAGACATGGAGGGGGGGGGGGGTGCTCAAATGGTAGAAAACTCTCACACTAGCAAGTGATATTGACAAGTATCTATTTGTTGTCCCATCCAACCCCCATTTGTAGCCACTATATGAAAATGCCAAAAAAAAAGAACTAGTCAAATAAACCCTTTTATAAGGGTGTTGGCAAGGGTTCGACCGCGACCATGTTTGAGATTTATCCTCCACTCCAACCATTCCGCCCAATCAGAAAAAGAAAAAAGGATAATGCAAAAAAATGTATATAGATGAAAATAAGGAAGGTTGGTACTAAAGTGGAATACCTGTACAACATCCATCCCTTTTACAACTCTGCCAAAAACAGTGTGCTTGTTGTCCAACCATGGAGTGGCGACAGTCGTAATGAAGAATTGAGAACCATTGGTGCTGGGTCCAACATTAGCCATTGACACCGTAAATGGCCTGTCGTGCCGCAAACTGCGGGAAGAACAGAATCATTATGAATACATCGAGTTGGAAAAGAGTAAATGCTTTGTAGTAAGTGATGGCTCATAAAATGCACATATAGTAATTGGGCTCAATAAAGATTCTGCCACTGAAAATGAAAAAAAAATGATAATCTTATTATTTTATGCACAACAACCATTCTACTAAATATTAATTCAGACAAGAAAACAGGTTTTAATTAAGAAAGATTTTCTCATAAACAACAAGGAATAAAATTCAAAGAGGCCTATTTTTTACTTCATCGATAAAATGCCACGTGTCTATTTTTCTTGGAGCACAAAGCAAAATAAAGTTTGCACTGTTTATTTAGAGAACAATTATGTGCAGTGACAAGTTGGATATCATTTTTCAACTGCAGTGTTAAGTTTGCAGTTTCGAATTCTATGCAAAGAGAAGTTCGCAGACATTTTTTAACTGCAACATTAACTTCACAGTGATCATTTTTTAATGCGGTATTTACTAAGCAGTTAGCAATGCAGTGCAATACGAAGTTTGTTGTGCAACATGGAATGCAATATGAAGTTACAATATGGACGGCAAGTCCAGTTTGCACCAAAAAAAAACGGATTGTATTATGTTGCAGTAAAACATGACTTTGCACATAAAAACGGACTGCAGTATGAAGTTTGCAGTACAATATAGACTGCAATATAAACTTTGCACCGAAATATGACATGCAATTGTGCAAATTCGAATTTGCACTGCTATAGAGAACACAGATTATGCGCAAAAAAAAAAATTGTTTTTTCGGGTCAAAGTTTTTATTTAAGTCCATATTTTTGGTGCAAAGATCATATTGCAGCCATATTAAATTCATTTTCTTAAAGAGGATCTAAGGATACCAATCCTACCTCCGTGGGAACTCGAACCCACGAGTAGGATCTTAGTGCTAGGTATTGGACGCCTTTACCACTAGGCCAACCCACTTCGTCAGGAAAGTGTGGTTTACGTAATAGGTAACACATTTTTAATAGTTAATCAACATGTCAACTTGGTCAAAGACTTTAAGTTAAAATAGAAAAGATAAGCAAGCCTCTCACTGTAATCACTAATTAGAATTAGCCCACTCCTTCAAAAAAATATTACCCCATGAATTTATTGAGCATTGTGTAGCACACTTTTGCCAAGATTCTAGATATTAGCTACACATTATTGAGAAATCATAAGTTACTAGAAGGCATCAATAAATATTAGGGGGGAAAAAGGCTAGTTGGGCAAACAGCACTACACCCACATGATGAAACTGTTGCGTCAATTCTTAGGCATCTCCCGGGGACTTGGAAGTGAGCTGACAATTGACATTGTATCTCTTGTTTCCTGCACTACTAAGTTTGTCTATCAACATGTAGATACGATACCATCAAAGCTCAATTACACGGGACAGGGCTAAAAGTACCATCCCCAGCAATTTTAAGGAGATCAAAACCTCAAAGAGACATAACAGAGTCCTTATAAACTTGTTCGTGGTGGGAAGAAAGTGGAATACTATCAAAACCTTAGCAAATAATGGATTTGAAATATAAACCAAAATTACCTTTTATGGAACTCATCTTCAAATTGCCTTCCCCAAATAGACTGTCCACCAGTGCCATCTCCCAGAGGGTCTCCTGTCTGAATCATAAAACCTCTGATGACCCGGTGAAAGATCAGATTGTCATAATAACCATTCTTGCAATGTGTTGTAAAGTTCTCCACCGTCCTTGGACATTCTTCAGGATAAAGCCGCATGTGAATATCACCCATGGTAGTGTGCAAGATCTGAGAAAATGAAATCGCAGCTGAATATTACCCTTGGCGTGTAGCCTATTTAAAGAAACTAAAAATAAGAATAAAATTGAACACGGAAAACAGTTCGTTCAGGATGAGAAGTACCCCCTCGATATCTGTTTCTCCTTTTAAAAAATAGCACCCTAAATATGTATTAAAGACAATACAAACCTCAATGGAGTGCTTGTAGGATGTCAAGGGAATGGGGTAAAGGGGTACCTTTTTGTTATTTTAAAAGATTATGGTTTTTTGTTTAATTGGATCACAACTGAAGGCTATTTTTTGTAGTTATTCTTTTGAGATAAGAAGCACAAAGAACAAACACCTCAGGAACCAGACCTTCAGTATCTACAAAACTTTACTGGTTAAGTTGCATTGACTCACCAATAAGGGAATTAGAAAAAGGAATACCACTCACCACATTATCTGGGAAAGATGTCGTCACAGCATTTCCAATATCTGATACAGCCAAGAGTTCGTCAGCAGGTGGCTTTTCATTAAATACATCTCTGCCCTTAGTTGCATCTTCAGGTTCCTCAGGTTCTCTCCGACTATTTAGAAAAAAAAAAAAAAAGTGTTAATCAATTTAAAAGCTCTTGGTTCCAACTCAAAACAACTAAATTAAGACTCATGTTTTCTAGTAGTCTTAAATGGACTACCAAGGCTACAGCGTTTTCGCACGAATATCTATGCAAAACTATCAGTGCCACGTAGATATGTGGTTATCACAACAAGTACTGTATTATGAACTCTAGATTGCAGAAAAGGTAACCGTGATCAAAATGACAAAATTCAACAGCTAGAATGGTCTGAATGCATGCTAACAATTAATACCTGAATAAGTAAATCCTATGCTTCTTGAAAGCACAACACAACAGAGTAGGATCTATCAGAGGCTCTTTGCTTTCATTGACATTTGCAGCAGCAGCAGGAACTTTTCGTACTTTTTTACTGCTGCTATCACCTTGATACAAGGCAATTCTTAAGAATCTATCATTGTTCTCTACCTTCCCTAGGATCCGAGCGACTTTGTTGGTATGTAGATTCACAACCTACAGAAGCAACAACAGGAAGTCATATCATAAATGAATTTGAAAGACTTTATGTTATAGATTGTTATGACGAAAACAAAAGTGCTAAGCGCTCATCATACGCAGGGAAACCGAAAGGCAGGGAAAAGAAGAGATGAAACATGTTCAGACTAGGATGATTTTCTTAGCTTACTTTAATTCCGAGAAGGGTGGCATATATGAGAAAGTTGGAGCTTCCATCAAACACAGCATTAGGTTGGAATGAGCTTTCTGTTTTTTCCATTTCTTTTTCTACAGCCATTCGCCTTCCAAAATCAATAGCATCAAGTCTGTATAAAGCAACATCACTCCTCTGAAGATCTTGAGCAACCTAAAAATGGAAGGTGGATAATTTTCATAACTATATGATTCAAAGAAGACTAGATTGATGCGAAGCAGGTTGGCTATCACCTCAAGCGATTCATCGTATACGCGCCTCAATTTTCCGGTTCTAAACCAAAATACGCGTATTCTACGATCAGGTGACGTGATTGAAAATTGCTTCCCATCTGGACTTACCTGAAATACAGTTCCAACACAGAGTGATCAATGTAACTTTAACAGTCTGGAAATAAAATAAGAGCACAAAACAACGTTTAGCAGCTGAATATCTGAAATTATAAACAAAAGAGGTATTCCAATCACAGAATACGATAATAAAACAAAAGTCACTACCAGTGAATACTCGATATATTACCTCAATAGTAGAAACAGTAGTCTTGCATTTTACAATTGCAAAAAGGTCCGTATCACTTTTAACTCTAAAGGTCACCCTGCAAGTACAAAATGTCAAAGAAGATTCACATTACATACAAAGATCAAACAGAAAAATCCAAAACGATGATGATAATGATGAATAATAGTAACAGTGATGGTAATATACAAAAAAATAACAATAAGAACCAATTTTAGAGTTTCCAGATCTTACACAATAGTGCAAATATTTATAGTATAAAGTAGAAGATACCTAACAAAGAAAGGATTGGTTCTCCACCCTTTAACAATTGGCAATGATTTTGTTTTATGGCATCAACAGGAGATATCAGGTTAAGACCTAATAGACTGATAAGCTATGTGAATATCTACCGAGTTTTCCACAAGATAGGCTATATTAAGACCTATCACGATTTATCTTCATATACTTGATCTCATCCTAGTAAATTTAGTCACTAGTGGAGAAATAACACAAGCTTCAAGAAAACATACCCAGTTTCAGGAAACTGGAGTGAGGCAGGACTCCAGTATTCAATGATCCCTTTGTCATCTGCAGAAATCACAGTATCGTATTCGTGGTTGTATTTCATATATTTTATTGGTCCCAGGTGTATCTGCTCAAAAAATAAGGGAAAGTTATATTTATTTCAAAAGTAAACTTGGAAAGCAACTGCACAGATCGGCTTCACGTGGTAATTTAAAAGAATAGTTACAAATAGTATTTGAAATTTAAGAATACAAAATGCATCAAATCAGCATTAAGGTTTGATTCCATTTTTTCTTGTACCTGCCGCGAATGGAGCTAATGGAAGTTGACAAAGTTATGGAATATTTTTACATTTACACCCCTCCATTTATCAAAACATTACAAATACCCGAACTTTTCGTTTGGCTATTGCAGTACTTGAAAATTTTGAGGGATGTAAATGTAAAAGGTAAGACAAAAAGTTGGAGTTATTTGTAATATTTGGAGAAGTTCAGGGATATAATTGTATAAATATTTGATGACTGTAGCAACTTCCATTAGCTCCATTTGCGACAGGTGAAGAATATAAGATGGGTGTAACCTCAATGGTGGTTTTGCAATTTTCAAGGTTAGCTGGGTTTTACGGTAATTTGGCCAAACCTCAAGAGAGTAGTTTAATTATCCCTTATTTAAGTGACGATAATACCTCTCTGGATGCTATGGATTCATTTGAACCAGACCGAGCGTCATATATCTGAACAGCGGAAGAGTTGCGGTCACTAATAGCTAGTTTTGCCTTTACATCCCCTTGTTTGTAAACCCATTCAACACAACCAGGAACAAAAGGAAGACGTATCATTGCCATCATATCATAGTTAAATACATCATATATTTTCACTGAGCGGTCACTCGAAATCGTACAACAAAGTGTGCCATCTACACTAACCTGCAAAACCAAGACAGAAAAATAGGATAACTAATTCCAGAAATTGGAGTAGAAATAAAGAGGTCATTATCCAATATAATGAGGTAAGTGATACAAATCATCGCAAAAACTGCACACAGATGTAGGTGGTCAATTCCCAGAAATTCAAAAACATAAAATTCTTGAATGGAAGAAAATGGAAAAAAAATGATTATAAAGTAATATTCTTAACCAGGCAAGCCAAACAAAAGGAACTCACTGCTAGGCCTTCAATTGGACCGAGATGGGACCTAAAATGTTTTGCAAACTCTATCCCAATTCCCTTTTTCTTCCAAAACTTTATATGACCTGCAAGATGACCAGTCAGTTACAGCGTTATATAGTAGTTGAGACCAACAGCATCACCAATTACTACTAGTCACTATGACGTAACCACCAAAAATGGGTGAAGCAATCGACAGAATAACCTGTAAAATGAATCAAACTCCATAACAGACAATTGAAGCATTATGCATCTACATGAGTATAAAAAGATAATATATGCAAGTGATAGACAAGAGCAAATGTAATTCAGTTATGGCCCTTATGGGCAACGGTAGCAACAAAAAAATAATTTATGAAAACCATTCAGCTTCATTCCGAAGTACTCCAGATAGGCGAATAACAATCTTTTACAAGTAGGAAAAATACAGAAGGGAAGTTAATAATCCTAGTACAGCTCTAAGGGGCCAATTGGAGACGCAATTTGAAAAGCTCCATATGTGTTTGGGCTGAAAACCAACAGTCTATATAGTGTATGGCAGAAGAAACCATGCTAGCAGTAAGGCTATTTGGATGCAACTATCATATTGTAATAGGATGATCAAGTGGATGACATTATCACTTAAAATTAGTCATTTTATACCTTTCCTTTCTTTCTTTTTCCCCCCTCCTTATTCATCCCACATACTAACAACGATATCTCTTTAACTTTTTGGATCTGTCATAGCATATTGATTTTATTTTCTCGATGAACTTAATTATTTGTTAGCACCAATGACTACTTAATGATTTATCATCCTTGGTAATGCGTTTGATGATAACACAGTGTCTAAATGTGCAACATTGATATAAAGGTAAGCTTTCACAGTACGGGTTTTCATATCTCTACATGTGACAAGGTAACTACCAACACAAATTTATTCAATAGCAATTACACAGTCATAGTCGATTCCTACATCTCAATTGCCGAAAACATAATGATTCATATAAATGTATTCCCAAGATGGGGCGACGTAAATATCAGATTCTTCAGCAAAAAATGAACGAAGTTGACTGAGCAGGTCAGCTCCTTCCTACTTAACGCATGTGCAAATGGTGTTTTGGGTAATGATAAAATTACTAATGTGTTAGTAAATGTGATTAGCCTGATCTCATCCCAGATTTCCAGTCATATTCAGGGTAAGAAAGCATTCAAGTCCAGATTTTGTTGCTCCAATATTTTGCACAAGCTCTAAGAAGTTATTAAAGCTAGTTTCGGAAAAGTAGTTTTACAGGGATCAAGCAATCTCAGACCACTAACTGCCTCTGTGAGGCACATTTTTTTTTTTTTAAATATCATTCTTTTACTTGATATGCCAACTGGATTAGCTTTATTGTTTAGCACTTTTCATCTTAAAATTTCACATTCCACCTGAAATCCCTAAATGGTAAATTCTATGAGAACATACTTCCGGACAATTTTCAGTTCATTGCGAGAACTGAATGACAACTGAAAAATAAGAGACAAGTTAAAGTAAACTCACAAATCCAAATTAATTTTACAAACTTAAAATTTGCTTGACAGCATTGACTGTAAATATCTCAGCTACGCAACTGCTATTAAAATACTAAGATCAATCATACCGTCCGCACTCCCAGATATGAAAAAATCAGCCGCTGACACAGCTACATGGGTAACCACATCGCGATGCATGTAACTTTTCTCATACCTGCGTTAAATTCAAAACCAAACTCAAATTTACCGCAGAAATATTGTCTTCGAACTCTAAACCAAAACCCTAAACCCTAAGACGCGCAAACATACGTACAAAATGTGAAGAACAAACACATACATGTTGGCGCAGGGGAGGGCATCGAGATAGGCCTGCTCAAACTGGAGAGGACGTTTTGTCCGGGCCCGAGGTGCCGGGCCGGGTCCAACTATGGGCTCTTCCTCCTCGCCGGACGCGGGTTTTCCGTTGTTCTCGTGAGGTGCTTCCATTCTCCTCTTTCCGAAGAGCTACTGTCCGTTTTCTCTTGCCTTTATTATGTACGTCAGAGGAGTTTGATTTAGGAGAGGGCAGTTTTATTATGTATAACCTCTTGACCATTAACCATTAAACATTCATGCTCTCTCTCAATCATTAAGAGGCAAACAATTTCCAGATTTACCCATCTTCTTAAATTAAGAATTATTATTTATAATTATTATTTTTTAAATGAATTTAAATAAAAAATATTAGATATAATTATTATTATAATTTTCTAAATGAATTAAATTAAAAAATATTATACATAATTATTATTATTATTTTAAATGAATTAAATTAAAAAATATTATGCATAATTATTATTATTATTTCAAATGAATTAAATTTAAAAATATTATACATAATAATAATAATAATAATTATTATTATTATTTTAAATGAATTAAATTTAAAAATATTATATATAATAATTATTATTATTATATTAAATGAATTAAATTTAAAAATATTATACACAATTATTTATAAAAATTAGGGTTTTTATTTATAAAAAGGAGAGGTTTTGGTACGCAAGGGGAGGAAAAATGGGATTTTTAATCGCTACTTTTATACAGAAGGGTAAAATGGTAATTTGTTACCATTCGAGTTCTGGCTCGAAGCGATTACCAAACAACCAAATTTCATTGTGCACTCAACCATCAAAGGTCTTCTCAACCATTCTCAGCCTCTCAACCATTCTGCACTAAATCATTCAAAGAATCGCCAAAACGGCCCCTTATTTTTGATTTTGATTCGATTGATTCAGTCCATTCGATTCGATTCGATTCGATTTCGATTTTATTATTATTATTATTATTTTTATTATTATTAATCTTAATTATTATTGTTATTATTACTAATAATATTACTATTATCGTTGTTGTTGTTAATTACTATTATTATTATTATTTACCATTATTATTATTATTATTATTTACCCTTAATATATATTTGATTGATTCGATTCGATTCCATTCGATTGATTCGATTCGATTCGAATCCATTCATTCGATTCGATTCATTTCATTCAGTCCAAAAGAACAGAGCCTTATTTAGGGAGAAAACTTGTTTCGCTTGTGCCCAAGTTTAGGCTGTTTAGCAGTTCATTTGGATTCTTCTGAACTGAACTAAAGTAAATTGAATGAACATGAACTGAACTGAAATATATATTAAGAGTAAATAATAATAATAATAATGGTAAATAATAATAATATTAATAGTAATCAACAACACCAACGATAATAGTAATATTATTAATGATAATAACAATAATAATAATAATATTTAAGATTAATAATAATAATAATAATAATAAGAAGAACTGAATTGAACTGAACTGAACTGAATGGACCTGAACTGAACTGAACTGAACTGAAAAACTCAAAAATAAGTCCAAAAGAATAGGGCCTAACTCTTTTGATATCTAAATTATTGGAATTAGCCTTTACTCGAATAAATTCGAGTCGTATATTGTAATTTCGAGTAACATAATTTCGAGTCAACTTCAAAAAAATACAATATTGAGGAACGTTGAAAATCGGGTAACACGTATGGACTACCGAGTTACTCGAATCGAGTTAAACGAATAAGGATACCTGTTACTCGGATTATTCGAGTCACAAAAGCCAAATTCGTGTTACACGAAAATAAATCGAGTTACCCGAGCAGAATTCGGGTTACTCGAAATCAAATAACACGAAAAGTTTTACCCGAAAACGGGTTACTCGAAATACGTGTTACTCGAACCCTATCTTGGGTAACCCAATTTGTTCCGAGTAACCCGACCGTTACTCGAAGCGTGACTCGAGTATTAGATTCGAGTAGCTCGAGATCTATTCGAGTAACCCGAAACCCATCAATTTCCGAGTAAGATCAGTTATCCGAGAGAATACGGCTTACTCGAAATCAAGTAACACGAAGAGTTTTACTTGAAAAATACCCTCGAGTAACCCGAAAAATATACTCGCGTAACCCGATTATGTCGAGTTTCAGAATAATAAATACCATGCTCAGCAAGCCACAAGATCCATTGAATTGAACTATCTCTCAGCAATATTTCCACCTTTCTTTTCTGATATTATCTCACCGATATTTTTACCTTTCTTTTCTGATAAATTATCTACACCATGAGCTCTCTCACATCGAAGAAGAATGATTATTTCGACTGCAAAAAATAAAAGGTATATTTGTAGCTCAATTTCCAATGATGTTTATACTTGAAATATCATCAAATACTATTTAACTGTGTAAATTTTTAGTTAATAACCTAAATTTTTTATATTATTTGACAGATGAGTTTTTGGAAAAAAGTTATCATTCGTTTTAATGGTAAGTGGCAAGATTTAGACTATCGCGGTGGAGAAGAACAAATATTGTCTGTGCGTCCACTGTATTGTTGAAGCTGATAGAACAAAACATGTTTATGTTTTATTCTCAATTGATTGTGATGGGAAAAAAGAAGAAAGATGAAGATAAAGAATGATTCTGATATAAATTATTTGTTCCAATTTAATGTTGAGCCTCTGATTTTTGTTAGCCTTCATAATGCAACTAGCATTTCTCCAACAACTCCCTCAGTTGGTCCACAATTTGACTTACCTGGATCTAGCTCTTTTTCAGTACCGTACAATTCTAATCGTATGGATTATATGACTGATTGGGGTTCAGGCATGCAAATTCCTCAGGAATTTGATGGTTCTCGATTTGATGGTTGCGGTCCTTCAAATAATGTATGTGATGTTGGTGGTAATTGTGGTGGTGGTAGTGCTATGGCAGTAGTGATTAGGGATGGCAACGGGTCGGATCGGGTGCGGGTTTCATACTCCCCAAACCCACACCCGAAATCACCACCCGAACCCTAACCCAAACCCAAAGGCTGTTTGGGTGGCAAAACAAAACCCACACCCACACCCATTGGGTTCGGGTTTTTTCACCCAAACCCAAACCCGCTGCTTGATCAGGCAGAATCAAAATTCAAGTTTGGTGCTCATCCAAATTCAAATTTGATAAAATACAAAATTTAGCATAATTTAACATAGTTTACAAATGTCAGTAGAATGATAAAATAGTTTACAAATGACAATACAATAATAACATAGTCTTCAACATAGACTCTCAAGAAATTAAATTACAATAATATACAATTAACATAGGCGGAGTGAGTCGTGAGATGTGTACAAAAGGAATGAGTGAAAAGTGAAAATCCTAATTTATACTTATATATACATAGGGTAATTAGGTAATTTAACATATAACAGGGCGGGTGTCTGGGTTTCGGGTGTGGGTTTGAGTGATCCCAAACCCGCATCCGTAATATCGGGTGCCGCCCGAACCCAAACCCAAACCCTAACCCAGTCAACTCGGGTTTCACCCGTTGACTTGGGTTCGGGTTCGCGTGGGCCCCACGGGTTTGGGCTTTCCTGCCATCCCTAGTAGTGATGATGATAATGACGACATAAATATCGATGATATCGATCTCGAAGATGCCGAGGTTCAGAAACATTGGTTTGAAAAATTTTGCAAATACCAATGAGAAAAAAAACATGTTCAATAAAAGATTGGTAAAAGAAGCAGAACCAGAACCAGAATGGAGACGCTTTGATTTCGATTAATTAGTAGATGAAGAAAGTGTTCCAGATTCTACCTCTGGTCCTAGGTGGAAAATTCCAGGTAGACCTCCATATGTGTCTTTTTCTGAAGTTGATTATGATATGGATGAGCAATTTAATCCTGCAAATACATTATCTTTACAAAGAGGATCTGTATTTCTCTCCAAAGATAGATTGAAGAATGTTGTTGGGCGATATCATTTGGAAAAGAAATCTGACTATCGTACTCTAAAATCTGATAAGCAGAGCTATTCTACCGTTTGTACAGATGAAACTTGTAATTTTTTGTTGAGCGCCTCCGGGGAGGGGTGGATTTTGGAGAGTGCACTCACTGAACGAGCATACCTGTCATTTTGACCCAAATCGCAATGCACCTAAGCAATTGCCTTCTAAGATGCTCGGTGAATACATGCCCGACAAACTATTAGTGGAAGGACATATTATGACTCCGAAGCTAGTGCAGGCTCAACTTAAGAATGAGCATTGTTTGACAATCCGTTATGGCTTGGCATTGAGCATTCGCAACCATGCTATCTCGGTGATATATGGAGACCATCAAGATTCTTTCAGAATGATCCCATCGTACTTGCATATGTTGGAGGTGACGAATCCAGGTACCATAAATGATTATATGGTTGCTGCAAATACTGGAAAATTTAAATACATGTTTTATGCTTTGGGGGCTTCGGTATTTGGATTTCGTTATGCTAGACCAATTATTATTGTTGATGGGACACACCTTAGGGGTTAGTATCGAGGAGTATTATTTGTTGCTGTTACAAAAGATGGTAACAATATTTCTACTTGCTTTCGGGATTGGCGACGTCGAATGTGATGAGTCGTGGAAGTATTTCATGTACAAATTGAAAGAGGCCTTTGGTTGTCCAAGGGACCTCTTAATTGTTTCAGACACGCACAAATCCATAGCAAATGCTATAGGAGAGGTATTCCCACTTGCGCATCATGGGTTATGTTGTTACTACATTCAGAAACATTTGGTTAAGTATGGTCAACATGTGGTTGCAATTTTCAATGCTGCAGCTTACAGCTATCGTATTGAGGACTATAATAGGCATATGGAAAGTTTAGAAATAGCATGTCCAGCTGCAGCTACCTACTTGAAAGAAGCTGTCGGTGAAAATAAATGGGCTCGTGTGAAGTGCCCAGTCCGGCGATTCGAGGTTATGAATTCAAATGCCGTTGAAAGCATGAACAACAGTCTTCTCTGGGCTAGAAGGCTACCCGTTTCCGCACTTCTCGAGGTATGTCGAACCGTGGTAGAAGAATGGATATCTGATCGACATAAAAATACAAATGAGTGTCCTGGACCTTTAACGAATCATGCATACGAGATATTGATGAAGGCGGTCAGAGATGGATCGAACATGAACGTTCAATTCCTTAGTGATGGGGTGTTCAAGGTGGCCTCTAACAGGAAAAATTATGTTGTGGACTTGAGAGAGCAAAAATGCAGTTGTATGATGTTCCAGCATGATATGATCTCGTGCAATCATGCCACTGCAGCTATAAGGTACCTAAATCACGACCAAACTGTGTATATACATGATTACTATAAAGTGTCCACGCTTCGCCAAATGTGGGGATGGTCTGTGATTCCAGTACCTCACCCAAGTGATTGGTTCATTCCTGCTAACATCAAGGTAAAAGTTTGTGAACCACCAGACAATCCGAGCCAGGCACGGATACCAAAAGAAAGGAGACACACATCAGGGATTGAGTCCTCGACTCATACCCGTAAAGTTCAAACATGCCTTAGATGTGAAGGCACATGGCACAATAGAAAGACTTGCACTGCAGTTATTCCCCAACTATTTGAGGATTTCACAATGCAACCAACTCCGTCTAAAAAGGGACGTGCAAAAAAAAGTGTAGTATATGTCATTCTGTTGACCACACTGCTCTAAAATGTCCAACTAAGTAGGGCTGGGAATTTTCAACCCGAAAACCGTGGAACCGACGGTTCGGTTCGGTTCCTGAGCGTTGAAATTATGTATTTTTTTGGAACCGAACCCAAATTTACAAATTCGGTTCGGATTCGGTTCATGCGAAAAAAAAATTCATACAAACCCGAAATGACCTTTTTTATTAATATTAGTTAATTTATAAAGAAAAATACAAAAATCCTAGAAGTATACCATCTTACTTAATTTATTGAAGTTCAAGTTACTCTTTTATTGCTTCATTTTTTTGATATTTTGATTGTATCAACTAAACATTCAATATTGTATCTTCACTATCTTGTTTTTAATTGAACTATTGTTGTTTAAAATTTAAATTGGAGTCAAACTTGCTTTTAATTAAGTAGACTATTGTTGTTTAAAATTGAATTTTTTTGATTGAAATAGATGAATAGATTCATATATATGAAAAAAATGAAACCGAAATATTGTCGGAACCGAAAGAAAAATTTCGGTTCGGGTTGTGTTCGGTTCCGAATGAAAAAAATATGGAACTGAACCCGAAATACACAATTCGATTCGGGTTCGGTTCCTATAAAAAAAATCAAAACTGATTTCTGACAACGTACAACTAAGCATCGTTTCGATCTAAATGAGCCCCCAGTGTAAAATTAGCTATATTTATTTAAAGTATTTGTATGTTTCATATTTATTATTTTGGGTATTAAAATTGAATCTTAAAGTATTTGTATGTTTCAAATTTCAAATTGATTAATTTCAACTTCAAATTGATTAAGTTTAATTTCAAATTGATTAAGTTCGATTTCAAATTTGCTAAGTTCAGTTTGAACCAATTAAGTTTAATTTCAACCGATTAAGTTCAGTTTGAACCGATTATGTTCAAATTTCAAATTGACTAAGTTAAAATTGAATCAATTAAGTCAATTTGAACCGATTAAGTTTAATTTCAAATTGAACCAATTAAGTTTAATTTCGATCGATTAAGTTCAGTTTGAACCGATTATGTTCAAATTTCAAATTGATTAAGTTAAAATTGAATCAATTGAGTTCAATTTGAACCGATTAAGTTTAATTTTAAATTGATTAAGTTCAATTTCAAATTGGTTAAGTGTAATTTGAACCAATTAAGTTTAATTTCAACCGATTAAGTTCAGTTTGAACCGATTATGTTCAAATTTCAAATTGATTGAGTTAAAATCGAATCAATTAAGTTCAATTGAACCGATTAAGTTTAATTTCAAATTGACAAAGTTTAATTTCAAATTGTTTAAGTTCAATTTCAACGGATTAAGTTCAGTTTGAACCGATTATGTTCAAATTTCAAATTGATTAAGTTAAAATTGAATCAATTAAGTTCATTTTGAACCGATTAGATTTAATTTTAAATTGATTAAGTTCAATTTCAAATTGGTTAAGTTCAATTTGAACAAATTAAGTTTAATTCAACCGATTAAGTTTAGTTTGAACTAATTATGTTCAAATTTCAAATTGATTAAGTTAAAATTGAATCAATTAAGTTCAATTTGAACCGATTAAGTTCAATTTCAACCGATTAAGTTCAATTTCAACCGATTAAGTTCAGTTTGAACCGATTATGTTCAAATTACTGATTAAGTTAAAATTGAATCAATTAAGTTCAATTTGAACCGATTAAGTTTAATTTCAAATTGATTAAGTTCAATTTCAAATTGGTTAAGTTCAATTTGAACCAATTAAGTTTAATTTCAACCGATTAAGTTCAGTTTGGACCGATTATGTTCAAATTTCAAATTGATTAAGTTAAAATTGAATCAATAAAGTTCAATTTGAACCGATTAAGTTTAATTTCAAATTTATTAAGTTCAATTTCAACCGATTAAGTTTAGTTTGAACCGATTATGTTCAAATTTCAAATTGATTAAGTTAAAATTGAATCAATTAAGTTCAATTTGAATCGATTAAGTTTAATTTCAAATTGATTAAGTTCAATTTGAACCAATTAAGTTTAATTTTAACCGATTAAGTTCAGTTTGAACCGATTATGTTCAAATTTCAAATTGATTAAGTTAAAATTGAATCAATTAATAAGTTCAATTTGAACCGATTAAGTTTAATTTCAAATTGATCAAGTTCAATTTCAAATTGGTTAAGTTCAATTTGAACATATTAAATTCAATTTCACCCGATTAAGTTCAGTTTGAGCCGATTATGTTCAAATTTCAAATTGATTAAGTTAAAATTGAATAAATTAAGTTCAGTTTGAACCGATTAAGTTTAATTTCAAATTGATTAAGTTCAATTTCAAATTGATTAAGTTCAATTTGAACCAATTAAGTTCAATTTCAACCGATTAAGTTCAGTTTGAACCGATTATGTTCAAATTTCAAATTGATTAAGTTAAAATTGAATAAATTAAGTTCAGTTTGAACCGATTAAGTTTAATTTCAAATTGATTTAGTTCAATTTCAAATTGATTAAGTTCAATTTGAACCGATTAAGTTCAATTTCAACCGATTAAGTTCAGGTTGAACCGATTATGTTCAAATTTCAAATTGATTAAGTCAAAATTGAATCAATCAAGCTCAATTTGAACCGATTAAGTTTAATTTCAAATTGGTTAAGTTCAATTTGAACCGATTAAATTTAATTTCAACCGATTAAGTTCAGTTTGAACCGATTATGTTCAAATTGATTAAGTTAAAATTGAATCGATTAAGTTCAATTTGAATCGATTAAGTTTAATTTCAAATTGATTATGTTCAATTTGAACCGATTATGTTCAATTTCAACCGATTAAGTTCAGTTTGAACCAATTAAGTTCAATTTCAAATTGATTAAGTTCAAATTCAAATTGATTAAGTATAATTTCAACCGATTAAGTTCAATCACAACCGATTAAGTTCAATTTGAACCGATTAAGTTCTAGTTTCAAATGGATTAAGTTCAAATTGAATCAATTAAGTTTAATTTCAAATGGAATAAGTTCAATTTCAAATGGATTAAGTTCAACTTCAAATTGATCAAGTATAATTTCATCCGATTAAGTTCAATTTGAACCGATTAAGTTCAAATTTCAAATTGATTAAGTTCAAATCGAATCATTTAAGTTTAATTTCAAATTGATTAAGTTCAAATTCATTGTATATTTATTAGAAAAGAAAGCTATTCATACACAATAATCATTATAAAAAAAAGAACTGTTATCTACTGATTTGGAATATTTATATACATGTATATCACTAAAAGAAGATATCACTAATCTCTATCATCCCACCGTATAAACAAACTACTGGGATCACATACTACAGTATCTACATCATTGCTAAACCTCCATATAGCTCGGGCCATACGACCTCTAAATGCATAAATATCTATATCGGGCTTTCCATGAGAGAAAGACTGCTGAACGAGAGACTCTAAAGTCCGTATAGATAATGCACCACAAGAGGTCGAGTCATCCTGTACATAGCATAAATCCATCCTCGTTCTAGCAACTTGAAACGGAGTAACCGGGATGATATCAGGGCGGCGCTCGTAAAATCCAAAACGCCGTAGAATGGTAGGAATTAAGCGACATATACCCGATGCCTGCCGCGATCTCAACTTATAATATGCATCGTGTTCCTGCGCCATAGAATCGTGCATGATGATGATACCCTCCTCGAGTCTAATGCGGAGAACAACCCAATGTCCGCTCGAGGACTCTGGAGACGTATTCGAGATGGTCAACACCTGGATTGTTCAAAAAGTACATTGTGAGCACAATAGTACACGAATAACTAATACAAATGAATAACAAACCATGCAATAAATTATCACCTCGCATAACTTCCATCAAGGGCGATGATCGCCCCAAAATGGTCTCAGACCGTGAACGTGGTTGATCAAGAAATCGAGATCCTCATCGTCAATACATAATGAACCTCATCTCCTATTAGAATTATTTCATACATTGATACACGTAGCTAAATAAAATAATTTTGTCAGTAACAAAGCACTCAATTAATTTGGAATAAATTTATTAATATTTTTTCATTACCAAAAAGCTCGTATGAACCAAAACCGTCTGGGCAGCCCAATCATCGAGCCATCGCACGCCAACAAATCCGGGATCAAACTGTAGGATCCCCATATATGCATTCAGATGCTTGATATAATTTAAATTTGAAATAAATTAAACATCTTCAATAACTACACATTTCAATAAGAGATTACGTACATATAAATTGAAAGACTTACTTCTGCATGTATCAATCTGGATCCATCATGTAGCATCAAAAACCAAGAGGCACTAGCTCCGCATGCAACACCAACATTGACACTACAATTTACTTTTTGTTTAAGTATGGACAATTTTAGTAAATAATATTTAATTTACAATTTAACTCACCTCTCTCCGCTGGCCAACCACCTCCTATATGCGTCCTCATCCAAGTCCTTCCTCTTCCGAACTACAGTGGTCGAGAAGGGAGAATGCGGTCTATATGACCTATACTGCAGTTTAGGCGCATCATACGCATCTGCTCGAATAGAAATAGAAGAATACTCAAGCGGGATAGGGCTCAGATCTGTAGTGGAAGAGGATGGTCGAGTCCTACGGGTAACCTCTGGTGGTGTCACCAACATCTCAGCAGGAATAAACGGGGGTGTAACTGTCGGGGCCGAGGCTCCATCAGCATGATGATCGAGACTCTGAGTGTGCTCTACCGGGACCGAAGCTCCATCAGCATGATGATCGAGACTCTCCGTGTGCTCTACCGGGATCAAAGCTCCATCAGCATGATGATCGATACTCTGAGTGTGCTCTATTGGGATCGAAGCTCCATCAGCATGATGATCGAGACTCTGAGTGTGCTCTACCGGAATCGATGCTCCGCTGGTGCTAGGGACACCCTCGGTCTGCTCGGTAGGAGACGACGCTCCATCAACACGAGTCTCTGTCAAAAATGATGCTCCGCCAGTGCCAGGGACGCTCTCAGTCTGCTCGGGGGGAATAGACGCTCCGTCAAATCGAGGCTCTGTCGGAACAGAGGCATGATGAGGAGAATCGCCCATAAAATCACTAATACATGCAAAATCCCATGGCGGCGTATCAAGGGGAGCACTCTGGCCTAATACTTGTTCAATATGTCGACGAATCTGCTCGACACCTCTGTTACGAACAACGGTTACGAGAATCGAATGAAATAGCGACAGAAATGACATTAAACACGGAATTGAGTAAAACAAGTCCGAAACAAGCTCGGATGATAAAAAGTCCAGTATTAAATATTCTCGAAATATCAATACGGTTATAAGCAAGTCGCTAAAAATGGAAAATACACCAAAAATAAAAAATGCTAGGAAAAGAAAAATGCGGATATTACATTATACCCCTCTAAAAATAAGTTTCGTCCCGAAACTTAAGAAACAAGCAACTCGGGGTACCTGGCACGCATGCTATCCTCGGTTTCCCAAGTTGTCTCCTCGACACCATTCCTCGACCACTGCACCTTGACCAAAGGAATGGTCTTATGCCTCAGTCGCTTCTCACGGTGCTCCAAAATCTTCAAGGGGCACTCCTCGAAGGTAATATCCTCGGCGAAATCAATCTCACCATAGTCGATGACGTGACTAGGATCCGGAATGTATTTCCTCAGCTGGTAAACATGGAAAACGCTATGAACGTGACTTACGGAGGCAACGCCAAACGGTATGCCAACTCACCGACTCTCTCGAGAATCTCAAAGGGCCCAACAAATCTCGGACTTAACTTTCCCTTCTTTTCGAAGTGGAAAACTCCCCTCGTCGGCGACACCTTTAGCAAAACATGGTCTCCCACATCGAAATCCAAAGGTCGATAACGGATGTCGGCATATGACTTTTGTCGACTCTGAGCAGTCAACATCCTCTCCCGAATCAATTCCACCTTTCGCCTCGTCTCCATAGCGATATCCGGTTTGGTCCCAACCAAATTGGACGCCTCGTTCCAGCAAATCGACGATCGACATCGCCGCCCATAAAATGCCTCATACGGTGCCATTCGAATCGACGCGTGCCAACTATTGTTATACATGAATTCGATCAACGGCAAATGCTCCTCCCAATCACTGCTCCAATCGAGAGCACAAGCACGCAACATTTCCTCAAATGTCTCGATAGTGCGTTCCGACTGCCCATCTGACTGAGGGTGAAAAGAAGTACTCAGACGCAGACGAGTACCCAACGCCTTATGTACCGCCTGCTAAAAATGCCACACAAAATGGCCATCACGATCCGAAACAATAGACTTCGGAGTACCGTAAAGCCTCACAATCTGCGCAATAAACACACGAGCCAACCTCTCTGGACCCCAAGTATCCTTGATGCCCAGAAAATGTGCCGACTTGGTCAGACGATCCACAATCACCCAAACCATATTCATACCAGACTTCAATCTCGGCAAGCTCGTGATGAAGTCCATCGAAATATTTTCCCATTTCCATTCAAGAACGGGAAGCGACTGCAGTAACCCGGCAGGTCGCTGATGCTCGATTTTGACCTGCTGACAAGTCAAACATCTCGCTACAAACCGTGCGACCTCCTCCTTCATGTCGTTCCACCAAAAGTTCCTCTTCAGGTCCTTGTACATCTTACTCGAACCAGGATGAACTGAGTAAGGCATAGCATGGGCCTCTCTCAAAATACTCTGCCTCAATTCCAAGTCGTTCGGTACACAAAGCCGACTCTGGAATCTCAACACACCATCCTCGTGAATCACAAACCCGGGAGACTTCCCCTTAAGAACATTCTCTCGGATTTGAGTAATCATCGGATCCTCCAATTGCTTTAGCTTAATTTCATCGATCAACGATGCTGAAATCTCCAAAGCGCAAAGTTGCCCGACAGCTCCTGGCAACAAAATCTCAACACTCAACTCGATTAAATCCCGCTGAAGCTCATATTGAGACGTAAGTATCTCAAGCGTCCGCAACACAACTGGTTTCTGACTCAAGGCACCCGCCACGACGTTCGCCTTGCCCGGATGATAAAGGATCTCGAGGTCATAATCCTTAATCAACTCTAACCACCTCCTCTGCCTCATATTCAACTCCCGCTAAGTAAATATGTACTTCAAACTTTTATGATCGGTAAAAATCTGACATGCAGAGCCAAAAAGATAGTGACGCCAAATTTTGAGCGCAAAGACAAATGCCGCTAACTCCAAATCGTGAGTAGGGTAGTTGAGCTCGTACGACCTCAACTGCCTCGAGGCAGACGCAATAGTCTTGCCGTGTTGCATCAATACGCACCCAAGACCCTGACCCGAAGCATCACTATAAACAGCAAAACCCTCGTTGTCGCACGACAACGCCAAAATTGGGGCTGAAGTCAAACGCCTCTTTAGCTCCTCAAAACTCGATTGTCTCTCGTCATTCCAGGCAAACTTCTCAGATTTATGAAGCAACTGTGTAAGTGGACGAGCCAGTTTCGAAAACCCCTCGGCAAACCTACGATAGTAGCCAACCAAACCCAAGAAACTACGAACCTCCTTCACATTCTTAGGCGGCGCCGAATCCAACATTACCTCAATCTTTTGTGGATTTACACAGACCCCCTCGACTGAAATCACGTGACCCAGAAACATCACCTCTTTCAGCCAGAACTCACATTTCGAGAACTTCGCATAGAGTCGCTCGGTCCTCAAAATGTCTAACACCACACGCAGATGGTGCGCATGCTCCTCCTCATTCCTCGAATAGATAAGGATATCATCAATGAATACGACGACACACTTATCCAAATACTCTTTGAAAACTTTGTTCATCAACTGCATGAACACTACCAGCGTGTTGGCTAGCCCAAAGGGCATAACCACAAACTCATAATGTCCGTATCGAAAAGCTGTTTTCTGAATATTGGACTCCTTCACCCAAAGCTGAAAGTACCCCGATCTCAAGTTGATCTTCGAGAATACCGCAACTCCCTGCAGCTGATCGAACAAGTCATCAATCCTCGGAAAGGGATACTTGTTCTTGATGGTCACCTTGTTTAGCTCGGTAGTCGATACATAAACGCAGGGAACCATCCTTCTTCCGCACAAACAGAACCGGTGCGCCCCAAGGTGAAGCGATCGGCCGAATATACCGTGACTCAAGAAGCTCACTCAACTGCTTCTTCAACTCAGCCATCTATGAAGGTGCCATGCGATACGGCGCCTTCGAAATCGGTGCCGCACCCGGCTCTAACTCAATAGCTAACTCAACCTCACGGCCCGGTGGTAACCCCGATAACTCGTCACGAAAGACATCAGGGAACTCACAGACTACTGGGATCGATGAAAACTCGACCCCGCCATCCTCCACCTTCAAGGCATAACACTAATAACTAGTACACCCTTTTCGCAGGAGTCTCATCGCCTTCAAGGCGTTAATCACAAACTTCTGGTTTCCCCTCTTTCGTCCCGCGAAAGAGTGCTCGGTGACGTCCTCGGCTAACATGGTGATGATTCTCGTGCGGTAGTTCATGATTGCACCATGCCGCTCGATCCAATCATCCTCGAGAATCAAATCCTCACCCTCAATACTCACAACAATAAGGTCAGAGAGCCAAGCCCTCTCACAAATAAACACAAAACAGTCTCGGACCTCCTGATCACCAACGATCCTATCACCACTAGGAAGTTAAATGATGAAAGGCTCACAAGGCGTCAAACAGTCGAGACTCAAATGGCGCACACACTCCAAGGAGATGAATGAATGTGTAGCACCCGAATTAAAAAGTACACTGACAGGATGAGACTTAATATGAACGGTACCTGTGGCCACGGTGGCTGCTAGATCATCGGCCCTCCTCATCTCGTAAACTAGCGGATGAGCGGAGCCGACACTGGAAGCTCCCCCTCTAGCAGGCTGACCCCGACCTCTTCCTCGACTGGCACTCGGCAGAGCCTGCGGGGCAAATGACCCCTGGTTCACACTCAGTTCCCTAGGCGCTGGGAAGAAAGTCTGGGCGCCAATGGTTCTCTCTCTCGGCACAAAAAGCAGCATTGTGGCCCGGCTGGCCACACCAATTACACGTCAACAAGGGACTCGGACAAGCTCGACTGATGTGGCCCGGTCGGCCACAGTTAAAACACTTCACAACACGGGAATGAGTACTGACAGCCCCGCGGAAACCCCCACTAGAACAAGTTGGACCACCACCAGCGAGAAAGTTAGCAGACTGAGATTTCTGCTGACCTCCACTCTTGTGGCCCGAAAAAATCCTGGCGGACTTCTGTTTCTTGCTCTCACGAGCCACCTCACTAGCCGTCAAAGACATATCGTATGCAAGAGCTCTACTCTGATAATCCTTCAAGGTGGTGCAGGCGAGCCCAGACATGTAGTCACGAATCTTCAGTTTCATCCGTTTGGAAAAGTGAAAAATCTTGTCGCTCTCCTCTCTAACTTGGGTCTTCACGAAGCCCAACTCCCGGTTGTAATCAGCAATAGCTTGAGAAACAGGAATATCCTGAGGCTGAGCATCGTAGAACGCATGGACTCGAGCCTGTTTAAGTGGCCACGGGCAATATTCGGTCTCCATCAGGTCCTTGAACTCGACCTATGAAGCAACATGGTCCTTAGGCTCAACAGCCTCCCACCAGTCAGTAGCGTCCACAGTGAGAAAGTACTGGGCAATAGGGACCTTGCGATCCTCGGGACAGTTGGTGGCAACAAAGACCTTGGATATCTCTTTGATCCACCCCTCCCATCCAATCGGGTCTGAAGCCTCCGAAAACTGAGGAGGATGCATCTTAATGACATCCTGAAGCCAACGATCTGCTCCACCCCGAGTAGCATGGGCCGGAGTTGGGTCCTGAACCACCTGAGCTATTGCAGCCATTTGGTTCACCATTTGTTGCATCACACCTGCAACACTAAGATCGGCGCCACCACCGGTTGCGCCCTCCTGAGTAGCACTATGGCTTTGATGACCATCAGTACTACCAACCCCAGAATTGTGCGACGTGGCCGCCTAACTGGCTGCCCCACGTCCCCGACCGCGTCCACGACGATGGCCGCAACCCCTACCTCGACCTCTCCCAGCATCCATACTGAAGATAAGAGGTAGCAATTGCAATACGATGGTAAGTACGATAGGAAAAACAGTCACCATTCAAGAATCGGAAGTACGATATAAGGAAAATAAGGAGTCGAGTAAGGAAAACTTACAGGCACTGGAAGTACCGAGATGATGGCAGCCGGGTGACAATGTGCAAAACAAAACACAACTAGACCCAATTAACCGACAAGCCTAGGTATCCATAAACCTAGTGCTCTGATACCATTTTCTATAACACCTCAAGATATTCAGGGAATATTATAGCGCCGTGGACCTCTACATGGGACCCATCAGGCTAATTAAGAAATACCACTCGTCTAACTATCTTAGTTAGCGAAAAAACACGCATCACCATAACGAAAATAAATGAACTCCCGGTATAACCGGCAAAACCGACATCACTGACAATCATAAATAATATATAATAATACAAACCATAATCTCAGTAGAAATGCCTAAGTACTCGCGAGTACCTTCTATAAGTTCACAAGTTTACTAGGGATGTCAATTTTACCCGCAGGGTAAAATTACCCGCGGGTAAATGGGTTATAGGGGCGGGTAGTACCCGCAGGTTCGGGTAAAGGGTAGGGTACTGCCCGTACCCGTTATTTTTTGTTAGGGTAAGGGTAGGGTATGGGATTTATATTTTACCCGATTACCCTACCCGATTACCCTAAACATTATATATATATATATATATGTATATATAATAAAAGAATACATTGACTTTTTTAATTTTAATTTTTATTAGTTATAATTTATACCTGATACATTAATAAATTTGAGTTAAATTATATCGAATTTTGATATATATTGACTCATTTATTATATTTTTTATGTTTTTTGGAGTTTTTTTTTTGTAAAATAGCATTAAATAAATATAAGCGGGTAACCCGTTTTACCATGGTACCGTTACCAGCAGGTAATACCCGTACCCTACCTGCTATAAAAAATAGGGTAATAGGGTAGGGTATGGGTAAGACATTTTATATGAGGGTAGGGTATGGGGAAGGCATACCCGTACCCTACCCTACCCATTGACATCCCTAAAGTTTACAGAAAACAATATGCATTAAAAAGGACAACGGAAATAAAGAGACTCCGATGCACACGTCATCAACCCTGACCAGCATCTTCGTACTGTCCCAGTGCCCGATCATCCGGCTGAACATGACCTAAAATTCATAACAAGAATTTCCCCAAAATGGGTCCCTAAAGGGGTTAGCAATTACGCTAATGCTAGTACAAGTAACCAATGAACAACTTACACCTTACACATATAGTCAAAACTTTCAAATGAGAAAACATCAGTTCAAAACACACATTTCCGAAAACGCCATAATCCAAAACACATTTACATATAAAATGCACCACAATTAACCACGGACCCACGCCTCTGTGGACCCCTACCGAGACCCCGTCAGATCTAACCCGTAGTGGTTAAAAGCAAGCTCGCGGATCCACGCCTCTGTGGACGCCTACCGAGACCCATCGGATCTAACCCGTAGTGAGCATACACACACATACGTTACTCATGCAATACTACCATGTCAAGCATGTAAGTTCATTAAGGGTACTTGACCTCGATATCACGATGAAAAGACGGAAGGAAACAATCGTGGTTGCGAGAAATTGGACACACCGAACCTAGACGATTCGTCAAACACCATCACAACCAATTCGACAAGAATAACAATAACGGAAGACCCCTGAAACCCCACCTACGATTCATGTAAGTTCGTACCAAACAATGACGAGGACGGATCGCAACCGAACCCTCTCGATTTCATAAATACCACGAAACTTACCATGAAATCATAGGGAAAACAAGAATACCACTAAGATTAATCATATACATCATGGATTTATCAACGATACGGAACGAATCGGATGAAAACTCAAAACCCCTCAAATTTCCCAAAAATAGGGTTATAGGAAAATAACTTGGATTAAGGATGATGAACAAGTGTTGGTGTTGTTAATCCACACCAATAACTCAAGGAAATATGATCTCTGAAGTGATCGGAAGAAGAAATTGCCCCAAATCCCCCTGGAGTCGCTCGGCCGCGGAGAGGAGAGGGAAAAGAGAGAGAAAAAAAATGATGAATCTGGTCAACTCTCTGGTTTTTATATCCACAGAGACGTAGCGTGTGCTTACGATAAAAGTTAGCGTGCGCTACCCAGATAAAAACCAGTCCAGAACCTACGGTTCTTGCCCGTTAGCATGTGCTACTAGAGAATAGCATGCACTAACGGCCCCTCGATAGCGCACGCTATCGGGCCATAGCGTGCGCTACCTGGGCACCAAACCGAGTCCAGAAACATTCTGCCCAGTCTGGACTGCCGCATTAGCACGTGCTACTGGTCACCCAGCGTGTGCTAAGTCGAAGCCGTAGCGTGCGTTAATATACAAATATAGCATGCGCTAGGCTGTTCGCCCAGAGGGCAGAGAGCATAAACAGCCCACTGTCACTGCTGTGTTCGACCCGTTAGCGCGCGCTACTAAACGGTCGTAGCGTGCACTACAAAAAAATAATAGTGTGTGCTACACAACAACAGTAGTATGCGCTATCGAGTGTAGACAGCAGCACAGACAGCACTCAGGGATGGAAAACAGCGAATTCCATCTCGAATGAAAACAACGCGCATCCGACACCAAACAACGAACTGAAGGAGACACACGAACAACAAGATTGAGTCAGAACCAAAGTGCTAAAAGAAAACACAATTCTGACTACCCGAGGGTACGGAAAACTACAAAGTTAGTAATCACCCCAAAACTTTGGGAAATTACAAAATGGCCCAAAACATCCGAAAAACACGATACATGATTGAAACAACAAACGAAAGCTCACAACATGCATAACAACATGAGACGGACCTACGGCAACCCCAAAACGGCAGTTCCGAACAACGGTTACGAGAATTGAACGAAATAGCGATGGAAATGACATTAAACACGGAATTGAATAAAGCAAGTCCGAAAAAAGCTCGGATGATAAAAAGTCCAGTATTAAATATTCTCGAAATATCAATACGGTTACAAGCGAGTCGCTAAAAATGGAAAATACACCAAAATTAAAAAATACCGGAAAAAGAAAAATGCGAATATTACAAATTTTAATAACCAATTCCTTGGAGTGGTAAATATCTTATTCACAACACCCCTTTCGATTATGCCTTGAAGTCATAGTTGTGTATCTTACCAAGTTGTCTTTCTTTCTAGCATACCCATGGGCCCCTCCTACTTCCATCCATGTAGGTCATCTTAGAAAAATTGAAAGTGTGTCGCGGAGAGGAACTTATCAGATGCCCACCAAGTAATTTCAAGAAATTGCGCAGAAAGGTAGGTCGCTGCAGTTGATGAGTATATTTGTACCTGGCAATTTACTAGATATGTAGTCTTTCCGTTAGATTAGAGCATTATTAAATGTTGTTGTATTGCTTGATTCAGGAACTATCAAGAGAATCTCTAAAACTAATCAGGATTGTAAGTCAATGTTATAATCCTCAGTTAGCAGCTAACCTTAGTAAGCAATACCTCAAGAGTCACTTAAAGTTCATGTTAAGGTTTGCCGTTTTTTTCAGTTGCATCTCATATATCTTGTTCATTAATAAATGATCTGTTTAAATTCTTAGGACATTTTAACTTTTGCATGTTGGAAGAAACATATTTCTGAATGTTGCCATTATTAAGAGAATACACTGGTGACTGATGTCCCAAAAATTATTTTTGGTGCGGATCTTACACATCCTCGACGTGTGGACGACAGTGGCCCCTCCATTCCATCGGTAAACTCAGCTTATGATCGAATTGCTTAGCCAATATGAAAAAAATGGAAAAATGTTCTGTATGGTTCTTTGCAAATATCAAGAATAAGTGACTCTCATAGTTGAAATATTTTCACGTGTAATAATTTAATAACAATGTCTGGAGTGCATTATACGTTGTATTCAGATGTTTCCGTTGATGACTATCATGTCTTTTTTTTCGTACTATTTTTGCATCTTATTTATTGTTATCTTACAGTTCCTTGCTCAAGAAACTTACTCATCGAAAAGTTGATGAGATTAGAGATATTTGAGTTAAATATTTTCTCAAGCAAGAGAATAAAGCGGACGACGAGAACAAAGATGATGATATTAAAGTTACTCGATAAACTTTAGTTCCATTTGTTCTTGTGAATGATTACACTTTGGAGCATTATTTTATCATTTTTATGTTTATGGAGATTACAATTGATGTAAAGTTTTTATGTCTTTGGAGATTATAATTAGAGGGTTGTTTTGTTATTTGTTTTATATTTTTGGAGACTATATAGTACAAGTTATTGGTGTGCATTTTTTTTAATAATATAAGTTATTGGGGATTATTGAGCATATTTATACTGATTTTACTAAAAATATAAAAAGTGATAAGAGACCCGTTAGGTATGCAAACGACTCTCCCAGGTTTTACAATAAAAAATATTAAAAAAATTAAAGAGACCCGTTATGTGTGACAATAGTTCTCTCAAGTTTTACGATAAATAAAAAAAAATCAAAGAGACCCATTGGGTGTGACAATGGCTCTCTCTGGTTTAACCATAAAAATATTAGAAAATTTAAAGAAACATCATATCTCTAATAACATGTCTCTTATCCTTTTAAACTATTTGTTGTACATAAAATACCTCATTTATGATTTATCTAATAAGGGATCTCTTATGTCTCAAAAACAGACCTATTCTCATTAGGCGGTCTTTTTATCAAAGAGACCCCTGAGATAGAGACCCGTTCAGATGCGATCTCGTAGGCTTAATTGGACGGGTCTCTTTGCCTATTTTTATAGTAGTGATAGTCTATGGAAATTAAATCAAGTAGCTCCCAAAAAAAGTAAGCACTGGATCTGAGCTAATACTATTTCTCTTACAAATGGTCTAAGCATTATCAGTCTGAACCTCACCTAAAAAAAAGATGCATTGCCATAATTAACTGAAAACTAAGGCCTGACTACATTTTGTCTTCCTTTTTGGTCGAAAATAAGAAACGAAAAAATAAATCAACCGAAGGATGAACTAAAACTTCTTTTACACAATGCAGAAGAAATATCTGAAACATGTAATCAAACTACATGCAGTGTTGGAAATCAGAATTGCAATGTAGAGAGTGCTTACATCCCCTTGTCTGTATGCACGTGACCATCTTCTGAAATTTGTTTCAAGAGAAAATAGACCTTCGCTCCTGCCGTCAAGGAACTTGTGAGAAAAAAAACAGAGAAATTCATAGATCAAATAAAATATCCATAGATCAAATTCCACATTTGTCATTTGCAATACTTTAGATCCAACATGCACTATGAAAAGCAAACAAATACTAAATAAATCACATTTCTAAATTCTAGCCAAGAAGTTCGATCAGTAATAATGATAGTTTATTATGATGAAAGAGGAGAAATCAAAACAAGCTGCCATGCATTGCACATTTGAGGAAGTATCATTAATTTCTACCAAGATAACTAAGAAATCAAGCTCTGAACATCTCAAAATAATGAAAAATAAAAATAAAGTACTCAAAAACCTGAACTGGATCCCTTATCAAAAACCGGAACTGAATGAATGATGGACAGGAAAGGAACCAATCGATTCGGTAAATGAAGAAGAAAGGAAGAAACATCAAATGAAGAAAAGTGAAAGAGTCATCGGATGAAGAAATGCTGATTGCAACCACACTGACATACTCCCTTTTAAGATAATATTTGGCCTGCTCTTGTACAGAAACCAAATTAACCCCATTAATAGTAAAATTCTCCAATATACAACTGTAAAATGACACTTGATTAAGTTCTGTTAAAATTGTCGAAGAAACGAGCTATAATTATCAAAAACATCAGCATATTATCGGATCTAGAATTATAGTATGGGGCTGAATTTTGTCGGGAGTAAAACAGACATCAAAAGAAATCCCAACAAGAAGTAGCAAAACTGATGAGGACTCTAAGAAAGACCAAAGCTCTACAATTTCTTCAGAGGATTTAATCATTAATCTCTATCAGGATAACTAAAAATCTAGCCCTGAACATCTCAATTGATGAAAAATAAAATTAGGAAAATCAATAACTTGAACTGGATCCGGAGGAGTTTGATTTCTAGGCCAATAACAATTAACCCAAAATTTCCAATTTCGCTTCTTTAAAACTGCATAACGAGTATCCATATTAATGCTTTATTATAAAAAATGTTGAGACAGGTCATGGAATCCTTTTGCTTCTAAGTTGGTTGCTGCAGTTTTTGGTAATGTTGATAATATTTGGATTGTGAATTTACTGTTATATCATTTCTTATTTAGTGTTATATTGTTTTGTGGATCAAAATGCACTGTCCCAACAATACGCCTTATAACAGAACCCCCCAGACAATAATCTTTCAATAAATCAAGCAAATCACGAGCAAATAAATGCCAATAAACAAACAGATAAATGCAGAAAAAGATCTAAAAGATAGCGAAGAAAACTGTGAATTTACCAACGTGACTTGCAGACTAAAACCAAATATACCATCAACTTACCCTATCTGGATTTGTAAGACTGGTTTGTAATATCTCTAGTATGTGATGTGCTGCATCTGATTTCGAAAAACAACACACGGCATGCAAATAATACAAAACAAAAAAGAAGATAAAAATACATTAAATGAAAGATTGCTAAATTTTTGCTTTTAACAGAAGTCTTTTTCGTGATAAAAACACATTATTTTCCTCTTCAATTTTGCAACAAAAGTTCCTCCACCCACCAACAAGGAAAAAAATTTCACATGAAAAAATAACAAAAAGGCTCAGCATTATTTTTCTCCTCCTCAATTTCCGCAACTGAAGCTCCTCACCCTGCCAAAAAAAAAAAAATCACATGAAAGAAGAACGAAATTTTTTCAGTAATAGAGCTAAAGAAGCAGAAAAAAAAAAAAACGCCCACTCTTGCTTCAACTTTAGAAGTTTCTCTTTTACTTCCTCCCCAACTTTGTTATTTATATTCATTCTTTGCACTACAAACTCTCACTTTTAGTTTGCAACATCCAGAAAAAGGATGGATGAGATTTGAAAATTAGCAGAGGAAGTATGAAATATCTTATGAACATATTCTTCTCTAGTGACGAGCCCAAAAGTCTCATTCTTGAATGCACTTTCATTAATCTAACCAATAACAAGGTACTAATAATGGTTAATGCTAGAGGGGAGAATGGCAAGTTTGGTCCAAAATTATGGTAGGAGTGAGACGTTGAGTCCCGCGTTTGTTCCAAGTGTGATTTTTAGTCCACAACTTTCAAAATTGGCAAAGATGGTCCGAAATTGTAATTTGTGGACTAAATCTGGTTAGCTGACAGATTTTTGCTTAGGTTGCCAAAATTCAGAATTTGTGAACTTATTTATTTTTATTTAAAAAAATCTGCAAAATTAAATAAAAAATTCTGGACTATATTAATATTAAAAAATATTAAAAATCAGTAATTTTATTTTTAATCCTGGAATATTAATATTGAAAAATAAAAAACAAGTTATTTTAAATTCGGAAATTAGAAGATCTAAAAAATTCTAAACTATTTAAAAAATTCGAAAATTAGTAAATTTATTAAAAAATATTAAAAAATTCCGAACATTAATATTAATATTAATATTAATATTGGAAAATATTAAGAAATTAGTAATTTTATTTTTAATTCTGGAATATTAATTTAAAAAATCAAAAAAATTATTTTAAATTTGGAAATTAGAAAATCTAAAAAATTCTGAATGATTTAAAAAATTATTAATATTCGGATAGCATGTGACCGTTAAAAAATTTCCAAGTTTAAAATAATTTTTTTTATTTTTTAATATTAATATTCCAGAATTAAAAATAAAATTACCGATTTTTTAATATTTTTTAATATTAATATTAATATTAATGTTTTTTAATAAATTTACTAATTTCTGAATTTTTTAGATTTTCTAATTTCCGAATTTAAAATAATTTTTTTTTATTTTTCAATATTAATATTTCAGAATTAAAAATAAAATTACCGATTTTTTAATATTTTTTAATATTAATATTAATATTCGGAAATTTTTAATATTTTTAATAAATTTACCAATTTCTGAATTTTTTGAATAGTTCAGAATTTTTTAGATTTTTTAATTTCTGAATTTAAAATAATTTTTTTTTATTTTTAAATATTAATATTCCAGAATTAAAAATAAAATTACCGATTTTAATATTTTTTAATATTAATATAGTTCAGAATTTTTTTGTTTTTTTTTTAATTTTGCAGATATTTTTAAATAAAAATAAAAAACTTAACAAAATCTGAATTTTGGCCACCTAAGCAAAAATCTGCCAACTAAACAGATTTAGTCCACAAAATTACAATTTCGGATCATCTTTGCCAATTTTTGAAAATTGTGGACTAAAAATCACATGTGGAATAAACGCGGGATTCAACGTCTCACTTCTGCCATAATTTTGGACCAAACTTGCCATTCTCCCATGCTAGAGCCATAGGTCGACCGTCTCGGAAGCAATATAACAATCAAAGCAATGTACAAAAAATATCAAGAGGCTGCATGGTTACCTATTTATATAGCCATGCAAGACTTGGCTGACTGAAAGCCTCACCTATTATTTCCTACGGAGGAGCAAAGAATGCGGAGCCCAAATTTGCGAGCAATTCGATACCGCTATAACACCCCCGTGATTTACGGTGATATTACAGCGCCGTAGATTCATTTTGGAGAACCTACCAGGCTTAACATACATAAAACTCATTAAAAATTAACAACCGCAACATTCACTTATTTAAAAGAACAAACTGTCTCCAACACGACATAGGTTACAAAACCAAACAACACATCGTCCCGTAGGATCACTACTGATATAACAGTTCACAACTGATATAGCAACACCACTAACCATCAAAAACGACATGATAACATCACACGACAGTACCTGTGCGAGTACAAAACCAAAACACAACCATGACTTCGACAATATGACCACCAACTCAAAATAGTACACGATATCAATTGCAGAAAACCTACTCGCGGATTATTTTTTCGCGAATTTCAAAAACCAGATGAAAAAAATTATACTGCCAGAGCATCGTGCTGATAACGTGTTGTAAACTAAAAGAGAGAAGAGAGAATAGTATAGAGAATGTAAATTCTTGTGTATTATAACTGAGGGTGATGGTCTCTATTTATAGAGTACAATAACTTGGAGTCCAAGCAATATAATACCCAAATTAGGGTTACTATAATACATCAACAGACCTGATTAAGTGGGCATCCACAACCGTTAGATGTATAATATTTACTTTGTACTAATAAGTCATTATCTCATTAGTTATTTATTTATGGGCAATACTACTTCTATATACATATTCATACACAAATATATTTTATTTTATTTATTGTGAACTCAATTTATTTATAAAATTATAGTAAATAAATGAATAATATATATATATATATATATTGTACATATTAAAATACACTTTATTTATTGCTAATTTCTAACCCAGGAAAATTAGTATCACTTTTATCCACTCATTTATGAGATAAGTCTACTCTATTTGCTAAAAAAAAAGTCTAGTCTATTTGCAATTTTTAATATCTTTATTGAAAGAATGGCAAACAAGGTAATATGGGCAATACTACTCCAGATCTACTTTATTATTAAAAGAGAGTTGTACATGACATTGTCTTTATGTGGATTTTTTGGATTAGTCATTTTTTTTTCTTTTTAAAAATACACTAACTCCTACACATTTGAGACTTAATGGAAATCATTTTTTTTCTATTTTTTTTTATTTTTCTCTCAATATTTAAAAGTTAATAGTTTTATCGTCTGAACTCTATTTTTTATTATTAATATTTTAAATTAATCTTCTTTTTATGATATTTGATTTAACATTCATTAGGCATATATATAATTAAAATATTCCTTTTTGAATATAAGTTGTTTTTGAATAATTATTACATTATATCTTGATTTTAAATTATTTGTATATAAAATACAAAAATTAGATAATTTTCAAATAATTTCCTTGAAGTAAATCTATCTTTTACAAGATCAATAATATACTTTATTACCCTATACCTAATAAATTAATATCATTGTGAATATCCTGATATATTATTAAGTATAAAATGTGTGACTTTAATCTAAATATTTATCAAAAATATATGACGTTATTTCGCCTGTAAATTGATAAGTATTTATATTAGTATATTAATATAAATAAATATACAATGATCATATAGATTACTGTCATGTTTATATATTTTATATCGAACTTTTACACATCTATACTTAATATTAAAAGAGTCGCAAAAAAGTCTAAGAAAATATGTGTCATCTCCACGTTAATCATCTTTTTAAAAATCTTAAAAAAATGGACGTTTAATTTGGGAGGGGGTTCGAGGGTTATTCCATTATATGCTATCTACCAATTAAAAAATTTCTCTCATTTTATTCCTTTTATTTTTAAGCTAATAGTTTCAACAATTATAATTTTTATGCATCAATTTTATTTTTGAAAAAATATATCAAATTATTTATTACTTCGTGCTCTTTAATTTGACATCCATATAGTATATATAAAGTAATATAAATATAATTATAATGTATTTAGATGATTAAAATATTTCAATATAAAAATATAAGAATATTGAAGAAAAATGTATGTTTAGTTTATTTTCATAGCTTTTTAACAATTATTTAATTTTTAAGAATTATTTTATTCTGATCATAAAAATAGTAAAATATTACATTAATGTCAAATCATATAAAAAAAATATATTAGTAAGAATATCAGTTGTATACTTTTAATAAAAGTTGATAATACAACAACAACAACAATATCAGGGCCTACTGTTCTTTTGGACTTATTTTTCAGTTTTTTAGTTCGATTCGATTCGATTCAGTCCATTCGATTCGATTCAGTCAGTCAGTCCATTCATTCGATTCATATGCCCTTAGATCACATGATAAGAGTTTGTAAATGAAATTAAATCAAATAATAGTATATGTACATGTGTGTGTATACTGACTCATGTATATTTTATAATAATTTTATTATATTATTGAAATTCGATTATATATTATTAATATAATAAAATATTTAACATTTTACGCTGTGCATCGCACGGGAGGACATCTAGTATACATACAATATAGAGAGGAGTAGGAATGTAGCTATGTGGACCCCTTAAACTACATATTATGTCATGCAACTTAATATTGTCAAATTTTAACCAATTTCACAATTTGTGGATGATTTTACCCTTTAACCCACCTACTTTTATCTCATCTTTTTCTTTTAATTCATTATTTTTCTCTCTCCTCTGTTTTTTCTTTTTCTTCCACGAGCCTCTCTTCTCCCTCTTCTCTATTTCAATTCTCTCTTTCCACCATCACCGTTGCTGCCTCAATTTCGTTGCCGGAAACCGTCGCCGCCGCTGCTGCCTCCCAAACCACCATAGAGCTCGTAATATTCTCAACAGAACTCAAGGTTTGGGATCTTCCATACTCTCTCTATCGATTTTATTTCTCTTTCTCCATCTTTCTCTCTCTAGAAAAATCCTAGATCTAGCTTGAAATAACACTACTACAAAACTGGGCTTTTAACAGCGGTTCTGGAGCCACATTAACAGCGGTTCCGGAACCACTGTTAAAGGTGGTGTTTAATTTAACAACATTCGGCGTAAAACCGTTAATTTTGCAGTAAATTTAATAAATGTTTTTACGGAACCGTTAAATCGACATTTAACATCGGTTCCGTGAAGAAACCACTGTTAATTTAACAGCGGTTTCTACGGGAACCGCTGTTAAACTGGACATTTAACATCGGTTCCGTGAAGAAACCGCTGTTAATTTAACAGCGGTTTCTACGGGAACCGCTGTTAAACTGGACATTTAACATCGGTTTTTCCTAAGAACCGCTGTTAATTTTTTTTTTAAATACCAGGTTTGTTTTTTTTATTTCCAACCTGCTACACATACACATAAAACAGCATCCTAAACACCAAAAACAGCATCCAACCACAAAACATAAAACAAAACCTCAACAACACAACTTTATTTCATCCATTCACCAATACAACTAAATAACTTTTATCCAACCATCAAATACAATAACATTCTATCCAATACAAAAAAATACAACACAATTCAAGTACAGCGGCAACAAACAACAACAAGAAAAATCAACACAAGTAAAAGGAGAAAAGGAAGAATAAGAACACAACAACGAATACAATGCAGATCGACGTGAAGATCGTCCAAAATAATCTAGAATACCTACACCAAATCCAATCCCACGTACACGACCAGGGTGCTCCGGTCTCCCAATGGCCTCGGCCAATATATCATGTCGTCCCTCGGGAGTGAAGTTGCCTTGTGTACACTGTGCCTCCAACTCATCATACAAAAGAACGTTTTTTCGTAAGTGTAACACAAATGTGAAGTACATAATAAAAAAAACTTTGTTTCATAAGTGAAACATAAAAGTGAACTTTTAAAATTTTATTCACAACATTTAAATATTTCAAATTAAATATTGCGACTTTTATTTTTTTCAACAACAAAAATTTAAGTTATAGAATTTAATTGCAAAACAAACATTTCTAGAATCAACTTTTGAAAAGATAAGAAAACTAAGTTTATTTAATTTTAAGTACATTGTCAAATATTAAATGATTTTTTAAACTTACGATCTTAGTAATAAACTTAGAAGCATGCTCATAACATATCTAGAAACATGAACTCAAGTCTAGAACAACATCAACATACCTTATACGGAGGTAAATAATGAAAACGATCACTAGAACTCAGCACCGGAAGCTTGAACACTTATTCAAGATGCCTACGATCTTCAAGAATCAAGTTGAGAGGCTGATATAAGGGTTTTGTAAGGCTAGAAGGACTGTCAAAGGGGCAGAGTTCTGACAAGATAAATGAAATAAATGAAAGGGGGTTGGTGTCTTTAAATAGGATATTATACCTTGCGTATGCTATCGGATGGAGTTAACGTACGCTACTTAACGCACGCTAATGCACAAAGATTGCGCACGCTAGTGATCTTCATATCTCACTGTATTATACCATATGAACAAATTACACCAGGAGTCACAGGGCAATATTACTGCAATAATAAGTAAACGAAGCACATTATATATCAATCATTAACATAAAGTATTTAGTTGACAACAAAACAGGAGATTTTCAAACCTGGTATATTAACAAAAGTAGTATGACACCTCCATTTAATATATTACAAAAACTATGCAAAAGTGATTCATATTTACAGAATGTTTCGGCGTGACCTCATATTCTGGAATCGTTTATAATATCTTCATTTTTCACTTCAATAAAAAAAAATCACTTTCAATATATGTCACTAAAATCATTCAACCAATCGTCTCCAATACGGTTACGCAACCTATTCTTGACGATACTCATTGAAGAAATTGTCCTTTCTACACCCGTCGTTGCAACCGGTTAAAGTAAAGCTAACTTCACAAGTTTATAAATTAATGGATGAATTGAATGTTTTCCCATCTCAACTAATGTTCTACCAAGCTCTACAATCCCATCAAGTTTTAAAAATCTATCGTCCGTACTTACATCTTCAAAATAAGTTAGAAGTGATCATTTAAGTTGGATCGGAGAAAATTTGGATGGACATAACTTTGCAAAGTTTAATAATTTATCATTATTAAATGCACGAAAAGAATTTTGTGGATCGACACAACCCATACCCAAAAGTAACTACATACTAATTTTTCCAAATCGATCATCAAGACATTCAAGTTGGATATCTATGATTGCATTAAATGTGTCAAATCGATAACCGGTGGGTCTCAATTTTGCGTCGTTTTCTTCTTGGATCAACAAAAGTACTACCGACCATATCAACAACCACAATATCATGCTTCTCCAGTTATGATTTAACAAAGGTAGTCTGACTCCTTCATTTATGAATTAAAAGCGTACAATTACAAAATTTTGAAACTTTACAAATTAGGTCAAAAAATTAAAAGAGGGATTTACAAATTACAAAGCATGAAAAGCAAGATGTAATATGAGAATGATTTATATATAAACGGAGAGAAGAACTTACAAAAGATGAGAAGAATTAAACACTTGATGATGGTGGATTGGTGATTTGGAGGTTGTTTGTTCCAAACGATTTGGACATCCAATTTACATGCAAAAAGCAACTATTAGCATAAACAGATAATGACCAAATATGAAGAAAAAAGTCAAAGTGAAAATTTATGCTGTCATATTTGAGAAAACATAAAAATGAGATCGATAAAAGTTTCCGGTGATTCCACTCGTCAATTTAAAATATAAGTGTAAGAATATGCAAGGTATGAAAGTAAAGAAACAATAGAAGGACAAATAAAAAAAAAAGAAAAAACTTAGCATCCTCAGTAGCACAAAGGTAATTAATGAAGCAAAAGATTACATCTGACCTTCACAAGAGGAATAAACCAGTCAACCAAATCATTTTCTCTCATCTGGGATCTAATTCTGCACAATGACTCCACAGCTTTGTCTCTCACACAGGTCTCCTCCACAGTACAAAGTGTTTCGAGAGGAGGGAGCAACACATGTGCATGGTCGATTCCTCCAACGTAAGGAATGAAAACACTCAATTCTTCGGCCATAGCAAGCAGCACCTCATCATCATCGTCATTGTTTTCACTCAAAAATGGGATCAACTCCTTCCGGGTCCTCTCCTCCCCAAGTGTACGTGCTATGGTGGATAATCTCCGTATGGAGTTCAAGCGCAGTTGAATGTCATCGTTCTTTAACTCGTCGATTAATATTGCTATCGGATACAGTGGCTCGTCCACCATCGACATTGCACCACAACTAAAAAGAATATTCCTATTTCATCAAAACCATTTACACGAAATAAAAATAAAAATAAAAATCAACTTTATTTGATCTTTTAGAGTAAAGAGCAAACATGAATGATGCAGAAGCAAATAAAACCAAGAGATTGAATGTTGATTAAAAGGATCATAGATCCAAAACTGACTTGTGAACCCCTTCCACGCTGATGTCAAATTATCATATGAAAACTTTACATCGGAGATTTTGAACATTTCTGAAACAAATGGAATTCAGGTTAAAAAAAAAAGAGCTGCATCTAAATACTTGGAATATCATATTTTATTTCCATTCAGAAATGTAAAATGGGGTAAAATCTCAGAAAATCTCAGCCCCAACCGACGAGTTATATTAAAAAAAATTATGAGTTCCGTATTTGTCAAAGAAAAACCTAAGCACAAGGTTACATCATAACCAATCGGAAAAATTTAAGATCTGGCAGCGAAAAATTAAATTCAAAAATAAAAAAAAAACAATAAAAGAGAATAAGGGCTTAGCATGTGAACATTCAAACGATCAAGTACGCGTACACGCGTGTATAGGAAAGAGGTGAAAGTAAAGAGAAATACCGGAGGCAATGAGTTCTCGCTGGCTTTCCTCAGATTCGAAGAGAGAGAGAGAGAGAAGAGTCCGAGATATTGGGAGTGAAGCTTTCCAGTTGAATTTTAGTACAGGGTAGAGAGAAGCGGAGGAAGAAAAATAAAACATGAACTGTTATATGTTTTTAATGATCAAACAACACCGGTTGTTAAGCAACAACCGCTGTTAAATGTATGTGCAAACAACAGCAGTAACGCTGTAACAGTGTTCTTTAACAGCGGTTATCACTTAAAACCGCTGTTAAATATTGGTTTTTTTCTTAGAAAAAAATTAACAGCGGTTATCGTTTAAACCACTGTTAATTGTCACTTATTTAACATCGGTTTTCCTTAAAAACCGATGTTAAATTGCAAGTTCATTTTTTTTAATTTTTCAGGATAAATTTAACAACGGTTATTATAAAACCGTTATTAAGTTGCTATTTTAACATCGGTTATTTAAATAACCACTGTTAATTTATTGTACACTATTTACAAGTATGCCACCGCGTCATTTTAACAGCGTTTTTCGAACAACCGCTGTTAAAAGGGCGCTGTTAAAGGCTAGTTTTGTAGTAGTGTAATGCTATTTTCGTATTTGTTTTTGATGATTTACAACTTTTCATATGATTCCTGGTGATTCGTGGTATATTTGGGGCGATTTCCGACCGATTTGGATGTATTGATGTTTTAGATCTAGTTTTTGCATGTTTGCATACGTGGTTACGAATTTACAGTTGTTACGATTTGTTCATTTCGTACTGGGTTACCATGTTATAATTTTATTATTTCATATCACTATGCCTTATTTTTTGTTATGATTTTGTCATTTCGTATCAGTACAAAGTTACAAAATTTGAATTTCGTAACACATTTGTGCCGATTTGAAATTTTCGTATTGGAGATTTGGTATACATGTTACGAATTTCGTAACTGCTATGATTGGTGAATTGATATGATTTGTGGTTGAACTGATGGATGAATTCATACGAATCTTGTTATTATCGCCTGTTTTTTCTCACATCTGTTACACATGTTACGAAAATTGCAATTTCGTATTGAATATTCTGTTACGATTTTAGATTTTCGTATTGAAATAATGATACGAAAAGCAAGAATAAATGATACGAAATGTGATTTTCATAATAAGGTTATAACTTTGTTACGAATTGCGTATTTCGTAACAAATGTTACCAATTTCGTAAGTGGTGTTACGAATTTCGAAATTCGTAACTAATTCTGCTGTGTGAGATCTGGTTACGAAGTTACGAAATTTGAATTTCGTAACACATTTGGGGTAATGATACGAAAAGCAAGAATAAGTGATACGAAATGTGATTTTCATATTAAGGTTATAACTGTGTTACGAATTTAGAATTTCATATTGGATATTTTGTATCCCTATTACGAAATTCGTATTTCAAATTTGCCTTGTAGGTCAAATGCATCTCATCAAATGCATACATAATTTTCTATTTCGTAACATTATTTACATGTTCCGAATTATTGATTTGCTTTTATTGTTTGTTTATTGTAGAACAAATGGACTTTTAAACGAAAGAATCTGGCATCAGAAGACCACCGGATTATGCTAACTGGTGGGGAGAACACAGTAAAGGATATCCGCTGAAATCAACAATTGAAGCATTCATGAAGCTCCCCCACATCGTCTCAAGATCCGGAAAAGCGCTCCATTACATCATGATTTGTTTCTCTATTACGAATTATATATTTTTTTATTTCGTATCAATATGACTTGTTTCTCTATTACGAATTTACGATTTCGTATCAGTTTGTCATTATTCCATGTTACGATTTTACAGTTCGTTACGAAATGCTAGTAACATTCCTACATGCTAGTAACTCGTTACGAAATGATTATTTCTTTATTGTGTTACTCTATTGTGTGCTGGTAACTAGTTAAGAAATGATCATTTCTTTATTGGGTTATTGTTGGGACAAACAATCCTGTATCGAGTTTTGATAAAGTGCCAACATACATCAAGTCTTCACGCTTCCTTCATACAGCAAAAGGATGAAGTGTCAACATACAGCAAGTTGCTGTCCCGAAGACAATCATACAGCAAGATGTGAGTTTTGATAAAGTGTCATCATACAGCAAGAAGCTTATTAGTCGGCATGATACCAAGTATGGAAGTTGTCCTGAAATATTCATACAGCATATTTCCATACAGCAACCCTAAGTAAACCTACAACGTGGAACCTACAGCTACAGCATTGTAAACGCAACATGTTGGATACAGCATACAGGCTAAAGTGTTGAGACCTTCAACACTTATCCAACAGGACTGAAGACCATTGGAACAGAATCTGTTTTATACGCTAAAGTCAAAACTCCATTTAAAAAAAGTATTTAAATACTAACTGGATAAAGTATTTAAATACTAAGTCGACAGAGATCTTTAGACAAGGAGCAAAATTCGGATCTTGTATTTTACAAGTCAATCATCCCATTGGAACGGACTTTTTGCTCAACGGATCTCTTCCCAATGGATCTATTCCAAAGGCTATATATACCCCGAAGTATGAAGATCAGAGACACTTGAATATACACGAACTCATACAAATATTCAAAGATCTGAGAACTGAGAAAACTGAGACATACTGAGATACATTCGTGAACATCTCAAGAACAGTATATCAAGAGCAAACATATTTCTTCAAGCATACTGCTATTCTTAAGAGAAGAAATATATAAGTGTTCAACCTTGAACAATGTAACACCCTCAAGATATTCGAGGTATATTACAGCGCCGTGAATCCCTATATGGGACCCACCAGGCTGAACGGCATCAAAATCATCGACTCACATAAACGACAAACCAAAACCATGTCATAAAGACGCAAAACAGAATAATCCACCATGTTTACCGGTCAAACATAACATCATCAATCAACACAAACATATAGGCAACAATACAATCCGGACGGACAAGAACTCTTAAGTACTCGAGTACAACCATTAGTTCAAAAGCCACAAAAGATGAAAAGACAAAAAGACATTAAGACGTCACTTAGGCACAATCATCACGCTCGGCCATCATCCGCATACTGGTCCAGCGCCCGCTCGTCTCGATGAACTCCGACCAAATTCATAAAACGAATTTCCCCAAAACGGGTCCCCAGAGGGGTTAGCAATTACGCTAGTACAAGTAACCAGATGAACAACTTACATCTTACACATATAGTAATGTATGCAATAAAGAAAACCGTTTGAAAGCACTCATTTCCGGAAATGCCAATATCAAATCACATTTGTAAAATTCACCACAATTAACCGTCGATCCACACCTCCGTGGACTCCTACCGAGACCCCGTCGGATCTAACCCGTAGTGGTTAAAAGCAAAGCTCGTCGATCCACACCTCCGTGGACCCCTACCGAGACCCCGTCGAGTCTAACCCGTAGTGAGCATACACACGCACACAATTTCTCATACAAAACTACTATGTCAAGATTGTAAGTTCATAAGGATACTTGCCTCGATTAATTAGACGATGACACGAACGGAACGGAAGAGTTGAACACGACCGCAAGGAACCGGAGGAAATGAACCTAACGATTCGAATAACACAATCACAACCAACTCTAGACGATTATGGAAATGGAATACACCCGAAACCCGCCTACGATTCATGTATATTCGTATATAAACAACAACGAGGGCGGACCACAACCAAACCCTCTCGATTCCGTAAAAATCACGAAATATACCATGAATCCGTAGGGAAACTAAGAATACCAACAAGATTAATAATATTCATCATGAATCCATCAACGAAACGGAACGGATCGGAAGAAAATCCCAAAACCCCCAAATCATCCAAAAGTAGGGTTCTAAGAGATTACCTTGGATTTAGGATGAGAAACACAAGTGGATGATGTTAGTCTTACACCAAGAACTCAAGCACAAGAATCTCTGAAGTGATTGGAGGAAGAAAATCGCCTCAAATCGTCTCTGGAGTCGGCCGCGAAAGAGGAAGAAATGAGGTTTTGTGATTATCTCGGTCAACTCCCTGGTTTATATAACCAGGGAGTGTTAGCGCACGCTAAGACCTCAAGGTTAGCGTGCGCTAACGGGATAGGGTTACCAACCCTCCTGTTAGCGTCCGAGTCCAGAAGCCAGGGTTTTTGCCATTAGCGTGCGTTACCATGCATGTGTAGCGTGCGCTAATAACCTATCGGTAGCGCGCGCTATCGACCAATAGCGTGCGCTACCTGAACATCAGCCGAGTCCAGTAGCCAACTGCCCAAACCTCACCTGACCCGTTAGCGTGCGCTACCATACCAGCAGAAGCGTGCGCTAACTAAAATCTGCTTGAATTCGGAGTAAATCGCCCAAGATCGATAAAGCCACACTAGCGCGCGCCATCAACAACGTAACGTGCGCTAGTCTCCCGACATTAGCGTGCGCTAGACAAGATAGCGTGCGCTAATCCGATAGTCGAGGCCACGGGAGTGAAACCGCCACTCCTGTGGTTAAATCGTTAGCGTGCGCTATTTAATTAAGCGTAGCGTGCGCTACCAATGGATTTCTAGCGTGCGCTACACAGAAATTTAGCGTGCGCTAGATACAGATATAAACGACCCAAAATACCTAATATGAACGAAACGTCAAACGGAACACCTCAAAACGCAACATAGCATAGAATGGATCCACGGCAACCCAAACGGCGGTTCCGCACAACAATTACGAGAATCGATCAAAAGATGACGGAAAAGTTACATCAAGGATACATGAGGGTCACCGCAATCGAGAATTACACCGTAAATACCATTACAAGGGAAAGAAAAATGCGGATATTACATTCTACCCTCTAAAAATAAGTTTCGTCCGAAACTTAAGAAACAAACAACTCGGGGTACCTAGCACGCATGCTATCCTCGTTTCCCAAGTTGCCTCCTCGACACCGTGTCTCGACCACCGCACCTTGACCAAAGGTATGGTCTTATGCCTCAATCGTTTCTCACGATGCTCCAAAATCTTCAAAGGGCGCTCTTCGAAAGTAACATCTTCGCGACATCAATCTCTCCATAATCGATGATGTGACTAGGATCCGGACATATTTCCTCAATCGGGAAACATGGAAAACGCTATGAACATGACTCAAGGCCGAGGTAACGCCAAACGGTATGCCAACCCACCTACTCGCTCGAGGATCTCGAAGGGGCCGATAAATCTCGGACTCAACTTCCCTTTCTTCCCGAAACGAAACTCCTTCGTCGGCGACACCTTTAGCAAAACATGGTCTCCCACCGAATTCCAAAGGTCGACGACGGATGTCGCATACGACTTCGTCGACTCTGGCGCCAACATCCGTTCCCGAATTAACTCTATCTTCCGCCTCGTCTCTAAAACGACATCCGGCTCGGTCCCACCAAATCGGACGCCTCATTCCAACAAATCGGTGATCGACATCGCGCCCGTAAAGTGCCTCATACGGTGCCATCCGACCGACGCGTGCCAACCGTTGTTGTACGTGAATTCGATCACGGCAAATGTTCCTCCTACCACTACTCCAATCGAGGGCACAGGCACGTAACAAGTCCTCGAACGTCTGGATAGTGCGTTCCGATTGTCCATCTGACTGGGGATGAAAAGAGGTACTCAAGTGTAAACGGGTACCCAACGCCTTATGCACCACCTGCCAGAAGTGCGATACAAAACGGCCGTCGCGATCCGAAACAATAGACTTCGGAGTACCATGAAGTCTCACAATCTGCGCGATAAACACACGAGCTAACTTCTCCGGGCCCCAAGTGTCCTTGATGCCCAGAAAATGTGCTGACTTGGTCAGACGATCAACAATCACCCATACTATATTCATGCCCGACCTCGATCTCGGCAAACTCGTAACGAAATCCATCGATATATCTTCCCACTTCCATTCCGGAATGGGAAGTGACTGCAATAACCCAAATGGCCGATGCTCGATCTTGACTCCGACAAGTCAAACATCTCGCTACAAACCGTGCGACCTCATCCTTCATATCATTCCACCAAATTTCTTCTCGTGTCCTTGTACATCTTACTCGAACCAGATGAGCAGAATAAGGTGTAGCATGGGCCTCCCGTGAAATACTCTGCCTCAACTCGAGTCGTTCGGCACACAAAGCCGACTGAATCTCAAAATACCATCCTCGTGAATCACAAACCCGTGAGACTTTCCTTTAAGAACGTTCTCTCGGATTTGAGTAATCATCGGATCCTCCGATTGCTTGACTTAATTTCGTCGATCAAGGATGACGAAATCTCTAAAGCACAAAGTTGCCCAACAGCTCCCGGCAACGAGACCTCAACATCTAACTCGATCAAGGCTCTCCGAAGCTCAGACTGAGACGTAAGGATCTCAAGCGTTCGCAACGCAATCGGTTTTCGACTCAAGGCGTCGGCCACGACATTCGCCTTGCCCGGATGATAAAGGATTTCGAGGTCATAATCCTTAATCAACTCTAACCACCTCCTCTGCCTCATATTTAACTCTCGCCGAGTAAATATGTATTTCAGCTTTTATGATCAAGAAAATCGACATGTGGAGCCGAAAAGATAGTGACGCCAAATCTTGAGCGCAAAACGATCGCCGCTAACTCCAAATCATGAGTAGGTAGTTCACTCATACGGCCTCAATCGCCTCGACAAGCATAGGCAATGGTCTTGCCGTCCGCATTAATACACACCCAAGACCACGACCCGAAGCATCGCTATAAACGGAAAAACCTCGTTGCCACATGGCAACGCCAAAATCGGGTGAAGTCAAACGCTTCTTGATTCCTCAAAACTCGATCGCTCTCGTCATTCCGCATTTAACTTCTGATTTGAGTAATCGCGTAAGTGGCCGCCGCCGAGAAACCCTCTACGAACCTACGGTAGTAGCCAGCTAAACCCAAGAAACTACGGAGCTCCTTCACATTCTTGGGCGGTGCCCAATCCAATACGGCCTCAATCTTCTGCGGATCCACACGAACCCCTTCGGCTGAAATCACGTGACCTAAAAACATCACTTCCTTCAGCCAGAACTCACATTTCGAGAATTTTGCATAGAGTTGCTCGGTCCTTAAATTGTCTAATATTATCCGCAAATGATGGGCATGCTCTTCCTCATTCCTCGAATAGACAAGAATATCGTCAATAAAGACGACGACGCACTTATCCAAATACTCGATAAAAACTTTGTTCATCAATTGCATGAACACCGCCGGCGCATTAGTTAACCCGAAAGGCATGACTACGAACTCATAATGTCCGTACCTCGTCCGAAAGGTCGCTGCACATCGGACTCTCTCACCCGGAGCTGATAGTATCCTGATTTCAAATCAATTTTCGAGAATACCGCAGCTCCCTGCAACTGATCGAACAAGTCATCAATTCTCGGCAAAGGATACCTGTTCTTGATGGTCACCTTGTTTAGTTCGCGATAGTCGATACACAAACGTAGTGAACCATCCTTCTTCCGCACAAACAGGACCGGTGCGCCCCAAGGCGAGGCGCTCGGTCGAACATACCCCGACTCAAGAAGCTCGCTCAACTGCTTCTTCAACTCTGCCATCTCTGAAGGTGCCATGCGATACGGCGCCTTGAAATAGAGCGCGCCCGCTCTAATTCTATAGCAAACTCAACCTCACGGTCCGGTGGCAATCCTTAACTCGTCAGAAATACATCAGAAACTCATTAACGATCGGAATCGACGAAAGCTCGACTCCACCATCCTCCGCCTTTAAGGCATAGCACCAATAACCGACACCCCTTTCGCAGAGACTCATCGCCTTCAAGGCATTAATAACGACTGGTTTCCCTCTTTCGCCCGCGAAGAGTGCTCGGTGCCGTCCTCGGCTAACATAGTGATGATTCTCGTGCGGTAGTTCAAGATCGCACCAAGCCGCTCGAGCCAATCATCACCAAGAATCAAATCCTCACCTCGATACTCACAACAATAAGATTAGAGGGCCAAGTCCTCTCACAAATAAGTACAGAGGCCTCGAACCTCCCGATCACCAACGATCCTATCGCCGCTAGGAAGCTTAACGATGAAGGGTTCACAAGGCGTCAAACGGTCGAGACTCAAACGACGCACACAATCCGTAGATATGAACGAATGCGTAGCACCTAATCGAAAAGCACACTGACAGGATGAGAAAGAATATAAACGGTACCTGTCGCCACGGTAGCCGCTGGATCATCGGCTCTCCGCATCTCATAGACACGCGGATGGGCGGAGCCGACACTGGAAGCTCCCCCCTTAGAGGGCTGACCCCGACCTCTCCCCCGACTAGCACTCGGCGGAGACTGAGGAGCAAACGATCCCTGATTCACACTTGGTTCCCTAGGCGCTGGAATGGAAGCCCGGGCACCAAGAATTTTCTCCCTCTCAGCACAGAAAGCAGCCTTGTGGCCCGGCTGGCCACACTGATTACACGTCGGAAAGGGCTCAAACAAGTACGACCGATGTGGCTTGTACGACCACAATTGAAACACTTCACATCACGATAAGGAGCACCGGTAGTTCCACGAGGACCCCAATGAACGAGCCGACCACCGCCGGGGAAGTTAGCAGATTGGGATCTCTGCTGACCCCCACTCTTGTGGCCCGAAAAGTTCCCAGCGGACTTCTGCTTCTTACTCTCGCGGGCCGCCTCACTCGCCGTCACCGACATATCATAAGCAAGGGCCCTACTCTGATAATCCTTCAATGTAGTGCATACGAGCCCCGACATATAGTCCCGAATCGGCAACTTCATCCGTCTGGAGAAATGGAAAATCTTGTCACTCTCCTCGACAACTTGGGTCTTCACATAACCCAACTCTTTGTTAAAATCAGGAATAGCTTGAGCTACGGGATATCCCGTGGTTGAGCATCATAAAAGCATGTACCCGAGCTCGTCTGATCGCCACGGGCAATATTCGATCTCCATCAACTCTTGAAACTCACCACGTAGCAAGATGGTCTTTGGGCCCAACGGCCTCCCACCACCCGTAAGGCCCCCGTGAGAAAGTATTGGGCAATAGGGACTCTACGTTCCTCAGGACAGTTAGTGGCAACGAAGACCTTAGACATCTCCTTGATCCACCCTTCCCAGCCAATCGGGTCTGAAGCTCCCGAAAACTGAGGAGGATGCATCTTGATAACATCTTGGAGCCATCGGTCCGCTCCGCCCCGATTAGCATGGGCCTGCTCCGGGTTCTGAACCGCCTGAGCTATTGCCGCCATTTGGTTCACCATCTGTTGCATAACGGCCGCAATACCAAGATCGGCACGCTCCTGAGAAGAAGCATGGCTATGACGGTCGCCGATCGCGGCCTCGAAGATCGTGGACGTGGCCGCCCACCGGCCGCCCACGCCCCCGGCCGCGTCCACGACCACGACCGCGACCACGACCTCTTCCAAGATCCATACCGGAGTTAAATAAGTAGCAAAATCCATACGAGGATCGACAAGAAAAGAACAATCACAAGTCGAGAATCAAGGGTACGATAGATGGTATTAATGTTCAGAGGAAGGAAAACTTACGGCACCGGTAGTACTGGAATCATGGCGGCGTGACGATGATGTGCAAAACAAAACACCACAAGACCCAATAAACCGACAAGCCTAGGTATCCATAAACTGGCTCGATACCATTTTCTCGTAACACCCTCAAGATATTCGAGGTATATTACATAGCCGTGAATCCCTATATGGGACCCACCAGCCGAACGGCATCAAACTCATCGACTCACATAAACGACAAACCAAAACCATGTCATAAAGACGCAAAATGTAATAATCCACCGGTTTACATCCAAACATAACATCATCAATCAACACAAACATATAGGCAACAATACAATCCGGACGGACAAGAACTCTTAAGTACTCGAGTACAACCATTAGTTCAAAAGCCACAAAAGATGAAAAGACAAAAAGACATTAAGACGTCACTTAGGCACAATCATCACGCTCGGCCATCATCCGCATATCGGTCCAGTAGCCTCGTCTCGATGAACCCGACTGAAATTCATAAAACGAATTTCCCAAAACGGTCCCAGAGGGGTTAGCAATTACGCTAGTACAAGTAACTGATGAACAACTTACATCTTACACATATAGTAATGAATGCAATAAAGAAAACCGTTTGAAAGCACTCATTTCCGGAAATGCCAATATCAAATCACATTTGTAAAATTCACCACAATTAACCGTCGATCCACACCTCCGTGGACCCCTACCGAGACCCCGTCGAGTCTAACCCGTAGTGAGCATACACACGCACACAATTTCTCATACAAAACTACTATGTCAAGATTGTAAGTTCATAAGGATACTTGCCTCGATTAATTAGACGATGACACGAACGGAACGGAAGAGTTGAACACGACCGCAAGGAACCGGCGGAAATGAACCTAACGATTCGAATAACACAATCACAACCAACTCTAGACGATTATGGAAATGGAATACACCCGAAACCCGCCTACGATTCATGTATATTCGTATATAAACAACAACGAGGGCGGACCACAACCAAACCCTCTCGATTCCGTAAAAATCACGAAATATACCATGAATCCGTAGGGAAACTAAGAATACCAACAAGATTAATAATATTCATCATGAATCCATCAACGAAACGGAACGGATCGGAAGAAAATCCCAAAACCCCCAAATCATCCAAAAGTAGGGTTCTAAGAGATTACCTTGGATTTAGGATGAGAAACACAAGTGGATGATGTTAGTCTTACACCAAGAACTCAAGCACAAGAATCTCTGAAGTGATTGGAGGAAGAAAATCGCCTCAAATCGTCTCTGGAGTCGTCGGCCGCGGAAAGAGGAAGAAATGAGGTTTTGTGATTATCTCGGTCAACTCCCTGGTTTATATAACCAGGGAGTGTTAGCGCACGCTAAGACCTCAAGGTTAGCGTGCGCTAACGGGATAGGGTTACCAACCCTCCTGTTAGCGTCCGAGTCCGTGGTTTTTGCCATTAGCGTGCGTTACCATGCATGTGTAGCGTGCGCTAATAACCTATCGGTAGCGCGCGCTATCGACCAATAGCGTGCGCTACCTGAACATCAGCCGAGTCCAGTAGCCAACTGCCCAAACCTCACCTGACCCGTTAGCGTGCGCTACCATACCAGCGTAGCGTGCGCTAACTAAAATCTGTTTGAATTCAGTAGTAAGCGCCAAGATCGATACACTAGCGCGCGCTACTGAACAACGTAACGTGCGCTAGTCTCCCGACATTAGCGTGCGCTAGACAAGATAGCGTGCGCTAATCCGATAGTCCAGAGGCCTGGGAGTGAAACTGCCACTCCCAGGGTTAAATCGTTAGCGTGCGCTACGAATTAAGCGTAGCGTGCGCTACCAATGGATTTCTAGCGTGCGCTACACAGGAAATTTAGCGTGCGCTAGATACAGGATATAAACGACCCAAAATACCGGAATATGAACGAAACGTCAAACGGAACACCTCAAAACGCAACATAGCATAGAATGGATCCACGGCAACCCCGAAACGGCGGTTCCGCACAACAATTACGAGAATCAGATCAAAAGATGACGGAAAAGTTACACTGAAGGATACATGAGGGTCACTGCAATCGAGAATTACACCAGAAATACCATTACAAGGGAAAGAAAAAATGCGGATATTACAAACAACACATCATCAGCTCAAGCTCAAGAAAGTCAAGCTGTTGTTCAACCCGTGATCTTACATTTGAAGAAACCATCAGCCCTGTGTGGATTGAGAAAGCCTTGCTTTTCCTGAACTGTGTGTGACGGATCTGCATTGAAGAGACGAAGCTTCGGAACTGTGTGTGAAGAAGCTAGTCAAGTGAAAGCTTTGACCAATCTGTGTGAACGGTTGAAAGCTTCAGTCTTTGTATCAATCTGTGTGAACGATACAAGGATACGTTTGATTATAGACACGTAGTTGTGTACGTAGTGTTTATAATAAACATTTTCACTCCTGTGTGGAGGACCAGTGGACGTAGAGGGGTTTACCTCTAACCACTTTAAATATCATGTCATTTACCTTCTGCAATTTACTGTTTTCATTACTGTTATTATTTTACAAGTATACACTGCATACCCTGTACGCACTAAGCAAACAGGAGAAAACTTAGTTGCTGTATTTACAGCAACTTACTATTTCAAGACTTCCGCTACGCACTCCTATTTGAAAATCATACAACTTGTTGCTTAAACACTTTCCAAGTTGTATTCTGTATACTTAGTGACCAACAAGTGGTATCAGGAAAGCCGGTTGATCAATCACTCTACAGGAAGCTTATTGGCTCACTCATGTACCTAACAGCTAGCAGGCCCGATATCTAGTTTGCTGTAGGAGTGTGTGCTCGATATCAAGTAGCACCTAAAGAATCACACTTCACGACATCCAAACGAATCCTCAAGTACGTCAAAAGAATAGTCGATGTAGGACTATGGTATCCTAAAGAAGGTGGATTCGATTTGATTGGCTACAGCGACTCGGATCTCGGAGGTTGCAAGCCAGATAGGAAGACTACAAGCGGTACTTGTCACTTTCTTGAACCTAGACTTGTATCGTGGTTCACTAAGAAGCAATTGGCAAACTCGCTTTCCACAGCTGAATCAGAATACTATGATGCTGGTAGTTTCTATATGCAGATCCTTTGGATGCAATAACAGCTGTCAGATTATGGAATCACTGTCAAGGAAACACCCATCATGTGCGACAGCATGAGTGCAATTGCAATAACGCACAATCCTGTATTGCACTCGCGAACTAAGCACATTCATATGAAGCATCACTTCATTAGGAATCATGTTGAGAACAAGGATGTTCGGCTCGAGAAAGTTCATACAGATATCCAGTTAGCCGACATCTTTACCAAGCCTCTCAGCACAGCAAGATTCTGTATGCTTCGACAAGAATTGGGATTGCTACAGCCTGACTCCCTGTAAGTTTTAATGCTTTTACTCAACAATTGAGGGGGAATGCTGTAAGACCCAAGAATACAGTATCGACCATTAATTATCTGTACACTCAGACAATCCGACAGCACTGTAGGAATAAAAGGACAGAAACTCACCCTACAACTGACGTATGCAATAATTAAGGGGGAATACAGTATGACCCTTGAATACAGTATTAATCCAATAGTTGCTGTCAGAATTGAATCCCATATGTACCTATTAAGGGGGGACGCTGTATTTTCGCGGATACAGCACATACTATGGAATTCAATTAATGTTATTCTAATATTTTATTCATTTTAAAATATATTTGAGTCCACGTGCCCTGTTTTTAATCAAACGTCTTTCGCATTAAATGCTTTGCACGACATCTGGACTATTTTATCTCAAACGCTGCAATTTTTCAAATTAATTAATAATTTCAACTGCCGTTTCGGGCAATAAGGGAAGTCGAAATTTCAGAAGTGGGACCAGTTATCATTTCAAAATCGGATGGATAAGATGTACCAGTTATGCTTAATTTAATCATGTTCGTTCATTCAAAAACGACGGTTCCCATCCCTTAAAATCTGACCGTTCACTGTCTGGAAACCCTAATCTTCCCCCGCCCACTATAAAAGGACTGTTTATTACTCCTTCGACGCTTTCTGCAAAATTGAAGAGTTCTTGAGCAAACAACCTACAAGATTTACTGCATTTTTCTCCATTTTCTTTGAATCTTACTCACTTTCTTTTCAAGAATCACTATGGCATCATCGCAGACCTCCTCTCCATCTCTCAAGAAGTTGGCCACCCTCATTGACGGGCGAATTTTCGCCAGATCTGTTGTCATCGAACGTGTTCACGCTGAAGGAGATGACGTTGAATCCATGGAGATGGTCGTTTCAATGATTCGTGAACAAGGCCTCTATTGCCTTGGTAGCCACACTGCTGAGCGCTACGACGAGAAAATGGTTGAGGAATTTTATCTCAACGCGTTTGTCCATTTCTTCTCTCTTGCACATGGAGGAAATGTTGCTGACATCACTACCACCGTCCGCGGAGTGGAGATCCGCGTTGACCAAGAACTTCTGCAGATTTTGTATAAGCTCCCTTCTGTCGGGCCAGAAATGTATGGAAGAACTTGAGACTTTTGGGTCTCAAGAAATCCTCACTGCTTATTGGGGATTGTTCAATGGCTCTGCATCGAACCTGACTGTTCATGCATCTTGCCAGAAGAAAAATTTCTGTCTGCCTTTTATTTATTTACATGATTTCTGTTGTCGTGTTATAGAGAATAGGACTGGTGCTTTCAAGATGAGCACCAATCTGATATTTAGGATGATGGTCGCCATTATGTCCGGTGAAAAGGTCAATTGGTGCCAAATTGTCCTGAAAAGACTGCAAGAAGAGGCTTCTAAGCCTGCTTCACAGAAGAAATCCTTTGGTATGATTCTCAATCATATTCTGACCAAATGCGGTGGTGCCGCAAGCCAAAGGAGCCAAGATGATAAATCAGCGGAAATACATTGGAGGGAGCAGGCCCTTTGTGTTCAACAAAGACAGACTAATCGTGGAAAGACCCTTTGTCCGGAATATGCCACTTTCTGCCGACCCAAGGGACATTACTTCGAAGTCCGTAAGCGAGGAGAATTCTCAGAAAAGGAAGAGATCTCACAGCAAAACTCCCCTTGCTGCTGAGAAGCCAAAAAGAAAGCTAAGAAGGCTTTCCAAATCGCAGACAGAGGCGCAACCCACTGTATCAAACCCTCAGGGCGCAACCCCTGTGGAAGAGATAGGTGCTACTGTGCAAACATTAGATCCCGAGCCATTGGCGGCAACGACGGATGAACAGCTATCTGCCAATGTTGAAGTATCGGGCGAGACGGCTGCCCCTTTGGAGCCAACAACCATATCTCCTGTACGAGAACCCACACCTATAAGGGATCCATCTCCCCTTAGGGTGCCAAACCCTGTATGGGATCCCTCTCCAATATAAGATATCACACCTGTAGTGGAATGGAACCCATGCCTACAGTAGACCCATGCACTGTACGCAGTCCCTCTCCCGACACAATCATTAACAAAACTTTGCTATCAGTTCAAATTGAACAAGCTTACGAACGTTTTGTTCAATGGAAATCATACAAGGTTGCTCCATACGACACTTTGTATAACTGGAGCGAGTGGAGAGATGAAGAATTATTTGTCCTTGAGGTAACAAATTCTCCAATTGAAGTCCTATTCCAATGGGACAATATCTTCTGCAAAGAGCTGATTTCGAGCCATTTCATGGACAAAGATGATGCTCGAAAGAAAGGACAATCTGTATCCGAGGAAACTGTTCCTGTTAGTCCAAAAACAGAACATGACTCAGACGACGATGACAACGCCTTTCAGGCTGGTCTGAGAATGAGCCGTGATGAAACCAAGGAACAGGAGCTCTCCAGAATGCAACAACAACAGGGTGAAGGGACCTCACGACAACATCAGTCCCCTCCCCAACAGCAAGGAACTGTTCAAGACAGCGAGGAATTAGTCCCTCCTATCATGGAAGAACCAACAGTTTCATAATAGGCACCCGAGCCTGTCGCCGCCTAACCTGACGACCAAGCCCGCGCCATCCCGCAGGAGGAATCAGTCCCTCTGTAGGAGTAGGCGGACGTTGAGAGATAACACGAGGAATTAGTCCCTCATGTACCTATGTCTACAGAAACCATTACCGAACAGGAGGAATCAGTCCCCCCTGTCGCTGAGCCCGAACAACCACAAGCTGCACCAACAGCAACTGATGCCCCCGCATCACCAATTAATGTAGAATTCGAGGACAGTTTCTTACCTGAGGATGAACCACAGCGGCCACGCTCTCATGTGGTCTTCAGACAACTCAATGGAGCTGATGAAGAAAAGCCAAGCTCTCCAGCTAGGCACGAGCAACTTCAAGCTCTCGGTCGCCAAACTGTTTTCCTACAGGATGCTGTGAATGCCCTGCACACTATTGAAAAAGAGATCAATTGGTTGCATGAGACTGCCATAGACGAAATGACGGGTGTCAAACGAGAAATCTCCCAAGTGGAAGAAGCCTTTCGTATTTTGCCCACCGTCTTAAGGCAAGCTCTCAATCAACTTCAACAGCGCCAGGAGTAGATTCTCTTGGAGGTACAAGCAAAGCTACGCATCTCTGAAGCCAAGACTACTTCTGCTCTACAGTAAATAGGCTCCCACCATAGAGGCCATGATAAAAAGATAGATGATATTCACTAGTGCTTAAATCACTAGTTGATAAAATGTCAAGTATGGAGACCAAACAGGATGATGCAATGAAGTTCCTGGAACGCCTTGATGAGGAGGTCTCTTATCTTGATGAGGCCAAAAAGGGGGAAGAAGCTAGAGAAGCTGGTGTTGTCACCCAAAATATTGTACGGAGTGATTTGCTGGAATGTATGAGTAACAAACAAAATGCAAGAGCACGAGCGATGGAATGAAAATAACACAAGATTTGCCGAGGTTGTTAGTCCCGGGCTTGAATGCTCTCGCGAGATATTATTAATAAAAATATTATTTGAGTACAAGTATTAATGTTCTAGTGCGATTACAATGAGTGTAATAACCCTAGGTGTCTAGCTGCTAAGAGCTGATGATTGCCGGAAGAACCAGAGTTGATGCTCTGTGAGTTCTTGTAACAAAAATTAAATATAGAGAGGGAGTCTGTTTATGCCGATCGTCTCTCTATATTTGTGATTTCTCTTGAGGTAAATGTATATGGATGTAGATCTCTTCTCCGAAGATCTGTGTAGATTCCAACCTTTTATGAACATATTTTTCGAACCCAATTCGTGAACCCAATTTCTGAACCTAATTCGTGAACCCATTTCCAAATGCTGGAAGCCTTCTATTTATATAAGATGAGGTAGTTGGGATGTCTTAATCCCAAGCGGGCGATCGTCTTTCCAGCATTAAATGCTAATTTAATGCTTCTGACACGCCATTGGTGGCGACCGGGGTGATCGCCTGAGCGTGTGGGTCGGTTTCCTTAAAGTCCACAGCCGCTACAGGATGTCAACTGTGCGAACCAATGAGAGACCGAGACGTGCCCCGAGAATAAGTCCTGGGAGATCCCGCCTAGGGCGTTTTTTGCAGATCTTGTCAGTTGGTGAGAGGCCGTCCTTGTCACTGACAGCTAGTAATGGGCTGGAGTCAAAAAGCCTTCTCCTGCTACGCCATTTGCGGGTCTGCACGTGGGCCTTGTTCCTGAGATTCTAGTCCTCGTAGACTTTAACGGAGGTCGGCTTGGCACGCGACATAAGATGGTCGTCTTTGAATGGGCACTGAAGGCGATCGCCTTGTGAGTCGATCACCTCGTACTTGACCTTGGTCCGACATCTTAGCTTGGCAAGACTGCCTTGGTTTATCTGATACTAAACTTGGGCCGACAGGCCACTGTGCCCGATCGCGGTAGAAGCGATCGCGTATTCTGAGGCGTAGAAATCGGCGCACAACAATTGCCCCCCAGCTCGCTCTGATGTTGAAGACGTGGGGTGAGGTGGTTCCACTGGCGGTCGCTTGAATGGACTATGGTTGACTCGTCACTCTGCGGAATTCGATTTTGAATTCGGACGACCTACTCGGTCGCTGAAAAGAGAAGGAGGCGAAAGTTTGACTTGAGACGTCGTTCAGGCACGTGGCATGTTCCTGCTGGGGGGGGGGGGTCCGACGGTTTATACTTTTTCGTCTGGCGTGCCCTCGAAACGACGCGCATGCGGGTCTCGAGGGCGGCATTTAATGCGGTCTTTCCCGACCTTTGCATTCTGATCCTCGAGATTTTATTTATTTGCCCAGAGGCCCCTGCCTTCGTCTATAAGAAGGGCTAGGGTTTATGGGTTAACTTCATTTGCACTCTGAGGAGAAGAATATCGCCGGACCTTTGAAGCTTTGTGTTGCCGAGCGTCATTTGATTCAGACCTTTAGGTAAGAAAAAATAACCTTTTCTTACTCCTTTCTCTTTGAATATGTCCGGAGGAAGACCAAATGTGTACGAGGCGGGTAGTACTTCCGCCGCCGGGGCTTCGACCGCCCGGGATGAATTTTCTGTGGAGTTCCATGTGGAGACCGCCGTCGAGGCCATCCGCGCCGGGATTGAGCCCGCGGAGGTCGAAGAACTGTTTAATGAAGTTGATGTGGCCAGGGCAGCGGAGATGGATGCGAAGGATCACTGGGAGCGGAACAGCGCGTTCGGCAAAGCCTTCACAGATTTTGCCGAACTCATGGAGAGATTGGACGGCCCACTCCCCAACTTTAACTTCAGTGAATACTCGATCGCCCATCCTTATAAACCTGTAAGGCAGACGTTGTTTCGGGCTGCTCGCCACTCTCCGTGGTCCCTTGGCCAGATCGGGAGCTCGACCACCAGGAAGGATCTGGACCGTTGGAGGGCGAGGTTCCATGTTCCTTCTGATGTTTGCCTCCACGTGCCCACCGAGAACGAGCGAGCCGATCAACCTCCCGAGGGCATGGTCACCGTCAGCGAGGCGATAATGGAGGCTGGGCTGCGATAATGGAGGCTGGGCTGCGATTCCCATTGCCATTCGTTGTCTCCTACCTACTGACCGCCTGGAACGTGGCGCCGCTTCAACTGACGCCGAACGCCTGGCTGCAGATCGTCTGCACCCTTATTTTGTTTGGTGGCCATCGGCTGTATCGTCTTCTTTCGCCATTGGAGATGAACCATCTTTTCAAATTGACGGCTGAAAAAGGCTCTGTCGGCGGCTAACATATCCAATGTCGCTCAGGCCGGGTGATTCTTGGGGTCCCGAACAAAGTAAGGGGCGATCCGTCGAAGTGGTTCTGGGTCGGCGGTGCGTGAAAGTCGGCAGCGAGCGACAACCCCACTGACGAGTTTGATATTCCCACCGGCTTTCGGAAGAGGAGTCCGAGTAAGGGTTTAGACTCTCCATTCGTTCGGATACATTCTGAACTGATCTAATTTGGCTCTTTTTGCAGGTGCCATTGTTCCGGCGGCAGGCAACCTCGCTTTTGATTTCGCGATCGTCTGGGAAAGGATACATAGTCTTCCCGACGACGATATAGACGCTCGCCGGATTAATAACGAAGCTTGCTGGTTGGCTGCTCGGCTGTTTCGTTTTCCGCGTCACCTTTTGGTTCCAGGTATGAACTTTCACGATCTTCTTTTGACATGACGATCCTCTTGACTGAGAAAGGTGACTAACTTTTGTCGATTGCTTTCTTTTGCAGAAATTCGCTTCCCTCATTTCCCAGAGCCCCCGGCTGCGATCTCCATGTCTAATCCGGGGATCATGAGCTGCCTTCGCCAGGAAAAGAAGACGAGCTGAGCTCCTGCCGCACCGCTCCGACCGATCCCGGAGGCAAGATCTCTCCTGGAGCCGGTCGTCGAAGAACAGGAGCCTCGGGAGGAGGAGCCAATTCGGCTCAACCGCAAGAAATGGAGGACTGTGGAGCCCTCGGCCCCTGCCACTGCTGACGAGCCGCCGATCTCCATGCCTCCGCTTTCCGCGGTTCCTCTGGTGGAGGGGTCCACGCCCTCTTAGGCTTTTCTGGAGGCCACGACGATCACTGATGCTGAGATCCTGCGTGGGAGGCCATTCTTCGGCCGTGACCCGGAAAAGGTCGAAAGGTAAGCTTGGTTGCTTTGCTGGGTTGCGAATATTTATGTCCTCCATATACCAACTCTTTTGTTCTTGGCACAGGCTTCGTCGCATCGACCCGAATTTTGCTCGCCGTTGGTGAGAGATTTCCTTACGAGCAGATCTCCTCACGAGGCTTGCGATGTCCCCCACTACGTCGCCCGGGCTACCAACTCCTTGTCGAAGGCCTAGAAGACTGACCTGGACGCGATCGCGTGCCGGCGATCTCCCGATGTGATGCAGGCGACCATTGCTCTGGCCCTTCACACGGCGACGATGGCCGCCCAAGCTATGAAGGAATATGAGAGGCGGCCCTCCACTGCTCGTCTCCAGGTGGACCTAGAAGCTGCTCGGAAACATAATGCCGAGTTTGCCGATAGGATCGTGGCGATAGAGAAGAGCTCTGTGGAGGCGGAAAAACAAGCGAGTGAAGACCTCAAACGTGTCTGGGCGGCGACTGATCGTATGAGGGATCAGATGACGGATGCCCGCAGGTCGCACTAGGCCGCTCAGAAGGAGGTGGATGAGCTGAAGGCGATCGTCGATCGGTTGACCAGCAAGCTAGCGTCGTTGAAGGAAAATGTGGCTGCCAAAGCTGCCGATCTCCAAGGCGCGAACCAAGCGCTTGCGGGCTTGAAGGAGAAATTAGAGGCGACCGAGGCCGATCCCTATCTCAACGTGGAATACGCCAACGAATTTGCGTATTATATGGCTTATGCTGACGCAATTCGCGGAGGGCTCGAGGTCCGCCCCTTGGTTGACAACTTCAAAGCCTATGTGCTCGAGCACCTTTTGCAACCAGCATTCATCATGCCGATCCTCGACCTCTCCTCAGATCATAGGGTCGACCTGAGTTGGTATCCGTCGCCGGACAACCTTATCCACCCGGGTGCCCCATAGGGCGATGGTGCCAAGCCTGCTGCTGGCGAGGGGACGGGCGCCGATCTTTGAGCTTTTCTCCTTTCTAACTTGTAATTTTTCAGCTTTCGTTGTATTTCGCCTTCGGGCGACCGTGCTTGTAAAGAATGAAATGTAATGAAAAGACGTTTCTGATTTCTAACTTCGTGTTTGCGTGTTCGTCTTTCCGTGTCATTTGCGTTGGTCGTCGTATGTATAGCTCCGCTCTGCCCCTTGTTTTTGTTTACTTGGTGAAAGTAAAGTAAGGGAACGAAAATAACTCATTTAGCGAGCGTTCTTCGGTTTAGTTATTGCGATCTTAAATTTTGCAGATTCCTCGACGAAGGCCGACCATCTCGGCCTAGAGGTACCGTGCACGGTTGTGGAGGTCGATGGACCGACCTCTGCGGCCGTGTATTGTGCGCGAGTGACATTCCGTCTGATGGCCTACTTCTCGCGACTCACTTAATTGTGAGGGTCCTCCGTAGGCTACGTTTTGCCTCACAATGTAGCGATGGGGCGGACGATATCAGCCTGGAGGAGTCCTTGCACGGGGCGTCATCGGATGAATCGACTTCGCGACCGTGGCTTGTTAGCACTTTTCTGCCTGGGGCCGACATGTTAGATGGCGGACCTTTGAGGGCATACATTGTGATGGGGGTAGGGACGCGTCGCATTGTCTAGGTTCACCATGTTAGATGATGGACCTTTGAGGGCGGGCGAGCGGGTCCACAGATCTTTTTGGAGGGTCCTTTAGCTACGCCCGCTTCGTATTTAAATGAAGGGCGAAAGATCTCTGCCCAAAGGAACCTTGCATGGTCGTAGAGATCGGTTCCATCGACCTCCAAAACCATGTTGGCACTTTTCTACCTCGGACCGTCATGTTAGATGGCGATCCTCGACGGTATACGTTATGCTGGGGGAGGCGATCGCTTGCCTAGGTCCTTCATGTTGATGACGAACTTTAGAGGGCGAGCGAGCCATCTTCTGATTTGTTTTGGAGGGTCCTTCGGCTACGCCCGCCTCGTATTTAAACGAAGGGCAAGCGATCTCTGCCCAAAGGAACCTTGCATGGATGGACCGTCGGTTTCATCGACCTCCACGACCATGGCGGCACTTTTCTATATCGGATCGTCATGTTAGCTGGCGATCCTCGACGGTATACGTTGTGATGGGGGGTGATCGCTTGCCTAAATCCATCATGTTAGATGACGAACTTTAGAGGACGAGCGAGTCATCCCCTTTTTTGGAGGCGTTGCTCAGGCAGTAGCCTTTGGTTTGTTTTGCTGCAGAAGATCACTTGTGGAGGATTGGAGAATCTCGTTAAGCACTTTGCACATTGAGCAAACTGTCCAGCTTGCCTTCCTCGAACAATCTCCAGAGTTGTCTGAGGAGGTCGCGGCATTGGCTGGTGTTTTGGCCGGGACTTTTGTGGTAGCCACAAAATTTATCGCAGTCCAGATGACCGTTGTCCCTTATCGCCCTTGGCTTGCTTAGCCATTTACGCCCCTTGATGGCGTTGAAGATATGGGCCGGAGATAGATTGAGGTTGCGGAGGAGGTGGACTTCCACATCCTCGAAGGCCTAGAACTCGCCAGGAGGCTATGCGATCGCCTTTCTGGACTTGGCAATCACCTTCTTCGAGATGGGCGATGGTGCCTTTCTCTCTCCGGTTGCCCCCTCACCTAGGCGAAGGGTGAGCAACCTCTGCCTGGCCAGAAAGTCGGTGGCCTTGGCGCGGAAGATCGCGTAGGTCGGGGATGTCCTTTGTGAGGTGCCTGAACATGGGCAAAAAACCATTAAATCCCCCTAGGACCGAGTAGAGGGCGATCTCGTCGCTTATGGGCTCGCCGGTGAGGACTATTTCATCCACCCGGTCGATGTAATCCGCATCGGACTCGTCTTTCCCCTGCCTGATCTTTATTATGCGGTGGGGACCGTCTGGCCGAGCAACCTTGGCGGCGAAATACGATGTGAAGTCGTTCGCTAGCTTCTCAAAAGAGTTAATAGAGCGTGGTGGAAATGAGATGTACCACCTATGGGCAAGATTGCCCAACGTCAACGGGAACATTCGGCATCTCGTCGCGTCTGACGCCCCGCATCTGGTCATGTAGATCCGGAACTTGCTTAGGTGGGTCTCGGGGTCCGATCTCCCCTCATAGAAAGGCGTTTGAGGGGGAGCGATCTTTGGTTGCACGGGGGCAAGCTCGATCTAGACCGCGAGCAGCTCACTTGGTCCGGTGACCTTTCTCCTGGCGCCTGCCCCAGTTTCCAGGTGCGCTTTCATCTCGTCGAGCTAGCGTTGCATAGTGGCCATCGCCGTGGCCTGGCTGCTCGCGGCCTGGCTCTAGGAGAGGGATCCGAGGCGATCAAGTACTGATCCCCTGGCTCCACTGTAGATGATGTCTTTGCCGCGGGGCTCGGTTCTTTGGCGAATGTGAGCCAAACGGCCGACCTGTTTTTTGGGAGTCGGGTATGCCGAACTCCTGGTGACGGATTCGGACTCCGACGGCTCATGGCTGGTGCCAGAATGCCCAGGTCGCCATGAAAGGTAACTTCCTAGGCGGCTGAAGACGGAACTGTCCTGCCTCGCGAGCGCCTTTTCTCGTGATTCGGGGCTTTTTGACGATTGCTCGACATATAGCCCCTTGAGCCTTCGTTTGCCCGCACGGCGGATGGCTGAGGGGGTGATAGTGGGCGCATCGCATGCTCTCCGTCGCTCCCTTAGGATGGCCATGGCCTCCTCGATCCTTGTCTTCAACAAATCGGCTGAAGGAAAAGCGATCTATTTAAATCGAAACAAGAATGCCCGGCAAAACTGGTGGAAGGGAACCGAGAATGATCCAAGAAGGCATTGGAGACATGCTAACTACAGGAGTTAGCTTGGAGGATCCTTCCTGTATCTTATTTTAGAAACAGCAAAAATTATGTATCTTTATTTTTTGCCCAACCTTGTAACCTTTGCTCTTCATCAATAAAATGTATTTTTGTTGCGAAAGATTACAACTCGTAATCTACTGTGTTACTATGTGATTACAGAAATTAATCCATGTGCTGAAATCAAACAAGTATGAAAACTTGTTAAGTATATAAGCTGTAAGAACTTGTCTGCGAACAGTTCATAGGTTAAGGTGTATTCAACTAGATTACACTGTAAGATTGTGCCTGCGCGCCAATCATAAGTTTAACTTATAAAACACTTTGATGTTAGATACTACCTTTTTAGAACTTGCCTGCGAGCAGTTCACATTTCTTTAATTTCCTGAAGGCCAGAACATTCGACAGAAGATCAAGAAGAAAGCCTCTCGAAACTAAGATGTTTCAAAGGTTTTGGCATCATCAAGAAGATTTGGAAATTATCAAAAAGGGGAAAATTGTTGGGACAAACAATCCTGTATCAAGTTTTGATAAAGTGCCAACATACAACAAGTCTTCACGCTGCCTTCATACAGCAAAAGGATGAAGTGTCAACATACAGCAAGTTTCTGTCCCGAAGACAATCATACAGCAAGATGTGAGTTTTGATAAAGTGTCATCATACAGCAAAAAGCTCATCAGTCGGTATGATACCAAGTATGGAAGCTGTCCTGAAATATTCATACATCATCTTTCCATACAGCAACCCTAAGATAACCTACAGCGTGGAACCTACAGCTACAGCATTGTAAACGCAACATGTTGGATACAACATACATGCTGTAAGTGTTGAGACCTTCAACACTTATCCAACAGGATTGAAGACCATTGGAACGGAATCTGCTTTATACGCTAAAGTCAAAACTCCGTTTGAAAACAAGTATTTAAATACTGACTGGATAAAGTATTTAAATATTAAGCCGACAAAGATCTTTAGACAAGAAGCAAAATCCGGGTCTTACATTTTGCAAGTCAATCATCCCGTTGGAACGGACTTTTTGCTCAACGGATCTATTCCCAACGGATCTATTCCAAAGGCTATATATACCCCGAAGTTTGAAGATCAGAGACACTTAAATATACACGAACTCATACGAATATTCAAAGATAAGAGAACTGAGCAAACTGAGATATACTGAGATACATTCGTGAACATCTCAAGAACATTATATCAAGAGCAAACATATTTCTTCAAGCATACTGCTATTCCTAAGAGAAGAAATATACAAGTGCTAAACCTTGAACAACACATCATCAGCTCAAGCTCAAGAAAGTCAAGCTGTTGTTCAACCTGTGATTTTACATTTGAAGAAACCATCAGCCCTGTATGGACTGAGAAAGCCTTGCTTTTCCTAAACTGTGTGTGACGGATCTGCATTGAAAAGACGAAGCTTCGGAACTGTGTGTGAAGAAGCTAGTCTTTGTATCAATCTGTGTGAACGGTTGAAAGCTTCAGTCTTTGTATCAATCTGTGTGAACGATACAAGGATAGGTTTGATTATAGACACGTAGTTGTGTACGTAGTGTTTATAATAAATATTTTTCACTCCTGTGTGGAGGACCAGTGGACGTAGAGGGGTTTACCTCGAACCACTTTAAATATCGTGTCATTTACCTTCTGTAATTTACTGTTTTTATTACTGTGATTATTTTACAAGTATACACTTCATACCTTGTACGCACCAAGCAAACAGGAGAAAACATAGTTGCTGTAGTTACAGCAACTTACTGTTTCAAGACTTCCGCTACGCACTCCTATTTGAAAATCATACAGCTTGTTGCTTAAACACTTTCCAAGCTGTATTTTGTATACTTAGTGGCCAACAGTTACTCTATTGTGTGCTGGTAAATAAGATTCGACCCGAATGATCCGTACGACATTATGGTAACACAAAAAGGTAATCAGAATACAAAATGGTTATTTCTTTCAAGGGTTACCAGCACACAATAGGGTAACCCAATAAAGAAATGATCATTTTTTTAACTAGTTACTAGCACACAATAGAGTAACACAATAAAGAAATAATCATTTCATAACGAGTTACTAGCATGTAGGAATGTAACCCGGTTAATAATTGATTATTTATTACAGGATTACCATCACATTGAAAAGTAAGGGTATATTGGTCTAACCATGTCTTTTTTGGCTAGAATTTGTACCTTTTTTGCTAGAATTTGTACAAACTAAGTCCCTTGATAAATATTGTCATTCACTATGACAAAATGGTTAAAGGAATGTATTTCCTCTACAATATAAGTTTTAGAAGCAAGCGGTTCTAGTTATTTATTTATGGACAATACTATTGTATATATACATATTTATAGGTAAATACATTTTATCTATTTATTTACTGTGAAATCAATTTATTTATAAAATTATTGTAAATAAATGAATAACACATATATGTATATATATATATATGTACATATTGCAATACAATTTATTATTGCTAATTTCTAACTCAGGAAAATTAATTTCACTTTCATCTACTCATTTTTGAGATAGGTCTAGTCTATTTGCAATTTTAATATAGAGTAAACTACACCATTCTTTTTTTTTTTTCAGAAAGAAATTATATAGAAAAAATAAAAGTAGGGGGGCTTATTCCCTTACAAAGCCAATTTTGACGAAATAAAAAGAAGAAAAATACAAATTTTTAGGGGGCCAGGTCCCTAACACGGCCAATCCAGACCAGGAAATACAGGAAATCCCTATTACGAACAGAAACCCATTAGCTTGGGTTTTTCTTCTCCTTGACTCTTTTCTTTTTGTTTTTACCCCCGACCTCAATGAAGCCCTCAACATCTTCGGATGTGCCAATGATACCATTTTGTGAATCCAATACTCGATCATTTGTCTCGACACATACTTCCGCCATTTCGGTTTCTGGTTCCACTATTCGGTTAATTGCCTCGATACATTCTACCACATTATTTGTATTTGCGTTGGCATCCTTTGGTTTTCTCGTAATTTCTACCTTTGTTTTGGCGTAGGGTAAGATAGCATATGATTGTAAGATATCATCTCGAATCTTTCTCACATCCACACGTTCCGCTGTTGAAATGCTACAGTCCTTGGACGCTGAAACAGGGCTGGTGGGTTGTTGGGCATTAGCCTCGAGAGAGCGTAAATTTTCATCTGGTCGAAGAGAGACAGAGTCATCATTAGACTCCCGAGAGTTGGCCGGGGCAACAACCTGGACATTAGCCGCCTTAATCGATCTGGCGGGTCATGCATTAACCTCCGGATGAGGTGGGCTGCTCAAAAACGTACCAGGTTGGGCTGATGCAGTCGGTGTTTTCAAGGATTTGCAGACCGTCGTAACATGACCGAGGTGCTTACAAGATGAACAATATTGTGGGATGCGTTGACCGACAAGTTTCGTCCTTTGACCGAAAAAATTGCACCGTTCATCCTTAACTGCGAAACGTTATGTACCGTTGGTCCCTCGCTCTAACTGGCATCACTAACAGTCGTTATGTCTCGTCCACTCGAGGGTATTTTCGTCTTTTCCTACCCATAAGGACCAACGGTGCAATTTAGTCATTTTATTATTTATTTAACTTAATAAATAATAGTTTTCATCCGTTTTTATTCGTTTTCGTCAGTTTTTATACGTTTTTATCCGTTTTCATCCATTTTTATACGTTTTTAATACGTTTTTATCCGTTTTTATTTGTTTTTATGTGTTTTTAAATGTTTTCATATGGTTTTATATGTTTTGGTCTGGTTTTCTTACGTTTTTATCCGTCTTTATCCGTTTTCATCCGTTTTTGCACATTTTCGTCCGTTTTTATACGTTTTCATCCGTTTTTATACGCTTTCGTCCGTTTTTCTTACGTTTTCATACGTTTTTATTCGTTTTCATTCGTTTTTATGTGTTTTTGTTCGTTTTTATCCATTTTTACACGCTTTCGTCCGGTTTTCTTACGTTTTCATATGTTTTTATCCGTATTTATCCGTTTTCATCCCTTTTTATACGTTTTCGTCCGCTTTTATACGTTTTTATCCCTTTTTATGCGTTTTTATATGTTTTTGTCCGTTTTTATACGTTTTCTTCCGTTTTTATACGCTTTCGTCCGCTTTTCTTACGTTTTCATACGTTTTTGCCGTTTTTTTTCTGTTTTTATACGTTTTCATCTGTTTTTATACATTTTCATCCGTTTTGATACATTTTCATCCGTTTTTAATACGTTTTTATGCGTTTTTGTCTGTTTTTATACGTTTTTATCTAGTTTTCTTACATTTTCATACGTTTTTATCCGTCTTTATCCATTTTCATCTATTTTTATACTCTTTCGGATGAAAATTTTTACCCTAATATATATATATATATATATATATATATAGAGAGAGAGAGAGAGAGAGAGACCGATTTGGTCTATCGACTGATTTTTGCAACATTGATAAAACGGATGAAAACGTATAAAAATGGACGAAAACGTATAAAACATATGAAAACGTCTAAAAATGGACGAAAACGTATAAAAACGGACGAAAATATATAAAAATGGACGAAAGCGTATAAAAACGGATGAAAACGAATAAAAACAGACAAAAACAGATGAAAACGAGTAAAAATGTAAGGATAACGGACGAAAGCACATAAAAACGGAAGAAAACATATAAAAACGAACAAAAACGCATAAAAACAAATGAAAACGGCAAAAAACGTATGAAAACGTAAGAAAAGCGAACGAAAACGTATAAAAACGGAAGAAACCGTATAAAAACGGACAAAAACGTATAAAAGCGCATAAAAACGGATAAAAACGTATAAAAGCGGACGAAAACGTATAAAAAGGGATGAAAACGGATAAATACGGATATAAACATATGAAAACGTAAGAAAACCGGGCGAAAGCTTGTAAAAACGGATAAAACGAACAAAAACACATAAAAACGGATGAAAACGAATAAAAACGTATGAAAACATAAGAAAAACGGACGAAAGCGTATAAAAACGGACGAAAATGTGCAAAAACGGATGAAAACGGATAAAAACGTAAGAAAACCAGACCAAAACATATAAAACCAGATGAAAACATTTAAAAACACATAAAAACAAATAAAAACGGATAAAAACGTATTAAAACGGATGAAAAGAGATAAAAACGTATAAAAACGGACGAAAACGAATAAAAACTAGTATTATTTATTAAGTTAAATAAATAATAAAATGACTAAATTGCACCGTTGGTCCTTATGGGTGGGAAAAGACGAAAATACCCTCGAGTGGACGAGGCATAACGACCGTTAGTGATGCCAGTTAGAGCGAGGGACCAACGGTACATAACGTTTCGCAGTTAAGGATGAACGGTGCAATTTTTTCGGTCAAAGAACGAAACTTATCGGTCAACGCATACCAGAAGAACGAATGATGCAGTTTACTCTTTAATATATCTATTGAAAGAATGACAAACAAGTTACAGGACTAGTACACTCCACTTTCTTTTTCTTTCTATGAGAGTGTTTATTGGACCCCTGATAGATTAAATTTTCTAAATACATGGTCGTACTCAATTATATTAATAAGGAGTTATTGATATATATTATATGTAATTAGTAAATTTAATTTAGTATGATAATATTTAAAATATTATATTTATATAATATATATATATATAATATACAATAAATTATAATATCTATGTATATTATATAATAATAACATATTTATATAATTTAAATGGGTACGCGGGTTGGGTAATCAGGTCGGGTAATCGTGTAATATACTTTACTCATAACCTAGCGACAGTCGATTATAAATTTCCGGGTTCGATCGACACCCGATCCTATTACGGGTTCATCCAACGGGTAAGATTGGATATGGATAAAGTTGACATCCCTAATGAATGGGACAGAGCGAGACGGGTCAGGGATTTACTGAACTCATAAATTATAAGCGATGTCCAGGAATATATTATGATTATTCATATTAAATAAATAAATTGATGGTTCGAACAAATATTGTTATAGACTAATATTTAATCCTCCTGTCACATGATATCCCAATTAATCATAAAGCATGGTTTAATCATCCTTATATAGCTTAATTATATATTTTTCATGTGAGAGGAGGATTAAATATTAGTCTATAACAATATTTATTCGGACCATCAATTTATTTATTTAATATGAATAATCACAATATCTTGTTGGACATCGCTTATAATTTATGATTTCAGTAAATCCCTGACCCGTCTCGCTCCTGCCCATTCATTATGTATGTCAACTTTATCCGTATCCAATCTTACCCATTGGATGAACCCATAATAGGATCGGGTGTCGACCGTACCCGAAAATTTATAATAGAGTGTGGCTAGGGTATGAGTATAGTATATTATCCGATTACCCGACCTGATTACCCGACCCGCGTATCCATTTAAATTATATAAATATGTTATTATTATATAATATACATAGATATTATAATTTATTTACTATTATATATATGTATTATTATATAAAATATAATGTCTTAAATATTTATCATACTAAATTGAATTTATTAATTACATTATATGTACATATGCATATTAAAAAATATTTCTATTCTTAAATATAAGATATACGAATATCCGAATACTCATTGAGTACCCAATTACCTAATAGGTAGTACACAAACTCGATCCGAATCGAATTGAGTAGAATATAGAGAAGAATATTTGTACCCTACCCGACCAGTCACGCCCCAAATCTACGCGGAACGGGAATGGAGATGCCAAAACCCGGCCCAACCCCATGTTGCCATCCCCACTCTATTCTCATCCATTTCACGTTACAAACATCACAAAAACTAGGTTTCCCTCCACAATTTAAGTGGTAATACTAGGGGGAAATCGCGTTCTTAGCCCCATAAATTACTTTATTGCGCATTTTTAGCCCTAGAAAATAAAGTTTCACAAAATTAGCCCTTTATGTCACCAAATCCAGCGATTGAAGCCCTTTTCCACATCTGTCAATCCACATCATCCCTGGTGCTCCCGTGGACTGAAAAAACCTACACAATCGGACACCTCAACATTAATTGATAAATTGATGAAATTGTCCCCATCCCTACATATGAATCGTCAGTCTCTCAATCTCGTTCCTTCGTTTTTTTCCTCCAATCTCCCCCAATCCTATAGAACCCTAACCCTAGGTAATCAAATTAGATCCATGTCTAAGTGTAATTCAGCCAGGTCTTCTTCAAATGCACTCTCAACATTCATCAAATGTTATTGCAGCATCCAGTCACCATTGAGAACGGCCACCGTAGGTGAATTTCCGGGACGACAATTCTACGGGTGTCGTAATTACAAGAAGGTAATTGTTTTCGGGATTTCTACCTTTCTTAATATTATTTTCATGTACCTTGTGTTTGCTCCAGATTTTAACTTGTGGTTGTGTTGTTGAAATTTTCTGTATTTCCAATAATAAAGCAAGAGGAATTCGCGATTTGGATGATGAAATGGCATTTTTTTGGTAGTTTGTTGCTTCAGTTTTGTTCTTTCTGTTCAGATTGGAGAAGATTTAATTAGTTTATCTTTGATAGGTAATTATGGTCCATTAACGAATTTTTTCCATTTTTGATAGGTGAACAAATGCAAGTTCTTTGTATGGGCTGATGAGATAGATGAATATCTTGTGCCACAGAATAAGGGGGTGGAAGAACAGTTTCAGGAAGTCATAAAAGAGTTGCATGAAGTCATAGTGTTGTTGAAAATACCAAAAAACAATGCTAATGATAAGACATTATTCTATTGTATGCTGTTTGTGATCACTTTGCTTTGTGCTCTAGTATGGTCACTTGCAAAGTAGGTTGTTATCATTTATTATGTAAGCTGTGGTTTCTTGATTTCTATGATGGATGTAATGGTACAATGTGTTAAAGATATTTGGGAATTTAATATCCAAAACATAATCCAAAATCCACTTAAAGCGCTGCTTTCTCCTCGTATGAAATATCCAACAAAAAACACATGGAGAAAATACAAATAAAAAATGCAACAAACAAAAATGATAAAAGAGAAATAGATTATGAAATGATTTGCTTCCAATTAAAGTAGTGATGCTTATCCAGTTTATACCATTTATGCATAACAAGAGACAATCACACAAGCTCTTGCTCCGATCAGCTGCCAGATATCATCTAATTCTAAGCACGTAGTGTACAACAAAATATTCCCCGGTACACATTACTGAAAATTAAACATCAAATTTGAAATTACAAGTACTGAAATCAGACATCAAATATTCCCAAACGCTCTCCAAACACACATCACTCTTTTTCCAAGCCCTTTTTTTTAATGATTGGTATCTTTGGGACTACTCCCTTCATATTAACTTGATTAAGCTGGCTCGAATTTAAAGGGACTGGTAATACAACGGGAGTAGGATTCTTGAATCGTGACATAAGTGACATAAATGCATCAACATCAATAACAGAAAATTGTGAGGTTAATTGCTCAAGAGGAGGGTACATGATGTTATCTCCTGTTGCATTCTTTCTTCTTACCTGTTACTGGATAAGGCATATTGTTAGGATCTACTCCAACAGCTATGAGTAAGACACCACTGCAGGGACCTGATAGATGACAACCATCTATCCCTACTATAGGTCTACAACCAGCAAGAAATCCAGATTTAAGTGCTTCAAAGCAATAATAGAAGGCTCTAAACCTTACCTTATTAGCTGTATCAGGATCAGGGTAGGTGTCGACAATTATATTAGATCCTGGATTTGTTCTAAGCAATTCATTCATATAGTTCCAAAACATGGTGTATTGCAGTAATCTGGTATTAACATGAGGATGCAGTGATGGTATTTTAGACAAAAAAAAAAGAAAAACTTACTTGGGGAAGAATTTTCCATTCTCCGGTTGATAGGATTTTCTCTTGTAAAGATGTTTTTCTCTGATGTTCTTTCTATCGATTTGAGGAGGGAACGATTGTAACGCCCCCAAAACCATTCCGGGATATTACAGCGCCGTGGGTCCCGCGCCGGAACCCACCAGGCTAAAAACTGTTTACAAAACCAATTCAAAAATGCCAAAAGGATTATGACGGTAATATTTTGCAAATACTCAAATATTTTCAAAAACATAATTTTGAAATACCGTCATAAAATACCATTTGAAAATACAAGGCGAAGTGCCAAATCTCGATAGTTCAAAATGTACGTTAAGATGCCGCTTAAACGTACCGATAAAATAGTTTAGGAAAAGACTTTAACGAAATAACCCAAGTTCGTAAAATGCCCAAAAGGCCATTTAAAAATACACACATGCAACGGATAAAGATACCGAAAAGCCATTTTGAAATATACACACGCAGCGGATAAAAATACAGTTCAAAATACACATTTGCAGCGGAAATAAATGACCGAAATAGAATACTCAATTCTCTGAAAACAAGCCACAGCCAGTATCACATCGGGAAGCTCATCCCTTCACGACCGCTACTAGCTCGATCTCCGAGTACCTAAAAATAAAGCCCACGACGGGGTCAGCCACAATACTCAATAATGATACCGATCACATCATCATAAATAATTACATACCAATGTAATAATACTGTAAGAATACTACCAACGTAATCTTACCGACATAACCTTACCAATCCACAACAATCCAATCCTTACCATAATCCACATTTCGCATCCTCGAATGACGAAATAAATTCAACAACAATCATCTCTACTGTATTCCAAAAATACCGACAATCCTCAAAACATCATCATAACTCATAAGTGTGGAAATAATCCAATCTGTGTCAAATCATCGTGGGATTACACAATCAAATCTCAACATGTATAAACCAATAATACACAACATATCTGTAGATCAACTACCACATGATAATGATAACAAATCCTGAAACATCGACATATAGTCCGAATGCTCATACGATCAATAACAATGATCAACCAATACATCACTGAGAATATCATCGACATTATAGCTCCAATATGACCAACGAAGGATCACGATAACTGAGAATACCATCAACATGATAACTCCGACACGATCAACAAAGGATCAACAATAATCGAGAATACCATCAACAAGGTAAACTCCAAATGATCAACAAAAGACCAATAATAACTGAGAATACCAGCAACAAGGTAAACTCCAAATGATCAACAATAATGGATCTCAAAGAAATAACTCTGACCGTCGAACATACCCCTCGGGCGTATGAACAACCAGTCACAAACCGTCGAACATACCCAACCATAAATGGAGGATGAACGACCAAACAATATGGCTCAAAGATGGAAATCATAGTACGCCCGATCCGGAAATGTGTCCGTGCACAAGCCACCCCGGGTATTGATCACATACACGTGTGGTCTTGTACCTAATTAGCCTCACGAACTACGTCTCGTGTGCACGGTTCAATGTGGAAATATCAACACATAACCATCATGTGCCCGGCTAAAAATCCTACACAATAACCAATCGGCACGCAGATATGACTCCAGATATGTCACGATGCAACATGACAACGAAACTCAAAGAAACACATATCTAATAAGGATCAAAAGACTCACCTAAGTGAACAACAACAGACTGACAATGAAAAGTCGACACGACTAATCAATATCCAAAACATCAATCCTGGGATCATCATCCCAAATGAATGACCAACACGATCTACGATCTCAATACAATAGTCCTGGGATCAACATCCCTCAACGAATAACCGATACGAAACTCATTATACGAAACCTCAACATATACAACAACTCAACATACTAATTATCCACATGACTGAACAAATACTTAGATTACCTCAAAGCCGAGGACCATATCCATCAACATCCCACAATGAGACGATCAACACAACCATTAATACCAACAATAGTCCTGGGATCAACATCCCTCAACGAACAACCAGTCCGAATCTCAATATCCAAAACCTCAACATATAACATATACAACAACTCAACGTAATAATTATCTCATAACTGAACAATACATAAGTTACCTCGAAGCCGACGACAATATCCTTTCCACGAACAACATCCCTGAACGAATACACAGTTATACAAATAATCTCAAATAAAGTATCATCCATTCAATACCAAAAACCTTTTATCCCGATACTTATGTCATCACGATAACTATCCTCGATATCCGATATTCTATATCCTTGACCAAAAATAAATCACGTCTTCCTTGAACACAATTAAATCATATACCTTATGATTTATTACAACCAGAGCACGATATACAAACCATTATCCCGACAACTTACATTTCTAACAACATTGCTATACGAATTATAAATGAAATGAAAACGAAACCATTCATCAAGTATTATAAACTGAACAAGTATAAACTTGCCTCGATACCGATACCACGAAGCCGTTACCAAAATCCATTGCCTTCATCCACGAGCTCTTCAGCCCCGCACAAAGCAATATACGAACTCTTCGACCTCAACCGCAACACAAGGGTCATAATCCACGATCAAAACATATCAACCTATTGCAATAACCGATTAACACACATTCGATAAAAATCAATAACCGACATACTCAACCAACAAACTCAACGGTTCAACGAAACCTCGATCATATACATAATACCAAATAATCCAACTCAACAAATACGAACCCATATCCACGATACAAGCCGTAACTTGATGATCACAAATAACAATCAATAACCGATCAACAATGGTTCTACAATATCCCGATTAAACACATATCCAAACAACCCGAACCAATCAAACACGAATTCAAAACCACAATACGATTCCACAATCCAAATATCATATCCATAATCTATTTAAACCAACAAGGGTCTAACATTACCGATTCCAAATTCAATCTTAAAAACAATTACAAGTTTCCTCCTTGTATAATCATAATAAAAACCAATTACCGGTTATCATCATCAATCCGGACAATCCGATCAATTCAATATTATAGATAACCATATTCCAAAGGTTTCAAATAATTCCATTATCCGAATTGAACACTTGTTAAATACTTATGAATTCTCAAACTCAAAAGTGAATCATAAACTTATCAAATCCGAAATCATATTCGTATTCCTATACGAATATTGTACCAAAACACATAACTTAGTTCTAGATATGAATATTCCATATTCATATATAAAACACCAACACCTTAAAACGTATTCATCAAATCAATGATCAATTCATCTCGACATTAAGGATTTTATAACATATTCGATTCCAACTTCAACTCCAAATACGAAGACAAAACTCCTTCTTGTTCATACTTGTAAATTCGTAGAAAATAATTTACCGATTATTATCGTGAATAATCACATTCCAAAATTATCCGAAATCCTTCCAAAATCATAACATGTAACTCAAGAGTTCTTTAAGAACACGAATTATCCAAATTCACGTTCATAATCCATAAAACAACATAACCCGATGTTTTCTAACATCTAAACAACCCTTAATCATAATTCAAGGTGTATATAATCATGTCCTTCAACATATACTTCTCATAACATCTTGATTCGCAATAAACCACCAAGAACATCGAGAATACTACGATTCCATAATCATAACGACATAATCAAGGCATTTGATCACCAATTCATTATCTTCCTTTAACAAAATTCCCATAATTACCAAGAATCATCACAACAATATCATTTCCATCATCATTCATACGAAAACGTGTAGAATTTTCCAAGTTCTACTCATTGAGACATTTCATCGAACACTTTGAAGGCATAGTCCAATTCAATCGATTATTCAAAGAAATACTCGAATCCGATCCACAAAACTTCAAGAACAACGAATAATCTCAAGAATACAATAAGATTCCATCAATAATCTGAGTTAAAACGAATCAAATCGGCCAAGACATCAAGAAACTTCAAAAATATCCAAAACCAAGTGTTTAGGTGTTCTTACCTTCGATCCGGGTGGAAGATGATGTTAATCCATGATTCCAACTTCCAAAACATGTTGCTAGATGATGATGTTACTCAAATCCATCCACTTTGATGAAGAAATCGCCAAAAAACGAAGAGAAAACATGAAAATGCGGATGACTTGGCCTGTGCCTTTAAATAAAGTGACTGCCAAGACGCACGTTACGTGAATCGCCATCGCCTTTACGACGAATCGCCATGGCTCGCCATCGCCCACTCGCCGAACCCTTACGACGAATCGGCACTGCTTACGACGTAATCGCTCCTTACGGCCAGAATCGGCCATCGCTTACGTATTTAATCGGCCGCCCTAGCCCCTACCGAGTCATCACGACCGTGATCGGCCACCCCCACGAATCACCGCCACCATGCTCGGCCATTCCAACGAGTCACGACCGCCATGCTCGGCCATCCAGTCATCTCGGCCACGACTCGACCGGCTACTCCGTAACGCACGTAACACTTAATCCGCTATGCACGTAATACGACGTTGACTTGCTACAAGATAATACTCGTATTACGTCGTAATACACACCGTATAACGACGTAACTCCGTCCGTTGACTCACCCGCCCACATCCGCGCCGAAAGCCGCCGACACCGGCCCCACTATCCGATCACAAGTCTCGATTCTCTTGTTACGTACGTTATGTACACTATATAACGACGTAAGCTAACACATTTTACGTACGTAAGCTCCAAGGCTTAACGACGTAATGGCTTTTATACTTAGCCAAAATCCAATCGTTTCTCGCCCCACGCCTCGACGCATTTAAATACAAACATACGGCATACTGAATACACATACCGAATCCAAAAATATTCTCATACGGTATACCTGATATCCAAATCTGTTTAACCTGATACAACATATCCTGAATATATCTGTCAATCAAAAACGATAATTACACCAAGATAATGCCTCTGCTTCAATTTATTTTATCCATACTGTATAGATACCAAACTATACAGTATATCTCAGATAAAATAACGCGAAAAATTTATACTGAAAATTCGGGTATTACAACGATGTTCCCGTCAATTCACGTCCTTTTTTCTTCTCGGTTCGAGGAGGGAACGATATTTTTCTCTGATGTTATTTCTCTATTATCTTATAATTTTAGCCCTAGGTCCACATATGCAGTCCACACAGACTTCTTCTGCAAGGTGGAACAACTTATGTGAAAAAAGGACTTCAATCGCTGCATGTGGTAACATAAAGAGCTAATTTTGTAAAACTTTGTTTTTAGGGCTAAAAACGCGCAATAAGGTAAGTTATAAGGCTAAGAACGCTAATACTAGTGATGTTTCTAATAAAAAGAGATGGAAAAAAACAAAGGAATCAGCTTGAAACCGACAAACCAATCCAGAGCTTGAGCCCATTTAAAACTCGGCGCTTCCATCTACTGCGACCGTCGGAAAAAGCGAAGCGCTAGGACGAAACGAACCCTAGTCCAGATCCCATGGATTCCCTGAGAGCGGGCAAGATCGGTGCTCCGGGTACGAACTTTAATCTCTTACACGAGTTTTACTTCAGCAGTTTTCTTTGATTTTTAAGTAGATCTATTTCTATCCTGTGGTTCGTTATGATCTACATTACCAGAATTTTTTTATTTCAAATGTTGTCGTTATTTGCCGAGGAAGTTCGGATATTAGTTATTTTAGTTTCATTTTTGGAATTTCGATCAGTGTTGGATGCGAGGTCGTATGCATAAATCTCGTATCATGGAGATGATGTCGATCTGATTATGCATATTTGGATGCAATATTGCTCTTTTTTTTGTTTTTTTTGGTAAACGACGGTTTTATATAATGAAAATATAAAACCATATCAAAATTATATTCATGCTTCTGGCAAAACGGCATTAAAAGACTGATGCACCTGGTAAAGTACAATGGATTTTACTGATTCTTTGTTCTAAACAGACCGTATCCAGTCGAGTCATTTACGCAAGACCTTAATTACAACAAGGTACCAAAAACTTGTAGAGTTTACAAACCGCGGAGCATTAATTCAGAAGAGTTGGTTCTTCTATATCATGATGATTGAATAGTTGGCTTAGTGTCTTACAAGCTTGTATTCAAGTGATCTTGCAGTATATTTCTGGAAGGTTTATGTTTACTAGAACCTTGCAACAGAAACAAGCATTTAACATACGATTCTCACTGCCATATTTTTTTTTATATATTTTATTGGGTATTGCAGGCAGCTACAACTATTTGTATGGTTATCCTGACGATTGGACATCCGATCCAAAACCTTGTCATGTTTGTTCTAAGGAGCATCCTGTTTATGATTACTGCCCCTTCGAGCATTGTGATATCTGTTATAATGTGCACTACCCTGGTAACTGCCCCTACCTTTCCAGAATCCCAAAGGGTGCAGCTTTTAGCCCTCAGTATGAACTAGTTTGTCAATGTTATGGTCAATTTGATGAAGATAAGTGGGCTTGTACCAACTGTAGTTGTACTGAAGCGAAGATTATTCCCAAGGTTTGTATGATTTGTATGACATTGAAACAGCACGCTCCATATGAATGCCCCGTAGACAAGGTTGCTGCTGAGCGGTGTAAATTGGCCAGAGAGAAGAAGCGTTCCATTGGGCCGGAGAGGACTCCCATTCTACTGAAACCATCATATATTCCAAATCCTCCAGAACCATCATTACTGAATCAAGAAGCTCCTGTTCCTTGGTATATGAACGTGCGACCTTCTCGAAAATCATCATTGCACTTTCCAGTTCCTCGCATGTGACCATGTAACAAGGCAAGTTTGCTGAGTGTACTCATTAAGCTTCCAAAGAGTTGTCTGCTGCTCTGGATAAATAGACTGGTTGTATCAGAGATGATTCTGTTAATGGTACTTTAATTACAAGGGGTACTTGTTGATAACTGTTAGTTCTCTTTTGTTTTATTATTTACATTGTTATGCATGATTAGCTTTTCTTATAGGGTTGTGTTATTAACGCACCATATTTTACTAATAAAACACCACACATCACTTATCTAATTGTGAAATATATCAAACTCAGAATGGATCAGATAAAGAAAAAGTGATGTTGAGTGTGCTATTATTAAAATATTGTGTGTTAATAACACAACCCGTGTTATATGGTATTGTTTCTTGAGAAATTTTGGTGCTTGACATGCATGCATGTTAAATGAGGAATGTGGTACTTGCAAAATAGTAATGCTTGTAAGTTCCAAGGAGGAGAGTGATACCCTATGCTCAATAGTAAGCCCCAACAGCCTGGTGTGTGGTCTCTCTCAATTTAGTTGTCTTCTGCTAATACTTCAAGTGCTTGAAGTACAGGAACTTCATTATTTTCACGAGAAGCACTTAGAATGTTGTATAGAATAACCATTTGATTGAAGGGTAATACTCTGTTTGTCCAGAAAACCGCGTTTTCATAAATTCTCAAGAGAATGGTTGAATATTACCTAGTTGCCTGCTATGACAAGCACTATACCATGAATGGGGCTATTCTACCCCTTCCATCTGTTTTTTTGAAGAGATTTGGCTGATCTTTTTTATTGGGATCGGTCAATCTTGACCACAGTTCTAGGATGCTGTAAGAACTCATTTAAGAGTTTTCTTTCTTCTTCTTCTGATGTGGCTGATTGAATATCATCCAATGGAGAGCCTTCAGTTTAGTATCTGGGAATTCACACTGTCTTGGCAAATTTAGACGAAGCCTTCCAAAGGATTTACTCTGATTCTGCATGGGCGTAAGATATAATGAACTGGTAACCATGTCCGTTGTGTAGATGTCCTACAGTTCATCACCATCTTTTTACCTTTCCCAAATAGTTCTTCTTTCTGATCTGTGGTTTATTATTTCTGGGTACTACTTTCGTTTCTTTCAAACATCGCCATTTCTGTTGTTAAGGCGTCAGGCAGATAAATCTGGTTCCCTGCAACCATTCCAGCATCATATTCATACTGAACTAAAGACATTTCCCATCTACTAAGAACTCTTCCTAAATCAGCTGCATCTGTTAATTTATAGTATTTGAAACTTTTTACTCCTTTATTATCAGTCATGACCAGAGCTTATTACCTAAAAAGGCTTATGCGCCTTTTATATAATTTAAGTCTGCAAGAATGAACTGTCCTGAGAGGATATGGAACTTTTCATGATTTATATCTGGCATAATTGCCCAAGTAGCAAGAGACTACATCCCAGTAAGACTCTGTTCTTTTGGACTGAATGAATCTGAACTGAACTGAATTGTATATTAAGGGTAAATAATAATAATAATAATAATGGTAAATAATAATAATAGTAATATTATTAGTCATAATAACAATAATAATAATTAAGATTAATAATAATAAGAAGAAGAATCGAATTAATTGACTGAATCGACTCGAATCGAATCAAAATCAAAAATAAGTCCATAAAAACAGGGTTTAATAATCCTTTGCATTGCTCTGCAATATGATCATGTCTCCTGGTAACTGCAAATGAGGGAGGTCCTTGTTAACTCTTTAATCTTTTCAACGGTGTGTGTTGCTACCATCGGTTATAATAGACCAGTTCTTTTTGATTTTTTCTTGTATAGAGGAGCAGTGAGTTCACTGACTTGAGGACTAGATGCAACTTTTTCTGTCCCCGGAATGTTCCCTTTTTGGATCATAAGCTTGCAAATTTTCTCAAGATGTCTCAAATGCACGTCCGTAGTTTTAGATAGATCCGGCAATTTACCACACGACACACAAACACGACACGAAAACAACACAAAAATTAGTGTTTGTCTTTGCATTTTGAGTACACGACACGAAAATATACAAACACGAATGTTGGGAAAACAAGAACCCTGTATCGAAACAGCCGGGATATCCAATCCCTGTATCGAATGGTATTTGATAAAGAGGTTTTGACATATATGCCAATCCGCATACAGTAAAGAAAAACTGTATCGAAGCATTGAGGCATTATCCTGTATCGAAGACCTGCCTCGAATCAGCATATAGTGAAGCCCTTCAGTACAGCAAGAAGTCTTATAAAAGACCAAGTATGGAAACTGTCTCGAATCTCAAATACAATTATCTTCCATACAGCTCACAACAGGACAAAGAAGGAACCTCCAGAAGTCAAGTCCCGTTGAATAAAGAAGTATTTAAATACTCAACAGATCTTCATATCCCGCTAAATCCGGATTGTGTTATAATCCCGTTGGAACGGATCTCACTCAAACGGATACATTTCAACGGATATATATTTCAGAGACTATATATATCACATCAAGATGCTGAAGATTAGTTAACCCAAGCTATCGAAATTATTATCAGAGCAAAACATATCTCCAAAGCTTACTACAACTCAGATCAAAAGAGATATACAGTGCTCATCATTCTGAACAACACTTCATCAGCTGAAAGCTCTTAACGTCAAAGTTGTTGTTCACCATCTGTTCTATACTTTGAACAAACAGTGTGGATCGAGCAATCGGCTTCTCCGAATCGTGTGAAGGATTTGCATTGAAGAAGACGAAGCTTAATCTGTGTGAAGAAGCAAGTCAAAGCATTAGCTCAAAACCAATCTGTGTGAACGGTTGAAGCTAAGATCTTTATATCAATCTGTGTGAACGATATATTGATTGTGTGTTGTTATAATTACGTAGTTGTGTACGTAGTAATTATAATAAACTTTTTACTCCTGTGTGGAGGACCAGTGGACGTATAGGGTTTACCTCGAACCACTTTAATTACTGTGTTATTTGCCTTCAGTTTTTACTGTTTTAATTACTGTGATTAATTAAGTATACACTATACATCTAGTTGCTGTATCCACAACAACCTACTGTATCTAAGACTTCCGCTACGCACTCAGATTTAAAATCCGTACAGTTTGTTGTTTAAACTATTCCCCAAACTGTATCCAGTATACTTAGTGGCCAACAACGAAAGTACACGATCGAGATTTAGTGTCGTTTTGTGTTTACCCTTTGAATATACGACACAACACGAGGTACACGAAATAAATAAATAAACAAATAAATAAATATATATTTATATATATCATATTTATTAATTATATAAAAATATTGTACTAAACTTTAAAATTCGAAAATATAATGTGAATTATTATAAATTTCGTGTAAACATTCGTGTTTTCGTTGCCATTCGTTTCGTTTCGTCTACTAAAATCTATAAAAATAATATTAAAATATTAAAATTTATATTTTTATAATATTTTACTATTTATTTTATATTATGTGCATGACACGAAAACACGATATGAAATGACACGTATTTACGCGGTACACGACACGACACGAATTCACTTTGTGTCGTATATGAGTTTGGATTTTTGGTACATAAAATACGAAAGTACTGAGTACACAATACGAAAATACACGACACGAACGACTTAACAAATCTAATTTTAGATATGACAGGGATGTCGTCAATGTAAACTATGCAGAAGTATAAACATGTTTTTAAACTATTATCCATTTTCCTCGGGAAACAGATAGGGAGCCATAAAGGATGTGCATTGGATACATTTTCTAAATGTAAAATCGGAGGCGGCACGGTGACACGACGTGACTAAAATTTTCAATTCACCTATATAAGTGAGAAGTATTAGCCTCTTCAAAGTAACATTTACAGATCTAAGATATGGTCTGGAGCCGAAATGGACACAAGGTGAGAACAAAAGTGTGTTAGAACTGTTATTGTGTAAGTAGTGTCTTGGTTTACACAAACGGTTGACTAGTTCAAAATATCGCATTACTAAACCATCAGTAAATCTGATAGTATTTTAAGTGAGCTACTATCAAAGTCATAAGCTACCTATCCTGATACAATAGTGGTTGATTCTTTAGAACTTTTAAGTGAGTTTGCAGACATGCATGTATAATATTCATTCATGTGGGAGATTATTAGAAAATTTATTATAATTAATAAATTATTTCCATGTGAATGACATTATTGGAAAGAGTTGTAACTATCGGTTCAAACTTGTTCGAGTGAAGGGTATTTTACAAAGAGTTGTGTTGTTTTTGTTTAAATCTAATTGATGTGTCTGTCCAGTCAAACTATTTGAATGAAAAGGTTTGTCTGAACAGTCACGTTGTTTCAATTGAAACGTTTCACTGTATGTATATAGATGTCGCCTTAGTTGAATGAAAAAATACACGCACACATATACGAAGACATGATTTGTTGTTTCAACCTAGTTCACATATTGTTGCATTTGTCCTATTTTTCCTTCTATCATGAAAGTTCCAGACACAGAGTAAGTTCACCGAAAGTTCGTTTTTTGCAAGTGCTGCAATAGACGAATCGAAAGTCATTGTATTTTAGGAACGATTGTCTAAGACCGTTAGCACTTTGTATACGGGATAATTTCGTCTTACAAAAATTATGTAAAACACAAACCTCAATTTTAATTAATTTAGTATTCCGTTATTTTTGCCTATTTTCAAGAAAACCAAAATCAATTTTTTTTTCTCCAACATCATTAAGCTGGATAAAATTTCGTTTGCGTACAATCATTTTTTAGACAAAAAAAAAAAAGCTTTCGGTTTTGCTTTGAGAGAGAGAGAGAGAGAGAGAGAGAGAGAGAGAGAGAGGTCACACCTTCAAATGAAAAATAAAAACCGAACTTATTCCGATCAATTATCAAGTAGCAGTATGAAGTATAGTGTATAGGTATCACCAAGAATACGATGAGCAAGTTATTCTCACGCTGGAGAGGTTTTCTAAATCTATACTATTTTTACTGATTTCATTATTTTAAAGAACAAAAAGAATATTACTATCTCGCTCTCTATTTAGCTTTGGACAAAATATTCTCCTTTCTTATCTTTGCTGAAATTAATATCATATTTGGTACGGTGTATTAAATTTTCTGCAAAATATAGATATCATGGTAGTTTATTGAATTTATTAGTTGCAATATTATTTAATATCACCTAATAGTCTAATACCACCTCTTAGGTGAGATACATAATACCAATAATCAGTATTATTTATACGGACCCAAATTTTATCAAAGGCCTTATACTTTAAATCAAACAAAATATAAATGTGTATTAGATATATTATACACCTTAATCACACATAGCAGACAAGCCGCCATTATTTAAGAGAACCCAAAGTTGATGTATTTTGTGTTAAATCATTATTCACGTACTCCCTAAAATTTTTGAACAGCATGATAATAATTACAATATAAGATTAAACTTAAGGTGATTCAAAGTACCTCCAGTCATCTTTAATAGGGTGCTTTTCAATCATGATCATGAGTTCCTGATTATTGATTGCTGATAGACTGTTTTGATAGGGATTAGAGAAGGGAACTTTAGAGAATAGTGTTTCGGTTTATCTCTCCTTGTTGTATATCATTAAGATTAGGATTTCTGATTGGGAAACACTAAAATATAGGTGGTGAGAGGACTGAAATTCTCATTAGAATTTGATTCGATTAATCTCAACAATCCATGACGGTTGAGTTGATTTGAAAAAACTCTTAATTAACATATTTCATATAAATCGATTTGCTATACGACCATCTTTACAAATTTCTTACATTTTGACCTCGATAAATTTTACGGTTAAAACAATTTTTGAATTACCAGAACAAGTTTTGGTTTGTGATCATCTTCTTTTTTTTAGATATGTTCCGATTCGGTGAGCTATCTAAGTTTTTATGGTACATAAAAAAAGTTTCTTTACATAATTATTACATTTTTTATTATATTACCGCTGTTCCGAATGTGTAACTATTTAAATGATTTTATGTAATATTACCTCCTTCACTCGTATGCCATAAGGAGAGACATCAATTATTAATACATTAGAGATAACTCGTGTTAGTAGTATCATAATTAGATTAAATAATTAAATCACAAAATTACCTTGTTAGAAAACAAAAACATATTGATTTCTGAAAATCCATCAGCGGCTGATGGCCTGCCGGTAAGAAAAAGAAAAACAAAAAATTGACGGACCGTAAGAAAATATGTCAGCAGACCCAAAAAAAAGACCGACCGTCAGAAAATAGATTGGCGGGCCTGTTCCGGCGACCCACCGGAAAACAAAACGGCGAGCCTGGCGTTAAGAAAACAAAACAAAAAAAAAAGATTGGCCGACCGCTGGAGGTTAGTTTTGTAACACCCCCAATATATTCGGGAATATTACAGCGCCGTAAATCCTTTACATAAAGATTTACAAGGCTGAAGAATTGAACAAGTATAAAAGGGTACTGACGAATGGAAATAACGGAATTACAGTACATCAGTTCTGACCAAATACAGAAATAGTACAATTGTTCAACAGAACTCAATAATACATCACCAAATTCAAATCATCACAAACGACTTCGTACTCGAGTACTTATTGAAATAACGAATAAACAACAGATAAATAAACCCGGTCGGGACATCACTCTGCACCCTCGTCGTCATACGGCCCAAAGTGGTTGTTTCCCGCTCTCCCGGATCCCGAACACAAAATGTTCACCCCCGAAGGGGTTAGCACAACGATGCTAGTACAAGTACCACAACATATTATTCATATCTCACGAAGAATAATAATAACGTAAACGACAAAATACCAACGAGTCTTCTCTTACGAGAAACTTAAACATAACATAACAACTGATAATCACAACATGATATCAATACATACACATGGTAATTCCATCGATCCAATGCTCATCGCCTAGAACCCACGATGATCCCGCCGACCAACCCGTGGTGGAAAACCCGTCCGATGATCCAAGACGCTAGCATAGATCCCCCGATGATCCCGTCGGACCAACACGAGGTGGACATACAATCACGACATACATGCACGACAATATGTATAACAACAATACATAAAACAATTAAGGTACTTGCCTCGATTTGAAGACAATAACAACACTTCCACGAAAATGACCACTCGAAGATCGTCCTCCTCAATCAATCACGTAACGAGACCAAACCTTAACAAAAGAAATGATATAGGATTTATCTCACGTCGCATGAATGTTTAACAATTCGATTCACGGCCAAAAGTTCATAAAATACAATCTGCCTGAACTGCTTAGCGCACGCTAAGTACTCTGTGTAGCATGCGTTAAGTCTGCCCGATAGCGCACGCAAACAACAAAGCCTAGCGCACGCTAACGATGTATGGTCGATTTCACCGATCGCCAATCGACTCGCTCGATGGTCTAGCGACGTTACGTACCAAACGTAGACGCTAACTAGTGCTCGATAGCGCACGTTAAATCGCATAACATAGCGTGCGCTATTCGCATGGCGCCATCACGAGCAAGAATCGTTTCTTGCCATGATCGAAACAATGAATTCTTGCGTGATAATTCATGTTACTTCCATGAATACTATGTTCATACCCTTATGAATGATTTTACGGATAAAGACAACTTCGGATTCAAGGATATGCATACCAATATAAAACCATATTCCATTCCGACTTCAAATCTTCATACGACAATACGAAAAGCTTAACGGTTGATATCAACACCTCTATATCAATCCATATTATCATACTGAAGTTGATAAACGTCCTATATATATTAGATAAATCCTTCCATGATCAAACCTTTAGATTTATCTAACAATAAGGATGTTAACGTCTAGTCCAAGATTACTATGAAATCATCTATTAGATTCGGTTTACCAATGATAGAAGCTTCTCTTCACATATTCAGTGTACTAAGATTCGAATCATGATGATTATAATCAAAGTATTCAAGGCTTATTCATCTCACTATTCCAAACATGATATACTTGGATAATTCATCTATGAAAATCCATATCTTGTTAACATGATCATCCAAATCGTTAGAATCCAACTCTAAGTCTGGATATAGATTGAACATACCTTAAAATGACGAAAATCACTGAACCATAAGGTAGAATCCCACTCCGGTTGGTTGTATGCCACTCCAAGGTGCTATTCCACTTCCATGAACATTCCCAAGTGATAACCAATGTATAAACACTAACAATATGTGTTCTAAGCGTATAGGAGTATTACTACAGCTCTCTGAACTCTCAAGGTTGAGGAAAGGGCGAAAGAAATGAAAGCCAAAACGGTTGATGTCCCATTTATAATGTTCTGCATTATTGACAAGTTAGCGCATGCTACTAAGCATCCCTTAGCGTGCGCTAATAATGGTTGACTTCAGAATTTGTCCGGGTGCGTCAGCGGGAATCTTATCCGGACCCATGTCCCGGCTGGCGCATGTGTTAGCCGTCCCGCTCAATAATTGAGTTCTTAGCGCACGTTACTCCTACCTGTGTAGCATGCGCTAATAATGGCCCGATAGCGCGCGTTAAGATACATTCTTAGCGTGCGCTATCACGAGGTTACTTGAGCAAATTTTGCAAGTTTCTATACTTATGTACAATGATATCAATGCACGAAATATCATACTCCAATAATCAAAATCACCAATCCGAATAATACATGGTTTGAATACAGATGAAATACACTGTAATAAATCCGGATATTACATACTCTCCTACTAAAAAGGAGTTTCGTCCCGAAACTCAAGACGAAAATAACTCGGGATATCTAGACTTCATATCAGCTTCCGTTTCCCAGGTGGATTCTTCCATTCCATGACGTGACCACTGAACTTTGACCAAAACGATTGACTTGTTCCTCAGTTGCTTAACTCGACTCTCGAGTATCTTGACTGGTCTTTCTTCAAACGTCCCATCCTGCTCGACTTCGATCTCGCCGAAATCAATGATATGACTGGATCTCGTATATACCAGAATCGGGATACGTGGAACACGTTATGAACATGGCACAATGACGGCGGCAATGCTAATCATGCCAACTCCCCAACTCTCTCGAGGATCTCAAATGGTTCGATATATCTCGGACTCAGCTTTCCTTTCTTCCGAAACGAAAGATTCCCGAGTAGGAGAAATCTTCAAAAGTACGTGATCTCCGATCTTGAACTCCAATGGGCGGCGGCGTACGTCCGCATAGGATTCTCGCGACTCCGGGCGATCAACAACCTCTCACGAATTAAGGCTATCTTCTCTCGAGTCTGCTCGATCAACTCGGGTTCTGTTCGATCAAGTCCGATGAATCGTCCCAAAGATAGGGGCGATCTGCATCTCCTTCCGTATAATGCCTCAAACGGTGCCATCTTAATAGAAGCATGCCAACTATTGTTGTAGGTAAATTCAATCAACGGTAGATGAACTTCCCAATCGTTTGACCAATCTAAGGCATGTGCCCTTAGCATGTCTTCCACCGTTTGTATAGTTCTCTCGCATTGTCCGTCGATCTGCGGGTGATAAGTCAGATCTTAAGTTCAATTCGGTCCCCAAGGCCTTATGAACTGCTTTCCAAAAGTGAGACACAAAACGGCCGTCTCGATCAGAAACAATGGTCTTCGGCGTACCATGCAATCGAACTATTTCCGAAATAAATACTCGTGCCAACCTCTCTGGTCCCCACGTATCCTTAATGCCTAGAAAATGAGCCGATTTGGTTAAACGATCAACTATCACCCAAATCATGTTCATTCCTGTCCTGGTTTTCGGCATATTAGTGATAAAGTCCATTGATATGTCCTCCCACTTCCATTCAGGAATCGGGAGCGGCTTCAACATTCCAGCAGGCCGTTGATGCTCGATCTTAACCTGCTGACAAGTCAAGCATTTCGAAACATAGTCCGCTACGTATTTCTTCATGTTGCCCCACCAGAAGTTCTGCTTCAAGTCCTTATACATTTTACTGGTGCCCGGGTGGATAGAATAGGGCGAACTATGAGCTTCCTTCATAATCGTCTGTTTCAGAACATCAACATCGGGAACGCAGAGTCGGTTCTGAAATCTCAAAACTCCATCGTCATGAATTATGAATCCGGGGGCCTTTTCTTTGATCACTTCATCATGTAACCGAATCATCAGAGGATCATCTGCCTGTCTAGATTTGATTTCTTCGGTTAAAGATGAAGTTATCTCCATCACGCACAGTTGTCCTTGGACTCTTTGTAACCATACCTCAATTCCTTCACGAATCATCTCTCGTTGAAGGCTAAGTTGGGATGTCAGCGTCTCCAGCATCTGAATAGAGACAGGTTTGCGGATAAGTGCATCGGCTACTACATTCGCCTTGCCTGGATGATATAAAATCTCCAAGTCATAGTCCTTAATCAGTTCCAACCATCTTCTTTGCCGCATATTCAACTCTTTCTGACTAAATATGTACTTGAGACTCTTATGATCCGTAAAGATCTGACAGTGAGTCCCGTACAGATAATGCCTCCAGATTTTCAAGGCAAAAACCACTGCTGCTAGCTCCAAATCATGTGTCGGGTAATTCACTTCATAAGGTTTCAGTTGTCGCGATGCATAAGCGATCACCTTATCATTCTGCATCAACACGCACCCAAGTCCTTGGTTCGAAGCATCACTGTAAACTATGAATCCTTCAGTTCCCTGCGGAAGTGATAGAATCGGTGCCGTCGTCAATCTTTTCTTCAGTTCGTCAAAACTAATCTGACACAATTCGTTCCACTCAAACTTTTGAGTTTTTTGCAGGAGTCGAGTAAGTGGGCGGGAGATTTTAGAAAACCCTTCCACGAATCGACGATAGTATCCAGCAAGTCCCAAGAAGCTTCGGACTTCTTTCACGTTCTTTGGAGGTTCCCAATTCATAATTGCTTCGATCTTCTGAGGATCTACTCGGACTCCTTCAGCTGACACCACATGGCCGAGGAACATTACTTCCTTTAGCCAGAATTCACACTTAGAAAGTTTGGCGTACAATTGCTCGTTTCTCAAAAGTTCCAATACAATTCGCAAATGCTGCGCATGTTCTTCCGGACTCTTAGAATACACCAGAATGTCATCAATAAACACGACCACAAATTTATCCAAAAATTCAATGAACACACGGTTCATCAATTGCATAAATACAGCAGGTGCGTTAGTGAGACCAAACGCATCACTACAAACTCATAATGCCCGTGAGCGAGTTCTCGACGCCGATTTCGAACATCGATTCCTTAATCCTCACCGATGGTATCCCGATCTCGCATCGATCTTAGAAAATACCGTTGCCCCTTGCAATGGTCAAACAAATCATCAATCCGTGGCAACGGATACTTGTTCTTAATCGTCATCTTGTTCACTCTCGATAGTCAATACACAATGAGCGATCCATCCTTCTTTCTGACGAAAAGAATGGCGCTCCCGTGGTGAAACGCTTGGTCAATATAGCCCTTGTCCAAGAACTCCTCCACCGCTTCTTGATTCGTACATCTCAAGAGGTGCCATACGATACGGCGCCTTGGAAATCGGTGTAGCTCCGGTTCCACCAATGGTAAATTCCACATCCCTTCGTGGAGGTAGTCCGTAACTCATCAGAAATACATCCGAAATTTGTTCACAACAGAATGGATGAAAGTTCCACAATTTCATCTTCTTTCTTCATTGCGTAACACCAAGATTGCAGACACTGTTTCAACAATTTGTGACTTTCATCGCCTTGATCAACTTTCCCGAGCTTCCCGGTTTCCATCCTCGAACAATTTCGAACCATCGTCGCCGATCAGCGAGATATTCCTCCTTCGGTAGTTTACAATTGCTCCATACCGATTAAGCCAATCGTCTCCGAGTATCAGGTCATCTCCTTGCATTTCTATCACGATCAGATTTGAGAGCCACTCTCTGCCTCCAAATGATACAGGGAAATTTCTAGTTTCTAAATTTCCGACAATCCTTTCTCCACTCGGTAAACCAACAACATAAGGTTCACAAGCATGAAAACCGGAAATATTCAAACGATTTACACAAGACAAAGATATGAAAGAATGTGTAGCTCCTATATCGAACAAAACGCTAACTGGCTGGGAAAGGATTTGGACAGTACCTGATGCGACAGCAGCATCCTGATCATCTGTCCTCCTCATCTTATACAAACGTGGGGGACCAGATCCGGCACTCGATGTCCCCTTTCGGTCCCATTGTCCTCTGCCTCGCCCGCGGCCAAAATTCTGAGGCATCTGAACACTTTGCTGCGTCTGTGGAATACTGGCCTCCTTCTGGACTGGCTGTGGTGTACGGGCTCTGAAAGACTTTTCAGCCTCTTCACAAAACACTGCCCGATGTCCCTCTCGTCCACAATCAAAACAAGTCACGGCAGGAAGGGGGCAATTCCGTCGACAGCGCCTGCCTCGGCGCAGCTTAAAGCATTTCCTGTAACATCGGTAATAGTTGATGTCGCCTCCAATTCTTTCCGCTCCTAGTCGGGTGCGGAGGTTTCTTGAAAGAGTGAAAGGATGACCGGGCCTTACGGGGCCCGCTATTCTTGTGCTCGTAAAGTGCCAGAGACTTTTTGTTTCTTAGATTCCGAAAATTTCTCCATGGCGGCTTCCTTGATCTCGTACGCCAACGCCTTATCCTGGTATTGGCGGAGTGTGGTACATTTGAATCCGGACATGTACCTCTGAACTTCTGGTTTCATTCTCATATCGAAATGGATCATCATTTCTGCATCTGTTCTGACCAGATGTCGAACAAATGCCACCCGGTTAAACGTCTTGATCGCCTGGGATACTGGCACATCAGAAGGCTGAGCGGAGAAAAACTCCCGAACTTTGGCTTCCCTCACAGGACGAGGGTAATACTGAGCTTCCATCATCAATCTAAATTCTGTCCAATCGGCATCATGGTCTGCAGGCCGGATGGCTTCCCACCATTCGGACGCTTCCCCTATCAGAAAATATTGAGCGATAGAGGCTCTCCGGTCATCTGGGCAGTTAATTCCGCAAAGATTTTCTCCAGTTCTTTCAACCAATGATCCCAGGTGGGAGTCTCAGAAATACCGTCGAATTTGGGTGGTTGCATCTTTGCCACCTCTTGCAGCCACCGGTCACCTCGATTTCCCATGTCTGGGATCCCTTGCTGTCTCTCTCCCTGCTGTAGTCCCACCGCCACTTGCATTCGGTCCACGACCTGGGCGAACTGAGTCATCTGATTCACCACTTAACGAAGGATCTCTGGTACAACCGGATCTGGTTCATTATTAATAGATTGTTGCGGCTCGCCTGAGCTATGACTGGCCTGATTAGAAGGCGACGCCTCCCTTTCGGCATTTCTTCGTCCGCGTCCACGACCGCGACCACGTCCACGTCCGCCTCTCAACATACTGTAAGCATAAATACTCAATATACAGGAAACAACATCGTTCTAATATTCGAGTATAAAGAGATACAATATGCAAAGAACGAGATAGAGTTTAGGAACTTACAACCACTGTTCGCATGAAGACGTAGGCAGTGCAGTGATGTCATTCACGGCCGGTTACCCCAAAAGACATAAATGACCCCTATTTTAACCCAACGGCCAAGATATCCATAATCTTAGCTCCGATACCATATTCTGTAACACCCCCAATATATTCAGGAATATTACAGCGCCGTAAATCCTTTACATAAAGATTTACAAGGCTGAAGAATTGAACAAGTATAAAAGGGTACTGACGAATGGAAATAACGGAATTACAGTACATCAGTTCTGACCAAATACAGAAATAGTACAATTGTTCAACAGAACTCAATAATACATCACCAAATTCAAATCATCACAAACGACTTCGTACTCGAGTACTTATTGAAATAACGAATAAACAACAGATAAATAAACCCGGTCGGGACATCACTCTGTACCCTCGTCGTCATACAGTTCCAGTGGTTGTTTCCCCGCTCTCCTGGATCCTGAACACAAACAAAATGTTCACCCCCGAAGGGGTTAGCACAACGATGCTAGTACAAGTACCACAACATATTATTAATATCTCACGAAGAATAATAATAACGTAAACGACAAAATACCAACGAGTCTTCTCTTACGAGAAACTTAAACATAACATACACAACTCATAATCACAACATGATATCAATACATACACATGGTAATTCCATCGATCCAGCGTTCACTGCCTAGAACCCACGATGATCCCGTCAGACCAACCCGTGGTGGAAAAACCCGTCCGATGATCCAGCGCACGCTAGCATAGATCCCCCGATGATCCCGTCGGACCAACACGAGGTGGACATACAATCACGACATACATGCACGACAATATGTATAACAACAATACATAAAACAATTAAGGTACTTGCCTCCATTTGAAGACAATAACAACACTTCCACGAAAATGACCACTCGAAGATCGTCCTCCTCAATCAATCACGTAACGAGACCAAACCTTAACAAAAGAAATGATATAGGATTTATCTCACGTCGCATGAATGTTTAACAATTCGATTCACGGCCAAAAGTTCATAAAATACAATCTGCCTGAACTGCTTAGCGCACGCTAAGTACTCTGTGTAGCATGCGTTAAGTCTGCCCGATAGCGCACGCAAACAACAAAGCCTAGCGCACGCTAACGATGTATGGTCAGTACTTCACTGATCAGCCAACTGACTCGTCTGATGGTCTAGCGTACGTTACGTACCAAACGTAGCGCACGCTAACTAGTGCTCGATAGCGCACGTTAAACTGCATAACATAGCGTGCGCTATTCGCATGGCGGCGCTTTGGCGAGCAAGAAATCGTCTTGCCATGATCGAAACAATGAATTCTTGCGTGATAATTCATGTTACTTCCATGAATACTATGTTCATACCCTTATGAATGATTTTACGGATAAAGACAACTTCGGATTCAAGGATATGCATACCAATATAAAACCATATTCCATTCCGACTTCAAATCTTCATACGACAATACGAAAAGCTTAACGGTTGATATCAACACCTCTATATCAATCCATATTATCATACTGAAGTTGATAAACGTCCTATATATATTAGATAAATCCTTCCATGATCAAACCTTTAGATTTATCTAACAATAAGGATGTTAACGTCTAGTCCAAGATTACTATGAAATCATCTATTAGATTCGGTTTACCAATGATAGAAGCTTCTCTTCACATATTCAGTGTACTAAGATTCGAATCATGATGATTATAATCAAAGTATTCAAGGCTTATTCATCTCACTATTCCAAACATGATATACTTGGATAATTCATCTATGAAAATCCATATCTTGTTAACATGATCATCCAAATCGTTAGAATCCAACTCTAAGTCTGGAGATAGATTGAACATACCTTAAAATGACGAAAATCACTGAACCGTAAGGTAGAATCCCACTCCGGTTGGTTGTATGCCACTCCAAGGTGCTATTCCACTTCCATGAACATTCCCAAGTGATAACCAATGTATAAACACTAACAATATGTGTTCTAAGCGTATAGGAGTATTACTACAGCTCTCTGAACTCTCAAGGTTGAGGAAAGGGTTAAAGAAATGAAAGCCAAAACGGTTGATGTCCCATTTATAATGTTCTGCATTATTGACAAGTTAGCGCACGCTACTAAGCATCCCTTAGCGTGCGCTAATAATGGTTGACTTCAGAATTTGTCCGGGTGCGTCAGCGGGAATCTTATCCGGACCCATGTCCCGGCTGGCGCATGTGTTAGCCGTCCCGCTCAATAATTGAGTTCTTCGCGCACGTTACTCCTACCTGTGTAGCGTGCGCTAATAATGGCCCGATAGCGCGCGTTAAGATACATTCTTAGCGTGCGCTATCACGAGGTTACTTGAGCAAATTTTGCAAGTTTCTATACTTATGTACAATGATATCAATGCACGAAATATCATACTCCAATAATCAAAATCACCAATCCGAATAATACATGGTTTGAATACAGATGAAATACACTGTAATAAATCCGGATATTACAAGTTTGCCCGCCAGGAAGCAGACAAGCGGGCCCGGCAAAAAAAAAATGGGCAGTCCGTCGGAGTTCTGCCGACTACCGGGACGGCCCTGCCTGAAAAAGTGGTCGGCCGGAGTCCATCGTAGATCCCATAAAAAAAGTTTTTTTTTTAAAAATTAGTTGTCTTTTTAATCAATTTAATTTATAACTTAATATTCCAATAGTATTTTTTGAACTTTATTGTTGTTGAATGTTTTATATTATTTATTATTATGGAGGACACGATACAATGGTCTTTTTCAGTGCACACTACGACGGCAAAAAATACCATTATCCTTTATATTTATAGACTAGAGATAACCCTTGTCATAATGGCACGGTGGCGATGATATAATTAAAATAAAATAATTCATTTACTAGATTACTTGCTAGAAAAAATATGTAGTTCCTAAAATTCTATTAGCGGCCGAGAGGCCTGCCGTAAAAACAAAAGAAAAAAAATAAGGACCATCGAAAAGTAGGTCAGGACCTGGCCTTAAATAAAAAAAATGGTTGGCCACCGGCGATCCTGGCATTTAAAGAAAAAAATGACCAGCTGTCGGAGGTGGCCCTCCGGAAAGCAGGCTGGTGGCCTGGCGTTAAAAGAAAAAATTTGGCCGGCCGGCGCCGGCCGCCGGCAAGCAGGACAGCGGCCTAGTGTTAAAAAAAAGGACAATTGTCGGCGGTGTCCCGCTGGAAAGCAGACGACGGTCTGGCATAAAGAAAAAAATAAAGTTGGCCGGCAGCCAACCACTGTAACACCCCAATTCACAAATGAGATATTACACGCCGAAGAACCCTCGTGAGGTCTACCAGGCTAACACATGACACATAACCACAATGAAATCCCAAAAGATGCACTCAAAAGTAAATAAAGCTGTGGCCTCGGCCAAAACATTTCAACGGAGTACATGAAACATAAAGTAAATATCAATTCATTGCCCACGCAGGGGACTTAAACCAAGTTTAGAAGTAAATAGTCTAACTCCAATACTCGACAAATGCAATGACAAAACATAAAAAAAATATAGACTCGAGCCACATCATCAAGCCAGCCCATCCTTTGCGTGCATGTCCCGTGCCTGCTCCTCAGCTCTCCCGGTACCTGAAATGCATAAGACGCATTTCCCCCATTTAAGGGGTTAGCATTCGAATAGCTAGTGCAAGTATACAATTACACAACATTATATACAAATACGGTTTTACACGATCATCTCAATCAGATATCATTTGCCATAAATATTCCGGAATACTACACTGGCAATCAAATCAGTTTTCAATCATCACAATATCACAAAATCACAACTGGTATCCCGTGGTCGTACCCCTTAGTATCGACCCCAAGACATCCCGTCGAACACTCCGGGTGGGATACCACTTCTGCGGCCGTACCCCTTAGTATCGACCCCCAGACATCCCGTCGGACACTCCGGGTGGAAGTTCAACCACACACGCACCCAAGTCCACTTCCGCGGCCGTACCCCTTAGTATCGACCCCCAGACATCCCATCGAACGCTCCGGGTGGAAGGAACACAACTCACGCACCCGAAAACCACAATTCAACATTCACTTGAAAACGTAACATACATAACGGAATGTATCACATGTACTTGCCTTGAATAAGATGAAACGAATGAAACGACGAAGGAATAGGTTTTGGTCCAAACAATCCTCCCAACTCCGTTCCTAATCATAATAACGGTATACAACAAGTCTCATTAATACGGAAAGGTAAGAATTAATCCTAATTCTACCCGCTGGAACAATTTGTCGGTCATGACTTGGGTATCGTCGACTATAAGCGACGAACAATGGAAAACTTGGAGTTCAAAATCACAAATCATCTTCAATACGATCAATAATCCAATATGAATACTCAAATTCGTGATTACAATAACGATTAATCGAACATCCCCAAATCCAATTCAATATTCAAAGTGTTCTAGAATAATCCTTCAATAATCCAATGAATAGTCAAACATATCCATAATCATGTGTATATCACTTCATACAACATGATCTTAACATCCAAAATGTCATAACTCAATACAAAATCGAAATCCAAGATGTTGAAGAAATTACCTCTTGGAGACCCAAGCACTTTGATCCGAAGAACACGTGTTAGATCCACAATCCGAGCTTCACGATCGAAAGGAGATGAAGAAAATCACACAATCAAGTGATAGATGAAGAAAAATCTCCCTCTCAAGCCTCTCTCTCTCGTATGGTGGATGAAATGAGAAAAATGAGTGAATCTCGTTGAAAAAAACGCAGTTATAGAGTTGACTGCCCTGTGTGCCGCGGACCAGCCGAAGTGTGCCGCGGTACAGGGCCAAAACTGCGCCCAGTGATCGGCAGTGTGCCTCGGCCCGTACGAATGTGCCGCGGCAGTGACTCGGCAGTGTGCCGCGGCCCCGTCGACATGTGCCGCGGCACACGGTACAGAAGGTTTGGCCGATAAGTGCAACACGAGTGTGCCGCGGCCCGAACGAGTGTGCCACGGCAGTGACTCGGCAGTGTGCCGCAGCCCTGCCGGCATGTGCCGCCCACGGCATGCATCGCTTGGCAGAATCGACAATGTGTGCCGCGGCGCACATTCCTTGTGTCGCGGCCCACACCCCCCCTTGGGTCCCAAAATGATGAAAAATGATCCAGGAAGAGAATAAAAGCAATAGGAATCGATATTTGGGAAACAATAACACGAAATGGAAGTACGGAAACCCCAAAACAGTCCGAGGTACACAACTAAAATCGAACAAGGAACAAATTCCCTAAACTTATAGGAAATTACAAAAACGGCCCAAACATCCGAAAATCACGATACAACGTCGGATTAACAATCCGAAACTCACAACATGCTCTACTCAACCATACGAACTCATGGAAATAGGAAAATGACGAAATCGAACGAGTTTAACGAGAATCGAATACACATGCGATAAAATATAACTCAAGATGAAATTACGTAAAAACATCATCGAGACTCATCCCAACGGAGAAACTCCAAGAACAAAATAGATCCAGAATTCCAAAACAGTGCCAAGCGAGTTGTCCGAAACGAATATACACCGAAAATAGAAATTACCAAAAATAGAAAACACGGATATTACATTATCTCCCCCTAAAAATAAGTTTCGTCCCGAAACTTACAACACGAATAAATCAGGGTATCTCGATATCATACTCTCTTCCGTCTCCCACATGGCTTCCTCGGACCCATGCCTCGACCATTGCACTTTAACCAAAGTAATGGTTTTGTGCCTGAGTTGTTTCACCCGACGCTCTAAGATCTGAATCCACTACGCCATAAGTGCTCATAGGCAATGCCTGTTTATTGTTGCAGAAGACACAAAAAGTGTTGCCTTAGGCCAAAGGCAACACCAAACTCTTGTTGCCAATACGGCCGTTGCCTTTGAAACCTAAGGCAACACTTTTAGTCTCTACTGCAACAACGAAAAAGTATTGCATTACGCCTCTAATGCAACAACATAACCAAGTAAGGCAACAACAAACGATGTTGCCTAAGATTTCAAAAAAACAAAAAAAAAGAACATAGGGACACATGTGCCACATCATCAGTGGGTCCCATGGCATCAGTGGGTCCCATCTTGATGCCACGTTAGCAATGGGGCCCACATTTATGCTACGTCAACAATGGCTCTACATTTGCACCACGTCAGCAATGGACCCACATCCACATCATCATTTTTTTGTAAGACTACTTTTATCAAATACAATAGCAACTAAAATAAAAGGCAACAACACTTCATACAAATATTTTGAAATAACAATTTTATTCTTACATCAACCCATCCAAAATAAAATACAATCTACCAAGGCAGCCAAAAACCAACCAGGATGCCAATACAAAATACAAAATCCTAAATTCATACAAAGCAACAAACCACTAATTTAACTTCAAAAGTACCAAAACCAAATAACACCACCAATCTAACTTAAAAGTACAAAATTACGAAGTCTAAATACAAGTGATAGAAAGTTACATATTGAAAAGATCGATAAGTGGTGCCCCTCGAGTCATAGGAGTACCATTATAATCTTGATCACTTGATAGCGTTGCACAAAATTCTCAAATATCCAAGTTGAAGTCGATTAGCTTCTCCCACTCGCCAAATGCTTTCAAAAATGCACATTAGGATGATTGATTGAAAGAAATGTGCATATTTGGAAGATTTCTTGTTATATGCATCCGTTGTAGTGGAAAGTCCAGAAGAAATTAGTATGACTTATCAAGAAGGTCGTAAAATATAGAATAAACTAACAATTCGGGCCTCAAATTAAATAACTACAACCTTTATTCCTTATTATGAGCCAATTCTATCCATTCAAGCAAACCAAAATTTCCCATAAGTTAGACTATCAAAAAACTATTATACCCTTATTTGTTAATAAGGGATGAATTAATAAGCTTATATTTGCAAGAAGGTGTTTAGTATTTATAAGGTATTGGTGGAAAAAATGATGACTTTTGCCGTATTAACAAATTGACAAATAATTAGGAACACTATTTTGGATAAAATCGGACAGATAATAAGGAACGGATGTAGTATGATAGATGAATTTCACGTATGAGTAAAAATCTCTCTGTGTGTGTATGAATAAAGAGAAAATCAATTATATATATATATAATGTTTTATATATATGTGTCCGTATGTGTGTATTTGAATAAAAATAAAATCGATTATAACTAGCACAAAAATTGTCATTGCACCATTTCTTACCAATCCAATTCCTATACCGTAAATGAAGCGCCCAATCACCAAGACAAAGAAAAGTAGGTGCCAAGGTTGTTACAAGAGCTCCAACAAGGTACATGACAGATGAAAGAATCAATTCCCTTCTTCTTCCTGCAGATTCAATATTTAAAAATCAACTTAAATAAATAGTTAGTATTATTAGTTGCAATCACACCTAACATCGAATTTAACTAACCTAAAAAGTCAAGAACATTAAATGATTAGGGGTGTTGTTGACGGGTTCAAGAATATGGCAAGAACAATTACATGATGTAAGTAATACTCGAATGGAAATTGTAGCGAAAGATGTTGCTCCAATATGATAACCATAATATAACAAATCCTCCAAAAGCGGGAATAGAAACTCGATGTTGTATTGAGTGAGTCATTAATCATATCACAATAGCATTACCGCATGATTTCAGATTTCAAAGTTTGACAAACATAATTCAAAAATCTTTATTCATACACACGCGCGCACACGCACGCGCACACATACACACACACAAACACGGAATATATGGGACATCGATATTTGCCCCGCCATAAGACAAAGTTAAGATAACCATAAGTGTATACGCGCAAAAATTCTTACTCCAAACAACTTGCCATCGGTTAAAGCAACCACGACTAATTTCAAAGTTACAAACATTTTGTTGAGAACCAATCTTGTACCGACGTCCATTGCCCCTTCCCAGAACTAAAATACATGGGGGTATTTTAAATAAAATTTATCCTCGGACAACCTCCAAAAAATTGCATGTTCTATAGATGAATTGTCTAATGTTGCTATATTGGTATCTGTTAATGTTGTGTCCTATAGTGTACGAAAAAGCTCCTGACAATAACAGGTTCTTGTTTGACTAATGTAAGAGCATCAAAGCTTGTTTTGTAGTTTTACCTTTAATACAAGATCAATTATAAAACATAGATTCAGAATTAATGCTCCAAGATTTTGATCTTCTCAAGGCAGTTTAGCATTTGTTGATGGGCAATGCAGGTAGGCGATCCCCCAATGATAATTTGTAATGTTCAAATTTCGACTTATCACATTTCAAAACAGCATTTTTACAGGCCTTGATACTTCCTGAAAGTATGGATTTTCCCATGTAAAACATGTAACGCAACCATACACGTAAAATTTGCAGGATATGGCAACTAGTAAATTCTAGGAAGTCCCACGACTCCCACCACATGAAAATGTCATGAGATTGTTCCATAGAATAAAAAAAGATTACGAGTATATTATCAAAAATGAATAAAACAAAATTCAGCATTTATGGTTACATTCCCATTAGCAAGTACTCATCTCGTTTCTATAACTTCAATTCGATCATCTTCCCCACTCAAGATATATCAGATGATCGCTACATGTAGAATTAGCAACAGACACACAATTCCCCTCATATTAGGTCACTTTTCTTGAAGTATATTATCATCACATGGCAAAAACTTCGTAAGACCCTCTTACATAATTTCGTAAGACAATGCGATTAATGAACAAACAACAATATTCGAAAAATTACTTATCCAGAACTTTTGATCCACCACGGAAATATCCAAGAGCGGGTTTCCCATTCTAATCGACATACACAAACATATACATACTGTATACAAACATATACATACTGTATACAAACATATACAAACATACAATTAATTAAATATACATTAAAATACATACATTGGTTGTTGCGGCAGGCGTCGCGGGGAGGGCGTCGCGGGGAGGGAGGCCGCGCGCAGAGGGAAGGGTCGCGCGCCGCGAAGGGAGGGGAGGGCGTTGAGGGGAGAGAGGAGAAGAAGAACCAAGAGAGAAGATAGGAGAATGAGGCGGTGAGAAGAGGGGGTAGGGTTAGGGGTTAGAAGGGGATCCGACGGTCCGGATGAAGGGGAGATTAATAATCTCAATCGGACGGCTCCCACTAAAAAGGGTGTCATGGGCTTTGGACCGGTTCGGCCGAGATAATAAAAATATTATAACGGGTCGGGTTGGCCAAAATATTATAACAAAACAGATAAGATAATAAATACACTTAGCAATCAATCAAATAGGTGAGCAATCAGATCTAAACAAAAAAGGAATTTAATCCTTCAAATCAAATCCAAAATAAAAAGTTCAAAATACATTTTTAATTGACGGATCGAGAATTAAAGAATATTACTTAAAATACGGAACCTACCACATCGTTTTCTAAAAACGCTATGTAAGTGTACTGTTACATAGCGCTTCCTAATTAAACGCTATATAAGTATTTTTAAAAAAGATTGTATTATTTTTTATAATTTAGAATTTTGAAATTTTATTATTAAAATTTATATTGTGTATTTATATTAAATAATTTAAATATATATAAGTTATAATTTATATTATATTATATATTAAACTATGAAAATAAAACATATATCGTAATTTAAATTTCATTATATATATTGATAATATTAAACTTTAAAATTATAAAAAATATTTATAATTTTTAATTACAATATTAAAAAATATAATAAGTATTTATATTAAATATAAATAATTTAAATCAAATTTATCATATGTTATATATCAAATTTTAAGAGTAAAAAATTATCAAAATTTAAATTTCATTTCATTGTGCTTGTTTTTTACAATAACTTGAAAAACTTATTAAAAAATTAGATATAATGCAACACCATCACAGGTGTTGCACGTCGCACAACACCATTTTAATCTTGCAACACCAAATGTATATCTAATGCAATACTAATTCAGTAGTGTTTCAAAAGATCAAAAATCAGCAATCTATTGAAACACTTTGGTGGCAACACTAGCTAAAAGCATTGCCTATGAGCACTTATGGCGTAGTGATCGGCCTCTCCTCGAAGGTAATGTCGGGCCCCAACTCGATCTATCCAAAATCAATAATATGGCTAGGGTCCGATACGTACTTCCTAAGCTGGGAAACATGAAATACGTTGTGCACGTGGCTCAGGGACGGCGGCAAACCTAACCGATATTCAAGCTCTCCAACTCTCTCTAGAATCTCGAACGGCCCAATAAATCTCGGACTAAGTTTACCCTTCCGACCGAAGCGGTAAACTCCCCGTGTCGGCGACACCTTAAGCAACACATGGTCTCCCACCTCAAACTCCAACGGTCAGCGACGTGTATCGGCATAAGACTTATGCCGGCTTTGGGACGTCACCAATCTATCGCGAATCAGGGCAATCTTCTCTCTCGTCTCAACTACCATATCGGGCTCGGTACCAATCAGATCGGATGCATCATCCCAACACAACGGCGATCTGCACCTCCTCCCATATAATGCCTCAAATGGTGCCATTTTGATCGAGGCATGCCAACTATTGTTGTACGTGAACTCGATCAACGGCAAGTGCGACTCCCAATCATCCTTCCAATCTAAGGCACAGGCTCTCAACATATCCTCCAACGTCTGGATCGTCCGTTCTGACTGTCCGTCAGTCTGAGGGTGGTAAGACGTACTGAGTCTCAACTCAGTCCCCAAAGCTCGATGAACCGCCTGCCAAAAATGTGATACAAACTGGCCATCTCGATCTGAAATAATACTCTTAGGAGTCTTATGCAATCTCACGATCTCTGCAATAAACACTCGCGCCAGCCTCTCCGGTCCCCAAGTGTCCTTAATACCCAGGAAATGAGCTGATTTGGTTAGTAGATCAACAATAACCCAAATCATGTTCATTCCAGTCCGAGTCCTAGGCATCCCGGTAATGAAATCCATAGAGATGTCTTCCCATTTCCATTCCGGAATGGGAAGTGGTCGTAGCAACCCCGCGGGCCGCTGATGCTCAATCTTAACCTACTGACAGGTCAAACACTTCGCCACAAACTCGCTAACGTCCGATTTCAAATTACTCCACCAATAGTTACTCCTCACATCCTTGTACATTTTGCTCGTACCAGGATGTATGGAATAAGGCATAGTATGAGCCTCACTCAAAATCTTCTGTCTCAACTCAATGTCATTCGGTACACATAATCTGCCGCGAAATCTCAGAACGCCATCATCATGAACCACAAATCCAGGGGCTTTCCCCTTCCTCACATCCTCCCTCAGCTGGACTAAAAACGGATCATCATACTGTTTCGCCTTGATATCATCAGTCAAGGACGAAGTGATCTCCAACGCACATAACTGACCCTGAACTCTCTAAACCCAAACCTCGATATTCTGACAAATAAAATCCCGAACGGATCCTGCTCTGTGGCGTGAGTACCTCTAACATCTGTAATGCCACCAGTTTTCGGCTCAATGCATCAGCCACTACGTTAGCCTTACCCGGATGATAAATTATCTCGAGGTCGTAATTTTTAATTAGCTCCAACCACCTTTCCTGTCTCATGTTCAACTCTTTTTGACTGAAGATATACTTCAAACTCTTGTGATCCGTAAATATCTTACACGACGACCCATAGAGATAATGCCTCCAGATCTTTAAGGCGAAAACGACCGCAGCTAACTCCAAATCGTGCGTGGGGTAATTCGTCTCATACGGTTTCAACTGGCGGGACGCATAAGCAATAACCTTATCTCTCTGCATCAAAATGCATCCGAGTCCGAGGCCCGAAGCATCACTATATACCACGAAATCTTCGTTCCCCTGAGGCAATGCTAACACGGGTGCGGTAGTTAGTCGTCTCTTCAACTCGTCAAAACTATTGTATATGTCTGCGGTCCACTCGAATTTCTGAGTCTTCTGGAGCAACTGAGTGAGCGGTTTAGCAATCCTAGAAAATCCCTCAACAAATCGATGGTAATAGCCGGCAAGACCCAGAAAACTTCTCACTTCCTTAACATTCTTAGGCGGCTCCCAAGCCAACACTGCCTCTATCTTCTGTGGATATACCCGAACTCCCTCTGCTGAAATCACATGCCCGAGGAACATCACTTCTTCAAGCCAAAACTCACACTTAGAGAACTTCGCATACAACTGCTCAGCTCTCAAAATGTCTAATACAATCCGGAGATGTAAGGCGTGCTCCCCCCGACTCCGTGAATAGATCAGGATGTCATCGATAAAGACGACTATGAATTTGTCCAAATATTCAATAAAAACTTTGTTCATCAACTGCATGAACACTGATGGGGCATTAGTTAGCCCGAAAGGCATAACCACAAACTCGTAATGGCCATATCTCATCCGAAAGGCAGCTTTCGGTATATCGATGTCCCGAATCCTCAACTGGTAGTAGCCCGATCGCAAATCAATCTTCGAAAAGACTGTCGCCCCCTGAAGCTGATCGAACAAGTCGTCAATCCGGGGAAAAGGGTATTTATTTTTGATGGTCAACTTGTTTAATTCTCGATAATCGATGCATAAACGAAGTGATCCATCCTTCTTCTTAACAAAAAGTACGGGCGCACCCCAAGGCGATGCGCTCGGTCGAATATACCCTTTATCTAACAACTCTCCCAACTGATTCTTGAACTCTAACATCTCCGACGGTGCCATACGGTACGGCGCTCGAGAAATAAGGGCTGCATTTGGCTCTAGATCAATAGGAAACTCCACCTCTCGATGTGGTGGTAATCCCGGCAAGTCATCCGGAAATACGTCGGGGTATTCACTAACAACTGGAATAGACGACAAATAAACTCCACCATCTTCCGCCTTCAGAGCGTAACACCAGTAACCGACACAACCCTGGTTCAGAAGTTTCATCACCTTCAAGGCACTAATCACACTCCCCGACCTACCCGGTTTACGACCGACGAGGGTATGCTCAGTGCCATCCTCGGCCACTATCGAGATGGTACGAGTCCGATAGTTCATGATAGCACCGTGACGATCCAACCAATCGGCTCCGAGGATCAAATCCTCACCCTTAAGGTCTATAACAATGAGATTCGAGGGCCAATCCCGGCTCCCGATCCTCACTGGGCAATCCCTAACCTACCGGTACCCAACCATACGATCCCCGCTGGGCGTACTCACTACAAATGGTTCACACTCAAACAAGCAGTCAAAACCAATGCGACTCACACAATCCGATGCAATAAAGGAATGGGTAGCACCCGAATCAAAAAGCACTGAAACTGGATGAGTAAGGATCTGAGTTGTACCTAACGCCACCAGAACGTCTGCCTTCTCTGTGCGCCTCATCTGATACAATCGGGGGTGAACTGAACCCAAACTCGATGCTGCACGGCGATCCGGCTGACCCCGACCCCTACCACGACCCGAATTCTGTGGAACACGAGTAGCTGGAGTGCTGTGATCCCTCTGATCGGTAGTGGTAGTCGGAACTCTAGCGGCTCTGGTGGCCCTCTCACAATGAGCTGCCCGATGCCCGGTCTGCCCACAAGTAAAGCAAGTAACTGGAGGAGAAGGGCAATCCTTCATCAAATGCTCATATTGATTGCAGTTAAAACAAACCCTGCCACCAGAAGCAACGGACTGGACTGAACAATTACCCTGAGATCCCCCAGCCTGATGAAACGGTCTCTTCCCAGGTGTAGGGACAGACTGTGCTCTCGAAAATCGGCCACTCTTGCCGGCTGAAAAACTGCCAACCGTTTTCTGTGTCTTGGCCTCGGTACCCAACTCTGATTCCGGTGCGGCCATCTTGATCGCTAGAGCGCGATCCTGATACACTTTCAAAGTGGCACACATGAGCGGTGCCATACTCTGTCTGATATGCGGCTTTATGCACATATTGAAGTAACGGATTTTATCAGCCTCTGATCGCACTTGATCTCTCACGAAACCCAACTGCTGATTGTAAGTAATGATGGCCTGAGAAATAGGCACATCCTGTGGCGTAGCGGTGAAGAACTCCACAATTCTGCGCTCCTTAACTGGCGGTGGACAATATTCTGCTTCCGTAGCAGCCTTGAATTCCTCCCAAGTATCTCGACGGTCTCTGGGCGCAACGGCCTCCCACCATTCCGCAGCTTCCTTATCCAGGAGGTACTGGGCAATATGTACCCTCCTGTCTTCGGGACAAGCTACGGCATCAAAGGTCCTGGACAACTGAAAGAGCCAATTCTCCCAACCGAGGGAGTCAGAAGATCCGGAGAAATGAGGAGAGTGCATCTTAGTCACCGTCTGAAGCTACTTACTAGCTTCCTCTTCAGGTGTCAAGGGCGGATTCTGGCGTCCACCCTGAGCTATCTGAGCAAGCTGGACTACTAACTGCTGAAGTACGGCAGTAGCCCCGGCATCGACATTATTACCCAACGGCACTGAGTGAGAGGCTGAGTCCGCAGAGGACTGAGAAAGTGAGCCCTCTTCATTATCAGCACCCCGACCACGGCCTCGGCCGCGTCCCCTAGCTGGTCTACCACGACCTCTCAACATACTAAAGGAAGAATGAAAAGGACAACATCAGAAAGATTCACAATTGACAAAGTTGGTATCATAATTCATAATTCCGAACAACGCAAGAAAACGAATTACAGAAATATAAGAGTTCGAGGAGACTTACAGCCACTGGTCGCACGAAAAGACGGTAGCATGATGATATTAGGCTCAACGACTGACTCTAATGACGCAACTGATAGACCCAAAAATTTACCGACAGCCTAGTTATTCAAAACCTATGCTCCGATACCATAAATGTAACACCCCAATTCACAAATAGGACATTACACGCCGTAGAACCCTCGTGAGGTCTACCAGGCTAATACATGACACATAACCACAATGAAATCCCAAAAGATGCACTCAAAAGTAAATAAGGCCGTGGCCTCGGCCAAAACATTTCAACAGAGTACATGAAACATAAAGTAAATATCAATTCATTTCCCACGCAGGGGACTTAAACCAAGTTTAGAAGTAAACAATCTAACTCCAATACTCGACAAATGCAATGATAAAACATAAAAAAAAATACAAACTCGAGCCACATCATCAAGCCAGCCCATCCTTTGCGTGCATGTCCCGTGCCTGCTCCTCAGCTCTCCCGGTACCTGAAATGCATAAGACGCATTTCCCCCATTTAAGGGGTTAGCATTCGAATAGCTAGTGCAAGTACACAATTACACAACATTATATACAAATACGGTTTTACACGATCATCTCAATCAGATATCATTTGCCATAAATTTTCCGGAATACTACATTGGCAATCAAATCAGTTTTCAATCATCACGATATCACAAAATCACAACTGGTATCCCGTGGCCGTACCCCTTAGTATCGACCCCCAGACATCCCGTCGAACACTCCGGGTGGGATACCACTTCCGCGGCCGTACCCCTTAGTATCGACCCCCAGACATCCCGTCGGACACTCCGGGTGGAAGTTCAACCACACACGCACCCAAGTCCACTTCCGCGGCCGTACCCCTTAGTATTGACCCCCAGACATCCCATCGAACGCTCCGGGTGGAAGGAACACAACTCACGCACCCGAAAACCACAATTCAACATTCACTTTGAAAACGTAACATACATAATGGAATGTAATACATGTACTTGCCTTGAATAAGACGAAACGAAGGAAACGACGAAGGAATAGGTTTTGGTCCGAACAAGCATCCCAACTCCGTTCCTAATCATAATAACGGTATACAACAAGTCTCATTAATGCGGAAAGGTAAGAATTAATCCTAATTCTACCCGCTGGAACAATTTGTCGGTCATGACTTGGGTATCGTCGGCTATAAGCGACGAACAATGGAAAACTTGGAGTTCAAAATCACAAATCATCTTCAATACGACCAATAATCCAATATGAATACTCAAATTCGTGATTACAACAACGATTAATCGAAAATCCCCAAATCCAATTCAATATTCAAAGTGTTCTAGAATAATCCTTCAACAATCCAATGAATAATCAAACATATCCATAATCATGTGTATATCACTTCATACAACATGATCTTAACATCCAAAACGTCATAACTCAATACAAAATCGAAATCCAAGATGTTGAAGAAATTACCTCTTGGAGACCCAAGCACTTTGATCCGAAGAACACGTGTTAGATCCACAATCCGAGCTTCACGATCGAAAGGAGATGAAGAAAATCACACAATCAAGTGATAGATGAAGGAAAATCTCCCTCTCAAGACTCTCTCTCTCGTATGGTGGATGAAATGAGAAAAATGAGTGAATCTCGCTGAAAAAAACGTAGTTATAGAGTTGACTGCCCTGTGTGCCGCGGCCCAGCCGAAGTGTGCCGCGGCACAGGGCCAAAACTGTGCCCAGTGATCGGCAGTGTGCCGCGGCCCGGACGAATGTGCCGCGGCAGTGACTCGGTAGTGTGCCGCGGCCCCGTCGGCATGTGCCGCGGCACACGGTACAGAAGGTTTGGCCGATAAGTGCAACACGAGTGTGCCGCGGCCCGGACGAGTGTGCCGCGACAGTGACTCGGCAGTGTGCCGCGACCCTGCCGGCATGTGCCGTGGCCCACGGTACAGACTGCTCGGCCAGAAACTGGACAATGTGTGTGCCGCGGCCCACACCCCCCCTTGGGTCCCAAAATGATGAAAAATGATCCGGGAAGAGAATAAAAGCAATATGAATCGATATTTGGGAAACAATAACACGAAATGGAAGTACGGAAATCCCAAAACGGTCCGAGGTACACAACCAAAATCGAACAAGGAACAAATTCCCTAAACTTATAGGAAATTACAAAAATGGCCCAAACATCCGAAAATCACGATACAACGTCGGATTAACAATCCGAAACTCACAACATGCTCTACTCAACCATACGAACTCATAGAAATAGGAAAATGACGAAATTGAACGAGTTTAACGAGAACCGAATACACATGCGATAAAATATAACTCAAGATGAAATTACGTAAAAACATCATCGAGACTCATCCCAACGGAGAAACTCCAAGAACAAAATAGATTCAGAATTCCAAAACAGTGCCAAGAGAGTTGTCCGAAACGAATATACACCGAAAATAGAAATGACCAAAAATAGAAAACACGGATATTACAGCCACTGGAAAGCAGTCCGGCGGCCTGGTGTTGAAAAAAGAAAAGCTGGTCGCCCGAGGCCCACCAGCCGCCGGAAAGTTGGCCAACAGTCTGGCGAAAAAAAAAATAAAGAAAAAAGAAAAATGTCGGTCGCCTGAGGTCCTTCGTCCGCCGGCGGTGGTCTGTAGTTAGAAAAATAAACTGGTTGTCCGTCGCGGTTCTGCCGAAAAATGGTCGGTCGGAGGTCCGTCGGAGATCCCATTTTTTTTAAATTAACTGTCCCTTTAAAATATTATAAAACTATATTTAAAATTTATTGTTATTGAATATTTTATATTATTATTATTATTATTATTAAAGTCAATACAAAAAGAAGGAAAAAAGAGAGAAAGGGTACAATAGTCATTTTCGGTGCGGACTACGACGACTGCCAAAAAATATAGTTGTCTTTTATATTATAGACTAGAGATTATCCGTGCCATAATGGCATGGTGGAGATGATATAGTTGAATTAAAATAATTAAATTATCAAATTAGTTGCTAGAAAAAAATATATTGATTCCCAAAATTCTATCAACGGCCGACAAGTCTGCCATAAAAAAATTAAGGACCGCTGGTAGCCCGACGATCCTTGCGCTAAGAAAAGGTTTGTTGCTGGTGGTGGCCCACTGGAAAGCAGGTTGGCGGCCTAGCGTAAAAAAAGGATCGGTCGCCGGCGATGGCCCGCTGGAAAGCAGGCCGGCGGCCTGGCGTAAAAAAATAGTCGGCCGCAGGAGGTCCATTGGAAAGCAGGTCGGGGGCCTGGCGTCAAAAAACATAGAGTGCTGCCGAGAACGGCCGCCTGTTGTAAAAAAAATATGGAGTGCCGCCGCCGGCGGTCCTGCTTGAGAAACTGGTGAGCGAGAGGTTCGTTGGGAATTCCCGTAATTTTTTATTAAATTTATTGTTGTTGAACATTTGATATTAATTTTATTATTATTATTATTATTAAATTCAGCACAAAAGAAACAAAAGAAGAGGGGAGGGGTACAATAGTCTTTTTCGGTACGAACTATGACGATCGTCAAAAAATACCATTATCCTTTATATTATAGATATAGATATAATTTTAAATTTATTTGCATTTAGTTTGTTCATGACTAATTTGATTTTGATGATTATTTTATGTATTTTTAGGCTACGAAATTATAAAATTCTTAGTAATATAATGTTTTTCGTTATTTTAAATCACGATTTTCTTAGTTATTAGTGTAGAATGTTAACTTCTGACTATATCATGGACTCAAAGAAAATGGAGATTGTCGGAGGTCCACCGGCCACCGGTGTTGGCCCGCTGGAAAGTAGGCTGCACGCCTTTCGCTAAAAATAATAATAAAAACACTAAAAAATAATAAAAAAGATATTTGGCCGGTCGTCGGAGGTCCACCGACCACCGACAGGCCACTGGCGGCCTGGCGTCTCAAAAAACAAAAACAAAAAATCGTTCGGCCGCAGGCAGTGGTCTGCTGGAAAGCAGGTCGGCAGCCTGACGTTAAAAAAGAAAAGAAATGACTGGTCGCTGGAGGTCCGTCGACTGCCGACGTTGGTCCTTTAGAAAGCAAGCCGGCGGCCTGGCAAAAGAAAGTCCGGTTGCCGGAGGTCCACAGGCTGTCGACCGCCGAAGGTGACCCGCCGGAAAGCAGGCTGGCGGCTTGGCGTTAAAAAAATAAAATAAATAAACAAAAAAATAAACAACAAATAAAAAATAAAATGGCCGGCCGCCAGAGGTCTGCCAGCAACCGGTGGGGGCCCTGCGGGGAAAAGTGGTCGGCCGAAGTTCCGATAAAAAAATTTTCTTTAGAAAATTAGTTGTCTTTTTAATTTAGCTAGAGATAACCCGTGCCATAATGGCATAGTAATGGTGACATAATTAAATTAAAATGTCAGACTATTTGCTAGGAAAAATATATGTTGGTTCCCGATATTCTATCGTCGGCCGCCGGAAAAAGGAAAAAAAAATAAAGACTGCAGAAAAGTACGCCGACGGGCCTGACCTTCAAAAAAATATTCGGCGGTCGGAGAAAAGCAGGTGGTACGACATTTAAAAAAAAATTGGCCGGATGTCGAGTCCCACCGGCTGCGGCTTGCCGGAAAGCGGGCCACCAGGCCTATCGTAAAAAAAAAGAAAAGAAAAGAAAAAGTTGGTCTTCGCCAAAGGTCCGCCGTCTAGAAAGAAGGCCGAAGGCCTAGCGTTGAAAAAAAAAAGTTGGCTGGCCGCGGGAGGTCCACTGGAAAGCAGCTCGGGGGCCTGCATATAAAGAAAATTATCCGGCCACTGGAGGTCCGCCGCGCCAAGATTGCCCGCTGTAAAGTCGGCCGACTACCGCGTAAAAATAATAATAAAATTGGCGGCCACACGGCCGCTCACGGAAACAGCAGCCGACGTGATGAAAAAGAAGAATAAAAACTGGTCGGTCACGAGAGATCTACCGACGGCGGTTCTACCGAAAAAACTGGTTGGCGGAGGCCCATCATGTATCCCCGTAATTTTATTTTTAAACTTAATTGCCCCTTAAATCTAATTTATTAAATATTCTAAGGGTATTTTTAAAAATTTATTGTTGTTGAACCTTTGATGATATTATTATTATTATTATTATTAATTATTATTATTACTAAATTTATCACAAAAGAAAGAGAAGAAGATATAAGAGGGGTACAGTAGTCTTTACTGTTGCGGATTACGATGACCGCCAAAAAACACCATTATCCTTTATATTATAGATATATAATTTTTAATTTATTGCATATTTAATTTGTTCACGACTAATTTGATTTTTACGATTATTTTATGTATTCTCAGGCTAAGAAATTATAAGGTTCTTACTAATACAGTAAAACCTCCATAAAGGAATATTTATGGGACTGCAAAAAATTATGACAAAGGGGAGGTTATTCCTAATAGAGGTATAAGAAGAATTTTTCAATTTTTCCTAATTTTAATGTGCACGAACAATACATAAATGTTACAATTACTAGATACATGTTGTATAATGTATTATGTGCAAATACATGTAATTAATTTATTTGACCTAGAATATGTAGAGTCAATCACTTAAAAGTAGATGCATGTAACTTTTGATTGATTTATTATTATCTTCATGTAAATACTGTAATACCCGAGACTTTTGTTCCAGAATCGTTGAGTTTTCGGGGTTTTATCGGATTGTTATTGCCCTCATCATTGGAATTTTGTGCCTTGTTGGGTGTGTCTTGTTGGGACACGTGTTTGGAGGCGTTTCGGATCACTATGTGAGTTTTTGAGTTTTTGTGGTGTAGCGCACGCTAATGCTTGAGGCATAGCACACGCCATCAAGCGTGGTGTTAGCGCACGCCATCAATGTGTAGCGCACGCTTAATCGGCGCCCAAAGAGCTACCGGATCGACTAGAGCTTTATTAGCGCACGCTAAGGCCGATAGCTAGCGCACGCTATCGACTGCTTAGCGCACGCTCTCTCTTCTTTCTAGCGCACACTACCCGGTAGGTGCAGTTCTGTCCAGGGGCTATTGGACTGGTTTTGTGACCCGTTAGCGCACGCTACGACTTTTAGCTAGCGCACGCTAACTTTGTCATAGGCAGTTTCTCTGGAGCGTTGACCCCATTAGTGCATGCTAATGCAGGGTGCTTAGCGCGCGCTAATAACTGTCCAGTATAAATACTGGACAACAGCATTAAGTCGTCATTTCCCACTTTTCTTCATCCCTTCCGACGGGAGTGAGCTTCAGAGGCGATTATGACCGATCTTTTCTTCTAACTTCATCTTTGAGCGAATTTGTAGATGTGTAACAACATCTAATCGTCTTCTTGGTCCAAATCAAGGTAATCTCTTTTTAGAATCCTATTTTCTTAAATTTGGGGTTTTTGCTTGGATTTGTGATTCTTAACCGATCTCATCCGATCGGTTATTTGTTCTTGTTTGTCTTGACCGTAATCTTCAGATTTTGTTAACCGTTCATCGATTTTTATCGCCCGGATCAACGATTCTTGATTTCTTTGAGAAGACTTAGATCCTTGTTGTTTTAGGATCGTTTCGGAATTCGATTAGTGTTATTGATTCGTGGTGATGTTATTTTCATAGTATTCGTGGGATTGCCGAATCCTTGGTCGTTTTTGGAAGCTCGAGAACTATCCGATCATGTCCGTTTGTTGTTCGGTTGCTCGGTGTCGAGGCAAGTATCTTGTCCATACGTTTCATGTTTCGTAGGCGTAATTATTGATAAATGATTTTATGCGAAACCCAATGTTTAATGAACGTAAAAAAAGATTGGTATGTTCTCGATAAATGTTGTTTTTCAACGGTAATTCGTGTATTACGTGAATATATGTGTTCTCGGAATATGTGTGTTGGTTTTGTATGTTGAAAGATGCTATGATCACTTTGAACGAGTTTATTAGACCGTAATCCTTTGCCGGGGATTACGTAATGTTATGTGTACTTGTTCGGTAAGAATATATTGTGTGTGATATTAGTTGTTACTCCTTTGAAAGGAGGTTGTGATGTTTAAGTGTTGCTTGGCTTGATATTCTGCTCATTGTTATGTGATCGTTGAAAGTGATGTGCCTCCGGGTAGGATTGTTGAATCTCCGGGATCCATACTTGTTAGTATGGGTCAGGCGTGACCGTAGGGTTATCCAATCCGGGTATGTCTTGCGGGGACTCCGAGGTTCGGGGCTTGCTAGCCCGATACCGGGATAACTTGTGGGGGTTATCATTGGGTATGTCTTGCGGGGACTCCGAGGTTCGTGGCTTGTTAGCGCGATGCCGGGATAACTTATGGTTGTGGTTTGGAATGGTTCCGTGACTGTTGTCACGAGGACAAGTGATTTGGTATGGTTTCCTATTGAGTTATTCACTCGGGTATGTTCTACGGGAGCATCTGAGGTTCGTGGCTTGTTAGCACGGGACGCGAATAATCCTTAGGAATATATGTTCTGTGATTTGGGGTCGTGGACCCCGTGGCTTATGATCTGGGTCTTAGACCCCGTGTGTTGTGAATTGGGTTGCGAACCCGCGTTTTATTATTGGAGTCGTATTTTGGAAAGATGATTTTGGGCCATGTCCCTAAGTGTTTTCGAAAGACTTGAGAATTCCTTTATTCCAAATGTTTTCAAACTCCCGAGACCATAAAATATTTTGTATGAGATACATGGTTCTATTCCTACCTTTTATAAATCAAACTGTTTTGATTAAGTGAATTATCTCGGGAAATATACTCAAGATTATTACATTCTTGAAGCACGTTGTGTATGACTTGTACTTCTGTTTTATACTTGCACTAGCAAAACAGTGGAGTTTTGCTAACCCCCGAGTATTCGGGGGGTGGATGTCTCAGACAAGGCCCAGTACTTGCAGGTAGCTGGGGAGCGAATCACAGGATCGATACGAAGGATGATGGAAGACGAAGATACTAATCACGTGAAGACCAATTGTAGAGTATTTGGTAGAGTCGTGTTGGTTATCCCTCCGATGTGTTATTTTCTCGAATTATGGAAGTGTTATTGTATTCTAGCCCCTGCGTGGGTATGTGTTCTGGGCAAGGATCTTGTATGTATTGTTGTGTGTGTTGTGATATAAGACCAAATCGGTCTAACGGTCCTTTACGTAGCCATGTAGGGATGTGAAGTGATGCATTGTTTTGTATTTATCCTGGTAGATCCTCGCGGAGAGGGTCTGCGGCGCTGTAATATTCCCGAGTGGTTTGGGGGTGTTACAGAATATGGTATCAAAGCTTAGGTTGAGAAAACCTAGGTTGTCGGGTTGAGTTGTGTGTTGTCGGGTTGAGTTGTGTGTTGTCGGGTCTTGTCTTGTCAGATTTGGTCTGACTGAGTGGTGTCGCGACGCGTCGTCTGAGTTGTCGGTCGTGATTAGTATCGAGGCGCAACCATCATCTTCGTGTGATCTGTGGATGTAAGTCTCCCTACTTTGTTGTGTCTCGTGTTATACGAGTTTATGTGATTCTGTATTATTATGTGGAGTTTAATTGTGCCTCGTGAATACTTACACCATACTTGTTTGATTCTCGTATTGTGCTGGGAGAAAGAGTAGTACCGGTATGTATATATATATATATACACAACCTTGTGTGAAATCGTTTTTACAGGAGCGATGTTTCGGATTGGTTATTCAATAAAAGTTTATCAATGTGATATTTTAAACTCCAAATGTTTTGGGGAAGTCACGTAAATTCTATTTAAAAATATCCTTCGAGAAGGAAAAATGATTTGGTTTTCGGATGATGACCTCGAGACCAAAGATTTTTGGGAATTAAACTACATGTATTTTATGTTCATCTTGCACTGAAAATTTTCAAAAATTGATTTTTAAATGCTCAAACTAGGTCTATCAAAAATTTACTTGAGACGTGACTTTCGCCTTCAACTTTTCGGTTTCATGAATTTCGGTTAAAGTTATGTAGTGAGGATGTAAATGGTTGGCGTTTGGATTCGTATGTTGCTGTCTATTTTTAACCTTCGACTTTTGGTATCATTTAGTATATGCTCATGAATGTGTTGCTGAATTAGAATAGCTAGCGCGCGCTAACGTGGCATGGCTAGCGCACGCTAAGTCTCTGTTAAATCATACCCTAATCGGTCTGAGCAGAAGCTCGGAAACTACATTCTGGCCGTAAGTCTAACTTTTGCGATTGTTAGGCTGACCGTTTGAGACCGTACTCTATGTGTGTTGTTCATGAATAACAATTGTTGTGTGTGATTATGTGTAATTTGAACTGTGTTCTTGTACGCTGCGTGTGTAAAGTCCAAAATGACTTTTTGGGTACTTTTACCAAATAGTGTGTGTTTTATAATGACCTTTCGGGTTCGTAAATTTGAATTATTTCGTTGACCCTTTTTCCTAACTCTTTTGTCGGGTGACTTAACGTATATTTTGAAACTATTGAGTTTCCGCGTCTACGCCTTGTAATTTCAAATGGTATTTGATGATGGTATTTGGTATTTGGAAAATGACTTTTGGTGAGTATTTGGAAAGTATTACCGTCATCGTCCATTTTGGCATTTTGGAACGTTTTTGAAAATGGTTTTCAACTTGGTGAGTTCCGGCGCGGAACCCGTATAGAAAATGATTTTGATATAATGGATGATTTCAATTTCATTGCATTTATAAATCGCATAACAACGGCATTATAAATGAAGATTTTTGGTATAATAGTTTGTATATTGTGCTCTAACTGGAGTTAAATGGTAATATGTGTATGATTTAATGATGTTGGATTAAAGACAGAGATGTGAATATCTTGCTATGTGTTATGATCCTTCGTTGCCATAGGTTGTCGTTTGTTAGTATGCCGAGGGGCAGAGGTCGTAGTCGTAACCGTGGTGCTGATGGCCACGGGGATGAGATGCGGAATCGAGAGAATGTCGCTGGGAATGATTTTAGTTTGGGTGTTTCTACTATATTGCAACAAGTAGCGACTCAGATGACTCAGTTGACCCAGGTGGTTCAACGTAGCATTGACGCGAGTCAGAATGTCGGTGTAAATCAATGGCTTTGCGAGGTAGTTCGTATGAATACCCCTCGATTTGCCGGTGCTGCAGATGCGTTGGGCTAGGATGGTTGTATTTTCCAGTTGGGAAAGATTTTCGAGGCTGTCAGATGTCCTGAAGAGCGGAAGGTACCTATCGCTCAGTACCTTCTTGACAAAGATGCCGCTAATTGGTGGGAAGCTGTTAAACCTCGTGATCGTGATGTCACGTGGGCGGAGTTCCAAGCATTTATGGAAGATGAGTTCTATCCGAAACCGATTAGAGAGCAGAGGATTCGCGAATTCTACTTGGCAGAACCGCAAGATATATCGGTGTCGCAAACTATCATCGATTATAGCAAACAACTCAGTTATGTGCGAGATCGGATGAGAACCGAGGAAGAGAGGATCCTTCACTTTGACAGACGGATGAAGCCGGATATTCGTGTGTATATGTCGGGATTCAATTGCACTTCATTGAGAGACTATCAAGATCGAGCCTTAGCTCGTGAACTAGCTTCATTATCGTCGGAGCGTGTGCCCGAGTCGAAGAAGCAGAGGAAGTCCAATGACCGTGTGGACAGTACAGGAGTTGGTGTTTCTAATTTTCAACGTAGTAGTCTCTCCGCTGTGAAGCTCCATCGCTCGATGCGTGGAACTGAGAGTTCCAAGTCTTCTGTTCTGACTCCTGGTAAAGCCAGGAGATGTTTTAACTGTAATGTGGCGGGACATGTTCGTGCACATTGTCCTTCCCCACCAGTAACGTGTTACAGGTGCGGACTCGAGGGACACCGGGTTCAGTTTTGCGAGATGGTTACCGAGCATTCTGAGGCACGGACTTGAGCATTGATAACAGGATCGACTCCGAGTAGTTCCGGAGGGGCGTGGTCTATCAGTTGTATGTTGAGTTATTTCCCTGCTTTGTTGTTTCGAAATTCGGAGATTAACTTCTTTTATTTGAAGTGGATCGGATTTTGAACTCTGTACTTTCGACTATGTTGACTCATTTATGTTCGTTGACATTTTCTGAACTTGTCCTGTCTTGTGTTTTTGTTGATCGAACGAGTTGTGGTATTGTTTTAGAATAACCCGTTTGTCGTTGTGACCTTCCAATTGCTATTCCATTTCCTGTGGATCTCATGTGAATGCACATCTTATTGTCTTCACCGGATCATATATTGTTTTGAGTCGAGATGCGAACTTTGGGGTTGTTGTTTTGAGTATTATTGTTCGTCATGATTCGAACATGACTAATCGACTTTTGTGCCTCGATCGTTGTAACTCAATCATTTGATTGTTCGGTTTTTCTTGATCTCGTTTTGTGATTGTTGAGCGTTAGGACTCCTTCGTAGTTTCCTTAAGTTCAGGAAATTTGTTTTGTGTTCGATCTTCCAACCCTTGGGCTGTGGAATTTCGTATTGGTTCAGCGTATAGCTCGTGTTTTGGTTGATGTACTGCTGAATTGTTCAACCGTATTGATTTTCGTTCGTTGTGTTTTGTTATTTTGGCAACGGATATCGTGTGTTATCTGAGTTTGTTTTGCGTCGTTCGTTATATGTTTCAAGTTTCGGGGATGAAACTTTTTTTAAGAGGGGTAGAATGTAATACCCTAGACTTTTGTTCCGGAATCGTTGAGTTTTCGGGGTTTTATCGGATTGTTATTGCCCTCATCATTGGAATTTTGTGCCTTGTTGGGTGTGTCTTGTTGGGACACGTGTTTGGAGGCGTTTTGGATCACTATGTGAGTTTTTGAGTTTTTGTGGTGTAGCGCACGCTAATGCTTGAGGCATAGCGCATGCTACTGCGTGGTGTTTAGCGCATGCTACTGAATGTGTAGCGCACGCTAACTGGCAGTCTAGTAGCTACTGGACTGGGACTGGAGCTTTATTAGCGCACGCTAAGGCCGATAGCTAGCGCACGCTATCGACTGCTTAGCGCACGCTCTCTCTTCTTTCTGGCGCACGCTACCCGGTAGGTGCGCTTCGCCCAGGCTATTGGATAGTTTTGTGACCCGTTAGCGCACGCTACGCTTTTAGCTAGCGCACGCTAACTTTGTTATGTGCGCTCGAGCGTTGACCGTTAGCGCACGCTAATGCAGGTGTTTAGCGCGCTAATAATCGGCTCAAAGATAAATACTGGACAACAGCATTAAGTCGTCATTTCCCACTTTTCTTCATCCCTTCCGACGGGAGTGAGCTCCAGAGGCGATTATGACCGATCTTTTCTTCTAACTTCATCTTTGAGCGAATTTGTAGATGTGTAACAACATCTAATCGTCTTCTTGGTCCAAATCAAGGTAATCTCTTTTTAGAACCCTATTTTCCTAAATTTGGGGTTTTTGCTTGGATTTGTGATTCTTAACCGATCTCATCCGATCGGTTATTTGTTCTTGTTTATATTGACCGTAATCTTCAGATTTTGTTAACCGTTCATCGATTTTTATCGCCCGGATCAACGATTCTTGATTTCTTTGAGAACACTTAGATCCTTGTTGTTTTAGGATCATTTCGGAATTCGATTAGTGTTATTGATTCGTGGTGATGTTATTTTCATAGTATTCGTGGGATTGCCGAATCTGTTGTTGCCCAAAATATTTATCCGAAGATTAATACTGCTGGAAGACGGACAACAAACAAATGCGGGAGCACTTCCGAGAGATGGTAAATAAAACAGGATTTGCCGGGTTTGTTAGGCCCGGGCTTGAATGCTCTCGCGAGATGTTATTAATACAACTATTCGTGGATACAAGTATTAATTAGAGAAATCTAAGTACAATGAGTGTAAAAAGACTCTGTTGATCCGGCTCTTGAGCGAAGCTAGGTGTTCTTCGTCCCGCCGGTAATCTGCTCGAGGAGAAAAGGCCGGGAGAAGTAAGACCGAAAGAAAGCTGTTGCCAAGAGTTGGATGTTAGCCAAGTGTAAGTGATTTGCTTCTGTATGGTATGAAGTGCGAGAATGCAGTGAGTTTAGAGAGTCAGAATCTCGGTCCTTTTACAAGTGAAGGCTGCCTTGTATATATAGAGGCTGAGAGGCCCTGTCCCCTATTGGGCGATCTCCTTTCGGCATTAAATGCAATGGGGCGATCGCCCTAAAGGTTACGTGGGCCGCCCGCCAAAAGTCCAAAGCTACACTGGTGGCCACCGTGCGGTCCAATGAGGATCCGGACGCGTCCTAAGCACTGTCACAGAGGTCCCACTTAGCTACTTTCGGCGGATTTTGTCGGTAGGTGCAGGCCGTAGTCACATGTCTTGTCCGCCAACTCCTTTCGCAGTCTGGGCCATGCTGGTAGGTGAGGTAGGAGACAGGATTGTCAGCGCCTTTTGTGGATCTGCACGTGGGGGCAGCTTTGAGACTTGGCCTTTGCCGACTGGATGGTCATCGGTGGAGATCGTCATGAGGCGATCGTCTCTAGCTGATCATCCGAGGATCGTTCTCGACCATTCACTGAAGGGTCGGCACTGGTCGGTCACCAAGGGTCGATCGGCGGATGCCGGGATCGTCCATAAGTCGATCGCCAGGAGTCGGTCGCCGAGTGCCGAGTGATGATCGTATCTGAGGTCGATCGCTCGGTACCGGGACTTGTCCTGGGACCTTCCTTTGGCCGATTTAGCTGGTCCGCTGGGTTGAGGCTCGGTCGCTCAGTCGCCGCCGGCAGATCTGCCTTGGCCGCTTAGCGAAAGTTGGTCGCTCGGCCTGGGAGGCGATCGCCGGTCGGAAGGTGTTAAATCTTGACACAACAATTGCCCCCCAGCTTGCTCCTATGTTGAAGACATGGGGCGAGGTGGCTTCTTGCTGGCGATCGCGCTGAGCTGACTTAGGACTTGGACTTGGGCTAACATAGTCGATTGGCTTAGCTATCTTTCGGTTTTGTACCTGCAAAAAACAACATTGGCCGATCCCCCATGGAAACTTGGTGGTTTCGCTTGCTTGAGGAATCGTGCACAGTCGCGGAGATCGATGGACCGACCCCATGACCGTGTCTTGGTGCGCGAAGACAATGAGTGTCCCGTGACTCACTTTATTATGAGGGTCCTCTCATAGCCGCGCCGCCTTGTTTTTAAACGAAAGGCGTGCGGTCTCGGTCTAGAGGAGTCCTTGCGCGGGGCAGCGTCGGATGAATCAACTCCACGCCCGCGGCTTGTTAGCTCTGCTTCCACCTCGGCCAGCCATGGAGATGGCCGACCTCGACGGTGTACGTGGAGATGGGGTTGTGGAATGAGTCCACTGATTAACGTTGGAGGGCCCTCCGACTACGCCGGCCTCGTATTTAAACGAAGGGCGGGCGATCTTGGCCGAAAGGGACCTTGCATGGCCGGCGGTTCCATCGGCCGACAGGCCATGGCTTTATGATGTGCGGTGGAGGCGATCTTATGCCTTAGTCCGTCATGTTATATGCCGGATCAGATGGCGATCGTGTCCTCCGAATCGCGGATGATGTAGCGTGATGATCGCGATCGGCCGAAGACTATCGATCGTCGCCGCTACCGATCGCTTTATTCGTAGGTCGATATCGGCGATCGGGTGGGAGATCGTCGTCCGGTGCCGATCGCACCGCCACAAAGCTAAGAAGAAACCTTTGCCTCGCCGTAAAATCTGCGGCTCTAGCCCTAAGGCTGCGTAGGTCGTAGGTTGGGTCTTCGTAAGATGCCCGAACATAGGCGAAAAACCACGAAAACCTCCTAGGACCGCGTAGGGCGGTCTCATCGCTTATGGGCTCGCCATTGAGGATGATCACGTCCACCCGGTCGATGTAGTCCGAGTCGGACTCTTCTTCTCCCTGCTTGATTTGCATCATGCGAAGGGGACCTTCAGGCCGGACGACCCTGGTGGCGAAGTACTCGGTGAAGCCGTGCGCCAGCTCGTTGAAGGAGCCAATGGACCGAGGTGGCAATGAAGTATACCACCGGTGGGCGAGGTCGCCCAGTCGGAGGGAACATTCGGCATCCGGTCGCGCGGATGCCCCGCACCTACCATGTAGATGTTGAACTTCCTTAGGTGCACTTGGGGGTCCGATCGCCCCACGTACACGGGTGTTTGCGGGGGAGCGATCCTGTGCTGCACGGGGGCGAGCTCGATGTCGATCGTGAGCGGCTCGCTTGGCCCGGCGATCGTCTTCTTGGCGCCTGCCCTGGATTCCAGGAGCGCCTTCACGTCGTCGAGTTGACGTTGCATTGCAGCCATCGCCGTGGCTTGGTCGCTTGCCGATCGGCTTTGGGAGCAGGAGCCGAGGCGATCGTGTACCGATCTCCGGGATCCGCTGCCGCCGACCTCGGCAATTCGGCGAGGGGGAGCCAGACGGCTAGGCTGCCTTCTGGGAGTCGGGTAGGCCGAGCTCCTGGTGACGGACTCAAACTCCGCTGCCTCGTAGCCGGGCCGGACCGCCCGTGAGCTGTCGGGTCACCGCCTGTGCGATCGAAGACAGAGGTGCCCCGGCTGGCGAGCGCCTCTTCCGGCGGACGGGAGCCTCCTGGCGATTGCTCGGCCAGTAGTGCCTTGAGCTTCCGCTTGATCTCCCGGCGAGAGACCCGGGGGGCGGTAGCTGGAGGCGCGTCGAGAGCACTCCGTCTCTCCTGTAGGACGGCCAGGGCCCCTTCGATCTGTTCCTTGGTTCGGAACCGATCGAGCGAGAGGCTCGGGCCGCCTTCCCGGGACGTGGTCGAGCGCCTCCGGCCGCGGCGGCTACCTTCCACCATCGGTTGCGGCTCGGACCGACGGAACAGGGGTCCGCCGGCCGACCGGCTTTCTTCGACGCGGATGCGGAAGACATGATTTCTGAAGGATTTCTTTTGAAGTGCAGTGAGTGTCACTTCAAATATCTGCCCCGAGAACAGTGAGTGTTCTTCGGGACGGTAGGTGTAAAAAATCGAGGGTTGGATTTTGCCCTCCTTCTAGCGCCAATTGTTGTTGCCCAAAATATTTATCCGAAGATTAATACTGCTGGAAGACGGACAACAAACAAATGCGGGAGCACTTCCGAGAGATGGTAAATAAAACAGGATTTGCCGGGTTTGTTAGGCCCGGGCTTGAATGCTCTCGCGAGATGTTATTAATACAACTATTCGTGGATACAAGTATTAATTAGAGAAATCTAAGTACAATGAGTGTAAAAAGACTCTGTTGATCCGGCTCTTGAGCGAAGCTAGGTGTTCTTCGTCCCGCCGGTAATCTGCTCGAGGAGAAAAGGCCGGGAGAAGTAAGACCGAAAGAAAGCTGTTGCCAAGAGTTGGATGTTAGCCAAGTGTAAGTGATTTGCTTCTGTATGGTATGAAGTGCGAGAATGCAGTGAGTTTAGAGAGTCAGAATCTCGGTCCTTTTACAAGTGAAGGCTGCCTTGTATATATAGAGGCTGAGAGGCCCTGTCCCCTATTGGGCGATCTCCTTTCGGCATTAAATGCAATGGGGCGATCGCCCTAAAGGTTACGTGGGCTGCCTGCCAAAAGTCCAAAGCTACAGCTGGTGGCCAGCCGTGCGGTCCAATGAGGATCCAGCACGCGTCCGGAAGCACTGTCACAGGAGGTCCCACTTAGCTACTTTCGGCGGATTTTGTCAGTAGGTGCAGGCTGTAGTCACATGTCTTGTCCGCCAACTCCTTTCGCAGGTCTGGGCCATGCTGGTAGGTGAGGTAGGAGACAGGATTGTCAGCGCCTTTTGTGGATCTGCACGTGGGGGCAGCTTTGAGACTTGGCCTTTGCCGACTGGATGGTCATCGGTGGAGATCGTCATGAGGCGATCGTCTCTAGCTGATCATCCGAGGATCGTTCTCGACCATTCACTGAAGGGTCGGCACTGGTCGGTCACCAAGGGTCGATCGGCGGATGCCGGGATCGTCCATAAGTCGATCGCCAGGAGTCGGTCGCCGAGTGCCGAGTGATGATCGTATCTGAGGTCGATCGCTCGGTACCGGGACTTGTCCTGGGACCTTCCTTTGGCCGATTTAGCTGGTCCGCTGGGTTGAGGCTTGGTCGCCTGGTCGCTGCTCGGCAGATCTGCCTTGGCCGCTTGGCAGAAAGTTGGTCGCTCGGCCTGGGAGGCGATCGCCGGTCGGAAGGTGTTAAATCTTGACACAACAGAATCCTTGGTCATTTTTGGAAGCTCGAGAACTATCCGACCGTGTCCGTTCGTTGTTCGGTTGCTCGTGGTGTCGAGGCAAGTATCTTGTCCATACGTTTCATGTTTCGTAGGCGTAATTATTGATAAATGATTTTATGCGAAACCCAATGTTTAATGAACGTAAAGAAAGATCGGTATGTTCTCGATAAATGTTGTCTTTCAACGGTAATTCGTGTATTACGTGAATATATGTGTTCTCGGAATATGTGTGTTGGTTTTGTATGTTGAGAGATGCTATGATCACTTTGAACGAGTTTATTAGACCGTAATCCTTTGCTGTGGATTACGTAATGTTATGTGTACTTGTTCGGTAAGAATATATTGTGTGTGATATTAGTTGTTACTCCTTTGAAAGGAGGTTGTGATGTTTAAGTGTTGCTTGGCTTGATATTCTGCTCATTGTTATGTGATCGTTGAAAGTGATGTGCCTCCGGGTAGGATTGTTGAATCTCCGGGATCCATACTTGTTAGTATGGGTCAGGCGTGACCGTAGGGTTATCCAATCCGGGTATGTCTTGCGGGGACTCCGAGGTTCGGGGCTTGCTAGCCCGATGCCGGGATAACTTGTGGGGGTTATCATCGGGTATGTCTTGCGGGGACTCCGAGGTTCGTGTCTTGTTAGCGCGATGCCGGGATAACTTATGGTTGTGGTTTGTAATGGTTCCGTGACTATTGTCACGAGGACATGTGATTTGGTATGTTTTCCTATTGGGTTATTCACTCGGGTATGTTCTACGGGAGCATCTGAGGTTCGTGGCTTGTTAGCACGGGACACGAATAATCCTTAGGAATATGTGTTCTGTGATTTGGGGTCGTGGACCCCGTGGCTTATGATCTGGGTATTGGATCCCGTGTGTTGTGAATTGGGTTGCGAACCCACGTTTTATTATTGGAGTCGTATTTTGGAAAGATGATTTTGGGCCATGTCCCTAAGTGTTTTCGAAAGACTTGAGAATTCCTTTATTCCAAATGTTTTCAAACTCCCGAGACCATAAAATATTTTGTATGAGATACATGTTTCTATTCCTACCTTTTATAAATCAAACTGTTTTGATTAAGTGAATTATCTCGGGAAATATACTCAAGATTATTACATTCTTGAAGCATGTTGTGTATGGCTTGTACTTCTGTTTTATACTTGCACTAGCAAAATAGTGGAGTTTTGCTAACCCCCGAGTATTCGGGGGGTGGATGTCTGTATTGCGTCTAGGTACTTGCAGGTAGCTGGGAAGCGAATCACAGGATCGATACGAAGGATGATGGAAGACGAAGATACTAATCACGTGAAGACCAATTGTAGAGTATTTGGTAGAGTCGTGTTGGTTATCCCTCCGATGTGTTATTTTCTCGAATTATGGAAGTGTTATTGTATTCTAGCCCCTGCGTGGGTATGTGTTCTGGGCAAGGATCTTGTATGTATTGTTGTGTGTGTTGTGATATAAGACCAAATCGGTCTAACGGTCCTTTACGTAGCCATGTAGGCATGTGAAGTGATGCATTGTTTTGTATTTAGCCTGGTAGATCCTCGCGGAGAGGGTCTGCGGCGCTGTAATATTCCCGAGTGGTCTGGGGGTGTTACAAATACTATATATATATATACATATTTTAACAATTACATTAGTCAAAGTATATAAATGGACTATGAACGACTAAGATAGTACGGCTCAAGAGGGACATCACAGTACGCCCGATCCGAATGTGTCAGTGCACATGTCCACCCCGTATACGGAATCGAGGATATACGTGGGACAATGTACCTAATTAGCCTCAACGAACTACGTCTCGTGTGCACAGCCCAACACGGAAAATATTCACGCATGACTATATATGTGCCCGGCTAAAAATCCTACACAATATCCAATCGGAACGTAGATATGACTCCGGATATGTCACAATGCAACATGACAACGAATTCAATAATTCACAAATCCGATTAAGGACCGAGGACTCACCGAAATGACGACAAGATCAACAATATCAAGGGTTCGAAAGTGACGAACTTGGGAATACAATCCCATGATGAAAACGGGACATCATTAAGAACAACCTAAAATCACAAGACACAAGTTTATAAGTGTTTCATATACACGAAATGCATAATCATCATAAGAATCCACACATCATTATAACCAAGCAAGATAACTTGCCTCAATACGGAGGCGAGAATAGTCCTTCTTTTTCGAACGAACAGACGACCCTCGATTCAAAATCGGTTACTCGGACAATCAATCTTGAATGAAGTATATTTTACTCAATAATATGTTCATATGATCATCTATACCAAACTTCAACGAGACAACATCCTAATTCTCATTTGAGTAGTTCAACTTTTTAAGATGTTGAAGTGTTACTACAAGAACCTTATTAATACCATTCTATATTTACAATTGATTACAAGATGTTACCAAATGTTTGTTGGATTAAGAATCGTTCCATAATGTGTTAAACAATAATCTCCTATCTTTTAAACTTATCAAGAACATCTCAATTGATTAAAAGTAAAATCTGCACTACAATCAATTACTTATGTTGAGTTAACTAGTTACAAATTCATATTATGATCATGAAGACTACCTCAAGTTTAACACCATCCTTATAATCTTCTAATTAACTTGGAGATTCAAATATTATTCCTCTGAATTCACTTAGCTTAGGTTCAAGAAGGTCATTTCATTCTTCTAATGATCAACAAGGGTTTCTTAAAATATTTTGTGGTAATTATTCCAACAAGTTATTTGCATTATAATGAAACAAGGACTATTATTATTCCAATGGTGTTATTAGTTCAGCAAGAAGAGTGTGGTTTAACTAAAAATGATCATCACCATTTAAAACACTAAGAACACATTATTACAAAACCCTTAATCATCATATTCATCACTAGGTTTGTTGAAAGCTTAATACAAACATGTTTATTTTGATTAATTCATCACTAGGTGGAATATACTTAATCACTATCATTATAATTACGAGATTATAGGGTTAAATCGTATAACATACCTTCAGAAATGAAGAACAATACACCAAAGCCACAAGAACAAAATCTAAGCTTCAAGAATGTCTCCAACTTCCAATTAACAAGCTCCAAAATCAAAATGTAGAGCTCAAACACAAGTTGGAAGAAGGAAATTTGATCTAGGGATGCAGGGGGGATGATTATATGGGTGAAAAATCAGAGTTTGGTCGTGCAAAATGAAAGACACAAGTTGTCTTTTTATAACAGCACAGTTCGTTACGTACGTTATCACAAGAGGATAGCGTACGTTAACAGCTTTACGTACGCTACACGAAAAGTGTTACGTACGTAAGCAAAGTCCAAAGGCTGCTGGACTGAAATACGAACATCATTACGTACGTTACCTCTGGAAACATTACGTACGTAATGTAGGTCAACTAGGTTGCCTCCAAAAGATCAGATATTCGAATCCTGTCCGGCCCCACACGCCGAAAGTTGAGATCGGATACGATTACACTGGTTACGTACGTAACAGGTACCTCTTTACGTATGTAAAGGACTAAAAATAGCGTACGTTATGCCTAAGGATTAGCGCACGTTAGGCTCCGGTTAAACAGTTCAAAAATGTACTTATCTATACAACGTTGAGAATTCAAACATAGTGCGAGTGATAGTTTTTATTAACTCTATTATGATATATTCTAACATCAATATTCATTCCACAAATGCAAAAAGACTAACAACAGTATCGAATTATCCGAATAATACAACAGTAAGTAAAAATTTCCGTCGGATATTACATATTCCCCCCCTTAAAAGGGGTTTTGTCCTCAAAACTAAGGGGTAAACAATTCAGGATACCTCTCTTGAATGCTGCTCTCCGTCTCCCACGTGGCCTCCTCGACCCCGTGTCGTGACCACTGAACCTTCAGTAGGGGAATCGTCTTATTCCGCAATTGTTTGATCCTCCTCTCAAGTATCCGTACGGGGCGCTCCTCATACGAATGATCCTCCGCTAAATCGATCTCATCGAACTGAAGTACATGACTCAGATCATCAACGTATTTCCTTAACTGGGAGACATGGAACACGTTATGAATCCGGCTCAGGGCTGGTGGTAAAGCCAGGCGATAGGCTAAATCGCCTACTCGTTCCAAAACCTCAAACGGCCCGATATACCTCGGACTCAGCTTGCCTCGTTTCCCAAAACGAAAAACTCCTCGAGTAGGGGACACCTTCAGTAGTACATGGTCGCCGACCTAGAACTCAAGTGGTCGGCGACTGTTGTCTGTGTAAGACTTAGACCTGGAAAACGGGCGGGCTCGGCCCAAATGGGCCGGGCAAAAAACGGGCGGGCCTAATCTGGGTCGGGCCAAAAAGGCCCGGTTTTTTTTGGGCCAAAAATATTAGGCCCGTGGCCCGGCCCGCGGGCCTAGACTTTTTTTTTTTTTTTTTGAAATATTATTTCTGAATAAATATAGAAATATTTTTCGATCTGTAATTTTTATATTATTCACTATACTATCACAATCAATTAAATAAATGTACAATTATTTTTATTTGATAATTATATTATTTACTACACTACCACAATCAAAAGACAAATATATAAATATTTTTATTTGATCATCATTTCATTTATCACTACTACTTTCTTATAAAAATCATAAAATAATATTATTATTGATATGAGATACTACAAAGTAATCACAAAGTCTCATAAAAAATAAAACTACATCAATAATTAACATATAGATGTAATCTAATCTAACAAATAAGGAAAAATTTTAAAAATTATAATTACATATAACATAAATATATATATATATATAAACCGGCCGGCCATGTGGCCGGGCCTCAACGGCCGCCACTGGGCCGGCCAAAAGGCCCGATTTTTTTTGGGCCAAAAATATGAAGCCCAATGCCCGCCCAAAAACGGGCAGGCTGGCCCAGCCCGCGGGCCTGGGCCTATTTTGCCAGGTCTAGTAAGACTTTTGTCGGCTTTGAGCCGTCAATAAACGACTCCTAATCAGAGTGACCTTTTTACGGGCTGCTAACAACATATCGGGTTCCGTACCCAAGGTTTCAGACGGATCGTCCCAACACAGAGGGGATCTACAATGACGGCTATACAACGCTTCATAAGGTGCCATCTGGATCGAAGTGTGCCAGCTATTATTATAAGTGAATTACACCAAAGGTAGTTGGGCCTCCCAATCATCCTTCCAATCGAGAACGCACGCCCTCAGCATATCCTCTAAAGTTTGGATAGTTCTCTCAGTCTGACCATCCGTCTGCGGGTGAAATGCTGTGCTGAAGTTCAATTGCGTACCCATCGCACGATGAACTGCTTTCCAAAAATGTGACACGAATCGCCCGTCACGATCTGATACAATACTCTTAGGGGTACCATGTAACCTTACAATCTCTTTGATAAATAGCTGGGCCAATCTCTCGGGTCCCTAAGTATCTTTAATCTCCAGAAAGTGGGCTGATTTGGTCAAACGATCCACAATCACCCAAATCGTATTCATCCCTCGACGACTCATCGGCAGGCTGGTGATAAAATCCATCGATATGTCCTCCCATTTCCACTCGGGGATCGGAAGTGGTTTCAGCATTCCTGCGGGTCGCTGGTGCTCAATCTTAACTTGTTGATAGGTGAGACACCTCGAAACGAATTCCGCAACTTCAGTTTCATACTTCCCCACCAATAATATTGTTTCAAATCCTTATACATTTTGCTAGACCCCGGGTGGATAGAGTACGGGGTAGCATGAGCTTCTCTCAGGATAGAATTCCTTAATTCGTCGTCTGCGGGTACACAAACTCGGTTCCTGAAGCGTATCAATTCATCCTCGTGGATCACAAATCTAGGGGATTTCCCTTGAGTCACTTCATTCCGGACTCGAGATAAGAATGGGTCCGTAACTTGCTTCGATCTAATTATATCCTCAAGGTACGATGAAATCTCAAGTGTACAGAGTTGTCCTTGAATACGCTGTAGCTAGACTTCAATCTCCGGCCTCATCAATTCTAACTGCAATTCCCTCTGAGTTGTTAGGCGGGCAAGCATCTGTTCCTGTACTGTTTTACGACTCAAAGCATCGGCAACTACATTTGCTTTGCCCGGATGATAAAAGATCTCGATATCATAATCTTTGATGAGTTCTAGCCACCTTCTCTGCCTCATGTTTAACTACTTCTGAGTAAAAATGTACTTCAGGCTCTTGTGATCAGTAAAAATCTGACACGTAACTCCATACAGATAATGACGCCAGATTTTTAAAGCAAAAACCACGGATGCGAGTTCTAAATCATGGGTGGGATAGTTGACCTCGTAAGGTCGTAGCTGTCTCGATGCATAGGAGATCACCTTCCCGTTTTGCATTAGTACACACCCAAGGCCCTGTTTAGATGCGTCACTATACACTACAAACCCTTCTATTCCTTTCGGTAGGACTAAAATAGGTGCCGAAATCAACCGAATCTTTAGTTCATCAAAGCTCCGCTGACATACCTCTGACCATAAATACTTCTTATCCTTCCTCAGCAAATTAGTCATTGGTTGGGCAATTTTAGAAAAACCCTCCACGAACCGTCGGTAATAACCTGCTAGTCCCAAGAAACTGCGTACTTCCTTAATGTTCTTTGGTGGTAGCCAGTCTCGGATAGCTTCTGTCTTATGTGGGTCTACTCGGACCCCATCATCTGATATCACATGTCCGAGAAAGATAACTTCACGTATCCAGAACTCACATTTAGAAAATTTTCCATAAAGCTGTTCTCGCCTTAACGCCTCGAGAACTAGATGGAGATGACGCTCATGCTCTTCACGGTCACAAGAGTAGATCAGAATGTCGTCAATAAAAACGACTACAAAGCGATCCAGATAATTAATAAAGACTCGATTCATCAGCTCCATGAATACTGCTGGTGCATCCGTCAGTCCAAAAGGCATCACTACGAACTCATAATGCCCATAGCGAGTACGAAAAGCGGTCTTCGAAATATCAGACTCACGAATCCTCAACTGATGGTAACCAGACCTCAAGTCGATCTTAGAAAACACAGCAGCCTCTTGAAGTTGATCCAATAAATCATCAATACGTGGCAATGGATATTTGTTCTTAATGGTTACCCTGTTTAGCTCACGATAATCAATACACAAATGTAGGGATCCGTCCTTCTTTCGTACAAATAGTACTGGTGCTCCCCAAGGGGACGCGCTAGGTCTAATGTAGCCCTTCTCGGTCAAATTTTCAAGTTGGCTCTTCAGCTCTTGCATTTCGGCCGGAGCCATACGATACGGTGCTTTTGAAAGCAGGGACGTACCAGGCTCTAACTCAATATTGAACTCTACATCACGATGTGGAGGTAAACCTGGCAACTCATCTGGAAATACGTCTGGGTAGTCTCGGACTACCGGAATATCGATCAATTCAACTGGTCGATCCGTTGTCTTGGTCATGTAACACCAATAGCCAATATATCCCTGATGAAGCAGTTTCACTGTTTTCATAGCGCTGATGACTCTCCCGGAATGGCTGGGATTGTCACCCTGGAAAGTACACTCAACACCATCGTCAGATGTGACGGTCACTGTTCGCTTGCGGACGCTAATTATGGCATCATGACAGTCCATCCAATCGATACCCAATATCACATCATCTTTAGGTAAATCGACCACAATTAAATTTGACAACCACTCACGGTCGTTCATACGAATCGAGCAGTCCTGAACTTCACGATTCCCAACAATTCTTCTACCATCGGGTAGAGCAATTATATAAGGTTCACAATTGATAACATGCTCTAATTGCAAACGACTCAAACAAGAAGTAGATAAAAAGGAGTGTGAAGCACCAGTATGAAAAAGAACACAGACAGTCTGAGATTGGATCTCGAGAGTACCTGCAATCATGTTGGCTTCGGGATCTCCAGCCTTCTTCATCTCGTAAACTCTGGGTTTTGCAGCCCCGGCACCAGATGTACCATCTTGATTTCCACGTCCCATCCCTTTGTTTGCCCCGGTAGTCTGATAAGAAGCGGACGGAGGTACACGGTCCTGAACTGAAGACTGTACTGGAGCATGAGGTGCTGTGGGAATACGTACTGGTCCACTCCTACAATAACGAGCACGATGTCCGTTCTTCCCACAAGTATGGCATGACACGGATGCCCTTGGACATTTCGAATTGATGTGCCCCTGGTCTCCACAGTTATAGCACACAACAGATAGGCTGACCGCTCGAGGTTGTGATCCGGTTGGCTTCGATGCCGTAGGTTGCTGTTCAGAAGGATTTGGCACTGGTTGGGGTCTCTTGAATGTTCCCCGGTTGCTGTCTATCTGGTTCTGGCTCCTGAATTTCTTGTTGTTAGACTGCGGTTGCTTCTTGGAAATTTCTTTCACCGTCAATTCGTACTCCAGAGCTTTCTCGATAAACTCCGGTAGGGTCACACAATGATGGTTCAACAACTGCATTCTCATTCGGGGTTTAATCCTTTTGAGAAAGTATTTGATCTTATCAGCCTCTGTTTGGACAATCGTCGCGGCAAAAGGAAGTAGTGCCTGGAATTTCTCGGCGATAGATAGTACGTCATCATCTTCGGACGGTTCCGATTCAAGAATTTCGATAGTTGGCCTCATGAGAGGACTCAGATAGTAGCGATCTAGCATGAGATTTTAAATTCTTCCCAAGTACATACGCCATCACCGGCCTCACCGAAAGCCACCAAGTATGGGCGCCCTTGCCCAAGTAGTAAGTCACATGAGACGCGATTCTCTCGGGACAGTCTACCATATCGAACAATTTCTCGAAGTGTTTGATCCAATGTACGATATCAGCCGGCTCGAGGAACCTTCAAAATCGGGGTCAAGCGAGAGATGTCACCGATGATCCGACTCACCGGTCCGCCATGTACGGAGGTGGCCTCGATGCCGGGTTTCAGAGTGCCTCTCTGCATAGTTTCCATTAACTGACCCATTTGGGTCATCTGAGCCATCATGCCCTGCATTACAGTGTAAGGATCGACACGAGCATCCTCGGGTCCATTGTGGTGCGATTGGTCCCTAGAAGGCGAACCACTGCCTGCGGAACTATGCTCTGCATTCGCATGTCTGTTGGCTCGTGGTATCGGGATTCGGCCCCTTCCGCGGCCTCGTCCCCCTCTGCCACGACCTCTCAAATTTCTTTCCATACTGAAAGAATCAATTTGTAAGGATAACCATAAGTACAGTTCATGATACCAATCAGAATTCATGCTAAGCTAATGACAGTAAGAAATTACATATTCAAGAAAACAGTTCGTAATGAGTTATCGACACTATGAGGGTCACACAGAATATCATATCGACGTTTGAGTCGAACAATTTCAATCATATAATCAATCCAGAATTTTATTCGTATCATCAATCAGATAATTCCTGCCCCAAACCCTTAAAATGCCAAGAGTAACAAGGAGATCCATTCAGATATCAATATCATGTCAGTAATTTAATCATGGTTCATAAAGTACGTACCGTATTTGGCTCGTAGGATCAGGCGCTCGCACGGGTCATACGTGACACGAAGGTCTTTTGATACTAGTTCAATTCACAAAGACTCAAAAGAAAGAAAACGACCTCTAGCACGATCTCTAATACCATCTTCTGTAACACCCCGATAAGGCGGCCATTACAGTGCCGTGGACCCCACACTGGGACCCACCAGGCGATACCCAAAATAAGATTAAATACACAATACATGTGATACCGAACCACAAAACATAGTACTTACTCCGATTTGGAGTTTACAGTGGTATGGCCAACGGCCTTATTATACACAGGATCCGAAGCATAAGTATAATCCATATGAAGATGGAATATACCTTAAATAACAATACAATTTGTTCATACTTAAAATAAAGCGGAAAGATAACATTACACGGTACGAACATGACCGGACACAAAAGACTTGGGGCCCCCGAACTAGTATCCTTCGAACCCTTCGTCATCACTCTGATCTTCCCGTGCCTTACCCTTTCCTCGACCTAAAATATAACAAAAGTATTTCGCCCAACACAGGGTCAGATATACATGATAAATGATTCTCAAGATATTATACAATTCACATATATAAGATTTCAAGAATAACACTCCGACTAACGAACATACCCTTCGGGCGTATGAACGCTCAGTCACAAAACGTCAAATACATCCAAGTATATAAATGGACTATGAACGACTAAGATAGTACGGCTCAAGAGGGACATCACAGTACGCCCAATCCGAATATGTGTCGGTGCACATGTCCACCCCGTATACGGAATCCAGGATATACGTGGGACAATGTACCTAATTAGCCTCAACGAACTACATCTCGTGTGCACAGCCCAACACGGAAAATATTCACGCATGACTATATATGTGCCCGGCTAAAAATCCTACACAATATCCAATCGCAACGTAGATATGACTCCGGATATGTCACGATGCAACATGACAACGAATTCAATAATTCACAAATCCGATTAAGGATCGAAGACTCACCGAAATGACGACAAGATCAACAATATCAAGGGTTCGAAAGTGACGAACTTGGGAATACAATCCCATGATGAAAACGGGACATCATTAAGAACAACCTCAAATCACAAGACACAAGTTTATAAGTGTTTTATATACACAAAATGCATAATCATCATAAGAATCCACACATCATTATAACCAAGCAAGATAACTTGCCTCAATACGGAGGCGAGAATAGTCCTTCTTTGTCGAACGAACAGACGGCCCTCGATTCAAAAGCGGTTACTCGGACCATCAACCTTGAATGAAGTATATTTTACTCAATAATATGTTCATATGATCATCTATACCAAACTTCAACGAGACAACATCCTAATTCTCATTTGAGTAGTTCAACTTTTTAAGATGTTGAAGTGTTACTACAAGAACCTTATTAATACCATTCTATTCTTACAATTGATTACAAGATGTTACCAAATGTTTGTTGGATTAAGAATCATTCCATAATGTGTTAAACAATAATCTCCTATCCTTTAAACTTATCAAGAACATCTCAATTGATTAAAAGTAAAATCTGCACTACAATCAATTACTTATGTTGAGTTAACTAGTTACAAATTCATATTATGATCATGAAGACTACCTCAAGTTTAACACCATCCTTATAATCTTCTTATTAACTTGGAGATTCAAATATTATTCCTCTAAATTCACTTAGCTTAGGTTCAAGAAGGTCATTTCATTTTTCCAATGATCAATAAGGGTTTCTTAAAACATTTTATGGTAATTATTCCAACAAGTTACTTGCATTATAATGAAACAAGGACTATTATTATTCCAATGGTGTTATTAGTTCAGCAAGAAGAGTGTGGTTTATCTAAACATGATCATCACCATTTAAAACACTAAGAACACATCATTACAAAACCCTTAATCATCATATTCATCACTAGGTTTGTTGAAAGCTTAACTACAAACATGTTTATTTTGATTAATTCATCACTAGGTGGAATATAATTAATCACTATCATTATAATTACGAGATTATAGGGTTAAATCGTATAACATACCTTCAGAAATGAAGAACAATACACCAAAGTCACAAGAACAAAATCTAAGCTTCAAGAATGTCTCCAACTTCCAATTAACAAGCTCCAAAATCAAAATGTAAAGCTCAAACACAAGTTGGAAGAAGGTAAATTTGATCTAGGGATGCAGGGGGATGATTATATGGGTGAAAAATCAGAGTTTGGTCGTGCAAAATGAAAGGCACAAGTTGTCTTTTTATAACAGCAGAGTTCGTTACGTACGTTATCACAAGAGGATAGCATACGTTAACAGCTTTACGTACGCTACACGAAAAGTGTTACGTACGTAAGCAAAGTCCAAAGGCTGCTGGACTGAAATACGAACATCATTACGTATGTTACCTCTGGAAGCATTACGTACGTAATGTAGGTCAACTAGGTTGCCTCCAAAAGATCAGATATTCGAATCCTGTCCGGCCCCACACGCCAAAAGTTGAGATCGGATACGATTACACTGGTTACGTACGTAATAGGTACCTCTTTACGTACGTAAAGGACTAAAAATAGCGTACGCTATGCCTAAGGATTAGCGTACGTTAGGCTCCGGTTAAACAGTTCGAAAATGTACTTATCTATACAACGTTGAGAATTCAAACATAGTGCGAGTGATAGTTTTTATTAAGTCTATTATGATATATTCTAACATCAATATTCATTCCACAAATGCAACAAGACTAACAACAGTATCGAATTATCCGAATAATACAACAGTAAGTAAAAATTTCCGTCGGATATTACAATATTCCTACGTCCTCTCTTCGTTTTCTCTTTCTATAGGCTTAAGATAAACCTCTACGCCTCGTCTTCTATCGGTATGAGGGATACCGTAACAATCTTATCTTCTATCGGTCCAAGATAAACCGTTATGCTCTTGTCTTTTTATCGGTCCAAGCTAAACTGTATTCCTTTTCTATCGGACAAGGAATCAACTTCTCTAGCTTCTGATTGGTACTAGACTAACCTCACTCGGATTTAGATTTTGATTCTAGTAATGCCCATGATCCTAATAACACCGAATCAAATCTATAATCCTTTCTTTTCTCTAGTGTTTGGTTGAGTGTATCGAACACTCGAACTCTAACAAATAAGCTCGATTACAACAACAATAATGAAGATAATGATATCTGAAGTATATAAGATTCGCTTGAAGTTGTTATTAGATGAATACCATATGGAATGGTATTTATAGCCTTCAAAGCCTAAACTAGCCGTTGGCCACTGCATCCTTCATTATGTACATTACGTGTCATCCATTGCGTACGTTAAGCTTCTTAGCGTATGTTTACCTCTGAGGTTGCGTACGTTATGTGATGTGCAAATCAGTCCAGTAGCTTCTGTCTCTTCCATTACGTACATTATGTTTATCTGTAGCGTACGTTATGTTCTTCTTGTAGCGTACGTTAACATCTTCTCGTAGCGTACGCTATACTCATATATCTGTTGCATGCCTTTTTACCATCTAGAATCAATCCAACGGGTTGATTTGTTTGAATTCTAACTTCACTTTCTCATAACGTACGTTAAGCGCTCTCCCTTACGTACGTTAAGCTCTATTCATAGCGTGCGCTAATATTCGTTGTTGCGTGCATTAACTGTTTCGATTCAGAATGCAGCACTTGCTGACTTGATGCATTGCGTACGTTATGGCTTGTTGATAGCGTACGTTAGCTTTGCAATTGATTACTACTTTATTTTTCTGTCTGACTCGAGCGTGTTCTACTCCTTGCTGATTAATTGTTGTTTTGCTTTGTTTAGCAACTTATCATCAAAATCTCAATTTGAATATTTGGAATATAATATTTCAACAATCTCCCCCTTTTTGATGATGACAAAACAATAATCCTTCGATGTCCTTCGATGGGATAAATACCTGCAAGATTACAGTAAAACAATATAGGATCAAAGTTTTCGGCTTTATCCGTTTCATTAGTTTTCTTCTCTCCATCATTCTTCTCCTTTCTCCCATAACTTCTCATATTCTCCCCCTTTTTGTTATTAGCAAAAAGTGCATTGGATTATTATAATTGTAACACCCCCATGATTTACGGAGATATTACAGCGCCGTAGATCCTTTTTGGAGGACCTACCAGGCTTAGACCCATATAAAACACAATAAATACGACAAACATAAACGTTCATACATTCAAAACCAACCTCAATTTCAACATAACATGCATCACAATACCAAACAACATATCATCCCGAGGAATCATAACCAATATGACCGTTCACCACGGGAATACAACAACATCATTAACCATTAATAATGACATGACATACCACACCGGACAGTACCCGCGCGAGTACAAAACCAAAACACAACTTTGACCATGACCCTATGACCATCAACTCAAAATAATGCACGATATCAATGCTGCCCACCAAGCTCGTGTCCGTCCTGTGCTAGTCCTCCCACTGGACCTGTACCTGAATACACAAAAGTATATCCACCCCAAAAGGGGTCAGCAAGAAGCCGGTGCAAGTACAATGATTCTAGAATATGTACAACAAGTGAATAATCAACAAAAACCATAGAAAATCATAGTGCCATCACGTATATTCCTAATACCACATCACATCATCATCACAAAACAACCTCCCGAGCTATACCGGCCTGTACCTCTCGGAAGATACACACCCCGCAGACACCTCGTCAGCCCTCCCCGGTGTATAGCCCAACCGAGTGATCCGTAGGATACGCAGCCTACCGGACCCCAGGGGACCCTCACTGGTTTTACTCGGCTCACACACACTCGATCAACAATTGGCACAAATTCCATTTTTACATATTCACACGAAGTACATTAAACACAATCAAAGTACTTGCCTCAATTTGAACGACACAAGAAACGGCGAACGGATGAATGTACGGTCCGAACTTCCTTCAACGATTCGATCCTAACACATCGAAATATCGAATCAAAACACAACACCACAGAAATGGAAAGATTCACCCTAAGTTCTACCCTTAGGGACATTTATTCAAACACTACGAAGGCAACGTAGCTCGAACCCAAACTATGAAAGGTAACTTAGGGTTAAATCCGTGAATCTTGGAGAAAAATGAAGGATTATGATTACAACATCACAATCTAGTACAAATCGGAGCTAGGATAGATTAGAATCAAAGATCTCGAAACAAATCCCCAAAATATGAAGAACTAGGGTTCCAACGGTTTTACCTTGATTTGGATGGTGAAAGTTGATAAGATGTTGATAACTTGGTGTTAGGAGCTCAAAATTATCATTGGATGAAGAAATCCGACCAAAAATCTGCACTCCCACTTATCAAGTATGCCCAGCCGCCGAAGAGAAGAGGAAGAGGTGAAAAATGACATTTCTAGAACCTACCCCCCATATATATACTGGGAGGTATTAGCGCACGCTACGGCTACAGGCTTAGCGTGCGCTAACGAGCTGAGGGCGGTGCATTGCTGAAGAAAAAGGCAGTCCAGAACATTCTGCCAGACTCCGGTAGCGTGCGCTGAACTAACTGTTAGCGTGCGCTACCGATTGTTACTAGCGCGCGCTAACTCCATACAGTAGCGTGCGCTACCTGCAAGTATCTGCAGTCCAGAAACGTTTCTGTCCTCACTGACCTGACATCCTAGCGCACGCTATCATACAAGTAACGTGCGCTAGTACATCGAAATAGCGTACGTTAGTCCGTCCATAGCGTACGCTAACGCCTCATTCCAGAGTCCAGAAAGCTTACTGTCCAGCGGGCCTAACGCACGCTATTGCACAAGAGTAGCGTGCGCTACTCGAACCTGGTTAGCGTGCGCTAGACATACAGTCTTAGCGTGCGCTAACTGCTATTTTCCAAATTTAAATTCGCAAGAAGGCCGGCTAAAACGAGCTCAATTCGAGAATCACAAAACCCAACAATTATCAGCCATGAATATGCCAAGGTCCATCATCAATATATACGGTCCAAATAACCACAATACCACAAAATACATCCAAAATAACACTCACAAAATACACGGGTATTACACCCTTACCCCCTAAAAAGAAGTTTCGTCCCGAAACTTAAGATACAAAAAGTTCGGGGTATCGGGCACGCATACTATCCTCGGTCTCCCACGTGGCCTCCTCAATTCCATGCTTAGACCATCGACCTTTACTAACGGAATCACTTTCCGTCGCAATTGTTTCACTCGTCTCTCTAGTATGGTTACCGGTTGTTCTTCATACGTAACATCATCACTAACCTCAATCTCTTGATAATCAATAACATGGTCGGGATCGGGACATACTTACGCTTGTGAAACATGAAACACATTATGAACATGACTAAGCGTCGGAGGTAATGCTAGTCGATAAGCTACATCGCCTACCTTGTCCAGATCTCGAAGGGGCCAATATAACGAGGACTAAGCTTCCCCTTCTTACCAAACCGAAGAACTCCACGAGTCGGCGATACTTTCAACAACACATGGTCTCCCGCCTGAACTCTAACGGCCGACGACTTAACGCCGCATACGACTTTTGTCGACTCTGAGCAGTCAACAACCTTTGCCGAATAATTGCGACTTTTTCCCGAGTTTGAACCACCAAGTCCGGTTCTACTCCAAGTAACTCGTACGGCTCGTCCCAACAGATTGGCGATCTACAACGTCTTCCATATAATGCTTCAAACGGGGCCATCCCAATCGAACTATGCCAACTGTTATTGTACGCAAATTCAATCAATGGTAAATGAGTCTCCCAATCTTCTTTCCAATCCAACGCGCAAGCCCTCAACATGTCTTCTAGCGTTTGGATTGTCCTCTCTGACTGTCCGTCCGTCTGGGGATGATAAGCGGTGCTGAAATTCAATTTGGTACCGAGTGCTCGATGTACTGCTTGCCAGAAATGCGACACAAAACGCCCATCGCGATCAGACACTATACTCTTTGGGGTACCATGGAGTCTCACAATCTCCGCAATGAATAACCGAGCTAACCTCTCCGGTCCCCAAATGTCTCTAATTCCCAGAAAGTGTGCGAATTTGGTTAGCCGATCAACAATTACCCAAATCATATTCACTCCAGTTCGCGTCTTTGGCATTCCCACAATAAAATCCATCGCTATATCTTCCCACTTCCATTCCGGAATTGGTAGAGGTTGCAATTTACCGGCGGGTCTCTGATGTTCCGCTTTAACCTGCTGACAAGTCAAGCATTTCATCACGAACTCTGTTACATCTTTCTTCATGTTCGGCCACCAAAAGTTTTTCTTCAAGTCCTTATACATTTTACTCATACCCGGATGAATCGAGTACGGAGTAGAATGTGCTTCATCCAAAATTACCTGTTTGAGATCATCCCGATTAGGTACACAAGTTCTGCCTCGAATTCGAAGAACTCCGTCTTCATCGATTAAGAATCCAGGAGCTTTTCCTCTAACACTGTCTTCCCGAAGCTGCACAATTGAGAGGTCATCTAACTGCTTGGACTTAATATCTTCCATTACGGAGGATGTAATCTCAAGGAAACGCAATCGCCCTTGAGTTCGTGAGGCCAAACTTCAATTTCCATATCAATCAACTCTCGTCTAAGCTTCGGTTGAATGGTAAGTAGTTCCAACTTTTGCAACACGGTGACTTGACTTAACGCATCGGCAACGACGTTTGCTTTACTGGATGGTAAAGAATGTCAAGATCATAATCTTTAAGTAGTTCCAACCATCGCCACGACGCATATTTAGTTCCTTCTGCGTAAATATGTACTTCAAGCTCTTATGATCCGTATACACTCGACAAGAAGAACCATACAAGTAATGCCTCCAAATTTTCAACGCAAACACCACAGCGGCTAACTCAAGATCATGAGTAGGATAATTCATCTCATATGGCTTTAATTGTCGAGACGCATAGGCCACTACTCTCTCATTTTGCATCAATACACATCCCAATCCTTGTTTAGAAGCATCACTATAAATAACGAAACCTTCCGTTCCTTGTGGTAAGGATAGGATCGGAGACGTAGTCAACCGATATTTCAACTCATCAAAACTCTTCTGACACTCATCACTCCACTCAAATTTCTGTGACTTCTGCAATAATAAGGTGAGCGGTCGAGCTATTTTCGAGAATCCTTCAACAAATCGACGATAATAGCCCGCTAATCCTAGAAAACTCCGAACTTCCTTAACATTCCGTGGAGGCTCCCAAGCTAAGACTGCTTCAACCTTTTGAGGGTCTACACGAATACCATCGGCTGAGATGATGTGTCCCAGAAAAGAAACTTCTTTAAGCCAGAACTCGCACTTAGAAAATTTAGCATAAAGCTTATCAGCCCTCAAAATACTCAACGTGATTCTCAAGTGTTCGGCATGCTCCGTCTCACTTTTGGAATAGATTAATATATCGTCGATAAACACCACTACAAATTTATCGAGATATTCGATAAAAGTTTTGTTCATAAGTTGCATGAAGGCCGCCGGAGCATTTGTTAAACCGAATGGCATAACTACGAATTCGTAATGCCCATACCTCGTCCGAAATGCTGACCTGGGAATATCCGAATCTCGAATTCGGAGTTGGTAATATCCTGACCTCAAATCAATCTTGGAGAAAACCGTAGCCCCTTGTAATTGATCAAATAGATCATCGATTCTTGGCAACGGATACTTGTTCTTAATAGTGAGTTTATTCAACTCACGATAGTCAATACATAGCCGTAAGGACCCATCTTTCTTTCGTACAAACAATACCAAAGGCACCCCACGGAGACACACTAGCCGAATATAACCTTTGTCCAACAATTCACCCAATTGTTTCTTCAATTCTAACATTTCCGATGGGGCCATTGCATGCGGTGCCTTGGATATTGGCGCCGCATTGGGCTCTAGTTCGATGGCGAACTCTACTTCACGATGTGGTGGCAATCCCGCAATTCATCCTAAATACGTCCTGAAATTCATTCACAATCGAACAGAGGATAGTCAGATTCGCCAACTTCCGACTTTAATGCGTAACACCAATAATCGGTACACCCTTGTCGCAATAATTTCATCGCTTTCATGGCTCGAATAAACTTCCTGTATACCGTGTTTTTGCCCTTCAAAACGTGTTCGCACCATCCGGCGCGACTATCGAAATTATCTTCCGACGATAATCTACTATCGCTCCATGCCGATTTAACCAATCATCACCGAGGATTAAATCCTCTCCCATCATATCGATCACAATCAAATCGGATGACCAATCTTTACTGCCAATGGTTACAGGACAATTGGCGATCTCTTGATCCCCAACTATCCTTTCCCCACTTGGCAACCCAACAATAAAAGGTTCACATGTAGAGAGACCGTCTAGGCCCAAACGATTCACACAAGATAATGATATAAAAGAATGAGTAGCTCCAGAATCAAACAATACATCTACCGGGTGCATCGAAATATAAACAATACCTGACGTAGTGGCAGTCCCTACGTCATCAGTCCGCTTCATCTCATACAATTGGGGTGGGGCTGATCCGATGCTAGGTGCATCCTTAGGCTCGGTTTTACCTCTGCCACTGCCGCGTCCGAAACTCGGAGTTGGGCCGACTGAATCGTGCCACGGGGTAGGAGACTGTTTAGAAAATATTCTGCCCACTGACTCACAATATAACGCGCGATGACCCTGCTTCCCACACTTAAAACAATCAATGGGGCGAGAAGTGCAGCGAGAACTGACATGTCCCGGATTTCCACAATTAAAGCCAACCCTCGGCATTCCTCTACTAGGCTGAGGGGAACCGACAGAAGATTGCATAGAAGATTGAGGCCTACGCGATCCACTGCCTCGGAAACTACCAGAAAATTTTGGTTTCTTCGAGCTCGAAACTGTAGGAACCGGAACTGACACCATCTCATAAGCAAGTGCTCTATCCTGATATTCTCTCAAAGTAGTACACCCAAGGCCCGCCATATACTTTCGGACCTCCGATTTCATCCTTGCATCGAAATGAAGTATCTTGTCTATCTCATCCTTAACTCGATCTTGGACATACACTAACTGCTTGTTGTATGTCTTGATTGCTTCAGAAATAGGAACATCATCGGGTTGAGCTCTGAAGAACTCACTGACTCTTGCCACCGAACCGGCTACTGACAATACCGAGCTTCCATCAATTCTTTAAATTCTTCCCAAGTGACATCACGGTTCTTGGGCTTAACACTCGCCACCGGTCCAAGCGTCATCAATCGAGATATTGAGCAATCGGGACTCTCTTGGCTTCAGGACAACCAATACCGTCAAAGATCTTTTCCAGCTCAACTAACCAATGATCCCAATTGTTCGCATCACCGAACCATCGAATGCAGGAGGGTTCATCTTCATAACTTCTTGAAGCCATCGATCCTCAACCGTCCTGCCAGTATTAATATTCTGCACCACTTGTGCCAGTTGGTGCACTTGTGTTACAACTTGTTGAAGAACGTTAGGCACCTCGGCCTCCGAGCCTCCATTCGAACCTCCCGAAGGAATCGGGTCCGACCTAGTCGCAGAGCGAGATGCCGATTCTGAAACGGACCTCTCGGACTCAGACACTACCACTCTGCCACGGCCTCTACCACGACCACGTTGACGGATAGCTCTACCTCTCGGCATACTGAAGAGTAAGAATGATTCAACAAGGAAATGATTACAATAATAGATTGCACAATATTACGGTAATTATTTCCGAAGGAAAGAAACAACCAACATTCGAAGAGTCTTCCAACACAGGCAACACGAGGTGGTAGCATGCCAATGATATCGTAGATAACAACTGACTCAATTTAATAGATCCAAAACACCGACAGCCTAGGTATCCATAAACCTAGGCTCCGATACCATATTCTGTAACACCCCCATGATTTACGGAGATATTACAGCGCCGTAGATCCTTTTTGGAGGACCTACCAGGCTTAGACCCATATAAAACACAATAAATACGACAAACTGAAACGTTCATACATTCAAAAGCAACCTCATTGTCAACATAACATGCATCACAATACCAAACAACATATCATCCCGAGGAATCATAACTAATATGACCGTTCACCACGGAATACAACAACATCATTAACCATTAATAATGACATGACATACCACACCGACAAGACTACGCGAGTACAAAACCAAAACACAACTTTGACCATGACCCTATGACCATCAACTCAAAATAATGCACGATATCAATGTCGCCCACCAAGCTCGTGTCCGTCCCGTGCTAGTCCTCCCACTGGACTGTACACGAATACACAAAGTATATCCACCCCAAAAGGGGTCGAAGAAGCCGTGCAAGTACAATGATTCTAGAATATGTACAACAAGTGAATAATCAACAAAACCATAGAAAATCATAGTACCATCACGTATATTCCGAATACCACATCACAAATATCATCACAAAACAACCTCCCGAGCTATACCGGCCCTGTACTCTCAAGAAGATACACACCCTGCAGACACCTCGTCGCCCTCCCCGGTGTATAGCCCAATCGAGTGATCCGTAGGGATACGCAGCCTCACCGACCCTGTGGGACCCTCACTGGTTTTACTCGGCTCACACACACTCGATCAACAATTGGCACAAATTCCATTTTTACATATTCACACGAAGTACATTAAACACAATCAAAGTACTTGCCTCAATTTGAACGACACAAGAAACGGCGAACGGATGAATGTACGGTCCGAACTTCCTTCAACGATTCGATCCTAACACATCGAAATATCGAATCAAAACACAACACCACGTAAATGGAAAGATTCACCCTAAGTTCTACCCTTAGGGACATTTATTCAAACACTACGAAGGCAACGTAGCTCGAACCCAAACTATGAAAGGTAACTTAGGGTTAAATCCGTGAATCTTGGAGAAAAATGAAGGATTATGATTACAACATCACAATCTAGTACAAATCGGAGCTAGGATAGATTAGAATCAAAGATCTCGAAACAAATCCCCAAAATATGAAGAACTAGGGTTCCAACGGTTTTACCTTGATTTGGATGGTGAAAGTTGATAAGATGTTGATAACTTGGTGTTAGGAGCTCAAAATTATCATTGGATGAAGAAATCCGACCAAAAATCTGCACTCCCACTTATCAAGTATGCCCAACCGCCGAAGAGAAGAGGAAGAGGTGAAAAATGACATTTCTAGAACCTACCCCCCATATATATACTGGGAGGTATTAGCGCACGCTACGGCTACAGGCTTAGCGTGCGCTAACGAGCTGAGGGTGGTGCATTGTCAAGAAAAAGGCGCCCGTAACATTCTCGCTGCATCAGAAGGCGGCCGAACTAATCAAGAAGGCGTGCGCTACCGATTGTTACTAGCGCGCTAACTCCATAGAGCGCGGCGCTATTCGCAGTATCTGCAGCCCGTAAACGCTTCGCCTCACCGACTGACATCCTAGCGCACGCTATCATACAAGTAACGTGCGCTAGTACATCGAAATAGCGACGTTAGTCCGCCCATAGCGTACGCTAACGCCTCATTCGAGTCCGTAAAGCTTATCGTCCAGGGCCTAACGCACGCTATTGCACAAGAGTAGCGTGCGCTACTCGAACTCGTTAGCGGCGCTAGACATACAGTCTTAGCGTGCGCTAACTGCTATTTTCCAAATTTAAATTCGCAAGAAGGCCGGCTAAAACGAGCTCAATTCGAGAATCACAAAACCCAACAATTATCAGCCATGAATATGCCAAGGTCCATCATCAATATATACGGTCCAAATAACCACAATACCACAAAATACATCCAAAATAACACTCACAAAATACACGGGTATTACAATAATGATACCAATTATTTTGAAGAAAATTGGTAAAACTCCCCCTGAAAATTAGATCTCTCATTTTTTAAAATAATAGCTCCCCCTGAGATAAATATCATTTATTAGAATACCAATTGATGAAATATATCAATTTTGAATTTTGGGGATCCAACTGACTCTTGGTCATTTTTCATTAGGTAAATAGACGATGTTTGGTATTATGGTTTCTTTTGGAATTCATATCTTTTTAATTTTTATCGTTCGTCTTGGGCTTTTACAATTTGTAATATGATGCCCGATTTTTAAATATTTACCACATCGTGGTATTTTCAAATTTAAGGATTCGGTTTATCGCTTGGTTTGAATCATAATCCTTATTTGTTTAACGAAATTTTTTGAACTGAAAGCAATTTTTCAAAATTGTCATTTCCACAAGAAAATTTGTTCGTTAAGTCTTTAAGTTAGTTTTGAACTTTTAATAAATCATTCTCTAATTTATTTTTATTTTCAAGGCTAGAGAATGATCGATTTCAATAAATTTCCATTTTTCTCGAATTTTGGAAATCTCATCTTCCAATAATTTATTTTTCATCTTTAGGGATTTATTATCTTTCAACGAATTTTGAAAATCCGTATGTAATCGTTCGAAAGCATCGAAAAGTTTGTCGTGAGACGAGGTACTTACCTGGTTTTCGTCGTCACTATCGTTAAATGAGCTTCTTGCCATGGGTGCGAGATTATTTTGAATATAATCTTCTTCTTCATCTTCGTCACTCCGTGTGGCTATAAGCACTTCCTTCTTGAAAGTCGAGCCTCAGCAATTCTTTGCGAAGTGGCCTGGTTTTCCACAATTTCGACAATTATCGTCGAATCTTTTTGACTCGTTCGTGTTGATGTCTTTTCTTTGCCGGTTTAATAAGTTTTGATACTTATTGATGTTTTTGGCATAATATGCCGATTCTTCATCATCATCATCAACAGGGATGATTTCTTCATTTCTTGACATCTTAACTTTTAAAGCTATAGATTTTCTTTCGGTTTTGGCTTGGCGTTCCTTGATTAATGTACTATCTCATAATTTATTAGCGAACCGACAAGGGCGCTAAAATCCAGAGTATTGAGATCTTTAGATTTCATAATAGCCATAACTGTCCCGTCTTATTCACACGGTAGTGATCGTAATATTTTCTTCACTTTTTCACTACATGATAATGATTTTCCAAAACAGGCTAGTCCATTTGTGATGGCCAAAAACCGGTTGAGCATATTTGTTATGGACTCGTCATTCTTCATCATAAATAGCTCGTAGTCGTGGAGAAGCATATTTATCTTCGTTTCCTTGACTTAGTATGTTCATTAATGAGTTACCTCAAGCATTTTACAAATTTCTTTGGCACTATCACACGAGGAAATCCGATTATGTTCTTACGGATTTAAAGCATAATAAAACAATTGCGTTGCTTTACAATTGTGATGATCATTTTTCCAATCTTCATCACTATAATCTTCGAATCTTTTAAGTGAGCCATCCGATTTTGTAGGAATTTTTGAACCAAGGCAAATAACCTTCCAAAGATCGATATCATAAGCTCGGATGAATATTGACATCTTCTTCTTCCATGTCATAAAATTTGATCCATCAAAGAATGGAGGTCGGTTTAAGATGAGGCCTTCGACCGTTGCAAAATGAAGCGCCATTGGATCTTTTTCTCCTCGAATGTTAAGCCAACTATAAGAGATACCCGCTCCGATACAGTTGCTGAGAATTTATTGGGTATGATACCGCCACTTGAATGGTGCGGTTAAGAGTAATGAACTCTTTTGCGATTGCGGAAGTGATATTAAAATGCAGAATATAAACGACACAAGATTTATAGAGGTTCGGCCAAATATGCCTACATCCTTTCTTCGTTATATTTTTCTATAGGCTTAAGATAAACCTCTACGCCTTGTCTTATATCGGTCCGAGGGATACTGTAACAATCTTGTCTTCTATCAGTCCAAGATAAACCGTTATGCTCTTGTCTTTTTGTCGGTCCAAGCTAAACTGTTTTCCTTTTCTATCGGACAAGAAATCAACTTCTCTAGATTCTAATTGGTACTAGACTAACCTCACTCGGATTTAGATTTTGATTCTAATAATGCCCATGATCCTAATAAAACTGAATCAAATCTATAATCCTTTCTTTTCTCTAGTGTTTGGTTGAGTCTATCGAACACTTGAATTCTAACAAATAAGCTCGATTACAACAACAATAATGAAGATAATGATATCTGAAGTATATAAGATTTGCTTGAAGTTGTTATTAGATGAATACCATATGGAATGGTATTTATAGCCTTCAAAGCCTAAACTAGCCATTGGCCACTGCATCCTTCATTATGTACATTACGTGTCATCCATTGCGTACGTTAAGCTTCGTAGCGTATGTTAACCTCTCAGGTTGCATACGTTATGTAATGTGCAGATCAGTCCAGTAGCTTCTGTCTCTTCCATTACGTACGTTATGTTTATCTGTAGCATACGTTATGTTCTTCTTGTAGCGTACATTAACATCTTCCCGTAGTGTACGTTATAGTCATATATCCGTTGCATGCTTTTTGACCTTCTAGAATAAATCCAACGGATTGATTTGTTTGAATTCGAACTTCACTTTCTCATAGCGTACATTAAGCACTCCCCCTTACGTACGTTAAGCCCTATTCATAGCGTGCGCTAATGTTCGTTGTTGCGTGCGTTAACTGCTTCGATTCAGAATGCAGTACTTGCTGACTTGATGTATTGTGTACGTTATGGCTTGTTGATAGCGTACGTTAGCTTTGCAATTGATTACTACTTTGTTTTTCTGTCCGATTCGAGCGTGTTCGACTCTTTGATGATTAATTGTTGTTTTGCTTTGTTTAGCAACTTATCATCAAAACCTCAATTTGCATATTTGGAATAAAATATTTCAACAAAACTGGTCAACCGGAGGTCCTCGTAGATCCCCGTAATTTTTTTCGGAAAATTAGATGTCTTTTTAATTTAATTTAATTTAATATTATAAGAGTATATTTCAAAATTTACTGTTGAATATTTTTTGGGATGGAGAGAGGAGTGCAATAGTGTTGGCCACAATATACTATTGTACAACTTAGAAAGGGGGGTTGAATAAGCTGTAATCTTTTTCGAAGTTCAAGTTTGCGTATCGGAAGTCTCAAATAAGTTGCTATAAGTACAACTAGGTAATCTCGTGTAGCTTGGTGCTTATAGGGTTTTCAAGATACGTATACGAAAACAGTAATGATAGAAAGTAATGACACACGGTTTAATATGGTTCGAGATAATCTACTCTACGTAGGCCCTCCACACAAGAGTAAGAAGTTTATTAAAATCAAGGCGTACACAACTCTATGATTTTAACTAAACTCGTCGTTATATCGTTCACACAGATTGATACAGCCGACTGTAGCTTGAGCCATTCACACAAATTGGCTATAAGTTTCTTCGACTTTCTTCTTCTTACACAGATTGAAGCTTCATCCTTAAACTCTATTCTTCCCACACAGGCCAAAATAGATTGACTTAGTCCACACAGGGCTAAGGGTCTCAACAGTAGGTTTTTGAAGTATCACGAATTGAACAACAGTTGTAGGCTTTTTAAGCTTCGTTGTAGTTGTGCTGTTCTTTGTTGAGGACTTGGATATTTCTTCACTCAAGATATACGTTGTATGCTTGAAGAAATATATTGATCTTAGATGATAAGCTCGATGTTTAGTCTCACTCTTGTGTAAGCAGTTCGTCTTATGTTTGAGCAATGTTCCCTTGCTTCGGCTATTTATAATCTTGGAAATAGATCCGTTATAAATGTAGATGTTGGGTGGTTGGTGAAATTTAGACAGCTCTAATTGGCGGCTTCAGATTGTTTGAGATAAAGATGTTTTGCATTTAATGATTCAGACATTCTCTTTGATCCGCATTAAATGCTCTTTTGTCTGTAGTCTCTTCGGCTGCATTAAATATTGTCCTGTCAGCATTAAATGATACTTTAAGACCTTGGATACTTTATGAATAAAGAAAGATTATTTCAAAACAGTTTAAAGTTCATTCTTACTCCTCTTGGTTTTATATTTTACTTTTTAAGTAAAAACACCTACATCATTACTTGTTGTAGCCAACGTCTTCTTTTGTTGCACTCTGAAGCTTTAACTGCAGGATTTATCTTCTTTGGGCTTTGTATGATATTGCGATGTAGACACAGTCTGTAGGGTTCATTTATTAAAATACTTGGGGTATTATTTTTTCCAACAATTTCTCCTTTTTTGATAATGCCAAAACCTTTAAAAATACGAGACTATCTTCAAGTTTTCTGTCGAATGATCTGATCTTCGAGACTTAGACTAAAATTTGAAGTGCTCGCAGGCAAGTTCTAAAATTATAACTCCTACAAGTCTAAGTGTATTACAATTTAAATTATGATTGGTTCGTAGGCGCAATCTTATAGTAAGTAATCTTACTTGAATATAACTTAATCTATGAACTCTATGCAGACAAGTTCTTACAGCTTAAGACAGAAAATTTTTATACTTCAAATATTTCAATATGAATCGTAATCAAAGCAGTAGCTGGAGGTCACGAGCTGTAATATTTGAGACAAAATAAGATTTTTATTGATGATTTGGATTACAGTGCTGTTTAGAAATTGAAGTATTACATCGGAGAGCATACAGAAAAAAATACAACTGTCATAAGTTATCCTCTATAATGCTGATGCTTTGAGGACTTCCGAGAGGGGTCATCCTTGGTTCCTTTCCACCATTTAACTAAAGAGTCTCTGCCTCGGTCCCTATAGATGTTATCGTTTATGGTTTAGATGTTTTTGTTGAGTTGGTACCGCCACTAGAAGGGGGGTTGAATAGTGCGGTGTGGAGTATTGAACTCTTTTCGCGTGCGGAAGCGATAGAAAAGTGTGGAATCTAAATGACACATAGATTTATAAATGTTCAGCAACGTGCCTACGTCCTCTCTTCTTCGCTGTCTTTTTCTATAGGTTCAAGATAAACCTTTCTGCCTTGTCTTTGATCATTCTTAGATAAACCGTTACAATCTTGTCTTCGATCGGTCCAGGATAAACCGTTACAGTCTTGTCTTTTTGTCGGTCCAAGATAAACTGTTTTTCCTTTTCTATTGGACAAGGAAACAACATTTCTAGCTTTCTATGGGTACTAGAAAAACCTCACTTGGATTTAGTTATGATTCTAATAATGTCGGATCGACGATCCTAATAACACCGGATTAAAACTACAATCCTTTCTTTCTTCTCGTGTATGGTTGAGTGAATCAAACACTCAAACTCTTATCAATTAACCTCTATTACAACAAAAATTAATATATAATAATCTCATATGAATATGAATTATACTTGGAGTTGTTGTATTTTGAATACTAAATAAAGTGGTATTTATAGACTGAAAGCCTCAACTAGCCGTTGCTGCCTGCTCCTCCTTAGCGTGCGCTAGATACTGTGTTTAACGTGTAACACCCCCAAGATATTCAAGATATATTACAGCGCCGTGGATCCCTACATGGGACCCACCAGGATAAACGATCAAACATACTCATCGACTCACGAAATCAACATAACATCACCTTGTCATAAAGACGCAAAACAAAATAATTCACCCGGTTCAACCGGTCAAACACCACTCAATCATCCAACAAAAACATAATGGACAAACATTTCAATCCGAACAAACAAGAACTCCTAAGTACTCGAGTACTTCTATTAGTTTACAAATGGATAACGCATCAAAAGAAAGGAAACCATAAAAACACAATCATGCACAATCATCACGCACGGCCATCATCCTCGTACTGGTCCAGCGCCCGTTCGTCTCGATGAACCTGACCTAAAATTCATAAAACGAATTTCCCCAAAACGGGTCCCCAAAGGGGTTAGCAATCACGCTAATACAAGTAACCAAATGAACAACTTACACCTTACACATATAGTCAATGCATGCAATCATGAGAACATCGGTTGAAACACATATTTCCGGAAACGCCAATAATCCAAAACACATTTATAAAATGCACCACAATTAACCGTCGATCCACGTCTCTGTGGACCCTACCGAGACCCCGTCGGATCTAGCTCGTAGTGGTTAAAAGCAAGCTCATCGATCCACATCTCTGTCGACCCCTACCGAGACCCCATCGGATCTAACCCGTAGTGAGCATACACACACACACACACCATTTCTCATGCAATCCTACTATGTCAAGATTGTAAGTTCATAAGGGTACTTGCCTCGATCAATATACGGTGACACGAACGGAAAGGAAGAATCAAACACGACCGCGTGGAACCGGCAGAAATAAACCTAACGATTCGAAGAATACAATCACAACCACAACTAAACGAATACGGAAATGGAATACAACCGAAACCCCGTATACGATTCATGTATATTCGTCCAAGAACAACAACGAGGGCGGACCACAACCAAACCCTCTTGAATACGAAAATACCATGAGATATACCATGAATCCGTAGGAAAACCAAGAATACCAACAAGATTAATCATATTCATCATGAATTAACCAACAACAAGGGACGAATCGATCAATAAAATCGAAAATCCCCAATCATCCAAAAGTAGGGTTCTAAGAGATTTTACCTTGATTCAAAGATGAACAACGAATGATTAGTGATAGGTGGATGATATGATGCTTGAATACACTATTACAATGGAGTTTGGGTCAAAATCGGACGAACCCTAGCTTCCACAGTCGTTCCCGTCGCGAAGAGAAAAGAGGAAGAGGAGAAATAAAGAAAAAATCGGCTGCTACCAGATTATATACTGGCAGGTGTTACGGCTATAACATACCTCACTTACGGCCGTAACATGAGAACATTACGGCCGTAACTGGCCCCTGGAACGAAACTGGGCAATTCAACGAAGTCGACATATGGCCCTATCAAAACACGATTACGACCGTATGAATTCTTGTTACGCCCGTAACTCCACACTAGGCCAATAAGCAAGAAACGAAGTCTTGTTACGGCCATATAAAGAGAAGCTTACGGCCGTAACTCTCGAGTCTTACGGCCGAAACATTGATGGCTTATGGCCGTAACACGGCCTGTGACAGCAGGCCAGAATCTAAAGTGACTACTCGACGAGGAATGATCGGAAAATACCAAGGCGTACCAACGACTAACGGATATACTCACGACAGATTCAAGTCAGAAACTAAAGCGTTAAAATGAGACGTGATTCCGACTACCCGAGGGTTCGGAAATGACAAGGATCCCAAAACTTTGGGAAATTACAAAACGGCCCAAAACATCCGAAATGTACGATACATGATCGAAACACCAAATAAAATCTCACAACACGCATAATAACATGAGATGGATCTTCGGCAACCCCGAAACGGTGGTTCCGAACAACGATTTACGAGAATACACGAAATAGCGACGAAAATGACATAAAACGCGAAATTGAGTAAAACGAGTCCGGAACAAGCTCGGACGACAAAAAGTCCAATATTGAATATTATCGAATGTCAGTACGGTTACAAGCGAGTTGCCAAAAACGGAAATACACCAAAAATGAGAATATCGGGAAAAAGAAAAAATGCAGATATTATATTCTACCCCTCTAAAAATAAGTTTCATCCCGAAACTTAAGAAACAAACAACTCGGGGTACCTAGCATGCATGCTATCCTCGGTTTCCCAAGTTGCCTCCTCGACACCATGCCTCGATCACTGCACTTTGACCAAAGGAATGGTCTTATGCCTCAGTCGCTTCTCACGGTGCTCCAAAATCTTCAAGGGACGCTCCTCGAAAGTAATATCCTCGGCAATATCGATCTCACCATAGTCGATGACATGACTAGGATCCGGGACATACTTCCTCAGTTGGGAAACATGGAAAACACTATGAACATGGCTCAAAGTCGGGGGCAGCGCCAAACGATAAGCCAATTTGCCGACTCTCTCAAGAATCTCGAAAGGTCCAATAAATCTCGGACTCAACTTCCCTTTCTTCCCGAAACAAAAAACTCCCCTCGTCGGCGACACCTTTAACAAAATGTGGTCTCCCACCTCAAACTCCAAAGGTCGATGACGGACGTCGGTATATTACTTCTGTCGACTCTGAGCAGTCAACATTCATTCCCGAATCAATTCCACCTTCCTCCTCGTCTCTAAAGTGATATCCGGTTCGGTCCCAACCAAATCGGACGCTTCATTCCAACAAATTGGTGATCGACATCGCCGCCCATAAAGCGCCTCTTACGGTGCCATCCGAATCGATGCATGCTAACTATTGTTGTACGTGAATTCGATCAATGGCAAATGCTCCTCCCAGTCACTACTCCAGTCGAGAGCACAAGCACGCAACATATCCTCGAACGTCTGGATAGTGCGCTCCGACTGTCCATCCGACTGAGGATGAGAGGAGGTACTCAGACGCAAACGAGTACCCAACGCCTTATGCACCGCCTGCCAAAAGTACGATACCAAACGGCCATCCCAATCCAAGACAATAGACTTCGGAGTACCGTGAAGTCTCACAATTTGCGCAATAAACACACGTGCCAACTTCTCCGGGCCCCAAGTATCCTTGATGCCCAGAAAATGTGCCGACTTGGTCAGACGATCAACAATCACCCAAACCATATTCATGCCCGATCTCGATCTCAGCAAACTCGTAATGAAGTCCATCGATATATCTTCCCATTTCCATTCCGGAACAGGAAGTGACTGCAATAACCCGGCCGGTCGCTGATGCTCGATTTTGACCTGCTGACAAGTCAAACATCTCGCTACAAACTGTGCGACCTCCTTCTTCATATCATTCCACCAGAAATTCTTTCTCAGGTCCTTGTACATCTTACTCGAACCAGGATGAGCGGAGTAAGGCGTAGCATGGGCCTCACGCAAAATACCCTGTCTCAGCTCCGAGTCGTTCGGTACACACAGCTGACTCTGAAATCTCAGTACATCATCTTCATGAATCACAAACCCAGGAGATTTTCCCTTAAGAACATTCTCTTAGATTTGGATAATCATCGGATCCTCCAGCTGCTTCAATTTAATTTCATCGATCAGAGATGACGAAATCTCTAAAGCACGAAGTTGCCCTACGGCTCCAGGCAACAAAATCTCAACACTCAACTCAATCAAACCCTGCTGAAGCTCAAATTGAGACATAAGGATCTCAAGCGTCTGCAACGCAACCGGTTTCCGACTTAAGGCATCGACAACGACGTTCGCCTTGCCCGGATGATAAAGGATTTTGAGGTCATAATCCTTAATCAACTCTAACCACCTCATCTGCCTCATATTCAACTCCCGCTGAGTAAATATGTATTTCAGACTTTTATGATCAGTAAAAATCTGACATGCAGAGCCAAAAAGATAGTGACGCCAAATCTTGAGCGCAAAAACAATTGCTTCTAACTCCAAATCGTAAGTAAGGTAGTTGAGCTCATACGGCCTCAACTGTCTCAACGCAAACGCAATAGTCTTGCTGTGCTGCAACAACACACACCCAAGACCCTGACCCGAAGCATCGCTATAAATGGAAAAATCCTAGTTGCCACATGGCAACGCTAATATCGGGGCTGAAGTCAAACGCCTCTTCAGCTCCTCAAAACTCGATTGCCTCTCGTCATTCCAGACGAACTTCTCGGACTTCTGGAGCAACTGTGTAAGTGGCCGAGCTAGTTTCGAGAAACCCTCGACGAACCTACGGTAGTAGCCAGATAAACCCAAGAAATTATGGACCTCCTTCACGTTCTGAGGCGGTGCCCAGTCCAACACTGCCTCAACCTTCTGCGGATCCTCACGGACCCCCTCGGCTGAAATCACGTGACCTAAAAACATCACTTCCTTTAGCCACTACTCACATTTCAATAATTTTGCATAGAGTTGCTCGGTCCTCAAAATGTCCAACACTACTCGCAAATGATGCGTGTGTTCCTCCTCGCTCCTCGAATAAATAAGGATATCGTCAATGAAGACGACGACACACTTATCCAAATACTCAATAAAGACCTTGTTCATCAACTGCATGAACACCGCCGGCGCATTAGTTAACCCGAAAGGCATAACTACAAACTCATAGTATCCGTATCTCGTCCGAAAAGCTGTTCTCGGCACGTTGGATTCCTTCACCCGAAGCTGATAGTACCCCGGTCTCAAGTCAATCTTTGAGAATACCACAACTCCCTGCAACTGATCGAACAAGTCATCAATCCTCGGCAGAGGATACCTGTTCTTGATGGTCACCTTGTTTAGCTCGCGATAGTCGATACACAAACGCATTGAACCATCATTTTTCCAAAAAAACAGAACAGGTGCGCCCCAAGGCAAAGCGCTCGGTCGAATATATCCCGACTCAAGAAGCTCACTCAACTGCTTCTTTAACTCGGCCATCTCTGAAGGTGCCATGCGATACGGCGCCTTCGAAATCGGAGCCGCACTCGGCTCTAACTCGATAACAAACTCTACCTCACGGTCCGGCGGCAACCCCAGTAACTCGTCAGGAAACTCACTAACAATTGGAATCGATGAAAGCTCGACCCCACCACTCTCCGCCTTCAAGGCATAGCACCAATAACTAGTACACCCCTTTCGCAGGAGTCTCATCTCCTTCAAGGCGTTAATAACAAACTTCTGGTTTCCCCTCTTTCGCCCTGTGAAAGAGTGCTCGGTGCCGTCCTCGGCTAACATAGTGATGATTCTCGTGCAGTAGTTCATGATCGCACCATACCACTCGAGCCAATCATATCCGAGAATTAAATCCTCACCCTCAATACCCACAACAATAAGATCAGAGAGCCAAGGCCTCTCGCAAATAAACACAGAGAAGTCTCGGACCTCCTGATCACCGACGATCCTATCACCGCTAGGAAGCTTAACGATGAAAGGCTCACAAGGCGTCAAACAGTCGAGACCCTAACGACGCACACAATCTAAGGAGATGAATGAATGCGTAGCACCCGAATTGAAAAGCACACTGACAGGATGAGAATGAATGTGAACGGTACCTGTAGCTACGGTGGCGGCTGGGTCATCGGCCCTCCTCATCTAATAGACACACTTGTGGGTGGAGCCGACACTGGAAGCTCCCCTCTTAGCGGGCTGACCCCGACCTCTCCCTCGACTAGCACTCGGCGGAGATTGAAAAGCAAAAGATCCTTGATTCACACTTGGTTCCCTAGGTGCTGGAATGGAAGCCCGGGCACCAAGGACTCTCTCTCTCAGCACAGAAAGCAGCCTTGTGGCCCGTCTGGCCATGCTGATTGCATGTCAGCAAAGGGCTCAAACAAGTACGACTGACGTGGCCTGTACGGCCACAATTAAAACATTTCACATCAAGGAAAGGAGCACTGGTAGTTCCACGGGAACCCCCAGTAGAATGAGCTGGACCACCACCGGCGGAAAAATTAGCAGATTGGGATTTCTGCTGACCCCCACCCTTGTGGCCCGAAAAATTCCCGGTGGATTTCTGCTTCTTGCTTTCGCGAGACGCCTCACTAGCCATCACTGACATATCGTAAGCAAGGGATCTACTCTGGTAATCCTTCAACGTAGTGCAGACGAGCCCAGACATGTAGTCACGAATCGACAATTTCATCCGCCTGTAGAAATGGAAAATCTTATCGCTCTCTTCTCTAACCTGGGCCTTCACGAAGCCCAACTCCCAGTTGAAATCAGCAATAGCCTGAGAAACAGGAATATCCCGAGGCTGAGCATCAAATAAGGCATGGACTCAAGCCTGTTTGACTGGCCACGGACAATATTCGGTCTCCATCAAGTCCTTAAACTCGTCCCATGTAGCAGCGCGGTCCTTGGGCTCAATGGTCTCCCACCAGTCAGTAGCATCCCCAGTGAGAAAATACTGGGCAATAGGGACCTTACGGTCCTCGGGACAGTTGGTGGCAATAAAAACTTTGGATATCTCTCTGATCCACCCCTCCCAGCCAATCCGGTCTGAGGCTCCCGAAAACTGAGGAGGATGCATCTTGATGATATCCTAAAGCCAACGGTCTGCTCCGTCCCGAGCAGCATGGGTTGGATTCGGGTTCTGAACCACCAGTCAGTAGCGTCCCTAGTGAGAAAGTACTGGGTAATAGGGACCTTGCAATCCTCGGGACAGTTGGTGGCAACAAAGACCTTGGATATCTCCTTGATCCACCCCTCCCATCCAATCAGGTCTGAAGCCTCCGAAAACTGAGGAGGATGCATCTTAATGACATCCTGAAGCCAACGATCTGCTCCGCCCCGAGTAGCATGGGCCGGAGTCGGGTCCTGAACCACCTGAGCTATCGCCGCCATCTGGTTCACCATTTGTTGCATAACAGCCACAACACCAAGATCGGTGCCATCTTGAGTAGAAGCATGGCTGTGACGGTCACCGGTATTGCCGGCTCCGGAAGAATGCGACGTGGCTGCCTCACCGGCTGCCCCACGTCCCCGGCCGCATCCTCGACCACGACCACGCCCACGACCACGACCTCTTCCAGCATCCATACAGATGTTAAGTAAGTAGCAAAAGCTATACGATGGTAAGTATAAGAAGAAAAACAATCACAAATCGAGAATCAAAGGTGCGATACAAGGAAACAAGGAACAGAGTAAAGAAAAACTTACGGGCACTGGAAGTACCGGAATCATGGCAACGTGATGACGATGTGCAAAACGAAACACAACAAGATCCAATAAACCGACAAGCCTAGGTATCCATAAACCTAGTGCTCCGATACCATTTTCTGTAACATCCCCAAGATATTCATGGTATATTACAGCGCCGTGGATCCCTACATGGGACCCACCAGGCTAAATGACCAAACATACTCATTGACTCACGAAATCAACATAACATCACCTCATCATAAAGACGTAAAACAAAATAATTCACTCGGTTCAACCGGTCAAACACCACTCAATCATTCAACACAAACATAATGGACAAATATTTCAATCCGAACAAACAAGAACTCCTAAGTACTCGAGTACTTCTATTAGTTTACAAATGGATAACGCATCAAAAGAAAGGAAACCATAAAAACACAATCATGCACAATCATCACGCCCGGCCATCATCCGCATACTGGTCCAGTGCCCGTTCGTCTCGAAGAACCTGACCTGAAATTTATAAAACGAATTTCCCCAAAATGGTGTTGGGTACCAAATCGGATATTTGCGCCGTTTTATGCGGAAGCGAAAATAAATTGCGGAAATAAATCACACAAGGATTTATAGAGGTTCGGCTATTAACGAAGCCTACGTCCTCTCTCGATGTATCTTTTTCCTTAGGCTTAAGATCAAAACCTCTACGCCTCTCTTCTATCGGTCGAGGGATTACCGTTACAAGCTCGTCTTCTATCGGTCCGAGTAAAACCGTTTTTCCTTTTCTATTGGATAAGGAATCAACCACTCTAGCTTTCTATCGGTACTAGATAAACCTCACTAAGATAGCGATTGTGATTCTAACAATGCCGGATCCTTGATCCTAATAACACCGAATCAAATCGTATCTTTTCTTTTTCTCGCTCGTGTATGATCTTTGTGTATAACACTCAATCACTCTTAATTAAGCTCAAGAACAACAACTATAATGTTTACAATGATATAACACGTATGTATGCTTTGCTCAATGTTGTTGTATGGGATAATACCAGCTCCTTGGTATTTATAGCCTTCTTTCTCCTTACTAGCCGTTGCTGCCAGTTGACTAGCTAGCGTGCGCTAGCCTTCCTTCTTAGCGTGCGCTATCGCACATTTTTGCTCTAGCGTGCGTAAAGGCTTTCATGTAGCGTGCGTTAATCGCTTTATATTTTAGTCCAGTAGCTACTGCCCTTGACAGTTAGCGTGTGCTACCATTTCCTTTGTAGCGTGCGCTAATCCAATATATCCGTTGCATGGATTGTCAAAGTGACCGTTTGATATGCTGACTTTGACCTGCTTTTCCCAATGTTCGTATTGAATGGATTCAAACATCTTAGCGTGCGCTAATCATCCTTTGTAGCGTGCGCTAATAATAGAGTGTAGCGTGCGCTAATAATAGAGTGTAGCGTGCGCTATCCATCTGCTGACTTCACTGCAGCTTACTTCGAAACTTGGCTGGAATGCAACTGACTCCTCGTTAGCGTGCGCTAACATATATCCCTTAGCGTGCGCTAATGCAGTCCAGTTTGTAACTTTTTGCGTCTTCGTCTGCTTCGTTGTTTTGCTTCGCCTTGATGTTGTTTTGTAGTTTAGCAACTTTAATCATCAAAACATAAATTAAATAAAGTGTGGAATAAATATTCCAACAATCTCCCCCTTTTTGATGATTACAAAACAACACTTGAATTGGATAATCTGTAAAAAAATAATATATATATATTTCTACGAATCAAAGTTTTCGACTTTGATCGATTCGTTAGTTTCTCCAATTCTCTTTTCTTTTCAATATCTCCCTTAATTTTCAACTCCGTCGTTTTTCATTTTTCAGCTCCCCCTAATTTTATGCTTTTCTTTGCTTTTCGACTTCTTCGATTTTTCTCATTTTTATCTCAATTCATATCTTTCTCCCCCTTTTTGTCTTCATCAAAAAGTAAAAAAAAATATAAAGGATACCAAAAAAAATATAAATATGCATGATACCAATTTATGCATAAGGGTATAAACTCCCCCTGAAAATATTATTTCTTTCTCCCCCTTTGTAAAATATCATTTGTCAAAATTTATTTTTGGGGATCCAACCGATAGTTGGTTTTACTTTTGAAACGTAGACGATGTTTGAAACGTTTGTTCCTTTAGGAACCCAAATCCTTTTAGTTTTTATCGTCCGTCTTGGGCTTTTGCAATTGGAAATATGATGCCCGATTTTTAAACACTTTTCGCAATGGGGTATATTGAAATTAACGGATTCGTTTTTTGAACGTGGTTTGAATCCTAACCCCTCTTTATTTAGAGTATATTTTTGAACACATAACATTTGTTCAAATTTATCGTTGCCGCACGAAAATTTCTTTGTCAAAATTTTTAGTTCATCTTGAACTTTTAAAAGATCATTTTTCAAAATATTTTCATTTTCAAGGCATTTCGAATGATCAATTTCGACAAATTTCCCTTTTTCAAGTATTTTGGAATTTTCAATTTCCAAAGCTTTATATTTAGACTTGAGGGACTTAATTTCATTTAAAGCATTTTGATAGTCCGTATGTAATAACTCGAATGCTTCAAAAAGTTCGTCGTAAGAATTACTTACTTGGCTTTCGACGTCGCTATCGTCGAATGAACTCCGGGCCATGAGCGCGAGATTATTTTGTTCAAGAAAATCTTCATCGGGATCTTCGTCGCTCCATGTTGCGATTAGAACCTCCTTTTGCTTTACTCGACAGTTCTTAGCAAAGTGGCCTGGTTTACCACATAATCGACAAGTGTTGTCGAATTTCTTAGGTTCGCCCGCTTGAATGTCCTTCTTTCTCCGGTTTAATAAGTGTTGGAACTTATTAATATTTTGGCATAATATGCCATTTCTTCGTCGCTTTCGTCCACCGGGGTTTCTTCTTTCTTTTTCGACATTTTAGCCTTGAAGGCTATTGACCTCTCCTTCGGTTTCGGTTTGGCATTCCGAGATTTTAGAACAATCTCGTAGTTGATAAGAGAACCAACGAGAGCACTAAAATCGAGAGTATTTAAATCTTTGGATTCCATTATTGCCGTAACCGTACCGTCCCATTCTCGAGGTAGTGATCGAAGAATTTTCTTTACTTTCTCACTACTCGAAAGTGGTTTTCCAAAACATGCTAATCCATTAGTGATGACCGAAAATCGGTCGAGCATAATCGAGATGGATTCATCGTCCTTCATTTGGAATAATTCATAATCGTGAAGGAGCATGTTTATCTTCGTCTCCTTGACTTGAGACGTACCTTCGTGTGTTACCTCAAGCATTTTCCAGATTTCTTTGGCACTATCACACGATGATATCCGGTTGTGTTCTTCCGGATTTAAGGCACAATAAAGAAGTTGAGTTGCCTTACAATTGAAATGGTCGTTTTTCCAATCGGAGTCGTCATATTCTTCAAAATTTTTAAGCGTACCGTTGGAATTCATTGGGATTTTTGGACCAAGACAAATCACTTTCCAAAGTTCGATGTCGTAAGCTCGAATGAATATTGACATCTTCTTCTTCCAAGTCATGAAGTTTGCGCCATCAAAAAATGGTGGTCGGTTGAGAGCAAGGCCTTCGGCTGGAGAGATTTGAAATGCCATTTTGGATCTTCTCCTCGGATGTTAAGCCACGTATTGGAGTACCGCTCCGATACCAAATGTTGGGTACCAAATCGGATATTTGCGCCGTTTTATGCGGAAGCGAAAATAAATTGCAGAAATAAATCACACAAGGATTTATAGAGGTTCGGCTATTAACGAAGCCTACGTCCTCTCTCGATGTATCTTTTTCCTTAGGCTTAAGATCAAAACCTCTACGCCTCTCTTCTATCGGTCGAGGGATTACCGTTACAAGCTCGTCTTCTATCGGTCCGAGTAAAACCGTTTTTCCTTTTCTATTGGATAAGGAATCAACCACTCTAGCTTTCTATCGGTACTAGATAAACCTCACTAAGATAGCGATTGTGATTCTAACAATGCCGGATCCTTGATCCTAATAACACCGAATCAAATCGTATCTTTTCTTTTTCTCGCTCGTGTATGATCTTTGTGTATAACACTCAATCACTCTTAATTAAGCTCAAGAACAACAACTATAATGTTTACAATGATATAACACGTATGTATGCTTTGCTCAATGTTGTTGTATGGGATAATACCAGCTCCTTGGTATTTATAGCCTTCTTTCTCCTTACTAGCCGTTGCTGCCAGTTGACTAGCTAGCGTGCGCTAGCCTTCCTTCTTAGCGTGCGCTATCGCACATTTTTGCTCTAGCGTGCGTAAAGGCTTTCATGTAGCGTGCGTTAATCGCTTTATATTTTAGTCCAGTAGCTACTGCCCTTGACAGTTAGCGTGCGCTACCATTTCCTTTGTAGCGTGCGCTAATCCAATATATCCGTTGCATGGATTGTCAAAGTGACCGTTTGATATGCTGACTTTGACCTGCTTTTCCCAACGTTCGGATTGACTGGATTCAAACATCTTAGCGTGTGCTAATCATCCTTTGTAGCGTGCGCTAATAATAGAGTGTAGCGTGCGCTATCCATCTGCTGACTTCACTGCAGCTTACTTCGAAACTTGGCTGGAATGCAGCTGACTCCTCGTTAGCGTGCGCTAACATATATCCCTTAGCGTGCGCTAATGCAGTCCAGTTTGTAACTTTTTGCGTCTTCGTCTGCTTCGTTGTTTTGCTTCGCCTTGATGTTGTTTTGTAGTTTAGCAACTTTAATCATCAAAACATAAATTAAATAAAGTGTGGAATAAATATTCCAACAAATGGGTCCCCAAACGGGTTAGCAATTACGCTAGTACAAGTAACCAAATGAACAACTTACACCTTACACATATAGTCAATGCATGCAATCATGAAAACATAGGTTGAAACACACATTTCCGGAAATGCCAATAATCCAAAACACATTTATAAAATGCACCACAATTAACCGTCGATCCACATCTCTGTGGACTCCTACCGAGACCCCGTCGAATCTTGCCCGTAGTGGTTAAAAGCAAGCTCGTCGATCCACATCTCTGTGGACCCCTACCGAGACCCCGTCGGATCTAATCCGTAGTGAGCATCCATACACACACCATTTCTCATGCAATCCTACTATGTCAAGATTGTAAGTTCATAAGGGTACTTGCCTCGATCAATAGACGGTGACACGAACGGAAAGGAAGAATCAAACACGACCGCGAGGAACTGGCAGAAACGAACCTAATGATTCGAAGAATACAATCACAACCACAACTAAACTAATACGGAAATGGAATACACCCGAAACCCCGCCTACGATTCATGTATATTCACACAAGAACAACAACGAGGGCGGACCACAACCAAACCCTTTTGAATACGAAAATACCACGAGATATACCATGAATCCATAGGAAAACCAAGAATACCAACAAGATTAATCATATTCATCATGAATTAACCAACAACAAGGGACGAATCGATCAATAAAACCGAAAACCCCCAATCACCCAAAAGTAGGGTTCTAAGAGATTTTACCTTGATTCGAAGATGAACAACGGATGATTAGTGGTAGGTGGATGATATGATGCTTGAATATACTCTTACAATGGAGTTTGGGTCAAAATCGGACGAGCCCTAGCTTCCATAGTCGTTCCGGTCGCGAAGAGAAAAGAGAAAGAGGAGAAATGAAGAAAAAATCGGCCGCTGCCAGATTATATACTGGCAGGTGTTACGGCCATAACATACCTCACTTACGGCCATAACATGAGAACATTACGGCCGTAACGTGCCTATCTTTATGGCCGTAACTGGCCCCTGGAACGAAACTGGGTAATTCAACGAAGTCGACATACGGCCGTATCAAAACACGATTACGGCCGTATGAATTCTTACGGCCGTAACTCATGCATGTTACGCCCGTAACTCAACACTAGGCCAATAAGAAAGAAACGAAGTCTCGTTACGGACGTTTAAATAGAAGCTTACGGCCGTAACTCTCGAGTCTTACGGCCATAACATTGATGGCTTACGGCCGTAACAGGCCTGTGACAGCAGGCCAGAATTTGAAGTGACTACTCGACGAGGAATGATCGGAAAATACCAAGGCATACCAACGACCAACGGATACACTCACGACAGATTCAAGTCAGAAACTAAAGCGTTAAAATGAGACCTAATTCCGACTACCCGAGGGTTCGGAAATGACAAGGATAGCAATTACCCCAAAACTTTGGGTAATTACAAAACGGCCCAAAACATCCGAAATATACGATACACGGTCGAAACACCAAACAAAAGCTCACAACACACATAATAACATGAGATGGATCTTCGGCAATCCCGAAACGACGGTTCTGAACAACAATTTACGAGAATACACGAAATAGCGACGAAAATGACATAAAACGCGAAAGTAAGTAAAACGAGTCCGAAACAAGCTCGGACGACAAAAAGTCCAATATTGAATATTCTCGAAATGTCAGTACGGTTACAAGCGAGTTGCGAAAAACAAAAATACACCAAAAATGAGAATATCGGGAAAAAGGAAAAATGCGGATATTACATAACGTATGTTAAGCCTTTAGCGTATGTAAGACTTTCAATGTTGCGTACGTTATCGTCTGTCCAGTGCAGTCCAGTAGCTATATTTTCTTCCTTTGCGTATGTTAGATCTTCTAGTAACGTACGTTAATGTTCATGTGTCTGTTGTATCAGTTGACCTTCTAGAATCAATCCAACGGATTGATTATTTGAATTTGAACAAACATTGCGGCCGTTAATAACATATTATAGCGTATGTTAATCATGTGAAGGTTGCATACGTTAACTGGTTCATTTAGTGTGCGTTAACTATACTGTGACCGTTGTATTAGTTGACCTTATAAAATCCTCTAACAGACTGATATTTGAATTCACATTTCAAACTTCATAGCGTACGTTAATGTGTGCATGTAGCGTACATTGAGTCATGTTATTTGTGTATGTTAGCTTTTTTCATTACGTGCGTTTAACATGCATGACTGTCATCACCCAGTTTCTTCTGATTTTATCATTGCATATGTTAATTTGAATTGTTAGGGTACATTAAGATTGCTTTTGCTTCATGTCTTTGATTTTAGGTCCAGCTTGGCATCTCTGACTGCTTGTTGATTAATTGTTGTTTTTCTTTGATTATCAACACATCATGAAAATCCTTTAATATATTTGTGTGGAATAAAATGTTCCAACAGTTTCTTCCTTCTTGGGAGACATCGAAGGCGAGAATCCAGTCTTCTGGGTGAGTCATCCGATCACCCTTCAGATGTTTAAACTTCAGTTTAATTTGTAAAGGGAGCTTTCCTTCTGATAGGAGCCTTGAGAACTCATTTTCAGCATCCTCAGTGTCTTCAAAGGGTTGAACTGTTAGGAATATGACCTCGAATGTTACTCAGAGGATGAGAGAGAGAGCATTGTATTGTAATTATGTGTAGCGACCACTTTTCAAAATATCCTTTTAAAATAATTTCAAGGGAGATTTAATACCCTTAAGAAAAAAATACTTGAATAATTGCAGCAGAAATTGAAATAAAGTCAACCATTTCGCAAGCAAATAAAAATAAATTCTCAACGTTTCAAACATCCATAATATCCAACATGACATTGAAGCCAAAGTTAAAACTATAAATGAACGAAATAAATAAAAAAAAGCTGATAATTATTATTATTATCGTGACACGTCTTTGCCCGCCACGCCAGACTCCTCAACCTGAAAGGTTTAAATAATGGGGTGACCTTTCAACTCGCTCAGTGAGGAGAGAACGCTTTGTTAAATTTAAGTACATACATGTTGTCAAGTAGATATGACATTCCTGAACCTGGTGATTGCCCGAGGGCCATTCATATGCGAACTTTGTGCATACTGCCTACTACTCATTGGAGGCTACAACGTTAATAATATGCAAACTTTGAGCACATTATGCCTACTACTCATTGGAGGCTACAACGTTAATAATATGCAAACTTTGAGCACATTACGCCTACTACTCATTGGAGGCTACAACGTAAATAATATGCAAACTTTGAGCATATAAATGTTTGGCAAGAAACAAGCATATATACAAGTAACATCATGCATTAAATAAAACAAGCGTAAAATCCCCACCTCGAATTACGATGATGATCTTTGAAAAATTGGGATGCGAATGCAGTTCAAGTCCTAGGCTCCAAGTCCTCGTCTCCTAAATAACAATTAAATTTTAATATCAATATAGTGCCCAAAATAAATTAATATAAATTATTGAATTTATAATTGAGTAAAAGAGGTCTATTTAAATATTAAATATTGACTGGGATCAAATTAAAAGTATTAGATATTGACTCGGGTTAATCTGAAGAAACTTAAAATTAAAGGCTGAAATTGAAATACACTAAAAATCTGATTTGGGATCAAATCGAGAAGTTTAGAATTCTGAGAGACTGAAATTGAAGAATTATAAGTAAGTTGACTGGGTCAAAATGAGTTAATTTAGACTGTCTGGGGTTAAATTAAATAACTGGAAAAAGGGTTGGGTTAGATTGGAGAAGTCCAGAAATCTAGGGGTTAAATAGAATAACCCTAAAATTTCTCAGGTATAAAAACCCTTCCTCACGGTTCAGCCGTCAATCTCACTTCTAGAGGTGCCCAAAAAAACCGGAACCGGGAACCGAACCGTGAAACCGAACCGTATTGGACGGTTCTGGAACCGGAACCGAAACTGTGTCCAGACGGTTCGGTTCCGGTTCCAAAAAATATAACCGGCGGTTCCCGGTTCGGAACCGTAACCGAACCGTGGAACCGTGAACCGTTCGGAACCGATGGTTCGCACGGTTCCGGATCCGGGAACCGTTGAAAAAAAAGGAACCGGAACCGTTCGGAACCGAAAAGGAACCGTTGATAAATAAAATCATCCTCCACATGAAAACTCATCCTCCACATGCAAAGTTGATTTTTAAAATTAAAAAACAAATGAAGCACTTCGGGAAGAGGGGGGATTGATTGAAGCATTTGACATGCAAACTCATCTCCACATGCAAAGTTGATTTTTAAAATTAAAAAACAAATGGAGCACTTTGGGAAGAGGGGGGATTTAAAACAAATGCAAAGTTGATTTTTAAAATTAAAAAACAAAGTTGACTTCTTCTTGTAGTATTTTAAATTATTCAAATTTTTTATTTATTCAAATTTCAAATTTGAATTTCAAATTCAATTTTATCCCAATTTTACCTCTAATTTCTTCCTATAAATACCCTCCCAATCCTCACCATTTTTCACACCAACTATCATCTCTACTAAGCATTTTGTACTCTTACTCATTTTTAGTACTCAATTTATTACGTATTTTCCCTACACAAATGGCCTCTTCCGATTCCGGTTCGGGCCGTACTGGTAAGGGCAAAAACGTTATGAAGTACGATTCTACTATTGGAAATAGACCACGAGGCCCTCTTCGTCTACGTGGTGTTGTTATTCGAGAGGATCCCGACGAATCAACTTACGTCGGTAGTGAAGATCCTACTCGGAATTCTCAATTTCGAAGGGTGCCCAATCGTCGTGAACGTGAACAAATGGAGAAGGAACAAATCCACTCCGATTTTGAAATTGCATCAAGCCTCGCTCAACAAGATGACGATGAAGTAATTCCATCCGCTTTCCAAGAAGACGAGCCCATTGATTTGGAGGACGATATGGACGAGTTTGAAGATGGCGGCCTTGGATCGGACCACCGGGCCCGGCGATCAACGGCGGGGAAGAGGGAACGAACTCCACGTTCTAACGTCTTCACGGTGTACTTCAAAAAAGTAGAAGTTAAAGATCCCGATAGTGGCAAAACACTCACAAAGGCCGTTTGCCAAATTTGTGGCAAATCCTATGTTTTTAACGCGGGGAACGGCTATGGCACATACAACAAGCACATTAGAAATGTGCATCCTCCTAACAAAGGTAAACAAACGCAACTCACCTCCACTCCCGGCGAGCAAGGTACGCCCGAAATCTCTCTTTTTAAGTTTAATGATATTGTTGCTAGGGAAGTAATGGCTCGATTTGTTAGTACGGAATCTCTTGCTTTTCAATTTGCCGATAACATGTGTTTTGAAAATTCAATGAAATTAGCATATAATCCTTTAGCTAAACGAATACCACGTACCACTATGACTAGGACCATAGTTAAATTAGCTAAAAGATATAAAATACAACTACGAAATATTTTAACTACTTTACCACATAGAGTTTCTGTTTGCTCTGATATTTGGACATGTGCTTTTAAAAAAAATTCTTACATGGGTATGACTCTTCATTGGGTTGATTTGCAATGGAACTTAAACAAACGTGTTATATGTTTCAAAAAATTTAATTGTGCTCATACTGCCGAAAATATTGCACTCATTATCTTAAAAATTTTGCAACAATTTAAGATTACCGAAAAAATATTTTCAATTGGTTTTGACAATGCAAGTGCTAATACTGCTACGGTACCTTCTTTAATTGCTGCATGTAATGCTACTTTACAAGGTAGATATTTTCATACCCGTTGCATTGCTCATATATTAAACTTGTGTGTTCAAGATGGCCTTAAACATTTAGATAGATCAATAAATCCAATTAGGAAAGCTGTTGAATTATTACGTGATAAACAAAAATTACATAGGTTATGGCTCAAATTTTGTAAAACTCAAACTGGACGTAGCAAGTGCTTTAACATAGATGTATGCACTAGGTGGAATTCAACATATGAAATGTTGAATTCAACGCATTTAATTTAAGGATTTATTAGTACAATTTTTACAATCAAGTTAATTCTATGATTTTATTGCCTAGTTATTGGGATGAATGTTACGATCTTGTTCAACTACTTCAAGTTTTTGAAACGGCTACTAAAGATCTATCGGGTGTCTATTATCCTACTTGTTCACGTGTTCTTTATCATTGTACTATGATAATTTCTCAATTAGCTCATTGTAGTACTTTTGAAAATTTACAATTACCCGTTACTCTCATGGTAAGAAAGTGGATAAAATATTTTAAACAAATTCCTAACGTTTTTAATTGCAACATGTTTAGACCCGTCCTTCAAATACGACGGTGTGTGCAATCTTTTGGAAATTTATTATAAATTTTTTGAAGAAATAAAATATTTTGAAAGTCTTCTTACTTATGAAACTTTAGAATTGCCAAATTTTATGGAAATCAAAACTAGTCTTTATTGTGATTTACAAAATCTTTTCAAGAATATACTTCAAAATATAGTGGAAATATCGATCGTAAACAAACGGTTAAGAGCGGTGGTTCTTCCTCTTATGGATTTCACACTAGTACTCAAGCGGTCAAATGCTTCAATCGTTTTCGCAAATAAAGGTCATAGTAGTCAACCCCAATTTTCCGAACTAGAAGAATACCTTAGGGAGCCGAAGGGAGGGGAATTACTTAATGCAGGGCCAAATGACGTGGACGTGTTAAATTGGTGGTCAATCAAGCAAGGTCAATACCCCATTCTTGCAATCATGGCGAAAGAGATATTTTCTGTCCCGGCATCAACGGTAGCGGTTGAGCAAGCCTTTAGCGAGGGAGGATACATGCTCGACGAACGAAGATCCCAACTGGCACCACATAATCTTGAAGCTCAACTATTGCTCAAAGATCATACATTGGCCGAAGCAAGAGAGCAAGAGAACAAATGGGATGATTTGTTCCAAGAATACCCAATAACGACGACCGAGGCCGAGACCACCGATGCGAACGAGTCATCTCAATGCATCGAAGGCGAAGACTTCGACGATGACTTCGACTTCGACATGTAGAAGACTTTATTATTAGTAATTAGGATTATCATTAGTAATTTCAGAAATTTAATGTATTTTTTAAAAGAGTTTAATACTTCTTCATGGGTTTTCTTTTCGGTTCTTTCCCATGACGCCTTTATTGAACCGACAGGACTTAGTTATAAATACCACAAACTTTTATCTAAGGAATAATAAGAAATAGTTGTCATAATCTCTTCTATTTCTTTTCGGTTATTTTTCAAAATTGTTTCTTTTATTTTATATTGATTATTTAATTATAAAAACAATTAAATTGAATTTAAAAAAAAAAAAATCGGACGGTTCGAACCAGGAACCGCCGCTTCGGAACCGGAACCGGAACCGCCGGTTCCCGGTTCGAACCGAAACCATAGCAATAAGTTACCGGTTCGGTTCCGGTTCCCATTTCCGGAACCGTGGAACCGGCGGTTCGGTTCCGGTTCAAACCGGAACCGGAACCGTGGCCATCTCTACTCCCGATCTCTCCCTTTCCCTCGATAACCTTCTCTCATGAAACTACTCTGCAAGAAAACACACACCCCGACCGCAAGGAAGAAAAATAACTCACGCACAAACACACAATCGCACAAACATCGAATCGGTCAGACCCATCGTGAACTGGATGGTTTGGGCGGCGGTGAAGGTTCGGCAGCAGGTCGCTGCCAAGGTGTAGGTCCGGCGATGGCAGATATTGATGAGGAAAAAAAAGGCTTAGCATGCCGGCGACCGTCGGGACCTTACAAACAGTAGCGGTGCGAGCCCGGAAGAGAAACAGCGGCACGGTAAGGGTTTGAAGTTTTGGGTCGGGTTCAAAACTAGGGCTTCCTGTTGTTCAGGTTAGGCTCCATATTCTGGGCGATTAGGGCCAGGTTTTACGACACTAGTTCAAATTTTGGCCCGGGGAGATGGGTTCTGGTTCCTCAAATTTAATTCAGGCTCGGTTAAATTTGGATTCAAGGGGTTCGGGCTCGATTTAACGGGCTGGAAAGAAAACTGGATTGATAGGTTATCTTTTTTTTTTTGTGATTAAATTCTGCAGGTTTCTGCTGATGATTTAATTTGCAGAAAAGAAAAGAAAAGAAAAGGAGATTAGATTTATAGTCTTAAATTTCTTGATAATCTCGCTGCATAAATCAAATGAAACTTGGAAAGATAGAAAGATGTAAATAGATTGAGATTACCTCCGGTTATACAAAGAGTTCGGGAGGATGATTTGTAACTGAGATCCTTCTTCCTGCTGAAGACGACTCCTTAGAAAATTGAATCTTAGCCGGAGAAAAGAATTTCACAATTTTGTTGAGAGTTGGTTTGCTGGAGGAATTCAAGAAAATGGAAATTTTTACAGAAGAGCTTAAAGCAGCTCGGATATGAGAGTTGTATTGTAGGTATTACTGCAGATAGATTGTTCTGCCGATTTATTAAGCAGTGTATTGTAAAAACTTTTGTGCTGTATACAATACGGTATTTATACCGTGGAGTTTAGGTTTAATATTTGTAGAGTTTTGATTTGTGTAGAGTTCTGAATTGTGTAGAGTTTTTGTTGGGTGTGATAACATTAATGATATATTAATGATATAATTATTATATTAAATTTTTTAATTAATCAGCTTACTAATTTCAGATTAAATTAATTAAATTGCTTTAATTAATCTTCATTAGTAACCTATTAATATATGATTTTAATAATAATGGAATATTAAATTGTTAGATTAAAAATAACAATAATAATAGGTTCTTGATATTACATTTAGAATAATCAAGTAAAAATTGATCTGGGCTATATTAATACGGAAACTTGGACTCGAGCCTGGAGTGTAAACTACAATCATGATATGCGAATAAGGAAAATTGGACCTTATTTAATAAATGGAATTAAAATTCGTAAATAAATTGTTGGACATTTATAACCATTCATGCGCTTTCTATAAATTATAAAATAAATACATGCTCGAAAATCGGGGCGTTACAACCTACCCCTCTTAAATGAATTTTCGTCCTCGAAAATTAAATCATGTACCTTCAATGGCGAACGTCGGATACTTAGAACGGATCTCTTCTTCACGTTCCCAAGTCGCTTCGTTCGGTCCATGACGGCTCCACTGAACTTTCACCAGTTTAACCTCTTTGTTTCGTAACCGATGTACCTTACGCTCCAAAACAGCTGTATGTACTTCCTCATAAGTCAGGTTCTTGGCTACGTGCAACTCTTTGAAATTGCATATGTGACTAGGATCATGTATGTACTTTCTCAGCATGGAGACGTGAAAGACATTGTGCACCCCCGGTAATTCCAACGGCAATGCGAAACTACATGCCAGATCACCAACACGATCCAAAATCTCGAATGGTCCGATATAACGTGGCTGTAACTTTCCCTTTTTACCGAATCGTACCACTCCTTTCATCGGTGCTACCTTCAAGAACACTTTTTCTCCAATCTCAAATTGGATATCTTTCCTTCGTTTATCAGCGTAAGACTTCTATCGATCCTGGGCGGTCTTAATCCTACTTCTGATCTCGGCTATCTTCCCTATAGTCTGCTCGATCAATTCTGGACCTAAAATCTTTCCTTCTCCAACCTCACTCCAATAAAGGGGCGATCGACATTTTCTTCCGTAGAGAGCCTCGTACGGAGCCATTTGTATAGTCGCTTGGTAACTATTGTTATAAGCAAACTCTACTAACGGCAAAATATTCTCCCAATTCTCACCAGTATCAAGAACACACGCCGTCAATAAATCTTCGAGTGTCTTGATAGTCCGCTCAGATTGACCATCGGTTTGCGGATGATATGCAGTACTAAAATTCAACTTAGTGCCCAATGCACTCTAAAGACTTTCAAAATTTCGACGTAAATCGTGGATCTCTATCCGAGACGATCGACACTGGAACACCATGTAACCTCACAATCTCCCAAATATAAATCCTCGCGTATTGTTCCATACTATAAGTCATCCTCACAGGTAGAAAGTGAGATGACTTCGTCAAGCGATCTACTATCACCCAGATAGCATCGTTCTTCCTCACTGTTCGTGGTAGACCAACCACGGAATCTATTGTGATATACTCCTATTTCCATTCTGGGATTTCCAACGGTTGGAGTAAACCTCCTAGCCGTTGGTGTTCTGCCTTCACCTGTTGACATATCATACACCTCTCCACAAATACACCAATGTCCCATTTCATTCCTCTCCACCTAAAGAACTTCTTCAGGTCGTGGTACATCTTTGTACCTCCTGGGTGAGCGGAGTATGGTGCATTGTGAGCTTTTTCAAGGATTTGTTTCCTAAGGGATGGATCCTTAGGAACACATAACCTCCCATCATAAGTCAAAACATCATCTGCAGCAACGACAAATTTCTCAATGCTCCCATCTTGTGCCCGATCTTTCATCTTGCATAAGAACTTATCACGTGGTTGAGCCTCCTTAATCTTATCCCTCAAGTTTGGTTGCAAGACTAAAGATGATAGGATTGCTTTTGCACTCTTTGGAGACTCAACTACCTCAATTCTCAACTCGGAGAACTCCTTTATCAAACTCTCCTGATCGGTCAAGCAAGCTAACTCGCCCCTAGTCTTTCGACTCAAAGCATCAGCTACCACATTAGCCTTACCGGGATGGTATTTGATGGTACAATCATAGTCCTTCACCAGTTCTAACCATTGCCTTTGCCTCATGTTAAGATCCTTCTGTGTGAAAAGATATTTCAAACTTTTATGGTCCGTGTATATCTCACACTTCCCTCCGTAGAGATAGTGGCGCCAAATCTTCTGCGCATGAACTACAACAGCCAACTCCAGATCATGCGTTGGATAGTTCAACTCATGTGGTTTAAGCTGTCTCGATGCATATGCTACTACTTTACCATGTTGCATCAAAACACAACCCAAACCCTGCTTTGAAGCATCACGATAAATAACAAAGTCATCCGTCGGATCAGGAATCGTTAATACTGGTGCCGAGGTTAGTCTCCTTTTCAACTCTTCAAAACTTTCCTTGCACCTCTCACTCCATTCAAACCTCACGCCCTTCCTTGTTAATTGGGTCATAGGAGTGGCGATTTTAGAAAATCCTTCGATAAATCTTCTATAATAGCCAGCTAGGCCCAGAAAGCTACGAACTTCGCTCGCATTCTTGGGTACTCCCCAACCACTCACTACTACAACCTTATCGGGATCTACCTCAATTCCTTTAGAAGTCACCACATGTCCAAGAAATCCAACTCTGTTCAACCAAAACTCACATTTCTTGAACTTGGCATACAACTTCTCTTTGCGAAGTGTCTCCAATGTAATCCTCAAATGCTCTTGGTGTTGTTCCTTGTCCTTAGAATACACCAAGATGTCATCTATGAAGACGATCACGAATTTATCCAAGTAAGGTTGGAACACCCTGTTAATCAAATCCATAAATACTGCAGGTGCATTACTCAGACCAAATGGCATCACTACAAATTCAAAATGTCCATAATGGGTCCTGAAAGCCGTCTTGGGAATGTCACACTCCCTAATCTTCAATTGGTGGTACCCCGACTGCAAATCGATCTTCGAAAAGGTTCCGGCTCCCCTCAATTGATTGAATATATCCTCGATTCTCGGTAGTGGGTACTTGTTCTTCACCGTGAGTCGATTCAATTCTCGTTAATCTATACACATCCGAAGTGACCCATCCTTCTTTCTTACAAACAGCACTGGTGCACCCCATGGTGATACACTAGGACGAATAAATCCGAGTTCCAACAGCTCTTGAATTTGGACCTTCAATTCTTAAAGTTCCTTCGGATCCATTCTATATGGCGCTTTGGATGTCGGGGCTGCCCCAGGGACCAAATCAATACTAAACTCCACTTGTCGGTCGGGTGGGACTCCCGGCAAATCTTCTGGAAACACATCCAAAAACTCTCGTACTATAGGTACGTCTGTAGGGGACACCTCATTAGTACCAGTGTCGACTAAACTCACCAGGTAACCCTGACATTTCTCTTTCCTCAGACTCCTCAGTGTAATATCCGTGTTTTCTATTTTTGGTAATTTCTATTTTCGGTGTATATTCGTTTCAGACAACTCGCTTGGCACTGTTTTGGAATTCTGAATCTATTTTGTTCTTGAAGTTTCTCCGTTGGGATGAGTCTCGATGATGTTTTTACGTAATTTCATCTTGAGTTATATTTTATCGCATGTGTATTCGATTCTCGTTAAACTCGTTCGATTTCGTCATTTTCCTATTTCCATGAGTTCGTATGGTTGAGTAGAGCATGTTGTGAGTTTCGGATTGTTAATCCGACGTTGTATCGTGATTTTCGGATGTTTGGGCCGTTTTTGTAATTTCCTATAAGTTTAGGGAATTTGTTCCTTGTTCGATTTTGGTTGTGTACCTCGGACCGTTTTGGGGTTTCCGTACTTCCATTTCGTGTTATTGTTTCCCAAACATCGATTCCTATTGCTTTTATTCTCTTCCCGGATCATTTTTCATCATTTTGGGATCCAAGGGGGGGGGGGGGGGTTGTGGGCCGCGGCACAAGGAATGTGCTCCGCGGCACACACATTGTCCAGTTTCTGGCCGAGCAGTCTGTACCGTGGGCCGCGGCACACTGCCGAGTCACTGCCGCGGCACACTCGTCTGGGCCGCGGCATACTCGTGTTGCACTTATCGGCCAAACCTTCTGTACCGTGTGCCGCGGCACATGCCGACGGGGCCACGGCACATGCCGACGGGGCCACGGCACATGCCGACGGGACCGCGGCACACTGCCGATCACTGGGCGCAGTTTTGGCTCTGTGTCGCGGCACACTTCGGCTGGGCCGCGGCACACAGGGCAGTCAACTCTATAACTGCGTTTTTTTTCAGCGAGATTCACTCATTTTTCTCATTTCATCCACCATACGAGAGAGAGGCTTGAGAGAGAGATTTTCCTTCATCTATCACTTGATTGTGTGATTTTCTTCATCTCCTTTCGATCGTGAAGCTCGGATTGTGGATCTAACACGTGTTCTTCGGATCAAAGTGCTTGGGTCTCCAAAAGGTAATTTCTTCAACATCTTGGATTTCGATTTTGTATTGAGTTATGACGTTTTGGATGTTAAGATCATGTTGTATGAAGTGATATACACATGATTATGGATATATTTGATTATTCATTGGATTATTGAAGGATTATTTTAGAATACTTTGAATATTGAATTGGATTTGGGGATTTTCGATTAATCGTTGTTGTAATCACGAATTTGAGTATTCATATTGGATTATTGATCGTATTGAAGATGATTTGTGATTTTGAACTCCAAGTTTTCCATTGTTCGTCGCTTATAGTCGACGATACCCAAGTCATGACCGACAAATTGTTCCATCGGGTAGAATTAGGATTAATTCTTACCTTTCACATTAATGAGACTTGTTGTATACCGTTATTATGATTAGGAACGGAGTTGGGAGGATTGTTCTGACCAAAACCTATTCCTTCGTCGTTTCCTTCGTTTCGTCTTATTCAAGGCAAGTATATGTATTACATTTCATTATGTATGTTGTGTTTTCGAAATGATTAATGAATTGTGGTTTTCGAGTGCGTGAGTTGTGTTCCTTCCACCCGGAGTGTCCGACGGGATGTCTGGGGGTCGATACTAAGGGGTACGGCCGAGGAAGTAGACTTGGGTGCGTGTGTGGTTGAACTTCCATCTGGAGTGTCCGACGGTATGTCTGGGGGTCGATACTAAGCGGTACGGCCGCGGAAGTGGTATCCCACCCGGAGCGTTCGACGGGATGTCTGGGGGTCAATACTAAGGGGTACGGCCACAGGATACCAGTTGTGATTTTGTGATATCGTGATGATTGAAACTGAATTGATTGCCAATGTAGTATTCCAGAATATTTATGGCAAATGATATCTGATTGAGATGATCGTGTAAAACCATATTTGTATATAATATTGTGTAATTGTGTACTTGCACTAGCTATTCGAATGCTAACCCCTTAAATGAGGGAAATGCGTCTTATGCATTTCAGGTACCGGGAGAGCTGAGGAGCAGGCACGGAACATGCACGCAAAGGATGGGCTGGCTTGATGATGTGGCTCGAGTCTGTATTTTGTCGTTGCATTTGTCGAGTATTGGAGTTAGACTGTTTACTTCTAAACTTGGTTTAAGTCCCCTGCGTAGGCAATGAATTGATATTTACTTGATGTTTCATGTATTCCGTTGAAATGTTTTGGCCGAGGCCACGGCCTTATTTACTTTTGAGTGCATCTTTTGGGATTTCATTGTGGTTATGTGTCATGTGTTAGCCTGGTAGACCTCACGAGGGTTCTACGACGTGTAATGTCCCTTTTGTGAATTGGGGTGTTACATTTATGGTATTGGAGCTTTGGTTTTGAATACCTAGGCTGTCGGTAAATTTTTGGGTCTGTCAGTTGCGTCATTAGAGTCAGTCGTTGAGCCTAATATCATCATGCTACCATCTTTTCGTGCGACCCGTGGCTGTAAGTCTCCTCGAACTCTTATATTTCTGTAATTCGTTTTCTTGCGTTGTTCGGAATTATGAATTGTGATACCAACTTTGTCAATTGTGAATCTTTGTGATCTTGTTCTTTTCATTCTCCCTTTAGTATGTTGAGAGGTTGTGGTAGACCAGCTAGGGGATGCGGCCGAGGCCGTGGTCGGGGTGCTGATAATGAAGAGGGCTCACTTTCTCAGTCCTCTGCGGACTCAGCCTCTCACTCTGTGCCGTCGGGTAATAATGCCGACACCGGGGCTACTGCAGTACTTCAGCAGTTAGTAGCCCAACTTGCTCAGATAGCTCAGGGTGGACGCCAGAATCCGCCCCCGACACCTGAAGAGGAAGCTAGTAAGTGGCTTCAGACGGTGACTAAAATGCACCCTCCTCGTTTCTCCGGATCTTCTGACTCCCTCGGTTGGGAGAATTGGCTCTTTCAGTTGTCCAGGACCTTGATGCCGTAGCTTGTCCTGAAGACAGGAGTGTACATATTGCCCAGTACCTCCTGGATAAGAAAGCTGTGGAATGGTGGGAGGCCGTTGCGCCCAGAGACCGTCGAGCTACTTGGGAGGAGTTCAGGGCTGCTATGGAAGCAGAATATTGTCCACCGCCAGTTAAGGAGCACAGAATTGTGGAGTTCTTCACCGCTACACCTCAGGATGTTCCTATTTCTCAGGCCATCATTACTTACAATCAGCAGTTGGGTTTCGTGAGAGATCAAGTGCGATCAGAGGCTGATAAAATCCGTTACTTCAATATGCGCATATCAGACAGAGTATGGCAGCGCTCATGTGTGCCACTTTGAAGGAGTATCAGGATCGCGCTCTAGCGATCGAGATGGCCGCACAGAGTTGGGTACCGAGGCTAAGAAACAGAAAACGGTTGGCAGTTTTTTAGCCGGCAAGAGTGGCCGATTTTCGAGAGCATAGTTTGCCCCTACACCTAGGAAGAGACCGTTTCATCAGGCTTGGGGATCTCAGGGTAATCGTTCAGTCCAGTCCGTTGCTCCTGGTGGCAGGGTTTGTTTTAACTGCAACCAATATGAGCATTTGATGAAGGATTGCCCTTCTCCTCAAGTTACTTGCTTTACTTGTGGGCAGACCGGGCATCGAGCAGCTCATTGTGAGAGGGCCACCAGGGCCGCTAGAGTTCCGACTACCACTGACGATCAGAGGGATCACAGCACTCTAGCTACTCGTGTTCCGCAGAATTCGGGTCATGGTAGGGGTCGGGGTCATCCGGATCGCCGTGCAGCATCGAGTTCGGGTTCAGTTCACCCCCGATTGTATCAGGTGAGGCACACAGAGGAGGCAGACGTTCCGGTGGCGTCAGGTACAACTCAGATCCTTACTCATCTAGTTTCAGTGCTTTTTGATTCGGGTGCTACCCATTCCTTTATTGCATCGGATTGTGTGAGTCGCATTGGTTTTGACTGCTTGTTTGAGTGTGAACCGTTTGTAGTGAGTACGCCCAGCGTGGATCGTATGGTTGGGGACCGGGAGGTTAGGGATTGCCCAGTGAGGATCGGGAGCCGGGATTGGCCCTCGAATCTCATTGTTATAGACCTTAAGGGTGAGGATTTGATCCTCGGAGATGATTGGTTGGATCGTCACGGTGCTATCATGAACTATCGGACTCGTACCATCTCGATAGTGGCCGAGGACAGCACCGAGCATACCCTCATCGGTCGTAAGCCGGGTAGGTCGGGGAGTGTGATTAGCGCCTTGAAGGCGATGAAACTTCTGAACCAGGGTTGTGTCGTTTACTGGTGTTACGCTCTGAAGGCGGAAGATGGTGGAGTTTATTTGTCGTCTATTCCAGTTGTTAGTGAATACCCCGACGTAATTCCGGATGACTTGCCGGGATTACCACCACATCGAGAGGTGGAGTTTCCTATTGATCTAGAGCCGAATGCAGCCCCTATTTCTCGAGCGCCGTACCGTATGGCACCGTTGGAGATGTTAGAGTTGAAGAATCAATTGGGAGAGTTGTTAGATAAAGGGTATATTCGACCGAGCGCATCGCCTTGGGGTGCGCCCGTACTTTTTGTTAAGAAGAAGGATGGATCGCTTCGTTTATGCATTGATTATCGAGAATTAAACAAGTTGACCATCAAAAATAAATACCCTTTGCCCCGGATTGACGACTTGTTCGATCAGCTTCAGGGGGCGACAGTCTTTTCGAAGATTGATTTGCGATCGGGCTACTACCAGTTGAGGATTCGGGATATCAATATACCGAAAGCTGCCTTTCGGACGAGATATGGCCATTACGAGTTTGTGGTTATGCCTTTCGGGCTAACCAATGCCCCAGCAGTGTTCATGCAGTTGATGAACAAAGTTTTTATTGAATATTTGGACAAATTCGTAGTCGTCTTTATCGATGACATCCTGATCTATTCACGGAGTCGGGAGGAGCACGCCTTACATCTCCGGATTGTATTAGACATTTTGAGAGCTGAGCAATTGTATGCAAAGTTCTCTAAGTGTGAGTTTTGGCTCGAGGAAGTGATGTTCCTCGGGCATGTGATTTCAGCAGAGGGAGTTCGGGTAGATCTGCAGAAGATAGAAGAAGTGATGGCTTGGGTGCCGCCTAAGAATGTGAAGGAGGTGAGGAGTTTTCTGGGTCTCGCCGGTTATTACCGTAGACTTGTTGAAGGGTTTTCTAAGATCGCTAGACCACTCACTCAGTTGCTCCAGAAGACTCAGAAATTCGAGTGGACCGCAGACAGACAAAATAGTTTTGACGAGTTAAAGAGACGACTAACAACCGCACCCGTGTTAGCATTGCCTCAGGGGAACGAAGATTTCGTGGTATATAGTGATGCTTCGGGCCTCGGACTCGGATGCGTTTTGATGCAGAGAGATAGGGTTATTGCTTATGCGTCCCGCCAGTTGAAACCGTATGAGATGAATTACCCCACGCACGATTTGGAGTTAGCTGCGGTCGTTTTCGCCTTAAAGACCTGGAGGCATTATCTCTATGGGTTGTCGTGTAAGATATTTACGGATCACAAGAGTTTGAAGTATATCTTCAGTCAAAAAGAGTTGAACATGAGACAGCGAAGGTGGTTGGAGCTAATTAAAGATTACGACCTCGAGATACTTTATCATCCGGGTAAGGCTAACGTAGTGGCTGATGCATTGAGCCGAAAACCGGTGGTGTTACAGATGTTAGAGGTACTCACGCCACAAAGCAGGATCCGTCGGGATTTTATTTGTCAGAATATCGAGGTTTGGGTTCAGAGAGTTCAGGGTCAGTTATGTGCGTTGGAGATCACTTCGTCCTTGACTGATGATATCAAGGCGAAACAGTATGATGATCCGTTTTTAGTCCAGCTGAGGGAGGATGTGAGGAAGGGGAAAGCCCCTGGATTTGTGGTTCAGGATGATGGCGTTCTGAGATTTCGCGGCAGATTATGTGTACCGAATGACATTGAGTTGAGACAGAAGATTTTGAGTGAGGCTCATACTACGCCTTATTCCATACATCCTGGTACGAGCAAAATGTACAAGGATGTGAGGAGTAACTATTGGTGGAGTAATTTGAAATCGGACGTTAGCGAGTTTGTGGCGAAGTGTTTGACCTGTCAGCAGGTTAAGATTGAGCATCAGCGTCCCGCGGGGTTGCTACGACCACTTCCCATTCCGGAATGGAAATGGGAAGACATCCTTATGGATTTCATTACCGGGATGCCTAGAACTCGGACTGGAATGAACATGATTTGGGTTATTGTTGATCGACTAACCAAATCAGCTCATTTCTTGGGTATTAAGGACACTTGGGGACCGTAGAGGCTGGCGCGAGTGTTTATTGCAGAGATCGTGAGATTGCATGGGACTCCTAGGAGTATTGTTTCAGATCGAGATGGCCGGTTTGTATCACATTTTTGGCAAGCGGTTCATCGAGCTTTGGGGACTGAGTTGAGACTCAGTACTTCTTACCACCCTCAGACTAACGGACAGTCAGAATGGACGATCCAGACGTTAGAGGATATGTTGAGAGCCTATGCCTTAGATTGGAAGGATGATTGGGAGTCGCACTTGCCGTTGATCGAGTTCACGTACAACAATAGTTGGCCTGCCTCAATCAAAATGGCACCATTCGAGGCATTGTATGGGAGGAGGTGCAGATCGCCGTTGTGTTGGGATGATGCGTCCGAGCTGATTGGTACCGAGCCCGCGAGAGAGAAGATTGCCCTGATTCGCGATAGATTGGTGACGGCCCAGAGCCGGCAGAAGTCTTATGCCGATACACGTCGCTGACCGTTGGAGTTTGAGGTGGGAGACCATGTGTTGCTTAAGGTGTCGCCGACACGGGGAGTTTACCGCTTCGGTCGGAAGGGTAAACTTAGTCCGAGATTTATTGGGCCGTTCGAGATTCTAGAGAGAGTTGGAGAGCTTGCATATCGGTTAGGCTTGCCGCCGTCCCTGAGCCACGTGCACAACGTATTTCATGTTTCCCAGCTTAGGAAGTATGTACCGGACCCTAGCCATATTATTGATTTTGGATAGATCGAGTTGGGTCCCGACATTACCTTCGAGGAGAGGCCGATTCAGATCTTAGAGCGTTAGGTGAAGCAACTCAGGCACAAAACCATTACTTTGGTTAAAGTGCAATGGTCGAGGCATGGGTCCGAGGAAGCCACGTGGGAGACGGAAGAGAGTATGATATCGAGATACCCTGAGTTATTCGTGTTGTAAGTTTCGGGATGAAACTTATTTTTAGGGGGAGATAATGTAATATCCGTGTTTTCAATTTTTGGTAATTTCTATTTTCGGTGTATATTCGTTTTGGACAACTCGCTTGGCACTGTTTTGGAATTCTGAATCTATTTTGTTCTTGGAGTTTCTCCGTTGGGATGAGTCTCGATGATGTTTTTACTTAATTTCATCTTGAGTTATATTTTATCGCATGTGTATTCGATTCTCGTTAAACTCATTCGATTTCGTCATTTTCATATTTCCATAAGTTCGTATGGTTGAGTAGAGCATGTTGTGAGTTTCGGATTGTTAATCCGACGTTGTATCGTGATTTTCGGATGTTTGGGCCGTTTTTGTAATTTCCTATAAGTTTAGGGAATTTGTTCCTTGTTCGATTTTGGTTGTGTACCTCGGACCGTTTTGGGGTTTCCGTACTTCCATTTCGTGTTATTGTTTCCCAAATATCAATTCCTATTACTTTTATTCTCTTCCCGGATCATTTTTCATCATTTTGGGACCGGGGGGGGGGGGGGCACAAGGAATGTGCGCCGCGGCACACACATTGTCCAGTTTCTGGCCGAGCAGTATGTACCGTGGGCCGCGGAACACTGCTGAGTCACTGCCGCGGTACACTCGTCCGGGCCGCGGCACACTCTTGTTGCACTTATCGGCCAAACCTTCTGTACCGTGTGCCGCGGCACATGCCGACGGGGCTGCGGCACACTGCCGATCACTAGGCGCAGTTTTGGCTCTGTGCCGCAGCATACTTCGGCTGGGCCGCGGCGCACAGGGCAGTCAACTCTATAACTGCGTTTTTTTCCAGCGAGATTCACTCATTTTTCTCATTTCATCCACCATACGAGAGAGAGAGAGGCTTGAGAGGGAGATTTTCCTTCATCTATCACTTGATTGTGTGATTTTCTTCATCTCCTTTCGATCGTGAAGCTCGGATTGTGGATCTAACACGTGTTCTTCGGATCAAAGTGCTTGGGTCTCCAAGAGGTAATTTCTCCAATATCTTGGATTTCGATTTTGTATTGAGTTATGACGTTTGGGATGTTAAGATCATGTTGTATGAAGTGATATACACATGATTATGGATATGTTTGATTATTCATTAGATTATTGAAGGATTATTCTAGAACACTTTGAATATTGAATTGGATTTGGGGATTTTCGATTAATCGTTGTTGTAATCACGAATTTGAGTATTCATATTGGATTATTGATCGTATTGAAGATGATTTGTGATTTTGAACTCCAAGTTTTCCATTGTTCGTCGCTTATAGTCGACGATACCCAAGTCATGACCGACAAATTGTTCCAGCGGGTAGAATTAGGATTAATTCTTACCTTTCCGCATTAATGAGACTTGTTGTATACCGTTATTATGATTAGGAACGGAGTTGAGAGGATTGTTCGGACCAAAACCTATTCCTTCGTCGTTTCCTTCATTTCGTCTTATTCAAGGCAAGTATATGTATTACATTTCATTATGTATGTTGTGTTTTCGAAATGATTAATGAATTGTGGTTTTCGAGTGCGTGAGTTGTGTTCCTTCCACTCGGAGTGTCCGACGGGATGTCTGGGGGTCGATACTAAGGGGTACGGCCGAGGAAGTGGACTTGGGTGCGTGTGTGGTTGAACTTCCACCCGGAGTGTCCGACGGGATGTCTGGGGGTCGATACTAAGGGGTACGACCGCGTAAGTGGTATCCCACCCGGAGTGTTCGACGGGATGTCTGGGGGTCGATACTAAGGGGTACGGCCACGGGATACCAGTTGTGATTTTGTGATATCGTGATGATTGAAACTGAATTGATTGCCAGTGTAGTATTCCAGAATATTTATGGCAAATGATATCTGATTGAGATGATCGTGTAAAACCATATTTGTATATAATGTTGTGTAATTGTGTACTTGCACTAGCTATTCGAATGCTAACCCCTTAAATGGGGGAAATGCGTCTTATGCATTTCAGGTACCGGGAGAGCTGAGGAGCAGGCACGGGACATGCACGCAAAGGATGGGCTGGGTTGATGATGTGGCTCGAGTCTGTATTTTGTCGTTGCATTTGTCGAGTATTGGAGTTAGACTGTTTACTTCTAAACTTGGTTTAAGTCCCCTGCGTTGGCAATGAATTGATATTTACTTTATGTTTCATGTACTCCGTTGAAATGTTTTGGCCGAGGCCACGGCCTTATTTACTTTTGAGTGCATCTTTTGGGATTTCATTGTGGTTATGTGTCATGTGTTAGCCTGGTAGACCTCACGAGGGTTCTACGGCGTGTAATGTCCCATTTGTGAATTGGGGTGTTACACTCAGTGCCTTCATAGCTGTGATTACTCTTGGTACTGCCCTACTCTTAGTGCCATAAAAGGTGATCGACTCGTCTTCAGAACACCTCAATGTCACCTTCTTCTCGCGGCAGTTTATATCAGCATCATGTCTATCGAGCCAGTCCATACCAAGGATCACGTCAAAATCCATCGAACTAATCAAATATAGGTTAGCGTCAAATTCTCTTCCTCCTATCTTAATACTCTCGCCAATCATTCTGTTAGTGAGTATCGTATTTCCTGACGGCAAGCTAACCTCAAGAGACTCAACAATTCTAACGCTTGTATGAACAATGGCATGATAAAACTTTGCAGACATAAAAGAGTGTGTGGCACCAGTTGTTGTTGCCCAAAATATTTATCCGAAGATTAAATACTGCTGGAATGGACGGACAACAAACAAATTTGCAAGAGCACTTCCGAGAGAATATGAATAAACACAAGATTTGTCGGGTTTGTTAGGCCCGGGCTTGAATGCTCTTGCGAGATGTTATTAATACAAATATTCGTGGATATAAGTATTAATGTGAGAATCTAAGTACAATGAGTGTAAAAAGACTCTGTTAATCCAGCTCTTGAGCGAATCTTGGTGTTCTTCGTACCTGCCGATCGTCTTCTGAATGAGAGAGGCTGAGAGAATAGAGAACCAAAAGATAGCTGTTACCAAGAGTAGGAGAAAGCCAAGTGCTGTGTATTGCTTCTGTATTGTGTGCTGAAATCGCGATAATGCTAGCTGGAAATCCAAGTGTAGGCTTCCTTGTATTTTTAGAGGCTGAGGAGCCTTGTCTCCTAGCGGGCGATCGTCTTCCGGCCAATATAATAATGGGGCGATCATCCTAAAGGTCACATGGGCAGTCTGCCTAAAGTCCAAGGTTACAGCCGGCAGCGAGCTGTGCAGTCCAATGAGGAGCTAGCACGCGTCCGGAGTCACTGTCACATGCGGTCCTACTGACAACTTCCGGCGGGCTTGTCGGCTGGTGGACGGATGCTGACAGGCTGTGGTCAACGATCCGTGATATGCGGATCTTGTCTCGGCTCTGCACGTGGGGTCTGTCCTGGGCTTCGGCCTTTGCCGACTGGATGGCCATCGGCTCTGATCGGCATGAAACGGTCGTCTTTAGCCGGTCACCAGAGGTCGGCATCGGCCAGTTGCTGAGGGTCGGCATCGGTCGGTCACCAAGGGTCGGTCGGCAAGTGCCGAGAGATGACCGTCTGCTAGTCGGCCACCAGGAGTTGATCGCCAAGTACCGAGAGACGATCGTCTTAGATGTCGATCGCTCGGAACCGGGACTTGTCCTGGGACCTTCGGTCGGCTGATACATCTTGTCTGCGGGGCTGAGACTAGGCCACCTGGTCGCTGGTCGGCAGTTCTGCCTCGGCTGCTCGGCAGTGGCTAGGTCGCCCGATCTCTGAGGCGATCGCCGGTCGGAGAGTGTATTTCTCGACATAACAATTGCCCCCCAGCTTGCTCCGATGTTGAAGACATGGGGCGAGGTGGTTCTTGCTGGCGATCGTGTAGGATGAGGACGGGCGATCCGTTGGGCTGACTTTGGATTCGGACTTGGGCGATAATGGTCGATTGGCTAGCTATCTTTCAGTCTTGTACCTACAAAAAACAACATTGGCCGATCCCTCATAGAAACTTGATTGTTTCGTCGCTGAGGAACCGTGCACAGTCGCGAAGTTCGATGGACCGACTCCATGACCATGTCTTGGTGCGCGAAGACATTGAGTGTCTCGTGACTCATTTTATTGTGAGGGTCCTCTGTTAGGCTGCGCCTCGCCTCGTATTTAAACGAAGGGCGTGCGGTCTTGGTCTAGAGGAGTCCTTGCGCGGGGCAGCGTCGGATGATTCAACTCCACGCCCGCGGCTTGTAAGCTCTGCTTCCACCTCGGCCCGCCATGAAGATGGCGAACCTAGACAGTGTACGTTGAGACGAGGGTAGTGGCATGTGTAGCTTTGTCCGGGTTCACCAAGTTAGATGATGGACCTTGAGGGCGGGCGATCGTGTCCACTGATTAATTTTGGAGAGCCCTCAGACTACGCCGGCCTCGTATTTAAACGAAGGGCGGGCGATCTTGGCCCAAAGGGACCTTGCATGGCCGAAGCAGCCGGTTCCATCGACTACCAGGACCATGGCTTTATGATGTGCGGTGGAGGCGATCTCATGCCTTAGTTCGTCATGTTAGATGCTGAACTGTTGATGGCGACCGAGTCCTCCGGTTTTGGGTGATGTAGCGTGATGCTGGCGATCGGGCTGGAAGACTGGTGATCGTCGCTCGGCTGCCGATCGCGTTATTCGTAGGTTGATATCGGCGATCGGGTGGGAGATCGTCGTTCGGGCGCCGATCGCGCTGCTCATAGGCTGAGGAGAAACCTTTGCCTTGCCAGAAAGTCGGCGGCTTTAGCCCGGAAGGTCGCGTAGGTCGTGGGTTGGCTCTTCGTAAGATGCCTGAACATAGGCGAAAGGCCATGGAATCCTCCTAGGACCGAGTGGAGGGCGATCTCATCGCTTACAGACTCGCCGTTGAGGATGATCTCATCTACTCGGTCGATGTAGTCCGAGTCGGACTCTTCTTCTTCCTGCTTGATCCGCATCATGCGATGGGGACCTTCTGGCCGAGCGAACCTGGTGGCGAAGTACTCCGTGAAGACGTTCGCCAGCTGGTTAAAGGAGCCGATGGACCGAGGCGGCAATGAGGCGTACCACCTGTAGGCGAGGTCGTCCAGCGTCATAGGGAACATTCGGCACCTGGTCGCGTCTGATGCCCCACACCCGGTCATGTAGATGTTGAACTTGCTCAGGTGCATTTCAGGGTCTGATCTCCCCTCGTACAAAGGTGTTTGTGGAGGAGCGATCTTGTGATGCACAGGGGCGAGCTCGATATCGACCGCGAGCGGCTCGCTCGGCTCGGCGATCTTGTTCTTGGCGCCTGCCCCGGATTCCAGGAGGGCCTTCATGTCGTCGAGCTGACGTTGCATCGTGGCCATCGCCGTGGCTCGGTCGCTTGCGGATCGGCTTTGGGAGCGGGAGCCGAGGCGATCGTGTACCGATCTCCTGACTCCGCTGCTGCCGACCTCAGCTATTTGGCGAGGGGGAGCCAGACGGCTGGGCCTCCTTCTGGGAGTCGGGTAGGCCAAGCTCCTGGTGACGGACTCAAACTCCGTCGTCTCGTAGCTGGGGCCGGACTGCCCCGGTCGTCAAGACGGGTCACTGCCCAGGCGATCGAAAACAGAGGTGCCCCGGCTGGCAAGCGCATCTCCTTGCGGATGAGAGCCTCCTGGCGATCGCTCGGCCAGTAACGCCTTGAGCTTCCGCTTGGTCTTCCGGCGGATGGCCGAGGGGGTGATAGCGGGAGGCGCGTCGAGAGCACTCCGTCGCTCCTGTAGGATGGCCATGGCTTCGTCGATCTGTTTCGCGGTTCGGAACTGAACGAGCGAGAGGCTTGGGCCGCCGCCCAGGTGCGGGATCGAGCATCTCTGACCGCGGCGGCTACCTTCCGCCATCGGCTGTGGCTCGGACTGGGACGGAACGAGGCGTCTGGCGGGCTGGCCAGCGGCTTTCTTCGACGCGGAGGCGGAAGACATGATTTCTGAAGGATTTCTCTGAAGCGCAGTGAGTGTCACTTCAAGTATATGCCCCGAGAACAGTGAGTGTTCTTCGAGACGATAGGAATAAAAATTTGAGGGTTAGATGCCCTTCTTCTAGCGCCAATTGTTGTTGCCCAAAATATTTATCCGAAGATTAAATACTGCTGGAATGGACGGACAACAAACAAATTTGCAAGAGCACTTCCGAGAGAATATGAATAAACACAAGATTTGCCGAGTTTGTTAGGCCCGGGCTTGAATGCTCTCGCGAGATGTTATTAATACAAATATTCGTGGATACAAGTATTAATGTGAGAATCTAAGTACAATGAGTGTAAAAAGACTCTGTTAATCCAGCTCTTGAGCGAAGCTTGGTGTTCTTCGTCCCTGCCGATCGTCTTCTGAATGAGAGAGGCCGAGAGAAGAGAGAAACAAAAGATAGCTGTTGCCAAGAGTAGGATAAAGCCAAGTGCTGTGTATTGCTTCTGTATAGTGTGCTGAAATCGCGATAATGCTAGCTGGAAATCCAAGTGCAGGCTGCCTTGTATTTATAGAGGCTGAGGAGCCTTGTCTCCTAGCGGGCGATCGTCTTCCGGCCAATATAATAATGGGGCGATCATCCTAAAGGTCACATGGGCAGTCTGCCTAAAGTCCAAGGCTACAGCCGGCAGCCAGCTGTGCAGTCCAATTAGGAGCCAGCACGCGTCCGGAGTCACTGTCACATGCGGTCCTACTGACAACTTTCGGCGGGCTTGTCGGCTGGTGGACGGATGCTGACACGCTGTGGTCAACGATCCGTGATATGCGGATCTTGTCTCGGCTCTGCACGTGGGGTCTGTCCTGGGCTTCGGCCTTTGCCGACTAGATGGCCATCGGCTCTGATCGGCATGAAATGGTCGTCTTTAGCCGGTCACCAGAGGTCGGCATCGGCCATTTGCTGAGGGTCGGCATCGGTCGGTCACCAAGGGTCGGTCGGCAAGTGCCGAGAGATGACCGTCTGCTAGTCGGCCACCAGGAGTTGATCGCCAAGTACCGAGAGGCGATCATCTTAGATGTCGATCGCTCGGAACCGGGACTTGTCCTGGGACCTTCGGTCGGCCGATACATCTTGTCTGCGGGGCTGAGACTAGGCCGCCTGGTCGTTGGTCGGCAGTTCTGCCTTGGCTGCTCGGCAGTGGCTAGGTCGCCCGATCTCTGAGGCGATCGCCGGTCGGAGAGTGTATTTCTCGACACAACACCAGTGTCAAACAAAGCGAAGGCAGGCACATTAGAGATCATAAGCATACCTGATACTGTGCCAGGACTATTCTCGGCCTGATACATTGAGTAGACTCGAGCTTGACCTCCCGATGCTTGTCCTTTGCCCTTAGATTGCGGACAATGTCAGCTTGTGTGACCTGGCTTCCCGCAATTATAGCAGACACCCTATCCATATAAACACTCCCCGCCATGGTTCTTACCACACTTTGGGCATGCATGTTAGGAATATGCCCTCGAATGCCACTCAGGGGATGAGAAAGGGCATTGTACTTGTAATTATGGAATAATTAATAAAAAGGTAATACGATTCATTCACTGTTTATTGTATTTCAATTGCATTCTTGACTTGGTAAACACTGAAGTGAAGTCCATGTAAATAAATCGAACATTCCATTCTCGTTATGGGATAAGAGAAAATGCACTGGAAGTGTTTAAAGTTTATTTACGTAAATTGTTCGCAAGTCAATAAACTTAAAATGGGCATTAAGTTTTAATAAGACTTGTATAACTGATGCTAGGACGTGTGCACGTCTTGATAGCATAGTTATAAGTATATTGGTGGGGCCAGTATACTCGAACACGACTCATACTCGATTCAGTCACACGGTATTCACTCTCGGAGAGTCGATGACGAATCGAACGATTGTGATAGTATACGTGGACCTTTGACTTGAGGGTTCAGTAGAAGATTTGTCTGTGACGTTTAGTTTGTCATTAGAGTAGTTAGACTCATTTGCTTAATTCCTGAGTCGACCTCGAAGTGCGGACCATACGGGCAGGTAGCAGTCTTTACTGTACGCCAAGAAAGGATTCTATCTCCTGTTAGTGAGCAGGCGAATGTCCTATACGGTTAATGGCAAATAAGATCATAAGTCTTTGGCCAAAGCATTCTGATATAATCGTATTAGATACACTATTAATCAGTCGGTCTTGATTTGCATTAACACATGTATAGAGTCTAGTCAACAGTAGGGTTTGACTTTACCGTGACCCAAAGACTTGACCGGGACATCTGATGAAGGGTCTATACGTATATATAGTATTCACGACATAATGGTTCAGGAATGATCCCTTCATTCGTTCTCAGTCGGGATTTACAGTGCGGCCCGCTAGGCTGGCTAAGTGCTACCCGCACCCATTGGTTCCTCCCAATGCCGGCTGATACGGACCTACGGAGTCGCGCATCAGGAGTGTTGACGGATAAATGTGAATTTATTATCTCTCTATTAATATTAGATATTGGATATCTAATTATGATTTATTGAATAAATCAAATGGCGGTATTATGAAATAAATTTAAGTTACAGGGTAATTAATTTAATTCAAAAATTATATTTCTTAGAGAAATATATTTGTATTTGATATAATTAATTATTAGATTAATTAATTAATATAAATACATTGATGGTTAAAAGGAGTGTATTTAACGGAGTCATTTGGCGAACGTCCGGTACACGAGCCGAGTGGCTCGGCTCGTTTCTAGGAAACTTCCATGGGCCGCCCCCTTCCCCACCTCACATGAATTAATTCAACCTTGCATGTTGTATGTCTTGTCATGTTTTGTAGTAATAATGTTGAGATTCTATTCTCACATGATTAATACATGATGTGATATTATTATATGGGATATAATGACCAACTCATCTATAAACAACATGACTTGATATCATACTTATGAATGCAATGGTGCTGCTCCTGCCGTGAGAAAATTGGAAGTGAGAGAGGGAGAAGTTTTTCTTCAAGTTTCCACTTTGAGTGAGAAAAATTAAGAAAGAAAAGGATATATAAATTCCTATAGTAATTCATAGCCGTGTTCTTAGAGAATGAATTGCTATCGAATTTTTCCGGGCAACTTTCGACGCGTGTGAAGTAGAGGCTTCGTATTTTTGGTGCTTGGAACGAAGGGATTTCGTGTTCGGGACGGGGTTCGTGCTCGTCATCCATATTTACGAAGATTTATTTCAAAGGCTTCAAGGGTATGATCCTTTATCTTCGTATTTAATTTTTTTCGTATATACGTTACTTGATCGATCCTGTTTGGGATTCGTATTTATTTCCGCTGCGTATTTCGTTTTATTTTCGGAATCCCAACAGTGGTATCGGAGACAGGTTAATGTTTCCGTATATACGATTATTTGTGCATTTTGAATGCTTTTGGATGATGATTATGATTTAGAATCATGTTGGAATAATCTTAGATTTTAAATTGTTCGTTGTAGCATCACATTTTTGGAAACGGGCCGAAAAACGAAGAAAGCGGGGTGCCGCGGTGGTCTTGGCGGCCTTGCTGAACTGCCGAGGTTGCCAATAAACGGCCGATGCTGCCGATCGGGACTCGGCAGTACAAGCATGGCTCGGCCAGCTGACCCTCGGGTTTTTGGCCCGATTTTGAATCGGGCCGCGGGCTGGGCCTAAAACCGGATTGTCCGGGACTCCGTTTTAAGTTTATATTTCGTTGTAATTATTTCCCAATAAATTTAAATTGGATTTTAATTTGACTAAATTAATATTTGGAATATTTTAGTTAAGGGAAATAAATTAAACGAACATATTATTTTAGCCGGATTACTTCGAACGAATTAAAATGACGATTATTAGTATCAATTGAATTAATACCATTAAAATTGAATAGATTAATTTTATATTGATTAGATTAATATATTAATTGATTATTTAATTTTAATGCCACTTTATATTAATTGGATTAATATAGTAGAAATTGAATAGATTAATTTTATAGATTAATTGGATTAATTTATATTAGTATTAATTGTTTAATTTCATTGTCGTTACATGTTGTATGGAATCCTTATGTGATGGTGATATAGCTCGTGGACTTAGTTTTTGACTTGTTCGATTCGATTGGGTTGTAAAGGCCGTTTAGAGCCTATTTATATTTACTAGAAAAATTTGTATAGGATGCAATTTTTCAATGATGTAATTATTATTTTGGGTATGACGAAAACCGAAGACAACCGACCGAGAAGACGAAGAATCGAAGACTGTTTTTTTATTTATTGGGTCATTCGCTTGGCCCAGTACTTAGGAATTAGGTCCATGAGCTATATGTTGGTAGTAACTAGGTTACTGTTTTTTGTTTTTTATTTTGAATGATTGACAAACCAACAAACGCGCGTATAAATGAATTAATGTGCAAAGTGTAACATTAATCGCGTAATTTTCCCGACTACAAACACACTAAGTTATAAAGGTTACGAGGTTTCTTACCCTCCGTCAAACTCATAGAAAATTGAAATCTAAACCAGAATATTATTCTTACGAGTATGTGTTGTATCGAGATTTATTCGACTCGACAGGCGATCGACTCCAAGGCCGAGCGACCGAGTCCACACCAATCAAACTATGGCTAACTCGCCTAATCGAAGATACCAGCCCACTATCGAGTACCTAGCGATCGACTCCCAAGGCGATCGCCCTTTGGCATCTGGCGATCGACTCTAGTGCCCGGCTAAGGACAACCGACCTACGCCCCGAACAGAGTCGATCGCCCGGCAAAGCCATCGAAGACTGGATCTCGGAATAGCACCCACGTGCAGATCCACAAAGGCGCTGACAGACAAGACCTTTGACTCCAGCCTGTCACCTCCCTCACCTACTGACAGGGCCGCCGAAAGTTACAAAGTGGGACCGCCGTGTGGCGGACTCGGGACGCGTGCGAGCTCCCCATTGGACCATACAGTGTTGCCCGGCCCGCGGACTTTAAGGGAACAAGCCCATGTGCTAAAAGACGATCGCCCGATTATTATAATACAGAAAAGGCGATCTCCCGGCATATCCAAGTCCTATAAAGAGAGAACCTCCTCCGGCTGAAAAAAGGTTCCGAATTCATTCACTGATATTCCGAATTCATTCACAGAAATACAGAAGAACATACATACCATCAAGCTCCCAGCTTTCTCGCCGGAATCTACCTCAGGTCTCTCTCAGAATCTCTCATCCAGAAGACGATCGACAGAGGCAAGAAGTCTCCACAAGGCAGATTCCAAGAGATCCATAAGCCAAGGAGCTCAAGCATACAACCAATACACGCCGTGAGAGACTGTCGATCTCTCACCGTCGTCACTGTTCATCTCCGTTGTTACAAGAACTCACAGAGCATCATATCTGGTTCTTCTGGCAATCTACACGCTCACTAGCTAAGATAACAAGAATATTTACACTCATTGTAACTGTATTCTTACATTAATACTTGTATCCCCGAATATTTGTATTAATACTATCTCGCGAGAGCATTCAAGCCCGGGACTAACAACCCCGACAAATCTTGTGTTATTATTCTTTCCCGCGGAAGTGTTCTCGCATTTGTTTGCCATCCATCCATTCCAGTAATATCTATCTCCGGATAATATTTTGGGTAGCAACAATTGGCGCTAGAAGAAGGGCATCTATACCTTCATTTTTCATTCCTACCGTCCCGAAGAACACTCACTGTTCTCGGGGCATATACTTGAAGTGACACTCACTGCGCTTCAAAGAAAACCTTCAGAATCATGACATCCGCCAGTATATCGAAGAGAGCCGCTCTCCGAACCGCCGGACACCATATCCTGGATCACTCCGAACCCTAGCCGACGACCGGGGGAAGCCGCGGCAACGCGAAACTCTCGATCCCGCACCTGAAAGATGGCCCCGACCTCTCACTCGACCAGTTCCAAACCGAGGAACAGATCGAGGACGCTATGGCCATCATAGAGGAGCGATGGAGAGCATGCGCGTCGCCCAAAACAACTCCCTCGATCGTCCGCCGCATGGGAAAACGGAAATTCAACGGGCTACTGGGCGAGCGATCGTCAGAAAGCCCCACTTCGCGAAAAAAGGCTCTCGCACGACCTGACGGATCCGTATTCAATCGCTTGGGGCGCGACCCATCCTGGCGACCGGGACATTCTGGTCCCAGCCACGAAAAGACGGAATCCGAATCCGTCACCAGGAGTTCAGCCTACCCAACTCGCAGCCAAACGCAGGTCAGGCGTCTGACTCCCGCTCCGATCGCCAGGGGATCAATACTCGATCGCCTCGGCTCCCGCTCCGAGCATCGAGCCGCGAGCAGCCAGGCCACGGCGATGGCCGCTATGCAACGCCAGCTCGACGAGATGAAAGCACTCTTGGACACAGGGGCAAGCGCCAGCATAAAGATCACCGGGCCGACCGAGCCACTCGCGGTCCACATCGAGATCGCCCCCGTGCAACCAAGGATCGCTCCTCCCAAAACACCTTTGTATGAAGGGAGATCGGACCCTGAAGCCCACCTAAGTAAATTCCAAATTTACATGACCGGGTGTGGGGCATCAGATGCAGCCAAGTGCCGGATCTTCCCATTAACATTGGGCGAGCTATCCCATAGATGGTACGTCTCGCTACCACCACGATCGATCATCTCCTTTGAGAAATTGGCGAATGACTTCACGTCATACTTCGCCACCAAGGTCGCCATACCAGAAGGCCCCCACCGCGTGATGAAAATCAGGCAGGGGAAAGACGAAACCGACGTAGGTTACATCGACCGAGTAGACGAAATCATCCTCACCGGCGAACCCGTCAGTGACGAGCTCGCTCTCTATTCGGTCCTGGGGGGATTCTACGGTCATTCACCCATGTTTAGGCATCTCACCAAGAAGATCCCCCCAACCTACGCGATCTTCCGCGCTAAGGCTGCCGACTTTCTGGCAAGGCAAAGGCTACTCACCTTCCACCGAGGCGAGGAAGCGCCACCTCCTGTCCGAAAGACGGCGATCGCCAAATCCAAGAAGGCGATCGCCAAGCCTCCCGGAGATCTCAAGGCCTTCGAGGACATGGAATCCCATCTTCTCCATACATTCAACCGAACTCCGTCCCACATTTTCTATGCCATCAAGGGGCACGAACCGCTAAACAAGCCAAAGGCGATAAGGGACCACGGTCACCTGGGCAACAATCAATATTGTGCCTACCATAAGAGTCCCGGCCACAGCACCAACCAATGCCGCGACCACCTCAAACAGCTCTGGAGATTGTCCGAGGAGGGCAAGCTGGACAGCTTATTGGCTTAGTCGAAGCCCTTATAAATCTCTATACATGATCGTCCGAGTCGAACACAAACAGGTTGGGAAGCTAGTACGAGCCGACCCCTAGATCAACCTCGGCGACCGTCTCTACATGCTTCAATCAAGAGAAGGGAACCTCGGAAGTCTCTCCCCGATCTCCCTCCTCATTGAAGAAACTGGAGGACTCGCTCGCCATCTACAGTTCACCATCTAACGTGATGGACTAAGGCACAAGATCGCCTCCCCCGCACAACGTACACCGTCGAAGGTCGGCATCTACATGACGATCCGAGGTAGAAGAGTGCAGCCATGGTCCTGGTGGTTGATGGAACCGACTGCTTAGGCCATGCAAGGTCCCTCTGGGCCACGATCGCCTGCCCTTCGTTTAGATACGAGGCCGGCGTAGTCTGAAGGCCCTCCAAAACTAATCAGTGGACACGATCGCCCGCCCTCAAAGGTTCAGCATTTAACGTGGTGAACCCGGAAAATGCGACGCGTCACTACCCCCGTCTCAACGTACACCGTCGAGGGTCGCCATCGTCATGGCGACCCGAGGTGGAAGCAGAGCTAACAAGCCACGGACGTGGAGTTGAATCATCCGACGCTGCCCCGCGCAAGGACTCCTCCAGACCAAGACCGCACGCCCTTCGTTTAAATACGAGGCGAGGCGCAGCCTAACGGAGGACCCTCACAATAAAATGAGTCACGAGACAAATAATGTCATTCGCGCACAAGACATGGTCATGGAGTCGGTCCATCGAACTCCGCGATCGTGCATGGTTCCTCAAGACGGACGACCGTCCTCGAGGATTCAACAAAGTTGAAGACCGCTCACTCAACGAATTATTTTCATCCACTTACTTTCACTAAGTGAATAAAAACAAGGGGGAAGAGTGCGGACTACCTATATGACGATCGTCCCTATTCAACCACATACGGAGATCGCCATTTTTCAGATGTTGTGCAGTGATCGAATTTGTTGTAAAAGTTATCTTTATGAGTTTATCAATTCATGTGGAACTACCCTCGCAAGGATCTCTCCTCACACATTTGTACAAAGTCAAACAAAGACTCAAAAATAGCAATCATTCAAGTGATAAATCGGAGAAACGAACATTCATTTCATTGCTTGAAGTTTCATAAGTACATACAAAGCCGCTCGAAGGTCTAAGTGCTACAAAAAGAAAGCTACAAAACTACGAGACAAAAAGCTAAAGCAAACAAAAACTGAAGTGCCTCAGGCCCCCGCCTGGCCTTCGCCTTCAACCGCCGGCTCGACCTGCGGCCCTTCCCCAGTTTCCGGAGCGGCCTCCCCGTCCTCCGGAGCGTCAGGATGAACGAGGTTCGCTGGAGTCGGATAAGAGCTCAAATCCACGCTAAGCTCCGAGAGATCCAAAATCGGCAAGGAGAAAGCAGGATGGAGAGGATGCTCCAGCGCATACGCCTTGAAATTCTCAACAAGAGGGCCGACCTCCAGCCCTCCCTGCTTGGCAGCCCGGATCGAGTCAGCGAACGCCATATAATAGGCAAACTCGCTGACAAACTCCAAGTTAAGGAAAGGATTGGCCTTGGTCGCCTCTACCTCCCCTTTCAGCTCCGCCATCGCCTGTTGCGACCCTTGGAGCTCGGCCTCCCTCGCAGCTATCTTCTCCCTCGACTCCGCCAGCTCGCTAGTCAACCGAGCGATCGTCACCTTCTGACGATCGGCCTACGCCTCAGCTACCTTCTGCGCACGGATGGCATTCGTCATCCTGTCCCGGAATCGGTCAACCGCCAACCGAGACATCTCGGCATCCTTCCCCGTGAGCTCAAGCTCTTGGCTCGCCCGTTTAGCTGCCTCCATAGAGTCCTTCTCCATTGCCACAATCTTGTCAGCGAACTCGGCGTTCTCTTTCCGAGCCGCCTCGAGATCTGCCTGCAGGCGAATAGTGGAAGGACGCCCCTCAAACTCCTGCGCAGCCTGGACAGCCATGGTCGCCGTCTGCAGAGAAAGGGCGAGAACAACCTGCATCGTACTCCCCGATCGCTGACGAGCGATCGCATCTGGATCGGTCGTCTAGGCCTTCGGTAGAGCAGAAACCGCCCGGTTGACGTATTGCGGGATGTCACAGGACTGGTGACACGCTTTTAGTGTAACTATCGCAAGTGCACGATATCGTATCAAGTAGTAAAGTGGACTTTTTGAGTCCGGTTTATCGATCCCACAAGGAAGTTTTGTTATAATTTGAATTATACACTATTAGTCTATTTTTATAGATACTTAAGATGAGTGAAACACAAATTAAAAAGTTTTGTTTAATAATTGCAAAGAAATTGCAATAATAGTTCTAATATTATAAGGAAATAAAAAGATAGCAATAATAATAGATTGATTATCGATAAAATGAAATAGTTGGGATTACAAAGTTAGTTCGCCATTAGTTATAAAAGATGTATTGGAGATCATAAGATGAATTTACTTATTATGTTGTGTAGATTCGATTCTCCTTAAAAAGACGGTTTCTCTTTCGAACTATAAAACGTCCCTTACATATTGAATCAATCCACTATATTTCTATGTTGATTGGCTTCAATACATAGCATTAGGATTTATGAAAATAACTCAAAGAATCATCTAAGGACTAGGGGTATATTTCTATCCCCTAGAACAACTTAGAGTGAAGATCATTTGATCTAATCAAACATATTTTCTTTCGAAACATATGAAGACCATAAATATCTTCATTAATTGGCCAAATAAATAAAGATTGTTAAAACAATGAAAATCACACACAATAATAAGTAATTCACAATAGATCTTTTATACAAACATAAATAACATGACTAACCTTGTTTATAATCCCAACTAAAGATTACTTAGCCCATGAAGGGTTTATTACACATATTACAAGCTTTGGTGGTCATGTTTAGTTGAATCAAGAGAAAGAATTGATCCTAACTCCCTTAGTAGATAAAGGAGATAGAAACAATAAACTCTCTAAACAACATATGTTATACCACACTTACAAAGATCACTCACGAACACAAGTGTGTTCTTCACACAAAAAGAAAAGTTTACAAGAAAATGGAAAATTATAAGATGAATGGTGAATGATAAAGGATCTAAGGGGTCTATTTATACACCTAAAGTCATCTAATAGCTCCAAAACTCCAGCATTATTACATTAGATCGGATCAATGCCAGCCATCCCCTCAATAATACACAAAAGTATAAAAAATTAGACAAATCATAGCAATCTGTCAAGAGTTACGGCCGTAACATTCAGGAGTTACGGCCGTAACTAGGGTGACTTACGGCCGTAACCCACAGATGTTACGGCCGTAACGCTTCGTAAATTTGTTCACTTGAAGCTTTGATAGTTACGTTTTGATTGAATTTCTCAGACTTTGCGTTTTTGCCCCAGATCTTCTTTGGATGATAACTTTTGATATATAACTATGATTTTGAATCCGGAAAGACTGCCGAATTCGTCTCGGAAAGCCCTACAACATGAATATATCAAAATTCAATAAAGAGAATATTTATTAAAAGCAAAAAACGAGTAGACTAGCTCAATTATGGTTGAATTTTATCGATACAAACCATGGATAAGTGTACAAAACTGACACTTATCACACCCCCAAACTTGAATTCTTGGTAGTCCCGAGCAAGACTCTTTATTATTCACACTCTAAAAATAAAATAAAAAACAAAAATAAGAAAATTAATACACACATAAATTAAAATATAAAAAGAGAAAAGGAGATCAAAATGCCATTAATAAACAACAACCAGCTTTATACAGTAGATAGAAATGAATCAAGATTCAAAATAAATCTACTAATGTTTTTGAAGTTAAAACACGGTTTTTATTTTGTAATTCCAAAATGTAAGGTTTCCCCCCAATAGGTTGATTATTTCTTTCCCACTCGTGATACACACGACACCCTTTAATGGTTGCTCTCGATCACTCGGTTATTTTTCGACTCAATATGAAGAAGAATTTCATTAGCGTCATCAAATATTGTGATTTTCACAAAATTGAGTGTATTGAAATCCAGTCGCTAATTAATTCAAATCTGCTCATAAACTACATCCCTTTTAGTGATAGCTTTCACACCGTTATTTGCTAACGTGTAGCTCTTTTCACTAACACAATTTCTATCTCATTATTTTTCTTTTCGTAAAAAGGTGATAGCTTTCACACCGTTATTTGCTAACGTGTAGCTCTTTTCACCATTTTTTCTGAGACGGCAGCTACGCACCAACAATGGTTAGTCTTTTATTTTTCGCAAAATTTAAGACTTCCAAAATTAGGCAGCTGTTGCTGCTCAACACTTCTCCTTTTCGTCATTTATTTTTTTAGGTGATAGCTTTCACACCGTTATTTGCTAACGTGTAGCTCTTTTCACCAATGACTCCTTTTTTTTTAGGGAATAGAATTTTCGCAGAAAATCATTTTTTAGTTAAGCATGAAAAATCAAAAACTCCACAAATTAAGTAAATTTCAGTTTTATTTTTTATCAACCAATTGATTCTTCTTTTCTCAAGGTAACGAATGACTCGATTTTATATGATAATTACAAGGCTTGGAAAGAGAGATTAAGGCTCAAAAATTTTTGGAATATACAATTTTTTTTTTACCGGTTAAAACGATTTTAGAAGTTTGTATATAGCTAATTTATTGGTGTTTATGGCCAGATCTAGAAATCTCAAAAATCAAAATACTATATATATATATATATAAAAAAATTAAGGCAAATAACCAAATCAATCAAAACACACCAAAATAATTAAACAAACCACACCAAAATAACAAACCACCCCCAAACTTGAAAATAAAACTGTCCTCAGTTTAAAAAAAAAAAATCAATGCAGAAAAGCAGAATACTCCCTGTTAAGAAAGTTGATGTCTGAGCTAACGCCTTTTAAAATCTGCAAGAGAATAAATATACGAGGCACACAACAAAATAAAATATACTCGTAAGTATAACACAATTTTTAAGATGCGCATCAAGAAAGTCCGAAGAGTCGCCTTACGCTGCCATCAAAGTTTTTATAAAAGCAAAACACGAAATAAAAATTACAGCAATACATAAATCGCGAATAGATGCGCGTCAAGAGATCAAGAAGAAACTCCTTAAGCTGCCATCATTTAGCACGATTTATTACACACGACAGAAAGTAAAAATACAAGAGGTCCGACATGGGTTATCAAAGGGAGATGAATGAATCCACTTTTCGTTTTCTCACGGTAAAATCTTCTACCCAGACAATTTTAGCTAGACCTGGATCTGGTTGAGGAACAAATTCATTGAGTTTTTTGATTAGTTCTTCTGGTGTTGTTGCAACGACTATGATTCGTTTTGTATGCTCGGAAATAAAGCCCTTTTCAGCAGAGTAGTCGATGAAAGATAGTAAACCATCAAAGAAACCATTGACATTAAGCACTCCTATTGGTTTTTGATGAACATTTAGCTGGGCTCTGGTAACCACATGAAAAAGTTCTTCAAGGGTGCCAAAACCACCGGGAAGGGCGATAAAGGCGCCATAATTATGTAATACCCGGTCGAAAGTCATGTCATTTCAAAACTTTTCATATTCTTCGAATCGTGATTTGTTGAGCGAACCCTTGTAATTATTGCTTGGAACCACCGTTTTGGGGTTTCCGTACTTCTATTTTCATGTTATTGTTGCCCGGACATTGAATCCTATTACTGTTATTCTCTTCCCGGGTCATTTTCCATCATTTTAGGACCCCAAGGGGATGTGAGCCGCGACACAAGGAGCATGCGCCGCGGCACACACATTTTCTAAACCTGGCCGAGCGGGTATCAGGGTGCCGCGCACACGCTGATGAAGCGCCGCGGCACACCGAGTCGTGCCGCGGCACACCTAGCCGAGCCGCGGCACACTTGTGTTGCATCCTCGGCCATAAACCTGTGCCGGTGCCGCGGCACACAGGCTGAGCCGCGGCACCTTGCGAAACACAGGAACAATTTTAGGTGCATGCGCGGCACACAGGGTGAGCCGCGGCACACAATGCGGTCAACTGCATAATTCGGCTTTTTAAGCGAGATTTCAGCCCTCTTCCCCCATTTCCTTCTTCCACCTGCGAGAGAGAGAGTTTGAGGGAGGAGTTTTCTCACATCTATCACTTGTGTGTTGGAGATTTACCGCTTTCACTCGATTGGGAAGCCCGGATAGTCGATCTAACGCGTATTCCTTGGATTGTAGAGCTTGGATATTCAAGAGGTAATTTCTTCGACATCTTGACTTCTCGATTTTGTGTGGGTATTGACGTTTTGGATGATTAAATCATGGTGTATGGTGTGATATATGCGTGATTATGGACATGTTTGAGTATTCATCGGATTATTGAAAGATTATTCAAGAACACTTTGAATTTTGTGTTGGATTTTGGGGGTTTTCGTAGATTCGTTCGTTTTGTACGATTGAAGCTTGAGGACCTTGAGATTTTGATATATCTATACCGTATGAGTGTTTTCTTCCGATTTTACGGGTTGGATTGTGCCGTTTTCGGACTTGTGGGAGTTTGGGCGATTTCCCAACCTTTAGTTATCCACCCGTATATTTTCTTGAATCGTAGACGAGTTTCGGGAGTCTCTTCGTGTAATTTGAGTATGGATAATTAATTGTCATATTCCTTGCGAATCGTTTAGGTGGCGGAAGCGCGTTCTCGGACCTACTGAACTCATACCTTTCCTCCGTTCGATTTCTCGATGTCTCAAAGGCAAGTATACATTTATGATTGTACGTTCTCGACTTTGAAAGTAAGAAATATTGATGGCATATCATGAACGAACCGATTTTACGGCATTCATAGATATATTGTTGGCATGTAATGAACGAACCGTTTTGACGGCATTCCTACATGTATCGGCATATGAGGTGAACGAACCATTTCTACGGCATTCACATACGTAACGGCGTATGAGGTGAACGAACCGTTTCTACGGCATTCACATACGTCTTATGAGATTTTAGTTATTCCGGAATACTAGTCTTGAATTGATGAATTGACGGTTACATTTACTTTATTGTCGAGGAGTATTGTGTTTCATATTGATATACTTGCACTAGCTATTCGACGGCTAACCCCTTTACGGGGGAAATACGTTTCATGTATTTCAGGTTCCAGGAGGTCGGACAGGCAGGTATCGGGTTGGCACGAAGATGGTGGGCAAGTGTGATACTGTGTCTTTCTTCCAGTTATGTTTGGAGTTCCCGTTCAGTGTTGTGGTACTGGATTGGCTTTTGAATACTCGAGTATTGTTTTCCCTTTTCCTTGATGTTCCGGCCTGTGTTTGCCGAAGTATTGATTCGAGTTGTGATGTTTATGAATACATTGGTTATGTTTCGAATACCTTTGTATTGTTTTTCATTCTATTGTGTGTAGACCTCATCGGTCAAATTTTATGGTTCCACGTATGTTAGCCTTGTGGGTCCCACGGCGGGGCTTACGGCGCTGTAATATCCTTGAATAACTTGGGGGTGTTACAGAATATGGTATCAGAGCTTAGGTCTATGGATACCTAGGCTGTCGGTCTTTTGGGTCGAATGAGTCGTCAATTGTCCACAGTATCACTACTCTGCCATCATCACAGTGCGACCGGTACTTGTAAGACCTCTTGCTCTTCTAATGTTTCCTTTTTCGTTTTGCTTCTTCTATGGATATTCTTGAGAATCGATCACCTTAATGTCGTGCGTTTGAATTGTGCTTACGTACCTTGTATGTTCTTCAGTATGTCAGCTGGTAGGGGCCGTGGCCGTGGTCGTGGCCATGGACGAGGAAGGGGTCGTGGCGCGGCCGTTTCCATCAGTTCAGTTGCGGGGTCGACCAACCCCAGTTTGTCGAAATCGGTGCATCCCGACACCGAGGGTCAGCACGACCAGTCAGACGGTCAGGGGAACAACGCAGACGTTGGAGTGGTGAATGCACTTCAACAATTGGCTACTCAGATGACCATTTTAGCCCAAACTGTTCAACTGAATAACCCGAACCCAAACACGGATCCCTTGCTTCAGAATGTAATCCGCTTGCACCCTCCACAGTTTGGCGGTGCCACAGACCCGTTAGGCTGGGAAGACTAGCTAGCGGAATTAGAGAAGATTTTCGAAGCAGTTGATTGCCCCGAGGTGAGGAAAGTACCAATTGCCCAGTATTTCCTCACTAAGGAGGCCGCTACTTGGTGGAAGGTCATCAAGCCACAGGATCGTATTGCCTCGTGGGATGAATTTAAGGAGCTCTTGGAGGCCGAGTTTTGTCCTTGGCCGGTACGAGAGAGCCGATTCCGAGCCTTCTTCGAGGCCAAACCACAAGATATTCCCGTTTCGCAGACGATCGTGGAGTATAACCAACAATTGACCCATGTGAAGGATCAAGTACGTAACGAGCGTGATAAGATCCGTTATTTTGATATGCGGATGAATTTGGACTTACGGCGGTACATGGCCGGATTTGCTTGTACCACCTTTGAAAGAGTATCGGGGAGCTTTAGCCCATGATATGTTGAGCCCCGACAATGATACCGTTGAAGAACCGAAGAAGCGAGAAAGTCGGGGGAAATTTTTCTGGCTCTAAGGGTGGCAACTTTCAGAAGTCACAGACGACTAACCGTTTTGCCGGACAGTCGTCACGTTCTAATAAAGGGAAGAGGGGTTACCGTCCCACTCCGGGTACCTCAAATCGTACAAACTTGCTATAATTGTGGTCGTCCAGGCCACTTTAGTTCGGAATGCTACTTTCCACTATTAAAGTGTCACACGTGTGGTCAGATGGGGCATAGAGCGGTTTATTGTTCCGAGCCGAACCAGACTTTGGAAACTCGGGCTTCTGCCCCAACACCCCTTGATCAAGGTGTTAATCAGCGGCAATCTTTCGGTCAACCTCAGCAGAATTTTGGCAGGTGTCGGGGTCGGGGTCAGAACGCTGGAGGGGGGAACTCTAGCGTCGGTTCGGTGCAACCACGGGTTTATGAGATGCGTCGAACAGACGAACCCGATGCAGCGGTGGCTTCAGGTACCATCCATATTCTATCCTATCCAGTCCGTGTACTTTTTGATTCGGGTGCTACACATTCTTTTATTTCTTTGGAGTGTGTACGCCGTTTGAATATAACTTGTTTAACTGCTTGCGATCCCTTTATCGTGAGACTGCCTAGCGGGGATAGGATTGTGGGGAATCGGGAGATTAGAGAATTTCGGGTGGTTATATCCGGTATGGAATGGTTATCGAATTTAATTGTAGTTGATATGGAAGGCGAGGACGTAATCCTCGGCGAGGATTGGCTTAATAATCACCAGGCGATTATGAATTACCGTACCAAAGTTATCACCATGATGACTAAAGACGGATACAGTACTCATTTTTGGGACGTAAGTCGGGCCAATCCAAGTTACTTATCGGTGCCATGAAGGCCGTAAAACTTTTAAATAAAGGTTATGCGGGCTATTGGTGCTATGCTTTGAAAACGGAAGGAAGCGAAGTCGATTTCTCTTCAATTACAGTTGTTAATGAGTATCCCGATGTTTTAGGACGATCTTCCGGATTACCGCCAGATCGAGAGATAGAATTTACCATAGACTTAGAGCGACGTGGCTCCGATTTCTAAAGCACCTTAGGATGGCACCTTCCGAAATGCAAGAATTGAAGAATCGGTTGGGAGAACTTACGGAAAGAGGTACATCGGACCGAGCGCTTCGCCTTGGGGCGCGCTGTTCTTTCGTGAGGAAGAAAGATGGTTCACTACGTTTGTGCATCGACTACCGCGAGTGAACAAAGTAACCATCAAGAACAAGTACCCTCTACCGCGTATAGGCGATTTATTTGATCAATTGCAAGGAGGCTGCGGTTTCTCGAAGATTGACTTAAGATCCGGGTATTATCAACTCGAGTGAGGGAGTCCGACGTTCAAGACGGCGTTCGGACGAGATATGGGCATTATGAATTTGTAGTTATGCCTTTTGGGTTGTGAATGCGCCGGCGGTATTCATGCGATTAATGAATAAAATATTCATCGAGTACCTCGACAGGTGTGTAGTCGTCTTTATTGACGACATCTTGATCTATTCTCGGGATAAGAAGGAACATGCCCGACACTTGCGTTTGGTCTTAGACATTTTGAGAACCGAGCACCTCTATGCAAAATTCTCGAAATGTGAGTTTTGGTTGGAAGAAGTTATGTTTCTCGGCCATGTGATTTCGGCCGAAGGGGTTCGTGTAGACCCGCGAAGATCGAGCGGTGCTAGAGAGGCACCGCCTAAAAATGTTAAGGAGGTTCGTAGCTCTTTGGGCCTTCTTTGGGTATTACCGTCGGTTTGTCGAGGGTTCTCGAAACTCGCTCGACCGCTTACGAAATTACTCCGAAGACCGAAAAGTTTGTTTGGACGGATGAGAGACAATGAGCTTCGATGAACTAAAGAGATGATTGACTTCAGCGCCGATTCTAACTTTACCACATGGTAGCGAAGGCTTTGCGGTTCTGATGGCGCTTGGTCAAGGCACATTTGTGTTCTTATGCGGCATGATAAGACAATAGCTTTTGCGTCACGACAATTAAAGCCTTATGATATGAATTATCCTACTCACGATTTGGAATTGGCAGCAATTGTCTTCGCACTCAAGATTTGGCGGCATTATTTGTATGGTTCACCGTGCCGGATTTATACCGATCACAAGAGCACGAAGTATATTTTGATCGAAGGAACTGAATATGAGGCAATGGCGTTGGTTAGAGTTGATAAAGGATTATGATTTGGAAATTCTTTACCACCCGGGAAAGCCAATGTCGTTGCGGATGCTCGAGCCGCAAATCGGCATCTCTTCAAATGCTCGAGGTTTTACGTCCCAGGGCGAAAATTCGTCAAGATTTAATTGAGCAAGGGATAGAAGTTTGGCTTCAACGAGTACGAGGGGCAGTTGTGTACTCTCGAAATTACTTCGTCCTTAGTTGACGACATAAAAGGGAAGCAAGGAGTGACCCGATGATTTCTCAAGCGAAGGAATATGTGATAAAAGGAAAAGCTCGGCTTTATGGTACATGAGGATAGTATTACGAGATTTGAGGCGGACTTTGTGTTCGAGCGATTTAGAGTTGAGACAGAGAATCCTCCGAGAAGCCCATGCTACGCCTTACTCAATCCACCCCGGAACGAGTAAGATGTACAAAGATTTGAAGCGAAATTTTTGGTGGAATAACATGAAGAAGGATGTTACGGAGTTTGTATTACGGTGCTTGACGTGTCAACAAGTCAAGATCGAACATCAACGACCGGCGGGGTTGTTGAAACCACTTCCTATTCCCGAGTGGAAGTGGGAAAATATCTCAATGGATTTTATAACTGGCATGCCGAGAACTCGGACTGGAATGAATATGATTTGGGTAATTGTCGACCGATTGACCAAGTCTGCACACTTCTTGGGTATTAAGGATACTTGGGGACCGGATAGATTGGCTCGAACCTTTATCGCTGAGATCGTGAGGTTACACGGTGCCCCCAAGACCATTGTTTCTGATCGAGACGGCCGTTTCGTATCGCATTTTTGGCAGGCCGTTCATCAGGCTCTGGGTACTGAGTTGAGATTGAGCACTTCCTTTCATCCTCAGTCGGACGGTCAGACAGAGAGGACGATTCAGACGTTGGAGGATATGTTGCGGGCTTGTGCCTTAGACTGGAGTAATGATTGGGAGCTTCACTTGCCGTTGATCGAGTTTGCTTACAATAATAGTTGGCATGCGTCGATCAAAATGGCACCCTTCGAGGCACTCTATGGTAGGCGATGTAGGTCGCCATTATGTTGGAACGAGGCTTCTGAGCTAGTTGGGACGGAACCGGATATGTTGTTGGAGACCAAGGAAAAGATTTCTATTATCCAAGATCGACATCGATCGCCCGAGTCGTCGAAATCTTACGCCGATACTCGTCGTCGACCCTTGGAGTTTGAAGTGGGGGATCATGTCTTGCTCAAAGTATCGCCGACCAGAGGAGTTTTCCGCTTCGGGAAAAAGGGGAAACTCAGTCCAAGGTATATCGGACCTTTCGAGATTTGGGACAGAGTTGGAGATTTAGCTTATCGTTTGGCGTTACCTCCAGCTTTGAGTCACTTCCATAGTGTTTTTCATGTGTCCCAGTTGAGGAAGTACGTACCGGATCCGAGCCACATTATCGACTACAGTGAGATTGACGTAGCCGAGGATATTACCTTTCCGGAGAAACCCGTGAAGATTCTTGAGCGCCGTGAGAAACAACTTCGGCATAAGACCATTCCACTGGTTAAAGTGCAATGGTCGAGGCATGGAGTCGAGGAGGCGACTTGGGAGACGGAAGAGAAGATGCGGGTGGAATACCCCGAACTATTTATTCCTTAAGTTTCGGGACGAAACTTCTTTTTAGAGGGGGAGAATGTAATACCCGGTCGAAAGTCATGTCATTTCAAACCTTTTCATATTCTTCGAATCGTGATTTGTTGAGCGAACCCTTGTAATCATTGCTTGGAACCACCGTTTTGGGGTTTCCGTACTTCTATTTTCATGTTATTGTTGCCCGGACATTGAATCCTATTACTGTTATTCTCTTCCCGGGTCATTTTCCATCATTTTAGGACCCCAAGGGGGTGTGAGCCGAGGCACAAGGAGCATGCGCCGCGGCACACACATTTTCTAAACCTGGCCGAGCGGATCGTATGCAGGTGCCGCGGCACGCGGCCAGATCTTGGCGGCGCACACTGACAGTCGGTGCCAGCACACCTAAGTGAGCCACGGCACACTTGTGTTGCATCCTCAGCCATAAACCGCTTGTACCGGGTGCCGCGGCACACCTGGGCTGAGCCGCGGCACACTGCCGAAACCTGGGAACAATTTTTAGGTGCGTGCGCGGCACACACTGGCCGAGCCGCGGCACACAATGCGGTCAATCGCATAATTCGGCTTTTAAGCGAGATTTCAGCCCTCTTCCCCATTTCCTTCTTCCACTGCGAGAGAGAGTTTGAGGGAGGAGTTTTCTCACATCTATCACTTGTGTGTTGGAGATTTACCGCTTTCACTCGATTGGGAAGCCCGGATAGTCGATCTAACGCGTATTCCTTGGATCATAGAGCTTGGATATTCAAGAGGTAATTTCTTCGACATCTTGACTTCTCGATTTTGTGTGGGTATTGACGTTTTGGATGATTAAATCATGGTGTATGGTGTGATATATGCGTGATTATGGACATATTTGAGTATTCATCGGATTATTGAAAGATTATTCAAGAACACTTTGACTTTTGTGTTGGATTTTGGGGGTTTTCGTAGATTCGTCCGTTTTGTCCGATTGAAGCTTGAGAACCTTGAGATTTTGATATATCTATACCGTATGAGTGTTTTCTTCCGATTTTACGGGTTGGATTGTGCCGTTTTCGGACTTGTGGGAGTTTGGGCGATTTCCCAACCTTCAGTTATCCACCCGTATATTTTCTTGAATCGTAGACGAGTTTCGGGAGTCTCTTCGTGTAATTTGAGTATGGATAATTAATTGTCATATTCCTTGCGAATCGTTTAGGTGCCGGAAGCGCGTTCTCGGACCTACCGAACTCATACCTTTCCTCCGTTCGATTTCTCGATGTCTCAAAGGCAAGTATACATTTATGATTGTACGTTCTCGACTTTGAAAGTAAGAAATATTGATGGCATATCATGAACGAACCGTTTTTACGGCATTCATAGATATATTGTTGGCATGTAATGAACGAACCGTTTTGACGGCATTCCTACATGTATCGGCGTATGAGGTGAACGAACCGTTTCTACGGCATTCACATACGTAACGACGTATGAGGTGAACGAACCGTTTCTACGGCATTCACATACGTCTTATGAGATTTTAGTTATTCCGGAATACTAATCTTGAATTGATGAATTGACGGTTACATTTACTTTATTGTCGAGGAGTATTGTGTTTCATATTGATATACTTGCACTATCTATTCGACGGCTAACCCCTTTACGGGGGAAATACGTTTCATGTATTTCAGGTTCTAGGAGGTCGGACAGGCAGGTATCGGGTCGGCACGAAGATGGTGGGCAAGTGTGATACTGTGTCTTTCTTCCAGTTATGTTTGGAGTTCCCGTTCAGTGTTGTGGTACTGGATTGGCTTTTGAATACTCGAGTATTGTTTTCCCTTTTCCTTGATGTTCCGGCCTGTGTTTGTCGAAGTATTGATTCGAGTTGTGATGTTTATGAATACATTGGTTATGTTTCGAATACCTTTGTATTGTTTTTCATTCTATTGTGTGTAGACCTTATCGGTCAAATTATATGGTTCCACGTATGTTAGCCTTGTGGGTCCCACGACGGGGCTTACGGCGCTGTAATATCCTTGAATAACTTGGGGGTGTTACAAATTATTTATCATGTGAGTTATGCGATCTTGCATATTCACAGATCTAAACTCATCTCCAATAGTTAACCCGGTGATTTTACTTTCAGCCAGAGGTTTTGGGATTATTCCCAACACTCTTACTCCTTCCATATAGGCAGAAGCAGCAGCTCGTCCCATTAATCCTAGACTTCCTCCTCCGTAAACTACATGAATGCATTTTTCTCCTAAGGTACGACCCAAGTTGTGGGCTGCTTCAGTAAAGCATGCCTCTTTTCCAGAATTAGCTCCACCAAAATGCATACTGTGTTAAATTTTTTTGTTGAAGATGATGACTCCATTTTTGAAAAGAAAATTTTTTTTAGAGAGAAACAGAGAAAAGTGCAAGTTTGAGGGATGAATGAAAGAAACCAGTAGAAAGTTTATTTATAGAAGAAAAAGAAGGTAAAAATTGTTTAACAAGTTTGTGATTGCGTTTGATTGTGCTTCAACTACTCAATAGAATAATGAAAGCTTTTATCGCGTATCACATTTTTTATTCAGAAAATCTCACCACACGACAAAAATAAAAGATACTTACGCGTATGTACAGTAGTTGTGATTGTGGCTCACATCTTCCTCTGATTTTACGTTCAGAAACGGCCTAAATGCCTTCTATGAGTCGGGGAGAAGCTTCCCATCCAATTTTCTTACAAATTGGCAAACAGGGTCTTTTAACGTCAGATTCCTAAGACGTTGTTCATATTCTGGTTTGAATTTATTCCACAAACATTGAATTCCGTAATACACAAGTCCACTAGGATGCGTGTCAAGAGAAATTTCGATATTATCTAAATTCTCCTTATTCAGACCATCATTAATGAACTGAATTTTATCTTTTCTGTTTGTAGATGGAATTCCTAAAGATCGATATTTTGCATTACAGTTCCATCTAGCACATTTATAGCAAACGGCTAGAATCTTTGCTCGTCGTTTCTTGGCATATGAACTTTTTCCAAGCCCTGGTAAAAATCTAGTTGGTGTTTCTGTGAATTCACCTTCTATTCTTACTTTGGATTCGATAATGAATCTTATGTCAAAAGGTATGCTTTTATTCGTAAGCAACCTCATCCTCTCAAGCCTTGTCTTGTAAATTTTTAAAATTGCATTTTTGCTTAGAAAGGGAAATCTTTTTTCAATTTTAAACAATGTTTCGTCCATGATAAAAAACAAAAATAAAAAGACAATGAAAATAATTAAAAAAAAATATATACAAATATCAGTTGTTGTGGAAAACTGAAAAATCCGACTTTAATAGTCACGGAGTACCGTTATCCGCCACTTGACCGGACAAACACAATTTAGTACTAAGTCACAACGTCGAGAAATTTGTACCTATAAAAATAGTTTACAATGTAAGATTTCAAATATAACTTATACCTCCCCGGCAACGGCGCCAAAAACTTGACACGCTTTTAGTGTAACTATCGCAAGTGCACGATATCGTATCAAGTAGTAAAGTGGACTTTTTGAGTCCGGTTTATCGATCCCACAAGGAAGTTTTGTTATAATTTGAATTATACCCTATTAGTCTATTTTTATAGATACTTAAGATGAGTGAAACACACAATTAAAAAGTTTTGTTTAATAATTGCAAAGAAATTGCAATAATAGTTCTAATATTATAAGGAAATAAAAAGATAGCAATAATAATAGATTGATTATCGATAAAATGAAATAGTTGGGATTACAAACTTAGTTCGTCATTAGTTATAAAAGATGTATTGGAGATCATAAGATGAATTTACTTATTATGTTGTGTAGATTCGATTTTCCTTAAAAAGACGGTTTCTCTTTCGAACTATAAAACGTCCCTTACATATTGAATCAATCCACTATATTTCTATGTTGATTGGCTTCAATACATAGCATTAGGATTTATGAAAATAACTCAAACAACCATCTAAGGACTAGGGGTATATTTCTATCCCCTAGAACAACTTAGAGTGAAGATCATTTGATCTAATCAAACATATTTTCTTTCGAAACATATGAAGACCATAAATATCTTCATTAATTGGCCAAATAAATAAAGATTGTTAAAACAATGAAAATCACACACAATAATAAGTAATTCACAATAGATCTTTTATACAAACATAAATAACATGACTAACCTTGTTTATAATTCCAACTAAAGATTACTTAGCCCATGAAGGGTTTATTACACATATTACAAGCTTTGGTGGTCATGTTTAGTTGAATCAAGAGAAAGAATTGATCCTAACTCCCTTAGTAGATAAAGGAGATAGAAACAATAAACTCTCTGAACAACATATGTTATACCACACTTACAAAGATCACTCAAGAACACAAGTGTGTTCTTCACACAAAAAGAAAAGTTTACAAGAAAATGGAAAATTATAAGATGAATGGTGAATGATGAAGGATCTAAGGGGTCTATTTATACACCTAAAGTCATCTAATAGCTCCAAAACTCCAGCATTATTACATTAGATCGGATCAATGCCATCCCCTCAATAATACACAAAAGTATAAAAATTAGACAAATCATAGCAATCTGTCAAGAGTTACGGCCGTAACATTCGGGAGTTACGGCCGTAACTAGTGACTTCTGCCGTAACCCCCAATGTTACGGCCGTAACGTAACTTCGTAAATTTGTTCACTTGAAGCTTTGATAGTTACGTTTTCAGCCCAGAATTTCTCAGACTTTGCGTTTTTGCCCCAGATCTTCTTTGGATGATAACTTTTGATATATAACTCTGATTTTGAATCCGGAAAGACTGCCGAATTCGTCCCGGAAAGCCCTACAACATGAATATATCAAAATTCAATAAAGAGAATATTTATTAAACATGTTGTTTCTTGAGTAATTCAGTTATTTAATCCGATCATCATTCGATAAAAATAAAATTATTAAAACTAATAAATTACAAGCAAAAAACGAGTAGACTAGCTCAATTATGGTTGAATTTTATCGATACAAACCATGGATAAGTGTACAAAACTGACACTTATCAACTGGCGAGGAGATCGGTTCGCTAAGAAATCCAACACCATCGGCGGGCAAGATGGATCTGCGCGACGGATCCTGCATCAAAACAACAAAAAAAGTTAACACAACTCCTATGCAAATGACAAGTTTCAACTCAGCAAGCAAAGTCTACCTCTCGGCTCTCTCAGGATCGCGACCGAAGTATGGCTTCCCGCGAGGGGTCTCTGCTTCGGCGATCGCCATCTCCCGCAGGAAAGCCGCGAAGGGAGCTGGCTCATTCTCCGAAGGAACAACGGTGATCGGAGGAGCGGCGATCGGCACCTCATGTAACACCCCCAGACCACTCGGGAATATTACAGCGCCATAGACCCTCTCCGTGAGGATCTACCAGGCTAAATACAGAAACACCACAATACAATACGATACATTACATACCGACATGGGTAATTAACGGACCATTAGACCGATTTGGTCTTTACCACAACATACACATCAACCCAACATTACTCTTTCTCGTAACTCATACCCACACATGGGTTAACATAAATCAACATTCCCGTAAAACGGAAATAATAGACACAACGGAAGGAAAAAACAACAAGACATCACCAAAAGACTCAACACCGGTCTTCATGTGATTAGTATCATCGTCTTCCATCATCCTTCGTAACAATCCTGTGAATTGCTCCCCGGCAACCTGCAAGTACCTGGACGCAAAACAGACATCACCCCCCGAATACTCGGGGGTTAGCAAAACTCCACTGTTTTGCTAGTGCAAGTATAAATACAAAGACAAGCCATACATATCATACTCCAAGAACATAGAAATCATGAATATACTTCCCGAGATAATTCGCTTGATCAAACAGTTTGAATTATGAAAAATAGGAAATAAAACCATTTTACATCTTACAAAACATTGTACGGTCTCGGGAGTTTTGAAAGCATTTGGGGTTTAAGAATTTTCAAGCCTTTCGAAACACTTAGGGACATAGCCCAACAATCGTTTATTTCAAAATACAATTCCGATAGCAGATAACAGGGTCCACGACCCAATCATAATATTCCAATCACAACACAGGGGTCCACGACCCAAATCATCCACATCACATACTCGCAAGAATAACCCGATGGAAATTACACCGTGTCAAACATTACCATGACAACAGTCTCACTCAACATACCACAGAGCTACAATGCACAGAGCAACCACAGGACTCACGTACCCTTACCAAATTATCACAGTCAAGGGACAAATCACACACAACACACTTACTGGTGCCATTCCAGCCAAGTACGATACCATTTGAACTGCCATTCTAATCAGACGAAATATGCGCCAAAGATCACAGTTCTCCAACAAAACATTTCAAAGTTAACCGTTGGTACGAGACTCACGGCCTCCGTACCCCGCAGAGCCCCGTCGGACATCCCTGGGTGGTTAACCCTAGTTCGCGATACGCACACACACGGTAATACGTATCCCTAGAGGCCTCGTCAGACCGTCCCTAGGTGAACATACACATATCATCCACAACGCCACGAGAAGCCATAATTCGAATACTAGAATATGCATACAAATGCTAGGTACTTCGCTAGAATGGCCACTTTAACCAACATATACTCACAATCAATGTCACACAACGACAAGCAAATAACAATGTCAAACAACACCAAGTGTCCCAACCTCCTTACGAAGGAGTAACAACTAATATCACACAACGTCACATATTCACCGTATAATTACACATCTCAATACACAATCCTCGGCAACTATTTACGGTCTACTAAATTCACTAAAATATGTTCAATATCTTCCATCACACGACAATGATACACATAATCAGAAAACAAATTTATTCACAAAGCCTACGAGTTATCTTCGAAGGAAAACCTTTATCAAAAGCATACCGATCCTTTTAAAAGTTTATTAAAACATTCGGATTGCACATAAAATCATTTATCAATGATTCCGTCTACGAAACATAAAAAGTATGGGCAAGATACTTGCCTCGGTACCGCAAGAAACGAAACAACGAACGAACACGGTCGGATAGCCCTCGAACTTCCGAAAACGACCATGAATTCGACAACCTCACGATCGCTACGAAATTAACATCACCACGGGTAAATAACGTTAAACGGAATCCGAATCAACCGGAAAAACAACAAGGATCCGAGGGCTCCTTCGAAGAAATCGGAAATCAAGTCCCGGGTGATAGAATCGATATATGAGTTACAAAATCCGAAGATCATGGCCAAGACAACAAGAATACCATAATAAATTCATCCACCACGGATTAAATCGAAGAATCACGAAGAAACCCCCAAAATTACATAACTAGGGTTCTACGGAAGAATTACATCGATCCGACGAAGAACAAGGATTGGATGATGATATAATTGACAAGGATCTTCCAAAACGTCTTGGAATTGAGTAGAATCGACCAAGAACCCTATTTCCCGTCGCACCCGTCCGATAGCCGCAAGAAAAGTGAAGAAAATGAGTAAAAATGGGCTGCCAGGCCTTATATAGCCGGACACTGCCGGACGCTTACGGCCGTAACCGGAAGTGCCTTACGGCCGTAACTCGGCCCTTACGGCCGTACTCGGCAGGCCTTACGGCCGTAACCGGCATTCGTCAAAAAATCTGCCCAGCAACTGTCGGACACTTACGGTCGTAACTGGCACACATTACGGCCGTAATCGGCCTTCGTCCGGAAGATGCCCAGCGCCTGTACGGCCGTACCCGATCACGCCTTACGGCCGTGACTGGCACACATTACGGCCTTAACCGTCACCTTACGGCCGTAACTCGGCCAGGCCAGGCCCTGCTCCAGCCGTGACTCGGCCGTGGCCATTCCGATGGCCCAGACGACCCCGATACCCGAACCTGAGTAAAAACCAGAGATACGGTTACGAAGTACTCGCAAAGACGAATCCAAGCGCTAAGAGAACACACGATTCCGACCACCCGAAGTGTCGGAATTCGACAACGGAAGTAATTACCCCAAACTTTGGGAAATTACAAAAATGGCCCAAAACGTCCGAAAATCACGATACGTGATCGAATAACCAAACCGAAGATCGCAACATGAATAATAACATTGAATGAACTTATGAGAAACTCGAAACAATAGTTTCGAATGAGATTCGCAAGAATCGAACTCAAGTGCGGAAAAGTCGTCAAAAAGCACGGAACTCAACAAAACGACACCGAAACAAACTCGGATGACAAAAAGTGCAGAATTAATCATTCTTGGAATGACAAAATGGTCATGAGCGAGTCGTCAAAACGGACTTTCGCCAAAGAAAAGAAATTACCGGAAATCGAAATTACGGGTATTACACCTCACTGGCAGGGGCAGAAACTGGAGTTTCTGCCGACCTCTGCCATTTGCGATTCGTCCGAAGCCCCTCCTTCCGGACTTCCTCCTCGGCCACGATCGGCTCCACGCGAGGCTCCGCCTCCGGGATGATAGGTAACGCCACAAGAGGAGCCCGCGATGACTTCGTCTGGCGGAGACGACCCAAAACTCCGGGGTTCGACATGGCAATCTCTGGTGGGGGTTCCACAAAGCGAGGAATGCGAACCTGTGCGATAAGAACAATCAGGCCACAGTTAGTCATATTTCTCCAAAAAGGACGATCGCCCAGCAAATGGAGATCGTAGAAATTCATACCTGAGACCGAGAGATGTCTCGGAAAACGGAACAGGTGAGCGGACAACCAACGACTCTCCTTATTGATCCGGCTAGCGTTCAGGTCGTCGTCCGACAAACTCCGTATCCGCTCCCAGACGACTAGGAAATCAAAAGGCAACTCTTCGATCGCCGGAATGTGGAAACCTGCAAAAGCAAATTCAAATTAGATCAGTTCAGAACATATCCGAACTAAGGGAGAGTCTGAACCCTTACCGGGATTTCTCTCCCGAAAACCAGTGGGAATCTCCAGCTCGCCAGTGGGATTTCGCTCGCTGAGGCTCTCCAGGTACCGGTGACCCAGGACCACTTCGCCGGATCGCCCCGTGCCTTGTTCGGGACTCCAAGGATCACCTAACCGGATCGGCCTGGTATATGATAGCCTCCGACCGACCCTTTCTGAACCATCAGCTTGAACAGGTGGTTCATCTCCGACGGCGAAGGAAGGCGGTACAGTCGGTGACCGCCGAACAAGGTGAGGGTACAAATTATCTGGAGCCAAGCATTTGGCGTCAGCTGGAGAGGCGCCACGTTCCAGGCAGCCAACAGATGGGAGACTGGGAACGACAAGGGGAACCGCAACCCTGCCTCCATGATCGCTTCGTTCACAGCGACCATCCCCTCCGGAGGCTGATCATCTCTCTCATTCTCGGCCGGCACAAAGAGATCCACGTCTGAGGGGATATGAAACCTCGTCCTCCAGACGGCCAGATCCTTCCTGGTCGCCGAACTCCTGATTTGGCCAAGCGACCACAGAGATCGCAGAGCAGCCCAAAATAGCGATCGCTTGGGAGGTTGATAAGGGTGAGAGATTGAATACTCCCGGAAATCAAATCTTGGAGACGGACCGGCCAGCCCCTCCATAATCTCAGCAAATGCCACATAAGCCCGGCCAAAGGCACTGTGCTGCTCCCAGTAGGCCCTGACCGCAAGATCTCTCTCCATCTGCGAGCGCCTATGCTCGACGGCCGCCTCCTTAGCCACGTCGGCCTCGGTGAACAGCGCCTCCACCTCCGCAGGGTCAATTCCGGCCCGAATAGCCTCAGCGGCCGTCTCCAGATGGAATTCAGCGGTGGATCCTCCCCGGACATCAGAAGTCCCAACGGCAGAGGAAGTGCCCACTCCATGTGAAGAAGATGTTCCAGCCATTTTTGAAGAAAAGAGGAGAAGAGGAATGTTCGTCTTACCCAAAAATGAAATCGACCGACGATCGGCAATAAGATCTTCAGAAAAATCTTCAGCAAGTCCTTCTTTCTCCAGTAAATGCGCGTGAGAATGAAGACTGCAACACTACGCCCTTTTTTAGGAGATGGCAGGGACCCGTTTGCAATAAGGGAGAATCTCAGGGGTCGGATCTCAAGCGTCGCAATTAAGACTCCCTTGAAACCCGCATACGCGTCAGTCGAGGAGTCATAAATGACCGTCGGTCTACCCCAACAGGAACCCGACACGTGTCCCAGAGACTATTCCGCATCCGCTGCAATTTCCCGCTCATTTCAGCGACCTACGAGATCGTCCAAACTCAGAATCTATCAGCTCAAAGACGATCGCCATTTCAGTAAAACGCAGAGTCACTCGTCGAAAGTTCAGCGATCGCCAGCAGAACCACCTCGCCCCATGTTTCCAACATAGGAGCGAGCTGGGGGGCAATTGTTGTATCGAGATTTATTCGACTCGACAGGCGATCGACTCCAAGGCTGAGCGACCGAGTCCACACCAATCAAACTATGGCTAACTCGCCTAATCGAAGATACCAGCCCACCATCGAGTACCTAGCGATCGACTCCCAAGGCGATCCCCCTTTGGCATCTGGCGATCGACTCTAGTGCCCATCTAAGGACAACCGACCTACGCCCCGAACAGAGTCGATCGTCCAGCAAAGCCATTAAAGACTGGATCTCGGAACAGCACCCACGTGCAGATCCACAAAAGGCGCTGACAGACAAGACCTTTGACTCCAGCGTGTCACCTCCCTCACCTACTGACAGGGCCGCCGAAAGTTACAAAGTGGGACCGCCCGTGACAGCGACTCAGGACGCGTGCAGGCTCCTCATTGGACCATACAGCTGGCTGCCAGCAGCAGCCGCGGACTTTAAGGGAACAAGCCCATGTGCTAAAAGACGATCGCCCAACTATTATAATACAGCAAAGGCGATCGCCCGGCATATCCAAGTCCTATAAAGAGAGAACCTCCACCGGCTGAAAAAAGGTTCCGAATTCATTCACTGATATTCCGAATTCATTCACAGAAATACAGAAGAACATACATACCATCAAGCTCCCAGCTTTCTCGCCGGAATCTGCCTCAGGATCTCTCTCTCAGAATCTCTCATCCAGAAGACGATCGGCAGAGGCAAGAAGTCTCCACAAGGCAGATTCCAAGAGATCCATAAGCCCATGAACTCAAGCATACAACTAATACACGCCGTGAGAGACTGTCGATCTCTCACCGTCGTCACTGTTCATCTCCGTTGTTACAAGAACTCACAGAGCATCATATCTGGTTCTTCCGGCAATCTACACGCTCACTAGCTAAGATAACAAGAATCTTTACACTCATTGTAACTGTATTCTTACATTAATACTTGTATCTCCGAATATTTGTATTAATACTATCTCGCGAGAGCATTCAAGCCCGGGACTAACAACCCCGGCAAATCTTGTGTTATTTATCTTTCCCGCGGAAGTGTTCTCGCATTTGTTTGCTATCCATCCATTCCAGTAATATCTATCTCCGGATAATATTTTGGGTAGCAACAGTATGTCGGGGTAATATTTTTGGGGAAAGTTGATAAATTCCTAGAGTGCATTAGATGCCTTTGGTTATGACAAATCAAACCCCTATAAACCGTATGGGTTGCCGGGTAAGATTCAATTGTCAGACTAATAGGAGTTGACGGTTTAAACTTAGATAGTTCAGCGAGCCATAGAAACCGAATGGGTTGAGGGCAAGTGAACTAGGGGTAAAAGAAGATCGAATCATCCATTAGATGGGTTGGTATTAGACACCACTTTATAAAGAATAATAGAATAGAAACTGTATGGTTTGCCCTCTATTAAACTTTGTAAAGAAATCGATCACCACTATGAAGTCACCCATGACTTCCGGATTATAACATGGGAGTGTATAGTTCCGATAAAATTACTGGGAGCCGAGACAAAAATTATACAAGCCCTTAAATTCTATACTCGGTCATAATTAAACAAGTCACTAATTGAATCTTGTCTAAATCTTTACAAAAAACGAAACTGAATCTCTCTAAAAATGGCTAAAAACCCACTTGCAATACTACTTGAAAAGAATCTCCTAACTGGACACAATTTTGTTGACTGGTTGTGGAATCTAATGATTGTACTCAGTATGGAGTCTCTGGGATACATCTTGGAGGCGGACATTCCACCGAATCCAATCCGGACCAGGGGTAATCAGGAAGATATTGATGTCCATGAAAAATGGGTCAAGGATGACGTGCTAGTCCGTGGCTTTATGATGGGCTCAATGACTAATGAGCTGCAGAGAGCGCACGATAAAATGACTTCTGCTAGGCATATTCTCGCACACTTGACCGAACTTTATGGAGAGCACAGCAGGACTGCTAGATATGAGATATCGAAGCAGTTGTTCAGTGCTAGGATGAAGGAAGGGGAGAAAGTGGGAGACCACGTCCTTAAGATGATCTCTATGATTGAGAGGATCGAGGTGCTCAACTTTAATATTGGATTTATCCCTTCAAATTGATCTCATTCTTCAATCTCTCCCTGACTCTTTCACGCAGTTTGTAATGAATTTCAATTGTAATGAAATTACATGCACATTAGCTGGGCTAATGAATAAACTGGTGACGGCACAGTCTAACATGAAGACTAAACCGAGAGAGGCTGCTCTTGTGATTTCTTCTGGGCCTCGGAGGTCTAAAAACAAGAAGAAAAAGACCTACGAGCAGTACAAACCCAAGAAAGGGGTACAGAAAGGAAAGGGCAAGGCCCGAAAGGTTCAAAAGGTATACGGTCCAAAACCTATAGACAAATGCCTTGAATGCGGTGATATGGGTCACTGGCGAAGGACTTGTCCTAAGATTAATGGCGCATCGGGTACGGAACTTTTTGTTTTTGAAACTAATTGTTCCGCTACTGTACATTCTGCTTCATGGATTCTGGATTCAGGTGCCACTTCTCATATTTGTACTATGAATCAGGATCTGGAACGAAGTAGAAAACTTGAAGCTGGGGAAATAATGATCACTGTCGGAAGCGGACAAAGTGTCGAGGCAACCGATATTGGATCAATCCTACTGGGTTTAGAATCTGGTTTTATTTTGACATTAGATGAAGTACTTGTTTTGCCCAAGGGGCATAAAAACATTGTATCCATTCCAGTCTTGGACCAGAAAGGATTTTGTTTTTTCATTGGAAATGGTAGTTGTAAAATTTATTTTCGAAATAAATTGGTTGGCACAGCTACATTGTTGAATGGTTTATATCATCTGAACATGCAAAATAAAATGGTAGTGAACACTATAACTAGGAAATGTGGTAGGCAAGATACTAATCAAGCTCTTAAATGGCACCTTAGACTTGATCATGTTGGTCAGACCAAGGTTCAGAAAATGGAGAAAGATGGAATTTTAAGTCCATTGGGTGCAGAACCCTATCCAACTTGTGAATCTTGCCTTGGAGGCAAAATGACTAAGTCCCCCTTCACAGGGACTTTTGAAAGGGCTGCTGATAAACTTGGATTGGTACATACCAACGTTTGTGGTGCTTTAGAAATGGCCCGAGATGGATATCAATATTTCATAACGTTCACATATGATCGTACTAGGTATGGGATTGTGTACTTAATGAAACATAAATCCGAAGCCTTTACTAAATTCAAAGAATTTAAGGCCCTAGTTGAAAAACAAACTGGATGTCATATCAAAACACTTCAGTCGGACCGAGGTGGCGAATATATGAGCACAGAGTTTGATGAGTTCCTTAAGGAACATGGAATAGTTTCACAATTCACGCCGCCAGGAACCCAACAGTTAAATGGTGTTTCAGAAAGGAGAAATCGGACTTTGTTGGACATGGTTCGCTCCATGTTAAATTACACTGATTTACCAATTTACCTGTGGGGGTATGCCTTACTAACCGCTGCCTATATCCTAAATAGATGTCCTTACAAATCCGTTCCTATCATTCCGCATGAGATGTGGAAGGGTAAAAAACCAAGTCTTAATCACATAAGGATTTAAGGATGTCCAGCCTATGTCAAAAAGGCTAAAGTGGACAAACTGGAAGCGAGGTCCATCAAAGGAAGTTTCATTGGATACTCAGAGGACTCGATGGGTTATCTATTCTACATGCCAGAAGACCATAAGGTCATTGTGGCATTACAAGCGCACTTTCTTGAGAATGAATTCATTCATGAAGGTGGCTCGGGTAGAAATATCTCTTTGGAAGAGCGTAATGAAAATCCTAAGGAGACATCTAATCAGGGATCAAGAACCGAACCTATTGTAACACAACCTCCACTTCGAAGGTCTGATAAGGTGTCTCACTTACCTTAGAGGTATGGCTATACACATGTCGAGGAACTGGGTCTCCACGACACACCTGATGGTCGTGAGGACGACCCCTTCGATTTGATGAAGCAGTCAGAGGACTTTGACTTCGTGTGAAATGAGGAGGAACCATGTGTTTACAAAAGGGTCAGTGGGAGCAACATTGCGTTCTTAGTACTATATGTAGATGATATTCTACTTATAGGAAATAACGTAGCAATGCTCAGCACTATGAATGCTTGGCTTTCTAAAACGTTCTCCATGAAAGACTTGGGAGAAGCTTCTTATATTCTAGGGATCCGTCTTTACAGAGATAGACCGCGAAGACTGATAGGACTTTCCCAATCCCTCTATATAGATAAAATCCTGAGAAGATTCAAGATAGATGAATCTAAAATAGGGTTCCTTCCCATGCGACATGGAATTCATCTCACCACGAAAATGTGTCCTCAAAGTGAGGAAGACAAGAGAGATGAGTAAGGTACCCTATGCCTCGACAGTGGGTAGCCTCATGTACGCTATGTTGTGAACAAGACCGGACTTAGCCTACACTGTGAGTATGGTAAGCCGATTTCAAGCAAACCCGGGTAGGGAACACTGGACTGCCGTAAAGAACATTCTTAAGTACTTAAGAAGAACTAGAGATTTGGTTCTTACTTACGGTGATGGAAAACTGAAGGCGATTGGATTCACCGATTCTGATTTTCAAGGAGACAATGACGACTCTAAGTCGACATCTGGGTATTTATTTACTCTCAATGGAGGAGCAGTATCTTGGAGAAGCTCCAAGCAAACCACTACTCCAGATTCCACATGCCAAGCAGAGTATCAAGCTGCCTCAGAGGCTAGCAAAGAAGCATTTTGGATGCAGAAGTTTATGCAAGAACTTCAAGTGGTGCCTAATGCGGAGCTGCCTATATCACTATTCTGTGATAATGATGGAGCTGTCGCCCAAGCCAAGGAGCCTAGGGCTTACCACAACACTAAGCATATAGAGAGAAAATACCACATTGTTTGAGAGATGGTGGAAAAAGGATATGTTTCATTGCAAAGAGTAGACTCAGAAGACAATGTCTCTGACCCGCTGACTAAGCCATTATCTCAGGCTGTCTTAGAAAGACATCTGAAGAACAAGGGTATTGGATACCATGATGTGTGGCATTGAGTGCAAGTGGGAGATTGTTAGGAATATGCCCTCGAATGCCACTCAGGGGATGAGAGAGTAAGGGCATTGTACTTGTAATTATGGAATAATTAATAAAAAGGAAATACGATTCATTCATTGTTTATTGTATTTCAATTGCATTCTTGACTTGGTAAATATTGAAGTGAAGTCCATGTAAATATATCGAACATTCCATTCTCATTATGGGATAAGAGAAAATGCACTGGAAGTGTTTAAAGTTTATTTACGTAAATTGTTCGCAAGTCAATAAACTTAAAATGGGCATTAAGTTTTAATATGACTTGTATAACTGATGTTAGGACGTGTGCACGTCTTGATAGCATAGTTATAAGTATATTGGTGGGGCCAGTATACTCGAACACGACTCATACTCGATTCAGTCACACGGTATTCACTCTCGGAGGGTCGATGACGAATCTAAAGGTTGTGATAGTAGACGTGGACCTTTGACTTGAGGGTTCAGTAGAAGATGTGCCTGTGACATTTAGTTTGTCATTAGAGTAGTTAGACTCATTTGCTTAATTGCTGAGTCGACCTCGAAGTGCGGACCATACGGGCAGGTAGCAGTCTTTACTGTATGCCAAGAAAGGATTCTATCTCCTTTTAGTGAGCAGGCGAATGTCCTATACGGTTAATGGCAAATAAGATCATAAGTCTTTGGCCAAAGCATTCTGATATAATCGTATTAGATACACTATTAATCAGTCGGTCTTGATTTGCATTAACACATGTATAGAGTCTAGTCAACAGTAGGGTTTGACTTTACCGTGATCCAAAGACTTGACCGGGACATCTGATGAATGGTCTATACATATATATAATATTCACGACATAATGGTTCAGGAATGACCCCTTCATTCGTTCTCTGTCGGGATTTACAGTGCGGCCCGCTAGGCTGGCTAAGTGCTGCCCGCACTCATTGGTTCCTCCCAATGCCGGCTGAGACGGACCTACGGAGTCGCGCATCAGGAGTGTTGACGGATAAATGTGAATTTATTATCTCTCTATTAATATTAGATATTGAATATCTAATTATGATTTATTGGATAAATCAAATGGCGGTATTATGAATTAAATTTAAGTTACCGGGTAATTAATTTAATTCAAAAATTATATTTCTTAGAGAAATATATTTGTATTTGATATTATTAGATTAATTAATTAATATAAACACATTGATGGTTAAAAGGAGTGTATTTAACGGAGTCATTTGACGAACGTCCGGTACACGAGCCGAGTGGCTCGGCTCGTTTCTAGGAAACTTCCATGGGCCGCCCCCGTTCCCCACCTCACATGAATTAATTCAACCTTGCATGTTGTATGTCTCGTCATGTTTTGTAGTAATAATGTTGAGATTCTATTCTCACATGATTAATACATGATGTGATATTATTATATGGGATATAATGACCAACTCATCTATAAAGAACATGACTTGATATCATACTTATGAATGCAAGGGTGCTGCTCCTGCCGTGAGAAAACTGGAAGTGAGAGAGGGAGAAGGTTTTCTTCAAGTTTCCACTTTGAGTGAGAAAAATTAAGAAAGAAAAGGATATATAAATTTCTATAGTAATTCCTAGCCGTGTTCTTAGAGAACGGATTGCTATCGAATTTTTTCAGGCAACTTCCGATGCGTGTGAAGTAGAGGCTTCGTATTTTTGGTGCTTGGAACGATGAGATTTCGTGTTCGGGACGGGGTTCGTGCTCGTCATCCATATTTACGAAGATTTATTTCAAAGGCTTTAAGGGTATGATCCTTTATCTTCGTATTTAATTTTTTTCGTATATACGTTATTTGATCGATCCTGTGTGGGATTCGTATTTATTTCCACTGCGTATTTTGTTTTATTTTCGGAATCCCAACAATGCAGGCCTAGTGATCGGCGCACTCGGTCCAGATTTCTCATCTATCTTCTTCTGCTTATTGGTAGCCGCCGACTTAGATTGATTACCATTCCAACCTCTCTTCCCAGAAGATGACTTAACAGATGGTTGAGGACTCAAGTTCTGACTAGCTTCAACCTCTTGAGCTCTGAACACTGTCTCGGTATATGGCAGCACTCCATGACCAGCCACAATGTGACGAATACTCGGGCGTAAACCACTCCGGAACTTAAGGGCCCTCTTGCGGTCAGTATCCACCATGTGCTCCACAAAGAAGCTGATTTGGTTGAATTTCCACTCATATTCTTCAACCGATACGCTCCCTTGCTCAAGGTTCCAGAAATCTCTCTCCATCTTCTCTCGGTAGTGCTGTGGATAGTACTGTTCCATCACTAGTTCTTTGAACCGATCCCAAGTTAATGCAGCACGCTCAGCTGCTGGCCTTAAACACCAATAGCTCATCCACCAACGTCCAGCATCCTCTACCATTTGATACTGGGCGCAAAGAATCTTTTGCGCATCGGTGCATCCAATAAGCTCAAGGGTACGCTCCAGCGACATCAACCATTCGTCGACAAAAGCTGGTCCTTCTCGACCGTTGAATGATGGTGGTGTGAAACGTCGAAACTGTTGCACAACTTGTGCTTGGGTAAGAGCTGGCTCATTATTATAGTGGTTATCTTGACCTCCGTCACCATCACCACCAGCTCCAGCATTGGCTTTCTGACCTCCAAGATTATCAGCACCTCGGTTAGCTGGGCGTCCACGTCCACGAGTTGCCATGGTCCTAGGGTGCATTATAGCCAATAATTTCTCAGAAATCTCTTCATAAGGGATCCAAATAAAAGTATACATCGCGTATAAGGGTTAACTGCTCCCAATAGACGTTCGAGCAATGCATATACTAACACATCTACGTGTGTTTATAAATTTATAAGAAAACGCGTACATATCCAACATTTATTATGAATCTCCATAGCATATCATCTCTAAAATATAAACATGGTATTGCAACATGATTCAAAAGTGCGTTGAATCTCATAACCGTAAAATTTTGTTACGATTACAACATAAACATAACTTGAAATCTGTACCTTTGAGTCGACGTGGAGCGGCGACGGTGGCTGATAATAATCATATGTGCCATTAAAGTTTTAACTATTTGCGAAAAAGAAAATTTTGTTTGAAAAAGAAATTATTTTAACGAGTCTACAGAATCGTAGATCCGCTCTGACACCACTTATGTAGCGACCACTTTTCAAAATGTCCTTTTAAAATAATTTCAAGGGAGATTTAATACCCTTAAGAAAAAAATATTTGAATAATTGCAGCGGAAATTGAAATAAAGTCAACCATTTCGCAAGTAAATAAAAATAAATTCTCAACGTTTCAAACATCCATAATATCCAACATGACATTGAAGCCAAAGTTAAAACTTTAAATGAACAAAATAAATAAAAAAAGCTGATAATTATTATTATCCTGCAACGTCTTTGCCCGCCGCGCCAGACTCCTCAACCTGAAAGGTTTAAATAATGGGGTGAGCTTTCAACTCGCTCAATGAGGAGGGAACGCTTTGTTAAATTTAAGTACATACATGTTGTCAAGTAGATATGAACCTGGTGATTGCTCGAGGGCCATTCATATGCGAACTTTGTGCATACTGTCTACTACTCATTGGAGGCTACAACGTTAATAATATGCAAACTTTGAGCACATTATGCCTACTACTCATTGGAGGCTACAACGTAAATAATATGCAAACTTTGAGCACATTATGCCTACTACTCATTGGAGGCTACAACGTTAAAAATATGCAAACTTTGAGCACATTATGCCTACTACTCATTGGAGGCTACAACCTAAATAATATGCAAACTTTGAGCATATAAATGTTTGGCAAGAAACAAGCATATACACAAGTAACATCATGCATTAAATGAAACAAGCGTAAAATCTCCACCTCGAATTACGTTGATGATCCTTGAAAATTTGGGATGCGAATGCAGTTCAAGTCCTAGGCTCCAAGTCCTCGTCTCCTAAATAACAATTAAATTTTAATATCAAAATAGTGCCCAAAATAAATTAATATAAATTATTGAATTTATAATTGAGTAAAAGAGGTCTATTTAAATATTAAATATTGGCTGGGATCAAATTAAAAGTATTAGATATTGACTCGGGTTAATTTGAAGAAACTTAAAATTAAAGACTAAAATTGAAATACACTAAAAATCTGATTTGGGATCAAATCCAGAAGTTTAGAATTCTGAGGGACTGTAATTGAAGAATTATAAGTAAGTTGACTGGGTCAAAACGAGTTAATTTAGACTGTCTGGGGTTAAATTGAATAACTGGAAAAAGGGCTGGGTTAGATTGGAGAAGTCCAGAAATCTGGGGGTTAAATAGAATAACCCTAAAATTTCTCAGGTATAAAAACCCTTCCTCACGGTTCAGCCATCAATCTCACTTCTCCCTCTCCCTCGATAAACTTATCTCATGAAACTCCTCTGCAAGAAAACACACACACACCCCGACCGCAAGGAATAAAAATAACTCACGCACAAACACACAATCGCACAAACATCGAATCGGTCAGACCCGTCGTGAACTGAACGGATTGGGCGGCGGTGAATGTTCGGCAGCAGGTCGCTGCCAAGGTGTAGGTCCGGCGATGGCAGATATTGAGGAGGAAAAAAAAGGCTTAGCATGCCGGCGACCGTCGGGACCTTACAAACAGTAGCGGTGCGAGCCCGGAAGAGAAACAACGGCATGGTAAGGGTTTGAAGTTTTGGGTCGGGTTCAAAACTAGGGCTTCCTGTTGTTCAGCTTAGGCTCCAGATTTTGGGCGATTTGGGCCAGGTTTTATGACACTAGTTCAAATTTTGGCCCGGGGAGATGGGTTCTGGTTCCTCAAATTTAATTCAGGCTCGGTTAAATTTGGATTCAAGGGGTTCAGGCTCGATTTAACGGGCTGGAAAGAAAACTGGATTGATAGGTTATCTTTTTTTTTGTGATTAAATTCTGCAGGTTTCTGCTGATGATTTAATTTGCAGAAAAGAAAAGAAAAGAAAAGGAGATTAGATTTATAGTCTTAAATTTCTTGATAATCGCGTCGTACAAATCTGAAACAGAAACTTGGAAAGATAGCAAGGTGTAAATAGATTGAGATTACCTCCGGTTATACAAGGAGTTCGGGAGGATGATTTCTAACTGAGATCCTTCTTCCTGCTGAAGACGACTCCTTAGAAAATTGAATCTTAGCCGGAGAAGAGAATTTCACAATTTTGTTGAGAGTTGGTTTGCTGGAGGAATTCAAGAAAATGGAAATTTTTACAGAAGAGCTTAAAGCAGCTCGGATATGAGAGTTGTATTGTAGGTATTACTGCAGATAGATTGTTCTGCCGATTTATTAAGCAGTGTATTGTAAAAACTTTCGTGCTCTATACAATACAGTATTTATACCGTGGAGTTTAGGTTTAATGTTTGTAGTAGAGTTTTGATTTGTGTAGTGTTCTCAATTGTGTAGAGTTCTTGTTGGGTGTGATAACATTAATGATATATTAATGATATAATTATTGTATAAATTTTTTAATTAATCAGCTTACTAATTTCAGATTAAATTAACTAAATTGCTTTAATTAATTTTCATTAGTAACCTATTAATTTATGATTTTAATAATAATGGAATATTAAATTGTTAGAATAATAATAATAGGTTCTTGTTAGAATAATAATAATAATAGGTTCTCGAGACGTGGTACTTTTTTATTTAGTTGTTATGGCTTCTTCTTCATCCTCGGATGGCGCATGGCCATGTCCATTTCGTTATTTTCATTGTTGCCCAGATGGAGAAGTGGGGAATAAAGGGACTCCTCGGTTGATTTCTCATATCAAAAGATTGCATCTTTCCTTAGCTGAACGTAGAGATGTGTTGCGAGAGGCTTTATCTGCGGATCATGGGTTGTACATGGCTATGGAGAAAACATTGAAGGTTTTTGGTCAATGGATGTGTGGGAAGTGTATGAAATTACAGGCAATTAGTCGGGCATGTCATCACCCTGATGGCCTGGTTCGTTTTACCGATAGTGATAGTGGGCACATTATCAGGATTGTGAAACCCCCTATCATAGTGCCTAAGCCCAATGATCATGAGCTGTTTGTATTGGATGTTGTACTCCTTGATCGTGTTTTCAAAGCACCTATCGTTACTGTCAAAAGCATCCCACATGGTTGTCGTATGGCTTTCTTACAGGCGTTGAAAACAACTCTAAACGAAGTAGTCGCTCATCCGGGATCTATTGGAGCGTGGGTTAAGTTGTTACTTCTTCCTCGTTGCACTTTGCAAGTGTTTAAACCCACAAATAGACAAGAAAGCAGATCTGGGAATCGAAAGGCCTTGCAAAATCGTTCAATACTGAGCTCGCTAGCCACATGGGGGAAAGAGGATGGTGTTGCCATTTTAGTCAAAAATATATTAGATGGATCAGGTCCGGTGCCTCTTAACCAAGGGAGCGTTGATATCCAAAAGGAGGAAAATGCTGGTAACACCAACATCAGAGCGTGCCTTCGAAAGGTTGCTGATGGTCACTTTACAGCAGCGGTGAAGGTGTTGTGCTCATCAGGGGTGGCTCCGCATAATGGTGATACTGTGATAGCTTTGGAGGCTAAACATCCACACAAACCACCACCGTGTATGCCGAGCACTATTTATGCTGAGTCTGCCCTTGTTGTGGAGGTTGATAACGTCATTGGTTGTATTAAATCCTTCCCTAAAGGGACTTCTTGTGGGAGGGACTGCTTGCGGTCACAACACATTTTGGATACTTTGTGTGGAGATGGGTCTGCTGTTGCCATTGGTTTATTATGTACTATCACTGCTGTGGTTAATTTGTGGTTAGGGGGAGATGTCCGTCGGCTCTTGCGGAGTTTGTTGCGTCTGCTCCTCTTACGCCGCTCTTGAAACCCGACAACGGGATCCGACCTATTGCAGTGGGTACTATATGGAGGCGGTTGGTTTCCATGGTGGCTATGAAAGGTGTTGGCAAAGAAATGACCAAGTACCTTAATGATTTTCAGTTTGGGGTCGGTGTGTCGGGCGGAGCATAGGCCATATTACATAGCGTTAACAGGTTGTTAAGTGATCGTCACACTGATGGGTCTCTTGTGATGCTTACAGTGGATTTTTCTAACGCCTTTAACTTGGTGGATAGATCAGCTTTACTTCATGAAGTCAGGATGAGGTGCCCTTCTATTTCTTTATGGGTAGAATTTCTATATAGGCAACCAGCCAGATTGTATCTTGGAGATAATCATATATGGTCCACCACTGCGGTTCAGCAAGGTGACCCGTTAGGACCACTTCTTTTCGCTCTTGTGTTGCATCCCCTCGTGCACCAAATTAGAAACAATTGCAAACTTCTTCTTCATGCATGGTATCTTGATGATGGGACGGTCATTGGTGACACTGAGGAGGTGGCTAGGGCTCTGGGCATCATTAGGGCGACGGGTCCAGCTTTGGGTCTTGAATTGAATATTAGGAAAACCGAACTTTTTTGGCCTTCTTGTGATGGTAGGAAGCTTCGTGAGGGTTTATTCCCAAACGACATCAGTAGGCCATCGTTGGGGGTGAAGGTTCTTGGGGGGGCAGTTAGTAGGGATGCTGGTTTCATTAGTGGGTTGGTAAAAAAGAGAGCTTCTAGTGCTATTGATATGATGCATCTTCTTCCCCAGCTAGGAGACCCGCAGAGTGAGCTCCTCTTGCTTCGATCTTGCATGGGTATTGCTAAACATTTTTCTGGCTTGAGGACGTGTCAACCCGTATATGTGGAGGAGGCTGCTATGCTTTTTGACAAAGGATTGCGTGAGGCGATAGAGGATATGGTAGTTTGTAGAGGTCCCTTTTTTGGGGACCTTCGGTGGCGACTTGCCTCTTTACCTATTAGGTTTGGTGGTTTGGGGCTATATTCGACGGTAGAGGCTTCATCTTATGCCGTTGTGGCCTCGAGGGCCCAATCTTGGGTGCTTCAGGACCACATCTTGCGCAGCAGTGGTGTATGTAATATGGATTATGATTATAATTGTGCTTTGACTTGTCTTCGTGATATGATTCCAAGTTTTGACATTGGCAGTTTCACTAAAAAGGACACCGCCCCCACTAAAGCCCAACACACATTGGCGAGTGCTCTTTTTAGCAAGATTGTCCAGGACATGGAAGTTCACTTTGAGATGACTGTTAGACAAAAAGCTGTTTTGAGTGTCTGCGTGCACCACATGCTCAAGAATTTCTCCTTGCCATCCCTATAGATGATCTCGGTCAACATATGTCGCCGATTGAGTATCGCACTATCCTTAAATATCGCCTCATGATCCCTATTTTTTCGGTTGATAAAATTTGCCTAGTTTGTCACAAAGCTTGTTTGGATTCATTCGGAGAGCATGCAGTTCATTGTAGAGAGCTTCCGGGGTTCAAATACCGACACAATTTGGTTAGGGATGTTCTTTTTGACATATTCAGGCGAGCTGGGATTTCAGTTAAGAAAGAAGCACCTGTGAATTTCTTGACTGACCCAATGGAAGGAAGATCGACACTGAGACCAGCTGACATTTTGGTCTTTGGATGGATAGGAGGGAAACATGCTTGTGTAGATCTAACGGGGGTTTCTCCACTTGTGGGATTGGGGAATCATGCTTTTACAGCAGGTCAGGCTGCTTTGAAAGCTGCTTCATGCAAAGTAACCAAACACGAGAAAGCGTGCCTTGATAACCAACACGCTTTTATACCTTTTACATTAGATACATTTGGCTTCCTTGCACCTGAGGCTGTGGAGCTGCTCAAAAAAGTCTAACGGGTTATGCATGGCAATGTTACGACCCCAAGGTCTCTGAATGTAGTTTTTAAAAGACTTAGTTTTGCTATTCAAAAAGGGCTAGCGGCGCAGCTTGTTGCCCGCTTGCCTGTCGTTTCAGTGTAAAATGTTACTAAACAATAATTTTGTATTTATTCATATTTTCGAAAGTTCATTTGACCTCAACGGGCTGTAACACACCACCATGTATTTTCACTTTCAATTACAAAATAAGAAGTTAATATTTTTATAAGTAAAAATTGATCTGGGCTATACTAATACGGAAACTTGGACTCGAGCCTGGAGTGTAAACTACAGTCATGATATGCGAATAAGGAAAATTGGACCTTATTTAATAAATGGAATTAAAATTCGTAAATAAATTGTTGGACATTTATAATCATTCATGCGCTTTCTATAAATTATAAAATAAATGCATGCTCGAAAATCGGGGCGTTACATTATGAATATTTAATTAAATAAGCCATTTATTATTTCTATATTTTTATATCACAGACATTGTGATTTGGTATATAAAGTAATATTCCTTGCATTTGAGAGCAAATATTCCACTAATTATGGAGATAATGAGATATGCACTGGAAGTGTTTAGGGCTCGAATGCCAATTGGTTCGCAAGTCGATAAAACTTAACTGGGCAGTAAGTTTAGACAAGGCTTGTATAACGTGTACTCTGACATGTAGAGTGCCTCTCTTCACTAAGGATTAGTGGGAGCACACTTTATAGGTATGCTATGTAACACCCCGAGATATTCGGAATAATTACAGCGCCGTAAACCCTTTAAGTAAGGATTTACAAGGCTAATTTAAAAGAAATGTAAATATAATCCAATCGTACAACTGAAGTTCAAAATACAGATTTGGTTCAACTGATCCAATGAGTTAACTTATACAACCATATCGAAATGACATTATTAAAACAGACGTACTCGAGTACTAAATGAACCAAGAAGTAAATCACAATAACAATAAACATCAACCACATCACTGAGCCATTTCATTGTCCTGTCGGTACTGTGGTTGCTTCCCCGCTCCTCGGCTACCTGAACATCAAAACAATGTCCACCCCCGAAGGGGTTAGCAAAACAATGCTAGTACAAGTATCATAATACATAAATCATCAGTGCATCATAAAACATGCAAAACGGACTTCCGTCATCGGAATCTAACGATGTGAATCCTCACGATTCCATCAACACAATACAGGGTAATCCAGCGATCCAGCGCCCTTGGTATAGATCCCCATGATGATCCCCTCGGACCAACGCATGGTGGAAAACCCGTCCAGCGATCCAGCGCCCTCAGCATAGATCCCCATGATGATCCCGTCGGACCAACGCATGGTGGACATTCGATCCAGCGCCCTCAGCATAGATCCTCATGATCCCCTCGGATCATTTATACCATAAACCAATCAATTATGCATACATATATGCATTTCAATATGTTCATCAATACGAACAATTAACAGCGGATACCACGAGAAATTACAGAAATACATCTCATATTTGACAACATGAATAAAACCATAAGCATGATCAAGGTTCCAATATAAATCTAACTCAACATATGATACTTGCCTCGAAAATGGCAAGAATGGAAATACTCCAACAAATGACATGCGTCCGTATGTCACCGCCCCTCGATCGTCCCCTATGAAAGGCTCGGACCTAAGAAATAATAAAGAATTCCTCTCAATTCGTACGAACGTCTAACAATCCGGTTTACGGCCGCAAGCTCTAGAAAAATAAATTCTGTCTGAACTACTTAGCGCGCGCTACATACTCTATGTAACATGCGCTAAGCCTGCCCGTTAACGTACGCAAATGACCAGGTTTATCGTGCGCTAGCTGTGTACTGACAGTCTTCTCTGAACAGCCGACTTCCCTGCCTGACGATATAACGTACGTTACGTATCCAGCGTAGCGCACGTTACTCATTCCCGATAGCGCACGTTAATATATACATCTTAGCGTGCGCTAATCGTGCATGGCAGTCACTACTGGGTAAAACTTGAGCTAAAGGTGATGAAAACTCATGAAATCCTCAGTGTTAATACATGCCAACTCCGTGCATATCATGCTCATATGGTTTATGAAAGATCTTTATGGATTAAATGACTACGAGACACGAGGATACGTATCATCATTACTACACCATAATTCATTCTTGATCTTTAAGAAAATATCCTAAGTTCAATTCATTCCAAGTCCCAAAACATATGATTCCTTACGTAAAACATAAGAACTAGGTAATCTCCATACACTGGACATGATCGGTTCTGAAGCTACAAAATATGCTTGGGAGTCCATATACTAAAACGGTTCAAAGGATTATACGATGAATAAGTGCCGAAACGTTAAAAATATCCTTCTAACGCATGATGATCGACTACTTGTGAATCTAACTGACTAGGCAAATCCCAAAACATGATCAAAATGTCCTTCAGAATACTACTAATATTGGTGAAGAATCACCTACCTCAAAGTAGTGAAGAACAAGGAGGAAATTCGAAGCAATCCAACGCCGAAGGTTTGAACACCAATCCTCCAATGATCTACAATCTTCAACACGAGCTAGGATGCCGGAAAGAAGTGTTTAGGATGAAAAGAGTGTCTTTCTAAGTTCAAGAATTCGAATGGGGGAGTGAAAAATCTGAAAATATGAAAAAGGATGCTGTCCTATATATAGAAAATGGTTATTAGCGCGCGCTAGTCCATATTCATAGCGTGTGCTAACGGCTATTTGAAACGTTACTGATTTCACTGTACTCAGCCTCTAGCGTGCGCTACCCTCATGTGAGTAGCGTGCACTAACGCGTTGACTTGGCTTTTTTTCCCGAAAGCCGTCCAGGTTCATCCCGACACAATCCGACCAAGATCCCCGGCCTGATCTCACGTACCACACGTCTCAATCATATTGACCACGTATAGCGTGCGCTATGGATCCACGTTAGCGTACGCTACACTTAGATGATAGCGTGCGCTACAAGCGCAGAAACACAATTTATAAATCTCATTCATGAAATCATACGCTCAACTACACCGGATTATGAAATACGGAGAATAATACTCAGATCAAAGTGAAATAATTACAATATCACAAGTTCCAAATACATATCAGAAATCTCGGGTATTACATCCTTCCTCCCTAAAAAGAAGTTTCGTCCCGAAACTTAAGATGAAAACAACTCCGGATATCTAGTCTTCATACTGTCCTCCGTTTCTCAAGTGGCCTCTTCAACTCCGTGTCGTGACCATTGTACTTTAACTAAGTGTATTGGTTTATTCCTCAATTGTTTGATCCAACTCTCAAGTATCTTGATTGGTCTCTCTTCAAAGGTGCCATCATTAGCTATCTCGATCTCGTTGAAATCAATGACGTGACTGGGGTCCGGTACATACTTCCGCAATTGGGATACGTGAAACACATTGTGAACGTGACTCAGTGATGGTGGTAAAGCCAACTTGTATGCTAAATCCTCAACTCTTTCTAGGACCTCAAATGGCCCGATATATCTCGGACTTAGCTTACCTCTCCTCCCAAAATGGAAAATCCCTCGTGTAGGAGACACCTTCAATAGTACATGGTCCCCAGTGTCGAACTCTAGAGGGCGACGACGTACGTCTGCATAAGACTTCTGTCGACTCTGGGCAGTCAACAGTCTCTCTCGAATCAAAGCTATCTTCTCTTGAGTCTGAACTATCAATTCCGGTTCCGTCCCGATCAAGTCCGAAGAATCATCCCAGCACAGGGGTGATCGACATCTTCTCCCGTACAAAGCTTCAAATGGTGCCATCTTAATAGTAGCATGCGAACTATTATTGTAGGTGAATTCAATCAATGGCAAATGAATTTCCCAATCAGTTGACCAATCCAAAGCACAAGCTCTAAGCATGTCTTCTACTGTTTGTATAGTCCTTTCGGACTGACCGTCCGTTTGGGGATGATAAGTCGTGCTAAAGTTGAGCTCAGTCCCCAAAGGCCTGTGAACTGCCTTCTAGAAGTGCGACACGAAGCGACCATCTCGATCCGAAATAATGGTCTTCGGCTTCCCATGCAATCTGACTATCTCCGCAATAAATACTCGCGTCAATCTCTCGGGTCCCCATGTATCTTTAATTCCTAGGAAATGAGCCGACTTGGTTAGTCGATCAACTATAACCCAAATCATGTTCATTCCCGTTCTAGTCCTTGGCATACTGGTGATGAAATCCATTGAGATATCCTCCCACTTCCACTCAAGGATCGGAAGCGGCTTTAACATTCCGGCAGGTCGCTGATGTTCAATCTTAACCTGCTGACAAGTCAAACACTTCGAAACGTACTCTGCTACGTCCTTCTTCATATTCCCCAACCAGAAGTTTTGTTTTAGATCCTTATACATCTTACTGCTGCCCGGGTGGATAGAATAAGGTGCACTATGAGCTTCTTTCTGAATTGCCCATCTCAAATCGTCATCATTGGGAACGCAAAGTCGACTCTGAAATCTCAGAACTCCATCATCTTGTATCACGAATCCTGGGGCCTTTACTTTATTTACTTCGTCACATAACCGAAGGATCAGAGAATCGTTCAACTGCTTAGATTTGATCTCCTCGACTAGTGATGAAGTCAGTTCCATCACATATAGTTGCCCTTGGATTCCTGGTGCCCATACTTCAATCCCTTCGCGGATCAGTTCCCGCTGAATGCTGGTTTGGGATGTAAGTGCTTCCGACACTCGAAGAGAAACAGGTTTACGGCTCAAAGCATCGGCTACTACGTTTGCTTTACCCGGATGGTAGAGAATCTCCAAGTCGTAATCTTTGATAAATTCCAGCCACCTTCTCTGCCTCATGTTTAATTCTTTCTGACTAAAAATGTACTTGAGGCTCTTATGATCTGTAATGATTTGACAATGAGTGCCGTACAAATAATGTCTCCAAATTTTCAATGCAAAGACTACAGCTGCTAGCTCCAGATCATGAGTCGGGTAATTAACCTCATACGGTTTCAACTGCCGAGAAGCATAAGCAATCACCTTATCCTTTTGCATCAACACACAACCCAGACCCTGATTTGAAGCGTCGCTGTATACCATGAATCCATCAGCTCCCTCTGGTAGCGCTAATATAGGTGCTATCGTCAGTCTCCTCTTAAGTTCGTCAAAACCAGCCTGGCATCTCTCATCCCACGTGAACTTTTGAGTTTTCTGTAATAGCTGAGTGAGCGGATGAGCAATTTTGGAAAATCCTTCTACAAAACGGCGATAGTATCCAGCAAGTCCTAGGAAACTCCGGACTTCTTTCACGTTATTAGGAACCTCCTATTCCAAGATTGCTTCGACTTTCTTTGGGTCCACCTGAACTCCGTCAGCTTATATCACATGCCCAAGGAAAGTTACTTCCCTAAGCCAGAACTCGCATTTGGAAAGCTTTGCATACAGATGTTCCTTCCTCAAGGTGCTCAAAACCACGCGCAAATGTTCGGCATGCTCCTCTGTGTCCTTCGAATATATCAAAATGTCGTCAATGAAGACGACCACAAATTTATCCAAGTATTCTAAGAATACCCGATTCATCAATTGCATGAATACCGCAGGAGCATTGGTAAGTCCAAATGGCATCACTACGAATTCATAATGCCGTCTTAGGGACACAGCAGACTTTGGTATATCCGATTCCTTAATTCTCAACTGATGGTATCCTGATCGCAAGTCAATATTCGAGAATACCCTTGCCCCTTGCAGTTGATCAAACAAGTCGTCGATCCGAGGTATAGGATATTTATTCTTGATCGTCATCTTATTGAGCTCCCTGTAATCAATACACAGTCGGAGGGATCCGTCTTTCTTCCGGACAAAGAGAACGGGCGCTCCCCAAGGAGAAACACTAGGTTGAATATAACCCTTCTGTAACAATTCCTCCAGTTGCTTATTGAGTTCATACATCTCGGTTGGCGCCATGCGGTATGGTGCTCTGGAAATAGGAGCTGCTCCAGGCTCTAATTCGATAGTGAACTCCACTTCTCTCTGCGGAGGTAACCCAGGTAGTTCGTCAGGAAATACATCTGAGAACTCATTCACAACTGAAATAGACGAGAGCTCTACTCTTTCCTCTTTCCTCATAGCATAGCACCAAAGTCCATGACATCCCTGCTTTAGTAATTTCACGGCTTTCATTGCTTTGATCAATTTTCCTGAGCTTCCCGGTCTCCATCCTCAGAATAAGTGTTCAGATCCGTCATCAGCAATGATAGAAATAACTCTCTTTCGGTAATTCAGAATAGCTCCATAACGGTTGAGCCAATCGTCTCCGAGAATTAAATCATCACCATAGATGTCAACTACAATAAGATTCGATAGCCAATCTCTCCCTCCTATAGACACTAGAAAATCTCTAGCATCTAGGGTTCCCACAATTTTCTCTCCGCTCGGTAAACCCACAACATAAGGTTCACAATTATACAAGCACGAGATTTTCAAACGATTAACACAGTTCAAAGATATAAAAGAATGCGTAGCTCCCGAATCGAACAAGACACTAACTGGTTGCAAAAGGATCTGAATCGTACCTAATGCAACACCTGTGTTCTGATCATCCCTCTTCATCTCGTAAATACGTGGAGGAACGGACCCAGCGCTGGATGCCTCTCTTTTCCCAACATTCTGCTGCGGGAAACCGCTCTGCTGCGTCTGGTTTTCACTAATGTCCTTCGGAACCGGTACAGGAGTGCGAGTACCAAAAGATCGGGTCGCATTCCCAAAAAATGTCGCGCGATGCCCTTCCTATCCACACTCGAAACAAGTCACAGCAGGCGCGAAACAGTCACGTCGAACATGCCCCGCTTTTCCACAGTTATAGCATTTCTTCCCTGCGTCTGAAACGGTTTGTGCTGCCCGGAACTTCTTTCCTCCTCGAGAAGGATGCGGAGGCCTCCTGGATGAATGAAAAGAGGACTGGCCCCTACGGGGCCCACTACTCTTATTCTCCGTGAAGTTGCCAGCCACTTTCTGCTTCTTTGCTTCCGTTGATTTCTCTACTGCCGCCTCTTTCATATCATAGGCCAGCGCCTTGTCCTGATACTGTCGCAAAGTGGTACATTCAAATCCGGACATATATTGCTGAATTTCCGGCTTCATTCCCATGAAAAAATGGAAAATCCTCTCCGCCTCGGTCCTGACCAAGTGGCGCACATAAGTCAGCTGGTGATTAAAAGTCTTAATCACGTCCGTCACAGATGCTTCTGAATTTTGTGGTGAGAAAAACTCCCGAACTCGGGCCTCTCTAACTGGGCGAGGACAATACTGCGCTTCCATCATTATTTTGAGTTCCGTCCAGTCAACATTATGCTCCTCCGGTCGAATGGCCTCCCACCAGTCGAAAGCCTCCCCTGTCAGAAGATACTGGGCAACCAGAACCTTTCTATCGTTGGGACAGTTAATCCCCGCAAAAATCTTCTCTAATTCCTTCAGCCAGTGATCCCAAGAAAGCGTCTCAGCCCAGCCGTCAAATTTCGGAGGATGCAATTTGATCACCTCGGTAAGCCATTTATCTCCCCGATTATCCACGTTATGCTGCTGTCCCATCGCCGTCTGCATGCGATCCACCACTTGAGCAAACTGGTTTATCTGAGCAACCACCTGCTGAAGCACTCCCGGCACGTTAGGATCTGCATTATTATTTGCCGATCCCTGTTGTCCCCCGGAATGGGAATCCGTTCGACTAGCGGTTATTTCTGGGGTAGACACCGACTCTTCTTGTCTCACATTTCCACGTCCGCGTCCACGACCGCGTCCGCGTCCACGACCTCCTCTCAACATACTGTAAATACAAATACTCAATATCCAGGGCAAACTTTCTAAAAGTACGTCCATCAATGTTCACAAAACATGAATTAAATAAAACGGTAGTATTTGAGATTAGGAAACTTACAACCACGGTCCACACGGCGATGCTAGATCAGCAGTGATGTTACAAACGACCAATAATCAAATAACGTAAACAAACCCAACTAGCCCGACTGCCAAGATATCCATGAATCTTAGCTCCGATACCATATTCTGTAACACCCCGAGATATTCGGAATAATTAAAGCGCCGTAAACCCTTTAAGTAAGGATTTACAAGGCTAATTTAAAAGAAATATAAATATAATCCAATCGTACAACTGAAGTTCAAAATACAGATTTGGTTCAACTGATCCAGTGAGTTAACTTATACAACCATATTGAAATGACATTATTAAAACAGACGTACTCGAGTACTAAATGAACCAAGAAGACAAATCACAATAACAATAAACATCAACCACATCACTGAGCCATTTCATCGTCTTTTCGGTACTGTGGTTGCTTCCCCGCTCCTCGGATACCTGAACATCAAAACAATGTCCACCCCCGAAGGGGTTAGCAAAACAATGCTAGTACAAGTATCATAATACATAAATCATCAGTGCATCATAAAACATGCAAAACGGACTTCCGTCATCGGAATCCAACGATGTGAATCCTCACGATTCCATCAACACAATACAGGGTAATCCAGCGATCCAGCGCCCTTGGTATAGATCCCCATGATGATCCCGTCGGACCAACGCATGGTGGAAAACCCGTCCAGCGATCCAGCGCCCTCAGCATAGATCCCCATGATGATCCCGTCGGACCAACGCATGGTGGACATTCGATCCAGCGCCCTCAGCATAGATCCTCATGATCCCCTCGGATCATTTATACCATAAACCAATCAATTATGCATACATATATGCATTTCAATATGTTCATCAATACGAACAATTAACAGCGGATACCACGAGAAATTACAGAAATACATCTCATATTTGACAACATGAATAAAACCATAAGCATGATCAAGGTATCAATATAAATCAAACTCAACATATGATACTTGCCTCGAAAATGGCAAGAATGGAAATACTCCAACAAATGACACATGTCCGTATGTCACCGCCCCTCGATCGTCCCCTATGAAAGACTCGGACCTAAGAAATAATAAAGAATTCCTCTCAATTCGTACGAACGTCTAACAATCCGGTTTACGGCCGCAAGCTCTAAAAAAAATGAATTCTGTCTGAACTACTTAGCGCGCGCTACGTACTCTACGTAACGTGCGCTAAGCCTGCCCGTTAACGTACGCAAATGACCAGGTTTAGCGTGCGCTAGCTGTGTACTGATAGTCTGTAACATCCCCATAATACATCCGGAAATGTTACACGCCGTAGGCCCTTCTTACAAGGATCTACAAGGCTAAACTCTACTAGACTACCAAAATGATTGACCGACCGGGGTCAATCTAAATACAACGCAGGCCGACAAGGTCGTTAAACAATTCAGAAACAAATGAACTTTACATCTCAATGACAAAAATAAACTTGAACACAGAAAAGAATGACAACTCAATTTAATAAATGAAAATTACACCCATGCAAGGGTGAATACTCGAACGACAGAGAAATACCGACCAAAATGAAACAAAAGAAAAGACTCTAACTCTGGTGTGATTAGTATCATTGTCCTCCATCTCCTTCCCAGCCAATCCTGTGACTGCTCCCGAGTGCCAAAACTCCGAGCGCATAACAGGCACCCACCCCGAAAACTCGGGGTTAGCAACCCGGAATTTTGCTAGTGCAAGTACATAACACACAAGATATACGAATAATAATAACACAAAACTCAACAGTCGTGAAACCTTAACACGAACCACACATTCAAATGGTCAACACAGAATAGTATTACATACACAAGGTGAAAGATAATCACATTTTCATATTCTCCGTACAGAACATAACACCAATAAAACTTTAAACGAGCCCAAGGAGTCAGAGGAATCCCTTTTTATAAAAGGAAAAGTATTTTGATAAGAAAGTTCGAAAACATTAATATTGACTCGGGCCATCTGGGGGTTTTGAAAATCAAATGGGAATACTTTAGAAAATACTTCAAAAGCTCTCGGGTCCTTGACCCAACATGTGGAAAACAATTTGCAAGAAAACTATCACAAGTGAATCATTACAACATCTCACGGGGTTCTCGGCCCAATCCAAATAATATCATCACGAGATCAAATCTCAACATCTCACGGGGTCCTCGACCCAATACACAGAATAATCAACACAGTACAATCAAAGGCACAACCTCTCATTCGACAAATCCTGCTCAAGACCCCTGATTAATTAACCCTCGGAGATCTCATCAAATATCCTTGGTTAATTAACCCTGATACCAACATTTAAAACAAATTGGAACGAACTCCAGAAACACAATCCGCGGTCTACATCAAGACCAACATTAAAAGCAAGTTGCAAAGATTTAAATTTCGAAAATCATTTGATAACGGGGTCTTAGCTATCACTCAAATATCCGTTACCAATAAGCACTGCCGGGCGCCTCCCTTACACACACAGTATGCGGCGTTCACTCCACTATATTGGCCTCCCATTGCACATGTCACCGCGCCGGCGTTCACTCCCACAGAGCCGCCCCTTGCTCGCGCATTAAGTTACACCGGTGTTCACCAATCATATGGAGCCGCTCATTGCGGCGTACAACAGCCGGAGTGCACGCCCGCCCTCGGAGTACGCGGATATGATGGCGTCTCTCATAACAAGTATTCACATTATTACAAATACCAAGCACACATTCAACCGTTGCAACAATTATCAAATCGGTTCATCAATCCACATAATTTATTCGCGATGCAACTACGCAAAATAAACAATAACTCGCACGTTATTCATCAAGACTTAGCACATTAGGCCTTCAACACTATCAATTAATACTACATAATTATCCACACATATCTATATATATATAAGATAAATACAGATATTCATAACATGATTCATACACTTCAGCAACAATGATTTCACGTAATTATAATTCGTATATCAAGGTACTTGCCTTGGTAATCTCTCGCGAATACTCCGGAAATACAGTTGATTGGAACAATCCAGATCTCCAACGAAAACGACGATCGGAGAGGCTCAACACTGGATTATCGTAGGAAATTCGTCCTTAATATCCTATCATAAAATAAACAACCAATCACACAAGGAAAAGCATAAAAAGATGGCCGAACCCTAACTGTTCTCTTCGTAACGTACGTTACACACATACGTAACGTACGTTACGTCTGCACGTTAGCGCACGTAAGCTACAAGGATTAGCGCACGCTAAGCATGCATTGTCGTTCTTCTCAGTTCAGACGACTGCCTTGCCTGAGGGTATAACGTACGTAATGCATAGAGCTTAACGTACGTTATATTCACACATATCTCACTCATGTGAATCAGAATAACCCTATGGTGTTGATGTCTACGAATTCCCGGTTAATCCTCCCATCATAAGACTCACTCCAAATATTGATAATAGATCCTCTAAGGTAGTTCGGAAAATCTGAGGTTGTTACCAACATTAAGTCTATGATCATTATGGAAACACCATACAATATGGTTTATTAATCTCAGAATTTTACCTTACTTGATTATCATAACAAGAGTGGGACTATAATGTTCTTAACTCGGGTAACTAAAGCATGAACATTCCAACTTCCAAAAACATGGTGTTCGGATAAAAATCATCTATGGAGCTTAATAATCCCGGTGGTATGTTCATAACGTCCTTAAGAACACGAATTCAAGGTTGAGGTAGCATTAACATACCTTAATATGAAAGAAACGCAGAGACAAGAGGTAGCATCCAACTTCGATTTCTTGAATGTCAATCCAAGATGTTTCGTAACTTAAATGATCGAGTCTACGTGTTCTATATGTGTTTTAGAGGGCTAAAGACCCTCTAGAAATGGAGGAAAACGAATTACAAGTGAAAGGGATGAAGAGAAATGAAATGGGGTGTTGCCCATATATATAATATCTTGAGATATACGTACGTTAGCCTTAGCCATTTACGTACGTAATCGACTTAGCGCACGCTACCCTTCGATCTTAGCGTACGCTATCGTTCACTGATAGCTTACTATCTCGTTCTGTACTAGCTTACGTATGTTACTCCCTATGCATTACGTACGTAAGCTACACATATTAGCGTACGCTAGTTACAAACCTTAGCGTACGTTAACACCCGTTGACCCTAAAATGGTCCAGGTTCATCCGCGGGAATCTTTCCGATCCCCACCACCATCCGTCCATGTGCTAGCCAGCATGTTCAATAATTGACCTCCTTACGTACGCTATGTCTAGCTCGTAGCGTACGCTATTTCCAGTTCGTAACGTACGTTACGCTTACCTGTTAGCGTGCGTTACGACGTAGTTGCATGTGAAGGATTAAAGGTTGATATTATCATGCATGAGGATACGAATACGGAAACGGTCGTACTTCGATTATTGATAGCACCATTTCAGGTAATACAGGGTTCAAATACAGATGAAAATACCCAACAATTTATCCGGATATTACATACTATCCCTCTTAAAAGAAGTTTCGTCCCGAAACTTAAAGTAGAGTGGTGGAACAACCAAGAAAAAGTAACTACTTGCTCAGCCCCAAAACATCATGAGCGATGCGCGAATACAAGGTTCTAAAAAATACAATGATTGGACCTAGGAAGTATCAGGCACGTCAATTGAGGCGATAAATTACACGTGAACATGAGAAGTTAGAGTGGAGAAGTAAAAGCTCACAGAATTAAAGAAATTCATAAACGGCTCAGACGTACTAAAATCGCGTGTCGAGCTCGACCCACCATATTCAAGTTTATAACACATTGGAAATATTAACCGCACGAGTGGGAACAAATAGTTTCGAACAAAATTTTGCAAAGATTAAGTTCAGATGTGAATAAACCACAATAATTCACGAAGTCTAACAAATCGGTTCTGAATTTCGTTCGACTGACGGTAGGTTCAGTAGAACATGGTAGTTTAAAATTGTCAAGAGGGTCACAGATGAATCATCAACAATGAAAGTCTCCCAACACCGAAAATACTAAGAAGAGTATGGGTATTACGTTCCCCCATACTAAGAAGACATGTCAGCCCCGAAACTGAAAACAGCAGGAGTTGGAAACGAAAAGCAATTAAAATGAAAAACGATCAAAGTCGCGATTGTTGGAAACAGCAACGACTAGAACACAGCACAAAATCTTCATTCGCCTATGATAGGCTCTTCAGCAGAAGACATAAGGTTTTGGGACATTCTCCGGCCACTTGCTCTGCTCACCGACAGAGTAGCATTCTTTGCCAATTCGGAAATTATCTCACAATGTTTCTCCCGGTGGCCTTCACACCCGCACCGATGACAAGTCAAGAGTGGTGAGGGACAGTTTACACGGATGTGTCCCGTACGGTTGCAGTTGAAGCACACTCTCTTCTTACCGGGAGTCACCGATCTTTGGTTGGGGATTCCCAATGCTCATTCTCGACCGCGAAGACGACGCATTCGAGCACGTGGGGGTTTGAGAACCTTAGTCTCGTCACCGCCCAAAAATTTTCCAGATGTCCTCGGTCTCTTTTCTCCGCTCGTTGGCTCGGTCACTGAGGAGGTTTCATAGGTTATCGTCTGATCTTGATATTCCTTCACCGTAACATGAATCGTTGTCGTACGAACCACCTCACCGCTTCCGCTTCCTATATCACGTCTACGTCCGCCAAGGCTCGTCATGCTAATGCAGATAGTACCGTTATTGTTATCACATAGTCGGTTGTACGGTATACCACAATTATCAACATAAGGTTTAATTAGCATCCTTAGAATAACGGTAATATCGTAAAGCACGAAATTTTCTGAAATCAACTTCCAGTCCCTCGTCTAGGACGATCATTATGCGTATGCTTTTAAAAATTTTTAAAACAAAAGCCGAATCACGTTGTGCTCAAAACTTGTAAGTACTGTCCTTTGTTTTGGAAGAGGAAGTTTATACAATGACTCTAAAAATTTATTTTCGAGTAATGCCTACAAGAAAATTTAAAAATCGAATTGTAACTAATTTGAAATATTTCAAAAGTGTTGAGTCCCAAATACCATAATTTTGAAAATCCTTCCTCTTCTACCAAAATGTTTATTCGAAAGAACTTTTCACCAAAATACGTGACCATTCGACACGACTACATTAAATCATGAGGTTTACAATGCTAGGAAAATTTCAAAACACTAATTTGAAATGTTCGTAATTCGGCCCGGAAATATTACATGCCAGGGATTCTGCGCCGGAACCTACCAGTCTAAAAACTATTTAAAAATCATTTCAAAATATGCCAAAAAGCCGATGACGGTAGCATTTTCCAAAACTTACAAAATCATTTGTAAAATATTAAATACCGTCATAAAAATACCGTGAAAATGTGCGAGACTAAAATGCCAAAATGTCAAAAGTCATTTCACAATACTCACGCAGCGGATAAAATTAACACTCAAAGATTTATCCTACTGAAAGGCAGAAATCGATAAATATGTTCGACTACCGAAGTATACTACATAACCATTCTCACTCGACGCGTATATGCAGGTGATATCGTAAAGCAATATAATCTCTAACAAGTTCAAACCCTAGGTTGACGTTAAGCACAATATAATCAAATACGTATGTAGGGGACTTACGATTCGGGAGGCTTACCATCACGGATTGCTTGAAGATGATGTTGGAACCACGATACTAATCACAACTCTGACGCGCGCGACTTACACAAGACATGGACTTGACCCAACGGCCTAGGTTTTTCGCAAACCTAAGCTCCGATACCATATTTGTAACATCCCCATAATACATCCGGAAATGTTACACGCCGTAGGCCCTTCTTACAAGGATCTACAAGGCTAAACTCTACTAGACTACCAAAATGATTGACCGACCGGGGTCAATCTAAATACAACGCAGACCGACAAGGTCGTTAAACAATTCAGAAACAAATGAACTTTACATCTCAATGACAAAAATAAACTTGAACACAGAAAAGAATGACAACTCAATTTAATAAATGAAAATTACACCCATGCAAGGGTGAATACTCGAACGACAGAGAAATACCGACCAAAATGAAACAAAAGAAAAGACTCTAACTCTGGTGTGATTAGTATCATTGTCCTCCATCTCCTTCCCGGCCCGATCCGTGTTGCTCCCGAGCTGCCAAAACCTGAGCGCATAACAGGCACCCACCCCCCGAAAACTCGGGGGTTAGCAAACTGGAATTTTGCTAGTGCAAGTACATAACACACAAGATATACGAATAATAATAACACAAAACTCAACAGTCGTGAAACCTTAACACGAACCACACATTCAAATGGTCAACACAGAATAGTATTACATACACAAGGTGAAAGATAATCACATTTTCATATTCTCCGTACAGAACATAACACCAATAAAACTTTAAACGAGCCCAAGGAGTCAGAGGAGTCCCTTTTTATAAAAGGAAATTTATTTTGATAAGAAAGTTCGAAAACATTAATATTGACTCGGGCCATCTGGGGGTTTTGAAAATCAAATGGGAATACTTTATAAAATACTTCAAAAGCTCTCGGGTCCTTGACCCAACATGTGGAAAACAATTTGCAAGAAAACTATCACAAGTGAATCATTACAACATCTCACGGGGTTCTCGGCCCAATCCAAATAATATCATCACGAGATCAAATCTCAACATCTCACGGGGTCCTCGACCCAATACACAGAATAATCAACACAGTACAATCAAAGGCACATCCTCTCATTCGACAAATCCTGCTCAAGACCCCTGATTAATTAACCCTCGGAGATCTCGTCAAATATCCTTGGTTAATTAACCCTGATACCAACATTTAAAACAAATTGGAACGAACTCCAGAAACACAATCCGCGGTCTACATCAAGACCAACATTAAAAGCAAGTTGCAAAGATTTAAATTTCGAAAATCATTTGATAACGGGGTCTTAGCTATCACTCAAATATCCGTTACCAATAAGCCTGCCAGGCGCCTCCCTTACACACCTGTGTACCGGCGTTCACTCCACTATATTGGCCACCCATTGCACATGTCACCACGCCGGCGTTCACTCCCACAGGAGCCGCCCCTTGCTCGCGCATTAAGTAACACCGGTGTTCACCAATCATATGGAGCCGCTCATTGCAGCGTACAACAGGCCGGAGTGCACGCCCCGCCCTCAGAGGTATGCGGATATGACGTCTCTCATAACAAGTATTCACATTATTACAAATACCAAGCACACAGTCAACCGTTGCAACAATTATCAAATCAGTTCATCAATCCACATAATTTATTCGCCAGTACGCAACTACGCAAAATAAACAATAACTCGCACATTATTCATCAAGACTTAGCACATTAGGCCTTCAACACTATCAATTAATACTACATAATTATCCACACATATCTATATATATAATATAAATACAGATATTCATAACATGATTCATACACTTCAGCAACAATGATTTCACGTAATTATAATTCGTATATCAAGGTACTTGCCTTGGTAATCTCTCATGAATACTCCGGAAATACAGTTGATTGGAACAATCCAGATCTCCAACGAAAACGACGATCGGAGAGGCTCAACACTGGATTATCCTAGGAAATTCGTCCTTAATATCCTATCATAAAATAAACAACCAATCACACAAGGAAAAGCATAAAAAGATGGCTGAACCCTAACTGTTCTCTTCGTAACGTACGTTACACACATACGTAACGGACGTTACGTCTGCACGTTAGCGCATGTAAGCTACAAGGATTAGCGCACGCTAAGCATGCATTAGATGATTCTTCTCGGTTGATCATTGCCTTGCTGAGGGTATAACGTCGTAATGCATAGAGCTTAACGTCGTTATATTCACACATATCTCACTCATGTGAATCGAATAACCCTATGGTGTTGATGTCTACGAATTCCGGTTAATCCTCCCATCATAAGACTCACTCCAAATATTGATTATAGATCCTCAAAGGTAGTTCGGAAAATCTGAGGTTGTTACCAACATTAAGTCTATGATCATTATGGAAACACCATACAATATGGTTTATTAATCTCAGAATTTTACCTTACTTGATTATCATAACAAGAGTCGGACTATAACGTTCTTAACTCGGGTAACTAAAGCATGAACATTCCAACTTCCAAAAACATGGTGTTCGGATAAAAATCATCTATGGAGCTTAATAATCCCGGTGGTATGTTCATAACATCCTTAAGAACACGAATTCAAGGTTGAGGTAGCATTAACATACCTTAATATGAAAGAAACGCAGAGACAAGAGGTAGCATCCAACTTCGATTGCTTGAATGTCAATCCAAGATGTTTCGTAACTTAAATGATCGAGTATACGTGTTCTATATGTGTTTTAGAGGGCTGGAGACCCTCTAGAAATGGAGGAAAACGAATTACAAGTGAAAGGGACGAAGAGAAATGAAATGGGGTGTTGTCCATATATATAATATCTTGAGATTTACGTACGTTAGCCTTAGCCATTTACGTACGTAATCGACTTAGCGCACGCTACCCTTCGATCTTAGCGTACGCTATCGTTCACTGATAGCTTACTGTCTCGTTCTGTACTAGCTTACGTACGTTACTCCCTATGCATTACGTACGTAAGCTACACATATTAGCGTATGCTAGTTACAAACCTTAGCGTACGTTAACACCCGTTGACCCTAAAACTGTCACGGTTCATCCGCGGGAATCTTTCCGAGCCCCACCACCAGCCGTCCATGTGCTAGCCAGCATGTTCAATAATTGACCTCCTTACGTACGCTACGTCTAGCTCGTAGCGTACGCTATTTCCAGTTCGTAACGTACGTTACGCTTACCTATTAGCGTGCGTTACGACGTAGTTGCATGTGAAGGATTAAAGGTTGATATTATCATGCATGAGGATACGAATACGGAAACGGTCGTACTTCGATTATTGATAGCACCATTTCAGGTAATACAGGGTTCAAATACAGATGAAAATACCCAACAATTTATCCGGATATTACACAGTCTTCTCTGAACAGCCGACTGCCCTGCCTGATGATATAACGTACATTACGTATCCAGCGTAGCGCACGTTACTCATTCCCGATAGCACACGTTAATATATACATCTTAGCGTGCGCTAATCGTGCATGGCAGTCACTACTGGGTAAAACTTGAGCTAAAGGTGATGAAAACTCATGAAATCCTCAGTGTTAATACATGCCAACTCCGTGCATATCATGCTCATACGGTTTATGAAAGATCTTTATGGATTAAATGACTACGAGACACGAGGATATGTATCATCATTACTACACCATAATTCATTCTTGATCTTTAAGAAAATATCCTAAGTTCAATTCATTCCAAGTCCCAAAACATATGATTCCTTACGTAAAACATAAGAACTAGGTAATCTCCATACACTGGACATGATCGGTTCTGAAGATACAAAATATGCTTGGGAGTCCATATACTAAAAAGGTTCAAAGGATTATACGATGAATAAGTGCCGAAACGTCAAAAATATCCTTCTAACGCATGATGATCGACTACTTGTGAATCTAACTGACTAGGCAAATCCCAAAACATGATCAAAACGTCCTTCAGAATACTACTAATATTGGTAAAGAATCACCTACCTCAAAGTATTGAAGAACAAGGAGGAAATTCGAAGCAATCCAACGCCGAAGGTTTGAACACCAATCCTCCAATGATCTACAATCTTCAACACGAGCTAGGATGCCGGCAAGAAGTGTTTAGGATGAAGAGAGTGTCTTTCTAAGTTCAAGAATTCGAATGGGGGAGTGAAAACTCTGAAAATATGAAAAAGGATGTTGTCCTATATATAGAAAATGGTTATTAGCGCGCGCTAGTCCATATTCATAGCGTGCGCTAACGGCTATTTGAAACGTTACTGATTTCACTGTACTCAGCCTTTAGCGTGCGCTACCCTCATGTGAGTAGCGTGCGCTAATGCGTTGACTTGGCTTTTTTTCCCGAAAGCCATCCAGGTTCATCCCGACACAATCCGACCAAGATCCCCGGCCTGATCTCACCTACCACACGTCTCAATCATATTGACCACGTATAGCGTGCGCTAAGGTTCCTTCGTAGCGTGCGCTATGGATCCACGTTAGCGTACGCTACACTTAGATGATAGCGTGCGCTACAAGCGCAGAAACACAATTTATAAATCTCATTCATGAAATCATACGCTCAACTACACCGGATTATGAAATACGGAGAATAATACTCAGATTAAAGTGCAATAATTACAATATCACAAGTTCCAAATACATATCAGAAATCTCGGGTATTATATGCTAATGGGATTAGTATACTCAAACACGACTCACCTTGATTCGGTCACATGGATATCACCCAGGGGTTGTCAATTACTGAGTCGAAAGGTTATGATAGGTATACGTAGACCTTTGACCTTTGACCTTTGACCAGCTATATTTTGTTGTTTACTTTCTACTTAATGATCTTAATAATGTCTTTTTCATTAAGCAACTTTTGGGGTGTCCTTACCGTTAAGACAGAAATACTTCCCCAATATACCAAAATTACCCTCTTTAATAATAAAAGAATTGAGTATATATAGTATAAATTATCATATAATCTTAATTATAATTGAGTATATATAGTATAAATTTAAAGTATATATTAATATTATACATTTAAAATTCATAAAAAATAAGCTATTTATTGATAAAAAATTAATATAACTATATATATTAAAATATAACTTAATATATTTATAAAAATATTGTATGATTATTTAAATATACTTGAAAATTATAATATAATTTATGAATATAAATATATTATAATATAAATTAAAATATATTATTTTATATTATATAAATTGATTTTTTTATATTGACTATTAAATAAATTAATATAAATATATATATATAATAAAATATAACTTAATATATTTATAAAAATATTGTCTGATTATTTACATATACCTAAAAATTATAATATGATTTATGAATATATATTATAATATAAATTAAAATATATATTATGTTATATTATATAAATTGATTTTTTTATATTGACTATTAAAAAAATAATATAACTATATATTAAAATATAACTTAATATATTTATAAAACTATTGTCTAATTATTTAAATATATCTGAAAATTATACTATAATTTATGAATATATATATATTATAATATAAATTAAAATATATATTATGTTATATTATTTAAATTGATTTTTTATATTGACTATTTAAATATTAATATAACTATATATATATTAAAATATAACTTAATGTATTTATAAAAATATTGTTTGATTATTTAAATATATCTAAAACTTATAATATGATTTATGAATATATATTATAATATAAATTAAAATAAATATTATGTCATATAATTTAAATTGATTATATAAACTAAAATGCTCAATCCGTCCTTTATCAAAAAGGACTTAATTCATATTGAGGGGTAAAATGGTCATTTCCGTCATTCAGATAGTTCATTCAGAAAAGAAAGAAACAACAGGATATTTTTTCAAATCAGACAGATTAATCCACTCAGACAGCTTAATCCATTCAAGTATTAATGGAAAAAAAGTATAGAGCCCCTAAGTTAGTCATTAGAGTAGTTTGATCTATTCACTGGTTGGTGGGGTCAACCTAGAAATGCAACTTAGTGGGCAAGTAGGAGTCTCTACTGGATACCAAGATCGAATTCTTTCTCCTGTAAGTGAGCAGGTAAATTTCTTATGCGGTTAATGGCAAACGAGATCATAAGTCTTTGGCCAAAGCAGTTAGAGTTAGTTGTATTTGATATACGAGAGCTCGATGATCTCGGTTTGCATTAACAAATGCATACAGCCAAGTTACAATAGGGTTTTACTTTACCGTGACCCTAATACTTGACCGGGACATATGATTGAAGGATTTATACGTATACAATATTCACGACATAATGGTATTGGAATGATCCGACCATTCGTTCTTAGTTGGGTTGCGGTGCGGAGCACTAGACTGGCTAAGTATTACCCGTACTCCTTGAGTTCCTCCCATTGACGACTAAGATGGACCTATGGAGTCGCGCACAAGGATATTTGATGGATCAAATATGTATTTATTATCTCTTCATTAATATTGGATATTGGATATCTAATTTGATTTATTTGATAAATCATAGCGGTCTTGTGAATTGAAATTAATTACCGGGTGATTAAATTTAATCATAAACTATTATTTCTTGAAAAATATAATTATTTTGTATTTGATAAAATTAATTAATTGGATGAATTAATTAAGTATAAATACATTTGAGATAAAATGAAGTGTACTTAACGGACTAGATACGTGAACGTCCGGTACACGAACCGAGTGGCTCTGGTCGTTTTCTCACCAATCTAGTGTGGGCCGCCCCCTCTCTTACCTCTTAACTTCTTCCTTCATTGACTCCATGTGGTGTGTGGTGTGGTGTGGTGGATGATATCTCACTCGTGGACAAATGGATGAGATATCATCATTTGTTTATTTGATCTCATAATGTATTATATATGATATGATCATAATACACCATCAGAAGTTGAAACACACACACACACACAAACTAACGGCTTGCCGTGAGCTTTTTGTGAAGGAGAAGTAAATTTTTCTTCATTTCTTGTTCATCTTAGAGAGAAAGAAAAGGAAGAAGAGAAGAGAAGAAAAAATATTATATCAATTTCTAGCCGTGTTCTTCGAGAACGAATTCATATATAAGTTTTTTCGATCAATATTTGACATGTGATAATGTAGAGACACTCGGGAAATTTGGTGTTTGATCATTCATCAAGCTAGAACGAATTGGATTCGTGTTCGTGTTGGTGACCGAAAACGATCAAAACTTGGCTCGGGAATTTTTCGTTCAAGAAGATATTATCAAAGGTCTACGAGGGTATGACTTCTAAATTTTTATCTTCGTCAATTTATATTCATTTATACGATGCTTGATCGATCCATTTTAGGGGTTTGGTTTTTATCTGATTTGATCGGTTTATTTTCCGCTGCGTAACTCGATTTTAATCACCGAATCCCAACAGTGGTATCGGAGAGATGTCTATGTGATCGTATATTCGATATTTGCATTTGAAATGCTTGTTTTTTTTATGATTTAGAATAATAATTATTTTAATTGTTAATGTTTAATTGTTTCTAAAAATTAATTTTCATGATTTAATGTTACATTATAAATATATTTTTTTTTTTGAAAAACTGATTTAAATGTGTAATATAAAAATTAAAAAAATATTATCTTTGGATTCGAGACGAAAATACAAGCCGGAAAAATAGTTGGACCGGACGCTGCCAGTGCCATCGGCCTGTCGGCAGATCGAGCCAAGAGCTCGGCCGCCAGATCGGCCCTTGCCGGGCCGCGGGCTTAACCTGGGCCTTGTGTTTTCCGACTCCATTTTTATATTTTGTTCGATAAATTAATTCCCTGCAAATTAAATTGGATTTCATTTGACCAAAATAAAATTATGGTAATTTTATTTTAGAGAAATTAATTTAATGAAATATTTATTTTATTAATGGTTGTGTGAATGAATTTGATTAATTCTAATATATATATATATATATATATATGTATATATATATATATTGATTCGATCAATATTTAGATTAATTAGTTTTGTCATTTATTTTAATGTAATGGTTGCGTTATTATTTGAATGGTGATGTGGTTCATGGACTTAGTTTATTGAATCTTTATTCGATGGGGTTGTAATGGCCATTTTGAGCCAATTTATTTTATTTTAGTAAATTTTGTATAGGATGCAAATTTTATTAATGTACTAAATTAGCTATGACTAAGAGCCGAGGACGAACCGCCATAAAGACAAAGATTCAAGACTTGTAATTAGATTACTTGTATTATTATCGAGTCGATGATGACTCGGTACTTAGGAACAGTCCATGAACTGCATGTTAGATTTAGGTTGTGTGTGTTTTCATATCATACGACAAACAAACAGACCGACAAACCGCGCTTACAAACGGATTAATGTGAAAAGTGTAACATATAATCGCTCTAAACTTCCACTTACAAACACTAAGTTATAAAGGTTACGAGGTTTCCTGTCCTCCGTCAAACTCATGAAAAATTGAAATGTAAACCGAAATATTTTTCTTCCGAGTATGTCGGGGTAATATTTTTGGGGAAGGTTGATAAATTCCTAGAGTGCATTAAATGCCTTTGGTTGTGACAAATTGAACCCCTAGAAACCGTATGGGTTGTCAGGTGAGATTCAATTGTTAGACTAATAGGAGTTGACGATTTAAACTTAGATAGTTCAGCGAGCCATAGAAACCGTATGGGTCGAGGGCAAGTGAACTAGGGGTAAAAGAAGATCGAATCATCCATTAGATGGGTTGGTGTTAGACACCAGTTTATAAAGGATCATAAAATATAAACCGAATGAGTTGCCCTCTATTAAACTTTGTAAGAACTTGATCACCACTATGAAGTCAACCGTGACTTACGGATTTCACATGGGAGTGTGTAAATACTGATAAAATAGTGAGAGCCGAGTTATGAATAAAAAAAGTCCTTAAATTCTTTACTCGGATAATAATTAAACAATCACTAAGGAATCTTAAATTATTCTCTGCAGTTAACAAACATCTCGCGAAATGATAATTAACCCATTCGCAATTCTACTTGAAAAGAACACGCTAACTGGACCCAACTTTGTGGACTGACTCTGGAATCTGAGGATAGTCCTCAGTATGGAGACGCTGGAATACGTCTTGGAGGTGGACATCCCACCAGCTCCTGCAAGTACCAGGGCAAATCAGGAAGAAGATGATGCTCATGAGAAATGGGTTAAATATGATGTCAGGGTCCGTGGTTTCATGATGGCCTCTATGAACAATGAGATTGAGAGGGGCCATGAGAAAATGCTCTCTTCAAGGGCAATTCTGGCACATCTGACTGAACCTTATGGGTAGCACAATCGAACTGCTCGATATGAGATATCGAAACAGTTGTTTAGTGCTCAAAAGAAGGAAAGAGAGAAAGTTAGAAACCACGTTCTCAAAATGATATCTATGATCGAGAGATTGTAAGCTCTTGATTTTAGTATGCATGTTTCTCCAGACTGACCTCATTCTTCAATCTCTTCCTGACTCCTTCTCTCATTTTGTAATGAATTTTAACTGTAATGAAATTGCATGCAACTTTAGGTGGACTGATGAACAAATTGAGTACGACACGGTCTCAGATAAAGACTAAAGCGAAGGAGTCTGCTCTTGTAATTTCTTCTGGGTCTTGGAGGTCCAAGAATAATAAGAAGAAAGGTAAAAAGCACTTCAATCCAAAAGGTGGGGTACAAAAATATAAGGGCAAAGCCCCAATGGTTCAGAAGAGCAAGGAAATACGCCTTCAGGTGCTGTCCAAAACTTGACCGAAATACGCATTCAGGTACGGAACTACTAGTTTTAGGAACGAATTGTTCTATAACTATTTATTCTACTTCTTGGATACTTGATTCTGGTGCAAGTTCTCACATATGTACAATGAATCAGGATCTGGAACAAAGTAGAAAGCTTGGAGCTGGAGAAGTGATAGTGATGATCGGAAGCCATGGTTCTAAAAAATGCTAGGCGTCAGGCGTTCGGATTGCTAACGCCTAGCGCCCAGAGGATTACTCGGGGATTAATCGGACTAGGCGGATTTATTTTTTATTATATATATGTAAAATAATTAAAAATAATTAAAATTTAACCATTTAAATAGATATATAATCAATTATATATTAAATTTAAAATACTGATATAGTTATCAATGAGTCCATATTTTCCATAATATCTCAGTTTAGGAATTTGTAGTACTATTAGAACAAAACAAAAAAAAACAAAAAAGCATAACCGCCTAGGCATCCGCCTAGTCGCTCATGTAACTAGGAAATCTGAAACGTTGATATAGGTATAAAGTAGTTCATAGTATCTTAGATTGCCTTCATAGGTCCCCGCAGCCAGCCTAGACGATCGATTCATCACCCAAACGCCTAGTATAAGCGCCTAGGCCATAATCAGAACGGCCGATGACCTTCTAGGGATTAATCGGAGGATTAATCGGCCTAGGCGGGGATTTTTAGAACACTGTCGGAAACAGGAATAGTGTCGAGGCTACTGACACCAGATCACTTATATTCGATTTAGAATCCGGTTTTATAATAACTCTGAATGATGTACTTATTTTGCCCAAGGGGCATAAAAATATTGTATCAATTCCGGTCATGGACCGAAAGGGATTTCATTTCTTTATTAGAGATGGTTCATGTCGAATTTATTTTAGAAATAAATTGATTGGTACTGTTATATTATTAAATGGTTTATACCATTTGAATCTAAAGAATAAAACAACTGTGAACACTATAACTAAGAAGCGTGGTAGGGATGAAACAAACCAAGCACTTAAGAGGCATCTTAGACTTGGTCATGTTGGTCAGACCAAGGTTCATAAAATGGAGAAAGATGGACTTACGGGTCCATTGGGATCAGATCCCTGTCCAACTTATGAATCTTGCCCTCAAGGCAAATTGACTAAGTTACTCTTCACAGAGACTTTTGAAAGAGCTGTTGAAAAACTTGGATTGATCCATACCGATCCTTTTGAAATGGCATAAGATGGTTTTCAGTATTTCATTACATTTACCGATGACCATACTAGGTATGGATTCGTGTACTTAATGAAACATAAATCTGAAGCTTTTGATAAATTCAAGGAATTTAAAGCCATAGTTGAAGACCAAACAGGTAACTGTGTTAAGATTCTATGGTCAGACTGAGGTGATGAGAACATGAGTACCGAGTTTAACGAGTTTTTAAAAGAACTAGGAATAGTGTCACAATTGACTCCTCTAGCTACTCCACAATTAAATGGTGTATCATAAAGAAGGAACCGAACCGTGTTGGACATGGTTTGCTCCATGCTTAAATATACTGATCTAAGATTTATCTGTAGGGTCATGCGCTCTTTACTGCCGCACATATCCTGAATAGATGTCCTTTAAAATTCGTTCCTAAGACTCCACATGAGATGTGAAGAGGCATAAAACCAAGTCTTAATCATATTAAGATTTGGGGATGTACTGCTTATGTCAAGAAGACTAAAGTAGAGAAATTGGAAGTTAGGTATGTGGAAGGTCGTTTTTGTTGGGTTTTGTGTGTATCTAATACAATAAAATTGAGTAAAACGCAGCGGAATAAATAAACGAAAAAGCCAGACGAGGATCTACATGCAGTAATTTAATTGATTTATTAAGAGTTCGTCGAATTACCTTAATTCGAAGAACGGATCTGAACCGAACTAGAAGCATATGAATATCTCCTTCCTCTTTGGGTGATCCACACATGAACAATTCCACAAGCCGGATTACTAGATCCTTACGAATAATATTGATGAATAGTACAACACAAATTCCTTACTAGAAGTATTGTACCATCGATCAAGATCAACTGAGGGAAGAAGATCAGATGACCGACGTCGTTCTCCTACTGTAAGAGAAGGGGACGATTTTTTTCTTTCTCCTTCGGGCGATTTTGTGTCTTGATTTCTTCTAACACTCCTTGTCCAAGACCTTATATTTATAGTAAGTAAACCCTAGAGTCAAACTCTAGTATTTGCTTAGTTTCCCCTCAACTTATTAAATAATACAATATATATAATATCCAATATTATATATATTACTTATCATTTAATCTCCTTATAAATATAATATCCAATATTATATTTCTTATTTCCAGTTGATATTTATTCCTACTTGTACGTGCGACCCAAAAGGCTTATATTATGTTGGCAATTATTTAATACCTTATTAAATAATAAATCATAAGCTGCCTCTAGCAAGACATTATGATTACACAAATAATATAAGTTAATAGTCCATTAAACCTTTTAACGTGTCAAATCCCTTTGTCACGCGATATCATATTTGAACTAAGTCATGGAGTGTGTCATACTTATTTATGTTTACATGCTTTCTCGATCTTAAGTAGACTGATTGAATCAAATGACTCTTCATTTGAGCATGGCCATGCATTTCCTTCAGTCCTACTTATCAAGGGCCCCAACAGATATCTCTCTCACTAAGGAGAGGGACAAATCCCCATCTCGATTATTCATTGCCCTCTACATGACTCCCACTAATCCTGATCGCTAACCTTTATGATCACCATGTTTCAGATGACGTTGTATTATGTCAAGGCATAGCAGTTATCATGTTGGATTCTATGATAATCTCAGGTTCAAGGATTTATTGACATACTGTTATATTGAGATTCACTTATGACATTTCCATGCAGTGATCTCAATGCGGGTCTATCCAGTATTAGTTCTCCAACCAATACCCATAAGATTGATCCGTACCATACGTATAATCATCCGATGATTATCAATCAAACTTATACTAGTATATTAATCAGTTGAGTCTCTACTCAGCGCGATTGTACCAGGGACATTTGAATAATCTTATTATTCGTGAATAACTATTATTCCATTATTATAATATTAAAACATGCACACATTATAATAATCAACGAGAAATATCAAATAAGTTTATTTAAATGTGACAATTACAAATCTAGGCACATAGAATGTCCTAGTGCACTATTCCCAACAATCTCCCACTTGCACTAGGACCATTCATTCATGACTCTTAGTCCTATTGCTCTAGCATGCTCAACATGCTTTCCTTGTGAGAGAGGCTTGGTAAGTGGATCTGCAACATTCTCTTTCGTTTTGCAATATCTCCTCATCTGACGATCTCTCTGATCATGTGATATTTTTTGAGTATATGTTTGGAATTATGATCGGTTCATGTCTCTTTAGCTCGCGCAATAGCACCATTATTGTCGCAGTAAAGACTTATAGGACCTAAAAGGTTCCACATATTCTCCTTGGCTGCATCGGATGCTGCTAGGTACTCAGTCTTAAGTTATAGAATCTATGAGTGTGTTTACTTGGAACATTTCCAACTCACAGCATCTTCATTTTAAACAAAACACAAAACCATCCGCGATCTTAAATCGTCTCCATCGGTTTTGAAACTTGCATCGGCGTAACTATTTACAGCCAGCTCGTTTCTTACACCTCCATATATTTGGAACGCATCCTTAGTTCTTCTTAAGTACTTTGGGATGGTTTTCACTATTGTCCAGTGACCTTCACCTGGATTTAATTGGTATCGACTTGTCATGCTAAGGGCAAACGATACCTCTGGTCGAGTGCAAGGTACTTTGAATCAGACCAATCAATCTCTTTGATCTATCTCTATATATTTTTATCCCAAGAAGGTAAGCAGCTTCTCCTAAGTCTTTCATTGAGAAACAACTTCCCAACCAAGTCTTGACTGTCTGCAAGGTGGGAATGTCATTTCCAATGAGTAATATGTCATCTACATATAAGAGTAAGAAAACAACTATGCTCCCACTAACCTTCTTGTACACACATGGTTCATCTTCATTTTGAATGAACCCAAACTCTTTGATAGTTTCATCAAAACGAAGATTCCAGCTCCGAGAAGCCTGCTTCAACACATAAATGGATCTTTGAAGCTTGCAAACCTTTTTAGGATTTTCTGGATGAACAAAACCTTTAGGTTGTGTCATGTACACATCCTCGAGTAAGTTTCCATTAAGGAATGCTGTTTTGACATCCATCTGCCATATTTCATAATCATAGTATGCGGCAATGGCAAATAAAATTCTAATTGATTTAAGCATGACTAGTGGCGAAAAAGTCTCATCATAGTCAACACCATGAATCTGTCTATAACCTTTTGCCACTAGTCTAGCTTTATAGGCTTGTAGATTATCATCCATGTCTTTCTTCTTTTTATAGACCCATTTGCACCCAATGGTTTTAACACCCTCAGGTGGATCTATCAAGTTCCAAACTTGATTATCATACATAGACTGCATCTCTGACTTCATGGCTTCTAGCCATTTCTCGGACTCTGGTCCTGAAGCAGCTTCTGTATAGCTACTAGGCTCATCATCTATGAGCGATGAGTCATCATCCTCTGTTATGAGATAACCATATCTCTCAGGTTCATGTCGCATCCTATCAGATCTGCAAGGGACTTGTGTACTTTGAATGGGCTCTTCAACTGATTGTTGAGCCTATATGATTTCCATCATTGAAGCGACGTTTTCTTGTGGTTCTAGAGTTTCCTCAAGAATTACTCTTCTCCCACTGTCTCTTTTGGAAATAAATTCCCTTTCTAAGAATACAACATTTCGAGCAACAAACACTTTGTTCTCAGCGGGCTTATAAAAGTAATATCCTTTAGTTTCCTTAGGATACCCCACAAATAAACATCTTTCAGATCTGGCTGCCAGTTTGTCAAACACTTGGCGTCTTACGAACGCTTCGCAACCCCAGATCTTTAGAAAAGACAAGTTTGGTCTCTTACCAGTCCATTTCTCAAATGGTGTCTTTTCAACTGCTTTAGATGGAACACGGTTAAGGGTGAATGATGTCGTTTCTAAGGCGTGGCACTAAAATGATAATGAAAGATCTGTTCGACTCATCATAGATCGAACCATATCTAATAAAGTTCGATTCCTCCTCTCGGACACTCCGTTATGCTGAGGTGTTCCGGAAGAAGTAAGTTGTGAAACAAGTCCACAACTCCTAAGATGATCATCGAATTCTTGGCTCAAGTATTCGCCACCTCGATCCGATCGAAGGGCTTTGATTGTCTTGCCAAGTTGATTATGTACTTCATTTTGGAATATTTTGAACATTTAAAAAGATTCATGTTTATACTTCATAAGATAAACATATCCATATCGGCTAAAATCATGAGTGCTAAGGGGTACGCATACATCAGTATGTATTAGGCCTAATAGATCACTAGCCCTTTCTCCATGACTGGTGAAAGGATTCTTCGTCATCTTGCCAAATAAACAAGATTCGCATGTCCCATATGATTCATAGTCAAAAGAGTCTAAAGTCCGTCATTATGGAGCTTAGAAATGCGTTTCTCGTTTATGTGACCAAGTCGACAATGCCATAAGTAAGTCAGATTAGAATCATTGAGCTTAGGTTTCTTGGATGCAATGTTATAGACTTCTAAAGTGTCGGACTCATCTAGACAATATTGTAAAGGCCAGTATATAACTTTGCAGTACCATAAAGCAAGTCATCAAATAAAATACGAATAATCTTATTCTTAATAAGAAAACTGTAACCTTCACAATCTAATGTAGAAACTGAAATAATATTCCTATTCATAGCAGGAACATAATAGCAATTGTTCAAAACTAACAAAAGCCCATTGGGTAAAACTAGATCATAAGTTCCTACGGCTAGTGCAACAACTCTTGCTCCATTGCTGACTCTTAGATCCACTTCCCCTTTCTTCAGTTCTCTACTGCTTCTCAACCCCTGCACATTTGTACAAATGTGAGATCCACATCCAGTATCTAATACCCAGGAGTTATAAGTAGATAAGTTAACTTCTATAACAAATATACTTGTGGCAATATCACTACCATTGGTACGCTTTAGCCCTTCTAAGTAAATCTTGCAATTTCTTTTCCAGTGTCCTGAATTATTGCAATGATGGAAATTTCCATCTTTGGGAGCTTTAGCCTTGAAAACCGGCCTAGTAGGGTCTTTAGATTTGGCAACTTTTGCCTTACCCTTGCCCTTGCCATTGTTCTTAAAGGACTTCCCTTTGCTGACCATCAGCACGTGGCTTGGTTTCTTCTTAATATTCTGCTCAGCCGTTTTAAGCATCCCATGCAGCTCAGCAATGGACTTCTCCATCTCATTCATATTATAGTTCATAATGAACTGATCGAAACTTTCAGGCAATGAGTTTAGGATCACATCCGTGGAGTGCTCCTTAGAAAGTGGAAAACCAAACCTTTCAAGATGATCAATATATCCTTTCATCTTGAGCACATGAGCGCTGACAGATGTCCCCTCAACCATCTTCCAAGCATACAAGGCTTGAAAGGTCTCATACCTCTCTTGCCTAGCATGCTTAGAGAAAGTTTCCTTGAGGTGAGCATTTATCTCATAAGCTTTCATTTCCTCCAGATTCTTCTGAAGTTCTGGACAAATGGTGGCCAATATAAGACAACTGACATCAATGGAATCATCAGAATGTTTCTTCCATTTGTCTTTTGTTGCTTTGTTTGCATTGTCAGTTGGCTCATCGGGAATTTTTTCCTCAAAAACATACAACTTTCTTTGTTGCTTGAGAACTATTCTCAAGCTCCGGATCCAATCCAGATAGTTGCTGCTACCATTTTCTTTGAGCTTGTCCTTCTCAAGGACTGATCGCAGTGAAATTATGGGCGTGTTGTTTGATGTCATTCTATATTATCTACAAAATTCAATATGCAAAGTATTTAGTCACATTATTTTATTTCTCGGAAAATACCCCCACTAAAACAAAGTACCCTCAATTTTACAACATTTGTAATTTTAGTGAGCTAAGATCCCATTTCGCACAATTCTAAACTCAGCTTTGGCATGACGCCTAGAATTGAGCTACGTTAGGTGGATAACTCTTTATCGATTACATCATATGTAACTCTTAGATTATATTCATGGGATTTGGCATCTTATGCCCAAGCATGTTATAATCCCATCTTATGCCTTAAGGTTCAAAACTCTTTTGAATTCTTAGTTCATTAAAACACATAGGTATCACCATTACCTATCCTACCTTACTAAGATAATCCGAGCGCCCAGATTTAGTATGACCCACTTGTTGTTGCCCAAAATATTTATCCGAAGATTAATACTGCTCGAAGACGGACAACAAACAACAATTGCGGGAGCACTTCCGAGAGAAGATAAATAATACAAGATTTGCCGGGTTTGTTAGGCCCGGGCTTGAATGCTCTCGCGAGATGATATTAATATGAATATTTGTGGATACAAGTATTAATGAGAGAAATCTAAATACAATGAGTGTAAAAAGACTCTGTTAATCCGGCTCTTGAGCGAAGCTCGGTGTTCTTCGTCCCTGCCGATAGTCTGCTCGAGGAGAGAGGCCGGGAGAAGTAAGACCGAATGATAGCTGTTGCCAAGAGTTGGAGATAGCCAAGCGCTGAGTATTGATTCTGTCTAGTGTGCTGAAATCGCGATAATGCAGAGAGTGTTTTGTGTGCCAAAATCTCGGTCCAGTGCAGAAGAATTTCCGTCCTTGGACAAGTGTTGGGAGCCTTGTATATATAGTGGCAGCCGAGTCCTGTCCTCTGGCGGGCGATCGCCTTCCGGTCATTATAATAATGGGGCGATCGTCCGCCGGCCAATATTATAATGGGGCGATCACCCGGGCTGTCGGGCTAAAGTCCAAGGAAGATCTTTGGCGATCTGCCTAAAGTCAGCTCGGCAGTGACCGGTGGGCGGTCCAATGAGGGGCCAGCACGCGTCTGGAGTCAGTCGCATGCGGCCCTACTGAAAACTTTCGGTGGCTTGTCGGCTGGTGGAAAGATCCTGCCAGGCTGTGGTCAATGGCCCGAGATTCGCGGATCGTGTCTCGGTCCTTGCACGTGGTGCCAGTCTTGAGGCTCGGACTTTGCCGACCAGATGGCCATCGGCGCTGATCGACATGAGGCGATCGTCTCTAGCCGGTCATTAGAGGTCGTCATCGGCCAGTTGTCGAGGGTCAGCATTGGTCGGTCACCAAGGGTCGGTCGGCAAGTGCCGAGAGATGATCGTCTCCAGGCAGTCACCAGGAGTCGGTCGCCGAGTACCGAGAGACGATCGTATCCGATGTCGATCGCTCGGCACCGGGACTTGTCCTGGGACCTTCGGTTGGTCGATGCAGCTTGTCCGCTGGTTTAAGGCTCGGCCGCCTGGTCGCTGGTCGGCAGATCTGCCTTGGCCGCTCGGTAGTGACTCGGTCGCCCGACCTCCGAGGCGATCGCCGGTCGGAAAGTGTTAATTCTTGACACAACACCACTCAAGATGACCGAAGTCTTGATAGGTGTTTTCAAATGAATGGCATTTTAAAATTTTAACGATGTATTTTTTGTCCTATGTTAATGTCTATGTTTGCTAACATACATCTAAACATACATAGCATCACATACATGCATAAATTTAAACATACATCGCATCACATGACAATTAAAACATAGAACCGTGTATTGCATGACCATAATCCTAACGTGATTTTCATGAGCCAACATGAAAATCCCAAAGGTCAATCTAAAGGGTGAAATTGGTCTTCATTGATCTTCCCAACTCCTTAAAACGTCATACGCGATCAATTGGCTCCTAGAGTCCGTCCTTCTCGTCCTTATTGTCTGCATTACATTAATGAAATTTAACACAACACTAGTAAATTAAATTACAAGAGGTGCAAACGACACGCAGGCCGTAAAATAATAAACAATTTAAATAGACGACTCGCAGGCCGTAAAACTAATTATAGTTAAACGACACACAGGCCGTAAAACCAACACATAAGGAAATAAATTATCCAATCACATTGGTCAATTTATGGTCATGCCATACACCATACTATAAATAATTATCAAATAATTAATAAAGCATGTAATATACTAAATAATCAATCTGTCTGACAATCAGACAATAAATTAAAACAGTGTCAAAAATTAACAATCTGGATCCCTATCCTAGATGGCCGAGCACGCCTCTGCCAACGGATCCGCACGGGTTTGAAACCCAGCGGCAGCAGTTGCAACATTTTGCAACTATTATTTCAAAATTTTCTAAACAGATTTAATACCTTTTATAAAAGATCCCTGTACAATTCAACAAACAAACTGGCAGACCACATGGTAAGTCGGCTGATGGGAATTCGGGCGACCAGGGATCGAATCCCTGGAATTGCATAAAAAAAAATTGCTAATTAAAATGACCCGCGTGTCCAGATCCGACCCGACCCGTCTCGATTTTTTCTTTCTCCTTGGGGGGGACGATTTTTGTGTCTTGATTTCTTCTAACAACTCCTTGTCCAAGACCTTATATTTATACTAAGTAAACCCTAGAGTCAAACTCTAGTATTTGCTTAGTTGCCCCTCAACTTATTAAATAATACAATATATATAATATCCAATATTATATATATATTACTTATCATTTAATCTCCTTATAAATATAATATCTAATATTATATTTATTATTCCCAGTTGATATTTATTCCTACTTGTCTATAATTGTCGTACGTGCGACCCAAAAGGCTTATATTATGTTGAAAATTATTTAATACCTTATTAAACAATAAATTATAAGCGGCCTCTAGCCAGACATAAGTTAATAGTCCATTAAACCTTTTAACATGTCAAATCCCTTTGTCACGCGATATCATATTTGAACTAAGTCATGGAGTGTGTCATACTTATTTATGTTCAAATTCTTTCTCGATCTTAAGTAGACTGATTGAATCAAATGACTCTTCATTTGAGTATGGCCATGCATTTCCTTCAGTCCTACTTATCGAGGGGCCCAACAGATATCTCTCTCACTAAGGAGATGGACAAATCCCCATCTCGATTATTCATTGCCCTCTACATGACTCCCACTAATCCTTATCGCTAACCTTTATGATCACCATGTTTCAGATGATGGTGGATTATGTCAAGGCATAGCAGTCATCATGTTGGACTCTATGATAATCTCAGGTTCAAGGATTTATTGACATACTATTATATTGAGATTCCTTATGACATTTCCATGCAGTGACCTCAATGCGGGTCTGTCCAGTATTAGTTCTCCAACCAATACCCATAAGATTGATCCGCACCATACGCATAATCATCCGATGATTATCAAACTTATACTAGTATATTAATTACTTGAGTCTCTACTCAGCGCGATTGTACCAGGGACATTTGAATAATCTTATTATTCGTGAATAACTATTATTCGATTATTATAATATTAAAACATGCACACATTATAATAATCAACGAGAAATATCAAATAACTTTATTTAAATGTGACAATTACAAATCTAGGCACATCAAATGTCCCAGGGCACTAATCTCAGCAGTTTCATAGGATATCCATGGGATTTCATGGGATATCTATTCTACATGTAACACCCCCAATCCACTCAGGGATATTACACGCCGTAGACCCTCTCCTCGAGGATCTACCAGGCTGGTAACAACATTTAACATCACGACAATGCCTTCAAGGCAAAAATGACTCAGTAGACCGATTTGGTCTTTCAATAAATACATACAACTCGAATACAACTCATGCCCACGCAGGGGTCAAAAATACAACCACACCCGTACAACGGGAAAGATATAGCAGCGGAAATAAAAGTACAACTATACCAATACGACAACAATGGGTCCTCGTGAGATTAGTATCGTTCATCTTTCATCATCCTTCATGCCGACCCTGTGCTCTGCTCCAAAACCTGAATGCAATACAGACATCCACCCCCCGAATACTCGGGGGTTAGCAAAACTCCACTGTTTTGCTAGTGCAAGTATAAAATACGAAAACGAGCCATACATATCATACTCCACGGAACATGTTAATCATAAACATACTTCCCGAGGTAAATCACTTAATCAAAACGGTTAAATCGAAAGATAGGGGTAAACCCGATATACATCTTGTGAAAACATTTTACGATCTCGGGAGTTTTGAAAACACTTGGGATTTTAAGAATTCTCAAACCTTTCAAAAACATTTAGGGACACAGCCCAAAAGTCATTCTCCAAAATTCAAGTTCCGGTAACAATACGCAGGTCCATAACCCATTTCACAAAACACGGGGTCCGTGACCCAAATCACAAATCACATGTTCCTAAGGATTATTCGTGTCCCGTGCTAACAAGCCACGAACCTCAGATGCTCCCGAAGAACAAACCCGAGTGAATAACCCAATAGGAAAAACATATCAAATCACATGTCACCGTAACCGCAGTCACGTGACTACAAGCACATATACGTACATAATCAAACCACAACCATAAGTTATCCCGGCATCGCGCTAACAAGCCACGAACCTCGGAGTCCGCAAGACATACCCGATGTTAACCCTTCAAGTTATCCGGCATCGGGCTAGCAAGCCCGAACCTCGGAGTCCCCGCAAGACATACCCGTATTGGATAACCTTACGGTTTCGCCCACCCATACTAGCAAGTATGGATCCCGAGATTCAACAAATCCTACCCGGAGGCACATCACAATACATCAAGCACACAACAATAATCACTTATCAATCCAAACAACATTAAGCATCACAAACTCCTTTCAAGGAGTAACAACTAATATCACACACATTACGTTCTTACCGAACAAGTACATAATAACAATACGTAATCCCGACAAAGGATTACGGTCTATCAAACTCACTCGAATTGATCATATTATCTTTCAACATACAAAACCAACACACATATTCCGAGAATACATATTCACGAAGTATACGAATTATCGTTGAAAGACATCATTTATCGAGAACATACCAATCCCTTTTTTACGTTCATTAAATATTGGATTTCGCATAAAACCATTTATCAAGAATTATATCAACGAAACATGAAATGTATGGGCAAGATACTTGCCTCAAAATCGTACGCAAGTATTCGACGAACACGGCTCAACCGGAAAGCTTCAAACGCCCAATGCTATCGAAGCGGAAGACGGCGGCGAGCGAAAGGGTTCAACACGGTTTCTTCGCAAGAAACACGACCCTAACATCATACTATCTATAAATCATCAACCATACGAGGAAGAATAATCGTAGAACGCCGAGAAAACCCCTCTAAGACATTTCTAGGACACCTTCAAGGCGTCGGTCAAGAACTCGACTCAAACAACGAATCGATACGATCCAAACATGGAATAACAAGGTAAATTATATAATACATCTAAAAAATCAAAAATACAACAAAATCCTAAGTAAAATTGGATTAATCGGACGAAAACAACCAAAATACCCAAAATCCCCAAAATTAGATTTCTAGGAAATCGACTGGTCAGTAGATCGGAGGATGTTATAGGACGGATGATTGATGATATGAGCCTCAAAACTTCATGGATTGAAAGAACAACATCATGTCTCCATGATGTATACACCCACAATGCGAACGGGAAGAAAAGGAATGAGAAATCGGCGAAAAATACGCTGCCGGGCCTTAAATAGGTGCAGACTCGACCGTGTCCGACATGACACGGTCGTGGCGCGATTGGCCGGCAGGGCTCGACCGTGTCTGCATGACACGGTCGTGTCGCGAAGGCGCTCGGCATTGACTCGACCGTGTCCTGGAACACGGTCGGGCCTCAAGCGACGCTACCGGCTTATCCGGACGAGTACGTCTCGGCCGTGCCAGGCGACACGGCCGAGTCCGGTCGGCAGTGATCGGCCAAATGAGCGGGTGAGCTAAAACGACCATAACTCTCTCGTCCGGACTCCGATTGACTCAACGTTTGAACCATTGGAAAGCTAATTCGATGCTCTATAATATTGTAAGGATTTAGAATTTTTGGGTTTACCAAAAATTAATGGTGACTTTACAAAGTCGAACTCATACTTAGAAAAGTCGATTAAGGACACGGAACTCAATAAAACGACACCGAAACGAACTCGGATGACAAAAAGTGCAGAATTAATCATTCTCGGAAATGACGAAACGGTCAGGAGCGAGTCGTCAAAACGAACTTCCTCCGAAAAAAGAAAATTACCGAAATTCGAAATTGCGGATATTACATTCTACCCTCCTTAAAAGAAGTTTCGTCCCGAAACTTAAAACAAGTAGGGGAAGAAATATTCCGCCAGGAAAACTCAACGAGATACACAAGAATGCGTAACTAACGCCCAACGGCGAAATGTTACAAACAACGCAAAGGAACATACGGCGTGAAAACACGCTCCACAGCGACCAACACAACGTCGCTGTTAGGGATATAATAAAACCAACAAGTGACAAACGTCATCAAATAGATAATACAATCAAGTCAATTATCCGAACAATCACAAAACAATAAGCACCGTGCATAGTTGAGAAAACGAGAAATAAACACAAAACGATCCACTTCGAATAAAAGAACTTTATCTCCGAGATTCGAAACAACCGGGTAAGGAAATAACATAACATACAACTGATAGACCACGCCCCTCAGGGACTCCTCGGAGTTGGTCCTGATTTCAGTGCTCAAATCCGTGCCTCGGAAGGCTCGGTGACCAACTCGCAAAAATGAACTCGGTGTCCCTCAAGCCCGCACTTGTAACACGTTACTAGCGGAGAAGGGCAATGTGCACGGACATGCCCCGCCACATTGCAGTTAAAACACCTCCTGGCTTTACCAGGAGTCAAAGCAGAAGACTTAGAACTCTCAGTCCCACGCAACGAGCGACAGAGCTTCACAGCCGAAAGACTACGACGTTGCGAACTAGAAACACCAACTCCTGCACTATCCACAAGGTCATTGGACTTCCTCCGCTTCTTCGACTCGGGCACACGCTCCGACGATAACGAAGCTAGTTCACGGGCCAAGGCTCGATCTTGGTAGTCCATCAACGAAGTGCAAGTGAGTCCCGACATATACACACGAATCGCCGCTTCATTCGTCTGTCAAAATGAAAGATCCTCTCTTCCTCGGTTCTCACCCGATCTACATAATCGAGTTGTTTGCTATAGTCGATGATAGCCTGTGACATCAAACATCTTGAGGTTCTGCCGAATAATATTCGTGAATCCTCTGCTCTCTAATCGGTTTCGACGTAACTCGGCTTCCATAAATGCCTGGAACTCCGCCCACGTGACATCACGATCATGAGGCTTAACGGCCTCCCACCAATTAGCGGCATCTTTGTCAAGAAGGTACTGCGCAATAGGTACCTTTCGCTCTTCAGGACAATCGACGACCTCGAATATCTTTCCCAACCGAAAAGCCAACCATCCCGGCCAACGCATCCGCAACACCGCGAATCGAGGGGATTCATACGAATTACCTCCGAAGCCACCGGTTTGCACCGGTGTTCGAGTCACATCTGTAATGCGCTGAATCGCTGAGTCAATCGAGTCATCGTGTAGCTACTGTTTGTAAAATAGTAGCGACACCGATACAAAGATCATCACCGTGACATGATCTCGACCACGCGTCGATTGCCACGACTACGACCTCGGCCCCTCGGCATACCGAATAAGTAATTACTCGGACAATGAAAAAATCATAACATATACCACAAACAACAATTTCCATCGTAAAGCAACATGCATACTAAAATCATAGCAGACGGTATCGTTCGGCCAATCTCAATGGCCCGAACGATAACCAGACATAATCACAAAACATCATGGAACAATCACACATATACACGAACATACCAACCCAAGCTTCAACGGCTCACACTCGTGTGTCAACACGCAAATCACCACGAGGCGATAAACAGTAAACACCGGTTCACACCTCTCACGCAGGGCTAACAAAACATATGCGTGGCGAACGACTCAACGTTCACACCACCAATTCAATCACAATTCGGGGTTAATACCGTAACGAAAGTTCGAAAACCATACGAGCATTTTTGGTCCGCAAAGCAGAATGATAGGTTTTAAAACGAGAACCACCTTTTGAAAACAGTTTGGAAACAACCGTTGATCTTGAGTATCATTTTACAAAAAGTAGTACAAACACCATTATCGAGACTTTGAAAATCATCTAGCGTTTGAACAAAAATGAGGACACCTTTCCTTTAGTGAAAAACTTTCAAAAATATTCGACCCTTGGGTCTAAGCAACTGCATTTGAAAATATCTCAAAAATATTTTTGGTCCTCAACCGGAAAATTTTTGAAATGTATTGCGGCATTAGAAAACACCTTGAAAACACCGCAAGAAAATAATTCGTTTTAAAAGTACGTCTCGAATTTTAATTTTCTAAGATACTCAAGGTTTTCAAAAATAATTCAATGGGCTAGAATGCCCAAAAATTTCACGTAATTACAAGGAACAATATAGCGCCGTGGGTCCCGCGCCGGAACCCACCAGGCTAAAAACCATTTACAAAAACGCCAAAAAGGCCGATGACGGTAATATTTCAAAAACTCACAGAAGCCATTTAGAAAATAATAAATACCGTCATAAGAATTTCGCCAAAACGATCAAGGCCGTAATGCCAAAAACTCGGTTAAGGAATTGGTTTTCAAAATAAAACTCAGTCGGTAAAATACCGAAAGCCATTACAGAAGAACTCACGCAGCGGATAAAAAGAAATAAAGTCAAACATGCACAAGACAGCAACATTACTCCTCATATGAACGAAAAATGGGAGTTAAATAATCACATATCACGAAATCAAAATCCATAAGAGGATTCCGTCACTTAACAAATAATCATAAAAATAGCTCGTGTCACACGAGGCACAACACAAAGAAGGGAGACTTACATTCACAGGTCGCACGAAGATGATGATCGCCCACGATACTAATCACGACCAACAAACTCAGACGACGCGTCGCGACACGACTTAGTCAGACAAAATCCGACGAGACAAAAACTCAATAGACACCACTAACCCGACAGCCTAGGTTTCCTCAACCTAAAGCTCCGATACCATTCTGTAACACCCCCAATCCACTCAGGGATATTACACGCCGTAGACCCTCTCCTCGAGGATCTACCAGCCAGTAACAACATTTAACATCACGACAATGCATACAAGGCAAAAATGACTCGATGACCGATTTGGTCTTTCAATAAATACATACAACTCGAATACAACTCATGCCACGCAGGGTCAAAAATACAACCACACCCGCATAACGGAAAGATATAGCAATGAAATAAAAGTACAACTATACCAATACGACAACAATGGGTCCTCGTGAGATTAGTATCGTTCATCTTTCATCATCCTTCATGCCGACCCTGTGCTCTGCTCCAAAACCTGAATGCAATACAGACATCCACCCCCCGAATACTCGGGGGTTAGCAAAACTCCACTGTTTTGCTAGTGCAAGTATAAAATACGAAAACGAGCCATACATATCATACTCCACGGAACATGTTAATCATAAACATACTTCCCGAGGTAAATCACTTAATCAAAACGGTTAAATCGAAAGATAGGGGTAAACCCGATATACATCTTGTGAAAACATTTTACGATCTCGGGAGTTTTAAAAACACTTGGGATTTTAAGAATTCTCAAACCTTTCAAAAACATTTAGGGACACGGCCAAAAGTCATTCTCCAAAATTCAAGTTCCTAACAATACGCAGGTCCATAACCCATTTCACAAAACACGGGTCCGTGACCCAAATCACAAATCACATGTTCCTAAGGATTATTCGTGTCCCGTGCTAACAAGCCACGAACCTCGATGCTCCCGAAGAACAAACCCGAGTGAATAACCCAATAGGAAAAACATATCAAATCACATGTCACCGTAACCGCTTCACGTGACTACAAGCACATATACGTACATAATCAAACCACAACCATAAGTTATCCGGCATCGCGCTAACAAGCCACGAACCTCGGAGTCCCCGCAAGACATACCCGATGATAACCCTACAAGTTATCCCGGCATCGGGCTAGCAAGCCCGAACCTCGGAGTCCCCGCAAGACATACCCGTATTGGATAACCTTACGGTTTCGCCCACCCATACTAGCAAGTATGGATCCGAGATTCAACAAATCCTACCCGGAGGCACATCACAATACATCAAGCACACAACAATAATCACTTATCAATCCAAACAACATTAAGCATCACAAACTCCTTTCAAGGAGTAACAACTAATATAACACACATAACGTTCTTCTTAGAACAAGTACATAATAACAATACGTAATCCCCGACAAAGGATTACGGTCTATCAAACTCACTCGAATTGATCATATTATCTTTCAACATACAAAACCAACACACATATTCCGAGAATACATATTCACGAAGCATACGAATTATCGTTGAAAGACATCATTTATCGAGAACATACCAATCCCTTTTTTACGTTCATTAAATATTGGATTTCGCATAAAACCATTTATCAAGAATTATATCAACGAAACATGAAATGTATGGGCAAGATACTTGCCTCAAAATCGGTACGCAAGTATTCCGACGAACACGGCTCAACCGGAAAGCTTCGAAACGCCCAATGCTATCGAAACGGAAGACGGCGGCGAACGAAAGGGTTCAACACGGTTTATTAGCTAGAAACTCGAACCTAACATAATACAATCAATAAATCATCATCCATACGTGGAAGAATAATCGTAGAACGCCCGAAAACCCCTCTAAGACATTTTCTGGACACCTTCAAGGCGTCGGTCAAGAACTCGACTCAAACAACGAATCGATACGATCCAACCATGGAATAACAAGGGAAATGATATAATACATCTAAATAATCATCAATCCATCAAAATCATAAGTTAAATCGGATTAATCGGACGAAAACAACCAAAATACCCAAAATCCCCAAAATTAGATTTCTAGGAAATCGGCTGGTCAGTAGATCGGAGGATGTTATAGGACGGATGATTGATGATATGAGCCTCAAAACTTCATGGATTGAAAGAACAACATCATGTCTCCATGATGTATACACCTGACCGCGAACGGGAAGAAAAGGAATGAGAAATCAAGGAAAAATACGCTGTGCCTTAAATAGGTGACAGACTCGGCCGTGTCCGACATGACACGGTCGTGGCGCGCGATTGGCGGCGAGGGCTCGACCGTGTCCCTGCATGACACGGTCGTGTCGCGAAGGGCGCTCGGCATTGACTCGACCGTGTCCGGAACACGGTCGGGCCTCTGGGCAGACGCTACCGGCTTATCCGGACGAGTACGGCTCGGCCGTGCCAGGCGACACGGCCGAGTCCGGTCGGCAGTGATCGGCCAAATGAGCGGGTGAGCTAAAACGACCATAACTCTCTCGTCCGGACTCCGATTGACTCACCGTTTGAACCATTGGAAAGCTAATTCGATGCTCTATAATATTGTAAGGATTTAGAATTTTTGGGGTTACCAAAAATTAATGGTGACTTTACAAAGTCGAACTCATACTTAGAAAAGTCGATTAAGGACACGGAACTCAATAAAACGACACCGAAACGAACTCGGATGACAAAAAGTGCAGAATTAATCATTCTCGGAAATGACGAAACGGTCAGGAGTGAGTCGTCAAAACGAACTTCCTCCGAAAAAAGAAAATTACCGAAATTCGAAATTGCGGATATTACACTACATGTATGAAGATCATAGAATCATCGTTGCTTTACAAGCGCACTTACTGGAAAATGAGTTCATTCAGGAAGGAGGCGCAAGTAGAAATATTTCTTTGGAAGAAATAAAAAAAACACCAATTGAGACACTTATGCAAAATATTAGAACCGAACCTTCTGAAATACAAACACAACCTCGCAAGTCTAGTAGAATTTCTCAATTACCTGAGAGGTATGGCTATCTGCATCAAGAGGAACTGGGTGTCCATGATATGACAGAAAGTAGTCAAGAGAATGATCCTTCTACATACGACCAAGCGATGGTAGATGTTGACTCCGCCAAGTGGCAAGAAACTATGGAAGCTGAGATAGACTCAATGAATGTTAATCATGTTTGGACTTTAGTAGATCGTCCTAATGGCATGTTGACTATTGGAAATAAATGGATCTATAAAATAAAGATTGATGGAGATGGCATGGTTGATACCTATAAAGCCAGACTTGTGGCAAAGGGTTATTTCCAAAGAAAGGGAATCGATTACTTCGAGGCCTTTACGCATGTAGCCATGATTAAGTCTGCTTTCCAAAGCAGCCCACTTAGATTATGAAATATGGCAAATGGATGTGAAAACGGCATTCCTAAATAGATTCCTCGAGGAGGAGATTTACATGGAACAACTTAAGGGATTCATATCTGAAACCAATATTCATAAAGTATGCACACTTCAGCTTGCCATTTATGGGCTGAAGCAAAGCTTCGCGAAGTTGGAATCTTCATTTTAACGAGACAGTCAAATAGTTTGATTTTGTCCAAAACGAAAAGAAGCCCTGTATTTAAAAAAAGGTTAGTGGGAGCAAAATTACGTTCTTAATACTATGTGTGGATGACATTCTACTTATCAGAAACGAGGTAAGAATGCTCAGTTCTATGAAAGCTTGGTTTTCTAAAGAGTTCTAAATGAAAGACTTGGGAGAAGCTACCTATATTCTGGGTATTCGACTCTAACCGGATAGAGCGAAAAGAATGTTAGGTCTTTCCCAAGCCCTCTATATAGAGAAGATCGTGAAGCGATTTAGGATAGAAGATTCTGAAAGAGGGTTTCTACATATGCGACATGGCATAAAACTTTCCTTAGAATGTGTCCTTAAAGTGAGGAAGACAGAAAGGAACTGAGTAAGGTACCCTATGCTTCAGCAGTGGGTAGCCTCGTGTACGCTATGAATTGCACTAGACCGAATATAGCCTATGTTGTGAACATAGTAAGTCGGTTTCAGTTAAATCCAGGGCAGGAACATTGGACTGCTGTGAAGAACATTCTTAAGTACCTGAAGATGACTAAAGACTTAGTTCTTACGCATGGCGGTGGAGAACTAAAAGCGTAGGGTTATACAGATTCAAATTTTTCGGGGGACATGGATGCGAAAATGCCCACTTAAGGGTATATCTTTACTCTGAATGGTGGAGTAGTATCTTAGAGAAGTGCCAAGCAAAGCATGACTGTAATCTCTACATGTCAAGCCAAATTTCAGGCAGCCATAGAGGCTGCTAAAGAAGCTTTTTGGATTAAGAAGTTCACTAAGGAACTTCACGTGGTTCCTAATGCAGAGAAGCCCAGGATGCTGTTTTGCGACATCAACAATGCTATTGCAACAGTCTAAGGAGCCTAAGTCTTACCACAACACCAAACATATTGAGAGAAAATATAATTTTGTTAGAGAAATGGTTCACAAATGGAATGTTATACTGCAGAGAGTAGACACAGCAAATAACGTTGCAGGTCCACTCACCAAGCCACTATCTAAGATGGTATTAGAGCGACATCCGGAGAGTATGGGTATTAGATACCATAGTTTGTGACATTGAGTGCAAGTGGGAGGTTGTTAGGAATATGCCCCCGAGTGCCACTTAGAGGATAGAGTGAGAGTATTGTATTGTAATTATGAATATTTAATTAAATAAGGCATTTATTATTTCTTTATTATTATATATCACATGCATTATGATTTGCTATGTAAAATAATAGTCCTTGAATTTGAGAGCAACCATTCCACTCCTTATGGAGATAAGTAGATGGGCACTGGAAGTGTTTAGGGCTTGAATACTCAATTGGTTCACAAGTCGATAAAACTTAACTGGACAATAAGTTTAGACAAGGCTTGTATAATATGTACTCTGACATGCAGAGTACCTGTCTTCACTAAGGATTAGTGGGACCACATGTTATAGGTATGCTAATGTGATTTGTATACTCGAACACGACTCACCTCGATTCGGTCACATGGATATCACTCAGGGATTATCAATGACTGAATCAAAAGGTTGTGATAGGTATATGTGGACCTTTGACTTGAGATTTCAGTATGAGATGTACTTGTGGCATTAAGTTAGTCATTAGAGTAGTTCGATCCATTCACCGGTTGGTGGGGTCAACCTCGAAACTCAACTTAGTGGACAAGTAGCAGTCTCTACTGAATGCCAAGATAGAATTCTCTCTACTGTAAGTGAACATGTAAATGTCCTATGAGGTTAATGGTAAATGAGATCATAAGTTTTTCGCCAAAGCAGTTAGAGCTAGTTATATTTCATACACGAGAGCTCGATGATCTCGATTTGTATTAACAAATGCATAGAGTCAAGTTACAATAAGGTTTGACTTTACCGTGACCCTAATACTTGACCGGGACATATGATTGAATGGTTTATACATATACAATATTCACGAAATAATGGTTTTGGAATGACCCTATAATTTGTTCTTAGTTGGGTTATGGTGCGGAGCACTAGTCTGGCTAAGTGTTACCCGTACTCCTTGGTTCCTCCCATTGCCGACTAAGGCGGACCTATGGAGTCGCGCACAAGGATATTTTGATGGATAAAATATGTATTTATTATCTCTTCATTGATATTGGATATCGGATATCTAATTTGATTTATTTTATAAATCATAGCGGTCTTGTGAATTGAAATTAATTACCGGATGATTAAATTTAATTCATAAATAATTATTTCTTGGAAATATATTATAATTATTTTGTATTTGATAAAATTAGTTAATTGGATTAATTAATTAAGTATAATATATTTTAGATAAAATGAAGTGTACTTAACGGACTAGATACGCGAACGTCCAGTACACGGACCGAGTGGCTCGACTCATTTTCTCACCAACCTAGTATGCCCCTTGTTGGAATATAAAACGCAGCGGAAGCGAGATTTATGTATTGAATAGATTTGGTTTTATAAACTAACCAACATAAATAGCGGATCTATTTAGATTTGTCAATTAATTAATTAAACAGATTAATCAACAATTTAAATACATATATTTACGTAGTATAATTGATAATCGATACCTTTGAAGCGAACTGGTAGAAAATTCCTTCTGGGTCGATTGAACTCCCCTTCGTACTCTTCCTTGATCTTCTCGTATTTCTACCTCAAATTCTTCTAGAGTATATCCCGCCTAAGATCCAGATATCGTGTGGGGCAATAATCTACCGGATCAAATTTGGACTTGTAGTATGGGATCGGCCGAACCACTATTGTTTCTCAAGAATATCTCAATTTTTCTTTCTATTTTTCTTGATGATATTTTAGAAAAATTTTGTCTTTACCAAATTATGGAATCAAAGACACAAGTCAAAGATCCACAGTTAAAACACACAAAAAATCGAAAATCTTGTTCAATAATGAGTGAAAAAATCGGCCAACCCCTTGTCCTATTTATAGGTGTTATGGGCTACTCTAGGGACCTTAAGAAGGATAAGGTAAGGACTCCCAATAGATTTCATCTTACCATATTAGGACTTTTCTTAATATAATGAATCTATTAATATCAACTTAGTCCACTAAAAGGTTGATATTGCACTTCCTACCCAAATCCCAAATTACGAAATTGGGCTCCTTTTTGAATTAGTTATTTCCCGTGTTTAAGATATCCCATGTCCATTAATTAATTTATGCTACTGACGGCTTTTAATTAATTAATATGTTATACATGAGTAAACCACTCGAGCTTTATTATTATATTGGAAAATTAATTCCACCTGCAGGGTTTAATATAATAATCCTCTCGAGTGCCTCAAGGGACATGATCAACCCGACTGATTGGGACACGATTTCTAGCTATAATATTAATTATTATATAAATAATAATATTGCCCAAAATATCGAGCATATTGAGTCAATCATTTTGGCTCTCACCCATGATAAATCAAAGTAATAAATATTAAATATATATATATAATTAAATATTAATCACTAGAATTAAGAAATAATAATTGTCTGAGATGTACGTTCTTCTTATAGTCAGTGCAGAAGAATCTATCTCACCTCGATCCTGTTCAACGTATACCGAATACGCTAATATATGGTAATGGTCAAGACCAACCAATCTCAAGTATATACTATAACCTCTCACATAACGATCTAATTTTATATAGGTTGTGAGCTAATTATTACTATATAAGGAACCACATTATCTACAATATAAAGTAATTAGACAACATTTGCATAACCATAGCGTGAATAAATATCCAAAACATGTGACAAATGAATTAAATATTCTCATAGATAAAGACCGAGAAATTAGGTAATACAAGCATAAAGTATGCTTTGATGTATACAACCCTAACAATCTCCCATTTATACTCAAAGCATGCTTTTGAAGTATACGATCTAGACTGTGTCTATCTATCTCCCACTTATACTCAAAGCAATGCTGCCATACATCTCAACCTCATTCCTTCCACATGCCCTTCAAATGACTTTGAGGGCAACCCTTTCGTGAAAGGATCAGCTAGGTTGTCTTCAGATGCTATCTTGGAGACAATACTCTTCCCTCTCTTCACAAAATCTCGAATGAGATGATATTTGTGCTTGATATGTTTGCTTTCTTTGTGGGCTGTGGTTCCTTCGAATTTGCAACAGCACCAGTATTATCACAATAAAGTGTAATACTCATAGGCAAATTAGGAATCACACCCAAATTCTTTAGAAAGTACTTGAGCCATACCGCCTTTTTAGCTGCCTCTGAGGCTGCTACATACTCGGCTTCCATGGTAGAGTCCGTTATGCATTTCTGCTTCACACTCCTCCAACCGATGGCTCCACCTCCCAAAGTGAAAACATATCCAGAAGTTGATTTTGACTTTTCTTTGTCCGAACTGAAATCTGAGTCAGTGTAACCCAAAGTACAAGGTGTATCCGATTGATATACAAGCGTATGCTCCCTAGTCCTTCTCAGGTACTTGAGTATATGCTTGACAACAATCTAATGTCCCGATCCTGGGTTCGACTGATATCTCGCCACCATGCCTACATCATGACAGATATCAGGCCTAGTGCAAAGCATAGCATACATGAGGCTTCCCACTGCCGAAGCATAAGGGACCAGCTTCATGTCATCTATCTCCTTCTGTGTCCTAAGACACATAGCCTTAGATAGCTGAATTCCATGTCTCTGAGCTAAGAAACATTTCTTGTAATTCTCCATACTAAACCGCTTTAGCACCGTATCAATATAGGATGCCTGAGATAAGCACAACATCCTTTCTTGCGATCTCGAAAGATCCTAATACCAAGGATGTGCCCAGCTTCTCCTAAATCCTTCATATCGAATTGCTCAGACAGCCATACCCTTATATCTGATAATACCTTTACATTGTTTCTAATTAGAAGCATATCATTTACGTACAGTAGAAGAAACACTAGCACGTTTCCATCACACTTTTTGTATACACAAACCTCACTAGGACACTGTTCAAAACCATACGATTGAATGACCTCATCAAATTGCATGTTTCAAGACCTTGATGCTTGCTTGAGACCATAAATGGCTCTTTTAAGTTTGCACACTAAGTGCTCCTTTACTTCAGCAATGAATCCCTCAGGTTGGCACATATAGATTTCCTTATCAACACTCCCATTCAAGAACACAATCTTGACATCCATCTTCCAAATCTCCATATCCAAATGTGCAGCTATAGCTAAGAGAATCCGAATCGATTTAAGCATGGCTACTGGCAAAAAGGTCTCATCGTCGTCGATGCCCTCCTTCTGAGTGTAACCTTTCGCAACAAGCCTTGCTTTGAAGGTTTCAACCTTCCCTTTCGATCCTCTCTTACACTTGTAGACCCACTTACTTCCAATGGGTTTTACCCCATTGGGTAGCTCTACTAGCTCCCACACTTGATTAGAATCCATAGATCCCATTTCGGATTCCATTATTGTTTTCCAGGATTCAGCATCCTTGTCTTGAACTGCCTGCTTATACGTACATGTATCCGTTTCATCCTGGGCCAGAAAGTGGTCCGAAGATTCTCCCACACTAATGAAACAATCAGGTTGACGAACAACCCTCCCACTACGACGAGGCGTGTCCTTAATTTGCGTATCCATAATGGTGTCGATACGTGGTACACTAGGTGTTTGTACAATTGGTAATGTCGAAATCTCGCTCCTAAGTTCCTCTAGAATGACCTCACTCCTAGGCTTATGGCTTATTACATAGTCCTTCTCTAAGAACCGGGCATTGGTGCTAATAATGACATTCTGATCTTTAGGACTGTAGAATAAGCCACCCTTCGTTCCCTTCAGATATCCTACAAACACTCGTACTTCTGTACGAGATACCAACTTATCAGCTTCCTTATTCAGCACGTGTGCTGGTGAACCCCAAATCCGAACATGTCCTAGACTGGGCTTGCGCCCATTCCACAGTTCTGTGGGTGTTTTTGGAACTGATTTTGAAGGCACCAAGTTTAGAATGTACGCTGCTGCTTCCAAGACGTATCCCCAAAATGAAATAGGCAAATCAGAATAACTCATCATTGACCTAACCATCTCTAATAAAGTATGATTCCTTCATTCAGCAACACCATTTTGTTGTGGTGTACCAGGCGCAGTGAGCTGGAAAGTAATCCCCTCATGTGCCAAGAAATCCAAAAACTCTCCACTAAGATATTCGCCACCACGATCAGATCGTAGTGACTTGATACTCTGTCCATGATGCTTCTCCATTTCATCCTTAAATTCTTTGAACTTATCAAAAGATTCAGACTTACGTCGCATCAAATAGATGTATCCATATCTCGAATAATCATCTATAAATGTAATGAAGTATTCGAAACCACCCTTAGCCTCGATGTTCATTGGACCACATACATCAGTGTATACCAATTTCAATACATTTTGTGCACGATTTCCTTTGCTTTGGAAAGCCCTTTTAGTCATTTCCCCTTCTAGACAGGATTCACAAATTGGAAATGACTCAACTTGGAGTGAATCCAATGGGTCATCGCTCACCAATCTTTGAATCCTTCTAAGGTTAATATGACCCAATTGTAAATGCCACAAATATGTTTGATTTATGCTCGAAGGTTCTTTTCTTTTATTATGATTAGTCAAAGAATTAAGCGATTTATAATTATGTAAGGGAGTTGGTGCAACATTAATGACATAAAGTTCTTCATTATAAGTACTCGTGCAAATATATTCAACATTTATTTTAATAATTGCATTATCTCCAAAAGAACTGATATCCATCACAACGCAATTTAGAAACTGAAATTAAATTCATTCTAAAATCAGGTACTAATAATATATTATTTAGAACTAGAATCCTATCATTAACTTTTAACTGCACGACTCCCACTGCGACAACCTTGAGCTTGGAATAGTCGCCCCAGCTAATAGTAATCTCATCCGCACTAAATACTTTGGTTACTTGGAACCCCTGCGAGTCATAATAAACATGATCAGTGGAGCCCGAATCTACTATCCACGAAGTGATAGAACAGGCAGCCAAACATGTTTTGACTACTAGTGCATGAGACGTACCTTTCTTAGGGCAGTCACTCTTGAAATGCCCCTTCAGACCGCACTTATAGCATTTTCCCTTTGGCTTTTTGTTTGCCTCTGACTGAGGAGCCTTGGACTGAGGAGCCTTGCCCTTAGCTTTGAAGGTTGCCACTTGCTTCTGGCCAACCTGCTTTTTCTTTTTCCCCTTTGGGTTTTGAAGAACTAGTACTGGTTGCCGCAAGAATTTGATGATAACCTTGTTTGAAGAGACATTCAGTAGATTGAAGCTCTGTCGGAAGTTCCGCCAAAGTGTAAGTCCTACGATTCATATTGTAGTTAAGGCGAACTGCTCAAAGCTTCTTGGCAAGCTGCCCAAGATAATATCGACCTGCGACTCCGCATCGATAGTGGCCCCCAGTATGCCCAGTTCGTTCAAATGAGACATTATTTTCAAAACATGATCCCTTACTGGAGTCCCTTCAGACATTTGGGTTGTCATCAACACCCTCATTGCGTTTTGCCTAGCCGCCCTGTTCTGATGACCAAACATCTCGGTGAGATTTTTCATCATCTCCGCGGCTGAGGCCATTGTCTGATGTTGATGCTGCAATACATTTGTCAGTGAAGCCAAAATGTAACAGCGAGCCATCTCATCAGACTTTTTCCATTTTAGGAATTCAGCTAACTGTGGCATCCGGTTCTGGTTCCAGAGGGCTCTCCTCAGTTAACACAAATTTATGCCCCTCCGCAGTCAGGACAATGTCAAGATTTCTTTTATAGTCGGCAAAGTTAGTGCCATCAAGTTTATTTTCTTTGAGAATAACAGCTAGTGGATTGAAAGACATCTGAAAATAAAATTAAAATACCGTTCATCACATAATTCGACGCAAAATATATTTTAAACCTTAAAACACAATATATATGCAGTCAACCAACACCTCAAAAAACCGCACATGCAAGCCACGTTAGTATGGACATTTACATATATATTTAACGTCTTTAATTTTACTATCTAGTCAAGATGCGTTTTGAAAAGTAAAATTAATAGTTGGTTCCTCTTGGCCATGTATTAAATTAACGTAGACTCCGATGGGGAGCTTATTAATTAATACACCTAAGTGAACATCATAATTTAACAAACCTTAAAATATTATTTAATGATAATAGTCCTACAGATGGAGAGGTCCTATCATAAAAAATAACATTCACCTTTTTGTTATCTAATCGAAGTTTAAAACTAGTGAGCTAATAATCAGCACATCCGATGTGGAGGAAGACTCTAATGTCAAGGCGCATGCTAATTATTTCACAATTTAAACCAATTATGGAGGCCAACTTAATTTTAAAAAATCAATTATTAAAATCACTTAGTTATTTTGAAAAATAAGATTTTTAATTTTCTCATCCTAACATGCAAGAAATATATCACGCATATATCCGTACATATCATACATCAAAACAGTAAAACCAACAGATAATTAAAACTGGATAATTAAATCCAATTATCATGGCTTTTATTCCTCGTTTTGAATAACGAGAAAATCCTCGGCTCTTTTGCTCCCACTGCTTCAAGCATCTCGTCACTTCCTCCCGGTTGGGGCACAAAAATTGCCAAATTTAGAAACTTCCTTCCATGCAAAATTAATTGCACAAGAAATTTCCAAATTAAAATTATTGTGCTCCAACGGACGCAACGAACGGCGGATAAACGAATAGGACCATACATCGAAACAAACCTTCCCGAACAAGGCCGACCCGCTGCCCGACCCGACCCGCATCCCAGCAGCCTGCCCCTGGCCGACCCGCGGCAGGTCAGACCTTCGGCCGAGACCGCCTGTAGTGGCCGAGTCCGGATCGGCAACAGCCTGGTCTCGATCGATTCGTCCAATCAGGACTCCTTTTCGCGCTGGACTTCTTTTCCTTTGGTAGTTTGTGTATTCCAATTCGATTACAATTTTACACCAAATAAAATACATCGAATTTACAACAAAATTACAAGAAAAAATAAATCATATTCTACCCATGGATTTTCTCACGGGAAAAGTTTTATACATGCCTCAAAACCGGGCCAAATTACCAAAACTCGTAAATAAATAAAATATCACATAGCCATGATAATTGGACCATATTCACCTGCAAGACAATTGCTAGCAAAATATTCCAAACATCATACCCTATGAATATTTAAATTGCTAGCAAATTAATCAAAAATTAATTAAATTGAACAGAACCTAAAGACCGGCTCCAATACCAATTGTTGGAATATAAAACACAGCGGAAGCGAGATGGATGAATTGAATAGATTTGGTTATATAAACTAACCAACATAAATAGCAGATCTATTTAGGTTTGTCAATTAATTAATTAATTAAAGAGATTAATCAACAATTTAAATACATATATTTACACAGTATAATTGATAATCGATACCTTTGAAGCGAAGTGGTAGAAAATTTCTTCTGGGTCGATTGAACTCCCCTTTGTACTCTTCCTTGATCTTCTTGTATTTCTACCTCAAGATCTTCTAGAGTATATCCCGCCTAAGATCCAGATATCGTGTGGGCAATAATCTACCGGATCAAACTTGGACTCGCAGTATGGGATCGGCCGAACTACTATTGTTCCTCAAGAATATCTCGATTTTTCTCTCTATTTTTCTTGATGATATTTAGAAATATTTTGTGTTTACCAAATTGTGGAATCAAAGACACAAGTCAAGATCCACAATTAAAACACACAAAAAATCGAAAATCTTGTTCAATAATGAGTGAAAAAATCGGCCAACCCCTTGTACTATTTATAGGTGTTATGGGCTACTCTAGGGACCTTAAGGAGGATAAGGTAAGGACTCCCAATAGATTTCATCTTACCATATTAGGACTCTTCCTAATATAATTAATCTATTAATATCAACTTAGTCCACTAAAAGGTTGATATTGCACTTCCTATCAAAATCCCAAGTTACGAAATTGGGCTCCTTTTTGAATTAATTATTTTCCGTGTTTAAGATATCCCATGTCCATTAATTAATTTAAGCTACTGACAGCTTTTAATTAATTAATATGTTATACACGAGTATACCACTCGAGCTTTATTATTATATTGAAAAATTAATTTCACCTGCAAGATTTAATATAATAATCATTTCTAGTGCCTCAGGGGACATGATCGACCCGACTGGTCGGGACACGATTTCTAGCTGTAATATTAATTATTATATAAACAATAATATTGCCCAAAATATCGAGCATATTGAGTCAATCATTTTGGCTCTCACTCATGATAAATCAAAGCAATAAATATTAAATATATATAATTAAATATTAATCACTAGAATTGAGAAATAATAATTGTCTGAGATGTACGTTCTTCTTATAGTCAGTACAGAAGAATCTATCTCACCTCGATCATGTTCAACGTATACCGAATACGCTAACATATGCTAATGGTCAAGACCAACCAATCTCAATTATATACTACAGCCTCTCACATAACGGTCTAATATTATATAGGTTATGAGCTAATTATTACTATATAAGGAACCGTAATGTGATCTTCTGTGTGACACGACACACCACATTATCTACAATATAAAGTAATTAGACAACATTTGCATAACCATAATGTGAATAAATATGCAAAACATGTGACAAATGAATTAAATATTCTCATAGATAAAGACCGGGAAATTAGGTAATACAAGCATAAAGTATGCTTTGATGTATACAACCCTAACACACCCCTCTCTTACACCTTAACTTCCTCCCTTGACTCCATGTGGCATATGGTGTGGTGGTGGATGATATATCACTCGTGGACAAATTGATGAGATATCATCATTTTTTTATTTGATCTCATCATGTGTTATATATGATATAATCATAATACACCATGAGAATTTGAAAAACACACACACACGCAAAGTAAGGGCTGACCGTGAGCTTTTTGTGAGGGAGAAGAAAATTTTTCTTCCTTTCTTGTTCATCTTAGAGAGAAACAAAAGGAAGAAGAGAAGAGAAGAAAAAAATACTATATCAATTTCTAGCCGTGTTTTTTGAGAACGAATTGATATATGATTTTTTCCGATCAATATCTAATGCATGATAACGTAGAGACACTCGGAAAATTTGGTGTTTGATCATTCATCAAGCTAGAACGAATTGGATTCGTGTTCATGTTGGTGACCGAAAACGATGAAAACTTGGTTCGGGAATTTCTGGTTCAAGAAGATATTATCAAAGGTCTATGAGGGCATGACTTATTAATTTTTATCTTCGTCAATTTATATTCATTTATACAATGCTTGATCGATCCGTTTTAGGGATTTGGTTTTTATCCAGTTTGACCGGTTTATTTTTCGTTGCATAACTCGATTTTATTCACCGATTCCCAACATGAACATGGCAGATTCCCTGATGAGCGTACAAAAATATCTCGGCTATTCATTATTTTTCCATGCCTTCAATTCCTCAGTTGGTGGCTGCTTGTCTATAGGGAGTAGGATCTCAGCGGGCTTCTGCACTGTATTTTTTCAAGAAAAGTTGGGATCTTGGAACCCGAGATGAGAACCAGTTATCCTGTATCCTCGTGCTCCTTGACTTGGTTCGGGTCTCGCCAGTCTTCCAATGGCTGTGGCAACACTGTAATCCAGTATTGCTTCCATCTCCCTCTCTTTGTCCATCCTCCATCTCCTTCTAGCTAGGGCTATGAGTGAACCTAAAGGTTCGATTCAGCTTGGGGTATTCGACTCGAAATAGTTTGGCTCGAGGCTTGGCTCAGAGGTTCAAACATAGAGTCAAACATTTGAAATTGGTATTCGGCTTGATTCACCGAATGGTTTGAAAATGCTCGGCTCGGTCGGTTTAGCTCTGGCCCAAGTACTAAAATCCATTCCTTCACTTATTTAAGATCTTTTAAGCCTAAATTCCTCTATCCATTTAAGCCCAAATGTCTTAAGCCCTTTAAGCTCAAATCCCTCTAGTACTTTGATCCCAATTACATAACCCAACAAAGTCCCCAACCCTACTAACAGGAAGTCTCTCTCTCTCTCTCTCCCTCTCTCTCTCTCTCTCTCTCTCTCTCTCATCCCCTCCCCTCCCTCTCCCTCTCTCTTTCCCCTTCTCTCTCTCTTTCTCTAAACAGGAAGAAGCAGTAGGCGGCCTGAAGAAGCAATAAGTCTCTTCAACTTCGTCTTCATCGTCATCAACACAATCAAGCTAGGGTCAAACACCTCCTTCTTCATACTCATCATCAACGAACTTCGCCGCCGCCAGGAAGACGCATGTAGAATTCATTTGGGTATGAAATGGATTTAGATTTGATGTTTGATTTTTGTCAACAATTCCAATTGGGTATTCAATTTATTATGTTACATGCGAGAATAATTTTGTGTGGTATTATTTTGTCTAGATTTTTATCCCATTTTTATCAAAATTTTAAAAATAATTAAACTTGTGTGAAAATAAAATTTATTAATTGCATGTGAGAACTTGAATATACCGAGACGAATTCGAACATATTCGGCTCGAACAGTCGAAATCGAGCCTAGCTTTTTATTTTGTGGTTCGACGGTTTTGTGCCGAGCCGAGCCGAACCTTACGAATATACCGAGCCGAACTCAAACTTATTGATATTCGTTTGATTCGGCTCGTTTATAGCCTACTTCCAGCCTCACAAGCCTCTTCCTCCCTTTTGGTGTTATCAAGCTTAGTGACTTTACCACGAATATCCTGAAGAATATCTATTGATTCAGCCTACTTGTCTTTAAGATCTTTCACCGAGTACACCAGACTGGCGACCACTGGTGTTATGTCGTCAATTTTTCCATCATGAGCAGTAAGTATAGATCCGATGTACTCTAGGGAGGCGACCGTTTTGGCTTCCGCAACTCTCAAATTTTTTTGCTCCTGCTTTAGGATCCTCTCATGATGCTGCTTAAGCTGGTTCAGTGCGTGCTATAAGGCATTCGACATGAGATGGAATGCTTTTTCAACATCCTGGACAGCTCTTTGAATTTTAGGGAGTTCATCCTGAGCAGTTTCTCATATCTAGTCGAGTTTCTTTCCGACATCATACAGAGCTTTGTCAGCAACCTGTAAGAAGACGGTTTGGTGATCGATTTGCTGAAGTTACTCTAATCTAGCTTCGGTGTGGGGAGATGGGGATGAGAAAGTTTTGAGTCATAGTGCTCTCCCAGCTCTTTGATGACGACGTTATGGTTTGGCTTTTTGGGACTGTCGTCAGCTTGGAAATCTTAATCTGGTTAAGAAGGTGAACCTGTAGGTATTAGATTCGATACCTGCTCGGTGGATGGAACCTCTGTTGGTTCAGCCGGTGTTACTGTCTAGGAGACATATGAGACTGATCCCTCCTGCCTCATTGTGGTATCTGTAGCCTGTTGTACATGAGGGACTGATTTATCCTGTTGGTTCTCATCTTCCTCATGTTCCTTATAATGGACTGAATCCTTCTATCGACGGCGCAGGATGCATCTTCCTTAGTCGGAGGGACTGATTCCTCCTTAAGAGGAGATGCTAGTTTCTCTAGTTGCTGGTCTGGTGCAGCTTGACCGGATGATGTCCTATGGGCCTCGACATCCTTGGACATAGCAATATCTTCCTCGCGAGCATGTCCATGGCTCATCCTCAGACCTGTCTATAGGGCGTCATCATACCCATATGAGTCGGGATTTGAGTGATGGCTTGAGATTCGAGTCCTATCGTTGGACTGTTTCTTCCCTTTTAGTTGGGCCTTTTCCTTTTCCAGATAATATGTTGTGATCATCTCATTGCAAAAGGGATCATCTCATCTGATCAAGACCTCAATAATTTGGGTGTCGGTGACTTCCAGGACAAACAATTATTCCTCCTTCCAGTCCTACCAGTTATACAGTATGTCATATGGGGAGACCCGGTAGTCCTTCCATACTTTAAATTGTTCAAATACTTCATCGATTGAACCTGAAGTACTATTTTATTTATGATTTCAGTGAGGGGGGGGGGGGACTCTGAACACTAGAGGGTTCCAATGCCCGGTTGGGATTCTCTAAAGGTATGGGAGCTTGTTGCAGAGAATGATCCCTGACAAGGTGGAATGCCCTGTTTGGAGAGGGACTCGTTACAGGGGTAGGGCCCCTGTTAGGAGTGGTGGTTGTCGGCTCCAAAGGGGCAGCTGATTCACTAATACCTTCCAACTTAACAAACAACTGGTCATTCGTCACAGCCATAACATGCTCAGGATCTATTGTGGGAGCAACCAATGTTTCTTCCAAAGAAGTTGCGTCCTATGGGTCAACTACTGCGGCACAGGGTGCAGTAGGCGGAACTGCCTCAGTGACGCTCTAGTCACCTGAGGTGCTGTAGGAACAGATTCCGACTTGGAAGACTTCTTTGTCTTCAGTTTTTTCTTCCTCTCAACAAATGTAGGAGAGTTGCTATCAGGAATGAATCTCTTCTTACTTACGAGCTTCTTCTTGCTATCATCAGTCTTGGCCTTCGAGGAGTGATCGGTAACGTCTCTTGGATCACTCGACGTTTGCAACGAGAAGGGGTTGGACCTGTTGGCAAGAAGAGTTGCTTTGTTGAATACGGTGGGCTTGGAACCACATAAGAATTTTCCATCATGAATGTTCTTGGCAGCAGGTGATTGCTGTATGCCACAGCAAGTCAATACATAGTTCAGCATCAGGCCGAAGGACTTCCTTGCCGAATCTGGCTTGAAAGCCTCATCTTGTAGGCGTTTCATGATCACTTGGAACCAATTGACTTCCTCTCTAGATATGATGGCGACCATCTCAAAGGCTCCAGTGTGGTTCTCTAAAACCCTGCAGCAGAATTCATGAAGATAATAGTAGGGGAGGGTGAAGTTCCTCTTGAGACATGACAGATGGATTTGAGATTGCATGGAGTTTCCGAGATTCCAGTAGGCTTCCAACAAACTATCAGATCCAAAAGTTTACAGCTCCTCCATAGTCAGACCATCGGGGGGCAACTTGTATAGTTTCTCAAGAAGTTCCTTATTGATAGAGATCTCCTTCTCCTGCACAGTGCTCACTGTAACACCCCCGTGATTTACGGAGATATTACACCACCGTAGATTCTTTTTGGAGAACCTACCAGGCTTAGATCAACATAGAACTCGTTAAGAATTCACAAAAACCACAACATTCACTTATTTAAAAACAAACTGACTTCAAACACGACGTACAATACAAAAACCAAACAACACATCATCCCGTAGGATCACAACTGATACAACAGCTCACAGCTGATACAAAAACTTCCTTAATAATCAACAACGATACGATATACGTCACATGACATTACCCGCGCGAGTACAAAACCAAAACATGACTATGACCATGACAATACAACCACCAACTCAAAATAGTGCACGATATCAATGCTGCCCATCAAGCTCATGTCCTCCCTGTGCTGGCTCTCCCACTGGACCTGTACCTGAATACACAACGAGTATATCCACCCCCGAAGGGGGTCATCAAGAAGCCGGTGCAAGTATAATGATTCTAGAATATGTACAACAACTGAATAAACAACAGAAATCACAGTGCCATCACAGATATTCCGGAATACAATACCACAAGCAACATCACAAAACAACCTCCCGGGCTGTACTGGCCCTGTACCTCACGCGAGATACACACCCCAGGAGTCCTCGTTACGCCCTCTCTGGTTGTACAACCCAACCGAGTGATCCGTAGATACTCACAGTCTAACGGGTCCCATGGGACCCTCGCTAGTTTTAATCGGCTCGCACACACTCAGTAACCATATGGCACAAATCACATTTTCTGAAATTACCAATTTTCACAAAATCACATTTTTCAGTGCCGATCCCCTTATCGGCCCAGTCAAGTTTCATCGACTTGTGAACGATTAAGTATTTGAGCCATAAACCTTTCCAGTGCCGATCCCCTTATCCAATAAGGAGTGGAATGTTTTGCTCTAAAATACACGGACTAGTTTATATATATATATATATATATATATATATTTACGAGTCAGGAATGCCAGTGACTACCAGTAAATAAAGAAACATACAATTGCCTTCTAATAATGATTTTACATAATAACAAGTACAATGCCTTCACTCAACATCCTCTGAGTGGCATTCGGGGGCATACTCCTAACAATCTCCCACTTGCACTCAATGCCACACACTATGGTATCTAACACCCATGTTCTCCAGATGACGCTCCAAACTAATCTGAGTAAGTGGCTTGGTCAGTGGATCAGCGACGTTGTCGACTGAGTCTACTTTAAGCAGCACAATGTATCCTTTGCGAACAAATTCTCTCATGAGATGATACTTTCTCTCAATGTGTTTTGTACCGTTGTGAGACCTCGACTCCTAGGCCTGTGCTACCACTCCATTGTTATCATATAAAAATGAAAACAGGTAGCGCAGCACATGATGTCACGTGAAGTTCACCCACTAACTTCTTAATCCAAAAACCCTTCCTTTGGAGGCCTCCGAGGCCACTTTATACTCAGACTAACAGGTGGAATCAGGGTTATGCGTGATTGCTATTGCACTCGTGCTGTCGAACATGATTGGAGTTTCTCTTTCCTGAATGCCATAGCCCTGTAGATGTTGTTGCATCCATAAAATCTGCATACAGCAGCTTCCAACGGCATAAGATTCCGACTCAGCTGTAAAAATTAAGTTGGCCAATTGTTTCTTACTGAACCATGATGGCTGCACCACGACATTAATCACAACTGACTCTCAAACGACATGACATGATGACACATAACTCGACTCGACAACCAACAACTAGGACGACGTGACATGATATGACAACATCTAACTTGACTCGACCCAACAGTCTAGGTTTTATCAACCTAAGCTCTAATACCATATTTTGTAACTCCTCAGAATCATCCGGGAATATTACAGCGCCATACACCCTTCTCACAAGGATATACTAGGCTAATTATAGTACGATACGACACATAAGTAACCAGTAAGGTCAAACCATACATAAAACCATGACCAAAAATAACGAATAAATGACGACACGTGTGTACCCATAATACACAATGTTTCAAATACAATAACATACCCTTGCAAGGGTATGTACACGACAACGAAAGAAAAATACAACTCATATGACACAAACAATATACCGACTCTCTTGTGATTAGCATCATAGTCTTTCTGTAACACCCCCAATCCACTCAAGGTTATTACACGCCGTAGACCCTCTCCTCGAGGATCTACCAGGCTGATAACTAAAATCAAACATCTAAACATCGCCTTTAAGGCTAAAATGACTCAGTAGACCGATTTGGTCTTTCAATAATAACATACAACTCAATTCCAACCACATACCCACGCAGGGGTCAAAATACAATAAACTCCCATACAATGGGGAAAAGATACTGCAGCGGAAAAGAAAATAGAACTAGACCAATACGACATCAACGGATCCTCGTGTGATTAGTATCGTTCATCTTTCATCATCCTTCGTGCCGAGCCTGTGCTATGCTCCAAAACCTGAATGCAAAAATAGACATCCACCCCCGAATACTCGGGGGTTAGCAAAACTCCACTGTTTTGCTAGTGCAAGTACAAGTGCAAAAATACGAGCCATACAATTCAAGTTCCAAGAATGACAATAATCAGAAATCCTCAAAGATTAAAATACAATGAAACGAATACTTCCTGAGGCAAGAGTTTGAGTAAAACTTTCCAAATCCGAAAGATCACAATTAACGAGAACGGTTTGCAAAATGGTTTAAAATACCCTCGGGAGTTTTAATAGAAAACAAATTAGGATTATAAAATACTTATCTTTCCAAAATCAACAGGGGTCACAGCCCAAAGGTTTTGTTTTCGCAAATAGAAAACCGACAACAATTCACAGGGCCAGAGCCCAACATCACGTGTCCTCGACGGACATATAATCAACAAAACATAATCGCGCACGCGCATCGCCTAGGACCGGGACGAAGCCACAAATCCCACTCGAGGCCTCGAAGGACCCTCCCGAGCTGGCTAGCGAAACAAATCACACACATCTCACGGTTGGATCAATCGCTTGTTGCATCCTGGCCACATGATCGCATGCCATGTCCCACCGTAGATTATCTCAGGCTCTCACGGTTGGATCAATCACTTGTTGCATCCTGACCACATGATCACGTGCCATGTGTCACCATAGACCTTCAACCATATCCACACATTCACACAAATAACATATCACATCAAGGATATCCAAACAATTCACCCAGAGCATCAAACACTTAGCAAAACACCACGTCAAACCACAATGCACCGAAATGAAACAATATATGTCCACACGCAAATACCAAGTGCAACATCAACACCAAACATATCCATAGAGTTCACATAGTCATTCTCAAACCACACCATTCACAAAACACACGCGTTTTGAAAGCAAGCCTTTAACAAGGCTAAACCGAATCTTTTGAAAACTCGTTTCAAACAATCAAACAAACATATAAATACGATCAACAATTATCATATCCACAAAACAAGAATAGTATGGACAAGGTACTTGCCTCGAAATCGGCACGCAAGTATTCCGACGAACACGGCTCAACCAGAAAGCTACGAAACGCCCGATGCTATCGAAAAGGAAGACGACAACGAACGGAAGGGTTCAACTCGGTTTCTTCACAAGAAACTCGACCCTAACATCATATAATCCATAAATCAACAATCATACGAGGAAGGATAATCGTAGAACGCTCGAAAACCCCTCTATGACATTATACCGGACACCTTCAAGGCGTTGACTAAGAACTCGACCAAAACAACGAATCGAAACGATCCAACCATAGAATAATAAAGGAAATGATATAATACATCTAAATAATCATCAATACATCACAATCCTAAGTTAAATCGGATTAAACGGACGAAATCGAACAAAATACCCAAAATCCCCAAAATTAGATTTCTAGGAAATCTGACCTGATTCGGTAGATCGGAGGATGTTATAGGATGGATGATTGATGATATGAACTCCAAGACTTCATGGATTGATTGTCCAACAACATCTTTCCATGATCCCCACACCTCCAGCCGCGGAAGAGAAGGAAGAGGATGAGAAAATGGGTGAAAAACACGCTGCCATGCCTTAAATAGGCTGATCTGCACTGTGTGCTGCGGCACAGGACAAGTGTGCCGCGGCCCACGGCCAAAAAAAACTGCCCAAAACTGGCTTAGTGCCGCGGCCCAGCCAAAGTGTGCCGCGGCACACGGTACAGCCTACTCCAACACCAAAAAGGCACATCGTGCAGTCTTAGCTATTTAGACCATAACTCTTTCGTCCGGACTCCGATAAACTCACCGTTTGAACCATTGGGAAGCTAACTAGATGCTATATAATATTGCAAAGATTCAGAATTTTTGGACTTTCCAAGAATTTATGATGATTTTACAAAATCGAACTCATACTTGAAAAAGTCGCTTAAGAACACGGAACTCAATAAAACGACACCTAAACGAACTCGGATGACAAAAAGTGCAGAATTAATCATTCTCGGAATGACGAGACGGTCCTAAGAGAGACATCGAAATGGACCTCCGCAGAAAAAACAAAATTACCAGAAATCGAAATTACGGGTTTTACATTCTACCCTCCTTAAAAGAAGTTTCGTCCCGAAACTTAAAATAAGTAGGGAGAAGCAATATCCCCTGCCAGGAAAACTCGACGAGATACACAAAAATCAAAAACTCGCGCCCGACGGCGAAATGTTGCAAGAAACGCAAAGAGACATACGACGTGAAAACACGCTCCACGACGACCAACACAACGCCACCGATAGAGACACAATAAAACAAACAAGTGACAAGCGTCATCAAACAGATAATACAATCACGTCGATTATCCGAACAATCGCAAAACACAACGAACGAAAATCAACACGATTGACCAACCTAACGGTACATCAATCAACACGAGAGCCGATCGCTGAACAAATACGGAATTCCACCGCCCAAGGGTTGGAAGATCGAAAACGAGATCAACAAAAACCGAACAATCAAATGATCGAACCACAACGATCGAGACAACAAAAATCGAACACTTATGTTCGAATCACGAAGAACAATAAAATTCAAACAAAAATTCCAAGGTTCGCATCTCGACTCGAGACAATATATGATCCGGTGAAAACAACAAGATGTGCATTCACATAAGATCCACAGGAAAGGGAATAGCAATTGAAAAATCACAACGACAAACGAGTTATTCCGAAACAATACCACACTCGTTCGATCAACAAAAGCAAGGGGCAGGACAAGCTCAGAAAATGTCAACGAACATAAACGAGTCGACAGAGTCATAAATACAGAAGTTCAAAATCCGATCCACTTCGAATAAAAGAACTAGTAGAACCAAACGATGTTACTTCCGAACAAGGTTCACAAGAATCGAACCGAACTCAGAAAAGTTACAGCGATAACCAGATCGACTCAAAACAAGATCACAGCTCGTCCGAACGATGAAACCGAAATACAGAACAAGTTCAAAAAGTATCAACGAACACGAGCGAGTCGATAGAATTGAGAAAGAGAATGCAGAAGCTAAAAATAATACGGGTATTATATTCGACCTCTTCTAAAAGAAGTGTCGTCCCCGAAACTCACAACAACGAAATCAAGGAGACGACACAACAAGCAACCGACAGAAACATCCTTCGAAGGCCTCTCAAAGCCGATTCTGATAACTGTGCTGAAGCGCGAACTCCGAAAGTCTCGGTAGCCAATTCGCAAAACTGAATTTGGTGTCCCTGGAGTCCACACTTGAAATGTGTTACCGGCGAGAAGGACAATTTACACGTGCATGCCCCGGCACATCACGGTTGAAACATCTCGGCTTGGCATACCGAAAATACAAATGCTAGATATAATGGGGCATAACGTCGCAAAACAACATAGCGGAGATGCCAACTCAGCACAACAAAGAATCATAACACATATCATATACAACGATTACCATCGTAAAGTAATACACACACAAACAATACAGCAACGACGGTATCAGTCGGCAACCTTAACGGCCCGAACAATAACCAACACATAATTACAAACATCATGAAATAATCACACATGTACACAAACGTACAAACCCAAGATTTAACAGCTTACACAGGTGCGATAACACGCAAGTCACCACGAAATGAAAACATTAAATATCGTCATCACACCTCCCACAAAGGGCTAACAAAACATATGCGTGGCGAACGACTAAACGTTCACACCACCAATTCAATCACAATTCGGGGTTAACACCGTAACGAAAGTTCGAAAACCATACATGCATTTCCGGTCCGCAAACAGGAATAATAGGTTTTAAAAACGAAAACGACTTTTTGAAAACAGTTTGGAAACACTAGTTGATCTTGAGTATCATTTTTCAAAAAGTTGAAAAAACATCATTTTCGAGATTTTGAAAATCCTCTTGTGTTTAAACAAAAATGAGGACACTTTCTCTTAGTGAAAAACTTTCAGAATATTCGACCCTCGGGTCTAAGTAAAAGTGTTTATAAAACATTGAAAATATCTCAAAACATTTTGGGTCCTCGAGGTAGAAAATTTTTGAAACATATTGTGGCACCATGGACGTACCACGAGAAAATAATTCATTTTAAAAGTACGTCTCGAAATTTATTTTCTAAGATACTCAAGGTTTTCAAAGATAATTCAATGGGCTAGAATGCCCAAAAATTTCAGGTAATTACACAAAATATCATAGCGCCGTGGGTCCCGCGCCGGAACTCACCAGGCTAAAAACCATTTACAAAGTCAAAAAGGCCGATGACGGTAATATTTCAAAAACTCACAAAATCCATTTACAAAATACTAAATACCGTCATAAGAATTTCGCCAAAGCGATCAAGGCCATAATGCCAAAACTCGGTTAAAGGAATCGATTTTTGAAATAAAACTCAGTCGGTAAAATACCGAAAGTCATTACAAAAGAACTCACGCAGCGGATAAAAGAAATAAAGTCAAATATGTACAATCCAACAACACTACTCCTCATATGAACGAAATATGAGGGTCAATAATCCGCATATCAAGAAATTAAAATCCATAAGAGGATTCCGTCACTTAACAAATAATCATAAAAATAGCTCGCATCAGACGAGGCACAAACACAAAGAAGGGAGACTTACATCCACAGGTCGCACGAAGATGATGATCGCCCCACGATACTAATCACGACCAACAAACTCAGACAACGCATCGCGACACGACTCAGTCAGACAAAATCCGACGAGACAAAACTCAATAGACACCACTGACCCGACAACCTAGGTTTCCACAACCTAAGCTCTGATACCATTTATATAACACCCCCAATCCACTCAGGGATATTACACTCCGTAGACCCTCTCCTCGAGGATCTACCAGGCTGATAACTAAAATCAAACATCTAAACATCGCCTTTAAGGCTAAAATGACTCAGTAGACCGATTTGGTCTTTCAATAATAACATACAACTCAATTCCAAACACATACCCACGCAGGGGTCAAAATACAATAAACTCCCATACAACGGGGAAAAGATACTGCAGCGGAAAAGAAAATACAACTAGACCAATACGACATCAACGGATCCTCTTGTGATTAGTATCGTTCATCTTTCATCATCCTTCGTGCCGACCCTGTGCTATGCTCCAAAACCTGAATGCAAAAATAGACATCCACCCCCCGAATACTCGGGGGTTAGCAAAACTCCACTATTTTGCTAGTGCAAGTACAAGTGCAAAAATACGAGCCATACAATTCAAGTTCCAATAATGAAAATAATCAGAAATCCTCAAAGATTAAAATACAACGAAACGAATACTTCATGAGGCAAGAGTTTGAGTAAAACTTTCCAAATCCGAAAGATCACAATTAACGAGTGTAACACCCCCGATATATTCAGGAATATTACAGCGCCGTAAATCCTTTACATAAGGATTTACAAGGCTGAAGAATTTAACAACATTAAAAGGTACTAACGAATGGAAATAATGGAATTAAGATACAATGGTTCTGATCAAATACTGAAAGTACAGTTGTTCAGTAGGAACTTAATAATACATCACCAAATTCAAATTCAGCATAAATGACTTCGTACTCGAGTACTTATTGAAATAACCAATAAACAACAGACAAATGAACCCGGCCGAAACATCACTCTGCACCTTCGTCGTCATGCAGCTCCAGTGGTTGTTTTCCCGCTCTCCTGGATCCTGAACATAAACAAAATGTTCACCCCCGAAGGGGTTAGCACAACGATGCTAGTAGAAGTACCACGACATATTATTTATATCTCACGAAGAATAATAACGTAAACGACAATAATACCAACGAGTCTTCTCCTACGAGAAACTCAAAAATGACATACACAACTGATAATCACAACATGATATCATAACATACACATGGTAATTCCGACGATCCAGCGTTCACTGCCTAGAACCCACGATGATCCC